>OX401986.1:7647500-8978750 GCA_947859335.1 Tortricodes alternella
CAATTACTACCCTCAATCAATACTAGTCTCTGTTACCTCGTAATAGGAGCTTACAAACTTGAAATTGAATATCGAAACTGCAAATTTAATTTTGTGGAGACGTCTGCCGTTTCATTGAGCAGTTCCGCACTGTTACATGCGTTTGTGGAACTGCTGTTTGTTCGATTTTGGGTTTTATTGCTTTGCGTTAAGGTGATTGGTGGATTTTGGGGATGGTAAGGAGGTTTTGGTGTACATTATGTCCTATGCGTTACCATCGTCCGATAGTCAATCCAATTACAGCATCGAGTGGTATGAATATTCGCTTGTGTTCGTGAAAAGCGATCGGTCTCAGTTCAATAACTTTAATCGCTGTCGCTATCGTTATAAAACAATTTGCGAACACGTCAGGGTATTGTCGTTTGCTTATAGACATATCAAGATCGCGATAAGGAGTGAAGAGTAATTTCCACTATCATTCTTTTAAAGAAGAAAATCTTATCGTGACGTAATCTGATCAACTTACTATACTTTAATTTACCTCAAAAATTGGCGGGATTGCAACAACTTTTTTGAAAACATATAAAAAGGTGTACGGGCCAGTGATCTTGTTCCATTTATCTTCCATTTAACCAAATCTTTACTAATATACACAAATTATTTAGGATTAAGTGTTTTTGATACTTTCCTGTTTGATTTTTGGTAATTCTTTAAAGCAATAGTCGATCGACTGTACTGCGGTGCGGTAATGTATGTTGAACATGAGCCCAAATTTGAAAGCCTGTTACGGGCAGACGTCACTTACATTGACCAGCGCCTCTATTCGGGAACATCTAATTGATATTGTAGCGACTCGCGAGCTAGATTCACGTCCCGCTCTTACGCATTACACATCGTGCGGAAGAGTAGGATGAGAATCTCGCTCGCGAGTCGCTACAACATCACTTAGCCCCGAATAGAGGCGCTGCATTACAAGAAACTTAGATACGCGTCTGTATACTTTCATATATTAGTTTCTAGTTTCATTACCAGCCAGTTAGATTAACCCATTCATCTACTGCCAGTGATTCGAAACCCTTTACTATGATACCTCACTCAATAGGTTGCTTAGTTAATTTTGTACTCATATTGTCTAAAATTCGGTATATTTTTGTTAATTTATGTTTCCTATGACTCTCGCGCAATTAAGACAGTATTTAATGACGCTTTATTAAATTCTAGGCACTAAAACAGACATAGATACTACTCGCGAAACACATTAACCTCCTTTGCTTGCGCAGTTGGCTACAAAAACTCGTTGATTTTCGAATCTCTTTTTATCATGATTACTTTCGAGATGCATTTTCATCCAATTTCCGTCGAGCTAGTTGAAACTGATATTTTGTAAAATCCATGTCGCTGCATCATCAAGTACAGTCTGTGAATAATACATACATACATAGCATCACGCCCGAAATCCCTAATGGGGTGGGCAGAGCCACAAGACTACTTGTGGCCACGTTCGATTAATTAGTCCTAAGATGGTATGATGAACCGTATGGTGACAGGTGATCAGCCCATCGCCCATACAGATAGTCCACCATGTTGGAGAGGACCCGTCCCTTAGTCGACTTTTACGACATGCCAGGATGATAAGCATCTGCACGCATTCTATGCTATTTCTTCACTCCTAGTGCAGCAGAGGAGCTGTGAATAATAATAAAAAAATATTATTATTATTCGGTTATTGACGAAAGATATACAAGAGTACCAGAGTTAATGTAGCCCTGTCGCCAAAGATATGTAAAATCTGTGATTAAGGCAACCGCACCTCTATTTGGGAACGCCCAAGCGATATTGTAGCGACGCGCTAGCGAGATTCTCATCCCACTCTTCCGCACGATGCGTAATGCGTAAGAGTGGGATGCGAGTCTCAGTTGCGAGCCGCAACAATATCGCTTCGACGTTTCCGAATAGAGGTTCAGTTTTTTCCCAATAGTTACTAGTTTAAATCAATAATAATAGACCGCTTAATAACCTTTTGACCGCCAAGCATGTCAGAGAAGTAACACGAATTTCAACTTTAAGTCGGTAATGAAGGACTTTTTTTACCCTGGATCCGCTGAGGACTGCAGCCGACTGTGGCGGTCAAAAGGTTAAACAGGATACAGTAAAAGAAGACTAATTTGACATTAAATAAACAAACATGTAGACGTGTGTGCGGGTGTGTGTGGGAGAGAGAGAGAGACTGATAGTTTGTTATTTTTATCTTACAACGCCATTAAGGCGTTCTGTGCCTTCATTTTTATACAACTACAGCCTTTTTAGGGTTCCGTACCCGAAGGGATCTACGTCTATTATCGAGCCAACAGCATCCGTCCGTCTGTCAGAGGCCTCTAGCTCAGCAACGGTAAGAGCTTGAAGGTTGGAATTTTCAAAGAAAACACATATTCTGAACAGAATAAGCAAATAAGTTATCAAGAAGTTAGTTGATAGTTAGTTACTTGCATATGGCTTGGTATGCGTAAAGTTTCCTGACCTCAGCTTGCTCGTAGAAAAGCATAGTAAATAATTCTTTTATTTCAAGAATTTTTCATCGTGCTGCCAAGAATGAAACAATAGTTATAATTGAATACCAAAAGATTTACCGCGCAAAAGTCGTAATTAAACTTGTCAAGGATTTGTCTTACATTTAGAAAAAGCAGACAGCCCCATACCGTTATTTGAGGAGAATTTGCATAATGCTGGGAAGTCCATCTCTCTAATTGCACCGTCAAGTCCGGGGACACTTGAATATTTATAAGGCTGTATATTAAAAATTCACGGTATTTTGGAACGTTAGGTTTTAACGTGGAATAAGGTTGTGTTTCTTTGAGCCTAAGTAAGTTATATTAAGTATGCTGATGGCCGATGGAGCGTGATGTACTCGTAGTGGAGACCACAGACCGGGAGAGCAGCGTGGATCCCACCAAAAGATGATTACGACCTGGTTAAGGTCGGTGGAAGCTGATGGAACACAGTAGCCGTGCGACCGTTCTTTTGGAAGTCTTTGGGGTAAACCTATGTCCTGTCCAGCGGGGGGTCATCGAATCTCACAAAATTTCTGATCCTAAAAAATGTTCGGTAAGTATAAAGTTTTTACAAAACATTTATGACAAAGGACTTTTGTCATAAATGTTTTTACGCATAATGTTTTTATTATCATAACTATTATTAAAACATAATTTTAAATGGTATAAAATGTTGTGTCATAATTGTATGCGCATAAACATTATTTGACTTAAACCCTGTAACATATAAACCACATTTTTTTTACGAGATCTATTAGCGTTGGTGGACTGGAGTCGGAAACACCTTTTGAGATGCACTACAGGGGTTTCCGTCTGTTTCGCATAACTTTAACTGTCCGAAACTTATTTGACATAACATTAACTAACATACATACACATCACGCCCGAAATCCCTAATGGGGTGGGCAGAGCCACAAGACTACTTGTGGCCACGTTCGATTAATTAGTCCTAAGATGGTATGATGAACCGTATGGTGACAGGTGATCAGCCCATCGCCCATACAGATAGTCCACCATGTTGGATAGGACCCGTCCCTTAGTCGTAACATTAACATACCTACTTAGAATAATAGTTTTTCGACAAATGTTAATATTTCAGAAAGCATATTTCTAATATAATACACCCAAATGTTTTATCCCGATCCCACACGAATAAAGTGGCGAGAACCTATATCTTGGGTCCATGAACATCACACAAAGACTCACAGACGACTGGCCCCTACGTCAATCATAAGTTTTCGACACAAGGGAGTCAAACCCGCGAACCTAAGCTTCAGTCCAATAATGAAACCTCTAGTCTAGGCAGCTCCTCAAATGCACCCAATAACCTCTTAGTCTATGTTATAGCCTATATATGTAATAAGATGGTCTAAGCTATTAGTGGGGACGCGAATGTGCACCCAATTCCAGGCTGCCCTCGGCTAATTGAAAATCTAGACTCGCAAATTAGTCGCCAAATGAACCCGCCGCCATTCTACTGAATGGAAGGAAACTACTGGAAGCGCTTGGGATGTAAAGAAACATTAATAATTAGTTATTTTAATTGGAAATAGGTAGATTTAACAAGCGAATCAGCTTCAAATAAAAAATTTAACCAGTCAAAAGCATTAAGGCTTGATGAAATCATACGCTGCCCTCGAGTAGAATTTATCATTCAAATGATAATATAAACTGCTGTATATACTTCTATGCCAAGAATCAAGGTTGTCATAATTCTGTCCACAGGGTAGCTACATTTTAGAAATCCCGTGATACGTGGATAAAACCTTGATTCGATTCCCCGGTAATCGAGTGAAAGCACCAGCCCTGCAGCAGCCATAAATATTGGGGCCAATCTACGAAAACTTGCACCGAACTACATACTTGTGAAATATTCCCGTAGCCCGAGATAAGGCCAGTCGTTTGCGACGGCGGCACACCGCCCGGAAAATACAGGCTTACCTTCTCAAGCTCGTATCTAAAACAACCCAGCACTTCCACTAACAACCTTATTTTATACAGTACACGGTGTATATTCCAAGGTCTTGCAAAAGCTATATAAGCTAAAGTGAAGAATTAGTCGGCACGGAGCTATCTCCTTTGATGGGCTAAAAGATTTCTGCGCAAAATTGATCGAAACGTTCCTGAATTTAACTAAAAATGGAGGTAGTTCGTGGCTGAAATTATATAGGATTTGTTGACGACTTTTCTATACGCGGCGAAGTGAGAACCTTAAACCTTTGGACAACAGTCCAATAAAGAAATTCAAGCAAAATCGTATGAATAATAAATTATCGCAGAAAAGACGTCGAATAGTACAGCTAGTTGTTGACGAGAATTTGATTTGAACACATTTGTTAATTCGTGATTTTTTTACATAAAACATTATGATTATAATTCTTTAGTACGAATCCTTGCAATGCGGAGCCTATGACCAACAGCAGTGACTTTTAGCCACCAGCGTTAGAAGTCGGTTGAATTTGAAAGCAATCTAGTTAATACGAGGAGTACTTAGGTTGACTAAATGATACATTTAAAGCTCTCGATGTTCAGAAGCCGTAGTTTTTAATCCAAGTGGTTGGCCCTTGATTGCTTTTAATTTTCCATCGCTCAAATTTAAATAAATATGTTTTATACGAGTAGCGTAACTTTCGAATGCTCGAAATTAAAAAAAGCGGTCTCCAGAATGTTTCTATTTTCGTAGTTAATTACTATAGTAAAATTGCATTTTTCACAAACGCTTCTACCATACGCTATTCAACGTCTGTTTAAAATATGTAGCATGTTAAATAACTTGGAAACTTTGAAGTCAAGCTGCAGGTAAATTTCGCTACAAGCTGCCACGGCATCGCGGTAAAAATACAAGTTAATTAATATTGCTAATGAACCGAACTTTAAAATGAAAAGCGAATTTCGTCAGGTTTTAGGTAAGATAATAAATACATCGGTCGATGTGAATTTTTGAGGACTATATTCAGACACATTCAGGCACTTTGGTCGTAGAACAAATGGCTGATGGGGCCGAGGAGTTCTTGAGTGGCGACCTTTTACTGGAAGGCGCAGCGAGGGTAGACCACCTACACGGTGGACTGACGACCAGCACGTCTAGCACGACCTGCCCGCTAGTCATTTCTCGCTCAGTGCGTCCCTTACATACTTGAAAAGTTCGACAGGCGCACTGATTGAGAACCGACTCGCGAGCATGTCGTGCTAGCCCCCCTGGTGAAGATTGCGGGACTCTGCTGGTTGCGAACTGTACAGAATGGGTCGTTGAGCCGGATGTTCGGCTGAAATAATAATAATCAAGATATATATTCAGCTTTAAAATTATGATAACTAAAAACTTCCTCAAAATTGTCTGTTAATTGGACGAATTGGAAAAAACATAAACTCTACATACTGAGAAGCATCAAAGTACGCAAAGTTGCAACACGTGAGTTAAAGCCGGTATATCAATTCAAATTTTTAATATTATATTATTACTCATTAGGTATATACTGTATGTACTGTCTTTGGCAAATCCCCCCAGTTTTGGGGGAGGCCTGTGTCCTGCAGTGGATGTTTTACGGCTGCTGCTGATGATGATGATGATGACTGTATTTCCAATAAATTATTAATAAAATTAGAAGTGATACACCGGCTTTACCTCAAGTGCCGCCAATGACGCTTCGAGAAAACGGGATCACTTCGCAAAGAAAATAATATAAACGTACAATGACCAGGCGCCTCATTCGGGAACGCTAAGTGATTCTGTAGCTACTCGTAAGCCATATCTCTCATCTCGCTCTTACGCATTTCGCGTCGTGCGGAAGAGTGCAATGAGAAATCTGGCTTACGAGTCGCTACAGAATCACTTAGCGTTCCCGAATGAGGCGCCAGATTTCTGTGCTAGCGAATGATTTAGCAATGACGCGTATTAATGAAAGTGGCTCCCCGAAACCTGCCTCAACGCATCCCCATAGACAATCCGTCTGCATCCTGTCAACAGTACAGCTACGTATAGCTGTCTGTCTATTCTCCCCCAGCCGTAATCGATTCGACTGCCATCGACCCCATGGAATTTCCCGATGCCCTTTACCTATCCCATAACGGTTTGAATAGGCTAGGAGCGGTGCGTGGCTTTCACTGTGGAAATTATAGCTCCTCTTTTTCATTGCCAAGGACCCGCTTGTCGAAAGCTTTAGTCCGTCGTCCCAGAGGTTAAAAACTGTAGTATGTTTTCGGAAAGAGACCTATATAGGGGTGTGGCACTAGACCGACAGAGTTCGATTATCTATTTCTTTAGCGCTGGCTCGGACGCTCTTGGAATATAGGTTATAAAGGTACGGAATACGAAAAAAATTCAAAATACTTGAAATTGGATTGGGTAAATTTTCTATTAGAAACCAAAAAGCCTATTTCTTACGAAGTTTTAGGAAGCATACAATACATTTTGAGTAGTCTGATTTTGCACATTGTTCTGCTGTTAAGGGGCCAAGCGAAGACATCCAATAGCAATTTTACGGATTTCAGATAATACTTTTTTTTGTATTTGTAATGCAACGCTATATGACTGTTTCCGAATTCATATACCTACCACCGTTTTTAGACCTCTGATGGCCGAATTCGGAAAGGCCACTCAAATTGATCTTTAATTAAAGTGACGTTTCTGTATGTTGACAACTAGTTGAGGGACATTTAATATTTAATATCTAATCAAATGCTTAAGCGGCGTTTCTGAATTCGGCCATAAGACTCGTGGTTTTGGTACAAGTGGGGAAACAATGCTTCTGAACACGAGCGTAGCGTTAGCGAAAAGGTAAGCAAAGATTATTAACCTGGCTGTCCCTCAGGGCTTCGCACGGAGCTTCGTTTTTTCGCCTTCATCGTCGTTTACCGTTGTATTATCAACTTATTTAGATGAGAAAAATGTTTACAAGTTATTATCTGTATTAAAACCTCAAGCAAGATCCGTTAGTGAAACCCGTAACAAAATTCAACAGTAGTTTGCGGGAAAATCATTCACAGACAGACTGACATGACATTTTGAATAAGAAGTATTTAAGATGGTCTCCGCCCAATTGTTTGCAGAAATAAAAACAATCTATTTGAAAAAAAAAGGCTCGAGCAAATACCGATGTAGTGCATAAGTTTCCATCGTGTTTCGGACAAGTTCGTTTATCGGAAAAGTTCGTATTTATCGTGCTCTCTCAATTAGCTTCAGTACCCATCATACCATGCTGTTATTTTTCATTTTGAAATTTGACACTAAATAATAAAGTTTCATATTAATGAATATAAACACGTCACTCATTTAATACAATAATTGACACTTCGGGTCCCATCGTCTTCCGAGATTCGAGTTTTACCGATGGAAACATATTATTCACTATATCTGTACCTACTTTTGAATTGCTTCATTTGTAAGCAAGAAAGACGTGTCGGTTTTCGTACGCACAGCTCTCAGCGCATAGGCTATCCGCATTGCCAGCTAATTGATTGCACGGGTAACTTTGCCCCATACCCAAAGTTGCCAACCGCCACCGACGCAGGAGGAGCCGTTTTGATTGGTGAGTGACGCTTGTTACTGTGCTCGTGAAAGCTCGCCGGTTAGCCTGTAGCATGATATGACGCAACTAATTCATTAGGGATTTCTTTGAAATGTAAATGGCACTGGTCCTTTCCACGGGGATATTTGCCGGGGATTTATATCGCGACATTTTATTTGATGTTGGTCTCTCTCAACTCGAACTATAAACCCAGTGTCTAGAGCAAGTATTCCTGTCGAGCAGATCATGGCCGATACCACGACGTGCTATTTATTCCTGCGCCTTTATTCGGGAACGCTAAGTAATTCTGTCGCGACTCGTAAGCCAGATTTCTCACCTCGCTCGCATTACGCGTCGTGCGGAAGAGTGGGATGAGAAATCTGGCCTACGAGTCGCTACAGAATCACTTAGCGTTCCGGAATAGAGGCGCTGTTTTATTCCATTCCATTCCAGTTGGCGCATTTGAGAACTCAGGATATTTTCCTTGACCGAAATGCTCGTGGTACCTTTAAATTTCGCACATGAGATCCCAAAATCTGACAAGTGCGAGTCGGGATGAACCCGCGAACCATTGCTCGAGAAGCCGCGCGCTATACCACTAAGCTACCACTGCACTCTTTGTGAATCAAAGTATTTGAACTGTGCACGAATCCTTTCATGATCAGACGACTTTCTAGGATCATAGGGCGCAGCGGGTTGACCATAATCTCATTAGCAGGCACCGTTCACAAGATAATCTTAGACTTCAGGGGATTGCCAATATTATAGTCTAGTGTTACGTACACTTGGGGACTTTAAAATTATATATTTCATTTAATAATTGGCTATTCATGGCCATCCATTAACCTTTTTTAGGGTTCCGTACCTCAAAAGGAAAAAACGAAACCCTTATAAGATCACTCGTGTGTCTGTCTGTCTGTCTGGAACTACTAGACCGATTGAGTTGAAATTTGGTACACACATGTAAGTCGGTGACCGCAACACGGACGCGTAATGCAAATAAATGAATTTTAAACATGGGGGCTACTTTTGGGGGTAAAGACGAATTTTTTTTAAAAAAAAGTTATGCAAACTATATCTTGAGACATATCAAATGAAAGGGCTTATTGTGAGAATTTCAAATATATTTTTTTTAGAATTTTAAAGTCAATAGAAAACTTATTTCCGAAACTACTCGGCCTAAAATTTTGAAAAAAATACAGAGAATAGTTCTTTACCTATAGATTACAGGAAAACCTATAAGAAGTGTATGGTATTTAAAATAACATAGGAAATTTAAGATAATCATGTATGGAACGGAACCCTTTCCACGCGAGTTCAACTCGCACTTGTCCGTTTTTTGTTATTTATCTTCCTATTCACGTCCTACTGCTGAGCAAAAACCTCTTCATATTACTGATAGGGATGCGCGGGCTCTCTGCGGATTGGCCATACCTTTTCGATGCTGACAAGTGCCAATGACCTTGACTGATCTGTCACTGTAGTGAACAGGAAGCACTGTGCGGTTATTTGTGTGCGGAAAATCAAAAACTGATGAATTATGTAAGTAACGTATAATATAAATTAGTCAAGTTTTTAGTATGGGCGTGATGTAATAGTGTTATAAATTAGAGACCCATAAGTTAAAAAAATTAAGACATAGAACTGCTCAAAGAGAATTTGAGATGTAACTTCAAGATTTTTTTTTATCGTTTCGATTTCAACAATTCGTGTTTTTAAAATAGCTAGGTTTTCAATAATATAAAGAACATGAACATATACATTTTTTTCGCTTTGCTAAATTAAATAGCTTTTGTTAAAAACTGTTAAAGGAAAGCCGATTTAGGTCTCGTCAGTGCCATAACCTATACCTAACAAATTCCTATTTCCACGCCTGTAGTTTTGTGGTCATCATCATTAGCCGTAAACCGTCCACTGCAGAACATAAGCCTCCCCCAAAAATGGGGGATTTGCCATAGTCGCCACGCTTGTTAGGCGGAGCGCAGTTGGACATGACAGTGCTCGAAGGACGCTGCTGCCCATCCTTCGGTTGGTCTCTCTGTCTCCTTTTACGACATCCACGGGAGGTGATGGGGTGATGCTAGTCTTAGCCGGCACCACACAGACGGTTTTATGGTCAAGTGACTTCAAAAATATAATATGAGAAAGTACATTGGGCTGCTAAATAAAGTAAGCAAAGAATTATAATGCAATTTTTTTATCGACGTCTTGACGATCATAGATTGTTATCGTTTTATTATGAAATGATAAATGCAACGTTACTCTAATAAGGATAAGTAAAAATAAATGAGAAATTTCGAATGTTGTAGGATAAAAATATGTATTCCTTTTCGTGGCCAACAGTGCCTCATTACTAAGCTCAAAAGGTGCGATAATGATATTAAGGAAAGTTTTCTCTAATAAAAACTGGAGTTCATTAGAAAAATTGGCTTAAAGAATACTAGTCAAAAAAATTGTCTTTTGAAACTTTTAGAATTTAATAAGTGTGTTTAACAAATTTATGTAAGTTGAAAAAAGAAAACTAAGTAATATGCATGAATTCCTATCTTTTAGAACAAACACCTTTTGCATTATTGCTTGCTTTAATGTGGAGGGTGCTATTTGTATCACACTAATATTATAAACGTGAATTTTGTGTATGTATCTGAGTTAGTGTTTGTTACCCCTTCACGCTTCAACGGCTGGACGGATTTGAGTGAAATTTAGAAATATAGATAGCTTATACTCTCAATTTAAACATAGTTACTACTTTAGTTTTTATGTGGGAATAAGAAGAAAGTTTTTACATATTTGTAAATAGATTCTACGTCATTCGTCAGTCGCTGTTCAACTTATCAAAGATACTGATAAAACAGTACCGTGACTGACTGACAGACAACGCACAGCCTAAACCAGTCCTAGAGACTAGAAAAATTGAGGAAATATTCCTCGAGCACCCATTGGGTGCACTAAAGAGGGATTCTTTTGGATTTCATTTATTTGTATGAAAAGTGCTTTTGCCGTTGCCGTGACTGATAGGGAAAGCCAATCGTACTTTCTTGTATTTACAAACAAGTATAAATAAATAAATAAATCATACAGTTAAAGACAAATACATAAGTATAGATGTGAACTAGCACCCCACGCGCTTCACTCCCCTAGATGTGGGAAAGAGACAGCTGCACATTAATAATAAAAGATGGATCCCATGGAGCCCCAGGGGGAAGAATATTGATCCGATCCAATGCACTAGTGTTGTTATATTTGTTATATTCAATGTCATCGTGGGTTAGTTTCGGTGTGGGTTGCCTTTAGATTATTTTGGTTTGGATATAGAACATGTACCTGGCGCCTCATTCGGGAACGCTAAGTGATTCTGTAGCGACTCGTAAGCCAGATCTCTCATCTCGCTCTTACGCATTTCGCGTCGTGCGGAAGAGTGGAATGAGAAATCTGGCTTACGAGTCGCTACAGAATCACTTAGCGTTCCCGAATAAGGCGCCTGGTGTTGGACATTTCTTAACACAATATGTTCAGCGCCTCTATTCGGGAACGCTAAGTGATTCTGTAGCGATTCGTGAGCGAGATTTCTCATCTCGCTCTTACTCATTACGCTTCGTGCGGAAGAGTGGGACGAGAAATCTTGCTTACGAGTCGCTACAGAATCACTCAACGTTCCCGAATAAAGGCGCTGTAGTGAATATCTGACCAATGTGCAAATGATGAATACAATCACTCTATTATTTACCTCATAAAAAAACTCTTTTGAGCATCCTGTATTTACGATCATTTACATTGACACGGTGAGTTCCATAGGTGCTGTCTCTTAGTTCTTGTTGGCATTATTATTGATACAGTGGGTCCAATTTAAAACGGTATATTCTTTCTAAACTTAAAATAAGATACGTCAAACTTGATTTTTAGGGTTCTGTACCTCAAAAGGAAAACAGGAACCCGTATAGGATCACTCGGTTGTCCGTCTGTCTGTCTGTCTGTCTGTCAAGACCTTTTTCTCAGGAACGCGGAGGTATCAAGTTGAAATTAATATCAAATATTCAGAAGCTATGAAAAAAATCAACCTTCTAAGTCACCGCAATCAAAAGATATGGCCGTTTATGTCTCATATTTTGATACTTTCAAGGGAATCCAAAGGGAATCAAAACCTATAGGGTACTTCCCGTTGATCTAGAATCATGAAATTTGGCAAGAAGCAGTGTCTTACAGCACAAGTAAAGGAAAAAGTCCGAAAACCGTGAATTTGTAATTACATCACATAAGAAACAGTTAAACGGAATAACCTTTGCAAAGTCGTATCACACTCTACGATTGAACGGAGATAGGAGCTTGCGAAAGTTATATTTTGTCTTATTTCATAGGTAGGTTGTAAGTGGTTACCCCGTTGTTAAAAGCTATTTTTTTTCTGATTTAGGGTTCCGAACTTACAAGGTACTGTTTCTTTTTCATACGTAATTGCGGAACCCTCGGCGCGCGAGTCAGGCTCGTACTTGGCCGGTTTTTTAATATTACAAAGCTGTCTAAATCAAGTTTCAAGCTTCTTGTTTTAAGTTTAGTTTTTTAAATTTAGGCAACATACTTTCGCATTGGACCCAGTATGTTACTATTTGTTTAAGTTTATTTGGGATTAAAGTTACAAAATGTGGATTCTTGTTTTTGAAAAACAACCAGTACCTTGTAGGTACGGAACCCTAAAAGTTAAATAATAGCTTTTAACAACCGGCAGCTCAATTATGCAGCACAATTGGTATCGGTTTGGCTCGAAATGCAAACCAATTTAGTCTTAACTCTGTGTAAATAAGGGCCAATTGGTTTACTTTTCGCGAAAGCGATACTACTTGGTGTTGCGTAATTGAGCGGCTGGTAATCATTAACAACCTACCTATGAAATAAGACAAAAAATTACTTTCGCAAGCTCCTATCTCTGTGCAACCATCGAGTGTGATACGAGTTTGCAAAGGTTAATCCGTTAAACTTTATTTTTTGTGTGGTAACTACAAATTGAAAGTTTTCGGACTTTTTCCTTTACTTGTGCTGTGAGACACGGCTTCTTGCCAAATTTCATTATTCTAGGTCAACAGGTAGTACTCTATATAGGCTTCGATTCCCTTGCGAGTATCAAAATATGTGGCCAAAACGACCGTATCTGTTGACTGCGGTGACTTAGAAGGTTGAGTTTTTTACAGCTCTAGGAAGTTGTAAACCTGAGTATTTGATATTAATTTCAACTTGATATCTTCACGCGTTCTTGAGAAAAAGGTCCACACATGGCAGAATTCAGAAACGCCACTCAAGCATTTGACAAGATATTAAGTAGTTAAATGTCCCTCAACTAGTTGTCAACCTATACAGAAACGTCACTGAAACGTTACTTTAATTAAAGCTCAATTTGAGTGGCCTTTCTGAATTCGGCCAATAGACAGACAGATGGAGAAAGAAGTGATCCTATAAGGGTTCCTTTTTTCCTTTCGAGGTACAGGACCCTAAAAACGAAATAAAATCTATACCATAGCACTTTGTCCGAGTTTTCATTTAATGTCGATCTACTAGCGACACGTATGCAGTCTTATAACATACGGGACGAAAGCGCTCCCTTACTGTGACCGCTCTTCTAGATACTTCTTAAATGTTTATTTTAAAACGCTAAGCTAGAGTCCATTATATCTACAAGTACACTTCATTACTCGAAGCGCAAACTTGAAATTTGTATTCAAATGAAAATATCCTGCATTCAGGTACTCGCAAACATATTCCCTTTAAGGTTATAAAACTACAGAATGGCAAAGCAGCAGTAGTGCAATTACGACCAAATATTGGATTAGCAATTTCTCTCGTGTTCCCGAAACAAAAAGATATAAAATATTTTAACGTAATTCTCCCTCTTACTGTTATGGATACTGAGTTTCGTTAGGAAAAAGTGAGAATATAGGTATCTGTTTGTTTTGGAACAGAAGAGTGGCCTCTATTCGGCATTGCCTAACAAACGATATTGCTTATTATTTTTATAAGATATGGTAGCCCGTTTTACTTAACAGCAAAGACAGCTGCATTAAAAATCCATACGCGGTATTGATTTTTGGTTTTGTGTGAGTTTGGTCTATCCACGCATTATTTTCTCTTGTCACCTCTAAGGTTAGCTGGACAAGATCCCATTAGGAATAAGCTCGCCTTCGTACATTGTTTATGTCAAAATGCATAATTGTTATGTGTTACTTATGTGCTATAAGAGTTTAAATACATACACATACATACATATGTCGCTTAATGTCGGATAGCGGCCCTGCTCTATATTTTAATCGTTTTCGTTGTATTTTTAGCGTTAATTTATGTGTTTCATGAAGAATGTATCCAAAAAAATAGTCTTACGCCATCAATGGGACAGATAAGAGGTCTACTTTTGCCTAACTGCGCCAAAAGCAGAGTATTTTTTATCGAGTGTATGTATGTATGTATGTCTATTTCTTTGGCACGCTCTGCAACCTAAACGGATTGATGGATGTTAATATATGAGGTATTAATAGATCCGTATTTATTATGCGAATGATACAAGGTATATTATTCAACTAAAATTATGAAAATAAAGTTTATTTATTATAAATTAACGAAAATCCAGACTGCATAATTTCTAAAAATAGAAATAAGAAATGGATTCTGCCGTACCGCATTAACAGTCGATGCCTCATCATAAAATCCTACAATAACTATTCGAAGTCACCGACTGCTATTACCATATCGACCACAATAATTACAGCAGAATCCATATCTTGTTTCTCTCTTTTTAGAGGTTTTTATAATATATTTTATAATTTAAGCTGTCCTAGTATGCAATATTTGAACGTCAATAAATCCAACATCTCTACTGCACTTAAACAACTATGAGAAGAGTTTACACTTCAAACGGCAGGTCATGAATTTTGGAATACGTAGAGTATTCTACGAGCTACGAGCTACGGCGTAGACCCACTACGAGCAATGCTGATTCGATTTGCTACAAGTCTTGCAGACGCTTTTCATTAAGACCTTTTCAGGCTACCTTTTCCAGTTTAGTTTGTATATATTTTTATATTTTCGTTCAAATATTAAGCCGAGATCAGGTATACCAAATAAAATTTGCTTATAATGTATTGTATTTCTTTATTTTTTCTTATATTTACCAATTATTTATTCCTCCTCTGCTGCACTGGGAGTGAAGAAATAGCATAGAATGCGTGCAGATGCTTATCATCCTGGCATGTCGTAAAAGTCGACTAAGGGACGGGTCCTCTCCAACATGGTGGACTATCTGTATGGGCGATGGGCTGCTCACCTGTCACCATGCGGTTCATCATACCATCTTAGGACTAATTAATCGAACGTGGCCACAAGTAGTCTTGTGGCTCTGCCCACCCCATTAGGGATTTCGGGCGTGATGCTATGTATGTATGTATTTATTCAAATATTTTTTGTAGTTATTAGTATTTACTATTTTGTATAGAGTTCCGATTGCTGCAAGTGTCTGAGACCTTAGCATTATGCTGAGCTAGTGACCAATTCACTGCCGCGATGACACAAGTTCCTCGTTTTTAGGGTTTTACTACGACTCCGCTGTCCGTCTGTCCGTCCGTCCGTCTGTCACCAGGCTGTATCTCAAGAAACGTGGTGTTAGACAGTTGAAATTTTCACAGATGATGTATTTCTATTGACGCTATAAAAACAAATACAAAAAAACAGAATACAATTAATATGTTAGGGGGGTCCCATACAACAAACGTGATTTTGCCGTTTTTAAGATAATGGTACGGAGCCCTTCGTGCGCGAGTCCGACTCGTTCTGTACTATTTTTATTTTTATTATTGTGTATTTTGTGTGGTGAATAAATGTAAGTATTTTTTTTATTTTAATGAATTTTAATACCAAGCTTCGTACCCCGTGTCATTGTTAGTTCTCTCAAACGTGTCATATGATTTCATTAACCGAATACGAGTGTAACATTAACGTCTACATATTTAAATAACGTAACTTGCATTTGAATTGAAACAGAAAATGCAAAAGTACTGTTGGAGTCAGTAACATCTGTAGATAAGTTCTTGTAACGCGTGAAGCACGAAAAGTCTTTTAACTTTTTACATAGCTTTTTATTGGGATTAAGTTACGTTTGTGCTACGTATAAGGAAAATAGTTTAATTATCATCACTACTACCGTTCGTTGTCGATTGACAAAAAAAAAAAATCAAACGTCATCAAACGGTTTGTTGAAATTCATAAACATACCTTTCTTCTATACACTCCTTTGTACACATATAAATATTTTATAAATAACGTCTGTCGATTGCAAAAGCGTATTTTAAGCTGTACCTTGATATGTCAGTAAGTAATTTCTTCTCTTATATATACAGACTAACAATTTGACTAGAACATCTGGCAAATAAAGTAAAGTAAGGAAAAAATCACCCTTTTCATACAAAAGGCCGTAACGATTTCCACTCCTTAAATGATAACCGATTTCGACCAATTTTTGATAGGTTGTCAGACAGAACAAAATCTAGGTCTATACGTTTTTGAATATTGATTAAAGATCAACAAAGTCCAATAATCGGCGAAATTACTTTTGTATGAGAATACTGGAACAACTATAAAACTGAATTTATTGATTATAGTGAAAAAAACAAAACGTATAGACCTAAATTTCGTTCTGACAACCTGTCAAAAATGAGGTGGAAATTGTTATCGCATTTTGTATGAAAAGCCGTAGGTTCACTCTTCTCTTAAAGTACACACTATGATATTCCAAAAATAGTTTATAAAGTATTCGCTATAATCGGCTTTTGCCGTCGACTGTACTTTACGCGAGTGACGCAAATATGAAATAATGTTAGTTCAGCGACGGTACATTCATCTCGCCAACAGGCTGTTTATCACCGCTGAGAGGACAGCCTCGACAGCGTTAAATATAAATACATTTTGTTTATATTAATATAAGTGGGTAAATTCTGACTTAAACCTTATTTATTGTATTAAGGCTCAGTGAATAATTTCTACACTTTTAAAAATCAGAAAACAATTACATAACGGTACTCAAAAAGTATTTTTTGCCATCTTATGAAAACACCCGACAAGTGCGAGTTAAACTCGATGATTATCTGAAATTTCCTACGTTACTTTAAATACCATAGACTTGTTATAGATTTTCCTGTAATCTATAGGTAAAGAACTATTTTCTGTATTTTTTTCAAAATTGTAGGCCCAGTAGTTTGGGAGATAAGTGGGGAATGGTAAAAAATTCGCCTATTTTCCTCAATAACTTCCAAGTTATTGACATTAAAATTTTAAAGAATATGTATTTAAGATTCTCACGAGCCCTTTCATTTGACATGTCACATGATAATGACGACGAAAAAAATAAAAAAATATTATAGTGTGCTAAACTTTTTTATTTTTATTTTCTACTTCACGCCACGAAAGTGGCTCTCAT
The DNA here is from genome assembly GCA_947859335.1 of Tortricodes alternella. Classification (NCBI taxonomy): domain Eukaryota; kingdom Metazoa; phylum Arthropoda; class Insecta; order Lepidoptera; family Tortricidae; genus Tortricodes; species Tortricodes alternella. Next base: position 7,664,981 of record OX401986.1, read on the forward strand.
GCTTAAAATCCATTTATTAACGTTACGCGCCCTTGTTGCGGTCACCAACTTTCATATGTGTACCAAATTTCAACTCAATCGGTCCAGTAGTTTCGGAGCAAATTGGCTGTGACAGACAGACGGACAGACAGACACACGAGTGATCCTATAATGGTTCCGTTTATTTCCTTTTGAGGTACGGAACCCTAATAAAACATCCCTTATTAATAGCTTAATCATGATGTTGACCCAAAATAAAACTAAGGTGCATTGTCCTATTACAACTAAAACGGCCTCTTCCGATTTACAATTTCGAACTGTGTTCTATCGTTGCACAGCAAAACTATTAAAAGGTGAAAAAAACTGGTAAGTTTCTTTTAAAATCGACCGTATTGTCATAACCGTCCGAAGCAGGCTTTGTTGAAGCTGACAGCATAGACACGTGATAAGCGTGCCAGGACGAAATGCTTCGGTTAGATAATAGAAACGGCGTAGAGAATGTAAAAGTCGATTTCATACATATTCTGTAGAAGATTCTCGTTATGACGTAATCACGTCAAAAAAAGGGCTTGTTGTGGTAAAGTTTTACACCCATCTATAGGTATGGTACTGTTTTTATGCCGTGACCAGGATTGTGTGATTTCTTAGTAAATAAAATATTTGTTGCCAGGTTAACAACTTTATTAAAAAAAAAACGTTTTTGGTCGCTATGGTTTTTTTCGGCATATTTCCCTCTTTGGACAATCCCGGACGTCTATTCGGGAACCAGTGGCGTAACAATAGGGTGGCAGGGCTGGCAAAATGCCACATGCCCCCGACCCAAGAGGCCACGAGCTCAAAAACTGAGTACAACGTGACGATTTTTACTGATAGGGCCTCATCAAAGGAATTTGCCACGGGCCCCAGATGGTATAGTTACGCCACTGTCGGGAACGTCTCAGTGATACTGTAGCGATCCGCGAGCGAGACTCGCATCTCTATCTTAAGCATTACGCGTCGTGCGGAAGAGTGGGATGAGAAATCTCGCTCTCGAGTCGCTACAACATCACTTAGCGTTCCCGAATAGAGGCGCAGGAGTACAAGATTTTACCAAGGTCATTTTGCACTATGTCAATCAATGATCCCATCATTGTTTTCAATATATTTATAAATAACAAGTACCCTATATTTTTGCAGAATCTTCTTAGCTTACCCTTCGGTCTCTACTCTATTTTATATTACCCCGTATAATTTATGTTACATATTTATTGCAAATTTTTATACAAGCACATCTTTTCGGCTAAGACGTCAGAGCGACCCTTTAAAGAAATATCTTACTTTCTAACCTTTAAGGGTTATTCACACGTGTTTATGTTTCGGTCAAGTCCTGTGCACCTCACTACTTGGCGCTCACTCCTTGTGAGTACACCCACAATCCTCGGCGGCCGGGGTCTATTCAGTTCTATTTTCAGTCCCATTGTCAAAACGAATAGAACGTTATTTGTATGCGGAATAGAATTCACAATAGATCCAGTGGGAACACCAGCCGCAGCTGACGTCACCACACGTGAGTTAGTCACGTGTTGCCAACCACGCGTCGTGTTTACAGGCGTATAATAGTCTGGATTGTACAGGTAGCAGCTCCTATTGTATCCTAATAGTCCAGACAAGAGGGACTAAACTAGACTAATTCCGATTTTCAACTGCTGCTATTTATTATCTTTCTAAGATTATGGCCACAAAGGAAAACTATATTGGAAACAGAATTGTTTCTTTTTATTAAGAGGACTGTGAACCAATGGCAAAAATCACCGTTTTCATACAAAAGGCGATAACGATTTCCACCCCTTAAATGTTAGCCGATTTTGACCAATTTTTGTTAAATAATTGTCAGTCAAAAAAAAACTAGGACTATACATTTTTTGAATACTGATTAAAGATCATCAAAGTCCTATAATCGCCAAAATTTGGTTTGTATGAGAATACTACAACAACAATAAAACTGAATTATTGATTATAGTGAAGATACAAAAACGTATAGACCTAGATTTTGTTATGACTGACAACCTACCAAAAATTTGTCAACATCGGTTAACATTTTAGGGGGGGAAATCTTTATCGGCTTTTGTATGAAAAGCCGTAGGTTCACATTTCTCTTGAAAGGAACCTGATGAGCTAGGGGTTATTTTAAAGGCTGTGAACCAACGGCAAAAGTCAGCCTTTTCAGACCAAAGGCGATAACGATTACCCTTAAATTTTTACCGAATTTGACCAATTTTTGACAGGTTGTCAGTCAGAACAATATCTAGGTCTATACGTTTTTTGAATATTGAAAAGCGATCAACAAAGTCAAATAATCGCCGAAATTAGTTTTGTATGAGATTACTAAAAAAGCAATAAAACTGAATTTATTGATTATAGTGAACAAACAAAAACGTATAGACCTAGATTTTGTTCTGACTGACAACCTGTCAAAAATGTGTCAACATCGATTACCATTAAAGGGGGGGAAATCAAGCCTTTTGTATGAAAAGCCTTAGGGTCAAACTCCTGCTAAGTAGGTATTAGGAGAATTATGTCCATGGAAATAATATACCTAGTTAGAATCTTCGTTATTGGGTGTGCTAATGCTACTTAAGGCTAGGTTTTATAAAGGTCCGTTCGATCGCGTTTCGGTCATGAATATTAAAAAGTTTTACTGATTTACAAAAAAAAAAATCCATTTGGTCTGACGGACCTTTTAAAGCCCGGACGGACCTTTTTAGGTGTTCCAATCACCAAAACCTATTCTAGAACGTGACAAGGAGTCAACTGTTAATATTTCTGTAACTGTTAAAACTACATGGGATGGAAATGAAACACATATTTCAAACCAGTTTCTTTATTTCGTGTTCATCATTTTAATACAACATACGAGTAAATTTATCATCAGATATTATTTATCAATTCTTAAAAACTAACTTAATTAAGACCTGAATAACAAGTATGTATGTATGAGTATTTGACGGAGCGGTTACACTATCGCCAAAATAGAATGAATTTCCTCTTTCTCCTTCACTCGCTGGTGGTGTGAGACATCGCTTTCTCTTGGCGATAATGTATTCGCAGCCTATCAATGCGCCTGATTGATCCACAGAATCATTATAAATGATCCACGAATCACTGGGATTAGTAGTCAGTTGTTCAACCCACAGTTCGCATTTGAAGAAAAGAATAACCAATAACAAAGTCTTATTATTTTTAAAAAAACCCTTAAAATTGGAATGTTCAGAGAATAAATATTAATTGGAAAACTTAAGACTTTGACAACTTTTTCGGTTATAATATTACAAACAAATCCGTACACGCTCAATCTTAATTAATATGAACATAATAAAATTATCAAAAACACAAACTCATAGGTTCACACTGAAGACAATGGGTATTGTTGTTATATTTCAAATGATTCATAAAAAAGATGTAAACTAAATAAGTTTCGCTGTAGACTTTAAACATTTAAATGCTGCAACCTTTACGGTTGAAAACAAAATTCGAATTTATCTCTATTTCGACAACCATCAACTAACACAGATTCTACTTGTTTCACTTTGTCCATTTTACACGTTGGAAAGCGAGTTCAGAACAAAATAACGAGATCAGGACAAATAATTGACACAAGTATCGGACAATGTGACTAGAGAAAGAAGTAGCATCTCGGACACTTCGGGAAAACTAAATTAAAAGAATATACAAGAAACACGAAAGTTACGCCCGACTCAACTCATGAAACTAAGAAGTAACTTAGTAGCTAACCTAATCAAAACTTGACTAGCTTCGTATAAGCAAAAATATAAATAAATATTAAATACCTATTGAAATTTTAGGATAATATTCATAGCTGTATATTTGTCCTCATAGTTTTGTAGAAAGTTTTGAAACAGCCCATCAAACGGAATTACTCAAATTTGAATCAAAACTTCTTTAGCAAGTTTTACGAAAATCTGATCATAGAATTCAGATGTTACTTTGTAAAATCTTCTTCGGATGATATGCTACGAAACATTCCATTAAACAACTTGCAATAATCTCACAGTGGAGTTTAATGTAATTTACACTAGGTAACCTCCTTCAAGACAGAGATACACGTATAAGTTAGAAGTATAAGAAAATAAGAACTCTATATTAAATGTTGTTGATTCCTGTTGTAATAGAAAACGTGAGGACAGACACACAGCAAATATCCAAATTTAACAATTTAAAAATCACTAAGCAGGGATAACATCTGGTGCGTATAACAGAAGTGCGGTAAAGGAACCGTGAGGGTGAGGAGAAAGGGATGTGCTTCGTATGGGCGGAGACAGGCGGGTAGCTTGTTCACATGAAGACTGTCGATACCATCTAAAACATGAACACTAAACAACTAAATCATTTGCCACGATCAAACTGCTTTTTGGCTCCAGTCATCCAGATCATTTTTTTCAAGTTAAGGGAAATAATCAAAATCACTTGATTGTAAGCGAGAGTGATCCGTGGCAATGATGATACCACACGTAAGTTCCTACACAGATATAAACCTTAATGTATCGATTAGCATTCAAGTTCATTATGAAAAAATATATCATTGGAAATATTTTTCAACTTCTCTCCTTAATTTCAAACCACCCAAGAACATCTTAAATATGCATGTGACAACCGATTTTTATAACTACATGTATCCCTAACAACACTTTGGCAACAAATAGTATTTTGTTTAAGATCTCCCATCAATCAACAGGGTTGTCAATTTTCTGGAGTTAACATGACCGTGGATTTTTCCCAATCTTTTATCGCTTAATTCTATCGTTGTCTTTTAGAGAGAAGACAGGAGTCGACAGAAGATAATGCACATCACTGACGGTAGTCCACAAGCAGACCACCCCTACAAATTTGGCTATTCAATTAATTTATCATTAAACCCTACACCATTCCACTCGTCGACTACCGCCACATAAAAGCAAACTAATATAGTATTTACCTAAACCGATACAAAACAATTATCCAGGTTTCATTTTTTTTTCACCTTTTTTTCTTTTACTGTGATCAGTCTTAAAATTGAGTCATACAATCTAACTAAGAAATGATGAACCCTTAAATTTACCTTAAACCATTGCTAGGCCAGATCTACAAAACTTCGGAATTGGATGTGAGGTCGTGTGTGGTAGGTATTAGGTATATAGGTAGTGGAGGTGTGTAGATCTATTTTAGGGAGATAGGTATAAAAGTAGGTAGTATTAAGTTTAGGCGACGATTAGCCGTAGTCCGATTACTCTATGGTCCGACGCCCGCGCAGCGCTCCGGATACCGTTTCACTACAATACAATGGGAAAGGGAAATTTTAACTGTCTAAGGAAAAGGCTTCTTCTCCAGTAGTAAGGCTCTCGGGGAAACTAGTTACACCATATTTAACACATACATTATTGGTTTAGAGTAATCAACATTGAATAGTTTTCATTTTAATATTAATCTTATTACTAAAGAGTACAAAAAATAAAGGAAATTTTATGAATACCTATGAAAAACAACAAGTTAGCGAAAACTATCGCATATCTTATTAGAACAACATGTTTTCGTTACAGTAACATTATTCGACGCTCACAGTACCGATGTGAAGTCCGGCCGGCGCAGGCGCCGCCACCCCAACAATCCTTCATCTACAATTCGAGATTGTTTCCCTTCGATTATCCTCAAAGTATCAAAAATATCTGCTTAAACAGCCCTTTCCCTTAGAGAAAACTCGATAGAGTACATTTTGAACAGTCTCAAAGTAACTAATGAGTAGGTAACAAGTTATCAAACATGTTAAATGGGGATATGCACGAATGGAAATATTGAAACCAACAATTATCATTAAGTTAAGACATATGACGTAGATACAGCGACGCTACAGCTACCAACATCTAGCCTAGACGAGGATATCATACGAGTTACAAGATATAGCACTTACGATTAACAGTTTGATAATGCCTCATATTGAAATGGGAAATTTTTATTCTGTACAAAATTCAAATGTTTTTTTTTAATAAAAGGATAACACATTCCTTCAAATTTAAGGCCACGGCGCAAAATGGTGTTTCAGTAGATTAAAGTTAAGATTGAATTAACATTTATGTTAGGTATTAGATGTCGTAAACTCTAATGACGGGCCTTATTTACAGTGTCGGTGCATGTGCATGCTGTTAATAACTGCTGCCTTCGATTAGCAAGTCAGATTTAAGGTTGAAGCGAAATCGCGTGTTATTTTTAAAGTAAGTCGTGCAAAAGCACTTTTCTCATGGAAAAGTTAAAACGGAGCGTATAAATGGTTCCTTATAGACGTACGTCAGCTATCCTACAGCCGGAAGCGTGGCTTGAAGTCGACTTACAGCTAACTCTAGATCCGTAAAAAATATTAATGAGAGACTCACACTGTTCGAAGCTCAAGGTGTGCCTTAACCACTAAACTAACATAGACAATGCGATATCTAAAAATACACACTACTCCATACACTAAGTAGGATATAATTTAATTTTACTCATCATAAGCATGTGTTCTCCTTACAACTGGCAGGATGGCATTAATTAAATGTGTAAAATCGATTTGTGTGTGGACAATTGAAGCATCATATAACTAATTTAGGTTAAAACTTACGTGCATACACAATTACATTTAATTATCTAAAAGCGGTTATCTTTGGCGACTAGCTTCGATAAGAAAGATTCCAAATTCATTGCTCCGCTCCTCCCCGCCAACTCTCTCCTTTAAAACGAAAACGGTCTATTGTTCTATTAATTTCATTTATTTCTCAAATGTTACCACTAAGTGGAAGATATGTCGCTCCCCAATGACTGGAATAATTTTTACTATTAAATCTTTTATTATTTCAACATGTGAATATTCCAAAACTGTGTAAGTATTGTCCATAAATATCAAACAAAACATCAATTTCTCATAAATACTTGACTAACCGTGCCCATCTTCCCCCTTCCTCCATTTAATAATAAAAACATTACTTGATATGTCATTAGCTACACCATAATTTACCTACGCAGTTTCATTTGGAATCTTTCCAGTACAAAAATTATCATTTCTTAACTAAAATCACACACCTTACAATATTAGTAAGCTATCTAACACAGGGAAATAATGATCGAAATCGATGGTGATCTTATCCTCTGACCACCTCACATCAGCTCAAGCCGGCTCGCAAGAGAAAAAAGTTTAATTGTATATTACACCAGTCCAGACAGAGTACATGATCAGCACTCGCTGCGTCAACACCGATTTCTATGGTACACCAAGGAGCAAATAAACTTACAGAACAATAATATATACGCCTACATTTTAATATACTATCAATATCATGGTAGAATCCATATCATATTATTCAAGAGCTTTCAAGACTTTGCCGCTAAAAAAATTTCTTTCCTCTCGAGAAAATAAATACTATTATATGCAAACGTTTCAACTAACTTAAGCGATAGTAAAATATTTTTTACAATAAAATGTATCATAAATTCAAACGCGAGTTAAAACACCGTACTTTATTTGAGGATGGATGGTTTGTGCTCGAGTGTGCTTTGTAAATTTCTTCTTAACTTACAACAATCACATTTTGTGTAGACGGGTTTCATGCCACGAGGCACTATGCTGCCACGCGGACTCGCCCACTTTACCTGACCTACACCACTTTAACAAATTTACTTTCATTCTCTTTTTAAACACAACGTCAGTCATCGATTTCAGTAAAATCATTAAATACATTTCTTTCAAGAAAAAAATACTCCAAAAATCAAGTGAAATGCCAACGTTCTGTGCAATTCACTAAAATATTCAATTGGCGAATAAGTGGAATTCAACAATGATACAACACCATTTAATTAATCACAATATTCCATAAAAGAGATGTTAAAAACATTACAATTATTTAAATTCAATGACAATTTTAATGAGAAAAAGAATGCAATTCCTGAGCGTTTCGCGTATACAAGGTACGCAGCAGTAGAAGCGACAATGATATTTACAAACTTTTCATAATACATTAACGTACCGTTAAGTTCTATAAAATTCAACGACGCTCTACGTAATATAATAAATGACCAAACCGTCAACCACATACAATCTGACAAGCTAACATGGATACATTATTTCTACCTTGATGAATACATTAACGGGTGTATTTTATTAACTGCCACAAAAGTACCGATTCCAAACAATGTTAAGAGTATACATACGCCTACGGATATGGTTAAGGAGACCCTTATGTTTCAAATAGCTTCCCGACACTCGGCAATTGCTGTATTCAGCAGCGAATTCAATGTCTGCCCTTAATCGTATGTCTCTAACAACAAAGCCTCAATCCTAAATAACATCTTATAATTAGCGGCCTATCGTTGACTCGTAATTCATATAAAAATACACACTTTCGTTTTGTTTCATTCGCTCCGTTGTGTTTACCTTCTTGTTCTGTGCCCGGCTTCCCTTACGCTAACTACTAATACTAAGAATGACGTAATCTAACATATTTACATTATTTTCTAAACACTTCCTGTCAATCGTGATGTCGATTTTGGAGAGATTTTTATTAGTGATGGGACGAGGTTTAAGCTTGAAATTTCATCAATGAGCATTGAAGACTTTACCACATTCAGCGCCATCGACACGTCTGGTGTGTTCAATAATTCTTACTGCTTGCCGGTGACAGATCCTATGCGTTTTCACACTTGTAGCTTTTTGGCTTTGGATTTGGGCCGGCATAGCACAAGGCGTTAATAAAACAGTGCCGGCAGCGAATGTGTTAAGACTAATTGGAAATATTAATGCATTTTGGATTCATGATCAGAAAGAGGGGGTCTTGACGATTCAAAACTCTACATAGTTTAGAGCGGTGGCGCTTTTTTCATTTGAAAATATTAGTTAAATCAAATAGTTTAAAATGTGATATTTTACACTGATTGATAAAAAAGTAAATTTGGTTGAGATTGATGAGCAGTAAACTGAAAGAAATAATTCGTATTGTATCTTAAATTTTTACCTTAAGAAATTTGCTGAGTATAAAATTATAAACAATCGAGTAAGCCTAGTTCGTGCTTACGTTATTCTAATAGGTGCTAAAGTTAGTAGTAAAATGTTCCCTATAGTAATTGACTTGGAAATAGTGGTTTTTGGTTAGCGCTTTAAATTTTAAAGCAGGTGCTGCTGAGAAGGGAATCCAAGAGTCAAATCAGATAAGTCTAAGTTCACCAGAAAAGTAAAGCTTATTGGATTACAGTTTAACTTACGTTAAGTACAAATAGTCCTTATCACAAAGATTATAGCCTAGAATCATAAGAATATGTATTTTATGCTTATATTTCGCACATAGCGAACAGTTGTTAGTAATATACCGCCTAATTCACTGAGTAGCTTGGTTAGTTGCTAAGAAATCATAATTTGGAGAAACTAGACGTGCTAAACAAACTAGGAACTACAAGGAAACTATGCTATCTCATTAATTCTGATGAATAATAACGTTGCATAATGTTAAGTTCACGTGAGTTGCGTCCAGTTAGTTTCTTTCTCGTGAGTTTTACCCGTAAGAGAAAGAAGAGGAGAAAAACACGATGTGAACTTTGATAGTTCTTTCATTTTCGTGACGTAACGCGTTCTTGCCAATCGCGTGAATGGAAATGAACGTCATTCGGCAGTCGTGTCAGATTAATTCTTTAATAGAAATTAGTTATAGATTAATTATTTCTATTCGAAAATGTGCGGGATACCTAAAATGTACTTGGGCCACTCAACTCAGCAATTTAGTGAATACATTGATTTTTAAACAAATTCATACTAACGCATGTCATGGGTCTAGTGTCTTTGTCTGGAGTCATTATATTCCCAGCGCAATAGAAAATTTGTGTTTGATCAAATGTATTCATAAATGGCTGTGGTTTGTTCTGTGCTCTAAAGGATTTGTGTAACATACTTAATACTAAAGCAATACTTACGAATCTCATGCCAACGCTTGTTCCCCAACACCAACTGTTTCAAAGTAATACTTATAAAAATGCACACACACGATCAAATTAACACACACACGGACCTACCACCTCACCATTAAGGAGAATTCTACAAGACATGCAAAAATATTTAATTTCAAATTACAAGAATCCAAGCTGGCAGGGGATACAAATTAACATAATTATTTAGGATTGCAGATGGGAATATAGAAAGTTTTGTAGAATTCTCCATAGTTTGTGCTAAAAAATCACCTATTGTCGAAGTAGCAGTTGTGCGTATAACTGGCAAAAACTGAAAAGGAGTATTCTCTGACTAGCTTTGAAATTGTTTCTTGCAAAATCTAACAGTAATCCTTCTTGATATAGCTATATATTATTGGCGTTATCGTTTTTAATAGCTGGCGCATTTGATTTGGTTTATATTTATTGTTAAATCATTTGGTCAATGGAACAAAACTTTGTATTGGACAGTTATAGAACAGATTAATTAGCACAAACACGCAAATTTTTCTAGTCAGATGCAACTAATTTACATTAAAATAAAATAGTTGCAACCGAAGAAAGGAACACTAATTAAGCACTACTCGGGCAAAAATCAAAATAAAACACACATTAAAACTGCAATGAATTGGTATTATTAAAAAAGCAATTATACAACAAAAATAATTCAAAACAAAACGATGTACATTAATTTAAAGAACAATTGTTTATACAAATAATTAAAAAAATATAATAATTATAACAACAAACATCGACAAAATATATTTAAAGACAAAACATATTTCAATTTTAATCAGTCCTCAAGCTTTAGAAATGCAATTTTAAGAATGAAATGTTTTCCATACAGAAAATCATTTTATTTTACTTATATATTATGCAAAAACACGAAAAAGTTAATTGTGAACGAAATTTGTAATAATAAATCAATAGGGATGAAACTTAAAATACCATATCAGGTTAAAAATTAAAATAACTAACTCATTACCGTCATAATTAAAAAAAGAATGTTCGAAATGATTACACTGCTTTACAATGAAGGTGAAGGTGTAGTTGTCATAATTTGCAAATCTTATCATAAAATTTTGATACTATTCTATACTTAATATAAATATAATACGTTTTAACGATCTCAATTAAGTAGAAGCGTATGTAATTACTGATAAGTGGTCATTCGTAAATATTACGGCTGGATTTCATAGATGTAGATCGAATGGACTTATATTTGTGTATATTGATGACATAATTTCTACGAATGAAAATTTAATGACACGTGATGCGCTGGTTTCTAGCGTAACCTCAGTTCATTCAGACGAATTGTTCAGTTATGATAGATGGCGGTAGGTTGTAAACCAGTAACTTCAAATTTAAAACGGCTGTCACATTGGAATTAGTTAAATAAACAATTCGTCAAAAAGAAATGTGGTGAAGCAGATGCTACGGCATCTAAAATTCCCAATCAATCATGAACTCCATTCAAAACTTAGTCGATTCAATAGATTAAGTGAAATACAATACAATCCGATCTTAGGAATGGTAATAATTTATTAGGAACAATGCAGCCTATATTAAATCATTGGTGACTCATCACTGAAATTTCGAATCTAGAGATCTGAAAATAAATTCTACTTCACCTAATCTAGTGAGTATCCAATTGTAAAAACGATAATTCACTATTGAATCGAAGGCGCGTCGCGATAGGCGGGTATTTGCAGTAAGCTCGCATTTTTGGAAAATCTTATAAGCATAGAGAAAAATCTACCGTTTTCGAATGCTCAGCAATTAGTGCAAGTATGTAGAGGATTAATTCATAAAAAGAAAATCAGAAACTACCAATCGTTTAAAGAAAGAAAATCATCGCAATACATGCACTAACGAGTAAAAAGATGTATAAAACTGTTAAAGTCGCCCAGAGTCTTATTCATAGATTCCGTAATGAAAGTTGTATGGTACATATTTACAAACAAACTAAATATCACTTATTACATCACAACGAAGTTGTATGGCACATGTCTTGCAGGTAAAGCGATGCTACTGAACACGGGTCGCCCCTATCGTCGGCGCGTCTTCAATCACATTAAAAAAGAGATTTACTTTAGAATATTGGAATATCACCGAGCTCATCGTAACCTAGACAATAAACTAATGCAGATCAAAAATTAAGAAAATGATCCTCCGATCCTAATACGCGGATCGAATCAGATCTCTTCACTTGTCATAGTAGATTCAGCCATTAAAAATAACTAAAAACGATTATTTGCTAAGAAACCAAAACTATTCAAATCAAACTAAAATAATTCTGCTAACACACTCACACACGGTAATGAAGTAAAAAAATAATAGCATAATATTCATAAAATACAAAAAAAGTAAACGTTACACATGCACCGTATAATACTACTGCTACAAAAATAAAGTTGGTTCCACATAAAAAAATATCTTACCAGAATAACAAATTGCATAGTTATTTGTATACCGAGTGAGCTATAATACTCCAGTAAGTAGTAAAATGCTAGTTACACACGAATTAAAATCTCAAAAAATTATCATTATTTAAAAAAAGTCTAGCGTAACGACCATTTCCTAAAGTGCTCTACTAGTTACTACCGTGTCCAATTACTTAAAAACATATTCAATTACTAGATTTGTATAAAAAACGAACAATATTATTATCAACCAAATGTTACTTAACTTTAAAACAACTAAAACAGGAATTTCAGGTCCATGGGCTCTCAGTGACTAGGCGGTACTGACGATATCGGTCGGGACAGAAAAGTCTTCCAACAAACAAAAAGAAAAACTACAGCCATTTTATTAATAAATTAGTAACATCATAATCTAAAATGCTTTATAATACTCGAGGTTCATGTTGGAAGAGAGGCATCATTCGAAATCAGAACTAAGCTATAAAACATTTTCGATCAATCGCAGGTTTGTGATACCAACACGTTCCATAGCGCAACGAACGACGTTAGAGGAGGACTTGTAGCATCACTCAGCTATTGATGTGTCCAAGGAACGCCGCAGTCAACTTTGTCATTGATAAAACCCCTAACATCATTTTTCCTAAATTTTGTAACTACATCAATCGAGAGGGTAGTAACTAATGATTGTCCACATCAGCTCAATCAATTTAACACTTACCTAATAATAATGTAACAACTTCTTACTTAGTTTCATAATCATATTTCCATCGACACAGAATAAGTGCTAATCAAAACAGGAAGTGCCATTGTGCCGAAGAATATCTTACAACTAACAACAATACCGCTCGATGCTCTCTTATTACGATAAAATCACACGCTTAACGCCTAACAATTTGTTAAGTAATAATAGTTAAAATATTGGTCCAACAAATGGGCTAAATAATACAAATGCCCTTAATATTCATCCCTAATTTAACGATGTGGGATATGAAAAAATATTATTCAATAGATCAAAAAATGATAAGGGTCGAGAACACCGTTCGTAATGCTTGGATCGATCCAACGGAATAATCTCCATCCTTTAAATAGGTACTCGAATAACAATGTCAATACTATGACTAATCTCATTACAGTTCCGTTTAGATATAATGCATACAGAGATTTTATGCCAAAATCGTTTTTAAGAATTCTCATCGTTTGTAGAATTGATCACATCGAGACAGCCGCAATAGTAACGCGCACATTTACAAAACAAGCAAGTACCACGATTCACTTCAAATTGTCACATGCAACTATTCAAAAATTGACACATATGGCCGATCCGCACTTGCGAGTTACTTGCGTTTCAACGTTTGGAATTTTGGCTTATAGTTCATCGGTCATTCCGATCTCATGTGATCAGAGCGGGGGGCTCACATGCCTATAGGCGGGACTTGCACGTAGCGATAGATGTAAAGCCGGTAGTCCTTGCTGGCGAGCACAACTGACCCGTCGTCCATCAGCGCCACATCGAAGCATTGCGCGTGCTTTACTTTGCTCTCGAGCGCGGACACCAGTTGCCCATCCTGAGTGAAGATTGTCAAATTAAAGTTGTTGTGGTTGTCCGCGATGAGAATCTCACCGGCCGCGTTGATGCCCACGCCGATCGGGTAGTTAGTTACACCCTCTCCTCCGATTTGGCGCAAGTAGATGCCCTCGTAATTGAACACCTTCACACAATGCGCGCGATTGTCGCTAATGAATATCTCCTGCTTGTCGTTGACCACTACTCCGTTGGGGAACTCTAAATGCTTGGAGCAACCGAACTTCTGGAGCACGTTGCCCACTTGGTCAAAAATGATAACGCGCATGACTTTGCATTCGACGACTACGATACGTCCCTTGTTGTCGACGGTCACGCCACGCGGGTGCTGCAGAATATTGGCACCGAATTTTCGTACGAACTGACCGTACTGGTTGTAGATCTGTATTTGATGCGTCGGGGACCTCTCAGTGACGATAATGTCACCAGAAGTACGCACCACTGCGACCCTGTTAGGGTATAAGAGTTGCCCGTCACGTTTGCCACATTCACCGAATTGAAACTTGAAACGGCCTTCCTTGTCGAATATCTGGATACGGTGGTTGTTTGTATCGGCAACGATAATGTCGTTTTGAGCATTGACTGCGACGCCACTGGGCTCCGTGAACTGACCCTCCATTACTCCGAACTCACCGAATTTGCAGTGATAAATCATCTTTTGTCGTTTGATTTGGGATTTCGGTGGGAAAATGGCAGTAGAAATAAGCTTGTTCGTCAGATCTAAGATGGGATCGTTATGTGAGGCAGTGGTCAGCGAGTACGGGTCGTTGTTGGTTGGTGGGAAAAGTGAGTCACATCCGCCGTTAGACCATTTCTCGTACGGGTTTAATCCATTCAGGTTAATATCTCCAATTGCTGAAGAGAAGGGTCCGAGGCTGTTAGCACCGTTATTGAATCTCTTTGAGATAATGTTCGATTCAAAAGGCGACGTGGATTGGCTAGTGGGTCCAAGTAAACCATTACTGTAAGGACGGTCTAAGACGCCGTTAAGTCCAGTCGGTAGATGGATGCCACCGTTTAAGCTCCCGGAACTTCCATTGACGCTACTGCTACTTGATGACGAACCTCCATTCAAAAGAGAGCCGTTGGTAGGGCGAGCGATAGGTGGTTGTTTTGTGGGCCCCACGTTAGCCTCAGCGCTGGAGCGTACATATCCGAACGTATTTCTTACGCCCACTTGTATTGCCTGATAGTTCGAGACGAACTCAAGCTCGCACGCTGTTTGCACGCCCTGTTCCGCAGTTGGGTTCATAAGGGTTTGCAGTTTGTTGTCTAATAATTTCCTGAACATCAATATTTCAGCCAAATTGGCGCATTTAGTTAGTCGCTCAACAAAATCGCAGGTCTGGTAAATCTTGTCAATCGTTTCTTGAGATTTTTGGCCTACGACTGTCAAGGCGATTTGTTTTGTCGAAAACACACTTTCAAGTTCCTTCAGCAGTTCTTGCTTTCGCTCTTCGAGCATGGAGCGGTAGAATAAGAACGTGTCGTTAATTTCATTTTGAGCTTTGTGGTACTGCACTTGTAATTTACCAGCGGCGTGCTCCACAGTTTTGACGACGTGCCTTATCTCAGTAGCTCGTGTTTTTGCTTCATTGACAGCCGACTGCATTAGCTCCAGCTGTTTAGGGCCAGCATCAGACAAGTGTTCATAGTCGTGCAGCGCAGCGGGATGCTCAATGATTGTGCACTCCTTACACACGGGCACTGAGCAGGTGCGACAGAAATATTTCAGAATGTCGTTTTTGTGTCTCGGGCAAAAGGCGGTCTTATCTCCACTTGTTGTGAGGGTAGACCCGAGCATGCCCTTATCATCTTTCAGGTCAGTGAATGCCAGAACACGGTGGCCTTCAAAGCAATGCATGAATTGGTGCGCCATGACGCAGTTTGGGCACAGAAAGTTAGCGCAGTCTACGCAACGCGCTACGGCGTCGGATTCCTTCGATTTGCAGCCCGTACAGCGAGCGGATGGAGAGTTCGTCTGGCGAGCAGACGGCAGAAGGTCTGCGTCTTGCTCAACGGCGGCGGCGATCACGAGATTTGTGAGCAGACCGGGCACTCCTGCAGGCGGCAGGTGGCTGTCCACGCGGCAAGTCACGCACGTTACTTTGTCCGGGTGCGTTTGTTCCCTCTCCAGGCAGCCCCGGCAGAAGGTGTGAAAGCAGTTGAGTACTTTTGGATCGGCGAAAGTCTCCCGGCAAATAGCGCAGGTGGTGTCGAGACCGTCGAACTCACGAAGGTCACATACAGCGGAGTCACTCGCAGGGGGCGAGGAACCGCTAAGGGTCAGGGGCGATAAGGAGCCACGCTCCAGGGAACCTATCGAGTTGGCACCGGGCAGCGACTCAAGAGACGGGGTGCGTGAGGCCATCTTCAGGAAACCGGCATCCCTGAAACAAGCAAATGAAAAATTGTTACAACCCTGAACTTAATTTATAACTCCAGTTAGATTATACATTACATACATACATTTTATATCATTTTGTAACGTCTAATGCATCGGCATCTAATGCTCCGAATGGTATAGATATAAAGGAGCGGCATCATAAACGTGATAAATAGACAAGCTTTACTCTGATATTATTGGGAAATTTACGAGCAGCCAGACGAAATACCGGAAGGAGCGGGCGGAGTAGCAACAACATCAATAAAGGCGACGGCGCGGCGAGCCGAAAAGTGCATTTCAGGAACGCCTCTGGAATGTTTACATCGGGGTTCGGTGCAGTCCCTACAAAGGGCGCCCGTCGCTATAGCAACGCATGGGGTGAATCGAAAGGGGATACTTCGTGCTCATTCGAATTAGGGTGAGGGTGGAAATTTATTTTAACTCCCCCGTGTTTAGAAGAGTACCTAAGGGGAGATATTTGCGAGGTGAATGGCCTTGTTTTATAGAAGATATTCCAAATTACTCTTAATAAAAAGGTACGAAATATTGTATGTGAAGATTAACTTTAACCCTTAATTAGCTTTGTGTGAAAATTACTCGGAGCTAGCACATTCTAATTTTCGATAGTGTTGTATAGGCTTGGGAGCAATACGGGAATTTACGAGGTAAACTCCCGCAATACATTACAGCAGACGGTCCGGTGTTGTCCCCCGTGACAGTGACGTCGGCTCGATTGCATTGCCTATGCGCTGCTGCATAAAAAATGACCACACAGGGAGAACGTCGACTAATGATAAAATTTGCAAGCACAATTTGGAACTATATCGCCACGGGTTTATAGCATATGAGATATTACATACAGCAGGATACTCTATGCATTAAAGTGGTTTATTTGTAAGCACAGCGATGCTTCAGGCTTGACAAGGGATTATTGTGTCACAAACTTGCATGGTTTAGTCACATAACGTCCGGGTCCATTGTTAACGTAGTTATAATCAAGAAGTGAGTTAGATTGTTGTTTACCGTCATGAAATTTGTCGTGCTACGCGGTTTTTTTTTTTTATGTGTGTCTTAAGCCGGTTATGAGTATTAAAGGAATTTAACTTATTAATCACCACAATTCAGGATGACTGAGATTTAAGCCAGCCTCCCGTATACCTCCGCAATTAAGAGTGCACCAATGCGTTGCGCCAGTCAGCGTTTCAGATATATACGCCAGCTCGATCATGCCCGATACGGTAAATATACGGCCTCTCGGCCAGATACATTGTTACGAACAAAGCCTAGGCAAAATAGGTATCGAGCTGGGATCCGAATTGTACGAGACAAAAGAGACACGAGATAACGGTGCGTTGTTCCTCTGATTACTATGGAATTAAAAGGCGAGTTTCATGTTCAATTTAACAAGGTTTACTGATTGTTACACAATGGTAAGCGAGTAATCGCAACAGATTAAACTCCCTGAAATTGCCTGTTAGAAAACACATTTTCAAATCAGCATGGTCTCAATCAAGAGCGCAAACTCTTCAGATTTTCGCGATGCCGGATTACGGATTTGAAGAAATGAGATATTTTAAATATGAATGGAATTATTAAGATAATTTGCGTAGGAGCTGGGAATTAGGACCGCAATAGTTGAAAACGGTATGGCATTGTGCGAACAAATCTCCAGGGAGTCGCCCTTACTCGCATATTGATATATGGTGGGATGGAAATGGCGACACCGTGCGGATTAACATGAGAATGTGCACATTTAACTTGGTGATTCTTCAAAACCGTCGGCTTGTGAGGACATATACGGGCATAATGTGACATAATATTGGGATCACACTTCCTATAAATAAATTGTAGCATAGGCATCCATGTAACGTCATCTTTTTGTATTTCGATGTCTTGAAGTGATTCATAAAGGCATGGTAAGCAATTTTTAATAGAAACGTTATGGACAGAAAGCCCAAATTTTAAATCGCCCTGCGATTAAACTGTAGAAATTTAAATTGCGTTTTAACAAGAGCATCTGTTAACAAGGCAAGCATATACAGTATTCCCACTACAGCCAATAACACCAACTTTGCGCTGTTGGGACCTCATTAATTGCGATTGGGTCGAAGCAGATTACGGCAACCGAAAAGGTTTCCTGGTCGGTCGTAAATCACATGCTTTACCAGACGGAAACGGACTCAAACGCGCAAAGATTAAAGACCACAATTGTCTGGGCGGGCTGATGACAATTGAAACGCAAGGGTGGTTTGGGAGAGCGCATTTTAGCACCGTCGCTGGTGAATTGTGGAGGAAGCCGCTTCAAGCTAGAGTGAACAATAAATAATTTAAGCTTCAAGTACTGTTTGGGAATTACCTTAAGGTAACTTTGAGTTTTTCAGAGGTTGTTGTAAATAAGAAAGTTCGTGCGAGGATTATCTTGCTTGGGTACATTAAAAAGTGTTCTAATTCAAGTCTTTAAAGAATATCGAATGGCGATTTCAATGTAATAAAGGAGACTATGGTAATATTCTACAAAAGTATTACTTTTATTCCGATTTTTTCTTTTCTTAGAATCGATACAAAAAGACAAAGGTTCATCGACTTTGGCGCGACCTGCGAAGTCGTAAAGCGATATGAACACAATAAATGCCAGAAAATCGCCAATAATAATGAGACGGTGCCAATCGGCTCCTTGGCAGCTCATCAAACACAGCTGGCGAGGACAGATGCCAATATTTACCTGTTTAGGGTTCAGCAGATAATTGTAATTATTATTTTATTCGTTCCACATTTCTTTTACATTTTTGTTTTTTCTTTGGAGGGGTTCTTGATAAAGTTGTGTTGGGATATAAGTTTTATACGCTGTCCGTTAAGACCAAAGGCTTGTAACGGTTTTAGAACGGCTACAGTTCATCACATTTTGGAAAATCTGAATCTATTTTTAATGCGCAATTAGGGGTTTATTTGATGATGATGATCTCTCCGACCGATTTCGGTCATGGCGACTGCTTCGACTCCTAGTCGGCAATTTGGCGCTCATAAGCCCGGAGATTGGGCCTTTTAACGCCTTAATATTTGTGGCAATTTTTGTGTGATTTTAAAATCAGCTTTTTTGCTCAGTCAGTATTAATTTTAATATCCATTGTACAAAATAATTGTATTCAATAATTTCTTTTTAATATATTTTTATGTATTTTGGCTTTTGATTGTAGGTACAATTGACTCGTTCATCGCAAGTAATCACAGTTACATTACTATTACTTGCCCTAAAATAAGCACTAATTAAAAAAGTAGCCACAATTTCTTAAGCCCGTAAACACTATACCCGTCGACTATATCCATAAATTATGGATAAAAGGTAAGTGCGAATCCCCAGAAATCTTTAAACATCAAATCATATCGATCCCTAGATAAAAAACACGGAACTCAAGAAGCGTTTCATAATCCCAAATATATAATGTATCGGGTTGCCATGTGCATTATTCAGGCCGACTTGAAAAGTTAACATTCATGAGGACATGTCCGCTAGAGCTGTTTTTCACGACTGGCAACACGCGTTTATGACGTCACGAATCAACTTAATGCGTACTACGGGACTTTTTAATGTAAACAGCGAAATATGCCATGTAGCGGGTGACGCAATTTCTGGATCTGAATTTTTAGATTATGCTGGGAGGAATTTGGGTCATTTTGAAGATTGGTAAGAATATTAGGTCAGTTCTGGTAGTGTTTTGGTGTCTGATTTCCTTTTTAAATGTATTTAGTACAATAAGTCTAATGGATCTGTGAGCTGTAGACCTCGCGAGTAAATAGGATAGACAAAAAAATCCATAAACAGAGCATGCCCACAAAATTTCACGAGAATCGGTTGAGAAATGCGCTCTTTAGAGGAAAACAGCGGGACATCCGGACATGTCCAAATGTCCGGCTGTTTTAAAGCATTTTTTCCCAAGCTGAAACGGAGACGCTTCGTGCTCGCTTGGTCAATAAAGTGATTTTGAAGACAACACATGAAGGAAATAGACGTTTTTTAGGAAGTATCGATGAAATACCTTCAAAATAAATAACCTAATAATTTTAGAAGATAAATAAACACCCAGATCTGACCTATTACGTAAAAATTTGGATTTGTTTGCAGGAACTAATTCTTTCCCAATTATCTCTCGGATTATTTCATATTCCTAATTAATTATATTCTTGAGAAATTATCTTTTAATTATTAAAGAAATATATTCTTAAAACATGTTTTGACCTGCACACAAACACATGCATAAACCAAATATTTTTTACTGAAACTCTTAAACAAGAAAGACGCCTAATCTTTAATATTGAATGACAAAACGAAACTTGTTCAATAAAGTGGAATCATGCAAATCTTCCATCCCTTATTAATATTATGTATGAAGCGAAACGGCGAGTGTTCCAACTTTGAAACATTGCAAATTCTTGGAAATCTATTGAAGCAAAGTTTTACGGGTTTTTTTTGTTATAGATACCTACTTCGGGATTACTTCGCGAACACGATCTATGACAAACTGAGTGGCTGTTAATTTATAACCTGTTTTCTTGAAAATACTATAAGTTATTAGAAAAAACTTTACGATACAAGATAAGATAGTTACCGCGCCATTTTTAATTATTAGCCAATATCAGTTTATTCGACGATTTTAGTAACTTTACAAATTGAACCAGTACAGCCAACATACAGGTGCTGACTGTTGAGTCTTGCCAACAAAAGCGAACGCGCATAAAACACCGACGCCGCATCGGCGCCTTAATGCGACACTGAGCGGCATGAGTGACATCCAAAACGCCCTTTCATTAACAATAACGCTCAAGTAATATTAATTATAGCTTAAAGACAATTATCGCGTAAGGCGATTACGCCGAGATGACGTCGCACGCCGCCATAAATTGCCTCCATTAAAATTCTGAGAAATTCTAAATTTGAATTTCGGAGGTAAACTCAGCCGCGACGTTTGAAAATCGAATTTGATAGTTGCAAATTGTTCTTTAATGGCGTTTCACGCGTTTAACGACGGCTTGTGTTTAATTCGATTATGTTTTTACACAATATGCATAAACATTTATATACATTAACGCAGTAAAGACATATTTGTTTAAACATAATGCCGTTCATTGTCACTTAGCTAAATTATTATTCCAATTGAACACATAGTGTGTGGTAAATTTTATATGTTACAATTAGCTAAGATAAACCTACAATGACGCGAAAATTTTGTTTTTATCAAATACAAAACAAATCCATCGTAATTTATTTTGAAATGCTAAATGAAAAGTTTAAACAAAGGATTAATTTATTCAGTCGAATTCGTATTCGTATTCTAAAGTTATTTATGAAATTCTTGATGAACGTCTCTTAAGACTTTGTAAGGTCTATTTTAAAATCTTACAAATCATCCACCACATGGGTAGTAAAAATACTTAAATATAGAACAGCCAGCCAATGGCGGCCATTCCGCTATTTGAACATCCTAGTTTCACACAGTTGTCCCGCTCTTAATGGGAAGCAATTTGATCCCCTAGGTATTGGGCACCCTAATGCAACCTTCGTACCATGTAACCCAACACTACGATAATAATGTCCAATTAACTTTCAACCTAGTGCACGCGTACTTAAAACTCAAAATCGATTAGAATATATCATCACTATTTTTCAGTGTAAAGAATTACCAATATATTGTTTCAGCTGTCAATAGCGCTTTGAGGTCAGAATAGTAATTAATAGTGTGAGGTTACGTTAGTTCTTAATTTGAACACCGGTATACTTAAGTTGGTAAGTTGACGTGTTGATTAATTTTAAAGGTTGGGCACGCTGTCAATATAATTTAAGGGACAGCTGATTCAGTTCTTTACGTCAAAGTTTAGCTTTCTCATTTCTAGTAGGTGGTATTTAACCCTTAAGCTGCCCCATAGGTACATACAGATATGCTACGTAAAATTAAAATACAGTTTAATGTTTATCACTTACTAGGGAATCATTTAAAAGCCATTTATTTTTTACAATGATACAATCGAATTTGCTTCATACTATCTAGTTACTAAGGTTGAAATTCTACTAAATACAAGTATGGGGTAAAAACGACTCTAACCGGATAAGGGTTATATGGTTAAATAACGAAAATAGCTATTCTTTTAACGCCTTAATATTTGTGGCAATTTTTGTGTGATTTTGCAAATCAGATTATTTGCTCAGTCAGTATTAATTTTAATATCCATTGTACTAAATAATTGTATTCAATAATATCTTTATTTAATATATTTTTAATGTATTTTGGCTTCTGGTTGTATGTACAATTGACTTGTTCATCGCAAGCAATCACAGTTACATTACAAATATATGAAAATTATATAAACTAAAGTCTGTTCGCCGAGAGTTGGTAAAAAAAGTAAAAAAACAGAGCTTAGTATTAACTCATTACAAATAGCGGCCCGCTAATTATTTTTACCGATGATAATAAAAAATTAAAGGGAAAATGTATATATTTTTTCATATAAATATTGTTATTGAATAGTCTGTATATGTCCCATTGCTGGCATATCATCGGACGACGACCATGACGAAGTCTCACAGTCAGAGTCAGTGACAATGACAACACACGAACAACCAAACGACACACTCGAAGCTTATTCCAGAACGGAAAAGTAATATATATATATATGGCGCGGCGCCTCGCATGACAACAACTGCTTGCCTCGTACCACGAAACAGTGCGCGCGGCGATAGGAGACGCCCGTCATACAGTTTGCGATAAGTAAGCGACAGTCGCTATTTCGAGACGATATCATAAATCAACTCTCGGTGAACAGACTATACCAAAAAAAACGAATTTACTCCGTCAATATGATCCTTTCACAAGACAATAAAGCACAAATTAGATTGGCGCTCGTACTCAGGAGGCACCGAGCGTAAAGGAGGATAACGTAAAGGACGTTTCTGATTTTTAGTTCGTAAAACAAATGAGTCGCGATGTCTTACGACGTCGCAGACTGACGCGCTCGATCCATTTTACGCGAACGACCTGATAGAGACTTTAAGACCATTTTTTTACGTTTTAACAACATTTTACCTTTATCGTCGGCCTGGGAGTCATGTCGATTCTGGATACTTACCTGCAAAAAAGAATTATATATAAGAATCATGAGACATAATAAACTTTGGGGTAACAATCATATTTTTGACTACGCTATAATAATAATAATAATAATAATAATAATAACTGGCTACGCTTCGGTGACCTGTTTGGGGAAACCGAAGGTTTTGTCTGTGCAATTGCCGACGAAGTTATCAAGACGAATAACTACCGGAGATATATCCTGAAGGATGGTACGGTCGACATCTGTCGGGCATGCCGCCGTCCCGGAGAGTCACTCAGGCATATTATCTCCGGTTGTTCTCATCTTGCTAACGGCGAGTACTTGCACAGACATAACCTCGTAGCCAGAATTATTCACCAGCAACTTGCTCTTCGATACGGCCTTGTGGCGTCGGAAGTGCCGTACTACAAGTACGCACCGGCGCCGGTTCTCGAAAATGGTCGTGCTACGCTCTACTGGGATCGATCTGTCATCACGGACAGGACTATTATTACCAATAAGCCTGATATCGTGCTGACAGATCGATCGCAGCGCCGGGCAGTGCTCGTCGACATCACCATCCCCCATGACGAGAACCTCGTGAAGGCCGAGAAGGACAAACTCAGCAAGTACCTTGACTTGGCTCACGAGGTGACCGCCATGTGGGATGTTGACTCGACGATCATTGTGCCGATAGTTGTTTCTGCGAACGGGCTCATAGCGAAGAGTCTCGACCAACACCTCAAGAGACTCTCGCTTGATGGCTGGATCAAGGGTCGGATACAGAAGGCGGTACTCCTGGACACGGCGCGCATCGTCAGGAGGTTCCTCTCTCTGCGGCCCTAACCGCCGGTAGCTTGAGCCCCGCCCCGCTACCGGCGGCACCCTAGGCTAGGTTTTTATAGTGTCTGTATTTTTATAGTGATATTGTATTTTACTTTTTATACAAATATTATAAAACCTAGCTTAAGATTCAAGATTAATAAAGAGAATAATAATAATAAGCGTAGGGATGTGACGACCCCATCGCTCGCTGGTGTTGCCAGTGCAATCAGTCACCGCAGGGCAGCTTGTGGCGAGCAGTTGGAGAGCAGCGACTCCACGGACCCGAGTGCTCCCGAGGGAAAACCCTATTCCTCATCTCCGCTTGCCTTCACTGGCTGGTTGGAGTGAACAGTGATAAGGAATAGACCCTCACCTCTGGCTTGCCTTCACCGGCCGGTCAGAGTGGAGTCGCGAGAGCTTTGTGCTCGAAGGGAGGACGTGTTGCGTAAGGGGTGAGTGGGCACCGCATGACGGTCGTTTAAAGTCCAGAAACACCTCTCCGCCCTTCAACCGCTCGGGTATTGTTGCCCCCTTGCTGCTCTGTATATGCGGCTATTTTGGGGGGACCATGCAATTGAGTTGGCGAGTCACCGTCTGCCATTTTACCCGTTTTTAAAAAAGACGATGACCAGGCAGACACCATAGTCGCTCCCATAGCCCAGTTAGCCAATCCACAGCCTTTCATCCACATAATCTAGTTAGTTTCGTATCCATCTCCTTACTATAGTCCTACACTAACCGGTGGTTGTCCGTGCGTGCACACTTCTATAGTCTGACCTCAGGGATAATCGCCGGTCGGTGTCACATCACATTCACATTAAAATTGTCTTAAGGGCCTCTACGAGTTGGCTTCGGCCCCATGTACGCCTTCCAAAGGTCCGGGACTCTCATAGTCCCGTGATGGAAAAGGACATACATAATAATAATACCATTTATTTCAAAACCAAAAATCTTGAGCTTTGTTCTCTTTTATCTACCTTAAACGTTCACGAGACAATGGGGCCAATTCGAAAGTATTTTCGCTAAATTTAGAAGTCGCTAAATTTGAAATAAGAACCGTCACACGTCACACACGATTTTGAACCTTGGAGCTGTACAAAATCGAGTTTGACGTTTCTTATTTTAAATTTAGGCAATTTTAAATTTAGTGAACATCGTTTCGAATTGGACCCAATATTTGCATTAGAGCCAAGTAAAACAGCTACAAATAATTGAATTCTTATCGTAAAATATTTTGACTCGGTAAAGTCTTAAGGCATAGTATAAAGAGAAGGGAAGTAGGTTATCTTCATACAAACGCACCGCGCGCGCCGCACGCACACTTGAACAAAATCTCGACCCGTTTCCCCTTACTAAGCGGGTCGAGATTTGTTTAAGTGTGCGTGCGGCGACGCATATATACTTTGGCGCACACGTACAAGCCGCGCGCGGTGCGTTTGTATGGTGATAACCTACTTCCCTTCTCTTTATACTATGCTTACGGGGTAATAAATGAGCCAGTTTTTCGGCAACTTATTCCTGCAATTCGGGCTATCCTCAAAGTTTACATTCACACTTTTTGTCCCCGTTAGTGATGTAATATATGTAATCTTTTTGGGGATAGCCCGAATTGCGGCACTAAATTGCCGTAAAACTAGCCAATTTACGAGCCCCTTTACAGAGGAAAGCGTGCTCATTGTCATTTTACTGAAATGCGAATACATTTTGATTATGAAACTACTTAAGAGGAGTGCGAAGCTATGGCTTTTCATACAAAAGGCGATAACGATTTCCACCCCATAAATGTTAACCGATGTTGCCCAATTTTAATCGGTTGTCAGTCAGAACAAAATCTAGGTCCATACGTTTTGTTTTTTTCAATATAATTAATAAATTCATTTCTATTGTTGTTTTAGTATCCTCATACAAAACTAATTCCGCTTATTATTCGAATTGTTGATCTTTAATCAATATTCAAAAAACGTACATACCTAGATTTTATTCTGACTGACAGCCTATCAAAAATTGGTCAAAATCGGTTAACATTTAAGGGGTGGGAATCGTTATCGCCTTTTGTATGAAACGAGTGATTTTTGCCGTTGCTTCACAGTCCTCTTAAGAGGCTACCAACCCCAAATGTCCTTGACATTGATACAACGGACCCTCACCGCAATAACAGTCAAGTCAAAACCAAATAAAAAACGGTCAAAAACCACACACAAGAATAAAGAGCGTATTCCATAGCAATGCTATGTATGGAGATTTCAATATTTTTGGCATATCGTGACGAGATTATAAAAAATCTGGCTCTTACGTTTATAGGCTTAGGCTTACTTAGAATGGTAACTTTTATGTGGATAAATGACGTAATAAAGAAGTAGATACGAAAAAACTGCCTATTACGTATTTGTAACAAAGATCTAATAATCGTCAAATTAAAACTTTCGTGAGACATTATGAATACTTGAAAAACACACGGCTTTACTCACGATTTACGTGCGTGGGTTGATCTGACCGGGACCGCACTCAAACCCTGAAGAAGGACTCCAATCGAGTTCGAAACATGTCGAATTATTTCTGACAATAAATCGTGAGTAAAGCCGTGTGTTTTTCAAGGATCTAATAATCGTTTATATTAAGAACCAACAGACTAGATACGACCTGAAATCTAAAAAATATCGTCAATTTTGGCAGGTAGCCCCTTGAGCTGACTACACTGCTACCAGCCATCATTATTGCAACACAAATGAAAAAGTATTTACTGATTTATTATTCTTATCTGTGGTAAAAGTAACAACGCGTTCGTTTGATATGTTTTCAAATATAGTCCCGAGATTCTGAATTCGAATTATTAAAATTTGCCACTTTACTTACATGATAAAGACAGAACCATTTCTAGAGAAAAAGGACCCGATGCACCAGCGCCATGAATTGCTTTAATTAAGAAACTCAATCCTAGTATCAGGAAATCAAATTCTGTTTCATATTCCCGACGTGAACTTCCAAAAATCCCCCTAATTAGACTATTTAGCTTAATTAAGCACGAATTTGTTCCGAAGCCCAGCGGAATTTTAATTTGAGCAAAAACAAACTGCCCGGAGCGGTTTTTTGTTTAAATTCACGTCATTCAGTAATTTAGTAGGAAGTTTGCTGAAGTCGGAATACTTGGGTTATTGTTTCACTTTATTGGATGGTATAGGTCCTCAATACTCAACAAAGCGAACGCGGACATTTCTGTAATAATTAATTAAAGAAACATCAGTTGGCGTTGGCACCAACGATCTCAAAAGAAGGATATGGCGTTCAATACAACTGCGTTGAACGAATGACTTAGTTCGTCATGGTGATGCCATCTATTTACAAGTTTACAAGTTTATAAACTACGAGGCGCTATTGCCGACGTCTTAGTTCTTATGATATGTATACAGAATCTTATTTTGCCTGATTTATCGCTGTATTTCATTGCTCGCTAAGAGAAACGAACCACAAAAACAAAACGCATGAATCAGCCAATAATTGACCTTTCCTCAATGTAATAAGAACGTCGATTTCGGCAATATTTACCTAGTATGCGATATGAAAAAAGTGAGCATCGCGAAAATCGCGGTGGGCAGTTCCTTACTATATATTTCTATGGTTGGCACCCAGACTTTTGACTATAGAGAAGAAAATCGTTGGCAACATACAAAATATATCATAATAAATTCCAGAATTTGAACAACGAACACCAAAATTTAAATTTGGAACGTGTCAGTTCAGAAACGCGACTGCAGCGAGTGTATAAGCCGGTTCGTTCTGCGATTACTTTTGTTTGAACGCAGATGTTTGGAACAGTTTGGTAGTAGCAGTCCGTTGTCTCGATTTTAACGACTCACTTGTTTTCGTGTAAGACGAAGAGAATATTTAGAATTTAGAATTCTAATTTTGCGATTGTGATTTATTCAAGTGAGGGTTCGCGATTGTTTTAATAAAGGTTTGCAAGCGACAGCTGTTGGTTTTATTAGATGAGAGCAAATCTTTGAGTAATAATGTATACTAGAGTGGACGCCTCAACTTGATTTTTTGTAAAGCTGTTGAGGCCAAATGGTACAAACGCCTGTAAGAAAACGATCACCGCCGAACGCGGCGCGCAAGCCCCGCTCCGTCATCAAGTGCTCGCTGATATTTGTTTGAGCTGTCTGTTCTAACGTAATACTTCGATGGAGCAAATTGAGTATTTTCATAAACAACTGCGTGTTAAAACAAGGTCAAACCTCGCTTAAAGAAATTAAGATGATCTAAATTCATATTTTTAATGTCCTCAACGCAATAAAGTCGGTACAGAATACCATTGTACCCGCTTACACCCTTCATCACAATAGCTATACATACATCACTTAGTACTAGCTGCTGGTACAGAACGCGGGCATTAAGACATGAGGCCGGATTTGCATACTAATCCGACTGCATCTGCATTTAAATACTTTTCAGCGTTAATTTCATTCAATTGTTTGTTTTAAGTTTACATATTCCCAGATAAAACGACACGTGAAGTAATCTGTTTGCATAATTAAACGCTGCTTTTTAGGGTTCCGTACCTCAAAAGGAAAAAAGGAACCCTTATAGGATCACTCGTGTGTCTGTCTGTCTGTCTGTCCGTCTGTCACAGCCAATTTGCTCCGAAACTACTGGACCGATTGATTTGAAATTTGGTATAAATATGTAAGTCAGTGACCGCAACACGGACGCATGACGTAAATATATGAATTTTAAACATGGGGGCCACTTTTGGTGGGTAAATTAGAAAATTTAAAAAAAAAGTTATGCAATTTATGCCGTGTTACATATCAAATGAAAGGGCTTATTATGAGGATCCTAAATATATATTTTTTGGAATTTTAAGATAAATGGTTTGGAAGTTATTTAGGAAAATAGGCGAAAATTGACCATTCCCCCCCCCCCCTTATCTCTGAAACTACCGGGCCTAAAATTTTGAAAAAAAATACAAAAAATAGTTTTTTACCTATAGATTACAGGAAAACCTATAAGAAGAAGTCTATGGTATTTAAAGTAACATAGGAAATTGCGGATAATCATGTATTGAACGGAACCCTCTCCACGCGGGTTTAACTCGCACTTGCCCGGTTTTTATTTCGTTTCTTTTCCGCCAGTGCAGCTTTAGGTGACATTCGACGTGCGGATATTACACATTAATTTGGAATATGGCGATCGTGTATGAAATAAATAAATGCATTTTAGTACTTCTATTTACGTTGAATGTACCTACAAATGAATTAAAGCATCAGTTCGTCCTTTTTTTTTAGTATTATGAACAGACGTTTGGCTCAGGAATGGCTTTTCTGAGATCATTTGCAATAGAGCACGACACGTGTCACTCGGCCAAAAGTCCGCGCGTGACTAATTGAAATGATCACAATTGGGTTGCTTTCTGGGTTTAAATTTTGAGCTTGAAAGACGCATCTTTGGTTTGTTAATACCATTGCCCTTTACAGCACTTTTACGATAACTAATTCATGAAAGATAATAATAACAAATATAAATGTGTATTTAGGTCATTTGGAATCACATCCATCATGATACAGTGCATTAAATCTTGTAATGACATCGGCAGTTAACGTTAAACTTTACGAGTTAAAGTAACAGTTTATTAACTATGTTATCTTTACAAAAAGACCTTGGCACAAGTTTGAAACACATGTTGGGTTGAGAAACAGATAATCGTTAGTCATATTAGGTATCTCCATTTACAAGTCATTTATCTTCATCGTGTTCATTTCCTAATGTTTAAACATCGAGTAAATATACAATGTGTACACATACATAGCATCACGCCCGAAATCTCTAATAGGGTGGGCAGAGCCACAAGACTATGTGTGGCCACGTTCGATTAATTAGTCCTAAGATGGTATGATGAACCGTATGGTGACAGGTGATCAGCCCATCGCCCATACAGATAGTCCACCATGTTGGAGAGGACCCGTCCCTTAGTCGACTTTTACGACATGCCAGGATGATAAGCATCTGCACGCATTCTATGCTATTTCTTCACTCCCAGTGCAGCAGAGGAGTAGGAGGAGAGGAGGATGTTATTGCTATATATACTATTTTATCGCAGTGCCACAATGATCTTTAGTAAAGACAAAGCAGTTTAGTTGTACTGCACTGAATCAATACATATAAAACAGTACCGTGACTCACTTATAGAATAGACAACGCACAGCCTAAACGGGTGGTCCTAGAGGTCTGAAATTTGGAGGAGACATTCCTCGAGTACCCTAGAGGTGCACAGTGCAAAGGGGTGATCAAGTTTGTATGGAAAATACCGCGGGCGAAGCTGTGGCGGGTCCACTAGTAATGCATAATGCATCACATAATCACAGTTTCCTCCTCCACTGCTGCACTGGGAGTGAAGAAATAGCATAGAATGCGTGCAGATGCTTATCATCCTGGCATGTCGTAAAAGTCGACTAAGGGACGGGTCCTCTCCAACGTGGTGGACTATCTGTATGGGCGATGGGCTGATCACCTGTCACCATACGGTTCATCATACCATCTTAGGACTAATTAATCGAACGTGACCACAAGTAGTCTTGTGGCTCTGCCCAAACCATTAGGGATTTCGGGCGTGATGCTGTGTATGTATTTAGTGTTACTTGATAAATTTATTTATTCATTTATTTATAATATCCTACATGTCAAGGCTCTTTGAAGTATTTTACAGTGAAAAGAATAAAGGATATATCGGAATAGGCGTGATCCATCGCACACCCATTGCTATCGATCCGTTCGAACGGACGCCACTAACGACAACATTATATAAATGGCTAAGCTAAACGGCTATAAAACTCCACTACTGTGACAAACACATTTTCAACAGTGTAAACATCAGCTGGTGCCAATTTTGACACAAAATAAATGGCGACGAATTCGTTACAGACGAAAAAATCGTTAGTCACTTGAACAAAATCGTTAAGAATGAATGGCGCTTCAGCTCACTCGAGTTGCCAGCTGTTTCCGTCAGCTGATAGACCGGATATTGGCTGTTAGAGAGACGCCTTCGCCCTCTCTCTTCATCGCAACACTCCGTCCTTATCGCGGAGTTTTAATTTCTCATTCGTCACCACCTAATGAGCTCCCGCCCGCTTTCATTCCAACTTTAAAATAGTGTCCCAGTTTTAACGGCTGAACTTAATTATAATATCCATGTTAAATAACTTATGCTCATTTCGCGTGATTTGAAACTCGTAACATTAAATCCATTGTAAAACTTGGCTGTGCACTAGTCTCGTGCCTTAGATCTCGCTTTGTAATAAAAAGTATAATACAACTGGCTTGCACGCGATTCGAATGCGGACGTTCGAAATTTCAAATTTGAACAACCGTTCAAGTTAGTTTTTAAGCTGTATTTCGTGGTTCGCATTTCAAATTCTGTAAGTTGAATACGGCAACAAGGGTTGTTAAAATCGCATTTTGTTTTACTGGAAACACTGGTCGCAAAAAATTAGGTTAAACACTAACCAACCTGGTTCGTTTGAGGTGACTTTTTAATGCAATTAAAAAATAGATAGATTCTGTACGTCAGTCACGAAAGCCTTATGTTATTTAATATTTAAAATTAAGAAATTACAGTCTTTCATATTATTTTCTAATTATCACGCGACACGTGGCCTTATTTGATTTATATTCTATGCGATTTAAAAAAACTTACAGTTCGCTTTTCATATAAAACGAACGCCACTGTTTACCCGGAATACCATTGCATCAATCGAATTTGAAGTTGGCCAACTTTTCAGCTCAATTGAACTTTATCCGAATCGGGTAGAGTTCGATATCGCATGCATAAAGTGAAATAAACTCATGGATTTCAAGAGCGAAGTTTTGACAGCATTTCGCTGAAATATGCGGTTTCATGCTGGCGTTTGTAAAATTAAGAAGGTTTAATATATAATGGACGACCTTTGGATGGGAAATGTTTGCTCTGACAAATTGCTGGCCATTAGTCAAATATGTATCAAGAGATCCCTGCTTAATTTAATAAAATCTGGTCAAACAATGAACTTCGCCCCGAACTTCTTTCATTTCAAAATACATAGTTTATCAATTTAACATTTCAAAGAATATATAAAGCAACCCTATTTCTCATCTTTATCCAACCCTGCTCCCATTATTTGGGGTTGGGTCTCCTCACTCTTTTGCGCCAAGTAAGTCTGTCTTCGGTTGTCGGTTCTGGTAGCAGGGCTTGCTTGAGATCTCTCTCAATGTTCGACCACCAAGTGGCCGGAGGGCGGCCTCTGCCTCTCGTTTTCAAACTCAGAGCAATTTGCACTACATGGTCTTACCATGGTCTTGTCATGGTCTACTTGGCCTTTTCATATGTCCGGACGTATAGCACGCATCTGAGGCGATTTTAAGCAAGTTTATCGGTTGTTAGCAGAGTTCGAAATTATCAAGATAATTACGCTTCTTGATAATTATCGGATAATTATCAGATAATATCGGATAATTGTCACGTTGACACTTCGTGCGTTCGGATAGACGCAAGTGCGGAAATACACGTTCGAATATTTCGAATACAGTTTACGTTCACGAGCGAAATTTTTTGTTATAATCGATCGATAAATATCGATCTGTTATTATCACGATAATTATCATGATAATTATCGTGATAATTATCATTGATAATTATCCTTTCGAGCCCTGGTTGTTGGCGCGATCTTGAAGCTTCCACGTGCTCTTTACGAAACCTATCCAGTCGCGTAACGCCACCCACCCACCTTAGCATCTTCATTTCACTGACATGAACCTTTTTGTTCATGTGTTTTCTTGGCTGTCCAGCATTCAGCTCCGTACATTGGCGCTATTAAGCAACCCTATTTATTCAAAGTATTTTTTTCCGTACCTAAAATACGGATAAAAAAAGAACAATACAAAGACCAGCATATACTTTTTGTATCTAGTGTTTTCTATTTACAAGGAAGAAAGCAATCTATTTGGGGTTCGAGTAGCCGCAATAGCCTATGACCAGATCCCGGGGGAGGTTCACTGCAATGCGGTCGGATAGCTTGTGGTGCACGCCAAACCTCCATTACTTTTAGTTATTGATATTTTTAAGTTGGTATTAGATTTCTTGACAGCCGAAAATAGCGAAGAAAAGATATCCCAGATGACCTTTTGTTCAGAAGTGGGATAAAGCAAGGTGCTTATGTTTAACAAAAATCAAATATTGACGGTAGTTTTTATTTAACTTGTAGCAAATGGTTTCTTGTTTTTTTTATTTTTATTATCGCTTGCTTTCTAATTCCAAATTGATACTCATTAGTTAATTTTAAACTTCTATGATTTTTGTGTCTCCAAAGACGCAATAATCACAGAAGTTTAAAACTAACATAATCCAAATTATGTTATAATTATAATTAATTATCTGGCTAAAGTTGACGTCAGTTATTTGTAGAACATTGCATAATTTTAAATCAGTTCATTTCATATGCAATTTTCTTCAGAAACACGAATATTTAATGTTGCAAACGGCTGTGAATTATTCAAGTTATAAGGAAAAGTCCATTAAAAACTAGAAGGTTTATGTGCATACATTATGTTACATATTAATTGCAATGCTCTTATCAGTTTCCCTTTTTAATAAGTTAACAGCCATAATAACTTGAGTGATGTCATAAAAGTTACAAAATAACACATGCATGCAAGGGTAGTTATGAAAAAAAATACGTAATATTTTTGCTGCTCTATAAAAAGTAAACGAACTGGAAGAACTCTGCACCAAATAAAATGATGTAGGTGGAGAGTAACGTTGGCCAACATTACGGATATTCGGTCCAATTTATAAGGACGGATACTTCGGTAGCGTAACTCAAACAGACACGTACGTCGAATCCGTGAACCTTTGCAGCTTTTTGCTAACAAATGAAGGGTTCAGTATAAATTTGTTCGAAACCGCTGGTATGTGACGGTGCTCAAGGAAATGATGTGCAAAATATTGTATACATTTTTGAAGGCTATAAATACTCGTATAGATCTATCTTCATTTTAGAAATAATATCTTCTAGCATTACAATGACTGCGAACCATCTTAAGACGCCTTCTTATGGAAATGTGCTATTTTTAAATAAATAAAAGCCGCATGCAAAGGTATTAACAATTTATGTAAGTGTAATCTATTTTGTTAAATGCTATTATATATATTTTTAAAACATTTTCAATAAAAAGAAGTATAATGAATCCGTTGATGCGTTGAAGTTTCAGCGTAAACACGTATTTTGTACCAAGTATTTATACTCTAATGTTACAAATATTTATACTAGTGATAAATACTTGGATCCCAAGCAAGCTTGGATACGAAGCGCCATGATTCGATGCGTAAAGTCATAAGGGTAGGGGCTAAGCTCGCTTCTGTCATGATAATATTTTTTTGACGTTTACAACGTTAGCGAATAAACCCGGGTTTCACTTAGCGACTTATCTTTTTCATGGTGAAATTTGTCATCCATCTTGTTAAGGGGTTTATAAGTAAACGCAGTTCTTTATTAAATTAGAGATGTCATCATAAAAAAAGCTCGTTCAATCTGTTAACGCGAATCTAAACTTAACATGCTTGTACTAAGGTTGATTTTGCAGCAGGTCGATTGCAAAAAGAGCTTTTCTCAAAGTACTGACTACTTTCGTTACATTCTAGGGCAGTATAATAATGTAAATAAACAATTATAAGGAATAAAACAGTTCAAAGGAATTTTTAGAACATGATCGAAAATTAGTATTGGTTCAATTGAATTTATTTATCTATTAAACTTTATCCCTGAAGATATAGATCAGTATAATAGGTGTACTTAATGCCTAATAGCATTCTCTATCAGTCGGCCATAAGGCCAAACAGAGATTTATAAAATAAGTCGTACATGACAGATATAGCGTTAAATATGAACATGTAGATATATACATAAATAAAGAAAATTACAACAAACTGATGCGTATGCAAGGATGGGAATTTAACTCTAACTTGAATTATGTTACAGAAATAATAACTTAAAGTAGAAATAATATCTAAAATATGAAAACTTCAACGAAATAGAGAAAATGAGTTGAAATCTCAGCGTAGCTTTTTAAAACGCGAAGGTAAAGTTAGTTGGCTGTAACTTTACACTCATTAAAATTTTAATTAATCTTCTGATTGCTAATTTAAGTTGCTGCAAGTCTAGATCAGAACTAACACAATTTAAAACAACTTTTGAAATACTGCCGTGCGATTCTGACGTGCGCAGCGGCTGTTCAGCGATGAGGGACACATTCAAATTTGGACAAAATGACTATGGCGTTACAGTTGAAATTACAAGTTTCGTTTATCCGCTGATCAGCCGCTGTACATGTTAGAGAATCACACCACTGGCTCACTTATACCAAGCAGCGGCTCTACATGGATGCCACAAAGATAAATTTAACCCGTTTATCTCTATGACTATCTCTTTCGTCGGCATTACTGTGAGAGAGACGCAACGATAAGACGGTTTATCTTATCTTTGTGTCATGCATGTTAGGGCCGCTGTATGTTTTCACTTTTATATACAGGCTGTATGTAAAGGCCAGGCGTAGGATATTATCATGATCATCATCAGCCTATATAAGTCCCACAGCTGGGCACAGGCCTTATCTAATAGTGAGAGGGACTAGCAGTAGTCCGCACGCAGGCCCAGTGCGGATTGGGGACTGCACACATATCTTTAAATTACTTCGCAGATTCACTCACTATGTTCTCGTGCTCGTAGTCAATATCAAAATCAATTACGCACATTCGATCCCAAAATTCCCTCTCCCTGTGGACGAGAGGCCGCGCGTCAGATAACTAGGTTACAGTGGCGCAGCCTGCCTACAAGCCGATTCCTGACGGTTTTACCAAGCTAGAAAGCTACGGCTAGCTGTCAGTGAAGTCCACGCTACTATAACTAAATATGAGACTACGTGTAAGTCGGTTCTAATTCTTCCGGCTTCCCTTAGCAAATATTTAACGCTTCGCCACTGCTAGGTTACCACTTTACTACACGTGTAGGTAAATATAATACTTACCTCGCCTAGTGTGGGTAAAGCCCGGAACCATTTCGTCATAGTTAAATACATCTTAATGATAATATATCATTGGTTATATTAATAAAATCCGTTCCTCTTTGCCAAAATTGGAGAACAAAACATTAAATAGCTTTTGGAAAAAATGCTCCAAATTTCAAACAAAAATGCATGTCAGGATACTTTTAAATACCTTAAATAGAGTCCTCGCTTCAGAAACCGACGTTTAGGTAATAAAAACGTTACTTTACCCTAAAAATAGACGTCTATTAAGCGTAAATACGTCACGTAGCGGCAACGTGAGGGTAAGAGAGTGAGATTCAGATAAAAGTGCACTAAAAATGCAATGTGCAGTTAAAGGCGGATCGAGTGCAGTAACGACAATGTAATGCTACGAATGCTTAGAAAAATGTTGAATAAAGTTTAAGACGTTACGTTTTCTATCAGTCGTACAAAGGTAGTACGTGGAGTTAAGATGCAATCATTTAACAATGAATAGACGTTAAAGTTAAACAACACGTGTGCCACGTTGACGTCTAGCGCATTAACGTGGTCATTTTTAAATAATAATAATAAATCAGGGGACAATCTTTACACAAATCGATCTAGTCCCAAAGTAAGCTCTAAAGGCTTGTGTTATGAGTACTAGACGACAATATAAATACTTATATAGAGAAATAAATACTTAAATACATAGGAAACATCCAAGACTCAGGAACAAACATTCGTGCTCATCACCCAAATATTTGCCCTTACCGGGGATCGAACCCGGGACGCTTGCGTCGGAGGCAGGGTCACTACCAACTAGGCTATCCGCGTCGTCAAACCGTACTGTACCTCTACTCCCTCGAGCTCTTCTTAATGTTGATTTTAATAACAAAATATAATTGGCACGAATGATGCAGTATCTTTCGTATCATACCAGATTCACCACTTGTGTAAAATGTAAATTAATTTAATTGTTTCTGACATTATAATTTAGCTAATTGAATTCAAATTTTAACTCTAATTTTGACTTATATATCTTTTTAATGTTCTCTCGATTTTAATTCATTTTTAAATAATTTGCTGTGCCCTCACAGGGTTCATGTTGCAGCTATACATAGTATTTAAGATCTGTTATATACAACATGAAATGCAATAAATATTTGACTTTAAAGTTGAAAATATCTTTATTCAATTTAGGCTTCTACGACCACCTCTTATGAAGGAATGAATCTACCACCAGTTCGGCAAAAAACCTCTACTGAGAAGAGCCGGCAAGAAACTCGGTGCGTTTTATCATTTTTAACGAACCGTATTTCAAAATAGTATACATATAAGTTAACAATGATGTCTACAGTTTTATACAAATATATGCGGTTACACGTGACAAATACGAAGTAGTGAAGTGAGTATAAGAATTACGAACATACTCGTATAAAACAAAATAAACTACGCTACGAAATACGAGGGACGCACTCAGCGTTTGATGTGGAGGCTCCTGAGAAAATGTGTGTAAACCTAGCATATCAATTTCTGGAATCCCAAAAAGCAATCGCAGTTCTAGATAGCATCCCCAATAGTTCTACAGTTCCTGTTTTTTTTTTCGATCGTTCTTTCGCTAGAACTATTACTGTTTTTCCTATGAATTATAGAACTTTGCAGTTTTATATGTACTTGTGTGATTTTTTTTTTTAAAAAAACCTGAAAAGCAAACAGAACGATTGACAAATAAAAGTGTGTGTGTGTCAGCTCCGACACACGACAGGAGTTTACTCCTTACGAACGATTATGAAATAAACCAGTACCCATCATACCATGCTGTTATTTTTCATTTTGACATTTGACAGTAAATTATAAAGTTTCATATTAATGAATATAAACATGTCACTCATTGAATACAATAATTAATTGACACTTCGGGTCCCGTCGTCTTCCGATTGAGATCCGAGTTTTACCGATGGAAACATATTATTCGCTATATCTGTATGCAATGCGAAGCGACCGACGCATCTTCAGCTAACATTGTGTGACTTCGTGTGACTCCGTACCGTGTGACAGTATGACATCGTAGTTTGATTTTACTCCCCGTAATTTTTCATACCCCGGGCTTATATATGAAAATCGATTCTTAAGGAGTAAACTCCAAAAAATCAGGAACTGTAGAACTATTCGGGATGCTACTAGAACTGCGATTACTTTTTGCGATTCCAGCAAGATATGCTAGATTCACACATCCTGAGAATCGCCTTTATATACAACATATAGACAAGATAACTAAGAAAGCTGGCGCCTTGTTAGCTAACGTATATTATCGAAGCTTCGAGTAGGTGTACAATAAGTCGGGTTATCCCCTGGCCGTTGAACGGTTACACAGCAAGTTAGTTTCGTCAGCACGCGTGACGGTTGGGGCGCGGGCATTGGAGGGTTAATGTGTTCGCGTTGATAGCCGCTTTGTTACATGCCTCAGTAATAGGGAGTGTTAGGGTTTTTATTTTGCTTCTATTAAGTCGATATTTTCTGTTTTAAGTTTTGTCTGGAATCGCCAAAACAAAACGCATGATCTGCCATGTTCCTTAGTTTTTTCTGTTGGATATGTTAGGTCGAACACCAATATTGGCTTTTTATTTTACACATTTTTATATTCCGACCATTCATTTTAGTAATTTATGGAATTATATTTATAATGGAATGCGAGAAAGCGTGCCCCGGACGCCGAGTGACGGCTGTAACCGACAAAATGTATGGAGAACGGCATGCCGTGGCGTCTGGGGCACGGAAATCTGCTGTCGGCGAGAGACTGTAGCTTTCAAAAGGTTAAATCAAGTTTACTTATAACTTAATATGAACTTCTGACTGAAATCTATCCCACTTACATTACACAGGATGAAAAGGGATGCATGTACTTTCGCTTTATGTAATAGCTGCAATAAATACGTTATACGTTAAAGCCATAGCATTGCAGGTAGTGAATAAAAACCCCTGCAGAATGATACATTACCCGATTAAATTGCAACTAGGGTGCCACCATTGAGTTAATCGTTAAAAATACCCTATCCTAGTAACAAACTGTCGTAAGTATAAAATAAATCCATATGAATTTCAATCATAACTGTGGTGCAATTAAATTTAAAATTGCAGGTATTCCTAATTTGACGTGAGTCTGGTTTTTTGAAACGCATCGCATTAAGGAGGAATTTAGCACCCATGACAACTCTTATTACGACTTTGTATCTTTTGTACCGCTTCTTGTAACGCTTTTAAAACTAAACATTGTCTCGCATTGTTTACAGCTACACTGTGGAAACAATGAAGTATGAATATCAATCGCAGCTGAAATTTCATACCTAATTCGAGCTGGAAAGTATTTTTTTGACACGACCATTAACAAAACGCGAAAAGATTTACGCATTCACGAAATCTATTACGACTGTACACAATCTAAAAGACGTGCCCAATCAATCATCGCCGATCATCCATCAAACACATTCAACAAGTAAAAATAACTGTTATCGGGCAGCCCTGAAACCAGTCACTGTTTTACACAATGGGGCTACACCCTACCAAATGCGCAAGGTGCACGTGTGTGCTGTACGCACGGTTGAACGCTTTGTTTGTGTGCGTGACGGTGCGTGTCATTACGGCGGTGAGTGCGTGCATGTGTTGGTTGAGCGCGCGTGTGTGCGCCAGGGCTGGCAGATGTGTTGTTCGCACGCAGCTGTCGCTTCTCCCCTTAAGCTTTAAAGTACTGTATATAATATGGCACGCGTTGCTTTCACGAAATTATACATTATTATTACTGGATTGTAATTTTTGTTTTAGATGCAGTTGCCATGCCGCCGTAAATGTGTGCCCGAGGGCGTCACAGAGCTGATACACGCCGACTCAGTGTAACAGAAAGGAGTAAAATGGAGATCGTTGTTAGGGTTCCGTACATTCGATGAAAATACATAATTCTTGTAGCATCACTCTCGTGTCTGTCTGTCTATTCTTTACAGCCTTTTTCTTCAAATCGAACTGGAGGAAAACATGGACGTAAACGAATTCTGATTTTGGGGGTTCATTTTGAAAATTAGAATATTAAAAATATTTGTTGTCGATTGCATCTTGTAACATATCAAATGAAAGAGCTTGTAATTAGAAACACATTTTTTATAAAATATTTAAAAAAAAAAAAACTAAAATCAAGCTTCCCCCATTATCTCCTATTCAGAGCCTAAAATTTCGAAATAAGTACGGAATATCGGCTTTAGTCATAGTTTAAGAATAGAATTGTAAATAAGAATTAAAAAATCCGTAAATTCTTACGGGAAACAGAAAATACGATAAAAATAAGTTTACCGAGACCTTATAAGTTCAATCGGTCTAGTGCTTACTATGGTAGTCGACTTATACGAAGGAGTCAGGTTCAAATTCTAGCCTACGATATCTTTTGTATTTTTGTCTAATTTTTTTTTATTTTGTGAAGCCTTTTTAGATACTTTAAGAATGAAAAATCAGCCAAAACACTTCTACTACTGTTTATATATATATATATATATATATATATATGTATGTATATTCTTTTTGTTATACTAAATTTACGATATACATCATCAATGTTAAATTTATTTATAAAAAATCATAACTCTTCTTCTAATTGTTTGTATTTTATTTTTGTCAACTTAAACTGTTTTGTTTTATGAACGGAACCCTCTCCACACGAGTACGACTAGCACTTGAGCGGTTTTGTATTACAAAGAACGACAAACGAGTAAAGTCACTCTCGGATGTGTCGGATAATACTCTGTATGAAAGGGATTTTGTTTCATCAAAATCTGAGTTCAATATGTTCTCGATCGATAAGTACGATATTATGTAAAATGGTAAGTCCACTTCGTACCTGCACAATTTAACAAATGTAACTTTCGTAAGAATAATTAAATTAAACTAAACCCTTTTTCTAGGTAGTTAACTAAATGCTAAACTACTTAGACGTACAGTACAATTAAAATCAGTTAACGATTCGACTTTTCTCGGCTATTATCCGCTAAAGTCGGAGACGAAAATGACACAAGCTACATTGCTGCGATTTTTTTAGGTAGCATTCAACTTAACGTATCGTAAACGCAGTGTACTTCACCTGCCATGATGACATTACTTACCAGTAGACCTAAGAAGTTTACAGAAGCGATATGGACATGCATTATTTATTGATGTATATAAATGTACCTATAACATAAAAAAATATTCATGATTCTTTATTAATCAATAGTTACTGTATTCGTCTAAGTAGTAGGTATAATGAGAGCGTAATATAAAATACTATGGTGCCTTTGCAATGACACTGAAAATTATAAATGCCACGTAGCAAATACAATATTTTTAATACGAATTCTACAGGTAACATTACCACTAATTTTACTAATATAATATACTAAAAGTATACGAAATGCAAAAAGAAAAATCTATTTCTACCCAACGTCACCTCCAAGCAACAGTTGAAGAATTATGACATATCTATGGTATAAGCACGGTTAATGTTCCCAGGGACGTATGATACAGGGAGCTAAGTGCGTTGTCATGTTCATCATGAATCAAATAGCATTTTCTAGATAGCCACATTTGAACAACTTTATCGTGAGGATTTTGGAGAAAATAAAGAAAGAGCAAAGATTGGGTAATAGGCAAACATATTATACAGTGTTCGTGATATGTCAGCACGAATATTCTTTGTTACAGAAGCTTTTTTGTATTTTCGCTACCCAAGACACGAGTTTTGGGGAAGAATTTTAGATAGAACGTTGGAGACACATTAGTACATAGGTTAGATGAAGTGAGGTTCTTTTGCCACGATTTGAATTAACACACGCATAATTCAATACAACAGTATTTTATGGTTAAGGTCTTTAGAAACAGTCCATTCAAAAGTTGTATAAAACTTACATGATCCGATGCAATAACAAGAAAGCCTGTTAAACCGTAAAACAGTACACAATTACATCACAACTGAAATTGGACCACGACCGCAATATAAATACCAGCGCCATTTTTCGTCCGACGCCCGCTTTGTAAATAAAAAGAAAAACAACCGAATCCATCAAATAAATCCAAATTGGGGCTCCGACCAAACAAAAATAATAACAGCCTTTGACATTCACTTGTCAGTGCTGTAAATAAAAACCCATTATTGTGTGATCGAAGGGAAATCCTACATTTTTAATGGAGAAAGTGTTGATATGGCATGTGGGTTAAAGGGAATGTGCTAATGGACAAGGCTAATGACATTTGATTGGTCAATATATTTTTATATATCTACGTGTCTAATGCAAAGTATTTTGTTGTTTATA
The DNA here is from genome assembly GCA_947859335.1 of Tortricodes alternella. NCBI lineage: Eukaryota > Metazoa > Arthropoda > Insecta > Lepidoptera > Tortricidae > Tortricodes > Tortricodes alternella. The sequence continues at coordinate 7,707,581 of OX401986.1, forward strand.
AAACAATATAAATAAGTACATATATTCTTGCTCCGGTGCAGGTATGCAATCTTGATCGGAAATAAAATTATGGCACTTAAAGTGATTTCATATACCTACGAAAAAGAATACGATATGATAAAAACGAATACAAAGAACGCGTCACGTTCAGGTCATACTGCGAAAGTAATGATGGAGATTTTAATAGGCATTTTACTTTAACGATGGCTATGCCAGACCAGAGCTGGACGACGAATCTGAGCGACTGCTTCATTAAATGAAGGAATGAAGGATTTATCCTAGCCAGCGGTAAGAACATATCGCTTACGCGTTAACTCGGATGTTTTCATCCACCACGGCGTAAACTGCAAGCAGGCTGTTAACTACGAACGCCAAAAACAGTAATATTTACGAGCATATATCTTTGAGTACTCCATTTGGTTTCGTATTGAGGAGTTTACTGTTAAGCGAAATTGTCTTCGCTCCTTTTCCTATCACCAATTCATTTTACGACTCATACCGCATGTGTTATCGAGTTTAAGTAGGTAAATGAACAAACTAAATAGGAATTGGGTCGTTTTGTAGTGTCGATGCGATGTGTTTCATTTTCTTCCCTAGTTCGGTGAAAATAAGTCAAAAGTCGGCCCTATAAAAAGTGCTTTACGTTTTCCTAATTCTAACATATGTAAATACGTATATTGTAGCTACATTGAGGAGATTTACGTCGTGTCAAGCAAAGTGCTCGTTCAGAAATATAAAGAAGAAGTGTTAATACATTTTTGGAACCCAAAAGAACGAGCCGAAAAGCAACAAAAAAAGAAAAGCCACCATATACGAATAAATTTTATACTCTGGAAAGAGTCGCGTACAAGACATAAAACGTATGTAAAAATGTATATTCCAAACATCTGAAACTTATTTGGGTGAAGCTTGGCACATGAAGAAAACTCCGCAATATAATGGAAATAAAACTGTGGGGCTTGTGTATCTTTTGATTATGTAAGCGTTATGTATTGGTTACCACGGAAGCATGTTGGCGCAGCAAAATAAATCTTTATTGCCACAATTTAAATGATAACAAATTAAAGTAGGATGCGATGGTTGCCGTGATCCTTCCAAGCTAGCTCCTTATCGTTAACGTTACAACCTAATTTACAAAAAAAAAAACATCAACCCCTAGAGGGCTTACTCGTAATGACTTCGGTTATCTTTTAGCGATTAAATGGATCAAATTGTCTTTACTCGAATAACTTGTTCAATTGGTACTTTCTAAAATGGGACGGGTGGATCCTTCGAATAACTCAATGATTTCATGACGGGTCCGCGGACGTATCCGCTCCAATAGTAAATTGATCCGTTCGGGTCTAAATCAATAATCCAAGTGACCTAGCGAAAGAGAATATAAAAATACGAGTACGGAATATGTAATACATACATTTATTTAAATCTCACTGGTAACAATGTGAGATGTTTTATTTCAATGTGTGTAATTTCATGTCTATATCGTAAATCGTTACATTTTAGGCATATTTAAATAGCATAATTCACTCAGAATAAAACCAACCTTTATTTATAATATTTTCTGTTATTGTACATTTATCGTCAGCGTGGTGGATAAATAAATAAATCAGGGGACAATCTTTACACAAATCGGTCTAGTCCCAAAGTAAGCTCTAAAGGCTTGTGTTATGTGTACTAGACGACGATATACATACTTATATAGAGAAATAAATACTTAAATACATAGGAAACATCCAAGACTCAGGAACAAACATTCGTACTCATCACATAAATATTTGCCCTTACCGGGGATCGAACCCGGGACGCTAGCCTCGGAGGCAGCGTCACTACCAACTAGGCTAACCACGTCGTCAAAACGTCTATAGAAAGCTAGATGTTTAAAAGTATACCATAGGTTTTGTTTTCACATAAAAGTAATATATTTTTCAATACATAAAATAAAGCATGCCATAAAGTTGTCATAAAAATGTCGGTATCCCGCATAATTACAAACCATGACAGCGAGAAGCAATAAAAAGAAAATGGAGAATTTGCATAAACTAGTGCTCATAAGGCAATACGACTGTAATGCAGCTAATTTGAAAGAAATTAAAGTCGACCTATCAATTTGGCGAGTCAAAGGAAGTGTTAAATGGTTCAGAGTAATGTTTCGCTCGATATAATGGCCTTTCGTTTTATTACTGGACGGTGCTGAGTAAAGGCTGTGCTCGTTGCTTTATAAGCTCGTATCACCTTGCATGACTGGTTGAGCACAATAATATTGACGTTCAGCGGCACCAAGATAGAATTGAGGGGAGTCTTAGCGCCGATCTTCTTCCCAGATAAACAATAATTGCCTCAAACAACAATGTTACTTGAATAATAAAAAAAAAAACAAAAAACCAGACTGCATAACCTCAAAAAGAAAGAATCAAGAAATTTATTCTGCCAGGCTTGTGGGGCCGATATGGAAATAGCAGTCGGTGACTCTCCATAAAATCCTATAATACCTATTTGAAGTTTCCGAGTGCTATTTTCATATCGGCCCCATAGACCTGGCAGAATAAATTTCTTGTTTCTTTCTTTTTGAGGTTATGCAGTCGGGTTTTTTGTTTTTATAATTAATAATTTTTATTTTTAGCTTTTTACTTGCGTTATGCCCAACCAACTTCAAATCGTTATAGATCCTAAATGGTCATTCGAAATGAAAAATGATAAGAGAAACCTAAAATTCAAGATTCAGATGATTTTCAAATACCTACTCAATGATACCCCACTTAACATAGTTCGTCGACATTTTTTTTTTCTTTTTCACATAATGGCGTCTGGCTGTCGCCATATTGGATTTTGATTTCTATCATGTCTTTAGTGACACTCGCAAGATTAAGACAAATCGATTGACGTAAGATACATCAAAATCGGCTTACGCGTTTGATCTCTAGAGCGCCACAAAGAAACAAACATACATGCATACAAACAAACATACATAGGCTGATAAACATATTACCCTCTTTTGCGTTGCGCAGTCGGATAATAAAAGAGATACATAAGGTTGATAATTACCAACGGTTCAACAAACGCAAAGACTTAGCGAGTCAAATAAATTCATGGGAATTTTCTTAATAGGTTGTCGATAACGACGCAGTTATCCTCGAGATCCTTTATATTCGTAAACCAGTCATGTAATTATTATATAATATACAAAATCCCTTTCAACTCAGCGCGAACAAAGCAAGCCTTCGTAAATTGTTTTCTTAAAGAGCATGCAATTTACCTATATTATGAGAACAAGGCGCCTGAAAGAGTAATAGAAAGTAGCTTTATACTGACTTTAGCGAAATATGTTGCTCTTCAAAGAATTTTCGTTCGTGAAATGTGTGTAGATATAAGTCTAAAGGTAAGTGAAATTATATCTCAAATTTTCGACGTAATAATTTTTGACAATAGAGTTAGTAAAACGAATGAAACTGCTGCTACTGCTCACCAGCAGCGCGGTAGAGCAGGATAGTTATAGGATTATGGATACAAAAGAGCGATTGGTTTCACGTGGACACCCCACAAGGGGACTTAGGATTTGTGCGCACGCTTTCCACGTCCATAAGGATGGAATATAATTAATTTTTAGGGTTCCGTTCCGACAGGAAAAACGAAATCTAAGTAAGATTATTTGGCGTTTTAAACCACCATAAAATATGTATAATGTTACTAGTGTCTGTCTACTGTAGTAAATAAAAGGTGGTCTTTCTTCTTTCTTTCTTACACCAGTAAATTGTGTATTCCCCGGGGGGACCACGGACCGGTAAGTGCAGCGTAGGACGTCCACCCACAAGATGGACAGACGACCCGAAAGAGAACGCAGGAAAACGCTGGATGCAGGCCGCTTCCAACCGGCCCTTTTGGAAATCGATGGGGCAGGCCTATGTCCAGCAGTGGATGTCCTACGGCTGAAATGATGACGATGATGACCCTGGGGGGACACGACACGTGTCATTTGACTAGCCCTAACAGAGACATGCCCTATATTTTAACTCCAGCGCCTCTATTCGGGAACGCTAAGTTATTCTGTAGCGACTCGTAAGCGAGATTTCTCATCCCACTCTTCCGCATGACGCGTAATGCGTAAGAGCGAGATGAGAAATCTCGATGACGAATCGCTACAGAATCACTTAGCGTTCCCGAATAGAGTCGTTGATCTACTAAATAAGTGTACCGGTAATTAAAAAGTAGGAAATTGATACTTTGATCACTTTAAATGAGTTTTATCTTCAAGTTGTCAGTCGAAATACTATCGTTATCAGCGCTTGTACAGAACGGAATGATACTGAACTCGCTCCTAGAATGAGCTAGTTGCCTACCCTAACCCCTAAATACAAACTCCTGAACCACGTCACGTGCAGGGTTGACGGGGGATCAGCGGAGGGTAGTTCATCCCCATTGTATTGAATTCTATAGTGCGCATGTCCCATACTTTATGGGGATTTTTTTGATGACCCCAAAACACAATGTAATTTTATTACGCAGTATTTTCATGTAATGGCGTGCCTCGTAAATTAGTAGATTTTTTTATGTGTTTAATCGCTTTTGTTATGCGATGGGTTTTTGTTCATTTTATATGATTTAAAATGCGGGTCGGAAATAAATTTGTATACATAGGTGTAACGTATAGAATTTATCAGAACGCAATAAACATACCTATATGCCATTGTACATTCCATGTGTCATAATGCATATTTTTTGTGTGTCAGCAATAAAGAGTTTACATATAATAAACTCTCAAAAAGTTGTACAATGAAATATAAATTTATTTAAGATGACATGTCAGATGCTGTTGCTATATTTTTCGTTATTTTGTTTTTTGTTTTTTAGTGAGACATTTTTCATCAATTCTAAAGTTCAACTCTAAAATGTAAATACATTTTTAGAAGTTTATTTACAAATCCTAAAAACGTTTTCTTAGCTGCAGCGGCCAAAGCCTTAAAGAACTTTATTTCTATGGCGACTTTCCAAATCTGATAAAAAATAGGTGCAAGCGAATGTAATCGGAAATGTAATTTCTTTTGTAATATCAAGGCCACGAAAAAGAAAATATTTAAATGTAACTTCGCGTGTCGTTTCACCTGCTTTTGTTGAAAATGCTTACAGATTTTGTATCACAGTAAGAAAACAACAATACATAATTTAAGTGATAAAGATACAATCCGTCTACTAATTCGGATTGAATACTCATCGATAGAAGCACCACTTGTGTGTATGTATGAAACAATATTCAAATTATTCCAACAGTCGGCGACGCATTTAATGAAATTGTGATTTGGTAAAAGGATTCGAGCCTGTACAATCAAATCCAATATAAATCTTGTTTCCATAATAAAAACGTTTAAATAAGAGAAAAGAAAGAATCTTCCGCTCCATCGGAAGGGTATTAATCTGTCCATTGAATGAGTTCTGGTCCAAGTCAAAGGAAAGTACTAAGCTATTATATAATGTAGATTTATTATCTGTGTACTGACCACAAAGTCAATGATCTTTGCAAGAATTAGCTTAGTCTCCATTTAATGCAAATACGACTTCATACAATTTAAGGTATTCAAACACAAATGGTTTTATGTACAGATATACTAGCGTCTAAATTAACCTTAGTCTGATGTGGTACAACTTTGTATTTCGTCCTCCTAACTCTATTAAATTTAAAATTCAACATCTCAAAATTTTTAGTTTTCTTACCTTAACTCAAACTTTGAAAAAAAAAAAAACCGTGTCTTTTTGTCGGAAAGTAACTCCTACCTAATAAGTTTCGCGCCAAATGACAATTTCTAAGGGACGCAACCCTTCCGCTTAACCTGCCACCGCCATATTGGATTTGCCCATTTCTGACGTCACCACGAATGCTTTCCTTGAATTTCAATCCATGAGCTAAAAAGATTACACTTAGGCAGACCCATCCAAATACTTTCGCATTACCGCTCTCCGTACGGCATTTGAGTTTCGAAAAAAAAACCTTACCTATTTAATAATTTTTCAATAAAGACTCGATGAATTTTTGCCGAAGAATGAACTCTCTCAAAGAATTTTCAAAACAATCGCTTAAGGTGCTTTTGTCAAAAAAATCTGTCGAATAAAGCCTTTTCTTAATTGGATGAACCTCGGGCGAAACCCCGTAATTTGTTCTCCGCATGTTATTATTTCGTGCATTATAGCATATTCCTACATCCCTTTTGTTATATTCTACATATGCTATTATTAATGTACATTTTCCTTGTATCGAATGTTTTACCAATTATTCAGCATCCCGCGTACTTACCTGGAAAGAGAAAAGAAAATTAAATATTTCAAAGAGAAAAGAATAAGAGAATAAATCGCCTGGACCGTTCAGATTGATAATTAATGACTTAAAATTAATTGCTTTGCCGAGAATTTCTATTTCGCTTTCAAGATATGCAGCGACAAGGTTTCTATTAGAGGCGTTGCTGTGGGCTTGTAAATGCGCTACTATGTAACTTTTTAGAATAGCTAATATACATTTAAATAGGCATCGCGATTAAATTGATCTTTACGAAAGTTGAGTTCCAACTCATGTGGAGTATGGAGTACTTTTCGAAAACGAATCGGGTATTTTTGTGTAGCTTCGTATTGAATGAGATTACAACAGACAAGTAGCCGGCTGCTGGATGGAATTAAAATAAAATCTTAGCGATTCCATGAAGCAACTTATTTTAACTTAGAGTATAATTAAGCCCGCTATAAGTTCGTCTCGCTTCATTGGGAACGTACGCCGCTCGAAATTCGTATTAGCCGTAAAGGCTTTGGCTTTGCGCCAACAGTCCGCCATTTTTCCGCGTTTTAAAAGAAAGGTGAAATAAAAAGGCTGGAAATTACCCTATCGTGCGGTTCGCGATCACTTTGTGTTGCTACAACTAATGGAAATTGGCTGGTTCCTGGTCCCATAACATGCGCCTACGCGACAAATGGCAGTTGAACTTGTTCGTCATGACAAAGATCTGGTCTTGTCAGGGGTGTAATGAGAATGGAGTATGATGCCCTCATCAAGTTGTATTTTATGATTGATCAAAGGCACTTTTATGTAAGTACAGTTTAGTAGTGGCTTTTAAGAGAATAGGTACTTTATACATTCTCTTTTGTAAGGGGAGAAGCGATCAGCTAATCCTTACGGATTACTTATTTTCTCGCCAGTGGGCTATTAATGCCAAGGTACGTTCAGATTCGAAAAACATAATATAATTATTTCTTTATTAAAAATGTATCACTTTATTGACTGCTTCTATTTCATATTAAATATAGAACGGGAACATAAAGGAGCTGTTTCGAAGTAGGTGACTTGGATTGTAGACTTTAAATAAATTGCTTAGTGTTTAATTTAGGTAATTCAGTCGCAATGGACGAAGTTAGACTGTATTATTATTTTGGCCTGAAGTGCTTCTAGGTTTAAGCGCGAAACTTAGACTATCAAGGACATTTAAGTCTAGTTAACTTTGAGAAGTTGGGTGAATTCAACCTGATTGAGTAGATCATGTTCAATTCTTATTTGAAGTTTTATTTTGCTATAATACAAAACATAATTTTAAGGAAAAAGCCGTATTTAGTTTATGATCACGGCAGATTTCATAGTGATTAACTGATTAGATTCAAATTATATCAAAATAAATATTCAACAAAGTCAGTCTCGAATGTTTCAAAATTGGTCAAATACCAACCTGTTGTAGAAGTTACAAACGTATATTAAACACGAAAGGTCAGCCATTCTAGACTCCTTTATGAAAAATCTAGATATTTCTTTCATCAGATTTAAAGGTTAACTGTTATTACAACTTTTATGCTCCGATATTGATTTATTAAAAGTGTTTCATTATGAGCTTTGGTGAAAGAAAACTTTTAAAATAACGATAATGAACAGAAAACAGGCGCCTCATTCGGGAACGCTAAGTCATTCTGTAGCGACTCGTAAGCCAGATCTCTCATCTCGCGCTTATGCATTTCGCGTCGTGCGGAAGAGTGAGATGAGAAATCTCGCTTACGAGTCGCTACAGAATCACTTAGCGTTCCCGAATAGAGGTGCAGGAGTATTCTTTATCGATAAGTAGACACCAAAACAAGGCATACACTAGGAATTTTATAACAGCAGTTTGCAGATTGGTCGATATACGCAAGGCTCTTTGATATAGAAACAAATATACCGACGGAACTTTCGAACAATAAAGAGTTCCGTCAATATAACAGCGATGTATCCACGTGTATACAAATTTCGTATTGTGATAGAAAGAGTATGTCAATTCCGATGTACCAACAGAAACACTACGCTTATACATACAGGGTGTGCAAAACAAATACCCTATTTGGTTACGATCTAGGGTTGCTAGCTCGCGTAATTTTTACATTTCGATTCGTCTCGACATGAAGTTCTCGTGTCCCAACATGAAACATACAGATTTCAATATAAAATGACGCAGTTAGGTTCATGGAAGGAAACTGAGACAGTGCGAATAATTTATTTAATCTAAATTCCCCTGAATATATTTAAAAGAAAATAATGTTTTAGGGAATAGACTTTATAAAGTCCAATTTAGGTCAGAGAGGTGTAACAAAGCAAGGCTTAGAGGCTTGCAGGTAATTTATAAGTACTTAGATTCGATTCGGTTCATCATACCATCTTAGGACTAATTAGTCGAACGTGGCCACAAGTAGTCTTGTGGCTCTGCCCACCCCATTAGGGATTTCGGGCGTGATAATATGTATGTATTTATGTATGTAGATTCGATGAAGCAACTTTACACAAAATAATTTTTTCATTTACGAGAAAAGTACATTTGATATCTGGAATTTTCTGTAGTTTTTTTTATTACATATATTACCCAATAAAGCATTAACTAACATTAAATTAATTGAAATCATGTAATGATATTTATTTATTTTAAGGTATATTCTTGAGCTGCAAGCAACCCTACTCTAAATATGCGATATCGGTGTAGCAACAAGTGTCCTAATTGTTTGCTCAAAAGGCATGTTTTGCCGCGCCCGCCTGAAAGCCTATGAATCACACGTCATGCGACCTAGTGGGTTTTTGATAGCCCACTTAGTGTCGGGCACTGGCGTAGCTATCTCAATCAAGCAAATAACGAACGATTATTGAAATTAGTCGATTTTGTACATGCTGTATATAAATACTACTCCTCTGCTGCACTGGGAGTGAAGAAATAGCATAGAATGCGTGCAGATGCTTATCATCCTGGCATGTCGTAAAAGTCGACTAAGGGACGGGTCCTCTCCAACATGGTGGACTATCTGTATGGGCGATGGGCTGATCACCTGTCACCATACGGTTCATCATACCATCTTAAGACTAATTAATCGAACGTGGCCACAAGTAGTCTTGTGGCTCTGCCCACCCCATAAGGGATTTCGGGCGTGATGATATGTATATAAAATCTGCAAAAACAAATATAACTGCATTGTAATAATAACACACATACAAAGCTGCGTTTTGTGTTTATTAAATTTCAGAGCTATTCTCGAACTCTTATGCTTCCCCGATACCTACACCGATCCTTTAATAGTAGTTTATGCAACGGTTGCATAATGATAGGCCTTAAAACACTAGTGCGGTTTTATGAAACGAGCTTTTAGCGATTACAGCGCACGTATTACAATACAACTTTATCTACACACATATTATAAATCCTCCATGATGGGTTCAGAAACAATATTTTCTGGCAACAAGTTATTTGGTGCAATCGTGGCTGCATATTTCCGATATCCGGCGCATTTTCACATCACACACACTCCGAGAAGACTACTATTCATATTTTCAACTAAAATGTAAATTACAAACAAGTTTTTCTATTCAATCCAACAACAATTCTACTTTCGTTCAGCAAAACACCAACATAATGGCGGCAATTCGATCCTCCGTCAAGACCATTTTTTTTTAATCATAGACAAACGAATGAAGTCTCTATTCTCATGTCACTCGAGATCAAATGTTGTGCAGTTTATATTAAAAAAAACATACTGAATTGACGTTTCGTATCAATAACTGTTTTAATATCTATGGATACTAGAATAGAGACCCACTTGAGTTTTGACAGCTGGCGCCTCATTCGGGAACGCTAAGTGATTCTGTAGCGACTCGTAAGCCAGATTTCTCATCTCGCTCTTACGCATTACGCGTCGTGCGGAAGAGTGGGATGAGAAATCTGGCTTATGAGTCGCTACAGAATCACTTAGCGTTCCCGAATGAGGCGCCTGTTCCAAATTTAATCTCATTTCTATACTAAAGACGATACGGGAATAACATTGCAGCACTCGTTTTACCTAATTGGTTGTCAAAATGGTGGTCATTTCCTACGGTTTTTGATTACACTATGGAGGTTTTATGATATGGGTGTAGATAAATAATATATTACAATTTCACTTTCTTTTGTTCCCCCTTAAACATTTACATTTCCGTATTCGTCTGCGCGTTACCTTTCATTTGCAGGAACAGGTGCAAGGGAAAATAGAATCCGGGATAGCGACAAACGGACTGACACAGCTTACGAATCGAATCGACCTAGTCAGTATTTCGGTTTTATTGCCAATTTCCTATATATGTTTACTTGTGGACGAATATAGTCTTTGATGTGTTTCATGATCAGGTCTGTTGGTTTTGCGCGGTCGCCAAAAATTATAAGTTGATTTTCGCGTTGTACGGTTGGTACAAACATTTCTCATTACCAGATTGCACCGCAGGATATATTAAGTTCAACTCATCTTTACATACAATACACAAGCTCACGCACACATCGCTGCGATCAAAGATAAGTTGGAGTATCTAATGACGACGCGGTTAGCCTAGTTGGTAGTTACCATGCCTACGAAGTTACCGGTCCCGGGTTCAATCCAGCACGAACGATTGTTCATGAGTTTTGGATGTTTCCTATGTATTTAAGTATTTCTTTATCTATGTAAGTATGTATGCGGTTTGCTTCGTCATTCATCATTCGTACAGCCAAGGAGTGGAACGCTCTCCCTGCGTCTGTATTCCCGGAATCGTATAACCTTGGTATTTTTAAGGCAAGAGTGAATAGGCATTTTCTGGGTAAGCGTGTACCATCTTCGACCTCGTCGTCACTTAACATCAGGTGAGAGTGAGATCAAACGCAAACCCATTTTTGTAAATGGGTTTGCGTTTGATCCCAAAAAAAAGGTATATTGCAGTGGCTAAGCGTTAAATATTTCCTAAGGGAAGCCGGAAGAATTAGAACCGTACGTGCGAGTTTGACATTCAGTTAAGTAACATGGGCTTCACTGACAGCTAGCCGTAGCTTCCTAGCTTGGTAAAACCGTCAGGAGTCGGTTTGTAGGCAGGCTGCGTCACTGGTATATCGTCAGTAACCATAACACAAGCCTTACAGACGAGACCTTTGGGACTAGATCGATTTGTGTAAAGATTGTCCCCTGATTTATTTATTTATCTATAACTGCTTAACTTTGTACGCCCAGCTAGAAAACGATTTGAAGAAGCATCACCAACACATTTATAACATTAGCTAAACATAATTCTCCTTTCTAGTAAATAGAGCTCAAGAACAAGCAAACCCTGTTAAAAGCTCCCGATTACACAAATTGTCAAGTACACTTTAATGAAACACTCCCCTTAAAAGCCACACCCACGTTCTAGACCGAGACTAGAATATTAAGTAAGTCTAGAATTCTAGTAGCGGACTCTTCTATTCCGTATCCAGTAGCAACAGGTAATCGTGTAGTTTCCGTTGTTGCGTTTAGATATAACTATTTTTGTCTTGGCACTTACTAGGAAAAGGATTTAAAAAGTATATTTGAATGTTTACTGTAGCAACTCTAGAGTCGAAAAAGCACAGTCTTATCTCTAAGTGAGTCTCTCTCACATTAGTACCGACGAAAGAGATAGTCTTGGAGATAAACGGGTTTAACTTATCTTTGTGTTGCATGTTAGGGCCGCTAAAAAGGTAGCAAAACAACGCGTTACGCAAGCAGTACAAAACAAATAGGCTGAAAGCTACTGGAGCGTGTAGCACACCTTAAGAGATACGGTGAACTGGAATACGCACAGATTCGTGAAAGAAAAATACTCATCAGAAAATAAGACAGTGAGCTTTATTAAGATTCACTTTCTAACTTGAAGTAAAATAAAGCTTCGTACAAAGAAAAACAGAGTGAGATTCTAGCAATGAAATTGCATGCTTGCTTTCCAAGTCATATTATTAGTCTAAGATCCGATTAGAGACCACTTTCACCCATCCGTTTAATGTTTGAAAATGATTTTATATAGTATGCTAAAAAATATATATTTATAGCATTAGAGGCAAAAAGCCAAAGTGGTAAAAGGCTACGGGCAAGCGCGGGGAGCGCATAACCTCGAACGCACCAATCGTAGCACCCTAAAAACCCCGCGCGTCCCGCAAGTTTGGCAGCTGGTAGTGGTTTGTAGTGGTAGAGCCAAACAGTAATCCTCACTAGATGATTACTGTTCGAATGGGCCGGCTCGACCGGGGTAGTACCATACTCTCACAGAATATCGGCGTAAAGTAATAGCTTGCTATTGCGTTTCGTACGGTGAGTGACGAGATCCGGAGGCCTATTCCCTTATCCCCATCCCATCCCCATTCCCCGTCCTCCCTAGACTGGCAACGCATTGGCAGCACCTCTGGTGTTGCAGATGTCCATGGGCGGCGGTGACCACTTTCCATTAGGTGGGCCGTCAGCTCGTTTGTCAGTCAATTGACATAAAAAAAAGCTTTATTTGCTAGTAAAAGTTAGGCTAAATGGTATCTTTAGTATATTTGGACTGAGTTACATACTTAATGAACGAGAATTAGAAAAAAAACTAAATATAGCTCTGACTTCAGCCCGTATCGCGCTTTTTTGTTGACAGTGAACTTTTTCACTTCCTCCCTATTCGATACTCGACCTACAAATTAAAATCGACGCCTATTCGATTGAATGAGGCGTGCCAACAAATGGTGCTGAAAACGGCCTAACTTGATAATATATTGAAGTACCTCGTCTTCGAATATCGTGAAATCTAAACTCATTCATTGAAAAACTTGGATTGAAGTTTTAGTAATCGTAAATTATACTTCCTAAGCGAAGGAGAATACTCCCGGTTGCGAAGATGTTCGTTTGTCATTTAGAAAGTATTTGACTAAACGCATATAACTTATCTTGGTGATGATAATGTTTTCTTGCCATTAAAACTTGGACATAAATTGGAATTATAATCGTGTCTTTATATTTTTCAGAAATTATGGAGTACCCCGTTGTGCCATAAACATTACTCACTTAAGTAATACAAAAGATAAATTTACGTCACCACATAAAATACGTAGAAAGAAACAAACTCAAAGCATTCCTCACTTCACCGCAAACCAGCCCTTTCCTTTCAAGTTAAAAAAGCAATTAATGAACTCCGTAAGTCCCAGGACCAGCGGGGCTTGGCCTGCGATAAAAATAGAAGCACATTACGTAAACACGGCGTTAGGAGCGTTTATGTAACGAAGGCAATGTGGCGGCAGCGACATCTGTTGATTTGGTACGCCTCGATGATTTGTTGTTTCCGGACTGTTCCATAGATGGCGTTACGGGTTCGGGACTTTGTATTTAAAGTGGGGTAAATCTGGCGTGGAATATTTCCGTTTTGTTAAAAATCCATACATTAATAAACAAGTGTCGCTGGCGACGATAGAATCGAGAATGCTTTCATCTGATCACGATAAAATTTAAAATAAATCTAAAACATGGATGGACGGTTAGAATAAATAAAGAACAAAATCTTAAAACAAATTCGATCTAAATTTAAATTTTAAGTAATTTAGTCAAACTTACTAAAAGTCGTTTTTGAATTGCTTGTTCTAAAACGTGCGATTTCCTTGCTAAGGGCGGCTCACCTACCGCTGGCGCCGGCGCGGAAGTCGCGGGAATGATTTAAATACTCGCGCTTTATCTAGCATCTGCGACGTGACGACAAACGCTACCAAGCGACGGATAAGGCGCCGCGCGAGCGGGACAGCAATATGCGTTAGAATATTCACGAAAAGAGACGCAGTGGGCTTTATATTGCACGTAATTTCGGAAAAAGAAAACATTATTACATTCTCTTTTTATCAAGTAATGTTGAAGGTTTTTTAAAGACGAAATGCATCGTGTATTGAACTTCAGCTCTCCACTGTAGAATAACGGAATCAGATGGAGTCAAAATAAAAATAATCCTGGTCTTCGTTAACGCCAGCGTGGTGTTAGTCGCGTTAAATGAAACTTATTAAACTTATAAAGTCTAATCCCACTACGCTTGCATTGAGCCTAAACCTTTACTAAGTAAATCGAGTGAAGCTCGTCCAAAATCTAGTTAAAATTCATTAGTTTGTTCGCCATAATTAGGGCGGTTATTTTGAGAGGGATTTTGTTGCTGTAAATATGTTCGCGTATGCTGCTCCGACATTAGCATGTCTTATGTAAGTATGTCATTATACTATATTCGTCTATGTAGTTAACTAAATGTAAATAAACTAACCTAGGTGACTTAGCTAACGAGCCAATCAAGACATACCACAGACTAAAAAGAGCCAATCAAGACTTAACATTGATAAAACTGATTGACTGGATTGGCTGGATAAGCTGAGTCACGTGGGTTGGTTTGTTCGTTTATAAGTTTTATAACCGTATTTTATTTCAGAGTAATTAAGATTAATACTCAACCGTTTAAACGCACAAATGCAGCTGTTAAAACTACACTAAAGCTTAATTTCTTCAGAGCCAATTTAAATAGTTAGTTGAAGCCCCACAAGATAAACCGCATTAAAACTCATTTGAACGGAATTAAAATCGTCATCAACATAAACGAGCATTAGTGGCAACCCTAATTTCCTCGATTTGATGACAATCTCGTTTACGACGAGGTAGAATCTTATCGGGTCCAACGTAACCTCTATCTTTTTTAACTTTATTAGAACTAATTGTAATAGTAAGGACCCGAAGGAATTCAAAGAGTAGGACTGGGATTTATCGAACGCAATTAACTAGAAAGATAATCGTAAGTTTATCAGAGCTTCTACACTGGTGTTGCTTTTATATGAGTAAACTATTATTTAACTAGTAAATTTAAAGGCAAAAACAAATCTTCAATCGCTTCTTAGCGCCATCTGTATTCAAAATATACTATTATTAATGTTGTCAGTGAAATTCTTTCGCAGACCTATAGATGGCGTGTTTTTTTAAAACATGTAGATGTTTAATTTTACGAGTTCTCCAACATGTTTCGTTAATGAGAAAGACCCCATTTGTTAAGAGTTCCCGAAAGTTTAATGCTTTTAAAACATAGGATACGTACTATAAATTCTAATTAGGGGTTGATAACAATCCATTATTTCAACCGGGGTAAGGACTGAGGGAATTAAAAACGTATACTCGGTTAATGGCCCAAGTCCCGCCACAAGTTTCAGCAATTTTGGTTCGCCGCAGACGCATAACAATGAAGCTATTTTTATTTACTATGTCTTTTCAAAAGTACTTATTTATTTCTTTTAGTTATAGTTTGTCGATTCGTAATATACCTACCTAGATTTTGAGAATGGAGGAGTCTCAACCTCTAGGACCAACCTTTTAGGCTGTGCGTTGTCTATAAGTGAGTCACGGTACTGTTTTATATTATATGTATTGATAGGGTAATATAAAACCGATGCAATTCAATAGTAATTGTATAAAAACATCAACATCAGCTTTTAGCTATGTTTATAATGGCACATTTAAAGCATAATTCGGAACTAAATTAATTGTTACACGTTAGTTAGTAAACGAAATATTGACAAAGAAAAACCGTTCTCGCGCCAACTCCCCTACCCCTCCGTTCCGTTTACTCCCAGCTCCTAATTTAACAGCCGCTTATCACGTGACGCGATATTATCACAACTTGTTTACGAGCGCATAAACGTCGCTCACTATTGGGTGCTTGATCGGTCACTGATTATTAAACTAGCCTGAATAGGCGCAATTCCTTCTTATATTGCTTTACAGGGTGTGATTCTCTAACTTGCCACTCGTCGACGAGTCGTATAATACAAACTGTTTTCTATGCGGCAGGCAATTTCCGTCAGCGTCAGCATTTTAAAGAAACAAATGCCAGTGACAGCTCAGTTTTAAACGTGTCTTGCGCCTTGGAAGAGCGGTAAAATATGATTGACAATGTGACAAGTTCAGCATTAAATTAATCTGCGCTTGAGACATTCATTACGTCAAGAATATACCCTTGAGGACTAAAGATTACTTGACAACTGACAGACATCAATTGAGTTGAAATAATGTACTAATGACTCACGTGCCACCTAATTGTGCGTACCCTCCAAAAACAGACACTAAGCAAGAGAAAATTGAAGGTATTCCAAGAACCAAACTCGAAAATGCCAAAAATCCAATGGAGCCACCGCTAATCGAAAAAACAGACGACCCTCTAATTTGACGGGTAGATGTATATGTAAATGTAATCAACGAGGAAGAAGCAACGGACTTCCCCGGGATCGTGACAGAGGGTCTGACGAGAAAACTAAAGGATCCATATTAAGATAAGACTAGAATATATAAGTGGTTAATTAACAGGGGACTTAAGCCGTTGGCGGTAACGCTGTTTTTGTATTTTTCTGCTATCCATACTGATATTATAAATGAGAAAGTAGACCTCCTTAACGCCAATTATCTTAAATATTGGCATTGACGTAGCTTAGGTCATGGAGACGGACATAAGATACATTCATCCGTCGAAAATGCATTGTTCCCGAGGGAATCGCGATAAACGAATTTCGCGCGGACGGAGTCGCGGACAGAAGCTAATAGCATTATAATGGGAAGGAAGACAGCTTGTAAACCCTTGGTGGGTGTTGCTGATTATTTAGGTCAAGACCGAGGATTCTAACATAATAACATGTTTAAACTCGATGATGACACACGAGCTTAAGATTGCGACTGGTGCACACCAATTGACGTCAAAAATACGTAAATTAACACACAAGTTATTAACGACGTCAAAAGAATTTTAAAGATTCGATAGTTATTTCAAAATTTAATAATGAGACTTTTTTTGTAATTGCTCCGAGCAGCCAGTGTTCTAAACAGTGATTTGTCACATCGGAACACGGGAGCAGCAACACTGTTTTCAACGGCTTTTAGAAACATATTGCATGCATATGTTAAATGTGATGTGGATGTGGCACATCGATTTACATTTCAGCCGTAAGTAACAAATAATTCTTGCCTTGACGACGCGTACGTGTATATATAAAACGTAAGTAGTATATGTTGTCAATCATATCTAATGGATAATGTTCATTTGTCATTTCTTGAAGTAAATTCTGAATTCTCGAAACAATTATGAGCTTAACGTTCAATTGAAAAGAAGTCCGTTACGCATGAAATCGGCCATCTTGAGATTTGAATTTATAAAAGAACAGGTCGTACCCTAGGAATCCATTGTTCCGTTTTCAAAATAGAATAAGGCACCTGATCGTGAGAACATGCGGGTTCATAGAATAATAGGGGCGACTTCTCACCGTATTTTGGGGTTGAGATTGAATAAAAAGGCGAATAGTTTAATGTTCTTAACGGTTAACTTAAGTCATGGATACGTTTGAACTATTACAGTTTTTGTCAACGCAACGGCTTTTGTCGTAACATCGTAATTTGTTTTATTCGTGAGAATTCTGAGAGCGGGATACTGCTACGTTTGTGTTTGGACTGCTAATTTGTATATGACCTTTGACCTATCCGGTTTTTTTGGCGAATTATTCTAAATCGGAACGCAGCTTCATCAACGTATGTAGTCCTTTGTTGTTCTACGCTATCAGGACATTAACTTTAATGGCTACTTAATTTATAAAAAAAATCCACAAAAACAAAGAACTAACACACATGTGCGAATGAGCTGCCTGATAATGGACATTCAAGTTATTTTCTGCGTTAACATTTGTATTATTGTGACAATCTTTAATTTTAATTTGTCCGTTTGCATATCCACTACGTTCAGGTCCGATGAGATTGCAATAGTTTTTATACAGTTGGCAAAATAGATTGAGTTACAATGATTTAAAAAAAAAAACGTATTTTTGTTATTATCCAAGTCCTTTACAGCCGCTACTCCCACAGCTCGCGAACAACACCCTAACCTATTTTTCTCATAAATCAGCACACACAGTAACGTGGTTACGTCACTTACGTCAACGTCAGCCGCTAACGGAGTTACTCGTAATCTCGTTCTGACGACGTCGATGGCGTAATTGTGTTAATATGGAATATTGTGACGTAAAGGACGCGTCTGGCCAATAAAACGTAAAGTGGCTGGTGAATTGAGGCCTCTGGAGAATGGGGCAGGGTCGGTTACTGTTGTAAACGACATGCATCCGCGAGTGCAGGTGTTGACATGACAAGCGTACCCCCTTCAATTAAGGCTTAGCTTAGTTATGGATATGGTTACTTCGTTTTTAATTAAAATTGTGAACTAAGTTCAAAAAGATCTCAAAAAATATCATTCCAATGACTCTCAAGCCTCTCTTCCCTGGAAGCATATATATAATTTATAAACAGACACTGCCATAGGGAACGAAATTTTCTTTTATTTTATTTTTCAAATTAATAAAGTCGATATGTCAAGAACGAGGTAACATTGAAGGACTTTTCCATGGCCATCCCATTGTAAAAGCAGACTTATCTAACAATGATTAAATAACCCAATGACAATAGAGCTCTTGCTATCACTGTGAAAAGCAAGTCAGCGGATCAACAGCGTCTTTTCTAAAAATGACGTAAAGGGTGTAAGTCTTAGGGTCGTAAGTGTACATACGCCTTTTAGGCTCTACTGTGCAGTCATGAGATTCATGAGACATCATTACTCACGGAAGCGGGAAGGCGAGATATTAATCATATTAATTACAAGCGTATTTTGGGCAAAAAGTGAGTGTCAATTTAATGGTTACTTGACAATTTGATGACAAGGCACTACGAAAAAGAGTTATGCATCTTGTCAGATTTTGTCAAGGATTTTTTTTCGGTATTGTTCAAATAGAACTGCCAATTTATGAAAGAGAAATAGTTCCAAGAATATATTATTATACTAGAATTGTTAGTAATTATCTCTTGGTATAATGTATGTATCTTTAAAGGCTCGGGCAAACCAAGCGCGTGTGCGGCGCGTCGCGTTTCAAACGCGGGCCCGCGCGATCTATGGAGCGACAAGGCGTTAACACGGCACATCAAAAAGCGCGGGCCCGTGCTACTTTTTGCTGTGCCGTGTTCAATTCGCCTTGCCGTTCTAAAGATCGCGCGGGCCCGCGTCCGGAACGCCGCCGCGCACGCGCTTGGTTTGCCCGAGCCTCAACTGAAACAAGCGGACAGAAAAACGGGCAAACGTTACGCTACGCTACCGCCAATCAGCAGTTGCATGTTGGACGTGTTATTTTAAGTTTACCAGTTGATTACCGGCACCGAACAATCCATCTTACCGCAAGAAACAATTTGTCCGTAGTCAATATGTCATTAAGAGTACCAGCAGGGTAATTTTATTTAGATTTATTTTTGTTTCAATAGATCATAGCTGGCTGTTTATCAGCACGTCTAGAACGACCTGCCTGCGAGTCATTTGTCGCATAGTGCGTCCCTTACATATTTGACTAGTTAGATACAGACACACTGAGCGACAAACGACTCGCGGGCATAGAAATATATAGAAAGGAACTGCCCAACGCGATTTACGCGATGCTCACCTTTTTGGTGTCAAATGACACCATCGCACACTCGGTAAATATTGCAAATATTAAGACGAGAAGAATGTTAAGACGATCATTTCGTCGCTTAAACACATCTACTAAACCCGTTCCATAAGATATTCTACTACAAATACTAGATAACCCAAACGTTATTCTAGTCATTTCTTTGTATTTACAATCACTCAACAAGGAGACACAAAGGTACCCAAAGCAACGTTGGCGTTCTGAGCAGGTAGAGTTCCAAGAAGAGAAAATAGGATGCGACTTTAAAGGAATTTGGATTTAAATAAAAACGGAACACAAGACCAAAGAGTCCAAAGAATTAATTTTCTAGTCTTTTGAAACTATGCTGCATGTTAAATATAACCTTTTAAACGCAAAGCTGTTACACACTGGCCATTCTGTCAAGGAAAAATAAGTGATAGCTAGTTTATCGATTGACACACACTGAAACTGCATATGAAAACAATAACACAAATAAAAACAAAAAATCTTATAAACAGAATGAATTCTCAAGGACTCGGCTGTGGAATCTATTTTTCACAGATGTTTTCAGTAAAAATAACCTTAAGAGTAAAAACATATGACACACATGTGCAAGTTGAAGCCATTAATCAAATCGGGCCGAAGCTAACTGAAATCTGAATAGCTCATCCGTTGGTCGATTTTAATGTGTGCAGGGTGTGAGCGGTGAGCGGATTTATAATTAGTAATGTTAGATTAATTGTGGTTTTTACCGTCTATTAATAACCAGAAAATCGTTGAGTTTAAAGTCAGATACTGATATTTTGTATTAAAAAGCGTCGGGGTATTTTTATTAGGTGCCTAGCTAGGTCGAGCCAACAGTTCAGAGTTTGAAAACTAAACGTATCCCTAAATGCAGTCTGTATTAGAAAAATATATATTATTAATGATGAATATATTATTAAGTCATATGAAAAACAAAGTAACCAAAGCTAGCCCTTGGTCTCCTTTCGTTTTTCACAGATGGCGTTACAGATACTTCCAGTTATCGCTGCGCGCGGGCTGCGTTATCTTTGCGTGAGCTTGTTCTGCTCGCACGCCTACATACAATATACAAGCTCACACACAGCGATGCGCGCATAGATGAGTCGTATAGTCTATAGCCCTATGGGCCTGGCCACATCACCACGGTAAGGCGCCGTGCCGTCAAAAATTCCGTTGCGCGTCGCCCTTATTTCTATACCTATAAAGGTGATGTGGTTCACATACTACCCGCTTTTTGGACGCACCAAACCCGAACCGCAGCCGTATAACTAGAACTAATAATTACTTGAATTTACAATCAAGCGATGGCACCCACGTAATCCTTGGGTCTTAGTGCGAATAGTTGATGACTCCTGCTTATACAAGATTCACGATATAGATATTGTACCTTGGTTAATTGGAAAGCTTACTGGATTCGATAACGTAATGTTCTATTCGAAATAGAAGTATCGAAATCTCTGAATACTGATTTTGATACTTGCTTACTTAATTTCCAGAATTTATAAAGATCGGAAAGGAGTTGTCTCTATTCATATGAAGAGTCCACGGAAAAAGCGTTGAGATTCAATTGTTTCTTTTTTTGGAAAAAATGAATCTTACACCCTCAATACACAGTAAGTACATTATTGTACTAAAAATCACTGGACTTTCATCGTTTTTTCCGTGGGTTCTTCATATATTTTTTACGCATGAGTCATTAGTAATGAATCAAAAACTTAGCGGGAAGAATAATGCGTAATGACTCAATTTGTATAATTCTTTTGCCCGCAAAGCTTTTGATAAGATATCACGGAGCTAAGGTTGGGTTAGGTTTGTTTTCTAATTAATCTGAAAGTTTAATAGTTTCAACGGGAATTGAATTATGCGAAATGATACGTATGCGATGATCAGTATGCGAGTCTATATGGACACAGTCGGTAATCACCACCGCTAATTCTTTTTTTTTTTTTTTTGTCTTATCTCCAAATCTGTATAGCTACAAAAATGTATAGCTTAAATCTAGAAATGAGTCTCTTGAAATGTTTAATCGATTTATATACTAGGTGCGCCGGCGACTACGTACGCGCGACGTCCTACTCGTCTTTGCTGTTATATTAAATTGTTGTTTTTTGTTTCGTAGTTACTCGATTAAAATGAAACATTGTGTATACAATAACCACCTCAATCCCCTGTTTGAATCCCATAAAAATCCTTTCAGTAGTTTTCCTATGATGTGATTTCCTGACAAACAGACAAAAGTTCTTACTAGGTACTACGTTTACTTTTAAATTAATTTTGGTATACAGACATTTTATTTCTACTAGATTTATTATATTTAGGGATATAAGCTTGATTTAAGTTTGTTCATTTCATCATTCATAATTATAATATAATGTTCATTCATTATTATTGGATAATTATTTATTACTTTTATCTATGGTCGCTTTCTTCAAATCGTGAGTACTTTTCAAAAATCTCGTATCCCAAAATCAGCACGTGTAAAAATAAACTAGCGTTTATAGCAAGGTTGACTTCGTTGCTGGTTGATGTTGTGATACGAGTTTTTTAAAGGAGTAACGAAAATACATAACTTAGTCAATAAGGAAGCATAAACAAGCGTTTAAATATAACTTCAGATTACGCAGTCCACGCGAGCCCATATTTATTAACCTCCGCACGTCCAGTGTAAGGTGAGGTTACATATGACGTCATTGGGAGAGACTTTTCTTTTCTTACTGATATCAAATGTTAGGTTGCTACATACCTATAGTTTACTTACATACATACATAGCATCACGCCCGTAATCCCTAATGGGGTGGGCAGAGCCACAAGACTACTTGTGGCCACGTTCGATTAATTAATTAGTCCTAAGATGGTATGATGAACCGTATGGTGACAGGTGATGAGCCCATTGCCCATACAGATAGTCCACCCTGTTGGAGAGGACCCGTCCCTTAGTCGACTTTTACGACATGCCAGGATGATAAGCATCTGCACGCATTCTATGCTATTTCTTCACTCCCAGTGCAGCAGAGGAGTATAGTTTACTTGAACAATATAATCGACAGTAATGGAAATATAAATTGTTAAAGTTTAATTTTATACTCATAATATTTGTGTTTCGTCACCCTGTGCTCTAGATTCTACAGGCTTATGGCCGAATTCAGAAAGGCCACTCAAATTGATCTTTAATTAAAGTGACGTTTCAGTGACGTTTCTCTATAGGTTGACAACTAGTTGAGGGACATTTAACTATTTAATATCTTATCAAATGCATAAGTGGCGTTCCTGAATTAGGCCATTAGCCTAGTTAGTGATGGAGTCGAAAGCAAATTATTACTTACTTGTCAAATTGGGTTTTTTAAGAATACATTTTAATTTTTAATTTTCAACTTTACATAGAAAGAAAACGAAGGCTTATTGTTAATGACCTACTTGGAAGATTAAAGTTTTTATATATTTTCTAAATGTCAAATTCTTTTTCGTTCTGTTGCTGTCAATATACTCTTACAGCTATAGTGAATAATATGTTTCCATCGGTAATACTTGGATCTCAATCGGAAGACGACGGGACCCGAAGTGTCAATTAATTATTGTATTCAATGAGTGACATTTTTATATTCATTAATATGAAACTTTATTATTTTACGTTAAATGTCAAAATGAAAAATGACAGCATGGTATGATGGGTACTGGCCCCCAATTCTCGATGCATTCGAGATAATGTCGATGTCGAGATTGAACGTCAGATTCATACAGTTGTGTCAAATGACTGTATGCACTGACGTTTAATCTCAATTTTGAGATTTTCCCGAATGCACCGAGAATTGGGGGCCTGTTGAAGTTAATTGAGAGAGCACGATAAATACGAACTTATCCGATAAAACACGATGGAAACTAATTATGCACTACATCTGTAAGCAAGCCCCGTGTTCAATATGCGTTAAACTATTTTATTATTATTTTATATTTGCATCGCCATTTCGTGTGCCCCAGTAATGACGTGACTGATCATATATATATCATCTGGTTGTCTTATCGAACTAGGTTTAGTGCCGTGGGCAGTTAAACTATTCGTTTTAACCGGCCGAAACACTCGTGACCTTTCGCTTTTTCTATTGACGAGGACGCCCCATCAATGCGTACGTTTCATAACGATTTATTTCACATTTCGTTACCTAACCCGATAACTAATGGATGGACTGATTTCGTACAGGCGTTGAGATAAAATCAAGAACTGTGGCTTATTGTTGAGCGGGGTGATTCAGGCCAATTTGTAGGCCTTAAGTAGAAATGCCTAACCACCTACATATTTTTGTAAGTGCTTCATTAGGACTACAAGAACATTACAAACTAGCTAAAGTAAGGTCATACAGGTTATTTGGTTATGTTTTGAATTAAAAATGTAACGGAAAAATTGAAGAAGTTTTAAGCGAAGGGTGTCGCAACTGTACACGACATTAACAATTAATAATTTTAATTGTCATTTACGGAAATGGATGAAGAATACTGCAATACCATTAAATAAGTTTAGTTGACGTTTTTTATGATTCAAACTTACACTAAAGGCCTTAAGCCTTTAGTGTAAGTTTGAATCATAAAAAACGTCTCGAACGCGTTAAACGTTTCGTCAAGGAAATTGAGATGACTTAAACTTACACAAAGGGCTTGGGTGGTAGCTTTTAAACGTACTATTTAAATTAAGTTTTCTTTAGCATTACTTTGGAACATATTAGCTAAAAATATTGATTTAATAAAAAGCCGGATTCATGATAATCCATCTTTAAAGCTCTAAGGTCTCCCTCGATGGCGTAGAAAACCGGTAGGTGCCGGTACGAAACTCGAATCTCTGATAAGGTAGAGGGTCACAACCTTGAAGGGATTTACCTAGTTACATCTACTCCTGGGACCCACCTGGATCAGGGTTGCCAAGGATCGGAAACTGAGGAAATGCATGGAGGTGGCGTTAGCCCAAACTTCGTTACACAAAATTCATTAAAAACGTGTTAAGTTAATAATAATAATAAATCAGGGGACAATCTTTACACAAATCGATCTAGTCCCAAAGTCAGCTCTAATAGCTTGTGTTATGAGTACTAGACGACGATATACATACTTATATAGAGAAATAAATACTTAAATAGATAGGAAACATCCAAGACCAGGAACAAACATTCGTGCTCATCACACAAATATTTGCCCTTACCGGGGATCGAACCCGGGACGCTAGCTTCGGAGGCAGCGCTAGCTAGGCTAACCGCGTCGTCAAATAATAGAACCTGCAATCAAGTTTATAAAAATAAGTAAAATTACCACACCATAAGTGATTAAGTGTGAGTATTATTGATTTTATTAAAATTATTTTGAATTGTTTGTAATGTTATCTTATTGGGATACAATTTTGCTTTTATTTACTTAAATCTTATTTTGTGCATGAAATATTTTTACTTTAAATACTGGTAAAATTGTAAATATTGCATTTTGGGATTAAAAGGCTTGACTATAATTATTTATTCTAATTTCTAAACGTCACATCGTTATATGCTGTAGTTAGTTGTATAGGTACATTAGGATGTTTTTTAGCCGACACTAAAAAATACCTTGTGCTATCTAGTATCTAAGCGCGGTATAGACCCAAGGTCAAGATAATATTTAAACCGTTTCTCTCAAACCAAGACCCATGTCTGTCGGAACAAAGTCAGCAGGTAACTCGTGGAGAGCTTCGGCCAATCTATTTGGAACGCGCAGGTTAAAGTTTCAAATATCCCCTAGGTTGAACAAACGCACGGAACAAATACGATCTTGTAAAAGAAAATAAGTACCTACCTGCGTTTTTAAAAAAGTAGATAAGCGGAAGGAGAATACTTTTTGTACCTTAAGTTATTCAGGTAGGTATTTTGGTAACAAAAGGTTAAATCGAGTCTTAAATTAAGGAAAGGTAGGTAAATACGTTGCTTTTATTTTAAGATTCGGGTAAATTGGTATTTATATGGGTAAAAATTTCCTAGTTTAAATTAAATGAGCATAAACAAAAATACCTACCTATCACTTTTTGAGTATGAAAAAAATATATTTTAGACTAGCTGTGCCCGCGGCTACCTACGTAGGTACGCGCAGTAAAAGTTAATTTTCAAATGGCTGTAAGTATATATATTTTGCTTTAGATATTCGATTAAGAGTACAATAAAACTTTGATAAAGAGATTTCATACTACCCGGGGCCTTCTTTTACCTATGCACTAGTTAAATCCCATTGAAATCTCTTCAGTAGTTTTCCTTTGATAAACTTCTAAAAACTACTTTTTGGATTCTGTATTTTTTTTTTTAAATATCTTTGATGTATATTTACGTTATATCTACATTTATATTATATGTAATTATAGAAACTGGAAAATCCTTTTACCTATCAGTTTTTACAAGTGCCTTATAAAAAAGAGTAGGCAAAGTTATATTTGTGCAAAAAATTGACTCCACAAAAAATGAGGGCGGATTTTTCTATCTTAAAAGGCTTAGAATATTTTAATTAACCTAACGAACTTTGAATAACTTTTTACAGAAGCGGCCGATCTGTAAAGCCTTTTACGTTTTTTATTTAAAATTCTAATAATCAAAAACTTTATTTTAATCAAGCTCAAAAAATAGAATAAGTGTGGCTTATCCACTTTTACTAAACACACCAAAGAATATTTTTAATAAACACGAAGATTTAATTAATTTTCTTTTGTAATACCAAAATAGTGAAGCAAAATTTAATCTACTAACACAAATGATTTAAATCATCTCAATATTATAGACGCGAGTAAGAAATAGGATTTTTGAAAAAAAAAAAAATATATTATCAGACTCACCAAAGGAATCCAAATCCGTTCATTAAAAGCAAATGTTCTTCTTAATATCTTAAAACCAATTCGAACTACACAACCGTAAAACTAAAATAAAGCTAAAACACGCTTACTACGGACACTAACTTACAAATACAATTTGGGGTTGACTAGATTTTAGAATGAGCGCACAACCGTTCGCGCCAACGGTCGATTCATAACTGAAACTGGGGGTCAAGTTTTGGAAAAAAGACGAATGCAGGCTAAGGCACCCATACGTTACGGACGAGATGACTTCGACAAAAAGTACCCTACTAGTTATTTTATCGAAAACTGACGGTTCCCAAACATCTGTTTGTTTCGGTGTTAATTACTTTTTTAGATGCATGATTTAGAAAAGAAAAACTGTTTATGCGTTTCGCTACACGTTTGGTTACCGACTGGAAGGCATTGTAGTATAATTCTATTTTTGAATCGCTTATAACGTACTTATTTTTTGTTTTCGTAAGGATCTCACATACAAGTTTTCAAGGTAATCGGCCTGCGTTCATTGTCCCGGAGTTATGCCACTTTGTATAGAGATTAAGCGTTACAGACTCGTTTTTTTTTGTTTTATTAAGTTTAAATGAATGTCGTTGTGCCGATTATCATTTTCAATCTTACGGCTTGATATGGTATAGACGGTGATTTAGATTATGATGATATCATTCAACTAGTCTTTTGAGACTTGGTTAACAAAAAGGCGCCAATGCGTCATATAAAAAATATGGTTTTTAGAGAATGTTCCAGAGTTGTTCGAATAAGTATGTCTTAACAAAGCACGTGGTCAATGAATGAATGTCTCATTACGTTCGTAAGTCACGTTTTTGTTA
Source organism: Tortricodes alternella (assembly GCA_947859335.1). Classification (NCBI taxonomy): domain Eukaryota; kingdom Metazoa; phylum Arthropoda; class Insecta; order Lepidoptera; family Tortricidae; genus Tortricodes; species Tortricodes alternella. The sequence continues at coordinate 7,735,016 of OX401986.1, forward strand.
ACATACTTTTTACTGTGTGGGTGTCAGTGAATGACGCACTAAGTAAAAGACAGTGCGAGGCGAGAGGGTTATGGAGTTCAGTACCATTACCATGAGTTGATGCAAACCGTTTCCGCTATCGAAATCTACATAAATACTGCTTGTTGCTACAAGTAAAAGGGCACGAGCGATAGTTTTCGATTACGAGAACGGTTTGCGTAAAGTCATGGTGATGGGAAAGACAGTTATTTTAAGTGATAACAAATTCAATCTCACTTTATCAGGTATATGCAAAAGCGCAGCGATTAAATCTGCGATAGCGATCAACAATATTCACATCTTGACTGACATGAAAAGTTTGCACATAATTTCTACTTTTTTTTATTGAACTTTTAGGACGTCTGAGGAAAACTCTGTTATAACAAATATTTTTTTACCTTGGACTGTTTTTAATTGATGTTTTCGTATAGGCAGCTTAATATCACGTGAGATTGGGTGATTCCATAATCATAGTGCCATGTTTTATTTTTGTTATACTAATAGAAAATTAAGCTATTTAAATTCTGACACGTTAAAGTGTAAAAGTCATCATGTTTATATTATTGAGTGTAAATAAAACCATAACAGATGGGTTCATTACTTTCCCAAAACAACTTTGTAAAATAACAAGAGGCATACAAGTCACAGTTCAACGTTTAATTCATTGTAGTTAATAATAAAAGTTTGGGAGCCACGGGCGGTTGGATTCGAGTTTTGCAGCTGCCGTCCGCACACATGTGCGTGCGTGTGTGCGTCGCATACGTGGGTGTGCGATTAAGGTATTGTTGTGTTGTTAATTGATTTTCGTATGTATGAACAACGTCTGTCGCTCGATATATATCATCAATATATTTCCGTATTTATTTAGGTGTTTTTGTGGCATACGTTTAGACTATCCTGGAACTGTTTTTTTACTCACGAACAAGGAATGCAATTTTTATACAGGACAAGTCGAATTTATTGATTAAAAACTTTAATCCATAACTTTTATCAGGCCGGGTACGTTCCGAACCTTTTTCGTCCAACACAGCATTCAATTTATTCTGAACTCTGTATAGAGGGAACTCTTTACAACATTCAAACGTCTCTTACCACAAAAATAACACGATGTCGTCCACGTACAGTTCTAGGAAGCGTCCCTTCAACAACTAAACAATGGCGAACTTTTATGGACAATTACAGCTTACTAACTTTCTCATCCAACTCGTATTTCCCATGTGTGCGATACCCCCGCAATGGTACTACAGGGATTTCCGGGGGATTTTTCGCAGTACGGCGAAAGTTGCGGATTGAAATATTCAATCTATTTAATGAATCTGTGAAATAGTTGGACATTACTAAATAATTTTGTTTATTGTATAGAAATTAAGGATGATACATAGACCGATCTTAAAGACACCTGCTGCCATCTTGCGGGGCGCGCGGGGATTTTAGAGCGCTGTGATTGGTGCGTTCGTGGTTATGCGCGCCCCGCGCTTGCCCGTAGCCCCGTCGCTTATGACTTTTTGCCACTAATGCTGGCAGTGGGGGTCGCCCGGCTATGCGGAGACTTAGATATATGGTTTGTGGGATGATACCATACTCGAGTACAGTGGCGAAGCGTCAAATATTTCCTAAGGGAAGCCGGAAGAATTAGAAAGTCAAGGCTTTACAAAAAATCAAGTTGCGTCCACTCTAGTATAAATAAATACTCAAAGACCGGAAATTTGCCGCCCCCGCCCCCATTTTAATTATTACTTTAAAGTTTAAACATTTTATTCATTGGACCTAATGTACCTACATCGTATAACTTACAGCATCGGTGCTTGCCGCCGCCCCCTTTCGTATGCCGCCCGGGGCCATGCCCCCCTGGCCCCCCCATGGTACGCCACTGTTTGGGGGCTTCGATTATTAATTACTACAAAACAGTAATAATACTCCAAATCCATTAAAAGTGATGTTGATTTACTAGTTAATAATCTTATTAAATCAATCTGTAATAGATGACAAATTTTTGAATTATAATTCCTGCTAGAATTCATACTAGGATGAGTTATTAATAAAATATTGTATCGTATTGATAAAGATGTTCTTACAACATTGCTGAGGCCGGTAACTAAATTTTAAAGTTCAAAAGCGTATCAAAGTTTCTACCTTAAATTAAGGCACCATATTTTTTGTCAGACACTGACATCACGAGAAAACGATTTCGAACCAGTTTTCCTGGGAAAGACCTCTAACGCCCGTGGCGATAAACGGAATTGTTAGGTACCTATGCGTAATTTTCGCAAAATTCTAACTCAGGTAAGGTTGATTCATAATTCGTTAGTCGGAAGCAAAAAGGGTAAAAATATTAATCTAAAAAAACCATTCAGATTTCAATGAAATTTTATGCGCATTCTAAATTGTTCTTATTGTCAAAGTGAGTGTCAGTAAAATAATGGTATTTTCTTAATAAGTACATTTTCCATCTGAAATCTGAATGTTAAATTACAACGAAGTTTTAAATCTAGGCAAAAAGAAAAAAAAACTTTTAAGAGCATGACGAACAAAAAGTCGGATTTAGGTTAGATACCTGTCTGGAAAGGGTTCGCAGGTAGCCAGACAGACGGGCACAACTATAGAGGATTTGGATTGTTATAGTAGCTTTTTGGAGGTTAAGACAAGGCCTTTCTGCCTAGTAATGAGACAAAAGACAGGCGCGATCCGTTGAGACCAGTATCCTTATCAGTGGAACAATCCAAGAAAACCTGTCAATTTTTCTGTATAAATCTAATTTTGACACTCGTAAAGCCATGTCATCTATCTCGCTTCACCACGTGTAACACGTGTTACAAAACAGTACCGTGACTCACTTATAGAGAACGCACAGCCTAAACGGGTGGTCCTAGAGGTTTGAAATTTGGAGGAGACATTCCTCGAGTACCCTAGAGGTGCACTAAGGAGGGATTTTTTGAAACTACATCCCTGAAGGGGTGATGAAGTTTGTATGGAAAATATGGCGAAGCTGTGGCGGGTCCACTAGTTATTTATAAATTCCAATTATGTTCACGTGCAATTAGCTATTTGACGATAGTAACAAATAGTATTATTTTTCTGTGGAACGCTTGCTTAAGTCTCAATAGAACGCTATAGCACAGGATACATGAAAAAATAAATCCAGACTATTTAGAATTTAATAAATTGAAAACTTCAATTTTTACTTCTAAGTCACGTAGGTAGGTACGTGACTTTAAACACCAGTCACGACGTATGACGTTTGCATAGGTTGGTTGCGTTCGGAATCACGCTGCCCACCGTAGGTTAATCGTTGTGATCACCGTAAGTGTTATTCGGACCGCACTACATACATGATTTTTTTGACGTTTACGACCGGTTTCAGTATGTTGACGTCACACGCGACGGCTGACAGTAAGATAGCGTTTCAGCGGCAAATTTAAAAATGAAAAATCCATAACGAAAAATGAGCTAATAGGCAGCCAAAAATATTGTTAAAAAATTGTCAAGAACCGAATTGTGACAGTGTCCAAGTCTTCTCAAGTTCTCCAAAGTGAACATTTTCTAGATATAATTAGGTAGATATGTTTATTATAAGAATGATAAGACGTGACGAAAATCGACATTGAACCGTCATTTCATAGATTTATGACCACGGCATCGTCGCATGATCTAAATGCAACATGTGCAGAGCCAGTTTTTGCGGGGGGCCGGCCGCGGCTTTCAGATTTTTAACATACTTGCAGATGTCGGGCATATGGCGTAAGCTGATACGGGATTATAAAGTACCCTAGAGGAAAAAAGAGCATGAACAATTAGATGAATTTTCTAGCTATATATATCAAGTCGAAATGCTGACTGGGTCGAACTAAATCTACTAAGCTCATCTTGGTATCTGCGCGCGCGCTTAAAAATGTTTAAGTTATCGATATGAATGAAGAGAATTTGTTATTGTGGCAATCATTGGGGGAGGCCTATGTCCAACAGTGGACGTCGAATGACTTTGCTATTTCGCTCCATATAGGTATTATATTATGCAGTTAATTTCGCTGCACTTCCTTCCGCATAAGATAAGATAAAACGTCGGTAAATTAAGTGCACGAAAAAGGACTAAGTATATTAAGGATTTTCGTAAAGTAATATCCACATCAAATAAGTAACGATTTTTGAATTTTAAGGAACCAAGAAAGGTTGGCAAAAATATGACGAACTATCAGCTTACTTTTACAATGGCAATAAATGTATCGTCATATCGTCAACTTAACCGTCTTTGCTTTTCATGTATTTTTGTTATCAGCAGCACACAGATGTATTAGTACGCATAAAATAATTTATTACAGAAAACACCGTAAAAAATACAACGCACAATTTCAACAGGTACAAATTCATTGAAAGGCGAACTAATTCCCTTTAGTGCTGCGAATTTTTTGACAAAAATATCACTTTCTGATCTAGGCCAGGACAAAGACACGGACATTCGCATGCGCACTACGTGCACTGCACTATAGTTCGCAGGATGCGCCTATAAATACCTAAGGCGTAGGTACCTGTTGCACATTGCGATACGGGTCAGCGGACTGTTCCTTTGTTAGCTCTTAAACTTAACCAGCATTTCTCTTTGTTTCTACGAATTCAAACAGCTTTGTCCAACAGTGGGACACAGGAGAAGCATATTAAATAAATAAAACTAACGTTTGAAAAACTACTTCTATCAATACATATAAAACCGTGACTCACTTATAGACAACGCATAGCCTAAACGGGTGGTCCTAGAGGTTTAAAATATGGAGGAGATGTTCCTCGAGTACCCTAGAGGTGCACTAAGGAGGGATTTTTTGTAATTCCACCCCTAAAGGGGTGATAAAGTTTGTATGGAAAATACCGCGGGCGAAGCTGTGGCGTGTCCACTAGTTCGTGGACCCGTGATATTACCAAACCAATGCCGGTTTTACCTAAAAAGTACTTAAATATAATCCTGTTAAATAGTTTAAACACACAAATATGGCGAGCAAAATGAGATGAGGATTAAACTTAGCCATTTTTTACTTACCCATTACAGAGAAAAACCATTATTTGTTAAAATTAAAACGTACTACATACAATTCAAATAAAATATCTGAGAATTGTATTTAAAACCCGATATTAAAGTCGATTCCGTCAATCGCCAGAAACTTGATGAGGTACTAAATACCACGAACACATGTAGATACACGAAGAGTCAATTTATTTGATTTTGTTTCAACAAATTGTGCATCGGGCACGAATTCAAGTCAGTCGGTCAAGGTTTACCGCACAAAACAAACATGGAGTCAGCGAAAAGCTGTTATGAATATGGCAAAAACTTACTGTACAGCACGAAATAACAATTACTGTTGCATCAGCGACTAGATTAAAAATTGTAATATTTCAACGAATTCACAAACAGATGTTTACGGACGGAGGACATATATTTTTTATGATATAAGTAAACTTTCCTTTCCTTGAGCGTGAAACATAATTGATTTCACGTTTAAAGTGAAGAAAATGAAACAAAAACACGTAAAACGGGACCCTATTACTAAGACTCCGCTGTCCGTCTGTCTGTCTATCATCAGGCTGTATCTCATGAACCGTCATAGTTAGACAGTTGAAATTATCACAGATGATGTATTTCTGTTGCCGCTATAACAACAAATACTAAAAAACAGAATAAAATAAATATTCAAGGGGGCTCCGATACAACAAACGTGATTTTTTTGGCCGTTTTTATAGATAACGGTACGGAACCCTTCGTGCGCAAGTCTGACTCGCTCTTGGCCGGTTTTTTTAAACTTTATTGACACCACAACAATGTTAAAAATTAAATGCATTCGTATTAACCAAATCAACTTACTTTCTGTCTACCTATAGACAATGAGGGATATTTCCTAGTCTGAACATAGGTCCTGACAGGAAAACACCAGGTCATCGGCCGAGTGAATGACCCGCGCCAGATGACTGGAGTCATCGTCATTTACGAGTTCTGTATGAGTCATGTGTAGGATTCTTTAGCCATACGATTGTATGAAACAAAAGGTCGTTACACAAATGATTTACGGCGTCATGTCATTTTTTAACTAAAAGAACGTGTCAATAAGTATCGGTTCAGGCTATTGTAAATATGAAACCGCAGCGATTAGTTATTTTGAAACTTATTACGGCAACACAGAGTGTACATTGCAGTGTAGGATTTATTAAGTTGCAAAATTGCGAGCCAAGTTCAAAACAAACGAATTGTGGAAATAATGAAATCTAATGAAACTTCCGACACATTTAACACTGGACAATTGACAATTGAATTTGGTGACGGCTTAGACCTACTTACATAACACTTATCTATTGAAAAACAACCACTCAATGACAACTTCATAAATGGGGTTTCTTATAATCACTGTACGTACGGATTGTTAATATAGCACATCTTCATAGCTCTTATATGACAGAACAGTAGATTAAGAAACATAACTCTCAAAAGAACCTACTATCTCAAATAAATTAGAACTGTAATCCTGAATCCAAAGATATATCCAAGTTTCATTTTCCACTGATTATCTCCACCATATCACATATAATATGATGTGAATATTGTATTCATATCATAAAATGTAGTGAAACAGTATATGTTTGAAGTACGTAATAGCTTCATTTTGTCATATTAACTAAGGTAAAATAGTACATTATATATATAATGTTTGTTTTTGTTACATTACTGGCCTGTTTCGATGCAATTTTCAGGGAATGTAAACAAACCGATGAGGCAACGTTTGCGGTCATGCTATTGTTTACCTATAGGCTACAAAATTGTATTAATATTAAAAACGTAAAATCACTAATAGCGGTGCAAATTAATAATCGGAATATTACTGTATAATAACCATCGTCCCCCTCCATCCTGCCTGTCTTATAAAGATCGTAGCTCAGCCCTTTTAAAATAAAAAAGAATCCATAATCCGGCGAACTAAATTGACAAATTAAAGTGTTTCCAGTTATAAATTTAATAGTGATGAGTGTATGTCGATATTTCAGCATCGAATCGATCTATATGGTTTGTCAAGTCTACGTTGACTTCCTACTTTTTAATTAAATCGGGAGTATGAATTATATTCTGCCTGTTCTATCTACCCCATAATTTAAAATTGGGGTTAAATAAACTCTTGCCGGGCTACAGAGCCTGTGACGCCGTAGCTTTGGTACAACTGGATGAAATGAAATTATGCACATGATATTATATTAAGTGAATTTATATAAAACGTAGAACAACGATAATTAACAGTACTGGTAAATATATAACGGGTTTCCTCCTCTGCTGCACTGGGAGTGAAGAAATAGCATAGAATGCGTGCAGATGCTTATCAACTTATCATCCTGGCATGTCGTAAAAGTCGACTAAGGGACGGGCCTCTCCAACATGGTGGACTATCTGTATGGGTGATGGGCTGATCACCTGTCACCATACGGTTCATCATAACATCTTAGGACTAATTAATCGAACGTGGCCACAACTACCACCCCATTAGGGATTTCGGGCGTGATGCTATGTATTGTATGTATCCATAGCCGTAAACTTTACTTAATATGACATTATCACACCAGAATTTTTTTGCTTGAAAAATTGTACAGCAGCTCTATAAAGCAACAAGGCCCATCCATATAACTGCGGAATTATTTAATGAAATAAGAAGCATTCAGCAAATTTTCGTAGATGGGACCATCCGTCCATCCATTACACATGTCAAAACCGCCAGCTTTCCGGAAGAATGCAAAATTTGTTTGAAAGAATTGCAACCGCAATTTAGTAAACACGCCGATAGATGGCGTTACAAAACCCAAGGTACCTACGCTTTATTCGCCCATGCATGTCCCTAACAGGCAGTAAAATCAAATAACCAAAGATCATATAACCTCGCAGTCCAGTCTCGTTTTCAATTCCAAGCAATACAGTTAAATAAAATCCATTTATCCCCGACCCGTTTATGCTTTTCTATCTAGGAGCACTTTGTCTATGCCCCAACCGATCGCACGGGAAACCACTTTACAAGGTCTGCACCCAACTCGACCGGAAAATTCGTTTTCTCAACGTCCGAACTCCTTTAACGTTGTACAAATTCAATGTGAACTCGCAGACGGTATTAAAAAAACCGGCCAAGCGCGAGTCGGACTCGCGCACGAAGAGTTCCGTACCATTATCATCAAGCAAAAAAAATCACGTTTGTTGTATGGGAGTCCCCTTAAATGTGATGTGCAGGTGATGTAATAGAAACCAGAAAGAAGAAGCAGATAAAGAAGTAGTGAGAAATGCTTTTTAAAGTAATATAAGTCTTGCCTGCCTTGCCTTAGGGCCTGGCCACAAAACCACGGCACGACATCGTGAACGTGTAATGGCGCGGCGCATGGTAAGAAACGTTGACACACCGTGCAAATTTACCGTGCGGTGCTGCGTCGTTCCACGTCGCCGCTACATAGGTAACCACGGTAGGTACGGCGCCGTACCGTGATCAATTCCGTTGCATGTCGCCCTTATTTCTATATCCATAAAGTTGATATGTAACGGATTTTTTCACGATACGGCGCCGTACTGTGGTTACGTAGCGGCGCCGTGGATGGACGCGGCGCCGCGCCGTTTCACTTTTACGTCGTCCCGTGATATTGTGGACAGGCCCTTATTGTAAGCACAGCTAAGCCCTATAGCAACTGGTTGCAAAATCGTAACCCCACCGACAAGTCCTTCCGTTCGCACTCAAGTTGCACCGCACACCGTACTGCATTGGTAACATGAGGCGCTGCAAGTGTATCGACTGTCGAGGTTATGACTGCTCCAGATGCGTTATAAGTAATATGTGTACAATAGGAACACGCTTTATATACTACCTAAGCCGCTGACAACTGCCAATGACCTTGACTTGTCTGTTTGCACCGGAGTGAACGAGAAGCACTGTGCGTTATTTGTGTGCAGAATATCAAAACATGTATGATTTATATAAGTATACACTAGACATATAATATAAATCAGCAAAATTTTTAGTACGGGCGTGATGTAATAGTGTTATTAATTATAGACCCATAAGTTAAAATGATTAAGACATAGAACTGATTAAAGAGAATTTCTGATTTCATTTTCTTCACGATTTTTTTTAACGTATCGATTCCATAAAATCGTATTTTTGAAACAGTAAGTTTTTCAATAATATAAAGAACATTAACATACATTTTTTTCGCTTTTCCAAATCAAATAGTTTTTGTTAGAATACTGTTTAACTAAAGCCTATTTAGGTCTTGTCAGCGACTTAAGGCGGCACGTACAATGTAAATTTTATGTTTTATTTATATAGTCATGTAACAAAAGTGGTACTGTTTCTCGCCGTAGACGCTTTCTTAGGCTTTTTACAGGCTCAAAGCTACCAAATATACTAATAGACTAGTTGCCGAAGCATCAAGCTCATACATGAATTTGTTATACATACATACAAACTTAAGGAACCTCTTTTCATTTGTGCATAATTTAAATTTCCGGTACTAAAAGAATCGCCGCAATCATGAAATCCTAAATGGAAAAAAAGACCCTTCAATATGTATGTATACTGAATTAGATTTTAACCGCAAAACTCTTAAGTGGTTGGGTTTTTTATAATCAAACCTTCTTTCTATTTTTTTACAACTACATTTTCAACCTGGCCGAATATAAAAAAAGAAATTAGTCATAAATATTCAATTCTGCTCCATATTTAAAATTCGATTGCGTATTCTCCTGTTTACATTCTGCGAGGAATAAATTACGTTTGACATGAACGCAGCCCGATTGTTATTTGGTTATTCGATTCATTTTAAAATGCGTTATCGCCGTATTTTATTGAAATACCAGTTGTTTATTAAATGATTTGATAAAGAATTAAGTTAATTTAAATTTTATAAAAAGGAATTAATATAATAGTACGTCTTACGGCTGAAATGATGATGAATACGTAAATAACACATGGATGTGAGAATCAATTTTGCATTGCGTACTTTAAAAAAGTTTATCTAAGGTTTATCTTATTCCAAAAAGTATTTGTTTTAACGTAGTTTTAACACTTTTTCAGATTGCTTGGTAAACATTACGGTACTATAAAATACTAGGTACGACGAAGCCGTATAATATATAAGGATTGATCACAAGATTCGGATCTTTGTATAGCAGGTGGCGCTGCGGTTGAAGCAGGTGCAAAAACTATAGCAAATAAAAAAATATACCTACGTCTAGTAACTGAACAACCTTGAAAGAATAACCCCTAGGTAGATATAAAAATTAAAATAGTGCAACAGTTTATACAATTATTATATTAATTAAGCATTAGGCATGTTTCCCGAAAAATTCTAATTAGCCCGTCATTTATATAAAGTTTTTTTATTGAACACGTATCTTTTCTTTAGTCAATTAAACAAAAAAATTACGACGATATAGTGCATTGAAGTTCCGCGTGACGTCACGACTTTGCACACTTTTTACCATTAAGTGACGTCATGAGCCCCCACTTCCGAACTTTGATGTGTGTTATCTTTGTCAATTTTGATTGATTTGATAACGCAAAAAATACGTGTTCAATATTTTATAATAATCTAACTGACGGACTAATTAGTTTTTATTTTTTTCACCCAGGAATTATCCGTAAAAATGCGGGTCGTAAAAGTCAAAAGCCACGATAATTTTCGATAACTATACCGTTAACACTATCATTGCCTCGTAGCGCTATGCAAAAAAAAACCCGACTACCGGGTCCTTGGCAATGAAAGTGCTTGCATGAAATACCCTAACGTGTGTTTAATGCATGTCAAAAAACCGACGAATGCGATAACAATAAGATGTATTCGATAGGTAGGAAGTTCAGTAGGTGCTGCTTGAGACGTTTTTGTCTTTCAACAAACACTTCAGATTTGATCGACAAAACAAAAAAACCTCCCTTATTTAATAAATAGAGAACAATGGTCTTCCCGGAATTTATCGTCACCGCGGTTAATACCGTCTTCGGAACGAAACGAACAAAGGACAAAATAAATCTTCCCGGATTGACGAAGCAATTACTTAAATTAAAAGCAATGGTCCACACGCAACCGCGTTTAAAAAACAAATCGGTGTTGCCACGCGAAAAATAAACGCAAGCTAGAACCGTCGCGAGGAAAGAGTTTCATTTGCAAAAAGTAACTGGCAGCTTTTAATGAACGCGGTCGGCAGCTGAAGCTGAAGATAATTACAGATTCAACTAACTACGACTCGATCAGATTGTTTTCTGTCAAAACTACAACGAACAGGGTTATATAAAATGTATGATAACATCTAATGCTATGTCTGTCTTTTCGTGACATTGTGATATGCAGTCGAATCCTTAGCTCAATTGACTACAGTAACTAAAAGAGGCATGGCAGTTAATTTCTACGCTAAGTGTTGCCAGCTAATTCATTCATTAGAGTATCTTAGGCCAGCTACAGCCGAAAAGGTTTTTGGAGTTTACTCCTTAAGAATCGATTTTCATATATAAGCCCGGGGTACGAAAAATTATGCGGAGTAAAATCAAACTACGATGTCACACTGTCACACGGCACGGAGTCACACGAAGTCACGCGATGTTAGCCGAAGATGCGTCGGTCGCTTCGCATTGCATATAGATATAGTGAATAATATGTTTCCATCGGTAAAACTCGGATCTCAATCGGAAGACGACGGGACCCGAAGTGTCAATTAATTATTGTATTCAATGAGTGACATGTTTATATTCATTAATATGAAACTTTATTATTTACTGTCAAATGTCAAAATGAAAAATGACAGCATGGTATGATAGGTACTGGTTTATTTTATAATCGTTTGTAAGGAGTAAACTCCTGTCGTGCGTCGGAGCTGACACACACACACTTTTTTTTTAAACATATTAAATAACAGATTGTATTATCAAAAGCGGTACGTGACAAATCAAAACAGATTTGATTCGGAAATGGGATAATTTTCCTTTTAATACCTACCTATCTATTTAATCGACACCACTTGAAAGGATTCCTTATTGAAGAGGGAAAATAAATACAAGCTTTAGAAACAAAGCGTTGCTAAGCACGAACATTTTTCCCGAATTGATCTCATTCAAATTATTATGAACAGATTCCAAAAAGCTTCATGTCAAGAATTAATCGATTATGAGCGAGTTGCCTATAAAGCAAGGCAGGATGTCTCAAAAGTAAGATGGCCAAAAAGCAAGATTTCTCAGAAGCAAGATGCCTCAGAAGCAAGATGACTAAAAAGCATGATGCCTAACAAGCTGGATGTCTCAAAAGCAAGATGTCTCAGAAGCAAGATAGCCAAAAACCAGGACCTTGACCCCGTATATTTGTTCCTATCTTTATTTTATTTATTACGTTTACCTACAATAAAAACCATTTTAGGTGTCTTGCTTTGCAGGCTTTTAATTACCAAGCAATTTGTCTTCAAGACATTCAACTACTTAGACATTTTGCTTGGTAGTCGTTTTAGCAAGTAGGCCATTTGCCTAGACGTCATTTAATCACTTAGACATTTTGCTTTGTAGGCATTATACTTAGGCATCTTACTCTGTTAGGCATCTTGCTTTGTAGGCCACTCGCTCATAACCCGAATTAATGATTATGTACGTTTTTTTGTCATATCTGTTTAACTATGCAATGCCATGTTCGTTCGCCATTAAAAATATCAGTCGGTTGTCTTTGTATAGCCATGAAGAACAATTTTGCTAGCATGCTTTTCTTCAAATTTAACTAGACTAACCAGCAGAGCTGGGCACAAGAATGTTAATCCGTTAATCGTTAATTAATGAAGTTAACATTTCGAGTAACGGATTAACTTTTAAGTTAACTTTAAAAATTGTTAACGTACTCATTAACTCTTTTTTTACAAGTAAATCACTAACGCAACGACATATAAAATGCAATTTCTACCACGAGTTAACGTTAACTACCGTTAAAGCTTCCGAAATGTAACGCTTTAACGTTTAACGAAGTTAACTTTTATAGTAACGGATTAGCGATTAACAATCGCGTACAAGTTCGCAATTGGTCTTGCCGCGAAATCAAAGTGATTCGAAATTCAAAATCATTCTAATATTGAATGCACTAGCAATCCTTACCCAGAGCACATTGCACCGGGCGGATCGATACGGCGCGGTAAACACGGCGGTTGCCATGGCGCCGGCGGGATTCGTCACTTCCGGGGTGACCAGATTAAACAAGTAAATGAGACAAGAGAGGTTTTTGCATTTGATTTCGATGATTGACGATTGGATTTAATTTAATGGATTTTCATTACATATTTTTTAAAGCTATTTACGTATAAACGAGTTATACTGTACGGAGTTCGGTGATTATGACGATTGCACATCGTGGAAATATCTATCTTCAAAACGTGCGTATGCGTATAAATTTATAAGGAGTAGTGTCCCGTTAACTGTGTACCGATAGGTAGTTAACGGGAAATGAATGACTAAGATTGCAGTTATCCTTTGCTTTTCAACATATAATCGCGACAGTATTGCGCGTCGTAAAACTCATAAACATACCTATATATTTAAATGCAGATAACTGGCTCCTGCAAATTGAAGGATTGGTAAAACAATAATCTCTTAAAACCGAGCGTCCCGTAAATTACCGGGCACAATGGTCAGCCTACTTCCGCCCCGCCCAGAGGGCGCTGTCCGGGACAGTGTTGTGACGCGCTCGATTTCAAAAATTTGCGCGTCCCTGTTTGTTTTGTATTCTTTTTGAAACTGGAAATGTTTGAATTTAGAATCGTCGTTGTCGTATAGTTATCGCCACGAGAGTAGAGATCACGCACACCGCGGCATGTCACGTGTGGAGAAGACAATTTCGTTCGAATTTTGAAATTTGTGTTTTGTTTTGTATGGCATTGTTTACTTGTGTGTGTAATCATTCACCTCAAGGGCTCATCCATAAAGTACGTTACACTAATTTCGTGATTGTTAGACCCCTCCCCCGTCCTTGTCACAGTTGGTCACATTTGTGAGATCCCCCCCTCCCTAGTGAGACGTCACATATTTTGCAATTTTACATTAGAAATTAGTAAATTAAAACAGCCGTTCCGAAATTAGTTTTATTGCCATTTTTTTTTTATATATAATCAATATCAAATCAAACATTTGAAAAAGACGCGTCCGGCTCGTGACACTACTAGAGAGAGTGTGAACTCTCCAACAAAACAATTTAAACCTTATACCCATACAGATAGAGTTATAAATATTTTTAAGTCTTTCGTTAATAGTTCAAATTTGGCATTTTAACACTTAGATGGTATTAGATTTTGAAATGTGACGTCACGAAACTCGGGACCCCTCACACCCCTTGTCACACAATGTCACACTTCGTCGACCCCCCCCCTTAACGTGTGACGTACTTTATGGATGACCCCCACTCGTGGCGTGGCGTACCTATATAAGTTTTTTAAGTTTAATTTTTTATAAAGTTTTTGACAGAGCGTATACCTATCTGACGAGACATAATATAATGTTTCGTTTGTCATATGGAATTATCAATCAAATGTTTCTCTATGCGCCTGCAGTGATCTAAGGATTAATAAATATAACTAAGTTACTCAAGAGCAAACAAAATAAAGACGTTCTTCAGTCGAGACGTCGACAAATACAATGAAATAGAAACGTTTGTAAATAAAAGTCTCATCAAACGAGATTGTATTTACCCTCGATGGTATAACGCTGGTACTTACCTGAAATCAAATAAACTTTATAAGAAAAATTAAATAGACCAATGGCGGAATTCAGAAAAGCCACTTAAGCATTTGATTAAATAGTTAAATGCCCGTTAATTAGTTATCATCGTATACAAGAACGTCACTTTAATTAAAGATCAATTTGAGTGGCTTTTCTGAATTTGGCCGCAAATAAATCCGAAAGGCATTGTTAATTAATATATATATACGTATAAGTAACGACTTATGTGTATAAAGATAGTTTGACGGGCATTATTTATAACAGGATTATTAAAGTTGGTAATAAAACAAGATGGAAGTAATCATTGAGGTGACAAATACTTTTCCACATATATTCAGTAAAGGAACCGTGTTGCCTCATATATTATGTACCTGTTAGAAAAAAGTTCAATTTTCGTGGAACAAAAAAAAAATTGAAAAACCACCAGAAATCGAAATACCATACCATCTACCTAAGCTATATAAAAATTTCTTCGAAATCTTGACAATTCGGTGAATTTCGTAGCATTTTTTTTGTAAATAAAAACTTTTCAATAAAAAAAACTGGCGACATTAAAATAACATCCAAACTTGTTGTGTCAGCTATCAAAATATAAGTTTGAATGACAGTTCCAAAAAAATATCTATATCACATTTTACTGCACCAGAGTTTTTCAAATACTGCGTTTATTTTATTTTGTATTTTTTATCAGAAAAGATTTTTATTTAAAATAGAATCTCAATTTTTAGGGTTCCGTACCCAGAGGGTAAAACGGGACCCTATTACCTACTAAGACTTCGCTGTCTGTCCGTCCGTCTCTCTGTCAGTCCGTCTGTCACCAGTCTGTATCTCATGAACCGTGATAGTTAGACAGTTGAAAATTTCACAGATGATGTATTTCTGTTGCCGCTAAAACAAAAAATATAAAAAAACAGAATAAAATAAATAAATATACAACAAACGTGATCTTTTTGTCGTTTTTGCTCGATATTGATAACGGCAAATATTTTAAAAATAAATAACGCAATTAAAATAAAACAAATATTTAAGGGGGCTCCCATACAACAAACGTCATTTTTTGGCCGTTTTTATAGATAATGGTGCGGAACCCTTCATGCGCGAGTCCGACTCGCACTTGGCCGGTTTGTTATCTTTAAACACTTGTACCGATAAAGCCGATAATTCTAAGAAATTTTCATCATATTATAAAGTATTAAAGCTAGACCACTCACAACTTCTCCGTTTATTACAAATAACAAAGTTCTTTTGAAGCGTGAATGTTCTCCAGTGTTCAATACAGCTAGATAATTTCAAGCTTCGTTTACAAGTTTAGTGGCAAGTTGAGTAAGCAGGCGAGTGTAGTAGTTGTATTCCTATAACGAGTGAAATTGTAAGCCATGTGCTTCGGTATTAGCATAGTATAAAGAGAAGGGAAGTAGGTTATCTACATACAAACGCACCGCGCGCGGCTTGTATGTGTGCGCCAAAGTATCTATGCGTCGCCGCACGCACACTTAAACAAATGTCGACCCGCTTAGTAAGGGGAAACGGGTCGAGATTTTGTTTAAGTGTGCGTGCGGCGCGCGCGGTGCGTTTGTATGAAGATAACCTACTTCCCTTCTCTTCATACTATGGTATTAGAGGAACTTCCTGTATTGGTACGACGGCGTAATAGCTTCTGCTCGCGATGTCGCGACTTCGTTCGCGTGGAAATCGGTTACGCACGCGGAAAATTTTAAATTTTCCGAATTAAAAAGTAGCCTGTGTAAATAAAGGTAAGCTATCTACATTCCAAATTTTGTCGAAATCCGTCCAGCCTTCGAAGCGTGAACGAGTAACTAACATACTAACTCAAACATGCACAAATTGTAGCATTTATAATATTAGTGTAATAATACTTTTTCAACTTAAAATACAATTAATAGTCTAATTTAAGTCAAATAAATACCATCGCTAAAAACTAAAGGAAATTACTCAAGTTCCAATCGAAAGTAACAAAATTCAACCAACTTGGAACGTATACAACGCAAGTTTAAGAGACAGTAACTTAATTCAACAAACATCGTACGTGTAAACATACCATAATACTATTAGGGCTGTCAACAAAAGCGGTAATCCCCACTTTGTCATTCAGTTCGTTTGCGGCAATAATTGGATCAACTGTTTAACGCAAGATGGCGGGCCAATGATTTAGAGAAGCTGTCTTTGCGAACAAGTTTAAAGGAAAAGTTTAATAACTGGAGCTTAATTTTCAACGGTGGTTACGAAATTGGTGCCGTGACCAGGATAGCTTAACACTCACATCGCTTTACTATTTTGTCAAAATGCTACTACCTTAACCTGTTGAACGCCACAGTCGGCTGTAGCTGACAACGTTTTCCATACATTTTGTCACTCGGCGCCCGCTTTGAATTTAATCCTAATAACTCAATTTTGATAACTAATTTAATTTATTTTAATATGACAATGGGTCCAATTCGAAACAGTGCCGCCTAAATTTAAAAGTCCCTAAACTTAAAATAAGAAACGTCAAACTCGATTTTGTATATCACGAAGGTGTCAAAAATGGAGTTTGACATTTCTAAATTAAAATTTAGAGACTTTTAAATTAGTGAATAAACTTTCGAATTGTTAACATAGTTCATAGGATCACTGTTATTAAACTCATAATGTATGAAATATCTGAAATAGATGATTATTATTTATTTTTAAAAGATTTATTCATTTCCTTTGAATAATATACTCATGAGCCGAAAACAACTCTAACAAGCAAGTTACCGTCATGATAAACGAAACACCCGCCCATTTTAATCACTTTTATAACAGTAACGCAACCCTTAAAGGGTAAGTATCGCCCCATAAAACGGAAAGTTCGCAGGAGTAACTGAAAGGATGTAATTATAATTAACGTTAAAAGCTAAGTATATAATCGCATTAAAATTCTTAGCACCATATAGAAGTAAATCTTGATAGTTTAATTTTTATATTGTACATAATACTTTTAGATTTACATAGTAGGTACAGAAGCGACACCGCAGCGCTTAAGTGCCATATGCTAGTAAGGGTTGTCGGGTGTGACAGAAGTATCCAAGTACATCTGTAAGTATTAAGTACTTTACGAATAAGAACTTTGTCAACCCCTGACGAAAGACCTCCATACGAGTCCGAAACATGTCGGACTATTTTTGACAATAAAACGTGAGTAAAGCTGCGTTTATGTAATTAAAAAACCGGACAGTGCGAGTTAAAGTCGCTTAGGAGACGGTTCCGTTACGTACATGATTATCTGAAATTTACTAGGTTACTTTAAATACCATAGACTTCTTATAGGTTTTCCTGTAATCTATAGGTAAAGAACTATTTCCTGTATTTTTTTCAAAATTTTTGGGAATGGTAAATTTTCGCCTATTTCTCTAAATAACTTCCAAACTATTTTACTTAAAATTCAAAAAAAGATATATTTAGGATCCTCACAATAAGCGCTTTCATTTAATATGTCACACAATATAGCTTGCACAACTTTTTTATTAAATTTTCTTATCTACCCCCCAAAAGTGGCCCCCATGTTTAAAATTCATTTATTTACGTCACGCGTCCGTGTTGCGGTCACCGACTTACATGTGTATACCAAATTTCAAATCAAACGGTCCAGAAGTTTCGGAGCAAATTGGCTGTGACAGACGGACAGACAGACGCACGAGTGATCCTATAAGGGTTTAGTTTTTTTTATTTTGAGGCACGGAACCGGAAAAGAACGAAAAATTTAAATAAAAGCCAGTAATTTTAGCCAATGGCTCTCAATTGGTTGATTTGAAGCTTACAATAATCGTATTACAACAGACATTAGACATGCTATAGATAACGATTCCTACTGTTTAAATAACAACAGGATTTGTAAAATAAACATGAAGCAATTTAATGTAAACAAAACGACACAATAAGGCTTTCGTGTGAGGTAAATAGTCATTGAAATTTTTCAATTACATATCCGTATTTTGCTACTAAGAACAAAAACTTGTTGATCTCAAATTAAATTAAAGTATCAAAGTACCCGTTAAGTTTTGTAAAGGTTCTGTTAACGAGGTACTGAAAATGGGAAGTTACTAAGTTGTTAATTATTTAGACGTAATTAAAACATTTTTACTGTGAAAGTGGAAAATATTTAGGACCTGATATAGGTATGCGGGTAGAGTCATTTAAGGGAAACCAAATAAAAAAGTTATCAATACGCAAGTTTCTTTGATATTTCATCTTATATTTTAAGAATTAGTATTATTGTATCATGTGAAAGGCACTATTATCATGCTAAAACTAATTTTTAATAAGAAATATGATGAAATTAATGGAATAAGACAAAACATGCTAGATAAGATTATCGTATAAGTAGTTTTATTTTTATTTTATATAACGGTTCTTAGCCTTTAATAGGGATGTTGCCTGGGTAAAAAAATATTAATTCTAATTAGTCCGTCAGTTAGATTATCAAATCAATCAAAATTGAAAAAGATAATGCGCATCAAAGTTCGGGAGTGGGGGCTAATGACGTCACTTGATGGTAAAAAGTGTACAAAGTCGTGACGTCACACGGAACTTCAACGCACTATATCTTCGTCATTTTTTATTTAATTGACTAAAGAAAAAATACGTGTTTTATATTTTTTTTATAATGTAAATGACAGACTAATTAGATTTTTTTTGGAAACTAGCCTATTACTATTACTATTACTATTACATAGTCTTTACCCCCCCCCAATTCCCGGTGCATTCGAGATAATGTCGATTGCGAGATTAAACGTCAGATTCATACAGTTGTGTCAAACGACTGTATGCAATGACGTTTAATCTCGATTGTGAGATTATCTCGAATGCACCGAGAATTGGGGGCCAGGTTGGCTAAAATCAAGACCAATTCGCTAAGTTTAATCATGGCATAGTTCAACCTATCTCAACCCTACCCATGGAATCTGCCATCTGGGTCATCTAAAATTTAGGCGCTAGGTATAGGTACTTCATCACACAACTGCCGTCCGCAAATCAACCTTGTCCCGTTGAGACAAGGTCGATCTGAAATGCGTATAAATTATGACATAACGCGAACTGCCGAGATGGATTATGTAAATGCTAAAGTACACACCGCGAATCTTTGTTATGTATATTAATTAGAGATGTGACAGAATTTCGAGTAGCGACTAGGTACCGGTATAATACAAAGTTGGCATATGCCTGGTCTGGTCTATCAAGATTTAAATGCTTAACCATCGAAAGCTCTCGATATGCTCACTCACGACCACTTCGTTTAGGACTCGATATTGGTATGGAACTAAGTCTACATTGCTGCTATACCAGCTGACTTGGGGTGAGCTTAAAATCAGCCGAATTGTGCTCACAGCTTTTTAGAAGCACTTTGAAGATATTTGTATTTGTATTAAATTAACATTATACATGTTTTACAAACAGTTTCTTAACTC
The DNA here is from genome assembly GCA_947859335.1 of Tortricodes alternella. Taxonomy (NCBI): domain Eukaryota; kingdom Metazoa; phylum Arthropoda; class Insecta; order Lepidoptera; family Tortricidae; genus Tortricodes; species Tortricodes alternella. Next base: position 7,755,210 of record OX401986.1, read on the forward strand.
TTAATTTTTGTGTGCTGCATATTATGTCCTTGGTTAAAGCGTTTTTGTATCACTGAGTTTGTTATGATTTGGTTGAAATAGACTGACTGCTGAGTTTCTTGAGGCGCTCATTCTCAGCAGATCACTGTTTGAAGCGCTGGTAGATTCAGACACGTGAAAGGCCTACTTGCAAAATAAACATTTTCGTTTTCATTAACATAAAATCGTTAATATAACCGTTAAAACCGGTTTCAAAAGCGTTACAGCGTTACTAAACTCGTAATAGGCGCTTTCAGCACATCTCTTGCAGTAATTGAAGTTGGTGTATATGTAAGTATACGTATGAAGTGATTTGCATTTGCGTGTGTAACATTCTAAATTGATAATACCTCTGATTGAAACGTTGTAATTAAGCTGCGTACCGCTGTAAGTTATTCATTAATCATAACATTATGTAGTTATGAAGATACAGTATTAACAGGAATGTTTGAAAGGTGAAACATTACAATTTGAATACGAACGATTCAGAACACAACAGCTTTTTCCCGCAAGTTTGTCAGCGTAGCGTATAACTATACGCTACGCTATATCATAGAAATGAAAATTTCCAGCATAGTTGGTTTCTGTTTCAGGACCCTCTGTTCTGTTTTATAGTAGTGGTAGAGCCAAACAGTAATCCTCACTATATGATTACTTTTCGAATGGGCCGGCTCGACCGGGGTAGTACCACACCCTCACAGAATATCGGCGTAAAGTAATAGCTTGCTATTGCGTTTCGTACGGTGAGTGACGAGATTCGGAGGCCTATTCCCTCATCCCTATACCATCCCCATTCCCCATCCTCCTTAGACTGGCAACGCATTGGCAGCACCTCTGGTGTTGCAGATGTCCATGGGCGGCGGTGACCACTTTCCATCATGTGGGCCGTCAGCTCGTTTGCCAGTCAACTGACATTAAAAAAAAAAAACCTGCTTTATATCTTTATATTCGTTATTACTTAATTTGATATTATCCTTTTCGTTGTGTTTGTTTTGGTTGACAATCAGCTCGGTTACAATTTATCAATTTTGCTGTAAACTTCTTGATTGTTTCCATCGTATCATTTAATAATACAGTCCATTGCATTCGCTAATCTCCAAGTTACTTCACTATTATGATTACATTCTGATATGAATATAAATTAAGAAACATACTAGAAAACGGAACAAACAAACACTTTTACGTTTATAACAGGATCAGCCTTGTGGTGGGTCTCTAACAAGCAAAAAACGTGACTAGTCTACGACGTCTCGCCTTCTGCAAAAAAGGCGGTTTATGTAAGTATGGGATTTTTCGTCGACCCCTTACTACGGAAGAACGCAAATGCGAATGAACAAAACTGACGGTTGTGTTGTATTGGAATCGGAAGCTTATGTGTTTTTTCTTTAATTTCTCAAATGTCACCCATCACAAGCATGGGTTTAGCAAGGCTTTTTACTAAGCACGATTTTTTTATGTGTTTTATGTCCATTGACTGACAAACAGGCAGACCCACCTGATGGAAAGTGGTCACCGCCCCCTATGGACATCTGCAACACCAGAGGTGCTGCCAATGCGTTGCCAGTCTAGGGAGGATGTGGAATCGGGATGGGATGGGGATGAGGGAATAGACCTCCGGATCTCGTCACTCACCGTACGAAACGCAATAGCAAGCTATTACTTTACGCCGACATGCTGTGAGAGTGTGGTACTACCCCGGTCGAGCCGGCCCATTCGAACAGTAATGATCTAGTGAGGATTACTGTTTGGCTCTACCACTACAAAAAAATCCGGTTCTAGTGTTTTTTTCAGGGACGCACTTGAAACTTTCTAATAAAAACATGTTTTGAGTAGAAACAGAAACGCGGCTGGCTTATATCCGCCACTTTAGGACACTTGAAGCTATTCAAGTTTTTGACAAAACGATATGAAGAGAGATTTACTTCACTTTTATGAATGACAACGCATGTATTTCGAGCGTTGGATGAAATCTTCGATGCTTAGGGGGGTACCAGTTCCAGGCGGCCTGTAGGTACTTTGATCCAATGGGGACGCTCACCGCAAAGACATCAGTTAGTTATTAAAGAGCCACTTGGGCATTTAAAAACAAATAACAAACCTAAAAAAACATATTTTTTATGGATATTGAATAATATATACCAATTAGCTTTTATCTTCAATGCAAATCACAGTAGGTATGTATAAAATAAAACTGCCATTATTTCGTCCAAATATCACTCCGGCCCGTCTGGATTCTTTGCTTTGCCCAGCTGTATATTATATTACATGTAAAAAAAAAAACATAGTGTACATACAATATGCTTCTATTCTCGCATTGGCTCAATATCAGAAACGTTTACTACCATACAAAATTGTATTTTAAAAACCCTGCGGCTTGTTCGTGGATGCCTTAAATTTGCTTGATGTTTAAAGCGAATGGGTGAGTTTCTATAATAATCATCATCACTGCAACCAAAAGACGTCCACTGTCATATGTCAAGTCGAAATCATTGGTTACTTCGTTTCTTTCCATGGAGTGTGATGGTGGCCAAACACACTCCTAGTCTTCTTTAAAACGTAATGTTATCACATACTTCTTATTCCTAACAAATCACCAAGTCATATTAACAGTCAATATATCACGACCCTCCCGCTTTAGCACCCGCATTCGATACTTTCTCATAAATCACGACGCCTCGGCGCTCACAGTTAATTTCGGATTAATTATACGACTTATTTACATTAGCCGATTCCGAGTAAGATTACCGCAGTAATTAAATTATAGTTTGTAAATTGACTGTTGGAAATTTGATGTCGCGCATTAATCGCTTGATTTGTAGGGCTTGAATTGGGTAAGATAAGCAACTGAGTAGATTAAACAAGGGATCATAATTGCAAATTATGTTTCAGTAAAACAGTATCATTTTCTTAAATAGACGTTTGACTTGTATACAAGTCTCGTGATTTTGAATTGTTAATGTACATAACACCTGAAATTACTGTTATAACCCTGAAAGTAAGATCTGTAACTTTTCAAAAAAGTCAAATTTAGATTAGAAATATCTAGACTAAGATTTATGAACTGGTAAAAATACATCTTGGTATATCATTATCATAATTTAGCTTGATTAAAGCAGTTAGTCTTAAAAACTCAGAGCAAGCTATTAAATTTGTCCTGTCATCCAAGCCCAGAATACATACTTCAAAACGCATGAAATTTCCCAAATACGTAGTAACCTATTTAGATATTTCATTTTAACCGTACGAAACCGCCCGAGGCATCAACTTCCTTTGGATATGTCCGGGTATATTCCCAACAGCCAATTTCTAGCCCGAGCCGGTTTCACGTCCGCTTTAATTACTCGCCCGCTTCAATTGAATACGCGAATTTATTTGACGTCGAAGACTATTCTGCTTGAGTTGCTAATGCGACGCCATTGACGGAAAAACTGTGGGGTGTAATGTTTGGACAGGGTATTTGTTTTTTTAAACTGTTTTACGTTACGTTTCTTTCTAAGTCTAACCGATATCAGAATTGAGAATTGATAGTCGAGTTTGAAACGTTCAAAGCTTAAGTAATAGGTGCTCAGATTTGCGAAGACCGAGGAAGCCTCTTTTGAGGGCAAGGCAGCCGGCGCGAGGTCCGAAATTCAACGAGGCTTGGGAGCCAGCGGCCCTTAAATGCATGCCACAAAAAAACATTAAACCCGTCTATGACTATCTCTTTCGTCGGCACTAGTGTTAGAGAGACGCACTTAAAGATAAGACGGTCCATCTTATCTTTGTGTTATGCATGTTAGGGCCGCTGTAATCAAGAGTTATACCACCTCCCAAATATAAGACTTGACCGGTTTGGATAAGATTTTAAGACATCACCCGGAATCCTAACTTAATGTAACTGCTGCGCAACACAATTTTCCATAAACATTTCAGCATCATCCAGTGCAATGAATACTTAAATTACATTTTCAACCAGATCGGCATCGTGGTCCCGTGCGTTTGACATTTTCATTCGCTACCTAATTATTTATTAAATTTATATAAATCATTCAAATGCACAATTAATTGTGTATCCTCATTCTGGTGGGGTGATTGGTTTAATTTCAATCAAGCGATAGAAAAAATACTCTGGGACACTAAAGGACTCTGACTGTTTTTTTTTTATAATGAGGAAAAAACCCAGTCTTCCTCTATCCTTGCTTTTTTTTATTTTATGTCAATTTACTGACAAACGAGCTGACGGCCCACCTGATGGAAAGTGGTCACCGCCGCCCATGGACATCTGCAACACCGAGGTGCTGCCAATGCGTTGCCAGTCAAGGGAGGATGGGGAATGGGGATGGGATGGGGATGAGGGAATAGGCCTCCGGATCTCGTCACTCACCGTACGAAACGCAATAGCAAGCTATTACTTTACGCCGATATTCTGTGAGAGTGTGGTACTACCCCGGTCGAGCCGGCCCATTCGAACAGTATTCATCTAGTGAGGATTACTGTTTGGCTCTACCACTACACAAAAGTTGCTGTGCCCCTCTGGGTTTCATGTGACACTTATGTTAATTACGTAATAGTAATTAAGTTTCATGTCAAAAGAATAAATACTATGACTGTACAGCGGCAAAACTAGGTAACATAACATAAAGAACTGCCTCCGAAGCTAGCGGTCCCGGGTGCAATCCCTGGTAGGGCTAATATTTGTGTGATGATCACGAATGTTTGTTCCTGGGTCTTGGATGTTTCCTATGTACCTATTTAATTATTTATTTATCTATATAAGTATGTATATCGTCGTCTAGTACCAATAGCACAAACCTTTAGAGCTTACTTTGGAACTAGATCGATCTGTGTATTTGTCCCCTGATTTTTTATTTATTGATAACTTGGACTCTACCGCAAATTAAAGCATGAATATGACAGTTAATCGATGAAGTAAATTTAAATATTATCTATCTCGCCGTCTAATAAAATTTTCTTATGGTCAATTCATTGCAAGACGTGGCTGTAACCAAAATAAAGCACTTCTAGGTCAAAATTAACAAGAAAATACGAGCACGTAGACACGGCAAGTTTATTAAAAATGTATCCCCCGAGTCGTAAACTACATAACGCATTTACTCCAAAACTGTTGAAGTTTCCTTCAGATTATAATGAATTCAGAGCGCGCTATGAATATTTTAATTTACCACACGGCGCGTCTTAACTTATGGCTGGATATGGAAGTTTTAAGTTTTTGTCTTCAGTTAGTTAGTAATATGGTGAATCTTGAAGAGTTATTTTAGCCCTTCGATACGCCGTTATACATCCAGGTTATTCTCTGATAAATCCCGTCGCTCATTCCTTCTCTCATTTTCGTCAGACAATCATAAATTGACTTGCAGTCTCGTAGGCATTATGCAGAGTTAGGTACCTACAACCGTGGTCGCCTGCGTTGGAATAAGACCAAAGTCGAAGACACGCATGAACATTTAGTTTGTACCCAGTGACTGGTCAAGTTAGGCTCGACGGTGAGTTCATGAACGAAGTCAAGTGTAGGGTGGGATAAGAAAGTAAGAGTTCGATATTTGACTGGGTTTCAATCCAACAGCATTCTTGGCGCTGTAGTAGGATGGCTACCTGTGTGATTAAGGTTGTCAATAAAAAAACCCATATTGACTTTGGCAAAAACCAATTATAAATACATATATTGGAAGCGAATGACGTCGCTTAATAAAAATAAATGTTCTAATCGCAAATTGTTCAGTGTCGGTTAGGTAAGGCCCGGACCCTAAGAAGGCCGGGGTTAAAGGTCCGTCAGACCAAATGTCTCATCAAATTTCATTTGATCGAAGGGATCTTTATAAAACCCAGCCTAAGTGGTTAGAGCAATTTAATGTCAAAACAGCCAGTCTACCGAATGAATATGATCCCACAATATACATACCCTATCCTATGTTTGTGCGAGGTCATGATACTCGCAAACTCGTGCCATAGTAAATTTAGGGATATTCATGGATTGGTGCTACATTACTTATTTCTCTTTAAAGTTAATAGCTTCAGGATGGAGTGTCCCCAAGATTCCTATCACAGGCTTAACTAAAAAAGTACCGAATTCTTTATCGTGTCTCTCTATCTTTATCTAAGAAACAAAATACTATTCCATAAGTGTTCAAGTATTTTTACTCTTAGTATCTTAATCTATGCTGATTATGAGCTCACAGAAGCAGTTGGTTTACATTTATTTATTCTTTTCAAGGGGGGTAAATCGGATGCGGTGCACTTATCATAATTATTCATATACATACTATATATCCTGCTATTTCGTATAAAAAGGCCCATACTGCCTTAAAGTAGGGTCTAAAGTATGCCTAAATTGTACGAGAGATTAATTCAGATTATAAATTCAAATTACACCAAGTAAACATCAAAATTTCATTATAAAGAATCACAATGGCTTACAGAAATGGAGAATCCATGTTGAAACGTAATACAATAGATTCATTTAATGTTCAAACAATGATTTATCAGCCGCTTTTGTACCGAAATCGGATACATTTTCAATATTAGTTTAGTCAAATACTTTCAGAATAAATACGGGATATATAGACGACGCGGTTAGCCTAGTCGGAACGTACCTACCCTGCCTCCGAAGCTAGCGGTCCCGGGCTCTCTCCCCGGTGAGGGCAAATATTTGAATGATGACCACGAATGTTTATTCCTGAGTCTTGGTTGTTTCCTTTGTATTTATTTATCTATGTAAGTAGGTATATATAGCGTCGTTTTGTACCCATAACACAAGCCGAGCTTACTTGTCTTTGGTACTGTCCCCTGATTTATTGATTTATTAGTTTCAAGCTTTTGTCCACGGCTTCTTAGAAACCGTTTATCGCTTTTCCCCCGAGTATCCAATTTTCCGGGATGTAAGGTAGGTATCCTATGTACAGCCAACTAGCTTTCGACATTATACTTACATAAATCACAGTTTTCGACTAAAGATCTATTTGAGTGCCCTTTGAGAATTCGGCCAATTGTCAAGACAATTTTTTTACCCGACTGCGCGAAGTCAAAAATAGGGTATTGAGTGGAGCAGTAGAGCTACTGAACCGATTTTAATAAATGGGATATCATATAATTCGTGGAGATCGTGCGAGTGTAATAGGCTGTAATATAAAGAGTGCACAATGGAGAAACAATAAAAAAATACCACATTTGCGCCAGTCGTGTTTTAACTAACATCTAACACTAGCTAAAATTAAAAAAAAAAAGAATAGAAAGAAAGAAAGAAACATTTATTCACTAACACAGAAGACACACAGAGTAACATAAATATAAATTTAAAAACAATACAAAACAAAATGGCGGTGTGTGTGTCCTAGCGGCTGTGAATGGGACACTGGCTCAGCATAATGCTGAGGTGCAAGACACCTGCAGCGGCACTAACATGCATGGCACAAAGATAAATTAGACCCGTTTATCTCTTTGACTATCTCTTTCGTCGGCACTAGTGTGAGAGAGACGCACATAGAGATAAGACGGTATATCTTATCTTTGTGCCATGCATGTTTGGGCCGCAGCGCTGATTTTCAGCCAGCACCGTCTGTGACTCACGGAGCGCTATACAAATGCACTACATGCTAATAATTATTTATCTACTACTACTAAGATTGATGGAGGATTTAATAAAGTTAAGTAGGTACTGATTATTTCTACAGATTGTTGTATTGTCTTGGATACTTGGAATGTCGAATAAGTGGAAAAGAGAAAAATACGATTTAGGTGAATATCTCGTACAGTATCAAAGGTCAGGATAGCTAGACTAGAAGATGATAATTTGAGATTGTTGGCAATTTGCGTGAATGGCACGTTGGATCCAGACGAGGTTGCCTATCCACTGGGATAACGATCTAGATCAGGGTTGTTCTTTTTAAAACTGAGTTTTTTGTTCAAATACAAGTTTTTCGCGTAACAAATGTAAGTGTTCATTAAATAATGTCCTTTTCAAGTCGAGAGTGAATAGCCACTAAGTATGTTCCAACAATCTCTTGGTTCAACGCTTAGAGTTTTGAATTCATGATAAATCAAAATCCATTTCGATATCGATATGGGGATTGTAGTTCACATTGGTCTAAGTGATATAGTAACCGGTCTTTACTATGGCAACGATATTTCACTTGGTATTGTCACTTTCTTTTCAGTCTTCGCAACAGTTAGTGTAGACAACGCAGAATAAAGGCCCAGCAGAACCAGAAACATAAGACCCGCGTGAAAATTCTTACAGCGTAAAGATAAAGCCTATAATTGCTTGCATTTTGCAACTTATAAAAGTGGTATCACGGGGTTGTATTATGGTAGCGATAAACACTCACGTTTCGATATCGATGGTTCGATATCTAATGCATGATGGGCGACCGCGCCGCGTCCTTCGACGCCGCTCAGAGAAATCTGTAACGAAAGAAAATACTAATAAAATAACATTTAAATTAAAAACTGAAATAACCGTGACATCCATGAAGTCATTACAGATCTTACGTAAGGTTAAATTTCACTTTGATATGGGGATCTTAATAAAGATGCCAATGATGGTGTTCGAGGTATTACAGTAAAATTTGGTACCTATCTGCCCTAACATACTTACTGGCTTATAATACATCAGTAAATAAAAGGAATTAAAAGTAGTCTTTAAATTTATTGTATCATACAGTATATCAATACAGTTTTTGACATTACTTGACGGACTTTATAATCCGGCCTTTACGGGTTAAATAATAATGTTGAAGTTTGATGTTTTAATAAGTTACAGTTTAATACATGGCCATGTTATAATATCTAATTTCCTCATTCTCATTTTGTGACCGCCATTTTTAATTTTATCTACCATTACGCTTATTTCCTCTGCTTCATTTACAAACCGATTGACACCTCATTTGTTGAAATCTGACAGCAATTCCGGTCTACAGGGAACGTAGAACGAATATCATTCCAAAATCAAAAAAACACTGGCAACGAATAAACGTTACGCCATTCACAGACGGAACGACAGGACACGTCCGTTGGGACTATTACAGCCAAACCGCCTTGGCCTTGGTCTTTAAAAAAAATACTCAGGTAGCAACGAGACGTGATCGGAGAAGGATCGCCGTTTTACAAACTTAGAAGAGCCGGCTACGGCTTCGCTGTCGGCTGTTGTGTAAGTTTAGTTAGTATGTAGAAATTTTAGTTCCAATTTTTTCCATCAACTCCGGTAAGTTTGTTGACTTTATTGGATTCTTGCCTCGATAGAGAGTAATAGAGATGGCATTTATGTTATGTCTGGGACGATTGGGTGGACATGACCTTTGTTTTATCTTTTTGTGTAACAGAAGCTAGACCTTTATAGGCAATGTCCGGAAAGTCCAGCTGAACACCATCCAAAATTGGGCAAGGAAAAATATTTTCGCAGAATTAATACCGATTTATATAAGCAAGAAGCAGTCATAAAAAAGCGGCCAAGTGCGAGTGCGCCCATGAAGGGCTCCGTGATTTATGACGTATTAAAAAAAAACTACTTACTAGATCTCGTTCAAACCAATTTTCAGTGGAAGTTTACATGGTAATGTAATTTTTTTAGTTTTATCATTCTCTTATTTTATACCTAAGTTACAGCGAGGGGGACTCACACTTTACCACTTTGGAAGTGTCTCTCGGGCAAACTATTCAGTTTAGAAAAAAATGATATTAGAAACCTCAATATCATTTTTGAAGACCTATCCACAGATACCCCACTCGTATGGGATTGATGAAAACTAAATTTTGAGTTTTAGTTCTAAGTATGGGGAACCCCAAAAATTTATTGTTTTTTTTTTTTCTATTTTTGTGTGAAAATCTTAATGCGGTTCACAGAATACATCTACTTACCAAGTTTCAACAGCATAGTTCTTATAGTTTCGGAGAAAAGTGGCTGTGACATACGGACGGACAGACAGACAGACAGACAGACATTACGAATCTATAACGGTTCCGTTTTTTGCCATTTGGCTACGGAACCCTAAAAACAACGTTGTAAACTCCTAATCACACAATTAGTTAAAGTAATATATATATAAACATAATTTAGCCTTGAAACGTCGAAATTATACAAACTCGCCAAGTATTCCATTCGAAATTATCCGCATAAAAGACAGGGGAAGGTCGCATTATCGGCGTCGTTTGGACTTCATTATCACCCACGCCATCATTTCTAAACCGTCTAGAACACTAACACGAACAACCCTCCCTTTCCGACTCAATGATCACCCAAACGCAAAACAGAGACACAACATGCATTCGTTTAGGAAGGTAACACGCAGCTATTTTAAAATTCGAACGATTTCATTAACCAAATGCCTACAAATACATTAACGGCAAATGTATTGGACGTTGTAATTTGTGAATGTCTTTGGAATTAAGTTGTAGATTGCTATTGTTGGTTCGAAATTTGAATATTCACTTTATTCTGTAGCCATTGTACCTACACACACACATGTACTTATTAAGTAGTCAGTTTATGCGTGTTAAACTTTGCGACTTCAAACCATTTATCCAGTTATCGATTTTTATTGTTGCGTAACGATTTCTAGTTCCAGACTGTAACTACTTACTTAATAAACAGCGGATCTTAAAAAATGTCTAGATGTTCTCGTCTTCGATCTTCCAACCGTCTCGATTCAAATGAATCCGAGAATTTGTTGGAAACCAAAGTTTCGAACTCCAAAAGCTTTTCAAACTTGCCTTAATACTATTATTATGTTTATACACAGAAGCATACAAAAGCTCTAGAATTATGCTTCATCAAATTAAGGGAGACCCGAACTTCCATATTTACTTGGAATCCGGATACTGGGAGGCGTATCAATTTCATAATAAATTCACATCAAAGGATTTCTCGGGAGTTGGCAAATTCTGTTGCTCAAATTTGAGATAGCTTATGCAACGGTTTAGGGAGCTGCTAACTAAGCAAAATTTAGCCCCGAGGTTTTTACGACGAACGAGACAAGCGTACTCGTTAGATTTAACAAAATATATCCACGATATTTTCAGTTCTAGATAACGTTGAGAAAATGATATAATGGAATACCTATGTGATTCGAAGTGGTGTATTTGGGACCAGCCACACAGGCGTATACGTATACGTTAGATACATATAGCGATATCTCCATCTCATTACCACGTATTGCGGCGTCCCTCTCGTAAGTGACTAATAATGTAGGAAGGTGTAATAAGCCTTTTAGGTTTCATAGTTTGAAAATATTCGATATTTACAATAATATATCAGAATTTTATAATTATTCTATATAACTATGTCCGATATATTATCATAAATTCCGTGAATTAATATTATAATAGGTATAGAGTTTATTTTCTTTTTAACACGCTTTTATTAGCTTCACCTGTATGTATGTATGTATGCATGAATGTATGTATGTAATGGAATCTTTCAGCGTAATTTTAACCTACTTCTAATTGTCGTAAAAACTTAAATTATATTTTCTACTTTTTAGTTCGGTTTGCTATTAAAGCGTGTTTTTTAGTTTTTTTTTTTAATTATAGACTAAGGACTATATCTTGCTTATTCAAATATAATAAAAAGGCATCACTCATTTTATTAACAAATGTTTTCTGACTTACAATAGAATTGTAATGAGTGCCTTAAACGATTTAATATTCTTACACGTAACGCCATCTATCGTCAGTTTGACGTACTTTTTTTGGATGAAGTCAATAAAATATTGTTATGAATATTTTGATCAACGAAATAAATATCACAATAACAATACTTACTGAAATGGAAAGGGCGTAGGAATAAAACAAGGGTTCAGGGACAACGATCTAATTCCGACTGACATTGACACTTCGGTTGAAACTGGCCAGTACTCTATAAAGTAATGTACCTACACTACACACCTCCACCCTTATTAGGTTAGCTACCCTAGAATGAACCTCTTAAGTTATTACATTTAACTCAAGTTGTAACACAAGATACTATAAGTAATAAACTGGATATAATCTAATACATAACAAATTATTCTTAACACAACCTATTTGTACTTATAGTCGGCTGGCTTATCTTGGCGACATTTTCGTATGGGTCGGGTACGAAACGGTAAGGCGCTCGGTGCGCTCGGCTCGTCGCACGGCGGCCGTGCAGTCTGCACCGCCGCAGCTGCCGCCACCGGCGGCTGCGCGGCCTCAGACGCCTCTGCCAGTGCACTGTCTTGGAGGGCATCCTCCCTATCACCCCCTATTGCTTCGGAACCGGTATCTCTCGCCAGTGGAATTCCTTTTCCAATAGGTGAACCACTACTCTGTACCGGCAGATTGCTGGGACAAATTAACGAACTACGTGGTCGCCGCCTTAACTGATCACTATGCCTATGCGCTGATCTACAAGATTCGTCTAAAATACTATAATCCCGCCTGCCTAACTGCTGCGAGACTATCCCAGATGTCCATTTGTCCCCTCCCTGGTGCTGACGCATCCAAACCTCCTCTCCTGGCTGGAAAGGGCGCGCCGTAACGCCGCCGCTATTATTCGCTTGTCGCCTTTGCGCGGCGCGAACTTTGGACTCGCAATCCGGTCTTAGCGCATCTAGCTTAGTGCGCACCTGCCTCCCTAGCATGAGCGCCGCGGGGCTCTCTCCTGTGGTGCAGTGTTCGATGTTTCGGTAATACAATAAGAACGAACTAAGTGCCAAATTGACGTTCAACTTTTGACGGACTGACTTTTTAATGACTCTTTTAACTGTTTTAACTGCATTTTCTGCTGCGCCATTGGATGCCGGATGATACGGTGCTGCGAAAATGTGTTCTATTCGCGAATTCACTAAAAAATTTGAAAACTCCGAACTCGTAAAAGGGGGACCATTATCCGAAACAATTTGTTTTGGTAAACCCCAACGAGAAAAAGTCTCGCTTAATTTAACGATAGCATGCTGCGCGGCCGTACTAGGTACTTCGAACACCTCTAACCATTTTGTTCTAGCATCAATCATCACCAAATATATCTTACCAAAAATTGGGCCCAAAAAGTCTACATGTACGCGTGACCAAGGTTTACTCGGCCAGGGCCATAGACTGGGCGCGTGTCTCGGCGGCGCGTCCGCCTCGGCGGCGCAGACACCACAAGAGCTGCACAGTACAGCCACCGCTTCATCAATCCCCGGCCACCAAACGTAACTCCTTGCTAATGCCTTAGTTTTAACGACTCCCATGTGACATTCATGTAGCTCTTCGAGCACTTTGCTTTTACAACCCTCTGGTACGACCACTCTGTACCCCCACATAATACAACCCAACTCCTCATACAGCTCCGCTTTTCGATTGAAGTAAGGCTGCATTGTGCTTATCTCGTTTACCGCTGGCCACCCATTCCTTAAGTACCCCAACAGCCTACTTAAAATTGGGTCACGTTGGGTATGCTTTTTAATGGTTTCGTAATCAAGCGACAAAGCACTCTGAGCAAAATGCAAGTACGTTTGCTCCGGAATTTTCGCTGTTTCCTTAACCGGACTTACTAACGGTAAGCGCGACAAGCCGTCCGCGCCATTCGATTTAGTATCTACGTACTCTATATCATAATCATACGCCGACAGTTTAATGGCCCAACGCTGTAGCCGACTCGCTGCCATTGTGGGCACCCCGTGTTTGGGTCCAAAAATACTCACTAACGGTTTATGATCTGTACGAAGGATAAAACGCCTTCCGTACAGGTATTGATGTAATTTTTGTAAACAATATATAATTGCGAGCGCCTCCTTATCAATTTGTGAGTAGTTTTTCTCTGCATCTGTTAAAGATCTCGACACATAAGCGACCGGTCGCTCGACTCCCCCCGCGCACAGCTGCGTCAGCACCCCGCCCACGCCCCGGGAGCTCGCGTCGCAGGTACAAATCAGCTGTTTACTGGGATCATAGTGCACTAACACATCTGCCCCCGTAAGAATTTTTTTAATCTTGCGAAATGAATCCTCACAACTAGCATTCCATTTCCAAGTTACGTTTTTCTTTAATAAATCATATAAAGGTGCCAGTACTGTACTAATATTTTTAACGAACTTAGCATAAAAATTAACCAACCCTAAGAAAGATCTGACCTCATTTACGTTTCCGGGTCGAGCCATGTTCGTTATCGCTTCCACCTTGCTTGGATCAACTTTTAAGCCTTCCTTCGAAATAATGTACCCTAAATATTTAACTTCGTCAACCATAAATAAACATTTCCCTTTGTTAAGCTTAAGGCCATGGCTATATAACCTACTAAATACCTTCTCCAACGTAGTTAAATGCTCCTTCGCGTCTTTAGTGGCTACGATGACGTCATCTAGGAAACACTCCACGTTCGGAATGTCGTTTAACAGATTTGACATTATTCGTTGAAAAATGCCCGGGCTCGATGCTAGTCCAAAAACCAACCTATTATACTTAAAAAGACCTCGGTGGGTATTAACGACGGTGTACTCCTTAGAAGCGTCTAACTCTACTTGGTTGTAGGCTTGAGAGAGATCAATTTTCGAAAATACCTGAGCTCCGTTTAGCCCTACCAGTAAGTCCTCAATCCGCGGCAAAGGAAACCTATCTACTAGCAAAGCGGGATTTAACGTAATCTTATAGTCAGCGCATATGCGGAGGCCGCCGTCGGCCTTTCTTACACAGAAAAAACACTACACGTTGATTTAACAAAAATGATCTCGGTTGACTTTTTTTCGGTTGAATTTACTACAAATTGGTTAATTTGACTAAACCGGTACAAAAGCGTCTTGATTCAAGTAACAAATTCAATTTTGTTATGCTTACCAAACCTATTTCGTTAGAATTAAGAAAAAAACATGTTAAAATAACAAGAGGTAGATGGTAAAATGCTGTTTTGTTAATTTAACCGTAAGTATGGTTGTTAGATAAAAACCAGTACAAAACAATTTGGTTAAAATAACAAATTTTTATTTGTTGAATGGATGTAGTACATTTAACCAAAATTCCGTTTAGAATTACTTATTATTTTGGTTAAGACTACAAAATAAATTAGTAATTGTTGAATCAGTTAATATTAATGACGGTAATGGTATTTAATACAAAACTGTCATGTTTAAAGTAACTAATTTGTTTTAGTTCAACTAAACCGCGAAGTTTTGGTATAAACAAATAAGTTGCTTACTAATTAATTCGTATACCTAATAGAGAGTGCAAAATAATTTACATCAAAGTAACATGACAGGGTTTAATTACCTTAACCGAAGATGTTTTGTTCAATGATACCGAATTATTGTTTGATTTAACAAATATATTTGATAATTGAAACCGATTATTTTTATTTTAAAGAAACAGCATTAATGTAATGAAATGAACAATGAATATCGTTTTAAACTACATGTTGCAGGAACAAACTATATAGTTGGATTAATCTTTGTTAAATTTAGTAGATTTGATGGTTGATTTTACGAGCACGCTTCGATATAAGTTAACAGTTACATAAAGGTTATTTGAACAGCAATGGTTCAGTATTTGTAACGAGTATACTTTATTTGAATTAACCATTTTCCTCAGTAAAAGCCAACAAATGGATTTGCTGAATACAACAATGCAGTTTTGGTACAAATAACCGAAAGTTTTGTTAGAACTTACTTAGAACTACATGTTGCAGGAACAAACTATATAGTTGGATTAATCTTTGTTAAATTTAGTAGATTTGATGGTTGATTTTACGAGCACGCTTCGATATAAGTAAACAGTTACATAAAGGTTATTTGAACAGCAATGGTTCAGTATTTGTAACGAGTATACTTTATTTGAATTAACCATTTTCCTCAGTAAAAGCCAACAAATGGATTTGCTGAATACAACAATGCAGTTTTGGTACAAATAACCGAAAGTTTTGTTAGAACTTACTTAGAACTACATGTTGCAGGAACAAACTATATAGTTGGATTAATCTTTGTTAAATTTAGTAGATTTGATGATTGATTTTACGAGCACGCTTCGATATAAGTAAACAGTTACATAAAGGTTATTTGAACAGCAATGGTTCAGTATTTGTAACGAGTATACTTTATTTGAATTAACCATTTTCCTCAGTAAAAGCCAACAAATGGATTTGCTGAATACAACAATGCAGTTTTGGTAGAAATAACCGAAAGTTTTGTCAGAACCTACTTAGAACTACATGTTGCAGGAACAAACTATATAGTTGGATTAATCTTTGTTAAATTTAGTAGATTTGATGGTTGATTTTACGAGCACGCTTCGATATAAGTTAACAGTTACATAAAGGTTATTTGAACAGCAATGGTTCAGTATTTGTAACGAGTATACTTTATTTGAATTAACCATTTTCCTCAGTAAAAGCCAACAAATGGATTTGCTGAATACAACAATGCAGTTTTGGTACAAATAACCGAAAGTTTTGTTAGAACTTACTTAGAACTACATGTTGCAGGAACAAACTATATAGTTGGATTAATCTTTGTTAAATTTAGTAGATTTGATGATTGATTTTACGAGCACGCTTCGATATAAGTTAACAGTTACATAAAGGTTATTTGAACAGCAATGGTTCAGTATTTATAAAGAGTATACTTTATTTGAATTAACCATTTTCCTCAGTAAAAGCCAACAAATGGATTTGCTGAATACAACAATGCAGTTTTGGTACAAATAACCGAAAGTTTTGTCAGAACCTACTTAGAACTACATGTTGCAGGAACAAACTATATAGTTGGATTAATCTTTGTTAAATTTAGTAGATTTGATGGTTGATTTTACGAGCACGCTTCGATATAAGTTAACAGTTACATAAAGGTTATTTGAACAGCAATGGTTCAGTATTTGTAACGAGTATACTTTATTTGAATTAACCATTTTCCTCAGTAAAAGCCAACAAATGGATTTGCTGAATACAACAATGCAGTTTTGGTACAAATAACCGAAAGTTTTGTTAGAACTTACTTAGAACTACATGTTGCAGGAACAAACTATATAGTTGGATTAATCTTTGTTAAATTTAGTAGATTTGATGATTGATTTTACGAGCACGCTTCGATATAAGTAAACAGTTACATAAAGGTTATTTGAACAGCAATGGTTCAGTATTTATAAAGAGTATACTTTATTTGAATTAACCGTTTTCCTCAGTAAACGCCAACAAATGGATTTGCTGAATACAACAATGCAGTTTTGGTACAAATAACCGAAAGTTTTGTCAGACCTTACTTAGAACTACATGTTGCAGGAACAAACTATATAGTTGGATTAATCTTTGTTAAATTTAGTAGATTTGATGGTTGATTTTACGAGCACGCTTCGATATAAGTTAACAGTTACATAAAGGTTATTTGAACAGCAATGGTTCAGTATTTGTAACGAGTATACTTTATTTGAATTAACCATTTTCCTCAGTAAAAGCCAACAAATGGATTTGCTGAATACAACAATGCAGTTTTGGTACAAATAACCGAAAGTTTTGTTAGAACTTACTTAGAACTACATGTTGCAGGAACAAACTATATAGTTGGATTAATCTTTGTTAAATTTAGTAGATTTGATGATTGATTTTACGAGCACGCTTCGATATAAGTTAACAGTTACATAAAGGTTATTTGAACAGCAATGGTTCAGTATTTGTAACGAGTATACTTTATTTGAATTAACCATTTTCCTCAGTAAAAGCCAACAAATGGATTTGCTGAATACAACAATGCAGTTTTGGTACAAATAACCGAAAGTTTTGTTAGAACTTACTTAGAACTACATGTTGCAGGAACAAACTATATAGTTGGATTAATCTTTGTTAAATTTAGTAGATTTGATGATTGATTTTACGAGCACGCTTCGATATAAGTAAACAGTTACATAAAGTTTATTTGAACAGCAATGGTTCAGTATTTATAAAGAGTATACTTTATTTGAATTAACCGTTTTCCTCAGTAAACGCCAACAAATGGATTTGCTGAATACAACAATGCAGTTTTGGTACAAATAACCGAAAGTTTTGTCAGACCTTACTTAGAACTACATGTTGCAGGAACAAACTATATAGTTGGATTAATCTTTGTTAAATTTAGTAGATTTGATGGTTGATTTTACGAGCACGCTTCGATATAAGTTAACAGTTACATAAAGGTTATTTGAACAGCAATGGTTCAGTATTTGTAACGAGTATACTTTATTTGAATTAACCATTTTCCTCAGTAAAAGCCAACAAATGGATTTGCTGAATACAACAATGCAGTTTTGGTACAAATAACCGAAAGTTTTGTTAGAACTTACTTAGAACTACATGTTGCAGGAACAAACTATATAGTTGGATTAATCTTTGTTAAATTTAGTAGATTTGATGATTGATTTTACGAGCACGCTTCGATATAAGTAAACAGTTACATAAAGGTTATTTGAACAGCAATGGTTCAGTATTTGTAACGAGTATACTTTATTTGAATTAACCATTTTCCTCAGTAAAAGCCAACAAATGGATTTGCTGAATACAACAATGCAGTTTTGGTACAAATAACCGAAAGTTTTGTTAGAACTTACTTAGAACTACATGTTGCAGGAACAAACTATATAGTTGGATTAATCTTTGTTAAATTTAGTAGATTTGATGATTGATTTTACGAGCACGCTTCGATATAAGTAAACAGTTACATAAAGGTTATTTGAACAGCAATGGTTCAGTATTTGTAACGAGTATACTTTATTTGAATTAACCATTTTCCTCAGTAAAAGCCAACAAATGGATTTGCTGAATACAACAATGCAGTTTTGGTACAAATAACCGAAAGTTTTGTTAGAACTTACTTAGAACTACATGTTGCAGGAACAAACTATATAGTTGGATTAATCTTTGTTAAATTTAGTAGATTTGATGATTGATTTTTACGAGCACGCTTCGATATAAGTAAACAGTTACATAAAGGTTATTTGAACAGCAATGGTTCAGTATTTGTAACGAGTATACTTTATTTGAATTAACCATTTTCCTCAGTAAAAGCCAACAAATGGATTTGCTGAATACAACAATGCAGTTTTGGTACAAATAACCGAAAGTTTTGTTAGAACTTACTTAGAACTACATGTTGCAGGAACAAACTATATAGTTGGATTAATCTTTGTTAAATTTAGTAGATTTGATGATTGATTTTACGAGCACGCTTCGATATAAGTAAACAGTTACATAAAGGTTATTTGAACAGCAATGGTTCAGTATTTGTAACGAGTATACTTTATTTGAATTAACCATTTTCCTCAGTAAAAGCCAACAAATGGATTTGCTGAATACAACAATGCAGTTTTGGTACAAATAACCGAAAGTTTTGTTAGAACTTACTTAGAACTACATGTTGCAGGAACAAACTATATAGTTGGATTAATCTTTGTTAAATTTAGTAGATTTGATGATTGATTTTTACGAGCACGCTTCGATATAAGTAAACAGTTACATAAAGGTTATTTGAACAGCAATGGTTCAGTATTTGTAACGAGTATACTTTATTTGAATTAACCATTTTCCTCAGTAAAAGCCAACAAATGGATTTGCTGAATACAACAATGCAGTTTTGGTACAAATAACCGAAAGTTTTGTTAGAACTTACTTAGAACTACATGTTGCAGGAACAAACTATATAGTTGGATTAATCTTTGTTAAATTTAGTAGATTTGATGATTGATTTTACGAGCACGCTTCGATATAAGTAAACAGTTACATAAAGGTTATTTGAACAGCAATGGTTCAGTATTTGTAACGAGTATACTTTATTTGAATTAACCATTTTCCTCAGTAAAAGCCAACAAATGGATTTGCTGAATACAACAATGCAGTTTTGGTACAAATAACCGAAAGTTTTGTTAGAACTTACTTAGAACTACATGTTGCAGGAACAAACTATATAGTTGGATTAATCTTTGTTAAATTTAGTAGATTTGATGATTGATTTTACGAGCACGCTTCGATATAAGTAAACAGTTACATAAAGGTTATTTGAACAGCAATGGTTCAGTATTTGTAACGAGTATACTTTATTTGAATTAACCATTTTCCTCAGTAAAAGCCAACAAATGGATTTGCTGAATACAACAATGCAGTTTTGGTACAAATAACCGAAAGTTTTGTTAGAACTTACTTAGAACTACATGTTGCAGGAACAAACTATATAGTTGGATTAATCTTTGTTAAATTTAGTAGATTTGATGATTGATTTTTACGAGCACGCTTCGATATAAGTAAACAGTTACATAAAGGTTATTTGAACAGCAATGGTTCAGTATTTGTAACGAGTATACTTTATTTGAATTAACCATTTTCCTCAGTAAAAGCCAACAAATGGATTTGCTGAATACAACAATGCAGTTTTGGTACAAATAACCGAAAGTTTTGTTAGAACTTACTTAGAACTACATGTTGCAGGAACAAACTATATAGTTGGATTAATCTTTGTTAAATTTAGTAGATTTGATGATTGATTTTACGAGCACGCTTCGATATAAGTAAACAGTTACATAAAGGTTATTTGAACAGCAATGGTTCAGTATTTGTAACGAGTATACTTTATTTGAATTAACCATTTTCCTCAGTAAAAGCCAACAAATGGATTTGCTGAATACAACAATGCAGTTTTGGTACAAATAACCGAAAGTTTTGTTAGAACTTACTTAGAACTACATGTTGCAGGAACAAACTATATAGTTGGATTAATCTTTGTTAAATTTAGTAGATTTGATGATTGATTTTTACGAGCACGCTTCGATATAAGTAAACAGTTACATAAAGGTTATTTGAACAGCAATGGTTCAGTATTTGTAACGAGTATACTTTATTTGAATTAACCATTTTCCTCAGTAAAAGCCAACAAATGGATTTGCTGAATACAACAATGCAGTTTTGGTACAAATAACCGAAAGTTTTGTTAGAACTTACTTAGAACTACATGTTGCAGGAACAAACTATATAGTTGGATTAATCTTTGTTAAATTTAGTAGATTTGATGATTGATTTTACGAGCACGCTTCGATATAAGTAAACAGTTACATAAAGGTTATTTGAACAGCAATGGTTCAGTATTTGTAACGAGTATACTTTATTTGAATTAACCATTTTCCTCAGTAAAAGCCAACAAATGGATTTGCTGAATACAACAATGCAGTTTTGGTACAAATAACCGAAAGTTTTGTTAGAACTTACTTAGAACTACATGTTGCAGGAACAAACTATATAGTTGGATTAATCTTTGTTAAATTTAGTAGATTTGATGATTGATTTTTACGAACACGCTTCGATATAAGTACACAGTTACTTAAAGGTCATCTGGCGCCTCATTCGGGAACGCTAAGTGATTCTGTAGCGACTCGTAAGCCAGATCTCTCATCTCGCTCTTACGCATTTCGCGTCGTGCAGAAGAGTGGAATGAGAAATCTGGCTTACGAGTCGCTACAGAATCACTTAGCGTTCCTGAATAGAGGTGCTGGACGGACAGCAATAGTTCAGTATTTACAAAAGATAAACTTTTTTCAATTAACCATTTTACTAAGTTAAAGCTAAGGAATGGTTCTGCTAAACACATCAATGCAGATCTGATAATAAATATACCTACTACGCGTCGAATTGAGAACCTCCTCCTTCGGTTTTTTTGAAGTCGGTTAAAAATAGCCGAAAGTTTTGATACAATTAACTTGGAAGTACACTTGGCAGTAACAATTAATGTAGTTTTATGAATGACAAGGTGTTTAAATGTGGTTTTTGTCAAATTTCGAAGAAGTGTTGATTGATTTTACGAACACGATTCGATAAAAGTAGACAATTATTTAAAGGTTAGTTGAACATCAATGGTTCAGCGGCCCTAACATGCAAGACACAAAGATAAGTTAAACCTGTTTATCTCTATGACTATCTCTTTCGTCGGCACTAGTGTGAGAGAGACTCACAGTATTTGTAAAAACTAGACTCTATTTGAATTAACCATTTTATTTACTCGTTAAAAGCTAGGAAATTGATTTGCTGAACACAACAATGCAGTTTTGATACAAATTACTAATTTTTTTTGTAGACCTAACTTGAAGGTACATGTTGCAACAACAACGTATACCTACACTTGCATTGGTCTTTGTTAAATTTCGTAGACTTGATGATTGATCTTACGAACACATCTCCTTAAAACTAACCAATTACCTCAAGGTTAACAGGGGTGTGTTTCTCTTAAATAAAACTTGGTTCATGAACTCATCGGCGAGCCTAACTTGACCCGTCAGTGCGTATCAACTACAGGTTTGTGCGTGTCTTCGACCTTGGACGCAACCGGCCACGAACGTAGGTACCGTCCGTATTATGACTAAGTAATGCAACCGTTAGTTTTTGTTTAATTAACCAATTTGTAGTAAATTCAACCGAAAAAAAGTCAACCGAGACCATTTTGTTAAATAAACGTGTAGTGTTTGTTCAGTGTTTAGGTATATGAGATTTTTTTTCTAGGTGGAATTCCATTACGTCAACGATCTTTTTTTGAAAAATGCTCTAATCGGTTCACTCGTGTGTCTGTCTGTCTGTGTGTCAAGACCTTTTTCTCAAATTGCAATTTCAAAAGATATCGCCGTTTATGCCACATATTTTGATACTTTCAAGGCCATCAGATTACAGGAAAACCTATAAAAAGTCTATGGTAGGTATTTAAAGTAGGTAACGAGTTTAACTCGCACTTGTCGTCCGGTTTTTTTACCTATATTCATTCAAAATTTCCATTGTCTCCCCTCCTGTATCCGCAATTGTTAATAGACAACTAACTTGTCAATACCTACTATTAAGTAAGTCTTTTTACAAAAGCGCAAAACATTCACAACATAGGTGTAGGTACTTAAATTTTGATGTAAGTAGGTGTAAATTTACCGGTTCTGCAAATAGTAGTATTTCTAATCCTAATTCTTGTACATATTTAAAATATCTAGGTGTAAAGGTATATCTTTATTTACCTACTAATACTTAGATATAAAAAACCGTTTTAATCGCAATGCCTACGCCGCAAAACGACTTTGAAGCATTTACGCCTAAAACGCTTTATGACTAAGAAGCAAAATAACTAACATTTAAAACGGCTGTAAAGCGAAATGCCTCAAATCCAAACCACTGATCATTACTGTACCTCTAATGCAAAAGGACTTTGTAGAAAAATTACTAAACATCTGATTGACTATGAACGCAATATGACTCAAATGCAAAACATCTCATAAGTAAAATACCTGGATAACATGAAGATGCCTAGGGATGCAAAATAGCTCAAATACAAAACAACTCTACTCTACCTACCTGAACAGCAAAATGTTACTTGCCACCGACTTCGATACATTTTATGTATCACTTAATCAACAATATACCTATCTGATGTTTCTAGGTAATTAACTAACGAAGGCCAATCATTATTTCTTACCTTTTAAACGGTTTTTTAAGTCGGTTTTTTTATTTGTGAAATTTTTATTATTTCATTTTTTTTAGTGATTTAACGACACACATTGAATAGGTACATCAAGTAGGTATCAATAGCATAATGCCAATTGCTCATCACCCTTTACAAAATGTTGTTATCCAAGGTGCAAGGACGTCAATCGTTGAGGAGTTCTCCTGGTTCTTCACCACCAGTTCTATTTTACCACATGAATTTTCATGAGCATAAATTGCTTCCTAACCTTATACAGAAATCTAATCGCCACCACCCGTGAAATACTCATCATTGAAGAGTTCCCGTGGTCATCCGTGGTCTTCATCATCAGTTCCTCTTCACCAAATAATGTTTTTGAAACGCAATTGCTTGAGTTAATACAGAAAATATCAAAATTTCTATATGGGTGCCTATAATATTTAAGGAGTTCCTTCGATTCCTCATAGATCCTCTCATCAGACCTCGACTTTGATCACAACGGGACCAATTTGAAGAAATACCCTATCGACTAAAAAAAGAATCATCCATATCGATCCAGCCATCTCAGAGTAATCGGTGAACGTACATATAAAAAGAAATAATAAAAATAAAAAAATATACGCGTCGAATTGAGAACCCCCTCCTTCGGTTTTTTTCGAAGTCGGTTAAAAACAGAATTTAAAATTTGCACGTTCGTACCTATCACGGTCGACGGTTGCATAGAAACACAGTGTTGCCATATGCTGAACATCAAAATCTGTTGTGAAATATTTCTAAATCTGTATAAAATGTTTATGAAATCAATTACCTATAATCTGTATGAAATCTGTATATCTAGACGACAGTTAAGTCAGAAGTGCTACTCCAATGTTCGAAACTCGACCGTCGCATAGTGCCGTCTCGCTCACCGAAATACTTTTTAACAGGAGATTAAGAGAGACGGCACTACACGACCGTTTCGAACTTCGGAGTAGCCCTTCTGGTCGTGTCAAGTAGTAATAGACACACTAGTTACGGTTAGGGGGCTTTATGAATAAAAAAATATGATCTTTCTGAATAAATAAAACAGTACATTAAATTAAATATATTTATTAATACATATTTTTATTCATTCTAGAATTCAATTTCTCATCTGCATTTAGTCTGTAACATGGCGCATTGTTTAGTAATTGTTTTATTAGTTAGGCTAGCCACTGACCTAAAATATAACTGTGCAAAATCACTGGTTGCTCAATTATATTGATCGTCAGTAGATGATATTGACGGTCAATATCGACTACTGACGATCAATATAATTGTGCAACTAGTGATATTGCACAGTTATATTGTAGGTCAGTGGCTAGCCTAAGAGTCCCTACACCGTCTTAGTGTTTAAATGATTTTATGTTTTATGTCGGAAATGGCTGAAATGTTTGCAAGTTTCACTTGTCAAGTATTTTATGTGATATTATATTATAATATAATCATAGATATAAAATATAATCATAGCTGGGCGCCGTTAATCAAATAGTTAACTTCGTTTGTCGTTACTCCGTTATAAAAAAAGTTTACTTCGTTAAACGTTAAAAGGTTATATTGTGGAAGATTTAACTGAAGTTAACGTTAATCGTTAACTGTTAACTCGGGATAGATATTCCATTTTATATGTCGTTGCGTTAGCGATATAATTATATTTTTTTTTGGTATAACTGAGATAAGCCTTCATATAAATATTCGTTAAAATGGGCAGCTTAAGTTTATTCTTGTAAGATAACAATAACAGTTGAGTATTTTTTATGATAATTGATTATTAAACCTGTTTTATTCTATTTTCCCTTATTTTTCATTTAAATTCTTAGCACCTTTATAGCAACGTTCTAAAATATATAGCTACTTTTTGGCAACTTCTAGGCGTACATCTAGCTACTTTTTAATTTAAGAGTTGGCAACACTGGCTGGCGGCGACGCGTCGACTTGGCTTAAAGGTCTCGAAATATTGCGTCACCATTTGTTGCGGTGTGTTCGTTCAGTTCGTTCGTGCCTACGCAGCTCAATATTTTCAATTTCTGATGTTAGAGTTACTTAAAATGGAAGAACTTCTGGAACTTTGGTCTGTTTCAAGCGGCACTATCGAAGTATTTCGTGGTAAGTACATATTTTTAGCCGTATTTTGTGTTCGACGCCATGCGTCGAAATGTGATTGAGATATCTCCATACGTATCTAAAATGTATTGCGGCGTCTTTCTTGTAAGTGCCTAATTTTAGAAAGGTGTAATAAGCCCATAATGTCAGACCTAACGCTTCTTCACCGTTGCATTTAGTTAATTTTACCATTTTATTTGATTAAAAGTACCAAACATTGAAATGAGTCAGCTAAAATCCACTGGCAACGTGTTAAGTAGGTATTTAAACCGCCACCGTCTCAAAGTGTTGTTTGTGTTGAGAATAGACCGATATTAAACAGTTTTTATCAAAACGCTTTTCAGCCCTGACACGAAAGTGTTTATTCGTTTCTTAAAAAAAAACTGTTACTCAAAACTTATATCGTACTTAAAATACTTGTCGTGCTAATCAGCTTGTTCTAACTTTTAGATAACAATATAGACATTACGTGTCTGGAAGGACTTGGAGACGAAGAGTTAAGAATTTTGATTCCAGATTCTAAAATTAGAGACCGCATCAAATTTAAACAAGGATTTAAAAAATACAAGGCCGACATGGATGCTTTAAATTCAGTAAGTAACCTTTTACTCCATTATTTGATCTCACGGATCTATACAAAACCCAGCCTTAGGTATTTTTTTGTACATTGTCATCTTTCGTGCTAATTCAAACCTCAACAAATTTTATTACATAATTATTTGTTGTTTGAATCTACGAAGTCTTGAACGCTTGCCTCATTCAGAGGGTCGCAAATCAAATTTTCAAAGCAAGTGTGAGATTAAGTGGGTTTTTTTATGTTTATTACAGAACGCTGAATCTTTGGACACAGACTCACTTTCATCATTGGAACTATTCACTGTTGACGATGACACGGAACGCAGTAAAACCAAGGTACTGTTTACCTACTATGTAGTTTGCGATAGACACTCTGAGATACAGATTTTTACGTTTTATTCTGTGTTTGTTGCTCCTGTTGAGAGTAGGTAGGTAGTATTTAAAATGGTATGTTGTCCGGATCGAGATACCGGTCCAGATATCTGGTAAATCAGCTGTCTTGAATTTTGAAATTCTGGTACTAGAAAATTATACAATAATACAAGTAATACAAATAATACAAGTTACAAGCTAATAATTAACAAGTCGTACTTTTGAGTTGCACAACAATTTTCGTTTTTGCTAATAATACAAGAATATTACTGTTGCATAAACTGCTAATAATTTTTCTAAACTACATGTTATATGATCTACTTTACTAATTTACTAGTACTAATATATTCTGTTGCATAAATGTATTATCATACAGAGCTGAATTTTTACATGTTAGTTCAGTTCCGGTGACAATGCATTTTTTAAATTAATTAAGGCAATTAACAAAATATCATTCAAGCATCTCAATACAAACACATTTCAATATTGTTAAAAACCGGTCAAGTGCGAGTCTGACTCGCGTGCCAAGGGTCCCGTACCTATGAAAAACAGACGGTACCTTGTAGATACGGAACCCTAACAAATTGCTTTTAACATCCGGGGAACCTACCTATGAAATAAGACAAAAATAACTTTCGCAAGCTCGTATCTCCTTGCAACAAGTGTGATACGACTTTGCAAAGGTTACTCCATTAAATTATTTTCTTTTTGTGATGAAATTTACAGTTTTCGGACGTTTTCCTTTAGTTGTGCCATAAGACATTGATTCTAGGTCAACGGGAAGTATAGGTTCTGATTCCCTTGCGAGTATCTTTTGATTGCGTTGACTGAGAAGGTTGATTTTTTCACAGCTCCAGGAGATTGCAGACTCAAGTACCCATTTGATATTAATTTTAGACAGACAGACAGACAGACAGACAGACAAAGAAGTGATCCTATAAGGGTCCCTTTTTTATTAAAAGCTTTTATTTAACTTGCAATGTTTGTATGTATGTATGTATGTATGTATGTACGGGTCAAATCTTGCAAGCTGAATTAGAACCACTTCCTCTTATCCTACGGAGCTGAATTTTTACATGTTGGTTCAGTTCCGATGACAATACATTTTTATGGTAAGCATGACCTGAATCGACATCCAGGATGAGCTCCTGACAAAGGAACTCTTTAACGGTCAACAGCACAGACACGAAATGTTGTGTAGGCATTTTATTAGGATAGCCGGTTTTAAGTTTTGTCATGCCATGGTTGCTGCACTCGGGTTGGCTCCTAACTAGGGAACTCTTCAACGGTGAACAGTACATTCACGAAATTTTGTGTATACATTTTGTTATGATAGCCGGTTTGAAGTTTTACCATGAAATGATTGCTGCACTCAGGGTTGGCTCCTAACTAGAGAACTGTTCAACGGTCAACAGCACAGTCACGATATTTTGCGTACGCGTTTTATTATAATAGTCTATTTTAAATTTTACCATGACATAGTTGCTGCACTCAGGGTTGGCTCCTAACGAGGGCACTCCTCAACAGTTAACAGTACAGACACGAAATGACGTATACGCATTTAATTAACCATGTCGTTGTCTATTTAGGCTCTAAGATGACACATGACATGAACATTCTTAAAAACATGTCCAGCGAAAACTAAAAACTTAAAAATAAAATAATAGTAAAAAAAACATTTTTAAAAACAAGCTTTTATTTAAATGCTCTAAAATTACGAAAATAAATTTTAAATTAAATCAAACCCGTCAATTTATTAAATTATATAATTTATATGATATAAAAGCTTGTCGCGAGATTTACCTGTGTAAATGAACAAAAATACAAATATAACTTGATCTTGACGCAAGTATTTCTAAGAAAAATATTATGTATTTCATAAAATAAATTTACACAGGTAAATCTCGCGACAAGCTTTTATATCACATAAATTGTATAATTTAATAAATTGACGGCTTTGATATAATTTAAAATTTATTTTCGTAATTTTAGAGCATTTAAATAAAAGCTTGTTTTTAAAAATGTTTTTTTATTCTTCCTATTGAGGTACGGAACCCTTAAAAATTGTAGGAGCAATTCATCTTCTTCCTTCTTCTGCTGATGAATTCAATAAACTGTACATTTTTGACCAACGTATACTACAACTATTACTTTAATAATATGGTGCCCCTTAGGTACGTAGAAATAATTACAAGTTTCTTCTAATAATTTGTATTTTCAGCTTCATATGGCGACAAAAACTAGTAAAATTTACTAATTATATTCGTTATTAGTACTGATATTTTGCCACTTGTAGTTTATTACTGCTACTTTATCATGCAACAGAAATATACAAGTTAAAGGTTGAATTGACTAATATTCTTAGCTTGTACTTAGATACTTGTACATTTGTATCTTGTATTTTATTATGCAACATAAAAGTACAAGTTACAACCAAAACCACTAATAGTATTATAGCTTGTACTTTGTTATGCAATAGGCGCCTGGTTGCTTGCTTCAACCACGTAGACTGTACTGAATTGACAGGCAAATGACCATGCAACAATGACGCATAACATGAGAAGTCGTAGAAATGTGCCCAGCGAAAACTAAAAACAAAAAACAATTAATAGTAAAAAACCTTTTTTTAAAACAAGCTTTTATTTAAACGCTCTATATTTAAGACTGTAAAGTAATTTTAAATTTAATCAAACCCGTCAATTTATTACATTATACAATTTATATGATATAAAAGCTTATCGCGAGATTTACCTGTGTAAATTTATTTTATGAAATACTTAACTTGAACAAAAATAAAAGCTTGTTTTTAAAAATGTTTTTTTACTATTAATTTATTCTAACTCCTAGTTCGGTTTGCTCTTTTTTAAACTATAACTTTTCATTTATTTGATTTGTTTCTTTTATTTGTATTTTAGTTGAATTTACAACAAGTTTTAGCAGAAAACATGCGGGGACGCCAAGCTCTACAAGCTATTAAAACAAAGAAACTCGATTCTAGCTTTCGCAATAATATAGTTCATGCTATTATTGAATATTACATAAAAACATTTCATAAAATGACAAAATTCGATTTCATCATTCAATTCAATACTTTTCCAGGAAACTTACTATGTTCCAAGTAGAACTCTTGGTCTCAAAAACACTATGCCCGCTAAGGGCAAACTTGTGGACAGGTATTATAATCAAACGAGGATGTTAAGGAAATCGGGAGTGCTTCCAGAAAAGCGAAAAATAAGCTCATCCTCCTATACTGAGTTTTCCGAGAGTGAAAATGAAATGGATGAATCACAGGGTAATTATGCTATGTAATGTACCAACTGCAGACTTATTTATTTATGTATGAGTGAGGCATCACAAATTCTTTAACATCATCTTATTTTTTTCTGATAAATACATTTATTCAAAATAATAATTTTCTTGTTCGCGATAAACAGATGACTACGAACAAAAAAGATACTGCTTTAAAATACTTTACGTGGTTGTTGATACTTTTAAAATTACATATTTTCTGTAGATTGCTTACTTTACTGGTATAACGTCACTATTTGTGCTGGATCAGATTCTCTATATTTCCAGACACTGATGAACAATGGTTAAAAGTCAATCGTGACCCCTGGCCATTGGTTGAAGAAAAATGGAAAAAAACTTGCGCGTATCGAAAAAAAAGAACCTATGATACAGATGCAACGCTAACTGCAATGGTAAATAAATGGCCATGCCTGAAAACAACCAATGGACACAGACTGGTAGTGTATTCGTTATTTTTTCGGTGACTTTCCAAAATACCTGTTGGTCATAGACTCATTTTCCCATAACGACCCCGAGGGTACGGCGCATTGAATCTCGAGATTTTTGTATTTTTTAAGTTCAATATACAGTCGGGTTTTTTGTTTTGAATTTTATACTTAATTCAATATTTATATTTTTAGATTGAAATCGATTTTACCCATTTATACCCCGAAAGAACTTTCAAGCTCTTTGAAAAATGGGACATTTTCAAAACAAATGCTTCAGAGATAATGGAAGGCGATGTTTCAGTGAAACCGGATTTAAAAACACTATTAAAAGGAGACAACGAAAGTGAGTTTGCACTACAATCATAATTATGTGTTAAATCGTTAATTGTGTTTATTGAATGACTATAGAACGTGTGTGGAATCTATGTAAAATGTAATGTATGTATGATGTGTTAAATCTTTAAATAACCATTTAAATATAGTCAAGATTTCTGGGTCAAGTGGGCCTAAGTATTTCGCTTTATCCAGTCGAGTTAAACTTGTTTTTAAAATAAAAAATAACTTTACCTGAGTTTGCACATTATATCTTTAGGAAATGTATTAATTTTTTTTCTTTTCGTTTTAGCTACTCGTGATTTTGCACTGTGCTGTTCGTTACCATACAAAATAAAACCGACGTCCAAAGTTATGAATTCTGACAAAAATAAATGTAACTAAGTGTCAGTTGCGGAATCCAGTCAAGCTTTTATATTGCACGTTAACGTAAGTTGATAAGTACTATTAGTTTGTCTTCTGTTCTTTCTATTTATTGTTAAATAACAGACACAAAACAGTATAACATAGTAAGATTAAAGGCTTCCACGCACCGAACCCGAAACGTAAGCGGGCCCGCGTAAACAGCGTCACAGGAACTAAAATGGAAGCCTTCACACCAATGCCCGCGCCGCGCGGTTTGCTGTGAAAGCTTCCATTTCAGTTGCCGTGAAACTGATTACGCGGGCCCGCTTTTGATCTTCAACGCTTCCGACCCACTTTTCTGTGTGTGAAAGACTTTAAAGAAAATAGTCTAGTATAATCATTTTACAGGAAAATTACAAAGACTGATCTAATCGCAGTAAATTGGCTGTATATTAAAACGCTTACATATTGATTGTACTAATGTAATAGGAATGATTGACCTATGCAAAAGATTTTCTGATATATTTTCTATTTCAGCTAACAAAATATGGGAAAAAATATTCGGCCTAAAGTTGCATTAGCACAAACAATATTATAATTAAATTTTGATTGTACTTGTTAAATGGGGTAGTGAGACAAACATATGTAAAGGTTACCATTATACTACTACAATTTAACTTTTTATTTGTTTTAGAACTATGCTGATTTAGGAGAAGCTTTGCAGAACATTAATTGTGTGCGTTGGAACACCCGCTGCATTTGAAGATTTTTATGTGGTGGTCGATGACATTAAAATTAAATACAGGTTTGATTCCCTGACCAAAGCTCTTGATACATGTTTCAAAATGTTTGTGGTCTTAAACCTCGCTTATCCAAAAGAGTGTGAGCAATTGTGGTTATTTATTCAGCAATATTTTTACGATATTCAACTCCCATCAGACAAAAAATTCAGCCAAGTGTCCACTTTTATCAAAACTTTGAAAGTGTGAAAAAATAAATTAGACTTGAATATAGTTTATCAGATGATTCTACTTATTCTTGTAATCAAAATAATTGTGATAGGAATTATACCAATGTTAAAAGTTTGCGAAAACACTTAAACACACTTTCATCCGATGCCATTAATAACAGTACTGCCTGCGGAAACTTGAGAGTAGACTTTGACGTCATTCCTCCTTTTGATACTTCATTAAGTGGCCCCGAACCCTCCAGAGTAGCTGGACAGATTCTCAGCTGGACAGACCAGCAACCAGACAGAGTGTCCCCTAGACGAAGTCGCAGTTGGACAAAGGTTAGTCAGGAGAAGTAAACAAATAATGATAATAAAATATTTTTATTAAACGGAGACAATCTGCACATGACATGTAGCATAACATATGATACCACATTTGCTATAAGTAATCAATTCATTTTCATTTTGAGATGTTACTACAAATTTACGGCTTTCGAATTTTTTTCTTTACTTGAGCTATAAACATAGCTTCTTGCCTAATTTGATTATTCTAAGTTAGCGGGAAGTACCCGATTCTCTTAAACCCTAAAAATACTTTTACAATTATGTTTTCCTAGTGGACCCGCCACAGTTTCGCCGTTAATCTCTGCTTCTCTTGACTAAACTTCGTCCAACCGCGACCTCGTCCAAGGGAGACTCCTTCCAGTTGCCAATCCGTCCAGCCGAGAATCTGTCCAGATGAAAAATGTGTCCAGCCGAGAATCTGTACAGCTGAGAATCTGTCCAGCTGAGAATCAGTCCAGCTGCTCTAGAGGGGCCCCGAATATGTAACGAACGCACGGATCTAGTATGTAAATATCTTTCATAACAAAGGCTAGATAACTCTGTTCAGGCAGGATGGTCGGGAGGCCACAGTCTGAATACACTACACACACACACTCAACACACACACGCGGCAAAGCGCCTGCATATTACATACACACAGACACACCCTACTTGAGCGGTATTGCATTGCCCTCAAGTAGTCACACATAAAATAACTTCATATATTTTTTAAAGAAGACGCCAAACTCGGTGAGCTGCCAATTTTTTTGTTTTAATTTAGAATCTTCCATACCATGGATAGAAGCTGCAGTGTCTATATGTCGTTGTGTCTATTTGCAGTGCAGTTTCTACCCAAAAGGCAGTAGAACCTGGACTCGCCAGGGAGCAAATTAGACCATTCCCCATACAGTATAAAGACGGACCTATCCTAGGACTCCGCACCTCTTCTCTGTAGTTAAAACTACAGCCCCTTTCTTAACATAGACTAGATAACGTGAGCGTCAAGTTGGCGTACCCTTCGAAGATATCCAGGATCTGATGATTCCAAAAAATAGTGCCTAATTAGTACCGAATTAGTACCGAGTTCAAAAAAATAGTACCTTCGTAATTTCGGAGATATGAGCCCTGTTTAACGGGTACGCTAACTTGACGTCAAGCTGGCGTACCCGTTTTGGTTCTCGAGTACGGTGCTGTTCCCAAATATGCTCTATATCCCAAAAAATAGTGCACAATTAGTACCCCTGGCTCCCGAAGTCACAACTTCGTAGCTCTTATAGAAACCGAGATATTTCATACCAAACACGGGTAAAATATTTTGCACCGTTAAGCTGGCGTACCCGACTGAGATCACACAGAAAGCCATTGAATTTCTAAGCCTGCTATATACCAAAAAATAGTGCCTGAAATAGTACCCCTTTTACGACAAAAACATAACAGAAAAGCTAAGTAGAACATTGAAAATATAATGGATGAATATTCTTCATTGTCATAGTACTGTCACGTACAAAAGTCTTATTTTATTTATATTTATTATTTGTTCTTTCAATCTTTTAAGCAGAATGTATGTGAAAGTTTTAATTTACTTAATATTCATTGCAATAGCCAGATGGGTTGACATAAAGCAGATTATAGCAAACTAGGTTTTATCCTTTTGCGCTACTTTAGTATTAGGAGTTTTTCGGTCCTATAGCTACATCTGCGTACATTTACTCAGCACGTTAAATATGGTTAAAACATAACGGTAACGGCATCTGTTTACTTAAGTTTTCAACATAATCGTTTACTAACCGTTATAAAGTTCCTCTCTGTTTGCGTCTGTACCAAAATGAGTTTGTATGTAGAAGTTGGCATTCATTTTTTTCAATGTTCCACTTAGCTTTTCTTTTATGTTTTTGTCGTAAAAGGGGTACTATTTCAGGCACTATTTTTTGGTATATAGCTGGCTTAGGAATTCAATGGCTTTCTGTGTGATCTCGGTCGGGTACGCCAGCTTGACGGTGCAAAATATTTTACCCGTGTTTGGTATGAAATATCTCAGTTTCTATAAGAGCTACGAAGTTGTGACTTCGGGAGCCAGGGGTACTAATTGTGCACTATTTTTTGGGATATGGAGCATATTTGGGAAAAGCACCGTACTCGAGAACCAAAACGGGTACGCCAGCTTGACGTCAAGTTAGCGTACCCGTTAAACAGGGCTCATATCTCCGAAATTACGAAGGTACTATTTTTTTCAACTCGGTACTAATTCGGTACTAATTAGGCACTATTTTTTGGAATCATCAGATCCTGGATATCTTCCACGGGTACGCCAACTTGACGCTCACTAGATAACTCTATTCAGGCAGGATGGTCGGGAGGCCACAGCCTGAATACACTACACACACACTCAACACACACACGCGGCAAAGCGCCTGCATATTACATACACACAGACACACCCTACTTGAGCGGTATTGCATTGCGCTCAAGCAGTCACACATAAAATAACTTCATATTTTTTTTAAAGAAGACGCCAAACTCGGTGAGCTGCCAATTTATTTTGTTTTAATTTAGAATCTTCCATACCATGGATAGAAGCTGCAGTGTCTATATGTCGTTGTGTCTATTTGCAGTGCAGTTTCTACCCAAAAGGCAGTAGAACCTGGACTCGCCAGGGAGCAGATTAGACCATTTCCCATACAGTATAAAGACGGACCTATCCTAGGACTCCGCACCAATGGTTTTATTATTATTATTGCCCTTAAGTGGTCACACATAACTATGTTTAATTTTTTTAAAGAGGATGCCAATCTCTGTGATATGCCAATATTTTATTTATTTAGAATCTGCCATACCATGGATAGAAGCTGTCTATTATGTCGTTATGTATATTTGAATTGCAGTTTCCCATCCCACCTAAGATTTGCTTAGATAATAAAGTTGAATGGGTTGATTATAATAGCATTAAGTAATAACTAATAATAGTAATTATATTATTAGTAAATACTAATAATATAATTACATTAACTTCACCTGACGGTTACCAGTTTTATATTCTGAAGTACATTCTTCACACAAAATCTGACGAAACACATTTGTTATGTATAAAAATTACTTGTTTTGGTTTTAATGAGCATCTTAGATCTTATCAGTTAGATATGGCCGATATCAGTCACAATTGGACAGTGCTTGATGTAAGTGAAATTATTATATTTCCATGTAATTATCACACTTTAGCAAATGGTGATACTTATTGTAGGGTACGATATATTCAATATTGTGAGCGTCAAGATATCTAGAATCTGATGATTCCAAAAAATATTTTATTTTAATTTTGGAGATGTCCGCCCTGTTTAACGGGTACGCGAAATTTATGTCGTGTATCTCCAGAATGGCGTTTCTCCCAAAAATGCTGTACATCCCAAAAAATAGTACCTAAATAGTACCTCGTAGCTCTCTCTAATAGAAACAGATATTTCATGACAAACACTGGTAGAATATTGTGCACCTTCAAGTCGGCCGAGATCACACATAAGCCATTGAATTTCTAGACCATCTATAGGTATACTAAAATATTATACCGGAAGTAGTTACCCTTTTACGATAAAAATATTAAAGAAAAATTAATCTGAACGTTAATAAATATTTAAGATAACTTCTACATACACACTCGGTGTGGTACAGTCGAAAACAAAGAGATAATACTTTTCAATAATACTTTTTTTGGTTTGGTTTAGAAATTCAATGGTTTTCTATGTTATCTCAGCCAGGTTGGCGGTGAACTATGTTTTACTCGTGTTTGTCATGGAATATCTCGGTTTCTATTAGAGTTACGAAGTTGAGACCTCACCAGCCAGGGGGTACAATTTTTGGGGATATACAGCAATACCACCGCCAGCTTAGCGTACCGGTTAACGCCATACATGGACTAATATCTCCAAAATTACAAAAGTAAGTAGTTTATTTTTGTACTAGGTACTAATAAATGGGTATTAATAAAGTAATATTTCTTGGAATCGTCAGATCCTGGATACCTTTCATTTTTTAACTTAATTATAATAAGTTCTAGCTGTAAGAGAAACGGATAATTCATAATAAACAGGAAAAATATTGTACACCCGTCAGATTTGGAAAAAAATAATAACTTTCTAAAATAAAAAGTGACTGCGTAAATATTTTTTATTTATTTATTTTTTCTTTGGCTATCCAATAATATTTTGTAACAAGTACCTACCTGTAATTGGATATGATGGATTGTGTTTCTTGCTTCAATCAGTTACTGGATAGTCTCGGAACATTAATAACATTTGTTGGATTTTCATGCATAAACTTAATAGTTATAGTAACTGTAATGCTGTTAAATGACTGTTGTAAAACTGAGTACCTACTTATAACCGATCTTTTTTATCTTATGGACTTTATTGAAATGTTAAACAATCGCTTGGTATAAATATTGTAACATTCGGATTTTGGTTATAATTTAAATTCGAAAGAATACAAGCGAATTAGTTGGATTGTGTGGTGTTTTAGTAGAAAGAACAAATTTTAGATGTCGGCTACAGTTTAAAAATACGAATATAGGTGTTAAGAATAAACAGTTTTGTATGTTGAAGTAATAATTAGCTGTTGGTAGTGTATACTAAACATTTGTTGGGATTATCATGGCGTTTTGGTAAAATTAACCAAAATTATGAAATGCACTATGATAAATGCAACAAATGCCCTACATCTATTATGGTATATCCTACCAACAGCTTTTATTACTTCAACAGATAATACTGTTTATTCCAAACACCCATTCTAATATTTTAAACTATAACCAACAATTAAATTTTGATTGCTTCTACTAAATCACCATAATAAATCCAACAAATTCATTGTTAACCCTACCAACAGCTATGATTGCTTCAACAGACAATTATGGTTACTCTAAATACCTATTCTAGTATTTTCAAACTGTAAAATTGGTTGCTTCTACTAAAACACTATGATAAATCCAACAAATTCATTGGTACCCTTAACACTAGCTATGAGTAACTTCAACAGACGATATTAGTTATTCTAACACATATACTAGTATTTTTAACCATCTAAAATCGGTCGCCTCTACTAAAGCTCCATGATCAATTCAACATATGCACTGGTATTCCCAACCAGCAGCTGTTGTAACTTCAACAGACAATTTTGGTTATTCTAAACACCTATACTAGTATTATTAATCTATAACCAACATCTAAAGTTGGTTGTTTCTACTAAAACACAATAGTAAATTCAACAAATGCATTGGTATAACCTACCAACAGCTATTATTATTTCAACAGACAATATTGGTTATTCTAACCACCTATACTAGTATTCTTAATGTATAACCAACATCTAAAGTTGGTTGTTTCTACTGAAACACAATAGTAAATTCAACAAATGCATTGGTATACCCTACCAACAGCTATTATTATTTCAACAGACAATATTGGTTATTCTAAGCACCTATACTAGTATTCTTAATGTATAACCAACATCTAAAGTTGGTTGTTTCTACTGAAACACAATAGTAAATTCAACAAATGCATTGGTATACCCTACCAACAGCTATTATTATTTCAACAGACAATATTGGTTATTCTAAGCACCTATACTAGTATTCTAAATGTATAACCAACATCTAGAGTTGGTTGATTCTACTAAAACACAATGATAAATTCAACAAATGCATTAGTACAACCTACCAACAGCTATTATTATTTCAACAGACAATATTGGTTATTCTAACCACCTATACTAGTATTCTTAATGTATAACCAACATCTAAAGTTGGTTGTTTCTACTAAAACACAATAGTAAATTCAACTAATGCATTAGTACAACCTACCAACAGCTATTATTATTTCAACAGACAATATTGGTTATTCTAACCACCTATACTAGTATTGTTAATGTATAACCAACATCTAAAGTTGGTTGTTTCTACTAAAACACAATAGTAAATTCAACTAATGCATTGGTATACCCTACCAACAGCTATTATTATTTCATCAGACAATATTGGTTATTCTAAGCACCTATACTAGTATTCTTAATGTATAACCAACATCTAAAGTTGGTTGATTCTACTAAAACACAATGATAAATTCAACAAATGCATTGGTTTACCCTACCAACAGCTATTATTATTTCAACAGACAATATTGGTTATTCTAAGCACCTATACTAGTATTCTTAATGTATAACCAACATCTAAAGTCGGTTGATTCTACTAAAACACAATGATAAATTCAACAAATGCATTGGTTTACCCTACCAACATCTATTATTATTTTAACAGACAATATTGGTTATTCTAAGCACCTATACTAGTATTCTTAATCTATAACCAACATCTAAAGTTGGTAGCTTCAACTCAAACACCTTGGTAAAGCTAACGAATACATTGGTATACCCAACATAGTAATATTAATAAAAAAAACGATCAAAAAATACTAAAATGACACAGTTGATACAACCAATATCAGTTTGTTATATTTACCAAATAATATTTGTCAATAAATTTACCAAATAAAAGTTGTTTGTCGCAACAAATGTCGATTCGTTGTAATTACCAAGAAAAATTGTTACTGCAACAAAAAACCAGTTTAATTAATCCATTTATTTGTTAAGGTTACTAAATTTATTGGTAACAGTAACAAATTCAAATTAGTTGCATCAACAAAAATCTTGATTGGCGCTATTTTGACGTGTAGTCTCGGTTGGTTTTCGGTTGGATTAACATATATTTTCTTTCTGTGTACCGGCACCAGCGGAGTGGCCCATTCTGAGGTATCCACTGGCTCGATAATACCTTCCCGAAGCATGTCATCCAGTTGTGCATCCACCTGGTCCTTGATTGCATATGGCAGTGGTCTGGCCCGACAGTACACTGGCACCGCGTCCTCTCGCACTCGCAACGTCGCCTTACCGCCCGTAAACCGCCCCAGGCCGCCGCTAAATAATTCTTTATACCTGTTAATTAAAAACGACAAATCAAAACCCTCTATTTTACAATTATCTACAACGGTATTTATATTTTGACAAATGGGTATGTTAATACCCAGTTCTGCCAGCCAATGCCGACCTATAAGCGAAGTTGATCCCCCTTCGACCACAAACAGCTCTAAACATTTATCCTGACCTTTATATTTGACTATCGGTTTAATAATACCAACCGGTTTAATTTTTGAGCCATCGTATAACTTAAATACAACATCAGAGTCCTGTATCGGTCTGTGTCCATAATATTTTAAATAAGTATTCTTACTTATACACGATACCGCTGCTCCGGTATCTACCTCCATTTTCATTTCCACATTGTCAATCAACAAAGTTATGCTCACCGGTCTATAGCTGTTCAAACACAACTGATTGAGATTTTCTTCCACGTCCGATTGACTACTTCCTTCATCTTCTTCTGTCACGGCTTGGACGTTATACACGTCCGGCTTGCCAGCTCTCTCCGGACAAACGCGTTTAAGATGTCCTTTATTGCCGCACAGCCGACACACGAAATTGCGAAACCGACACTCTGCACCTGCGTGATCGTGCGCGCCGCAAACTCTGCACGAGGCCGCCCCGCTCGCCCGGCGCGCCGCCGCTGCCACTGGCCCCGCGCTCCGGCGGCGCCCGCGCGCCTGGCTCGAGTCCCGCGCCCGCGCCGCCACGGCGTGCACGGCGCTCGCGCCCGCGTCGCCGCCGCTCGGGCCCGCTTGCTCCACGGCAGCCGCATCCCGCTCAGCCGCCTCCAGTGCACATGCAAGCTTAATCGCAACCCCATATGTCAGTTTTTCCTCCGCAAATAACCGTTGTCTGATGACGTCACTTTTCAAACCACACACCAACTGATCCCGTAAATTATCCTCTAAACTTTGTTCAAACTCGCAGTGTTTCGACAATCTTTTTAGCTCTGTGATATACTGCGCAACACTTTCGCCCATATTCTGTCGCCTTTGCCGAAAGCGAAATCTTTCCGCCATTATCGACTGTACCGGTTGAAAGTGCTTACGTAATACTTCGATCACCGCCTCGTATCCCATATCCGCTGGTCTTTTTGGACTGGACAGGTTACTGAGCAGCTCGTACGTATCCTCACCCACAACCGCAATCAGCGTTGGTAGCCATAAGGTCTCAGCAATGTCGTTCACTTTGAAGAACATTTCTAATCGCTCCACGTAAAGCGACCAATTACCCGTGGCCGCGTGAAACTCGCCGACTCTGCCGATCGACATCTTTTATGTTCGCCGCGCCACACTATGATGCACTTATACCCCTTAAATCCTCGATCGCCAATGAAATGGAAAGGGCGTAGGAATAAAACAAGGGTTCAGGGACAACGATCTAATTCCGACTGACATTGACACTTCGGTTGAAACTGGCCAGTACTCTATAAAGTAATGTACCTACACTACACTTACATACAAATCGGATAATGCATACGGACACGACTACACACAAAGATATTTTATTTAACTTCTGATTTTGTCTAAACTTAGCTCAACTTCTTTTTTGTTTCAAGATTCCAAATTCAAACGTTTATTTTAATCGCATGTAATAACCGGCCGACACGTCCACGTCCGGATCAAAGACGATCCGTTTCATGTAGTCAAGTTTCCGTAATGGCCGCCCTTTGTGCTTCGGCTAACGTGATTTTAGTGAAACTGACGTCTTAGATCGATTGGTTCTTGTGTAGAACATGCGTTTTTCGTGTTTATTAGGGAATAAGTAGAATTTATTTTACTAAGGCTTTTTTATCGAGGCTGTTTTCTGGATAAAATAAAATGTTTTCGGTCTGCGGGGACGTAATGTCATTTATAATCAGGTTCCTATTTACCACAAAAAATATTCGATACGCAAATTTTTTGAGACTAATAACACTTCGTCTGCGCGGAGATGTATCTTTCAAATATAACGAATTTTCATGTTACTGCCTTTTCAATTTTATATTTTTTCCCTCATTCCCCGTATTTTTCAGTCCCTATTTCACCCATTTAGGGGTTGGTTGTCTTAAATAAAGTAGCATATGTCCCCAGGGCTCGAACTACATCCATACCAAGTTTCATTAAAAGCATGTTCGCTCAGCAAAGATTTTTTAAATTGATTTATACGTACATTATAACAATGATCCAAAAACGGTCCCTGCAGTGTCTGCACATCTGTTAGTTTGTTCGGGGTTATCTTAAAAAGTGACTACAGATTTTAGCAACGAGGAAGGTCAATTTTCGCCTGTTTTCCAAAATAACTCCTAAACTATTTATTTAAAAATTCTAAAAGAAATTATTTTTAAGATCGTCATAACAAGCCTTTTCATTTGATATGTGACACTCACACGATATAGTTTACAAAACTTTTTTTAAATTACCTAAGTTCCCACCAAAAGAGGCCCCCATGTTTGAAATTCATTTATTTACGTTACGCGTTCGTGTTGCGGTCACCGACTTACATATGTGTACCAAATTTGAACTCAATCAGTCCAGTAGTTTCGGAGGAAATTGGCTGTGACAGACGGACAGACAGACAGACACACGAGGGATCCTAAAAAGGTTCAAGTTTGTCCTTTTGAGGTACGGAACGCTAAACACGGACCCCAAATAAAACTAACTGGTGATGTCTGGATATAATGTATCAGGTAAAGAAAAGCATTGACAGAAACCAACTGCATCATATTTCCTCCGTCTATCAACCCTCAGTGACGGACATAGTACAAAAGATCTACCCCCGACTGTACAAAGTCGCAGGGATAAAGTAAACGCAGCCCAAGGGGGGTAATCCTAACTCGGACTGTCAACTCACCACTAACTCCAACTCGCCGGGCTAATGAATTGTTAGAGTGCACAAACTGTTACCGGACAAGTGTTTGACGTCTCGGGGGCCTGCGGAGTAGGTCCGGAATTGACCTTGACATGCATCCCTTTCTAACTTTTATAATGCAAAAGGGACAGCTTTATTAGCTTGTGTTATCCTTTATCTGTGTTGTATGGAGCAGGGGAGTGGAAATCTGTGTGGAAAGAACATGGCCGCGAGCGAGGTATCATCGTGTACAACTACACTTTGCTGCCTTACAATATTTTTCCGGTCATTCAAGAGAAACATAGAAAAGCTTAGTCTAACCGCAGCATACATTTCCACACGCATTTTTTCCAAGTTTACTTATAAGGTGTCCTAGATTGATGATGAAGAATATTCAAATAAAGAATAGTTCACGATAATTTATTCGCGAATAAATCATTCGTCCGCTTTTTCGAATAACGAATGATTTATTTGTTATTTCATTCGAATAGGTAAATCCGCGAATAATTGATTATTTTCTTCGAATAAATAACATGAACAGTAGGTATTTATTAGAATTTAACTAGCAGAATGCTTTATAACTATACGACGATAAGTAAGCTTAGAAGGTAAGTAGGTACAAAAAACAATCTTTCAGTTATTTGTAAATATTATTATT
This sequence comes from Tortricodes alternella, assembly GCA_947859335.1. NCBI lineage: Eukaryota > Metazoa > Arthropoda > Insecta > Lepidoptera > Tortricidae > Tortricodes > Tortricodes alternella. The sequence continues at coordinate 7,797,795 of OX401986.1, forward strand.
CGAGAAAAGTTAATTATTCAAATAAGTAATTATTCGTGCCAATTTATTCGACGAAAAAATTATTCGCAAATTAATCATTCGCTAATAGTCTTTGAATTTAATTTATGTATTTAAATATTTTCATTCAAATTAGTTTTCTTACTTGTAATAATCAAAACTTTAATTAGTAACCAGAACTGAGCTATTATCAATCATAATATTTTTTCCCGAGTAACTCCTTAAAAAACAATATTAAAAACGAACAAGGAAGTGGGTAAGTGGGGGGGGGTAAGTGTTAACAATTAAAACGTAAAACGATACAGGTTTGATTAAAGATTACGGGATAGCGGGAATCGAATAAATTTGTAATGAAATAACACGGGGAGCATTATGCACGGTAATTAATTTCAAAATGAAACGGGCATACTGTATTACCGGCAATAATGTGGGACATTTAATCCATTTCTATATTCATATTCCATTAATGACCTGATAATATATGCGTGACTTCGCATACTAATTTCTAAACCGCTACCGATGTTGTTGGTTTTATTAAAGACTTCATCGTCAGCAATGTATCAATTTTCCTACAAGACAAAGACGCTAAGATGCTACGTTACCATCCTCTTTACCTAGTTATCCTGACTAATCGATGTAATTGACAACATTTTCTACTTCAAAATCAAAAATGTTTCCCTCTCCCTCTGACATACGACATCAGAACAATATAGCAAAATTATTGTCAACTTCGTCTTAGTGCGGACCCTATGAGCGTCCCCAAATATTTGCACTTCCATTTAGCGAGTGAAGTTTGTTTCATTAGTGTTATGTTGTTAGTCCCAAGACAAGAGTTTATTTCTGATTGGCTAAACTTCAGTGCTAAAGTTAAGTGTTAGGTCGGTTGTTTCTAAAGGGATTAATGTCGCCAGGAGCGGTGCGCTTGCGATGCTTTCTGACATAATAAAATTACCGCCTCATTGTGCTGAAAATAATGAGACTGTTGAAGTTTAGTTCAGAAAACTTTGTACATTAATTTGTCAGTTTCTTGCAAAATAATGCAGATACTTTGACATTATTTTAGTTGTTGGTTTTTGAAGACTTTTAAAATATTATATTTGTAAGTTAGACAACGATAGATCTTCAGACGATTAAAAACTGCCAAAAGGTACATTGCCTGACAAAAAAGAATACATAAGTCATTTATTTAGCAATTTTGTCTATTAAAAAAGTACAAAGAATTAAGCTGAATTTGTTTTTAATTCACATAAAAAATACTAAGTATGGATTTACGTAAAACGCAGCCTTTAACTTGGAGCCGATGTTAATATACACAGAACATTAAAGCCCGCTTCATACTGCTAAGTGTGATGGATTACTTTATCACAACTTAGTAACGCAAACAGCCAACATACGTCCCTTAAGTTTTGCCGAGGCAATCAGAATAATATACTAGGTGGGTCTTGGGAAGCTGTTATTAAAACTTATGTTTTCTGAATTCTGACGTTTCACAAGTAAATACGATGCGATTTCTCCATACTTCGGGACGTGAAATTCATTTCTGAAGTCGTAAGAATGTACTATTATCAAAGTCAGGTTTTTTTTAAAATACCCTTTATATTACTTTAAATGTCACAAAAAAGGTCCTACGCATAAAACAATCGAACATATCTGCCACATTTCACATAATTTGTATTATTATTCTCAATAAGAGAACAAAGACACACCGCCACAAAAGGTCAATTTCCTCTCCTAAGGCTTTGCGGGATGAATCAATGTCTAACCACACGTTAACAATCGTTGAAAAAGTTGAAATGAAGGAAAGGGAAAACCTTTCAGTAAAGAAAGCACTCAAGAGGGAAGAACGGGCAGTAATTACTTTTTATGGCAGGATGTAACTGTATGGGATGTTTCGACGGTATTTTATTCAGTGTTGTTTTTGCGAGATATATAAACAGCTGGGATTGATGTTAAGTTATCATATGACCAACTACTGCTGTCTACATTTCTATAAAGTCACAAACTCACGTCTAGATTGGGATCTTTGGTATTATTGAATCTGGATAGATACACAGTTGTCGTCGTACTTCAGTCGGTTTTTCTGTTGATCAAGCAGGAATTTCCGACGATACATCGCCGAATGTCTTGGATAACAGCGAAAGTGTTAATATAGTTCTGAAATTATATTTACAATCTTTTACAGCAGTATTGCCCTTTTCGAGATGCCTCCTCAAGAGAGTCACTTCTTTCCCATTTCCATCTTCAACCCCAATTCTGTCATCATTTTCGCATGAAGAGGCATTATCCAAAATCCGCTCGTCATTTGAGTCAGGAAGTCACTTAGGTATATCGTCAGACATTCGGATTCACTCGTCTATGAATATAATTGGCTGTTGTCAGTCTTGTTAAGAATTAAAGGGGGAAAGTTCACTTTGATGTCTAGCTTTAAGGTCATACTTTGTACTGTCATTACTGCGAGTTTCGTTTGGAAAGAACCTGCCGAGATATAGGAAGTCCATGCATAAGTAAGGAGCTTTATACGTTAAGGACGTATTCAAATTGTTGATGGAGGAGGGTAAGCTATCTATGTCATATCAGTTCAAATGCTGAAGTTGGGAGTGGCACTTTGTTAGTGGATAATTAGGAAAAATTTTGAAGTCGGAAATAAATTTTATTACAATGTTGTGCTCTTGTTATCCATCGTCTCTAAATTGAACCGCGGAATGTTACAAATCTAAATGAAGCAGCTACTGTGTTTGAATACAGTTTAACCACGCTCAATGAACGTTCATAAATTAAAATGTAAACCTTCCGGAAGGTTCTCAGTAAAATCTAAGTGAGGCGGAAAAAGGTTTCATTTCTATTCGCTGTTAGCTACTGATCCGAAAATCAAATCAATCTTATGAAAATGACGTCTTTCCTTGTTTATTTATTTTAATTTTATATTATCTACACATTATCACTTTCTATTGCTTTCTTCTCTCTTTAGCATGTTTGTAGCAACTATTTCGTTACAACGTTTCCGGGTACAATTCCTTATGCTTATGTCATATTGCATAATTGTGATGTGTCACTTACGGTAATTTTTTCGCAGAATTATGTAATCGTCCTGCCCACGTTTAATAATTATTGCAATGAAAAAGAATGCTGTTACATTTCATTCCATTAAATAGGTATAAAACGCAGCCAATAACATATTTCTATTAAGATGTGGAAATTAATGTTTGCGTAATATAAATTAAACAAAAAACCCACCACGTTGAGTCAAATCATTCAACCTGTTCGACGTCTCCATTCCTCCTTCATTTAAATCTGTCTCCTTTTGGCGCCATCCAATTGTCAACTTTTGGCTCTTATTCAAGTATGTAATCCATTACCTTATCACCTTCATAGCGGTCAATTACTGAAACTGTTTCAGCTTTTAATCTGTTTTCCGAGCCCTTGGGAGCCCTGTCCCAACAAAATTATCACGTCAAAACAAACTCACCAACTTGTCCCTTTATTTTCATAATGAATACCCTTCATTCGACTCAACTTTATCGCGGAGACATCTGTTGATTTTCTTTGTTAAACTCCCGCCTTTGTTCCCGTATTAAATTGAACAAGTTTCAGACTTATTACTTTAGTGATAAGGTTGCATGTTCTGTTTAATGGCATATAATAATGAAGGTATTGTTTGAACTAGAGGGCGCCCCTATCGCCGCACATGTGCACTACCTACTCGTTAGGGCTTCGTAACCACTTGTATCCTCGTGTGTACAAAGGTACATTTGCGTCTTACTTGATTAATAGTAGACCATAATATCCCTTAATACGGTCGCATTAAGGGCGCGATGTTTGTGTTGAAAGATTAAATCTATGTTGGCGTTCCGGAGTTTAGGATGTTAAAATTCAATGGATTATGTAAATATGGGTTCAGCTCTTAATGGAACGATATATTTGTATAATTGACATTCTGTTCCGTGAAATGAAGCTTAGGGACCTTCGAGTTTCAAATGAAGAGAAATGTGTCTGCTTAAAAGCATATATATCGTATATAAATACTTCTGTCTGTAGGGGCAACAAAAAAGATAATAAAGAGAAATGAAATACCGCGGTATAATCAACCCAAGCCTGGGTGGTAGGTATTTAAAAGTCGACTGCTAGTTAAGTCAAGTTCAGTTGACTGACTGATCTTACTATGAGCAACGATAACACTGTAAGAAAAGTACTTACTTAAATATCTCGTGACATTTCACAAAAATAAGTAGTTCTGACTTCTGACTTTAAATTCGGCGCAATAATTTGAAGCTTAATATTGCGTATGAAGTTGCAAGCAAACCTAGTATGTATTTAGTAATAATAATAATAATAATCATCATTTATTTCAGGCATGGCAATCAATACAGGAGCTACCAGCGTTGCATGACATCATTGCACAAACTCTAATTTTGTATTCGTAAATGGAACGCTAGCTATGCTCAAAAGCATTTCTGGAATTTTCTACTAACCGCCACAGGCCAAGCAGACGAATTAATGAATATTAGACTTTATTGCAACGGTGCAAGGCACAAGCAGTTTCCCGTTTTCAACGCGTCAGTAACGAATCAAAACCAATAAAGCTAGACCTCTCAACCCTCTCGCTCTTAATATTAAACAGGCGATAAATATTCACGGCAATGTATAATCAAGTGTCTCTGTTAAAATGGATGGATACAGTGACCCACGTGATACATTCTTTATTCAAATTTCGGGAGGTAAAAAAAAGATTTGGAAGGTATTTTAAAAGGACGCCTTAAACGACTTTTATCAATGATATATGTATTTATGTGATGCCTTTTTCGTGTGAACACTAAGAACGAAAAGGGTTGATAAACTAACTGTTATTGTTTAATGGTTATTAACATTTAAAACAAATATTATCTTCGTTAGAAGTTACTTCGTTCCGTTAAGCAATTTTGTAACAGTAATTTCCTTTCTAGATAACATTTGTAGAACAAAAATGTAGTAGCAATATGGTCTGGCGCATTGTCCCAATGATAAGAAAAAATACGCACATACCCATTTAAAAATATTAACAAGCAAACCGATTTATAATACATAAAAATAAGTTCTTAACAACTGTTAATAGATGCATTTGATACAATAAAAAAATACTGTTTTAAATATTTGTGGTATTTTGATGTAGAAACAGGTACGTCTTTCTTTTGGACACAAAAAATACAATTCGTTTACTGGGGTGTAACTGCAGCATGAAGTGACGCACTTTATTTTATTCTGAGGTATAAGTGTACGCCAATGGATTATTTACAAAGTAACTTTCTTAAACTCGTATGTCATCCATGGTTACGATACGACGCTATAGTTACGCGAATCATGTCACTCAAGCAGCGCCCTCAAATCAAGGATGCATAAAAACAATATAATGTTTGTTATTCAATAGCTAATTATTAACAAAAATCAGAAGACGGACAACGAAATGTGTTCTAGATAAAATTTGCGGTCGTGTCATTGACACAAAATGGCCGTTTTAAATTACAAAAATTAGTTTTGGGCTGTAGCAATGTCACTGCATGTGTCATAATACCGATATTTTTCCTCTAAAGCCAAAACATAAGCATAATAAACGTATACTGGTCATTTAACGCCATTTCTATAAACAAAGTGTCGTTAACTCAGTAAAAACTCAACCACCTACCTATTCCCTAACTGACATCTTCACTAACGCACAGAAGCTGTAATAGGTCGTAGATCCATGAAGTAGAGTCTTATATTGCTTAACAGAACACAGAAAGACTGGTAGGTCTATCTGACTGACTATAAGTGCCCGCATGCGTGCTTATCGCTGGCCAGCGCCATCTGTTGTTGTCAATGGGAAGTATTGTGCGTTTATACCCTTAGTAGCTTAGCTGTAAGTTTTTTCTTCTCAATGCGCCCGTATGCAGTTTAAAGTGTGGAAAATGTACCTTCTTACTTTTAATGGATAACGGAGCTAATACGGCGGCACTGTTGAGTCAGATAATAAGAAACATCGACAAATGTCGACGCAATCAATAGGGATGTTGCCTGGGTAAAAAAATAGTAATTCTAATTAGTCCGCCAGTTAGATAATCAAAAAATATTGAACACTTATTTTTTGCTTTATCAAATCAATGAAAATTTACAAAGATTTCGTCATTTATTGTTTATTTGACAAAAGAAAAAATATGTGTTCAATATTTTTTTATAATGTAAATGACGGACTAATAAGAACTTTTTAGGCAACTAGCCTATTGGACGCATGTGCCATATTTTTAAAAAGTTTCCGAATAATTTTGACTAGTAAAAATTTGCTCAAAAATTTTAGCTTTATTATTCAAGAGCAACTTGCACCAAAGCCCGGCCAAAAACAAACATGATATGCACAAAATATCACTGCACAAAGATAAACACCGGCGAAACTAGAACCAATTTCCGTCTGAAATGCGTAAAAAACATCTTTCAATATAGATTTCGACTTTCCCCCACAATGCTGCCCCTGCACTGCACATATTTGCCCCTATTTAATTCGTGTACGTGTGAAGCCCAATCAAGGTTTGAATGAGTCGATCTAGCTTATAGCGTGTTCTCGCGAAAGGACTTAATCCGCTATGGGAGTATGATTGGTTTGGATTTAGAACGATCAAAAATAACGTTGTCAGTACGAAGATAGTTTTCGTGTTTAGGGTTCCGTACCTAAAAAGGAAAAAAGGAAACCTAATAGGATCACTTCTTTGGCCGTCCGTCCGTCTGTCTGTTTCTCAAGACCTTTTTCTCCGGAACGGGTGGAGGTATCAGGTTGAAATTACTATCAAATACTAAGGTCTCCAATCCCTTGGAGCTGTGAAAAAGTCAACCTTCTAAGTCACCGCAATCAAAAGATATGGCCGTTTATGCCATATTATATTTTGATACTCGTAAGGGAATCAAAACCTATAGGGTACTTCCCGTTGATCTAGAATCATGAATTTTGGCAAGAAGCAATGTCTTATAGCACAAGTAAAGGTCAAAGTCCGAAAACCGTACCTTTGTACTTACATCACATATTTTCCCCCTTCTTTTAGGGGTATGTCTTGAAGAGTTGGTAACCCTGCTGTACGCTATATTTATTCCTGCTTGGACCATGTAAGGGTGTGTGTCAGTATACCTAATTTAACAGTTTAGAATTACGATTTGCGTGTTCTGTTCACTAAAAACGTATTTTTCATGTTTCAACATACATCCACACACGAGTAGGACAGAAACTCGAATATTTTTAACATGTTTGTTTAGGTACAATCCCGGCTCGGATGTTTACTCGCCGATAAGCGATCGAGGAACTTGTACCCGATTGCTTTTATGTATATTCTGTTTAAATTGGCCCACAAATTTAACCAGAACACACTCATGTCCAAGTCGTCCAAGATAAATTCAACAGTAACAGTAGCTGTGGAAAACTCACAAGGGGACTTTCTAACAAGAGAAGTGTCATTTGACTAGCGTTAGCCTGTAGAAAAACTCGGACAAGTGCGAGTTCAACTCGCGTGGAGAGGGTTCCGTTCCGTACATGATTATCTGTAATTTCCATATCATAGACTTCTTATAGATTTTCCTGTAATCTATAGATAGGTAAAAAACTATTATCCGTATATTTTTTCAAAATGTTAGGTCCAGTAGTTTCGGGGATAAGGGGGGCGAATGGTAAATTTTCGCCTATTTTCCTAAATAACTACTACTAAACTACCTACCGATTAACTAAAAAACTAAATTTATCTTAAAATTCTAAAAAAATATATATTTAAGATTCTCACAACAAGCCCTTTCATTTGATATGTGACACGATATCGTTTGCAAAGCTTTTTTTCTTAATTTTCTAATTAACCCGCCAAAAGTTGCCCCCATGTTTAAAATACATTTATTTACGTTTCGCGTCCATGTTACGGTCATCGACTTGCATATGTGTACCAAGTTTTAAGTCAATCGGTCCAGTAGTTTCGGAGAAAATTGGCTGTGACAGACGCACGGACAGACAGACACACGAGTGATCTTATAAGGGTTCCGTTTTTTCCTTTTGAGGTACGGAACCCTAAAAACGGAGAAAAGTGTATGAGGTGACTTTAAGTAAGAGCTTAGCGTATCGCGTCTTATATCCTCCCATTATTGCCTCCCAGTTTTGTTCATTCATCTCCGGGCTGACACCAAATGGCACTTGTCTCGTCTAGACCACAAAATAAATAGTTCTAGACCCCATTGTCAGTCGTCCACAGCTACTGTTATCGTTGAATTTAACTTACGTAAATAACGGGTTTATTTAAAATCTAGCTCCACTTCTAATAATATCTTTTATCGGTTCGGTGCAATTCTACAAGCTTACTTGAAGCGAATATTTACACGGTCATGGCGGTTTTATTACGCAATTGCTTCAAGTTAAACTCGACAAGAACATAAAACAACGTTCTAGTAATAATATAAATGTCAATGTTCCTGTTTACGACTCCTAGCTCCTAGCTATTCCTAAAAAGTTTTAAGATTGCATTTGTGAGACAGATGTCGGTATAAACAAAACATGCATCTATAAATAGAATTTACCTGACTGCCCATTTTTTCTCAGAGAGCTTTCATTTAAGATTTTCAAGATCAACAAAAGAGAAAATTGTGACTTAATTTCCGGTGCCGAACATGTTGCAATATCTTTATCATTTCGGTCACTTTAACAATTTCATTGCCAAGTACGCCGAGATTAAACTTAAACCAAATTATATCACCTCGTACGATAATTGTTTACATTTTCATATTTTAAGTTGCATTCATCTTCTACTCCTTCACAGAACACGGCTACGGCGATGTCCGTGAAGTTAGCAGAGTATTTATGAGCAGATCAAAAATAATGCACAAGAGTGCTGTAGTTCCTGATACTTTTTAGAAATAGTTCTGGCGGATTTACCGAGAAAATACCCTTTTTTTCATGCTCTGCTGGAAGTTAGCAGATCATTGGCTCGAAAACTAAAGTTCGTTTTTTCTCGGTAAATCCGCCAGAACTATTTCTAAAAAGTATCAGGAACTACAGCACTCTTGTGCATGCCAATAGAACTCCAATTTATTTTTGATCTGTTCATAAATGCTCTGCTAACTTCACGGACATCGCCGTAGCCGTGTTCTGTGAAGGAGTGGAAGATGAATGCAACTTAAAATATGAAAATGTAAACAATTATCGTACGAGGTGATATAATGAGGTTTAAGTTTAATCTCAATCAAGAAAATCAATTAAAAAAGTGTAGTTTTTTGCAACTAGGTATTTAGGTAAATTATTATTCTCATGGTGGTTTAGACTTGTTCGAAAAGAGAAAATTACCAGTAACCTTTGGTATGATAAAAATGACATTACAATTTATAATAAAATTTATATAATATTGAAATTATCAATTTACGAACATCTCCCGATTTCTCCTGATTTTTATTTGGTAAATCTATCGTTTATTCCAAAGTTACTTTTGCAAGACTGAGTAAATTTTTATTGAATCTACAATTATGTTAAAACATAAGTCCGTCTTTGCGAGCCTAACCCTTGTAACCTTCTTTACATAACCATGTACGTCTGGTTAAAGACATTGAGTCGTAAAACTCGAGTCGGGCCGCAGGATTACAGATGAATTATTAACGTCGACATAAAACCTGGACCTTTTTTATTTTCATCGGCCTGATCCTGTTAAAACAGGACCTAAGTCGGCACCAAATTTGCTGCTACGCGAGAGGTTTTCAAGACTATTGACGCCTCTGTTTCAATGAGGGTCGATTTTTTTTAAGCGCGTTTGCGTACCTACGTACGCAAAAATCAAAATTAACTTATTAAAAAAACATGACATCAAAATACTTCCTATTTCAAAAATATATTTCCACGCAGACGAAGTTGCGGGTACATTTTATTACAAATTACTGTGCCTACCTGTACTTTGCTGAAATTGGTTCAAATTTCAACTTTTTCATTCATGAATTGACAATTGATTCATGGTTGAAAATTACTTCCATCATTTGTTATTATTTTAGTACACGAGGAAGGAATCACTACTGAGCATTACAAATGCTAGGACTTACGAGATTAAAATATAGACAACGCGTATAACATAACGAATTCATTTCGTCCCGGTAAAGTCAAACACTGTGTGGAATTTTTTCATCAAAATTTGACTAAGGTGCCGCGCAATCTTCGCGCGGACAAATATTTGTCCCGGGTTAATTATAATATGCCGGGACGGAATATGGGACGCATTTTTATTGCAAGTATAGGCTTATGGAAGATATTATTGCTACACAGTGTTTATTTATACACAAAAGTGTTTGGTTCTCAATGAGACGTATCTTAAGAAGAAAGTAGAAGGCATTTTCGTCTTCGTGCATAAAATTCTCATTTTAATTCAAGGTTAACTGGAAGAGATCCCTTAATAACATAAGTTCGCCATATAATTAATATTACATTTGAAGGTTTGGAACTTTTTAATGTGCAATAAATAGTTTACATCTATACCTATATAAACAGCTCAGTAGTCACTAACAAAATCTTAACTATCCGGGAAGTCAAGACCAGCCTACCTTAGTAAGAGGCTACCCGTACCGAATGACCTTGACTTTAATCCAACGTACCTTCCCCGCATTGACATAAGTCAAGTTATTAAAGTGCCATTTGGATATTTAAAAACACAAAAGGAATAAAATAAGGTTACAAAATTCAAAAATTATGGAGATTACAATATTTTTTCCAACCATTTTACATTTCCAAACAATTTATTTATAGGACTATTGGTCTTCTATTCACAATTATTACTTTTATTGTACTAAGATAAATTACCAAATAAAGGACTACAGTTAGATACAAAAAATATATTAATTTTGTACTTTTGGCTATGTAGTTCAAAAAAAGTTTAAACACCTAAAAATCATAGCAAAATTCTGTGTCTAACGAATGTTAAGAAAAGACCGATGAATCAGTTTTTTGTTATTATATGTTGAGAACCAACAGACTAGATGGGACCTGCAAATTCGCCAATTCATGCAGTGCGCCTCTAATCATGAGAATCGATTCGAGCGCATTTATGTACAGGAAGCAACGTCAATATCCTATTTGAGTGGAAATTCCCCAACCATTTGATTTTCTTTACGTGTCAAACGCTTCACTCGCCGACGAGCTATCAACTGCACGGATACCGGTTTGTGATTCTCTTTACGTGTCAAACGCTTCACTCGCCGACGAGCAATAAACTGCACGGATACCGGTTTGTGATTCTCTTGACGTGTCAAACGCTTCACTCGCCCACGAGCTATCAACTACACGGATACCGGTTTGTGATTCTATTTACGTGTTAAACGCTGTACTCGCCGACGAGCTATCAACTGCACGGATACCGGTTTGTGATTCTCTTGACGTGTCAAACGCTTCACTCGCCGACGAGCTATCAACTGCACGGATAACGGTTTGTGATTCTCTTGACGTGTCAAACGCTTCACTCGCCGACGAGCTATCAACTGCACGGATACCGGTTTGTGGTTATCTTTACGTGTAAAACGCTTCACCCGCCGACGAGCTATCAATTTCACAGATGCCGGTTTTTACGCTGCATTTCCACTGATACGGAGAGTGATCAACCAGAATGCTTGACATATTGCAATGACATAGAGCGATGTGATTGGTCAGCTCAGCTCATCTCCGCTCGTCTCCGCCTCAGTGGAAAGGCAGCCTAAGTATGGGACGCGACGTGGAGCAGATCGCCAGTGAATTAGAGAATCACACCTAATATTTTGTAGCACGTTGATGCAGAAGCTAGCTATTACCGTATACCACTCACGTATGTAACTGGTAAGGTAAACAGCGCCTGGAATAACCGCGGCGAATGGGTTCACTCACTCGCTCTTACCTGGAAACAAACGATAGGTACTTTAAATACACCTCATAATATATCTGCAGATCGCACATCAAAGATTTCGACAACTGACTCTGTATAATAATTTGTTGAGCTTGTACTATGAAAGTATTTTCGATAAGAAACCAAAATTAATTTCGCTCTACAGCCATTTGATTTCTCTAACGTGCGCAGCGGATGATCAGCGATGAGGGACACATTAAAATTTGGACCGAATTACTTTATCCTTAAAGTCTAAATTAATAGTTTCGTTTATCCGCTGATCAGCCGCTGTGCACGCTAGGGAATATCACCACTGTTCTGGTACAGCCTAAAACTAGATGTGGTTCAAGGATTTACGGAAAAGAGTGGTATAACTTCAGACATGTACTTGGGGATCCACGTCCGTTAGAGCATAGGTGAAGAAGAAAGCGTCAGGGTAGAGAATTACACCAACATCTTCCACTTCTAATTCCGGGCGCTCTCATCATATTCCCAGATTTGGCAGGTCGGGTTATTAGTGGAGCGACTGCCATCTAACCTTCGTAAAACTTGTGATAGACCAATTGAATTATGGTTATACATTTAGTTACGTAAAACTTTAGCTTTCATCACGATGCTTTCGCCGACCGTCAGAGCACCGGTTACCGCAGTTCGCAGGTAGGTAATGTATACTACATAAGTTAGGAAAACTCACTGGTACGCGACAACCGCCAAGATTCGAACTCAGTACTTCACGATCATGAGACGACATCCTTAGCCACTACGCTTCCGAAGCTCGCTGTTAAAACCCACTCCTGGTAAAAACCGGTTTTTAAAGCGGCAGTGGCAAGCTCGTCGCCGAGTTCGCTGAGCACTAAACAGTACTATACACAGTCTATTCGGGAACGTCTAAGTGATACTGCAGCGACCCGCGAGCGAGACTCGCATCTCGCTCTTACGCATTACGCGTCGTGCGGAAGAGGGGGGTGAGAAATCTCGCTCGCGATTCGCTACCACATCAGTTAGTGTTCCCGAATCGAAGGCGCAGTTCTCGCTGTCGAACTCTTGCGGAAATACTGCCTGTTGCCGATACAAGTAAAAGGGACCGAGTGATAGTTTTTTATTACGAGAACGGTTTGCATAAATTCATGATAAGGGGTCATCCATAAAGTACGTCACACCTTATGGGGGGGAGAAGGTCGACGAAGTGTGACATTGTGTGACAAGGGGTGCGAGGGGTCATAAGTTTTGTGACGTCACATATCAAAATCTAATACATCTTAGAGTTAAAATGCCAAAATTGTCAATTAACGAAAAACTTGAAAATATTTCCAACTCTACCTGTACGGACATAAGGTTTCAATTGTTTTGTTGGCGAGTTCACACTCTCTCTACTAGTGTAGAGCGCGGGTCCCGTTTTTACAAATGTTTCATTTGCTGTTAATTATATTAAAAAGTAATTTAAAGGGAAATAAAACTAATTTCGGAACTGCTGTTTTAGTTTAATAATTTGTAGATGTAAAATTGCAAAATATGTGACGTCACACTAGGGAGGGGGGGGTCTCACAAATGTGACCAACTGTGACAAGGACGGGGGAGGGGTCAAAAAATCTCAAAATTAGTGTGACGTACTTTATGGATGACCCCTAATGGTACTGAATCACAGGTTGTATACAAGCTGATATACCTCACATTCTATTTCGCTTTGCTTTTATAATACACAAGGCAATTTTTAATTTAGTAGAAATTGTTTTCATCATGTTGTTAGTTTTTCATTACGCGGCGTCCCGCCTGCCCCACTTGAGTCTGATTGCTAAGCGGAATCATTCCCCAGTTTAGCTGCTTTGTAGCAATTAATTATACGAAATAAATGAGCATTGTTCATACCAATTATTAGTTATGACAAAATGCTCGTGTATTACCCGACCCCTTTAGTAATAGGGTTCCGTACCCAAAGGGTAAAACGGGACCCTATTACTAAGACTCTGCTATCCGTCTGTCCGTCTGTCATCAGGCTGTATCTCATGAACCGTGATAGTTAGACAGTTGAAATTTTCACAGATGATGTATTTCTGTTGCCGCTATATCAACAAATACTAAAAAATGTAATAAAATAAATATTCCCATACAAAAAACGTGTTTTTTTTGCTTGATTGTAGATAATGGCACGGATCCCTTCATGCGCGAGTCCGACTCGCACTTGGCCGGTTCTTTTAAATTGGGGTCATTCGGTGAGTCGGGTTTCTGTGCTCGCGCGCGAACAGTATATGATAGGTCTTACAATAAAACACTGGTTTACATAAGCTTAATTGCATTTCTAAAAATAACGTTTTAGTACATATTTCCAACGTCACATACAACACATCTACGAGTGCAGAATATTTAAATACGTAACTTCTGCTATCTGTTTAATAAGTTGCCCGTTGATTTTAAGTCGATCTTGAGCACCAACGCCTTCAAAATAAAACTTAAGGCTTTTTTGCTGAAGAAGTGCTATTACTCTGTGGAGGAATTTGTAACGGATGCTGCTGAACAACAACTGTAACGTTCACGTTTTTGGTAATCAATTATGTTGTCGCTTTTTTATATAATTATTATTTTTAAATTAGATTAACTGTAACTGGACATTTTTTATTTAAATTTTTATGATGACTTACTATTTTATTTTATTTTTTTGGATTGTTATTAGTTTGTATGTTGTGCTTTGTATATCTTTAGTGTTAATTTGACATTTATATGTGTTTTCAATGTTAATCATTTGTATTGTTTTTGAAGATTATTGTAATTTCAACACAAATTATTTTGTTTAATTAAAATAAATGAACTGAACTGAACCTTATTCGTCAACGTCATCCTCAAATTTACACTGACATTTGAAATAAATAAATCAATCATGAATAATATAAGTTATCACTTTAACCGTCTTCGGAAATAGTAGTTCTTTCCCACTTTTACCGATGTCGTATTACTCATTACATCTGTAGCAAGGAGTAAGGCGATCTCTACGTAATGACGGCTCAAGTTCTAGTTTTTCTCCGAAGTGCTAATTGGGAATTGAAGGTATTCTAGTTTTATTTCAAAGTATGAGAATAGGTAATTATATTTCTGTAACTATTATTTCGTTGAATTCAACTGGAGTACCTATCGTTAAGGGAAACTTCTTATAGTCTTCCATCAAACTGGTAGAGGCGTCAGTTACATCGTCACCTTTATGTGCCGTGAGAAGGGACTGAGCAGTCCTACCGCGCGGCCCCAGGTTTCCTCACGATGCTTTCCTTCACCGAAATGCTATTGGTAAATATCAAATTGAACCCCGCACTCTACCTCGGTTTGAGCAGACCTTTATTCGGAGTAAGCCCAAATAGCCTGCATGTTTATGCAGTGATACTATACACGGCCACACGTGGAGCCCACGGTCCGCTCCAGAAATACCGGCGTAAACACCGCAATATGTTCACAAGTAATGAACCGAACACTTGGCCGGGGTATAAATAGATGGATGAATAGTGCTGGGATTGCACAGGCAACACCGGCAATCGGCAACTGTGGCAACTTGGGCAACTTTAGTCGCCGACTATGGAGTTACAAGTATGGTTTACATAGATACATAGGCATCACGCCCGAAATCCCTGGGTGGGCAGAGCCACAAGACTACTTGTAGCCACGTTCGATTAATTAGTCCTAAGATGGTATGATGAACTGTATGGTGACAGGTGATCAGCCCGTCGCCCATACAGATAGTCCACCATGTTGGAGAGGACCCGTCCCTTAGTCGACTTTTACGACATGCCAGGATGATAAGCATCTGCACGCATTCTATGCTATTTCTTCACTTCCAGTGCAGCAGAGGAGAGGTTTACGCAACTTTAAAATTCGCTAACTTTAATACGTACTGTGCCTGCATCTACGTAGGCACAGAACACCCGTGTTTATCGTCAAGTTAAATTTAAAATTACTGTATCGTTTTTTGTAGTCAGGCGATTACATTAAAACAAAAAATATACGCTACCTTGGACGTTTCTTAACCTCTTCTCTTATAGCCGTTCCCAATATTCAATCCTTGGATAGGATTTGGTTACTAATGGTTAAATATTAACGTTTGCGGCATACAAAACATGTCAATTTTACTGCTAAAACCCACGGATTAAATATTGGGAACGGGCGTTAATCGCTTGTTAAAATCCCATCACAATCCGTTCAATACTTTTCCATTGATACCTATTATTATATGTAAATATAGCTATGGTTTGTACTTAAATTCACGCAAAGGATCAATCGGATTCCTAAAGATCCATTTGTATTTTGAACATTTCTAGACTACACTGTTGTGATGTAACAAATACTATTTTTTTGTATTGAAAATAATAGTCGCACTGAAATTTCTATTTATCGTGTCGTATACTCGTTATCGATAAATCGTATACTCGCCACATCACTAGAAGAAGCCATAGAGCAACATCTGTGTGCGTTTGGTACCGTTTTCTTTTTTTTTCGGCGTAGGGCTGTGCTATAAAAAGATGAACTTGGTTTACTGCATGTGTGTTTACATTCCACTTTTTGTGTTCGGTTTTCGAATCTTTGAAGTCTATGGTAAATCATTATGGCTGGATTTGTTATAGAATATTGAAGAGTTTGGGTACCTAGTCAAGAAGAAGTCATAATTATTATTATTTTGTGCATTTAAGCGCTGTTTTAGTGTAACGTGACGATGGGTCATCGGCCTGTCTTTCTACTAAGAATTTGCCATTCGTTTTTATATAAACTCTAACTACAGAAAATATATTTTTTCAATATTTTGGAGACATATGTATGAAAAAATGATAAATTAAAAATATCGGAATCATATACATATTTGCAGAAATAGAGCCTAATAAGCTGATGATGATAATGGTGAACTTAATTAGAGTTACTTTCTATCGGGAATTCCTTGACTGAATTAAATAACTAAAATTAACTCAATTTCAAATAATTCTCCAAATTGACTATTTTAAGTTTTAAATAAGTTTGAATGGCTTTTGAATGCGAGAAGACTAGAATAAAATATGTATGAGTTATAAAGAAAAACGGGACAAGGGCGAGTCAAACTGTTGCTGTTGCAGAGGAAAACCATTTATCTTTAAATTATAAAAAAAAAATAAGATCCTCACAACGAGCCCTTTCATTTGATATGTCACACGCCAAGGTTTGCAAAACATTTTTTAAAATGTTCTAATTTACCCCCCAATTTGTTTTAAAAGTGGCCCCCATGTTTAAAATTCATTTATTTACATTACACTTCCGTGTTGCGGTCACCGACTTACATATGTGTACCAAATTTCAGCTCAATCGGTCCAGTAGTTTCGGAGCAAATTGGCTATGACAGACGGACAGACAGACAGACACGACTGATCCTATAAGGGTTCCGTTTTTTTTATTTTTGAGGTACGGAACTCTACAAAGTATAGAAGGACTTACTTACAAGTATACATGGTTTAAAAAGTCGAGAACTGCCGGACACTCTGTAAGCAGCTGTCAATTTCCCAGTCATAAAGTTCATTATGTATGCTTAGCGAAACTGCAATATTTCAGAAGCAATCTGCATATTGGCGTTTACTTTCTCGTTTATAAGTGCGCGAGTAATTCATACTATTACATAAATACCCTAAGGCTATTGTTATTTAAGATACGAACCGGCCCAACAAAACCAGTTTTGAAATTACCAACACCTGTATCTGAATTACTAGTTTTTGCTACATGGATCTAAAGTGTCAAGTCAAATTGAGGCTGAATATCATTCAAAATCATCAAGGTATAGTTTAAAATGTGTCGTTGCTATGTTGTGTTAGTTGTCTTAAAATAAGTAGCCTATTCCCTTCCCCAGGGCTTAAAATATCTCCATACCAAATTTTATCAAAATTGGTTCTGCGGTTCAGCCATAAATCGGCTCTCATCGGATTGCATGAACTTCCCTTAATTCAACTTTCCAGTCCCTATATCAATGTTTAGGGGTTGATTTTCTTTAAAAAAACTAATCTATATCCTTAGCTAGGGCTCAATCTATAACCATACCAAATTGCAACAAAATCAGTTCAGCGGTTTAGTTGTGAAAAGGTAACATACAGACAGAGTGTGGTGTATAGTGGTTAGAAAGGAATCATTATTATTTTAGTCTTAATAAATTAATCACTGATTTCTAACAGATAAGAGAATAAACAGTGCGGCAAAGAAGAATCTTAAGTAGAGATAAAATGGTAATGCATTATCCTGAACAGTTTCTGCACTTTTATTAATTAAATAAACAACAGATATCAATTTTTCGTTAAACCTATATAAGAGTATAAGACCAGCATACGCCGATGTCTCCCCTGCACCTTAAAAAAAACCTGCCCACGGACCTTATTGTCGTGGTCAGTGCCTCCTGCGCACAAAAATAAGACAAAACCGCCTGTTGAAACCAGTCCGACCGCTTTAAACCACTTTTCCTATCCCGTCTGCCGTGCCATCATAAAACCACGGCGACACAAAGGATTATAACCCTTGCTGTAAATACCAAAGGTCCATCGCGAGTGAAGTGGTTAAGTGGTCGTTTTTTCGTGCAGTGCCCTGGCTATGATATAAAGATGTTCGTTTCGTTTTCTTTAGGAATTCGTTTTCTTTGGGACAAGGTTGGTGCTGCTAAATTATTTTGTAGTTAATTATGCCGTTATAGAACTTCTCGTCTACTTTTGTAGTTTGCCATTGCCTTTGTTGTGTGGCGTGAAACTTCTTGCAGCTACTTTCTTTATCGATTCCTCAGTGCGAGGTCTCATCAATAAAATCGTATAATTACTTTTGATAGGATATAGAAGTATCGTTACTTAAACAGTAAAACAATGGACCATCTTCGCCATATGTCAGCATCTATTTGGACTATCCACATGATTAGAACAAAGGATGATAAAAACTCGTTCCCACTTTTTTCCTCTGCCTTCGTCTACTAACCCATGCCTCCATTTTGTATCTCCAGTGACAAAGCAGTATTTGGAAATGAAGTATACCCAAGGTGCTCTTTTAATAATGTTAAAAAATTATGTATTAAACAAGAAACACCTCTGGTTTATAAATTGAAATGAATAAAGGTTTTATTGTTGTCTTTTCGATTCGATCGACACAGAGCAAGGATCTGCAAAGCATATCAATAGCCTAGCAAAGGCTCTTAGTGAACCCTTGAATATAAATAGGGCTGAAACGCCAGCACTTATGGGACTACACCTTACAGGAGAGGAAAAATATGGAGGGACAATCTTCACTGCAAGGTCAAGCGTCGCAAGGCAACAAAACTACCTACAAAGAAATTGCTTTAAGCTCGAGATCAGCGATCAGCTATCGCATGATAGAAAAATAAAACAAAGACGTAATAATGACGTGCACGTCAATATTCTAAATCAGTGTAACGCGGTTATAACTATTATCCTTGTGTAAACACAACACCAGAGGTGACTCAAGAATGTAACGTATTTAACGTTATTAGCTAGTAAATAATACAAAACCAACACATAAAATATCATAAGGCGTTAACCTACCAGACGTTCACCTACCAGACGTTAACCTACCAGACATACCAACTAACAAAACGACCACAAAACATATGGTTGAAAAAAGATACAACAAACCAAAGCCAGAACGACGCGAGCCTCCGGAAAGCGCGAATACCTTAGGTGCCAAGACCTTTTGTAACTGGCCACTGGTAATCCTTAGCCATTTAGTGTAGGTCCCTCGTATCCTGGGTTTTGACCTGAAGTGGTATAGGTGAGGGGGAAGTAGGAGGTCTTTTTATGGTGGTGTTACAGTCACCTAAAGGTTCCGTGGTCAGTGACCATCGCCGAGAATAGCGCATGTACCTGCGCCTGCGCTGCTCGTGACGTCAGGGTGAACCAAGTACCAGTTCAGTGACATTATTAAAAATTAAAGCGTTCACTGCAGGTTATTTTAACATAGCTAGACTTATAAGCAGACATTTCTTTTGCACAAAAACCAAATTTTAAACTCCAATCTCCGCACCAAAATCACCAAATCACCCGCATGACGTCACCTTGTTCCATAAAAGCGTATAAGTAAGAAATTTAAGTCCTTGATAAAGCTAAAACGCGCTACCTGGCGTCGCAACGGATTTATAGCCCACAGAATTAACCCTAGACGTCACTCCGAGATTTATACGAAGGAAATGAGGGACTTTTAAGTGCACTCCCCGGTTGCTGTGACTACAATGTATAGGTTTTATGAGAGGTTTTATCAACGAGCGCTCTCAGAGTAGTGACATAGCTGAATTTGATTAACTTGTAACATGAACGGACAAAAGAAAACTTCAAAGAAAAATAAATGCAGCAGTAGACTCTTCTATTTAGAGCGTTCTTGGGGAGAGGCTTCTGCTCTTTCAACCTATTTAGCTTAGTTTAGGAACCGCGTTTCCTTTTGTACTGCGTCTGCTTCGATGACCGTTCCAATCCTGTATTTCACAACTTTGGTAGCGAGTTCAGATGCATTTGGCAGAAGTAGCCCATGTTGATTTAGTTGGACGGAATTAGTTGTTAAATCTCATTATGAGGGTGGTTCTGATGCGCTCGAATTCTAAGCATATCGTTTCTTATTACTTTATACCTATGATAGTTTTTATCGCTCGACGCAAAACGTCTGTAAAGGCTACAGGTATAAACAAGATCGTTACAGGAAAAGGTTGTTTCAGAGAAAATGAAATAATTTCTTCAAATAAAATTACATTTGCTTGCAATATGGAAACCCGAAAAATTTCATCTTCCTTACTTACATTTCGCAGCTAATATCATTTAAAAATGGTAATGACGAAACGTACAACTTTTCAAGTAGCGACCGAGATAAAAGAGTTCCTATGTAAGATATTTATATCGCTTTAATTTTTTTGAAGCATGGCTAATTCCACAAAAATGGAACTTGTTCCATTAAGAAAAGGTCTACGACCGAGGACGGACCTCGGTCGGTGTGAGAACCGATATTATGTATAATTTGTAAAGCAATTAAAATGTGTTTTTTGCGAGGAAAACCTCTATTCACCGCCAAGGATACTTATCTTTTATATTGATCAGTTATTTTAATACAACACTTTGCAGCTTACGACATTAAACAAATTGAACACAAAGAAAAAGCTAAGGGCTGTATTGGAAGATTTGTCTAAAGAAGGTAAGTAAGACCCAAAAAGGGTCCCAGAATAAGTAAAACATATCATCATAATTTATGATCTTTTGACGTTACAGAGTCATATTAACATATATTTTGTAAAGTATAAACACTTATTATTATTAAATAAAACCCTACTCAAATACTGGCAAATAATTGTGTGATTTAATCAAATTTTCATGTAGATGTTTAGATATTTTAGGAAACAGACAAACATTTCCGCCGGCCACGGATCCCGAGAACCCCATTGTACATAATAATCGTTTCCGTCCATTGAATCATCTCGTTGATGTATGCAAATGCCTGATTTAGATGGGTTTTTTAGTTGATTTTATTGATGGGTCGCTATTGCCCTGCATGACAATAGCGCTTCCTGAGTTTAGAACCCGATTCAGAAGTGAAGTTATAAAATCTTCGTGAACGGTTTTCACATATTCCTAATATTAGTCTTGTAACCGGAAAAATTCAACGAAAACAACGTTGATTCAATATGACCTCTTCCTCCCTTTTGCCTTGACAAAATGCTTACAATAAGCAATCCTACAGAAAGCCTTTCGAAGATTATACGTTTTATTCTGGAAGTTAAACCTGCACAACTTTATACGATACTTATACAACCTAATTAAATCTACATATAAAGGAGTTATGAACGTCACAGAATTTCGTATACAGTCAGACAGCGTAACGATGGCGCAGATGACTCATTTGTATATGTAAATGAAGTTAAAATTCAAAACGTCAAGTTTAACTTCGGGTTTTTGAAATTCAAATTCGTTGTCTGTGGTCGGTGTGAGCCCAAATTACAGTACAAGAATACTTAATTGTTTTATGGTGATTCTACAAAAGGCCCACCCGTGGAGATTATGAGTAGGTACATTAATCATGTTAGTCGCATAGTGGTCATTTAAAGGCCTTGGCCTAAGGGAAGGTTTTGTAATGATGAGGAAGAACGACGTATTTTTAGGGTTCCGTACCTCAAAAGGAAAAAAGGAACCCTTATAGGATCACTTGTGTGTCTGTCTGTCTGTCTGTCTGTCCGTCTGTCACAGCCCATTTGCTCCGAAACTACTAGACCGATTGAGTTGAAATTTGGTATTCATATGTAAGTTGGTGACCGCAACACGGACGCGTGACGTAAATATATGAATTTTAAACATAGGGACCACTTTTTGGGGGTAAACTAGAAAATTAAAAAAAAAGGTTATGCCACCTATATCGTGTGACATATCAAATGAAAGGGCTTATTGTGAGGATCTTAAATATATATTTTTTTGAATTTTAAGTAAAACAGTTTAGAAGTAATTCAGGAAAATAGGCGAAAAATGACCATTCCCCCCCCCTTATTTCCGAAACTACTGGGGCTAAAATTTTGCAAAACATACAGAAAATAGATCTTTGCCTATAGATTACAGGAAAACCTATAAGAAGTCTATGGTATTTAAGGTAACCTAGTAAAATTCAGATAATCATGTTCGGAACGGAACCCTCTCCACGCGAGTTTAACTCGCACTTTTTAAGATGTAATTGGTAGCTAAAAAGTATCTAGCGGGAGACTCTGCCTTAACAATATTTTCGTTGAAAAACCAATTAAGAGGCAGACAGAGGGTAACCGCAGACTAATGACTGTAAAAAGCCGTGGTAAAAGAGCCAAAACAAATCAAGAAAACTATCAAGCTAAACCTTAAAGAACAAACCGGTTGAATAATTGAGGAAAGTAAATTAGCTATTGAGTATATTCTGATAGGGACGTGAACTGTGCCGCCTGCCCACGAGGTGTTTTGGGGATACAAAGAGATGTGACTTATTTAAGATACAAATATTTGAAATACAGATACAAGATACAAAATACGCATTTTCATCTTATATTCAAAATACAATTTTAATAATGTATTTGTATGATGCATTTAGTAAATACTATGTAATGTATGTTTGCTAAAATACTTTTAATCATAATTACCTAAACATTTTTTTACATTTACTATGCAACCTTATAGATAGATACAAACGAACGCAACCTTGAACTTTAAACCATCCTATCGAAAATGAGTGATGAAATGTTTGAAAAACTGGGTTTACTTATATCTCAATTAAATTAAATTTTGATTTAAAACCTTAAAAATACAATATGTTTTATCATTGTGCGATCAAAGCGATCTATTCTGAATTCATGTAATAAACTTAAGCTCAGTATAATTGGGTTTTCTTTCAAAAGGCATTTTATCTTTAAAAAGTATTTAGAAGATACGTATTTTGTATCTAGTATTTCAGATACCATTTCCAAAAGTATCTCGTATCTGGTTTCTCAAATACTTATTTTAATAGAATCTTGTATTTTGTATTACAGATACCTTGTATAGGGTATCTTGTACATCTCTGGGGATACACTATCCAGACCGAGAGTCTATGTTGTAATTGTTCTTAGGGCCGGTACAGACCGGTCAGATACAGTTGACGTAACTGCATCAAACCGAGTGCGCAGTTCGCTTGCAGTTGCCATGCAGAACTGCACTCGGACTGCCATTTTGCAGTTCAAATGCTCTCCGTCTGTACCGGCCCATGGAAGCCCAGAAAAACCTATATTTAGGTCTGTGTCAGGGGTACAAAAACTTGTCGGGCGAAGGCTCTTTACTTCGTTTTATTTAGAAAGAGAAAGATCTTGACAGAAGTAAGCGTAAAGCTTCTTATTGAACACGTTTTACGGATATATTTCGGAATAAATGGAAATAAATGTTTGACAGTTTACCATTTATTCCGAAATATTCCCGTAAAACGTGTTCAATAAGAGGCTTTACGCTTACTTCTGTCAAGATCTTTCTCTTGCTAAAAACGAAGTATAGAGGAATCCCATACTGGCACATACAGGTTTTCTATTCAGCAGGCGACTTTTAGCCGGCGAGTGAGTGAGGGTTCAAGTTAATTTGTGGATATTTTGCCTTAATTCACCAAGCCCTTTTTCTTATCTCCGTTATCTGTGTTAACCTGTCAAGACCAAAAGTTAATTCTACAAGTTAAATCCGGAAATGACACACCGAGGTGGTAATTTTTAAACTCACCTGATCAGATAATGAATTTAAAGAATTTGTTACTTTTCGTTTAGGTTTTGATTTAATCGGTCGGAATAAACGTTTCGTATTTCAGAAATCCCAAAGGCATTTTAATACTGAATGAGTTAACTTATTTTGTTAAATAGTCGTTTCGCCCTAACCCTAACTGGTGTTATCCGACACGGACGTAAGCACACCAATTAAAACGTTTAATCAAAGCTCGTTCATAAATGAGTTTAGCCGGCAAGTTAATAAATAGTACCTACATGGTGACTTAGATGCAAAACCATTTTTTAGCGTTCCGTATTTGAACGAAATAGGTCTTCCTGTAATGTATAGCTAAAGAACTATTTTCTGTATTTTGTTCAGGCCCAATTTTAGGCCTCGGAGATAAGGCGAAACGGCCTTCGCCTATTTTCCTAGATAACTTCAAAACCGTTTATTTTAAATATAAGATAACAATTAAGATCCTCATAACAAGTCCTTTCATTCGATATGTCACACGCCATACTTAGCAAAAACTTTTTTTTTTAATTTTCTATTTTACGCCCCAAAAATAGCCCCCATGTTTAAAATTCATTTATTTACGTTACACGTCCGTGTTGCGGTCACCGACTTACATATGTGTACCGAATTCCAACTCAATCGGTCCAGTAGATTCGGAGCAAATTGGCTGTGACAGACAGACACACGAGTGATCCTATAAGGGTTCGGTGTTTTCCTCTTGAGGTACGGAACTCTAAAAAGGATGTTGTGTTGGAGAATGTTTTGATGGAGGCACTCACTCGCCTGGCCTTGACCACTACATCACGAAACATGAAGCAGCGCAACCTAATAAATAATAAGTCACGCTCCCTCGATCTTTAAAATAAACAAAAAATGTCCCTTGATTAATGCCCGTGGGTTTGACAGGTAAAAAAACTGACACGTCGCATCATCCAAACCCGAATCAGGGTCTATTCAACTTGACAATAGGATTTCTATACACCCCGGTTGACCTATAAACCACTTTATTACTTAACGCGCGGAGTTCATTTTCCTTTGTGGTGAACTTCCATTTGCTTTTGGCAGGTTTTTCGGCTGTATTACGAGTGCGTTAAAGGGTGTATTTGTTTGATGGGACGGGAAGAAAGGAATTTCAATATGGCGGCCGTGGAAAGGATGCGTCAGGATATAAAGTCACGGTTGGATGAGTGCGGGTGGCCGAATAAGATAGGAGATCTTACATTACACGTTCAAAAATTTCACATTTCATATGTATACATATTATTTGGATAGGTATGGCTATACAGGTCACGGATAATCGACTGGAAAGCTGGAAACCCAGTTAGAATTTTTTTTCTGGAGACAGTATCTCATATTGGTTCAATATTTATTGGTTTACTGTAGTAACATATTTTTTTGTTTAAAATGAGTCCAGCTGCTCTACGGAAAAAGAAAGTAACTGATTTTTTTTTCAAACCGGTGTTTTTACATGAAAACACCGGTTAGGAAAAAAAAATCAGTTACTTTCGTTTTCCGTAGAACAGCCGTGACTTTTTGATGTATATTTATTATTATTCACATGATGGCATTTTTATTGATTAACTATTTATAAAAATGATTGGCGCATAATTTTAAGTCTTTCTTTTTTTACCGGTAATTTACCGGTTAACCGGTTTTAAGCTACCTACGTACGTCAGTACGCCGGTTTTCGAATTAGGCCGGTAATTGCATTCCCTACTATTCAAGTTGTCACAACTATAATTTGGTTTTGTAACAACGCCACATCACACGAAATATATTACAACGATGATTACACGGGTTACACAAGTAATCCCTATAATTTCACTTCGCACTATATTTCGTCTTAGTATTACAAAATCTTGCTTGATTCGTTATATGATTAAAAAAGAAAATTACGCACAGAATATGCGTAACAGATTAGTTAAATACAAGCTAAACGCAGAAAGCAGATATTCTAATTTGACCTTCAGCGGCCCTAACATGCATGCCGCAAAGATAAATTAAACCCGTTTATCTCTATGACTATCTCTTTCGTCGGCACTAGTGAGAGAGAGACGCACTAAGAAATAAAATGGTCTATCTTATCTTTGTGTCATGCATGTTAGGGCCGCTGGAGCTCATTTTCATAGTAATTTCCACTGTCCAATTCGCAGGTTCGATGCCCGCCAGAGACAGATTCTCGCATCAACATATGTACCTACTTGTATTTTCTCTCGGACCATTGTCGTTTGGGCTGTTGAGTGTTACGTTAATTATTTCATTTAATCAGTAATATGGAGTCAAAATTAATTTAAAGAGGCTGCATCTAATGACTTTGAATCAAGAGAGCTTGTAACAGCTTAAATTAAATAAAGACATATTGATTCTGACTTTGACCTCTACTGTTTTTACAGAAATCCAATTCGTTTTGCTTATTACTTTATGTCTCTAATATGTTGTAAGCCATGCGAATGCAAAATGTATATGAACACGTGAGGTGACATTATTAATAAATTAAATACTGACATTCCAAGAGTTACAATTACTATTACTAATTTTAATATTTTTTGTAAATATTATTGTCTTGGCTGTTATTAGGTCGACAGGAATAGCTACTGATATTGAATGATGTTGGGTTTTATTTTGTTGTGTACTTGCTCGCCATACTGTATAGCTTTTCATTTTAACTATTGTATTTTTTGCAAGCCAGATGCTGGAGAAATAAGTGACACTTTGTAAATTTAAGCCATTTTTGTACTAAATTTTTAGCAAACTAAGGTTGCTCTATTCTATTCTACAAAGCACGTGTCTGCACACGGTGTAGCTAATCTAATCTGCGGCGACATATGAGCTACGTTGCTTAATAACTAACGTAGCGTTCCGTTCAAAATCGATAACTGTACGGATAATGATAGAATCGCAACTAGTTGAAACCTGCGTTTATTACGAAGTGGCTGCGCTGGTCTTATCTACGGTGACATGTGAACTGTGCTACTGTAATACGAGAGTGAGAGGTATCAGTGGCAGATTGCACGTTAATTAGATCACTACGTAATTGTACACGTTTTAGTTATTTGAATAATTATATTAAGCAACAAATTCATACGATATTTCGGCAAATAGTGACAATAACCCAGTAACTTTAGGCTTTGAGGTTGAAATCCAACCGACAGTGATGACATATTCGGTATGTGACTACCTGCGTCACGTAAAAAGACCGCTAACGGCCATACATTTTATGTGACTGTCAGCGGACTTTGTACGTCATGCGAACTATACATGTTGAAGGGGATTAGTTAATTGGACATTGACGTTTAATATGTACTTCGTCGTTCCTAAACTATTTTGTGCCTACTTACCAGTGGCACAGCCTGCTTACAAGTCGATTCCTGATGGCTTTACCAAGCTAGAAAGCTACGGCTAGCTGTCAGTGACGTCCATGTTACTCTAACTAACTGTCAGACTCGCACATACGGTTCTAATTCTTCCGGCTTCCCTTAGGAAATATTTGACGCTTTGCCACTGCTAGGAAGCTATGGCTAGCTGTCAGTGATGTCCATATTACTCTAACTAAATGACAGACTCGCACGTATGGTTCTAATTCTTCCGGCTTCCCTTAGGAAAAATTTCACGCCTCACCACGGCTACTTACGAGTATTTTTGACCATTTTGGCGCTGCCAATAACGAAAGCTTTTGCGCGCGTCCCGGGAACAAATAGCCAAAGTGAGTTCACATTTGAACGCTCACAGGGTGGTCTTAAATCGATACAGAAAAAAAAACCTTATATTTATAAGATAAAAGACCGTCTTTCAAGTATTATTATGAAGGTCAGTGCAAGGATATCATGAACCTTATTGTTTTGATGAATGATACAATAAAACAAAAGATATAAAGGTAGTGCCTTTTACGCCATTACAGAGGTGTACGCACTCGTCAAGTTCATGTTTTTTGTAGTACATTAATGTGTCAACGACATCGGCATTGTACTGCCGGAAGTACGCCATGTTGGACATTGCCTACCTAGGATACGTTAATTCCATGGTGTTTTATTAATCTATATAACACCTTTGCGTTATTTAACTCATCACATGAATACATTAAAATGGGTTGAATTTATCAGCGCTACAGAAGAAACTCAGGAGAAAGTAATCTTTAAAAGTCATACATTGATTTTACATCATATATAAAAATTTAATTAAAAGTAATAGAAACTAAACAAAGTAATAAAGCGATAAATGATAATTATAAGGTTTAGAAAGAACACGATTGTTTAATAAGGGGTCATCCATAAAGTACATCACACGTTAAGGGCGGGAGGGGGTCTACAAAGTGTGACATTGTGTGACTAGGGGTGGGGGGTCCTAAGTTTCGTGACGTCACATTTCAAAATCGAATACACCTAAGTGTTAAATTAACTTCAAAATATTTCCAACTCTTTCTGTATCGGCATAAGGAAAGGTAAAATTGTAAAATGTGACGTCACACTAGGGAGGGGGGGTCTTACAAATGTGACCAACTGTGACAAGGACGGGGGAGGGGTCGAAAAATCACGAAATTAGTGTGACGTACTTTATGCTGCCCTGCTAAGCCGAAAAGCGGTATCTCAATCAGAGTAAGTCTTGAGAAAAAAAAATACTTTATGACAATTTACAAAAAGTTGATTTTCTCAAGAGTTACTGTGATTGAGCTACCGCTTTTCGGCTTAGTAGGGCAGTATGGGTGACCCCTAATCACCAAATTAAAAACTATGGAATAAGGTACTTGCGCCAAAGATGGCCCGGTTCTTAAGATGGCCCACTTTCAATATTTGGTATTTATTAAAGTTAGTGGTACTAACTACCGGGCCATCTTTGGCGCAAGTACCTTACTATATCAACTGTCACTTTTTATCAACGACTGTAGGTACATTATGTATTATGTAGCGTATATATTCGTACGGTTTGCGCGATATGACTGGCCCAGTCACTGCGTCGCCGTAAGTCACAGGTATTGGCAAGAATTGCGCAACTGCGGAGACAATGCCGCGTGGGAAGCTCAGTGTTATCGTGCAATTATTCATGCATTTACAAACACAACCCAGGTGGCTTGTGTTTTATAAGAATAGCTGTAATGTTACCGTCTGGAAGACGAATGTTACATTTGGGTTACACTGTAGGAGAGGGGTCACATCAAAGGCATAAGTCTAACCTAACCTAAGCATCTATGGCAGGGCTTTGATACAGTATCATCTACATTTGTCGTCATTCATTCCCTTTAGTGTTTGGAAGGAATCATTTTATTAAGTTAAATAAGGGATCATGCAAAGCTTACAAATAACAACCTTTAGAATTTGAATTAACATAGCCTGAATTAGCGACAAAGAGTAGGTACAGTTGGAAAATGAGTGGTAGGCCGCGCCGTGGACACTATTACTATCGCAATATGTCCGATTTTGCTTTGTACTGCGGTCCTTCTGCTCATTGCCCAACATTAGGTAAAAACCGGCCAAGTGCGAGTCGGACTCGCGCACGAATGGTTCTGTAGCAGTATCTATAAAAACGGCAAAAATCACGTTTGTTGTATGGGAGCCCCCTTAAATATTTATTTTATTGTTTTTATTTTTAGTATTTGTTGTTATAGCGGCAACAGAAATACATTACCTTTGAAAATATCAACTGTCTAAATATCACGGTTCATGAGATACAGCCTGGTGACAGACGGACAGACGGACGGGCGGACAGCGAAGTCTTAGTAATAGGGTCCCGTTTTACCCTTTGGGTACGGAACCCATAAAAACGGCCGGTGAAATTTAAGTCGGAGGACAGCACATTTTTGTGTTCTGCCGTTTTCGGGCTAAATAATTAAATTATCACAAAAATAAATTACATTTCAATTATATGATAAACATTATTCGTTTTATAGTAAGTTACCAACTAAGAAGCTTATGGAGGTGCACAGTTACCTTATAAAACATATATGACGTTTTTCAGCAAAGTTCTAGTACCTGTGGACAAGAAAAACATTTATTTAGCTTTTTATAACCGCCTGTAAAACTGTTTTCGTCGTCGAACTGAAGTGGGCAATTTACTATTTAAACCCTACATCGCTTTAATTCCAGTTAAATTTACATATTACAAGGGTTTTAAAACTAAGTACTCGTTATAACACACAAACCTCACGCTACTTGCCGCTAGAAGCTCATGCTTAATCTTGTGTTGATACCCTAAACCAAACAAAATCAGAAATCAGTTACTATGAATAGTTGAAGATTGAGTTTAAAATAATATAATAATGAATGTAGTCTCTTAATTTAAAACTAACTTTAAAACTAAAATTAAAACTAACTTAGGCTAAGCTTTGAATGTTACTAACCATCTATGGAATTGTACTTATTCTGAAATAAACTATTTATTATTATTATTATTAATTTGATGACCTGTAACGTAACAATCAAATTCTCGCATGAAAATCACGGCACTCCCAGATGCCGCCACGCGAGCAGCAATGTGCATTTTGCGGAGCATTCCCATCAAAATGTGGGAATTAATTCATATTTCTGAGGACTTTCTCGAGAACATTGAAAAACTTCCACACGATTTTGGAGAATATTCTTACAAGTTACAGAGAAATTCTCGCGTACTTTCTTGTCGGTTACAACGCTACACGTGGGTTTTCTATTGAATCCTAAGTCCATGCGTTCAACTCCGCGGTGATTGCTTAATGTTACGCCGTTTAAGCATAGAGTCATTGTAGCAATGACATCACCAGGCCTTTGAACTTTATCAGATGATTTACCTCGTGACTATACGCCATCTGAGAACTGAGGCCGGAAAAACAAGACAGCTAAACGCGGCACCATACACGGACCGCCGAAGTGTTGCCAATATTGATTCACTAATGACGAGAAGTTTTGGGAGCGAGGACCAGAAAAGAAACAGGGAATTGCAAATTTCTTATTTCAAAAACATACCGGACACGTGCGAGTAACTCGCGTGGAGAGGGTTCCGAGACTATATGAAATTTCCTATGTTCGACTTGCTATTTAAGATTCGCACAACGAGTCCTTTGCATTTGATAAGTACCATGCCATAGTTTGCAAAAGTTTTATTTTTTATTTTCCAATTTACCTCCCAATAGTGGCCCCTATGTTTAAAATTCATTTATTTACGTTACACGTCCGTGTCGCGCTCACCGACTTACATATGTGTACCAAATTTCAACTCAATCGGTCCAGTAGTTTCAGAGCAAATTGGCTGTGAGGGTTCCGTTTTTTTCCTTTTGAGGTACGGAACCCTAAAAAGGTTTTATTATCATTTTCTTTCAACCCGGCGACCGACGTCCATTGCTGGACCAAAAAAGGTTTATACTCTTCTAAATTTTTGCTTTCTTACTGTGCTATTGCTTCTACTTATATAGCTCTATAAATAACAAAACTTAGCATTATTTATTCTTTTTCGAGCCCTTAACACCAAGTCCGACTTACGGCAGAAATAAATAAGACGTACGATTATTTATAAGAAGCAGTAGAAATTGGGGGAAAAGTGCCATTTCCCGGCTTAGCCGCGGAATGCGTCCGGGTACCTTGGGATTACCGCACTACACAGATTAATATAAAACAAACAAAGCGGCAAAGTATTTCGACCTAGCATCATACATTTCGGTTTGCAACCTATCCCATATTTCTTGGCACTGAGTGGGAAATGTAATATTCTAATGGCCGAATTCAAAAAGGCCACTCAAATTGAACTTTAATTAAAGTGATGTTTCAGTGACGTTTCTGTATAGGTTGACAACTAGTTGAGAGACATTTAACTAAGGTACTTGCACCAAAGATGGCCCACTTTCAATATTTTGTATTTATTCAAGTTCGAATGAGTTTAAATTTCGCGCCCATGTTCGGTTAGTATTTCACGCCCGTGTTCGGTTAGTACCACTACCGAACATGGGCGCGAAATTTAAACTCATTCGAACTTTAATAAATACAAAATATTGAAAGGGGGCCATCTTTAGCGCAAGTACCTTATTTAATATCTAATCAAACACTTAAGTGGCGTTTCTGAATTCGTCCATAAATCATTTTCTAAGCGGTACCTGAAGATATTTGCATGTCATTTGAAAAAGTACTTCGCCGTGTTATAAAGTCAAGTTTACATGTTGATATAGATTATTTTTCCGAGTACAGGCATTCGACTACCTCGTTTTTATCTCAACAGAGCTTAACACTCAACGTATCTACATTTCAATTAGAACCCTGATGGGAACTGCTAATGGTTGAAACTCGTCCGTGCCCCTGTAGCTTGCATATGTTATAGGCGACGTTCCTACTGCATGAGCTAGAACATCTTTGATCACGTCTTTCCATTAAGGAGACACAATTGCATGCGAGCGATTTCCACTCCATCATTCTCTGTTAATGTGACACATAAGCATTTTTTAGGGTTCCGTACCTCAAAAGGAAAAAACGAAGCCCTTATAGGATCACTCGTGTGTCTGTCTGTCTGTCTGTTTGTCTGTCTGTCTGTTTGTCTGTCTGTCTGTCCGTCTGTCACAGCCAATTTGCTCCGAAACAACTGGATGGATTGAGTTGAAATTTAGTATACGTATGTAAGTCGGTGACCGCAACACGGACGCATGACGTAAACATATGAATTTTAAACATGGGGGCCACTTTTGGGGGGTAGATTAGTTTTTTTTTAAAGTTCTGCATCCTATATTGTGTGACATATCAAAAGAAAGGGCTTATTGTATGGATCTTAAATATATTTCCTTTTGAATTTTAAGTAAAATAGTTTAGAAGTTATTTAGGAAAATAGGCGAAAATTGACCATTCCCCCCCTTATTTCCGAAACTACTGGGGCTAAAATTTTGAAAAAAAGTACAGAAAATAGTTCTTTACCTATAGATTACAGGAAAACCTATAAGAAGTCTATAGTATTTAAAGTAACGTAGTAAATTCCAGATAATCATGTACGGAACGGAACCCTCTCCACGCGAGTTTAACTCGCACTTGTCCGGTTTTTAATAGCATTTTTATAACAAGCTTTTTGCCCATTGCACTTCAATAATGCAATAAAATGCGTACACAAAATTTATAGAACTGCATGCAGATACGTTCAGTGCTTCGACCATTATTAGTTGACATGATTAAAGCAAAAATTGCATTATTTTAAAAACAACTTATTTTGGTGGTTCTACCATCTTACATTACTCCTCTGCTGCACTGGGAGTGAAGAAACAGCATAGAATGCGTGCAGATGCTTATCATCCTTGCATGTCGTAAAAGTCGACTAAGGGACGGGTCCTCTCCAACATGGTGGACTATCTGTATGGGCGATGGGCTGATCACCTGTCACCATACGGTTCATCATACCATCTTAGGACTAATTAATCGAACGTGGCCACAAGTAGTCTTGTGGCTCTGCCCACCCCATTAGGGATTTCGGGCGTGATGTTATATGTATATGTATATGTACCATCTTACATCGTAATTGTTATCGCACAAACAATAGGATTCGTGTCTTTCGCACGCGCCAATTAATATGCATTAGGCCCTCTGCTAGACGTTTCGATGTTAGATTACTGATAATATTATGTGTGCTATGTTGTGTTATTTTCTTAACAAGTTTATCACGTTCATGACATCTCGAGATTATAACGCTGATTGATCCAAGCCCATTTGTAATCTTCCGGATGGCAATAACTGAGATTTTTCCTCTCGCACCTACCGCGTATTATGAAAATAATATGAGGAAATAGAAAGAAATCTCGTGATTCTATTTAAATCATGGGCATGATATTGTCTCTTTTAAATTTGTCTACAGTAAAGAAGACCAAACAATCTTTATGACAAGCTGTCGCCGACTGTACTCAGTACATTTTAATGGAAAAGCCCACGCATGTTAAATTTAGAAGCTATTCAATGAAACTTTTGCTACAACTATACACAGTATCAAAACTAGATTAACAATTTACTAGAACGTCAGACGCACGTCTAAGAAACTTTAGTCATTTTGATAATACCATAGCATTTAATTACATTAAAATAGTCAACTGTCAAAACAATGAACTGCCAGTCAAAGTAAGGATGCCCTCCCTAATGGAAATCGGACTAAGGCTATATAGTCAAGTTTTGTGTTATATACAGGATAGGCCATAAGTTTTTGCACTTTTAGGTACATGATAGATGCAAAACTACAAATGCTATTTTATTTGTATTTATTATAAGTAATAAGCATAAAATATATTTTTTATCTGTATAAACAATGTCGCCGACATGAGCTCCGTCTTGTTGTTGGCACTCCTGCAACCTACTATGCAATTGTATGGAAAGATACTGACAATCATCATTTCTGGTAGGTACGTTTTGCAAAATATGGCGTGTGAAATATCAAATGAAAGAGCTCGTTATGAGGATCTTAATTTTTTTTTTTTATGATTTTAAAATAAACTGTTTTGAAGTTATTTAGGAAATAGGCAAAAATTTACCATTCCCCCCTCCCCCTCCTTATCGCCGAAACTACTGGACCTAAAATTTTGAAAAATATACAAAAAATAGTTCATTACCTAAAGATTACAGGATGGTATTTAAAGTAACATAGTAAATTTCATATAATCACGGAACCCTCTCCACGGGAGTTTAAAAAAAAAAACCGGAAATATGCGAGTTAAACTCCCGTGGAGAGGGTTCCGTGATTATATGAAATTTACTATGTTACTTTAAATACCATCTTGTAATCTTTAGGTAATGAACAATTTTTTGTATATTTTTCAAAATTTTAGGTCCAGTAGTTTCGGCGATAAAGGATGATGGGAAATTAAACGCCATTTTGTATATTTTTGACTACAATACACCGTTTCACAGGAAAGCAACGTGGGTACTTTGATAAACACTTTAAAAAAAAAACCGGAAAAATGCGAGTTAAAGTGTTTATCAAAGTACCCACGTTGCTTTCCTGTGAAACGGTGTATTGTAGTCAAAAATATACAAAATGGCGTTTAATTTCCCATCATCCTTTGTGCCGCACAATTAGTAGTTTAGAAAAAAAAACTGTGTTTTTATTTGCAAAAACTTATGGCCCACTCTGTATAGAAGCCACTTGGCACAAAGACGATGTGTCTTGTGTATATACTAACATTTTTTACAGTTGTATTAGAACGATAACTATTTAATACCAACTGTTGCCGGAAAACGCTCCTGACTGATCAGTACAACAAAAACATTAGTGATGTACACCACGCAATAAAAATCAAAACAAATGTCGATGTTCAACATTTGAAAATTAATATGCTTTTTTATCAATGCAACGGATTCGAGCCCTAATTTTAGCATCACAAAGAACAGGGCCGGGATGTCATCGGCCATTGTTTAAGGCCAGACGTTATTTAAATATTCTGTTCTTGCCGGCGACGAGACCGAGTCTTTTTTTTTCTTTCTTTTTTGTTAAAAATTTGACGCGGACAAGCTTTGACGTGCATTGAAAGTTTTTTTACCACGTACGGTTTCGAGTGTCCCAGTTGACTAAGGTTTAACGATTCAACGCTTGTTTTAATACAGTTCACCTATTTCAAACCTTATGAGCTCTGTGCTTATGAACTAGAAACTGTAACGTACGAGATATTGCGTCATTAAAGTTATGAAGCCAGCCAGTAAACTCAAACGAAGATATTAAACCTTAGATCATTTTACTTAATTAAAACATTTACAGCTTAAATTCATCCGAATAAAGACATATCATGTAGCAATTAGAAGACAAATTAAATTAACAGCAAGCAAACATCAAAGACACTCGATATTAGCACATCACTAAACGAAACAAATGAGCGTTTCCTTAAAAAACATCGACATCCATTGTTCAATTTATTTATATTTTGATTTGACGACACGTGCAATCCCTTCCCTTGAATATAAACACACGCTCTTATTACAAGGGTTTAAGACCCAATTTTGTGTTTCCTCATTAATATTGAACTAAATGAATCATATTGTTTTCACGATTTAAACTGCGTATGTTAAACAGGCTTTGTGAAATGCGCAGGACAAAGGCGGTGACTGACAAAGCGACATGCCGCCTACGCGATATCGCTACAGTTATATGTACTAATTACCTAATTTTTGCGGTTAAGCAAAAAGTTGCATTCATAAAAAAACCAAAGATTGACAAGACGTCGATTAAGACGTCGAGTTGCGGAAACCCAGCCCGCGTGAACTATACTATTATGACAAAAACACCTTGCTATATTCAAACGTCATCTGGCCAAAGACTTGGAACACCCAAGACAAATTAGAAAACCGAACTATTATTCCCATTTTTTTTATTAATAATCATGTTACTTAATAATCGAATACTTAAAGTAAATTTGTCTAGTCAAATAGCCCGCCCCGCGTCATTCCGGGCGCAATTATTCCCAATTGTATCTTCTTGTGATAACGCTTGTGTTATATCTTGGTTGTGTCAATTCTGTCATCTGTGGCCCGTTTCCGGAAGCAAAAAGTTACAAATTAACAAGCAAAAACTGGCACCACCTATGACAGATCCCATACATCTGCTTTGCAGTGTTGCCAGGTTTCACCCGCAAAATTGTAACCTTAGCTTCGTGAAACGGGCCACTGAAGGTTTTTTTTTAACATAATACACTGTCACAATCCACGATAATGAAGCCTTGAATCCAATCCTATAAATAGATAAAATAGCGACCTAACAAAGGTTTAACCCTCTGCGAGCGACAGCGGACCCCGTCACCCGCACTTGACGGACCGATTGTTATTTAAATGTTCTTCCTTGAGTTTAGAGCGGCAGTTTAAGGTTAGCGTTCGGCTAGTTATGGTATCGGTATCAGTGAATTCGGCAGTGGAAGCTAAATAATTCTGAGTATTAAAATAGCAGAGGCGAAGAGTGAGGGTAAGCCGGTGTATAATTTCTCGTTCTAAACATTATATTACTACTCATTAAATTTTGTATTTAAATAAAAAAAATATGTAATATGCAATTTTTATTTTAATACAAGTAATTAATAATAGTAATAATGTTTGAGTTAAGATATTATGTACCCGCACGCTTCGCCTCTGTAAAATAGTGAAGTATCTATTCTTTCTTGATTTTAAGGAACCTTTTGTATTGTAAATTGGTGCCGAATATACCTATTACATTATATATTACAAAGACGCATTTGCATAAGAATTCGCCACAAGTGCAGCACAGAGTGCAGTATACTTTAAATTTTTAACAGACTTTATAATACGAGGAGGTTAGGCTATTCGACTCGTAACTTTTTATTAATATTTAAAAATAAAAAAATTACAGACAGCAGTTACTGTTTCAATCTAAATTCGAAACATTTATTAAATAGCACTGAGATCTATATTTTATGTATCGCTGCGTTGTGTGTGCTTTGTGTAAATCGTTGGGCGAAAATCTGTTCGCGGTATCGGCTAGAACCCTTGTTCGTACACTAGTAAGAGATCTGAGATACCCATGTGTGAGGCAGGTTAAAACGGGTTGGTTGTCGTCTGAGATCCTCACTGGACTTGTAAATTACGTTATTTTGCAAATTGCAAGCACACTCCACATGAATCTCATGCATTTCATGATTGCTATTCCACGTTTGGCATTCTAGTTCGTATAAAAAGTTAGAAAGCGAAGAAAATCATGACTTTATTCAACAGTCTAGAGTAAATCTAAACTAACACTGAAAAGGTTATGTACTTTTAAAAGTACATACGATCAAACAGTACAAAATCGACTATTTCAAAGGAACCATTCAGGGCTCAAGAAGATAAAATAGAGATTCAATTTTAGACACAGGCCATGTGTACACTGTAAACATATCCCTCGCCCTTAACCCTCCGGAAGCCGCGGCTATTTCAGCCAGTTAAAATAAATTTAACAGTCACACGTTTACGATCGCTTTATGGAGTTAGAGTTTATTGAAAACTGACGGTTAACTAAAATGGAGTTAAAGATCTTAATAGTAAGCTCATTTCTAGAAACATCGGCATCCTTCTGTGTTGGCTGGCACGCCCTTCGAACTACACTTACGCGGGTTAATTCATTTACGATCTTAACTAAAAAAAAAATGACGTTTATGTATATTCGATTCATCCTTACTTGTCTTATTTGGTACATACATACATACATATTATCACGCCCGAAATCCCTAATGGGGTGGGCAGAGCCACAAGACTACTTGTGGCCTCGTTTGATTAATTAGTCCTAAGATGGTATGATGAACCGTATGGTGACAGGTGATCAGCCCATCGCCCATACAGATAGTCCACAATGTTGGAGAGGACCCGTCCCTTAGTCGACTTTTACGACATGCCAGGATGATAAGCATCTGCACGCATTCTATGCTATTTCTTTACTCCCAGTGCAGCAGAGGAAAGTAAGGACTTATTTGGTAAGAAGTTTCTAACCTCAAAATGCACCTTTTTTGGCTAAAACAGCTATTTCATCGTAAATAAAGCAATCGGAGATAATATTTTAGACATTACTTTGCTACTTTTTCACCTAGGATTGCTTAACATAGGATAAAATAGCTTTGTAGAAGACCTATGTAAACGTCATACGTCGCTGAATCTTTTAAAGTTATTATATTCTTAGTACACACACAAGATGGACAGACGACCTAAAAGAGACCGCAGGAAAACGCTGGATGCAGGCCGTTTGCAACCGGTCCTTTTGGAAATCGATGGGGGAGGCTTATGTCCAGCAGTGGACGTCGTATTGCTGAAATCAGATGATGATGACGAAATTCTAAGTAATCTTGTTTTTTTTTTACAAAAATCCTGTTCTTTAATGTACTACTGAGGGTTAAGCTACCGTTCCACAGAAATGTATAATATTTGTTACTATAGTCAAGTAGCCAATTTAAACCAAAATGGCAACTCAATCAATAGCTTTTATGTTGTAAGGATTCTGAGAATGTAGGTACAAAAATTACTTACTGCGTTCATAAATCCAAGGCAATTGTAATAATTTTAAAGGTTATTCAGAATAACAGGAACTGAGGAAAATAATAATGCGCTAATAATCTATATTAAAGAGATCACGTTTGTTTATTTGTTTTTTCAAGCGGGTATTTATTTTTAATGGAATATCTACAAAATCATTATACCTTTTTGATAGCCAAAGTAATTTATTTTTTCTTTCAATAAGTCACCTTTCATTATTTCTCCATAAGTATCCTTGACTGTGAAAGCATTGGATCTTAATTACTTTCGTTACTGGTTTGGCCTTCATGAAGGACACAGGAATAAAAGAGACTATTTCGGTCGATTTTTATATTAGTAGTTGACCTAAATATCAAATCAATATAATCTTATCGAGCATAATTACGCCAAAAGCGTTACTTTATTACCAATATACAAATGCAGGGGTAATTATTAGATGGGAATTGTTCCGAACCGTATTTGATATTTGTGGGCTGTTTAATATATGAATAAAAATCCTTCCGCAATATCCTACCATGCTCGGGCAATATCCACTACGGCCGGGGATATAAACAAAAACCCATCTTATACATCAGAACCCAAAACAAAGCGCACGCTGTTTTCTTTATTATGCCGGGGCAAGCAGCTCAGTTGTGACCCGGACACCTGCTAAGCGAATAAATTGCCCGCAACCAATAGCCCTGGTTACTTCCCTTCTAATAACATCGTATCGTAACGTTACGAAATAATTGCTCGATGGTTTAGTTTAACCCAATTATGGACAGAAACTTTTGTTGGGAATTCTAGAAGACTTGTTTGTGCTACGACCGTCACGCGAACGCGACTGTGTCGAAAGTTTTTGGGTAGCCGATGATTCAGAATAGCAGGGTATACCTATTTAAGCATTTGATAGATGGGAGATAGATTATTTTTTATAAATTTGGTGCTTAATGTACATTACAATTACCAACAACGAAAAATAACTCATTGCGTTTGCAATCGGCTGGATAAGTCGGTTTAAGTATGGAAATATTCACCGAAATAAATTAATACATTTGAAAGGATAATATCATGTTTGTCTCGTTTGGTCGGTCGGTATCGTCGGCTCTGGCAACAAATTAAGAGTCCTAATTTTGTCACAGTAATTGGTGTCTTCTTACCTATGAAAAAGGCGCCATTATGCTGCAAAACATCAAAAGACACCATATAATTAAATAATTTCTTCTTACACGGAGCCAATATGTTTGTCTGAAGCCAAAATACATAGGTATCACCAAGTTAGAAACAGTCTCTTCGAACCGGACCTGCATATATTATCGTTTTTTGACGTAGGTCTCTTTATCGTTCAGACAGCTATAGGTATTTTTATTCCATTATTTTCCGGGTCATTGACATGTGGTAACATTTAAGGCATTTTTAAAGTAATTTTTTCGACAAACGCCAGGCATATCGACACGGTATAATTTACCTGAGCAACCGCCCATGAGGTCAAAACACCCACGCACAATACCTAACTTATACATACCTTGATATAGGACAACAGTGTGCGCAAAAGTTCATTATTCAAAAACATCGTAAATCTCAGTAATGCGAAATCAATAAATCGAGTTTCTAATTTAGGAAATGTTATTAAATTTTTCTAAATAGTATAATCCAAACTAAAGGCAAGTTGGTATGAATGAACGAATAACATTCGTGGCGTACCTATACCGTGAGGCGTAAGGCTTGAGGCATGTGAGGCGAGCCATTCGCGCTTACTAACACTGAAGCCACTCTAAAGCGCATGCTTTAAAATTAACAAAAGTGATTGAAAATTGTAAACAGTAATTGCAAGTAGGTATTTGCAGAATAGCAACATGCATTACAAGACGATGGAAGTATTTTCATTTTCAATAACATTTCGATTATGAAACCCCGTAATGGAAGCTAGCAAAAGTCAATTCTCGAACCGAGTCATCCTCGAGACAACGTGACTAGGTCATTGAACTTTATTGCACTAATTGAAATCGCATTCGTATAAACAGACGTTTAAACGATCAATGTTGTTCAATGTTAATTAGGCTCGATTGTAGTTTGTTGTTTATTCAAATTTTACAATTTACTTCGTATCAACCATACGCTAGTTATTTAAAAGTGCATAGGTACTACTTCATTGGAGCCAACTTAATAACCTACTACCTACTTACGGTTGCGTGTGCCTTCGCTGTCGAGCTGTCAATCGTTAAATTAGAAAGAGATAGAAAGAGAAATGAAGCGAGTAAAGGATCTTAACGTAGGTATCTAGTTAATCTTCTAAGTTTTCGAGAACGTTCCCTTAACAAGTTATAACAGCGAGTCATTCTTCTGTTCCACGTTGCCTTTAAACCACAATGAGTCACGGGGTAGGCAGGTACCACGAAAAAAACGGCAGGTAGACCCCTATGAAGGTAAATTAAGGCATCGGAACGTACAAAAAGTTGTGGCGTGTTACTGGAATGTTCCGATTCGGAGATAAGTGGGCATGTTGGAAGGAATTTATATTTTTATCACGTCTGCTGTTATCCTGCGTAGTTCAAAGACACTTTAAAGCTCCATTGTTTAATTACGATTTGACCTTGAACCAAGGGCTGTCAGTACCAGGAACGCGACGGAATTGTTATTAAGTTCTGACACCGGTGATGATGTTTAAAAGAAATGAGAATATAGCTTGGTTTCCGATGATAGAACACACAAAGATGTCGATGATAAATAGGAGTAAACCTAGAGTTTATGAAACCAAGAATCCTAATCCCGATAATTGAATATTTATTTTCGGGACAACACAAGAGATAGCAACCTTAAAACCAAGTCATAAGGGCTATTAATTTTAGGGATTGGGCAAGGTCGCTCAAACAAAGTACAACTAAAAAAGCTTTTTTCTATCTACGGCATACTGAAGTAGGTACCTATTATGAAAAAAATCTCCACTTTATTATTTCCTAACCTAAACTATAACAGCGAAAATACATTATGTCGTATAGTGTTGTAGTTGTCTTTAATAGAATTAGAATATTTTAGGGTAGTTAAGTTGATTATGAAAAACCTGAGAAAATTACAAGTTTATTCAAAGTTTCGGGAAGATGTACCTATGTGATAGTCTTGACTGACAACGTCAAGGGAGCCATGAACCTAGGACTTATTCTGTACCGCCTAGCATTTGGGACTTTGCTTTTCAAATGTTAAAGTAAGCTAATAATAGAGAAAGTTAAACAACAAGAACTTTCTGTCTTACTTAGCGTAATTGACAATTAAGCTCATAAGTATTAAATTTACGTACATGCGATTATAGTTGTGTCTTCACCTCGTAAGGGCCAATGTTCTTTAATTATAATGTTCCTTAATTATCAATTCATAAAGTTGAAATTGTTATAACATTAGGTGACTGAGAACAAGCGACCCAAGGTAACGTAGCATGAAAAAACTTGATGTTCTTCTTTGTATGTTACACTCCCTTTCAAAAGTCAAAAGTCTTTTTCATATCTTTGTATACAAGTCAAAAAATTATGGAACGATTGGTTAACCGACAAACATACGGTAGGTTTTACAGCGTTTCGATTCCTTCTTAGAAACAGTCGTCAACCTTCTTTTCTATCCATTACTTTTCTTATTAAATTGTTCGAGTTCTTTGAGTGTTAAGTTAACAATAGCATTAGAGTTAATTTAACAAATAAAAGTCGCGTCCTCTCGTGTTGTCATGTTTACGTAATCATGCGTACTACTAAGAAACTAATGCAATTAGCGCTGGCCGAGGAATGACCGAATTCAATGCTTTTTACTTACCCATATGTGTGTATTAGGGAGTCTTGAATTGTATTTAAAATCTTCACTTTAATGTTTATTAGCTAGGATGAGTCTATTTAAAAAAAAATAGTAAAAGACTACTTCATGGACAGGGACTTTTGGCTTAAATCCTGGCCTGCACCGGCGATCCCTGGGTCTCGATGGGCGTACCTACTGTGGTATATACTTAGATTTGTGAGTTAGACATCATTGTTGACTTACATGTTTACTGATTTGAAAAAATGATTCCTCACCGAGTTCCTTGCCGGCGTAGATTATTCCTTGATCTTCATATAAGAGCTTGTAAAAGCCTAAATTGAAAAAAATATAGTTCGTCTTGGATTTTGATATCACCAACGAAAAAGATGGAATAAGTCAAGTCGTAGTGTTTTAAAACATTCATATAATTCTATTAAACGAATTAGAGAGCTCGGTAACCCGAAGCCAAGTATAAATGACGTGCCACAAACAGATGAGAACTTCTCGCGCCCCGCTCATCAGAACGAAAATAAAAACGTGACCGTACATTATGATCTC
Organism: Tortricodes alternella; assembly: GCA_947859335.1. Lineage (NCBI taxonomy): Eukaryota > Metazoa > Arthropoda > Insecta > Lepidoptera > Tortricidae > Tortricodes > Tortricodes alternella. The sequence continues at coordinate 7,841,061 of OX401986.1, forward strand.
TTCCCGTCGGCCAGCCGTCGGCTTTGTTTCTAGGAAGCTGCGTTATCTCCTTGAAAATTACTGAGAAACACTATTTTAGGTTAAGAAAACGGACTTAAATGATTCAGTGTGGACACTTGATTCATATGTCAACACTAGTTCCTGCGGCTGAATTATGAATTTCCAAGAGATATCTCTGTAACTTTGTAAGCAACTGCATGGCAGAAGTAAAGGTAAAAAAAGGCACCAGTCGAAATGAGATTATATTCTAAAATAAGCCTTGAACTGTGTTAACAAAGTTGAAAGTTAAATGACTAGAAGTGATATTAATTTCTTTCTTCAGTTTCTGAACGTAGAGCTCTTTCTTTGTAACGAGACTCACTACAGTACCTGTTTTCATTAAAAAAATTACAGCGTATTACCGAGTAATGAGAATTACGAGGAAAACTATAAATAAAAAAAGTGATCGCAAGAGTTCTCCGAATTAAAATGACAATAAAAAATACATATGGCCGGAAAAACTAGGTAAGGTATCTATATAAGCAATATAAATTAAAATATTAACGCGTTCCTCACATAAAATATATATAATAAACTGATCGTTTTAAAGCAAATCGACCCTTCGATGCTCAGAACCTAAATGGATAACAATTACTATATTGTTTTGTAAAACTTGTTTCACAACAAATAGTACGTAATACATACGTGCCATAAGACAGACACTGAATATCAATTTAAGTTTATCCTGCTCGCACTCAGTTAAATGACCTATTAAAACAAGGAAAAGCTTAAATAAATCAAGTTACGTAATCTAGCCAGCACACACGCGTAGCTAACCGCACACAGACAAAGAATAATTTATAATGCGTATAAAAAGTGGCAGCGCCTCCGGTTGATAAGAGGACGGTTTTTTTATTTTGCGTCCACGTTATATTAGGTACTAAATCCAATGGTTCTCAATCGGAATGAATTCAAGTTTCAGGCAACGTTAGTAGTCTCTCTCCATACAGCTACAAAGTGGAAGAGGAAGTTATAGAACGATGGTTGGAATTAAGTATTTACTTATAACCCACCTGGATTGTCACACGTATTAAGAGAGTCGTCAGATGCCATCGCTCTGTAATGACTGTCAAATATAGGATCCAGTCCAGCTAAGCAGTCCTTAATGAGTGAAACGGGTACACTAGGAAGATGGTGGTTTGAACAGAACCTTGAAAATTAAATACTTGATATTGACCTATGTGTCCTCTTTCCCTTCTCTCTCTCTTCCCAGCGCTTTTTCCCGTCTCTAATTCGGGGTACGCTTTGACCATGATCCCAGATTCGAAAGGTTGGCTTATTACATTGGAGCGACTGCCGTCTGACCTCCGTAACCCTGACAGGGGAACCAGACCATGGATCATGGTTACACATTAAGTTACCCAAATGTAGGTTTCCTTACGATGTTTTCCCTCACCGTAAGAGCATCGGTTACTGAAATTCGCAGGCAGATAATGTACATAAGTTAGAAAAACTCATTGGTACATGGCAACCGCTTGGATTCGAACCCGGACCTGACGATCACGAGTCAATATCCTTAGCCATTAGGCCACCGACGAAGGGACCCTATGTGTACGATATATGTTATTTGTAACCCTCACGTCAGGCTGCGACATTCGCATTTGCAGATGCTTACCAAGAATGGAAGTATTAAGTTGGTTAAGTGCGTCTAGGGCCATAGAAAACTAGGGTTCTACCTGTCTATTTTTTCTAGTCATTGACTTTGATGTACTACAGATTTCTAGATGCGCACTCTAGTTCAAATAGTACCATTTGTCATGACAAGCAGGATGCAAGACTCTGTCCCGCGCGCTCGATAAGTAACAAAGCGAGACAGAATCAATCGTTTCAACGTGATACCAGGCACCCAACCCACCCCAATGATACACGGACAAAGCATAAAAATGTTTAATATCCTCTTTATGTCCGCGATAAAACATTGGCTTCCTAAATTGAGACGTTTTATTATTAGAAATACGATTTTGACAGTAGTAAAAAGAACGTCGAACCAAAATTATTACAGTTTACGAGTAAATAGTACAATGAGCGCTTCAAAGAAATTCAAATAGCGGCATGCATTCAATTAGGATCTGAATATGAAAATTAAAACGTTTGTGAGTGGTATGGTCTGGTAGTTCAATAACTCTAAAAGATTTACTAGTATTGCATGTATTTTCTTTGACGCCTGGAAAGTCTAATCGTATGTAATTGTAAACATGAACTTGAAACGAATGTCCTTTACAATGCACATGGACCGAAAATTGCGACAATCAATAACAACGCCATGTTTTCTCACCACGTGGATAGAAAACATAAGCTCTTCGCGTAAAAATATACGGAACACTGACACATTTAAATGTGTGTGTCAACACTCAACTCTTGAGTCTTCCGTTTCCCGACTTGAAGCGAAGCCAATGTCATTGCCGTTCTCTTTCGCAAGGTCGACGCGACTATTCCAATTCGAAAACTAAAAACGGCCTTTTATTAAATAGGCGTTCGTATATCGCTAATTTGGATTGTAATACGTGTCTGTGAGTCACGTTTTTTTCATCTGTGACGCAGTTTTTTCCTGTCGCTCGCTGCGTACGGCCGTGACATTTGTTTGTCTGACCGATTGGTCGGCCTTCGGCCGCGGTCATCAACACGAGCGGGCCTCCGTACCTTATGCCGTATGCGTACGAACTTGACGCTATCTCGCTCTGGCCACTAACGAGATAACGATTTTCTTTACAACTCGGGCATTGAAGCATTACACTTACATTGCGTGTGTAAAACGAATTGGAAGTGTCGTCCACCGTTGTTATTGCGCATTGTATGAGCGGCAATTGAGAAATTGAGATGTGTTACAACTTTATGAAAGCATGTTAGGCGATAAGCTAAGGTATGTACTTTCTGGAGCCAAAGTTGATGTTTGATAATGAAATACTAACGTAAAATAGTAAGTATAATGTTTAGTTAAATTCTATAGTGGATGTAAGAGCGATTTTAGCATTAGTTAGCTTGTCGGATATAGGCGTTTCTTAATAAAGGGTTGGCCCGCATCGGTACATAACCCTCATAAATATAAAGTAACTGTATGGCGGATGATGGATTACAATTTAATTAAATAACACGGAAACGTATAATTAACAAGTAATTCAAATCTATTTCTACTGCCATCGTCCAGACATTGTTCACAATTTTTTATTTCCATTACAACAGATTTTTTTCCCGTAATTTACTTGGTTTTCGGCTATATTGCAAAATGATAGGAATATAAATATGAATTTAATCGTTTTAACAAATGCATATTTGTTTGTGACATTAACTTCCCGTTTGAGGTTCAAAATTAAAGCGACCATTGACCAGAACGGTAGGTAACTGATAATTATTTATCTCTGAACAAACCGAAAACATTGCTAACATGCTCCTACAGAATAAATTATGTCGGGCGAAGAGACTTATTAAAGCAATTTTCATGCAGGATATTTATTCAGAGAAGCCAACGACCGAATACTTATACAATAATAATGCAAAGTAATACGCACTCGGTATCAACTGGAAACTATTAGCGCTAAACTGTCGGCAAAAACACGCGATTAAACGGTGGCGGAACCGTTCACAAGGAAACTCCTTACACCTCAGTATCAACAAGGTATCAACCAGGTAGGCAAGGTCAGTAGTGAAGGTTCGCATGCTTAAGAAATGTTTCTAGTTTCTAAGATCCGTTTAACATTAAACGATAATTACTAGTTGAGCAAGAACGCAGCTAAAATGTGGCACATTCATAAACAATTTTAACGCATGACACATTTAATGATCAACGTTTTGAAACCTGTCAAGTTTCGTCCAGACAAGTGCAGACCTTGGCAAGTCACTGACGTACCAGCGACTACCCAGAGGGGCCACGGGTGAACACGCAAGACAGTACAAACGAGGCCTGAGAACAAACTTGCGTGGCGTTACGCTTCTCGAACAAAGAAAAAAGGGGATCTTTACGACACGGCCAATGACTATATGAGAACTCGGAGAATTCGAGTCTACCACTATACCCTGACCTGCATGCCCCCCCTCATGTGACACGTGGCCCGGTGAAGTGAGTGACAACAAAGGTGAGTCTAGAGGTCTTCCGTAATTGGACAGGTTATGTAACAAATCAAGAGGGGAACAGCAAGACGGAAAGAAGTAGGTTCCCATTGCGTTAGTAATTTCTAGTGCATCTTACTTTTGATGGAGATATTATGATTAGTACGTCATCAGCTCCAATTAAGCATTAGCGTTATGTTAATAAGGTGTTTTATTGCTTGATAAAACAACAAAAACACAAGTATATCCGATTGAACAACTGAAAATGTGCGGGATAGTAAATTATTTACGATGAATGTATTATTTGTGTGTTGATAAAAATAACTCTTTACTGTTCAAAACAACTTAAAATTCACAACAGGTTGTCTATCGTCTAATAATGATTTATATAGATAAAACGTTCATTTGAAGCTGCGTGGATAATTTAAAGTTAAATCATGATATTGGCTCCATTTTTCGACCGTTCTCGTGGGCGGGCATCGGATCCAGTGTTCTATTTGCAGTACATAACAAACATTTTTACGAAAATTGTGCTCGTCGCCATGACAGTCCACCCTCGTAATTGAATGATTGCCTTAATTGTACAACCGGGTGTTTTGTCAGGGCCGAGGATGTGGTTTAACGACCGGACCCCCATAACGGAGGGGCATGTCAGGGAATGGCGTGTTGGACAAGTCATGGAGCGCATTATTACTGGGCATGCATTTGTAATTTTTGACGTTACCACGTAAAATGTGATTGGTGAATTAGTCATGGGCACTTATGGATATGACAATTGCTTCTCAAAAAATCTAAATAGAGTTAAAAAATTAACGGTTGCGCATTTATAATAGGGCCATTAAATATTTGCGCAATGGCATAGTTTATAATATATAACTACTTAGTGCTGTAACGTCTGTAAGCTTACGAAATATTACATTGTCAGACAAGCATAAGCGTTTGTCATCGTTTTATCTATAATGACAAGTGTTACGGGTTACAAGACCTGTGTAACTTTATTTCCCAAAGGAAGTTCTTTCAAATGCGTCTTGTCTTGACCCAATAATTTAAACAGAAAATGTTCACCTTGATGTAGGTACATTATCAAATAAAAGGGGGTTATAGGTCCGTGCTTCTTAGAAGCACTGACCTATACCCTAGTACCTACATAAGTAGGTACTTAAAATTCAGCTTAAGGCTTCAAACGGGGTTTATCTTTTACTAGCTGCGCCCGTGACTTCGTGTATTCCAAGATATGGTATATCTGTCTGCCAAATTTCATCCAAATTCGTCCAGCCGTTTGCGCGTGATTGAAACAATCATCAACATATCTTCAAATTATTTTACATTTATAATATTAGTAGGGCAGGCATACTTCTTGCGACGTGGGTCGCTAGTTTGTGAGTGTGCAAAAAATCATTACATCGCGTCCTACATACATATCTTACGTATATGTGAAACCAGGTGTATATGTTACAAATAGGATGAAAGAGCACAATACATTATTAACAAGATAGATGACTCAGCCGTCGTTGTACAAGGCAAGTTTCATTAAGCGAGATAAGGGAATCGTAGGAAAAAGGTTTTGTAACAAATAATAACGAGGCATGGAGGGAATAAATAACAATATCGGTAAGGTAGCACCCTGTACCTTACAAATGTCCTGGGCTGATTAGGTTTTCGGAACCCGTCAAGCCTGTAGGTAACTTAAGAACCCTAGATTTTGCACCTAAAGTGCGCGCGTCTTTGCACATCTCTTTTCAAATTATTCCTTGTAATTTGTATTGAGTATTTCTTTTTTAGGTATAGGGTGATTTTTGTTTTCATAAATCCACACCGCGGTTTTGGATTTGTATTGTTTTTGTGCAATTCAGTATTTACCATATCGCTACCGTGGATATAGGTCACTTCGCTCGCTCGTGGTCGCTTAAACTCTCACTCTCTCGCTTGCACTCTAGAGAAAAGTGGAGACTTACCCTTTACAGCATAACCTATCATTTAAATGGGTTCGCTTCGCTACTGCCTTCAAAATTCTCAAATGTCATAAATAAAGGGCCTCTAAAGAGGAGTGTCAACCTACGGCTTTTCATACAAAAGGCGATAACGATTTCCGCCCTTTAAATGTTAACCGATGTTGACCAATTTTTGATAGGTTGTCAGTCAGAACAAAATCTAGGTCTATACGTTTTGGTTTTTTCCACTATAATCAATAAATTCAGTTTTGTTTTTGCTTCAGTATTTTCATACAAAACTATTATGACGATTAAATTGACTTTGTTGATAGTCAAATTAAAACTTTCGTGAGACATTATGAATACTTGAAAAACACACGGCTTTACTCACGATTTATTGTCCAATCGAGTTCGAAACATGTCGGACTATTACTGACAATAAATCGTGAGTAAAGACTTTGTTGATCTTTCATAAATATTCAAAAAACGTATCTATCTAGACCTAAATTTTGTCCTGATTGACAATCCTTCCCTTCTTAAGCCTTCTACAGTGTCTATTTGGTAAAAAAGTTTCTAATCTCAAAATGTGCGTAAAACACGTTTCGGTGTGTAGAAGGCTTTTAATGGCGTCTGTCTTGATGAAATTGAGAGCCAACCCAAACTCGTGCAACAAAAAATTGTTCGCTGAAAATCGAATTCTAGATACCCTGCGAACCCAGGAAAATAATCCCGGAACTAAGCAATCATAACCAATCACCAAGACAAAGGATTTGCATTTCATTACAGTTAAGAATATTAATGTTAATCTATTTACGGCTTTACGTGAGCATTGTTAATTTTATTTATCTACACCCATATCATAAAACCTCCATTGGTTAATCAAAAACCATAGGAAATGACCACCATTTTGACAACCAATTAGGAAAAACCAATGCTGCGATGAAGAAATAACATGACTTCTTTATCGTTTTTAGTAAAGAAATGAGATTAAATTTGGAACAGCTGTCAAACTCAAGTGGGTCTCTATTCTAGTATCCATAGATATTAAAACAGTTATTGATACGAAACGTCAATTCAGTATGTTTTTTTAATATAAACTGCACAATATTTGATCTCGAGTGACGTGAGAATAGAGACTTCATCCGTTTGTCTATGATTTAAAAAAAAAAATGGTCTTGACGGACGGCCGCCATTATTGACGCGCCGCGCCGCGTTGACGTTTTGCTGAACGAAAGTAGAATTTTGTTGAATTGAATAGAAAAAGTTCATGTGTAATTTACATTTTAGTTGAAAATATGAATAGTAAGTAGTCTTCTCGGAGTGTGTGTGATGTGAAAATGCGCCGGATATCGGAAATATGCAGCCACGATTGCAACAAATAACTTGTTGCCAGAAAATATTATTTCTGAACCCATCATGGAGGATTTATAATATGTGTGTAGATAAAGTTATGTATGCAACTCTGCATAATTTGGCCTTAAAACACACGTGCGATCTTATTATGAAACTCGCCTATCGGCTCGTTTCATAAAACCGCACTAGTGTTTTAAGGCCTATCATTATGCAACCGTTGCATAAACTACTATTTTGTTACGGGGTGTAGATAAGGGTACCTAAGCACAGACTAAACATCCCAAAGACACCGCTTACGCACCCCGCGCCTTTCCGCAGCCCTGCTGCTTATGGCTTCTTGCCTCTATCACTGGCAGGGGGCCTGCCCCGCTATGTGGAGTCTATGGAATATCTGATCTCTTGGTGTAAGCCATGGCACTTTTTCCTGCCAAGTGAGTCTTGAACGCGCCAAGTGTTACACTCGCCGACGAAGACTCGCTTGCAGCATTGATAACCGGTTCGTGCCAGTATCCGAGCCATGTAACCTTTGCACGTTACTGTAACCAAAAATCATACTGTACGTGTTCGGCGATCGACCTGATGATTGTCAGGTTTTGCCGCGATCCAAACAGCGCTCGCAGTGCGTTCGTGAGCGTTGAGAGTGAGGCTCGGGCTGTTACCAACCTAACCTAAATATGTTCGCTGCACAAGCGAGGGACGCTTAAGACCCGGGCAAACCAAACGCGTTTGCGGTGCGTCGCGTTTCTAACGCGGGCCCGCGCGACTTGTAAGACGGCGCGGCGGATTTACCATGGCACACCGCGGCGGTGCCCGGGCCTTTAGTCTGACATCGTGGAACTGCAAATGGACACTGCGGATAGGCCGGTTTGCCGTTACGCGTAAAGGATTGTGGACATCGCGTATACACTAGAACCTGGTTACTCTATCAGTACGCTTACAGCTCGCTGGTGAGTACCCGGCTTTAGAGAAAAGATTGGTGAAGATGATAGGATGATGACGGTGGCAGAAGCGCCACAGTCACATCTATACATGGCACAAATCAAAATATAGGTAAGTATTAGATAATTTTAAGTTATAAGCGTGTTTGATCGTTCACCTTAGTCGATTAAGGTGTTAATTTTTAGGGTTAAGAGTTAACGTCATTTAAGCAGATATCAAATCATAGTTGCTACTTTTTGTGGATCCGTCCCCGTACCCTAACCCCGTATTTCCAGTAGGTAATTCAAACTTACGTACCTAATAAGTTTAAAAAGCGAAATGAAAATTCAGTGCAATGTAATTTTTTGGGCATTCCTTTAGCTAGACTGCAGTTACACCTACATTATAGTGAGAGCAAAACCGCGTTATGGACTATATAACAATACGGATAAGTCTTAGTATCCTGTGTACGGTAGTACCCTCCAGTCCCTACCAGAGATGTGCCGTGCCCGGAAAGTTTCTTCATTTGGCATGGAGAATATTCTCGACATGAAACATTTCCCGTATAAAATGAGGAAAGATTCCGAAAGTTTGCAAGAAACACACTGTACGTATGTTTTGATAAACACAAATGAGGAAGGACCGAACATAAATACACATATTTGTAGGGAAGTAGGTACCATAACTAACTAGGAATGGATTTATGCGACTAACAGGAAAATCCACGGGTTTCTTCCTTTAAGAAGATGGAGAAGTAGAATTATTTTTATACCTACCCGTCCGCTGTAAAAAGAGCGCTGAGCGGCAGTGGAGGGGATGTCTGCGCATGGGTAGGTACAGTCGCCCGCGAAAGTGCTTGGCTATTGTTTAATAGAAGTGTAATGTTTATTGTAGAATAATATATGTACTTCAATAGCTACTTTGGGAAAATCCTGGAATAAAAATGGTAACCTGGGAAGAAAATTTGTAAAAAATACAGATGAATTGCCTCTTTTTTTAAGCCTGTTAAAAAGAATGCTGTTGGCCATACGATTTATACGGCCGCCAGTGCTCTTTTTACGCGGCGCAACCTGTAGCCTCAGCAGTTCGTTTTATACATTGTTTTAGATTATTTACTACACCCCAATCAGCTTCTCTCTTCATAAAACAAAAACTATAAATAGTCTTTCCTTTTTATGCAAAACCATCGTGCGTGACTGTACTTTGGGAGCGAACGAACCATACTTTATGCGGGAAGCGAAGGTCGACTGAGGAACGAGTAGCGCGACGGTACAGACATACTGTGTGTAATCCCCTCCGTAGCGTCTCACCTCATACCACCAATTTGGCCGGTAAATCGACTCTGCGCAGCCCCCACCGCCAGCGCTCTTTTTATAGCGGACGACTTATAGGGTGATTTCGCTGGTTTTCGTCCATTTAGGGGAGTTGCCTGATTCGTGCGAAAACAATACATATGTTCAACTAATCCAATGTAAATAATGTTATTTCTATTGAAAGCTTGTCTGCTCTTTTTTAAGATCAGATGAAGTGATAACCAATTACATTTTTTTTTATAAAAATAGTTGAAGACAAAAGTATGGATTTTGCTAGTTTTCCTGATATGATATGAATTAATTTTCGTCGTCTTTATAGAAAGCATAATTATCTTTCAGCTGAAATGATGATGAGGATAATGACATATAGTTTTGAATTGTTACTCTTGTTTTATTAATAATATAGGAAATTCAATGCGTAATATCCACCCGTATTATGAGAGCCCGTGAGAAAATATTATGGACGAAAACTAGCTAAGGTTAGTTTTTAGTTTTCATTCGCTCAAATGAGTCAATGGACGAAAACTCGTGCGTTTTAAGGCAGTTTTTGTTTTCATCGACATCATTTAAATAATTTTTATTCAGACAACACTGACAATTGACTAGACCTCAACTTAACATCTAATCTAGTAACCAACGAAGATCATTGAATTAAAATGCCATAAAAATTTCATGCGTTTCTATAAGTTGAAAGTTTTATACAAATTTTGTTTATCGTTTTAGTTTTAAAAATTAAAAGCTTTGCGAAATAGGTACCTACTGTAGTATTAGTCCACTACATTTTGTAAGTAATCTATAATATTCTTATAACTTAATAATGCCAAAATCAGTAAAATGTACTGTGAAGATTCTTCGTTCCACTAATTCTTGACAGCTGAGACTTCTCGTAGCACGGAAACATGTCTCCCTCCAGTAACATATTTTTTATTCGAATCTCAGCTTTTCCGTGAACAGTTTATAATGTTGGTGGAAGTGTTGGTTAGGTATTAGGTAAGGCCCTATTTTTTTTAATTAATGCTCTGAATGAGTCCAAACATGCGCGGTTAGCGTTATTTTACTATTCTAAGCTTTTGTTAGAAACAGGACAGTCAAATGGACGAATAATGGAGCTGAACAGCAAACCAGCGAAATCACCCTACCTACAAATAAACTAGGTATTATGTTTATTAAAACGTGACGGAGTTCAATACCAATTTAATTTGGACTAAGGTCAATATTTCGAGGTGACATTGTATGGTGTCAGTCCAAGGTGCATTTACCTTAACCGAAAATAATTCGATTTGAATCAACAACTTGTTTATCCAACATATTTACATTATACTTTTATGTTTGCTCACGACTTCAATACCTACCATCTATGCATCAGATGTCAGATTAACTCAACAATCTCTTGAATTAGGTTCATAGGTACCCATTTCTGGGTGAAATTTATGCCCTTAGGTACCTAGTCATCAAAATATGTCCTCTTTTACCAAAAGAAAAGCAAAAATGTGTACACGTCAATATTTAATGATAGGTATTTTGCTCCAGCTTTGAAGTGAAGCGAAATATCGTTAGGAAACCTGCACTGCACACATCTGCTAGGTAATTCAACGTTGTATGCCTCATATATATACTTACCTACCTATCAACTGCTAGGCCCGAGAGGAGACCAATGCACAGTCGTTCTTCATGATACCTACCTAGGAGACCGGAGCCGAGCAGTGAGGTATAAGTACCTATGAGCTGATCCAGCATGTACTTACCTATTTATCTGCCTAAATTCTTCGTCTAATTAATTTTAATAAATTAATAACTTAAGCATTATGATTATGACACTGAGGCCAGTTTGTGAAGGTAGTTTACAATGAAGCTCAAAGAACTCTGTCAAAATGTCAAACAAAAGGTTACTTGAAGATAAAGATTCGTTCAACGCAGCTGCAATCGGTTAATTACATGTACCTATTGCGTAACATGCAATGAGCAATAGGTAACTAAAAAATAACCTAGTCTATCGAGGTCGCTGACCTACAAACCGTCGAGTAACTATCGCAGATTGTCCCAACAGATAATCGTAATTTGTCATGCGATTGTATACCTAAAAGCTATAAAAATTAAAAGCAGAGGCACACGTTAGCTTTTAAAATTCGAAAAGCAAAAGAGATCTGTCAAAAAGTGTTGCTAGTTGGACGTAGTTTAGCAAAGATCGAAACCAAAATAATTGCCATTAATAATTAAGTTCTATGTCATCGATATAACGTCTAAAATCCTAATAGGTTTTATTGTGGATTGGATCCTTTTCCCTAAATTACGTCCAGTTTGAATTAGCTAAATGAAGAATCAATCAGCTGCTTTTTATGTTGGTAACGCAACCCGTACGTTTATTTAAATATCATAGTTACAAAACGGTTGAAAACCGATGTTGAAATACACTACTACTAAAATAAACGACTTTTAATATTATACGAAAGTTCTAAGTCGCTAGTCCCATCGATTAAATCCACTCGCTCTTTAAATAGGTAAGAAAATGTAAATTAATGATCCAGCTTGGAAAACGATTCACAAGGATTGTCAAAAGCCGGTAATAAGGAAGGAATGTAAACGCAGCTGAACCCATGAACTGTTCATACCTGTGGATACAAGCTAAGAACGTTCACCTTTCAACAAAATAAGCCTTTGTTTCGACACAACGGCTTCGAATCAAAACAGTGAAAATAGAAACGCTTTATTAAATCTACCGCCATGATTCACAGCGTGGACTACCCGGGTTAAAATAAAGCCCGCTACGGGAAGAAAAAAACATGTGTATTAATATAACTACAGACGTAAACAAAGAACATGTGAAACGCACCAGGCAAAAAACACTTCAAAAGGGATACCAACCGTTCACCATAAGAAACAACACGTTCACTGATAGATTTCGTCTATAACGCACGGGGGGGCCGCGTCGGTCGCTTAAGAACAAAACTAGTTTTATTTTTCGAGCGCGTCGTTCAAAATGGCCGGCGACCAGCCTGCGCGGAGGTCGGATCGAGACTGAGCGAGCGCGCGGGCGGCGGCTAGCGCCCTCTCGTCCGCCCGCGCCTGTGTGCGTGCCTATGTCTGTGGGGGTGCAGCCCCGGCCGCGCCGATCACACCCGACGAACGCGCCCCGGCAACCGTATATTTATTTTCGACTAACTATAGGGTGGATAAAGTCGGTGCATTCATACACGACCTGTCTTCTACCAAATATACCGATGGAAATTCAAATGAAAACCAGCATTACATTTACGCGCCGGTTTAAGTAGTTTTTAGCGCGTTTTTAGACGACCATGAACCGACACGTCCGCGTCGGTCATTGCCACGGGCGATATAAAAAGATGCGCGTCACAAAACAAGACATCTGTTAGGATTTGAATTTCTTATAAGCGTTTTTAATTAACGAATGCACAAATTGTTCGGACGACGAAAAAATAACTTCCTTTAGTCTGACACTCATTAATTCTTCGCTTCGTGTACAATTAAAGTCCACACGTTTCATAGAGAATTGTCAAGTACCTAGGTTATATTTCTAAATAAAAACAAATGGGGGCAGAGCGTATTAGGACGCGTTTATTCCTGTACAACAAGGCCACCGAAACGCAGCCGTTTCCAGTCCCTGCATCGTACATTATTCCGTTGAAGTTTTTTGTTTGATTCCGATACAGCATTTCGCAGTGCAGAAGTTTTAAAGTAATATATCTTTTGGCGACTGTTTGTTTTGGACGTTAGTTATGTCAAAACGAACATAAATAAGTCTGCAAATGTCCTGTTGTTTTCGGGGATGCCGCGTATTTATCAAATTAATTGGCGTCTTTACACAAATTTAAGGAAAACGAGACGTTTTTGAGGAATTGGCTAATCTTTTCGAGTTTTTCTTTGCGAGCAGATAAAATTGCTTGACGCCATAAGCACGCGAATATTATAATGACCTCTCCTTCACTTCCTGTTACAGTGACAGTGAGTAATATTCAAAGTTCAAGTTACTTATGCCGTCATATTTCCTTAGCTATGGGTTTGCAAGTCAGAGACACTTTTGCGAAGTAAGTACAAGAATATTCTTTATTTTTTATACTCGGTGCGAAAACAAAAGGTACTTCAAATATCCCTGTCTATGACAATTTCGGACATCCTGTGTCTTAATACCTGAGTGTCACTGTCCTTTGTCGTCGTTGTGTGAGTGTGCATCATTTACATTTAAAAATTGAGCTCTTTACCCCTTTACTGATAGGGCTGCTCAAGACGCTCCCAAAGGAATACCATCCGTACCTACATATACATGTACATCTAATATAATCTGATACTTTGGCAGTTCGCCCTGCATTGCAAAATAAAACATGTATTTCTTAAAAAAAGGTGTACATTTTCATCAGTCCTGGGAACAAACCCCGAAATTGTATATTACCATTTTACCATAGTAAGGATTTACCATCAAAATAATAAATAGTTATGACGCTGACAACAGCCAAAGCCTTGAGCGATTGGTCACTGTCTGTTTGCACCGGAGTGAACGAGAAGCACTGTGCGGTTATTTGTATGGGGGAAATCAAAAACTGATGAATTATTATAAGTAAACATAAACACACCACAGCCAGAGGCGAAGCGTGAGGGTAAGCCGGTGTACCATTTCTCGTTCTCAACATTAAATTTTTACTCATTAAATTATCTATTTACTTAAAAAATATGTAATATGTAATTTTTATGTTACTACAAGAAGTAATTAATAATAATAATAATAATGTTTGAGTTAAGAAATTATCCATCGGCTTACCCTCACGCTTCGCCTCCACACGTAAATATATATGGGCGTGATTTAATAGTGTTATTAATTACCTATACCTATAGACCCACAAGTTAAAAATATTTTGACTGAACTGTATTTGAAAAAGAGGATTACAGACATAGCTTTACGTTTTTTTTTCTATCGTATCGATTTCATCAAATCGTCTTGTGGAAATAGTTTTTTTTTTAATATTATTTGAATTTGTTGATGTTTAATCGATATTCAAAAAACGTAGAGACCTAGATTTTTTTCTGACTGACAACCTATAAAAAATTGATCAAAATCGGTTAACATTTAGCGGGTGGAAATCGTTATCGCCTGTTGTATGAAAAGGGTGATTTTTGCCGTTGGTTCACACAAGCAACTTTTGCTACCGGGCTTGTATTAAAAAAAAGTGAATTGTATTATTTGGGCATAGTTGTCTATGCCAACCCGATCAAGGTTACGTTTTAGCCTATTTTGCTAGTTATGTTTAATTGAAGTGCGAAAGTGAATTGTTATATTACTATACTATATTAGGCTAGAGCTCTATTCTAGTGTATTCAGGTCAAGGTGAAAGTATTGCTCATTGATCATAACGATACCGCAATGTAATAGTATTATGCAATTGCTTTTATACCTTTGTCTATTTATTGTAAGGAGCATATTCTTACAATGCATAAATTAATTAATTTTGACGACACGGTTAGCCTAGTTGGTAGTGACCCCGCCTCCAAAGCTAGCGATCGGTTCGATCCCCGGTAAGGGCAAATATTTATGTGATGAGCACGAATGCTTGTTTCTGAGTCTTGGATGTTTCCTATGTATTTAAGTATTTATTTATCTATATCAGTATGTATAGTATATCGTCGTCTAGTACCCATAACACAAGCATTTAGAACTTACTTTGGGACTAGATCGATTTGTGTAAAGATTGTCCCATGATTTATTAACTTTTGTTTTATATAAAGTTTTAACAAAAGCGCAAGAATTATAGTAGCCTCAACTTGTTATGTTTCTTAATAATTGCAAATTAATTGAATTAATTCGTAAACATTTTATATTGATGGAAAAAATACAGTGACAACCCTAGCTCAAATGACACGCACACTTACGTCGTATTGTTACAGTGAACCATAACCGAGATGATACGTAATGAAACATTTTATAATGATGGAAAAAAAATACAGTGACAATGACAACCCTAGCTCAAATGACACACACACTACGTCGTATTGTTACATTGAACCATAACTTAGATGATACGTCATGAAACATTTTATAATGATGGAAAAAAATACAGTGACAACCCTAGCTCAAATGACACGCACACTAACGTCGTATTGTTACAGTGAACCATAACCGAGATACGTCATGATGTATCTCGGATATTATCTACAACTTCACTATTAAAGTTTTATTTTATTTGAAAAATTAACATTCATTTGTAAGAACTACATTATGCTATGAATAACATTATCGCAGCATTCACAGCGTGCTGAGTGCGGCCAATCCATTATCAACCTAGATTGCATTATAAAATACGGTGTTATTTACGTCGCAGTGAAACTCGTGACGATTTTTCAAGTCCTTTTTCGTTTTTCAATTCTTTAGTTAGATACCTACCTAATCATTAAACTACTAAAGCCATCAAACAAAATAGGTTTAATCAAAGTAAGTAATATTACAATATCAATTTGATATGTGATTTATTTTAAAAGTTAATGTTCAAAATAATTGTTATCATGGATCAAGTTAAAATAAAAAAGGTATATGATACCATAAACAATTTTTATTGTACAGATAATGGAAAATAATTAACGAGTCTTCAGTTATTTTGCCGAATAGTCGCCGACTAATTGCCGACTAGAAAATACGCCGAATTTACCAAATTCGCCGAAAAGTAGACTTATCTCTATTTAACGTTTTCGTATCAATTAAATCAGGAGACAATCCTTATACAAATCGATCTAGTCACAAACTAAGCTCTAAAGGCTTGTGTTATGGGTACTAGACGACGATGTATATACTTATATAGATAAATAAATACATAAATACATGGGAAATATCCACGACTCACGAATAAACATTCGTGCTTATCACACACATATTATTATGTGCCCTTACCCGGGTTCGAACCCTACTACCAACTGGGCTAACGACGTCGTCAATGGGACAGACGAACGAGAAAGACCAGCGCCTCTATTCGGGAACGTCCAAGCGATATTTTTTCGGCTCGCTAGCATGATTCGCATCTCACTCTTCCGCACGATGCGTAATGCGTAAAGGCGGATCCAGACGGGTGCAACGTGTAATGTAAGATTACGTGTAATTTAGCATCACCAGTGTGGACGTGACGACGAGCGCCTTTGTGTTAGCGCTAGAAACCGACAACCGATGGATCACGGCGCGCGCCAGCGCGAGCGTTACATGTAATGCTCGTAGTGCCGTCCAAACGCAGAATTCGTGTTACATTACACGGTAGATTACATTACACGTTACACGTCTGGATCCGCCTTAAGAGTGGGATGCGAATCTCGCTAGCGAGCCGCAACAATATCGCTTGGATGTTCCCTTATAGAGGCCCTGCTGCGCTTATCCACTTCAAACTGTTCGATAACTGTATTAAAATTATAATATTATCTGTCTCTCTTATCTCGCTCCTTATCAAAGGAATTCCATCCTGTACCGCACTTGGCTTATTAACATACTAAGGATAGGTCTTGTTGTAACTTTAAGGGTCTTGTAAGCCGGCTAGTTGTAATAGCTGCAATTTGGTATATTCCCAAAAAGGTTTCAACAACACTACTGGCATAGCTGGGCACAAAGACCATTAATCCGTTAATTAACGAAGTTAACATTTCGAGTAACGAATTAACTTTTATAATTGTTAACGGACTCATTAACTTCCGTTAAAACAGTTAAAACCAGTTAATTAAGTACCTACGTGTTATTTGCCAAAAGGACACCACGCGGACGGCGCCGCACCGCGAGAAACACGTCAGAGACAAGTGCAACTTCTTTTATAAATTTTTCATGTCCTGCTTTTACTCCCATAGCCCACTAAAACGTAAAACACTAACGCAACGACATATAAAATGCAATTTCTACCTATCACGAGTTAACGATGAACGTTAAGAGGACTGTGAACTAACGGCAAAAATCACCCTTTTCATACAAACGGCGATAACGATTCCCACCCTTTAAATGTTAACCGATTTTGACCAATTTTTGATAGGTTGTCAGTCAGAACAAAATCTAGGCCTATACGTTCTTTGAATATTGATTAAAGATCAACAAAGTGAAATAATTTCCGAAATTAGGTTTGTATGAGAATACTGAAACAACAGTAAAACTGAATTTATTGATTATAGTGAAAAAACTTTAACGTTTAACGAGGTTAACTTTTTTAGTAACGGATTCGCGATTAAAGAAGTTAACTATTTGATTAACGTTGCTATGACGAACTACTGGGAATAAAAAGTTCAAGTGTAAACTTTTGGTGATAGCTCGAATTGCAGCAATAATCGTCAGAAAACTTTCTGGTTGGCACGCACCTTTACCTTCGCGATTTTATTACTGTCAAATTTTGTTTTATAAATCGTATTTTCGCATGGCTACATTATGGTTCATAATGTATCACATAGTTACTGTAGTGATACAAACGCGCGACTGTAGCAATGCAGTCGCGTTGTTTCGGTTCAGCATCGTTACTACGTCAATGCAATCGCGCGACTGTACCGGGCGATATCTGGGGAGGGAATATCGAAGCGGCGCCGCGAGCGTCTGCATCGCGATAGTGCGATGCAGAATCGTGTCTCTGCAGGCTATGACACACGGCCAGTGGCAGTCGCGTTACTATCCCGGGCGATATGCGAATATTCTTAACATCCCTAGATACAAGTGTGAGAGAGATCCACTGAGTGGCATTCACGCTAGGGCCGCTGTGGGGAATGGATTCTTAGTAATACCATCATAGTTACAGAAAAGCCTAATAACTAGAAGATTAACGAAGTAATAAAGTAATTAGTTTACCAAAACGCGTTCGTTTAATTAGTTTTATTCCGACCTTGACCTTTAATCTGGGTCTTTATTCAGAACAACGAAATTCGGGCTTCGTTTATTGCCAGCCCTCTTGCTCTCGCGGCTTGACACATTTGCGAGAGAGAGAAGTGGCATCCAAAGTTCGGAGGAGTAGACCCTTGAATCAACCCCGCTAATCTTGGCGCGTTAATACCTCTTGGTAAGTTTTCTATGTAACCAAAACGTACTCACATTACACAGTTTACAAACCCAGTAACAAATTAAAGATTTGGGTGTTTTCATTAATGAAGAAGTTTATTCGTTTATTCACTAAGACAGAAGAAGCACAGAGTAATTAAGAAAATAATACAAAAACAAAGTGGTGGTGTGATTTTGCAGCCATGGCCCTGTACTTTGATGCGCGCGCGCCTCCGGCACTCTTAGTTTTTGGGAAATTATCTGTAGAATTGAATTTGATAATCATCGGTGAAGAAAAACATCCTCAGGAAACCTGCACTCGTCAGGTATTCATTCAAGTGTGGGAAATCCCCAAAACGGAATCAAGGCTCTACTAAGATACACGAGTCGGAGGCTTATTCTCAGCATTGGAACGTAGTTCCTCTGCTGCAGTAACAGTGAAGAAATAGCATAGAATGAATGCTTATCATCCTGGCATGTCGTAAAAGTCGACTAAAGGACGGGTCCTCTCCAACATGGTGGACTATTTGTATGGGCGATGGGCTAATCACCTGTCACCATACGGTTCATCATACCATCTTATGACTAATTAATCGAACGTGGCCACAAGTAGTCTTGTGGCTCTGCCCACTGCTTTCGGGCGTGATGCTATGTATGTATGTATTGGAACGTGGTGATGATGATGCAATTAACCTAGTCTTTAAAGAACATTTTAAACTGCATAAAAAAGGACCGAAGTTCAACCAATATATGGCAACTGTTTCACTTTGTAATGGCCTGACATACTCTATCCCTAATAAATTCAAAGCCTTCGAGATAAAACTGGAACTAAAAAGGTATCATGATCCCTAAAAAAGGAAATTTCAATAAGAACCTCGTATTTTCCCGATTTTATTCGCACAATTGAAACCGTGTAACGCGTCGTTGAATAAATGGTTTTCTTGAACTTTGCATAGACCAGGGGCTTGATACTTTAACGTGTGTAGCGGCTATTCAGCGGATAAACGAAACTACTAATTTGGACTATAAGAACAAAGACATTCGGTTTAAATTTGAATGTGTAAATCACCGCTGATCAGCCGCTGCGCACATAAGAGAATCACAAGGCAGAGGCATAAGTATACTTCGGAACACGAATTTGTTTTATACCGTCTCTTTTGATTCTGTTTATTACCAGTTTAGAGTGAGAGAGTGGGTAAATGTAGTGTTGAAGGTAGGAATGTTTGTCTTTGGTCTTAGAGAGCACAGCATCGACTGTCTGCTTAGGATGCGCAATGAACCTGATGTAGTCAGCAGATAACCATGTGTGCGTCTTTACCATTTAAGATTGTAGGTATTCGTTCTTGTTGTATTGGTGCACTTTGTTTATATCGGTATTTGCAATTCTGGTCTGGGTCTCTGTTCGACATTGCCTAAACGATATCGCGTTGTTTTTTTTTTACCATGCGGTAGCCGTAGCGGCCGTAGCTGTCAAAATAAAAACAGCTCCCATTATCATCGTTTCAATATTTCAGCCGAAACACGTCCACTGCTGGACATAGGCCTTCGCCAATTATCGCCATAACGACCGATAGATAGATAGGCAATGTTCAGCGTAGTTTACTGCTTTACGGTCTATAGTTCTTAGACCATTCGTAACATGTTTCTGTTTGGCCTAGTGGCTGACTGGTAGAGAATGCGTTAAGGCATCAAGTCCGCCATTTGTATACTCGTATATTGTGCAATAAAGTTTAAATAAATAAAAGTCGAATAGAAGCCCTCGGCATTTACGCACAGTTCAAATATTTTTTGTAATAGATTGAAGCGTCACGTTGTCATGCGAAGTATGTGGCCTTTAATGCGCTTCAGTCTCCTGCGAACTGGTTCTTTGGTCGGAATCCTCAAGGTTTTATTGTGGCTTGAAACTTGATTCGCCATTACCTATTCAATAGGCAGGGTTCCATTCATTTCTATGCACCAACCGCCCAGACTATAACGTCAACGAGACGACGTCAACACCATCTCTTCTCTGTAATGTTCGCCAAAATTTTAGCCTGATTTGTAATGACACAGGAATTTAATACAATCATGCATCCTCAATAACTACATTCATCAAAAATCGAGATGGCTACTATCCAAATCATCCTACTGAACTTCACTCAATTTAAAACTCAAATATGTCGGCAATGCACCTGCGTGCAAGAAAACCCATAAAGCCAGGCGCAGTAAATCCAGCGCGTCTGCCGTGATATATACGTCTGGGGACATAGCGTATGTGCTTACATTCTACCTAGTGCTTACATCGTGAGCTAGAATACCATATAGCCTCGTTTACTTTCGCAAACTTGCATCTTGCGCGAAGGCGAACTTGCGAAAGGAATCTTGACTATGTTACAATGAAGTTGATATTTCAAGCAACGCGTAAGCGAAGGTGTTTGAGAAAATTATGGATGTGTAATACTCAGCACTATTTAACAGTCACTTTACGTTCTCAAGTTAGCAATAGATGTTTATGAGATTTGGTTACGATTTGCCAGCTTTCATACATATAGGTAATTAAAGTGTATTAACGCGAGCTCTCAGCTCCTACACTATTACACAGAACAAACGCAAGGCTTGCAGTGTGGACTAAGCATGATAAGTTCCACATATCCAAGTATCGACCACTCATTCTGTGACAAAGCTTTATGGATCAGAAAAGAAGGAAAAATTGTGATTTTTCAGTGTTATTCTTTTGTTGAACATTCCGGAATATTCTATCAATATTTTAAATGTTAAGAAATACATTGTTTTAAGGTAAATTACATCGAGCGGAAGCGTAAATAAATCATTTAAAGTCAATGATGCGTTCTTCATCATCATCATCATCATTAGCCTATAAACGTCCCACAGCTGGGCACAAGCCTGTCATAGTAGAGGGACTGGGCAAAAGTTCCCACGTGGGCCCAGTGCGGATGTGTGCTTAACCAAGTGATAAGATAACTATTACATTATCATGCTAACATAATTTGTCAAGATCAATACAATAGAAAGTTTAAATCCAAGTAGCAACACGAGCATAATATATATACGTAACGTGTGTGAGCTTTCGGATCTGCGCAGGAATTAAGAGGACTGTGAACCAACAGTAAAAATCACCCTTTTCACACAAAAGGCAATAACGATTTCCACCCCTTAAATTTTAACCGATTTTGACCAATTTTTGATAGGTTGTCAGTCAGAACTAAATCTAGGTCTATACGTTTCTTGAATATTGATTAAACAATTTCACCAAAGATTCAACAAAGTCAAATAATTGCCGAAATTCGTTTTGTATGAGAATACTAAAACAACAATAAAAATGAATTTATGATTATTGTGAAAAAACGAACACGTATAGACCTAGATTTTGTTCTGACTGACAACCTATCGGTTATCATTTAAAAAGTGGAAAGCTATCGCCGTTTGTATGAAAAGTCGTAGGTTCACACTAACAACGGTTCCTCTTAACAACGTAGTTTTTTACGTATTAATAAGTGCTATTGACGTATAAGTATTGAGAACGAATTGCACAATGCTCACGGTCTGGTTTCCCCTGTGATTTCATTAGCAGACCACAGCCCCCCTGTCTCGACGTCTAGCCGTCTGGCGGTACAGTTATAGCTGTGCACGCGGATTTACATACAGTTATATTTCGTACTGTGTCCATCACATGGTTTTATCATAAGAATAAGTACTGTTAAAAGGGCATCTTCGGCGGCGTTGTATGGATTTGACAGCAAAGCCGACAAATAGTTGCCTACAGCGCCCCACGCTCCGCCTTACCCCTCTCTCGCCTGTTTCAACAATTAGGGTTGTCACAAGGAGGTATACAGTAACATACACATTATACAGTAACATTACATAAAATGTAAAATCCAAATTTTCGTATGCAAAACAACACTTTGCGTAGAAAATGGCGTCATTGAGAGCTGCATTTGAAATCTTGTCTTATGATTACTCTTCGTGCTAATAGATGGTGGCAATCCACACGGTTTGCTTAGATAAGTCGTCTGCGGAGTGCTCAAGGTGATAACTGGAGCGCGTTTGTGGATGAAAATGCTTTTCTAATAGTATTTATTCTTACGGTTATATACTATGGTTAAACGATAGGGTTGAACCATGATAGGGTGAAAATTAAAATGTTAGTTATTCATGTTGCAACCAGCCCACACTTTCGCATATCCGAATCTAACAGAGCGCTTCAAGGGAGGATGTTATATTTCCTAATTCTCGTTTATTAAGATAATTAGTAGTACCTTAGAAGAGCCCGCGGTTTAGGCTGCACTTTACACTTTATAGTTATTGTATTATTAATTTGAAACAGACGACGTAATTGCGTTAAAAGTCAGGGTGACTTGTGGGTGACCCATAACGTCAAATTTAATTAGACTAAATAGTTTTTATCGATTTCTGGTACCTTTGGTACCTTATGTTTTCCTTGAGTGCTGCTGCTTAATTGAGTACCGTACCGAATCACCCATGCTTACGAGTCACAGTATCCTGTATTTTCAATTAGTTCATACTAAACAATCGCCACGCTAAATCTTTCACTGCATAATTTAATAAAAGCTGCACGTGTTGCATATGCATAGAGATTTCCATTCCAAATGGACTCCGGCGCAATAAATCTAGACATAAATGTAAGTACGTTAAACTTTCCCTCTGTTAAAGATTTGCGAAGTAAGCGTGGCAGAGCGTGTGTCGTACTTCAATTTGGCAGGGCATTTTAAATTGTAAAATACTAGGACAATTTAGAGCCACACTAGGATAACCTATAGATCTTAAAATGTATTTGACTAACTCCACTGTGCAGTTTTAAGTCCCGCTAGGGTCAAACTTTGTGTGATGAGTAAACATCTTTGTATCCAAAGCATGCAATGCATGTTTAGTTTATGCAGCTCATGTCGTTTTAACGAACCATCTCTTGAGACTGCACCTTAGAAATACACCATTGTAATAATTTGTCCTAATCTTAAGAGATAAAGATGATTAGATCAACATTTCAGGCTGGGTCTTCTGCTGGATATAGGTCTCCTTAGGTCTTTCCGAAGACTTCCACAAATAACGATGGCAAGCCTTCCTTCTCTTCGGGTCCGTGGTCTGCATGAACTTCATAAAAGCTTGTAAAATCCTAAACTGAACAAAGATATTTTGACTTCGATTTGGCCTATTGACAACACCTATTGGCCATCAGTGGCATCAGTTCATCTTCTCTGCCCGCGATTGTCCTGAAAACAACGTTACGACTCCAAAGCCTGACATAACGCTGAGAGGCAATCATTTTGGTGTTTAACTTTAATTTTTACTGTATCAATCTGAGTTTTAACTTGCCATGTCCCGGTTATAAATCCAACTTGGCATAATTGTTATATTGTAAGAAATATCAAATAAACTCTTTTGTTCTTTTTCTTCTTCAGTTCCCCGGCTAATATGCCCAGCATCATCGTCAACGTCATCATCATCAGTATATATACGTTCCACAGATGGGCTGGGCTGCATCTTCTCATGCTGAGTTAAATCTGCAAACTCCGTGAGCTATGTCGGTACTTTGATTACTTAATTTCTATATGATCTGAATGTTTAAAAGGTATAGAAACATCAGGTATATATCTCTCAACTGCTTGTAAAAGCGCGTGTGGTCCACTTAAATGTCTTGTTTACTTACATACTTGACATTCAGTTTAATGATAGACATCAAGCTTCAGAGACAGACATCCCGTACTAGTCAATGTACAAATTGTAAATAGTATGAGTATTAAAACTTTGTCTTTAAAATGTTTCATTTCTGGATAAGAAAAGGTTGACATTTGTAAAGAACACTAGTGTGGGACCTTTGAGTGTAATGGTATTTATTGTATATGATCCTATTGCCAAATATATGTTTTAGGGGTTCCGTACCTATAAAGGAAACCCTTATGGGATCACTCGTGTGTCTGTCTGTCTGTCTGTCTGTCCGTCTGTCACAGCCAATTTGCTCCGAAACTACTGGACCGATTGAGTTGAAATTTGGTACACATGCATATGTAAGTCGGTGACCGCAACACGGACGCGTGACGTAAATATATGAATTTTAAACTTGGGGGCCCTCTTTGAGGGATAAATTAGAAAATTATAAAAAAAGTTTTGCTACCTATATCGTGTGACATATCATAGGAAAGGGCTTATTGTGAGGATCTTAAATATATTTTGTTTTGAATTTGAATAAAAATAGTTTGGAAGTTATTTAGGAAAATAGGCGAAAATTGACCATTCCACCTCCCTTATTTCCGAAACTACAGGAGCTAAAATTTTGAAAAAAAAATACAAACAATTGTTCTTTACCTATAGATAGGAAAACCTATAAGAAGTCTATGGTATCAAAAGTAATCTAGTAAATTTCAGATTATCATGTACGGAACGGAACCCTCTCCACGCGAGTTTAATTCGCACTAGTCCGATTTTTTTAAAAATCTTTTATTTATAAAATTTTGCATATTAGCCTTTTATTATAAATACCGATTTACGCAGTTTACATAAGACCCGATGAAATTTACATCGGAAACTTTTTCCTAACTTACAAACCGTTAAATTCATCTATTCCCCAATTAAGGAATTTCAATTCTATCTTTGAGTTTCCATCTTTAAGTTTTGAACAACGGCTCCAAATTTAATTAAGATTAGATGCCATTGTTTGTGGGGAAAGTTTCGGACTACCCTTTGTGTTGTGTTATCGCTATCAGTGATTGGAGGAACCGAAAACTTCGACAAATATTGGCAAATAACGTGAATTATTAAGGTATTCTCAGTATTTCCGATCGTGGCGAAGGTTTTCGGAAACTTGATTGAACGCTAGGTTTTAGATTCCCGGAGGTCCGACTAGGATCAAAATCTCTCCTGTGATTCACCGTTCAGGAAAATCGGTTGATATGAGAAAACAGAAAAAGATATAATAAACCTATAGAAGCGGCTAGGCTTTTAATGAACTAGCTGTGCCCTTGACGTTGTCCGTGTGGGATTGGGATGAAAAATATCGAATCCACGGTACCTATAAGCTATCTCCATTCCAATTTTCACCAAGATCTGCCCAGCCGTTGAAGCGCACGCACAAACTCATAAACTTTCGCACTTATACTATTAGAGTGATTAGATTAGTGTGATAATGGGGCCAATTTGAAAGGGTGCTAAAATTTAAATTTACTAAATTAAAAGCGTCAAATTTGATTTTGACAGCTTTGTGCTATACAAAATCGAGTTTGACGTTTCTTGTTTTAAGTTAAGGAAATTTTAAATAAAGAAGACATCGTTTTGATTTGGACTCAATATTATTAAGTAAAAATATTTTACCAAACAAGCAATTTAAAAGGCTACCTCTGAAATTACATGTTTAGAGTTATCGTAAACGCCGAACAGTCAATTTTCCTATAAAAGTAAATGGAAATTCATCGCACAAATCCGACTTTTAATCCAGCGACCTCGGAAATGTAGAAACGAAACGCCGAACGGAATCCGTCGGCGATTTAAAATTTAAAAAGCAAAAATTTCGAAGCGCGTTCCAATTCGAAAAACAAAATGGCCGACAGCTGGGCCGGACGGGAAGTGCGTTCCGGACGAGGGAGCGTGTATCGATGGAAATGCAGTGGTCCATGAGCGTTTCAACGGATTCTGTGAAGTGATGTAGAGTATGGGTTCCTGAATGCATTTTGCTTGTATTGGACCTCGTTTGCTCTGGCGTTTATTTTCCCTCCTTCTAAAGTGGGTATTCCTATATGTTTATTATTTGTTATCTTTATTTATCCTCCGTCTTCTATTGCCCTAAGATTCGTCTCATTCTTAATTTGCGTTATTTGTTATTAAATTTTTAGGTTCTGCCGGTGTTGCTCAGTTTTTTAGGTATCACCTAGTCACAGGAACAGAACTCTATATAGAAAAGAAAGAGAAACAAAAATCATCTGTCCAATGTTGATGCAAGGCATTCTTTATTCAAAGTAAATTTAAAAATGGATTCTTAATTTCAATTGGGGTAGGACAGGAAGGTGCGTTCCATGCGAATGCGTGCGAGGGAGCGCTCGGTCTGGGACAAATTACTGGCTGGATGGTAAGGACACGGTTCTCACCGTGTCCTTACCACATTAAATTAAAAAGAAATTCAAACAAAGTTTGGCATCACTATCAGTGAGCTATCTTTTAGCTCTTATTACGTTGCAATTGGTAACAGAAATGTTGCTAAATCTATAAGGTGGTTGAAGGAAGATAAACAGGAGGAAATGGATCATCAACAACCCTAGAATGCAAGAAGTAAAAAAATACTGCATTTGAGTCTCGGTCGATTCACTAAATAATTCTGATGAAAAGCTTACATAAAACTGCTTGATTCCTTGTATTATGACAGACCAAACATTGTTATTACATTTATCTACACCCATATCATAAAACCTCAATAATGTAATCAAAAACCGTAGGAAATGACCACCATTATGACAACCTGTACTGTAATGTTATTACAGTATCGATTTTAGTATCGTAATGGTCATAACGATACAGATATGAGCTATAGGCCGGCGCGCCGCCGTCGCCGCAGCCGGCGGGGCCCCATCGTCGCCGCAGCCAGCGGGGCCCCATCGTCGCCGTGTCGCCGTTTATAATATGTGTGTAGATAAAGTTATGTACCTATGCAACTCTGCATAATTTCGCCTTAAAACACACGTGTGATCTTATTATGAAACTCGCAAAGCTCGTTTCATAAAACCGCACTAGTGTTTTAAGGCCTATCATTATGCAACCGTTGCATAAACTACTATTGTTTATTTGAATATGAATGTATTCAAATAAAACCGATTTAGAAAACCCTTTTCATATGATATAAAAGATAAAAATATTTTTCCACTGGCGTATCCATTCTACGCCACCGCTTGCCAAACTAGCTGGAACGAGTACTAGCGTCAAGTTCAATGTTACGTGTAGCGTCTTGCACTAGTTGACTCGACCTTCAACTGCCCTACCGTCCCCAAAACCGATTATTGTCTAATGCATAATATAATAATTATAACCTATTTGGTCAAAAATGACCAAATAAGTTCAGTGTGACGTCAAATATAGTTTAAAATTTTGTAACTGTATGAGAAAAATAAAGTGATTTTAAAATTGGCATGAATATAAATTGTACACATACATACATATCATCACGCCCGAAATCCCTAATGGGGTGGGCAGAGCCACAAGACTACTCGTGGCCACGTTCGATTAATTAATTAGTCCTAAGATGGAATGATGAACCGTATGGTGACAGGTGATCAGCCCATCGCCCATACAGATAGTCCACCCTGTTGGAGAGGACCCGTCCCTTAGTCGACTTTTACGACATGCCAGGATGATAAGCATCTGCACGCATTCTATGCTATTTCTTCACTCCCAGTGCAGCAGAAGAGAGGATGTAAAATTGTAGGCTAAACGAAAACAACTTTCACTAGTTTTTTTACAATAAATGGCAAGTCATTTTATTATTTTATAGTCTGAGTATAGTCCAACGAAACATACTAAATAAGACACACTTATATGACAAATAGTACGGGTACCTGTTTAACAGCGTCCTTATAAAGTTATTCCTTTCTTCGTGTTTAATTTACCTGAAACAATAAAAAAGATTACTTAGTTACTTCAAAATCGGTTTTTATTGCGTCTACTTATTTATAAGGTTTGACGACGGAAATCTAATAAGAGGATTTCATAAAAGGAATACTATTATTTTATTCTAACACATTATAAGTAAATGTGAAAAATTATTATATAGAAACATTTAATATAATACTCCTCCTCTGCTGCACTGGGAGTTAAGAAATAGCATAGAATGCGTGCAGATGCTTATCATCCTGGCATGTCGTAAAAGTCGACTAAGGGACGGGTCCTCTCCAACATGGTGGACTATCTGTATGGGCGATGGGCTGATCACCTGTCACCATACGGTTCATCATACTAATTAATCGAACGTGGCCACAAGTAGTCTCGTGGCTCTGCCCACCCCATTAGGGATTTCGGGCGTGATAATATGTATGTATGTAATATAATAATATGAAAATGCGCGTTCAAAATGTGGTTTGGAACCTTAGATAATTTCTCAAAAACGGCAATAGCTTCCAGTAGATTTTCCCGCATGTTACGAACTTACAAGTGTTTTAAACAGCCGTTACATCCACCTAATACAGCCAGCTGTCCGCCTCTATAACTAATTCACCTTTTAATCCACAAACTCCATGACCTTGACTGTCCCCGGGGCCCCAATTTAACAGCGAAACCGTGTCAAACAGCTGTAGGTATTTGGAGCGAAGTTATAGCTTAATTGGATTAGTTGAGACATTTTAAAAGCTATATTAGCGCTTGTTGTTTGAGAGGCGTTAAATATTCCCGTTCATTTCCAAGCGAGCCCAGCAAACTAGCTTTGATTGCGCACATATAGCGTCTATCACTTTTTAATCAACTTTCGCCACGTATGTTATTTAACTTATTGTTAAATATTGTTATAAAAGGGACGAATGATTTAAGTGTGCGATAAACATAAATACTACGGGGGGAGCAGGACCCTTGGTTGTAGCAATCTTTCAGAATGGTAGTGATTTATCAGATTTAATATTTCCAAATGTTTTAACACTTTCTGTCATAGGTATAAACATTTAAATTTTAGCGAAAGCAACTAAATATAAATGTACAGACTCGTATTTTATACAGATTCATTAAATGTCAGGATTATAACACCAACAAGGTTTTGGAATCACAGGCACCGTAGGGGTTATCCATAAAGTACGTCACACTAATTTCGTGATTTTTTTGACCCCTCCCCTTGTCACAGTTGGTCATATTTTTGAGATCCTTCCTCGCCTTAATGTGACATCACTTTTTGTTAATTTTACATCTAGAAATTATTAAATAAAAACAGCAGTACCAAAATTAGTTTTATTTCCATTAAAATTATTCTTAACATAATCTACATCAAATCAAACATTTGAAAAAAGTTAAGTTAGGAATAAAAATATTAATTATATTAATGGAAGTTACAACGTTAATCATCTTGAGTCCATGGACTTTGAACCCACTCTTTCAATACAGATAGACTTGGATATACTTTTAAGTTTTTCGTTAATAGTAACTATTTAGCATTTTAACACTTAGATGTAACGTCACGAAACTTTAGAACCCCTCCGACCCCTTGTCACACAATGTCACACTTCGTCGACCCCCTCCCCCCCTTAACGTGTGACGTACTTTATGGATGACCCCGTATCAAAAACACTATACCACTGCACAAAGGACTCGAGCAAAATCGTTCCTCGACTAAATTCCCGCTAATCTTCCAGAAGCTCCACAGAGCGAATCGCAATCGAGGCGAGCACTAACCAATTTCCCTACCCTACACTAACCCAGCATTAGCTAGTTCCCGGGAAACCAAACTTATCCCTGCAATGCATTCCTCATCACGGAATTCGTAAAGGACGTTCTTACTTCAGGCAGGGACGCTTAGTCAAAGCTGTTAAATTATCTGTCTAAGTTATCAGGGCGTAATAAGACTTAGTACATAAATGCCGGTGTAACGGACTTGGTTGAGGGTGCAATGTTACATTACAAACAGGGTCCGATTCGCTTTCGTTCATTCACTCAAGTGTGTATTCCGAGTGAGCTGAAGTATGAGGAGTAAGATAGTAACTTGCTTTAAACACTGATGACTTTACTGATTATTTTGAGTTGGTAGTTACAATAACTGCAACAAATATGTTTCTATGTATCTCATACAGATAAGCAAAGAACTTATGCCTCATAAATTCAATAATTAAGAAGTAGGTGCCGGTGTGCTGCAAATAAATAGATAAATCTATATAATAGTTTATTGGATATCACATTACAGACAATTGATGGAACTATAGCAAGGCAAACTCGTGACGTCCTGCGAGAAAACAGCAACATAAGAGGGCTAACTATTGTATATTATATAGGGCCTGTTTCACAATCTTCAAGTAAGGCGACGGCAGATGATAGCGAATTTTCTATGAGTTTACTTGTTGGATAAATTTTACTTGGACAATGTGAAACAGGCTCTAAAGATACGTAACTAACTAGCATGGGTAAAAAGCGCTCGCCGACGAAGAGCCTTCTGACGTATAGATAACCGGTTTGCGCAAGTATGGAAGTGGTCGTCGAGCCTTTGCCGAATTAGATAATCACACACACAAGTATTGAGCAATACGGAAATTGTTGTAATATTAATAACGAATCTGAAGGTAGACATTAGATCTTTATATGTATAAAGGAAATAGAAACAGTTGCAATGGGACGTCATGCTTTTATTACGTGCTATCCTGAAAATACTTCACGTTGTCAGGTGTGGGGTACGAACTCACGCTCCCTTTCGGGAGCCAGAGAAATAACGAAAGTTCGTTACCGAAACAGAAATAAAGTTCTTCGGAACGTTAGTACCTACCTAATGTTATGGAAT
This sequence comes from Tortricodes alternella, assembly GCA_947859335.1. Lineage (NCBI taxonomy): Eukaryota > Metazoa > Arthropoda > Insecta > Lepidoptera > Tortricidae > Tortricodes > Tortricodes alternella. Next base: position 7,872,099 of record OX401986.1, read on the forward strand.
GTATTTATTCTATGTTATTATATAAAGGTACCGCACCCCAACCGTAGGTAATCTCCTTGGTCCGTTAGGCTTATGCTCGGTTGCATTGTTACAAACTTTACTTACATCGGGAAATAAAGCGATTCCGCCGTCTCTTCATTTGTGCTAACTCTTTTAATTCGTTTTGTTTGTCCCGAGTTCAAATAATATTTATGCAGCAATTTGCTTCTGGCCAAGTGTTCTGCACCGTGGATTTTTGGGTAAATATTTGTTGTTGTTGAAACTGCAACCGAGAGTTTAAAGATTTTTTCTGTAGGATTTGCGGTATAGAGGGACCTGGTTTAGTTTATTGTTCTTACTATAATGGCTAGCAGTGGCGGCTGTAGAGCGGTGCGCGCGGTGCGAATCAACCGAAACGTGAGACAAACGACGCGACGATCGCGATTATAGATCTCGCACCATCTCAAAATATTGATAGGCGGTCCTATCAATATTTTGATGGCTAGGCGGAGACTATTAACATTCGGTATAACAAAAATACCATAATATTACCCTGCCATTATTACAGAGGGTCTCGGTGAAGACCATCACCAATTTGGCTCTGGTGGGATGCAACTGTCAAACACGATACATTATCAAGGCATCACCCCGGGGTCTAAAACAGTGAGGGCCATTTTTACTATCAAATATATCAGGAATGAATTTAAAAATAATTCATACGATTTGCGATCAGCATAGCTCATTTGACCGCGAAATAGTTGAGGGTTCCATTAGAGATGGTCGTTTCAAAAAAATTTATACAAGATTTTCTTAACAAAACGTATCCGGTTAGCTCTTAAATGTTCTTTAGTTTTTTCAAACTACCTACCAAATGAAAGCCTCATTTAAATGTAACAAGTCTTCACAGTATATAAAACGCTTAAGTGTAAACTTCGTACAAACTTCAGCTCAAACGTGAGTTGTAAATGCTCCATTTAAAATTCTAAAAACTCCCGTATGCAGCCGTAAAAGTGCATCAAAATCCTTTGATAGCCCGCCCCGTGCACTACGCGTACGTAAAAATACAACATATTTACAAACTCGACGGCATTATTGCATTTCAAATCTAACTCCGGTGTTATGGTGCTTAGGTTAAATTTCCGTAGGTCAGGAAGCATATTACATATTCTTGTGTGGTGTGCAATACAGCGTTAGACACTGCAGCTCTGCAGCTTCGAGTACACGGTCTGCTGATCTTTTATGGCTGAGAGGAATGCGTTACACGGAAATATTCTTTGTCCCAAACTTGTGATAGGGATATAAGGGGTGTGATCTCTAACTTGCTGGTAAACGCTTAACCAAGTCTCGTCAAGGACTCTCATACTGACACAAACTAGTTTTCTATGCGGCAAAAGCTAATCTCTGTAACGCACTTTGCGGGTTTTAAAATCACATGGAGACCATTTACATAACCATGAAAAGTGTGGTTTAAAAAAAGGGTAAGTCCTTACGTCTTTATCTCACCGTTAGAGGCTTAGCTACCGCAGGGTCAGGTCATTATTTACGTTTTTAATATATTATTATCTTATTTAAGTTATAATAAATCATTAAAAAAAAAACTTTTTGACCAATAAAACTCGAAGTCAAGCATTCTATTGCTAATTCTTAATTAGCTTGCTTAAATTAAAATTACCTATTATAAACTTGTATTTCATAACTAGTCTACGGCCGATGTTTTCATGTATAATATAACCCGGTAGTATATAGTAGTGAACTCGAGATACACTGCACTGCTACCGGCAGATAACTTAAGCTCAGATGCATCTCACATAGCTTTCGGTGACTGTTTTGTGCCAAATGGCGAGAGTTTGCAATAAAATTGACGATTTGGTTGATGAATATCATGTTAGAAGCAAATTGTTGGTACCTTCTTCTGAAAAGACAATATTGCCAATACGTACGTAAAGGCAAACACATGCTAAACCAAAATTAAAAATAGAGGTCGCCAAAATGAACTAAGCAAAAAGAAAAATATTAATATTTGAATTCTTGAAATAAACACTGCTTTACTCATGATTTCATCAGACATGGTCCGACACGTTTCACTGTTCATAATGTATCAAGAAAGCTCTAATTTGACTAATATTTGAATTGTCTTTCGTTTTGTGATATATTGCGTTAAGTTTTACTTTAAATATGAAATTGTTTTTTTGATAAACTAAGTTTCTATGCGAAAATACAACTCAATTGTCTATAAATTAAGCAAAGTGCAGCGAGGCGCAACATCGTTCGAATAGATGACATCTGCAAAGAATCGCTCGCCCACATTCCGAATTTATTTGCTGACCAGTGCTATGCAAATCCCCTCTTACCACGACCCGGCTCTGAGCTCCCCAGCAAACTTCGAAACAGCAACTTGCATGAATTCATTATTACAATTTTCAGTTTCAGACCGTTCGGACCGAAGTTATATCGGTTTTTAGTTTTTAGTGAAATTTAAAGGGGTTCGGAATTAAATTTCGAAGTTTTTACAATTTTGATAGATTTGTAATGCAAATCCAAGTCAAAGAAAATAACGTGACTGTCAAATTGGTTATTGTATAATTTATTCTACATCTGAAATACTAAAATGTTCTCTGAATGGATGCTCTTATTAAACTGATGAGTTCGCTTCGCTTAATATACTTATTCTTTACTAGATGTATCTGCCACTTTGTCAATAGTAATGAAGTATGTTTTATGCTACTTTGGACCTTAATTAATTTGTTAAGATCTAATCAAAAGATTCTTTCAATGCTTTTTGAGTAATATACGTTCAAACATTCTGCTTTAATAGACTTTTTATTTGTAACTTACTATATCTTGTACGGTATGTGGAGGTTTTTGTTTATTGAATTTAAGTTTGTTGACAAATGGATGACCAAAAAACATTCCACGAAAATAAAATGATAAGTTTCTGAAACACACAGATGGACAAAAGTTGTCCAAACTTCAGTTGAAGGTCGTAAAGATATTCCCTCAAAGCGAGGTCCACAAAATGAGTCCAAAGCTTCAGGGAGCCTGTTTTATTTTCAGTAAGGTCAGGTCAGAGGACAATACTGCACTACACATATTTTAAACAGTATTTTAAGATCAACACACGAATAATTTCTAAGAAAACACTTTCTTATTCTTGCTTATTTATCTTCGTAGCTTGTTTCTGCACCCAAGGCTTGCTTTTTTTGTCGAAAATACAGATAAATGCGTAATTGGGCTTTTTATTTCGTTGTTGACAAGCTCTTTCATCTCTTGCTTTTTGTAAAACATTTCATCGATTGCAATATCTCTTAGGTAATGTCGAATACAGGTCCTTAGGAGCTTTTCTACCTCCGTACTCTTTCGAGTGCCCTTACTGTGCCGCACGACCTCATTCGCTAGTATCTCATTAGGTCGCTTCGTCGCTTAATTTTGAACTTAAATGAAATTTTTCAGTGAAATTCTACTTCGCGCTAAAATTTTCATTTTGTTGGCCACTTGCAACTTCCAATAATTAGCTGCTTTTGTAATGACGATAATAGGTTTAACTGTGTTGACAAGAGATATCACTTAGTTACACAGTCATCTCAAAATAAAAGGAGTCTTACAAACTTTAATTCTGTGATAAGAATTTATTTGTATCCGGATACTCTCTTTGATCGGGGTTTAGGTGAAATCATAAACAACCGCTGATGCGAAAATTTTCATTTTTATTATTTCTTTGCCAAGGACCCAACTTGGGCCGGTACCGCGTTTTTGCTGAAGCTACGCTCATAGGGCTACAAAAATATCGGCAATGAAAGCGCTTTGCATAAATGATTTGTTTTGTTTCCTGCTCTCAATTAAAAAATCCATTCAATTTAACTCGATATACGTCCGGAGCTATAGAAAAAGTGATTATACACCCTGTTTCCATTAACAACTCATTACATTTGACTAACCCTCGTGACCTAACGAATACTTAATGTTAATTTGAAACATTTGATCTTTTGTACGGTCAGCTTTTAAAAGAGTTTTTTTAATGTCTGATTAGTAGAAAGAGAAAATATCATTGTCTCACTGAGAGTTCTGACACCAGGCTAAAATTATTGTACACTTTAAGTAACATTATTGTAGGTACTCAACACAATATTTCATCTCACTGTATTAAAAAACATCGACAGCAGTTTGTTTAGTTACTATAATTATATACTTAATTTTTATTCTCTTCAAAGAAACCAAAGAAACTATACCACAGAATAGATAATAGTACTAACGTACAGAAGAATCAGTCTCTAACAAAGACGGTGTTCAGGCACGAAAATATGCCTAATCATGCCTTCTCTCTCCGTCGCATTAGACGTGCTTTTTCGTGTACGCTAGGGTTCTCAGTTTTTATCCGCGTCATCCAACGACAATCACGCGCGAATCGCCCAGCGAGTGAGCGAGCGGCAACCTACTGCGATTTACAGCTTCGAGCAACGCGACGGCCGAGCGTACCTAAAGTGCGGAGTGAAACCCACCTGACTATACTAAACGTTAGAACTTCAAAAAATTTGCCGAACATAATACTACTCTCACTAATTTACTTTTAAACTTGACTGTACTCCCGTTATCGCACCGACTGTAATTTGTCTCGCTGTCGACACAACGACACGCTTCTGTCCACTAATAAATTACCTATTCCTGCTAATATTCACAGAACACAAAACTCGTTTGCGAACTTCCAAGTATTCCAATTAAACAGTGGATCTTGACTAATGACGTACATGTGAACTTGGCAAATACTTTGAGAATACTTTGCAGATACTTTTGCACGCGTGAAGCTATCACACTTGTAAAATACCTGGATAATGCTTGTAAGTAATTGTCTTGTGGTTCCGAAATTATCATAACTTAAGGCGCAAACAAGGTAGGACAAAAGTCTGCTTTGAATTGACTGAATTTTGTACCAAAATAACTGTTGCTTGAGTTTCAAAATTCAATCCACTGCCTTGGCCCCTTTTTGGAGTAAAAATATAAATATATTTCAACATTTTATTCCCCCAATATATAGTCCATGCAAGTTCTATGACTATTCCAAATTTCAAGTTCATAATATTAGTAGTAGTTGAGATAAACGGCTGTCACATACAGACGAACCAACAGACAATGAAGTCCCACCATAATGATCCCTTTTTACCTTTTAGGTACGGAATCCTAAAAACAGTATCGTTTGCGCTGGTACGTATGTGCTTATGTGTAGTATAGTCGTAGCAAAGCAATACTGATTTGACCATGATGTGCTGGAGTATACAATAATTTTAGTGTAGGTGGGTTAGGTACTTAAGTGATTAACACCTCCAAACATAATTCAATATTTTTAATTAACTCCGAGCTTCAATTAAAACGACAAACATTTCCACTCTAAACCTCGTTAATCGCTAAACTTCCTGACCTTCGTCAAGAGATGGCGCCACTATTACGTCTGTTGGGACACATCATTTGGATTAATCCTCCCGTATGAGGGTAGGTGAGAATTGTTTAGTAAATAATAAAGTGTGAACTGGGTTAATCTCGCTGTGACGTGTGGTATTTCAGAACTATTTTGGAACTAGTAATAAGGTCGGGTCAGGCAAATAAATAAAGTCACACTGAACAGCACCAACTATGATAACCTGTATATTGTGTTCGTGAAAGCTACACAAAGACGTACAAACGATCAAACCATATGTGAAATACAAGTACGTTATGATACGAGACGACACAGACGGGATTAGAACCCGGCAATTGTGCATTTCATGTGCGCAATTAAATTTGTTATTTACAACAAAAAATTCAACTCCGTAGAATAAGAGAAACTGCATGGTTGTAACTCAGCAAGATTTGACCTAAATAAACAAACATACAAACATTGCAAGTTACCAAAAAGCTTGTAATGAGCTGAGTTGCTATTTCGTGTTATTGGATAGATTTGATCTTGGTAAGCCTACTGGGCCTAGAGGTTCGCGTAAGATTTCTACGTTGCCGCCTTTCCCGTTAAGTTAATAAGAGCTAAAGTCTGTTCGCCGAGAGTTGATAAATATTATGATATCGTCTCTAAATATCGACTGTCGCTTAGCTATCGCAAACTGTATGACGGGCGTCGCTTATCGCAACGCGCACTGAGTTTCGCGGTACGAGGAACGCAGTTGTTGTCATGCGCGGCGCCGCGCCCGGCGAGCGAGCGCCATATATTGCCATTCCGTTCCGGAATACGCTTCGAGTGTGTCGTTTGGGTGTTTGTGTGTTGTTTTAGACGAAGCAATTGAACGTTTCATAATAAACGTTACCGACTCTGATTCTTCCTCCGACTCTGAGACTTTGTCATGGTCGTCGTCCGCGTATTTGCTCTCTACACCAACAATTATAGTAATACTAGTTACTCAATTTGCAAGATATTTTTAAAATTCTTATCTACTAAAATAAATAGTATAATTATAAACAGTTACGAACCCGTGCATTCGTTAATGACCTTGCATTGGCTTTGTTTACATTTCGTATAGTTTCTCGTTGGCCTTCCTTTAGCAAAATAATTTGCGATATCGTTCAGGCATCGTGAAATAGAAGTCTCGGACAGCATTTTTCTGCCGGTCTGCGCTTAATGCGGCATTACAGGTGGTAAGTCCCACAGGCGTCGGTTGGCGCCGCGCCAGGTTTTATCTCGCGATGAGGGTTTCTGTAATGCCTTAACCATCGAGGAGGCAAAAGTCTCGCCTATGTAGATAGATGTACTTACGTATATCACATCACAGATACATATATATTGTCAACCTATCTATACATATAAAACTGTACCGTGACTCACTTATAGAGAACGCACAGTCTAAACGGGTGGTCCTAGAGGTTTGATTTGCAGGAGACATTCTTCGAGTACCCTAGAGGTGCACAGAGGGATTTTTTGAAATTTCGTCCCTCAAGGCGTGAAAAAGGGTGATAAAGTTGGTATGGAAAATACCGCGGGCGAAGCTGTGGCGGGTCCACTAGTCTAATCACATAATTATTAATTGTTTTATTTTTAGTCTGGAATGACACTGCTGGGCGAGGGTCTCTTTCCCATCCTGCCACGCTCCCTGTTCTGACCAAATATCCCACCAATCGGATATCTTGGGATTCCTGTACAAATATTTTACATTTTCTATTTTTGAAATAATTAATAAGTTAATCTAAATAGCCCTTAACACGCAATGGTTGATTGCTTACTTTTTCAAGTATCTGTTAGAAGCCGAGTTGTGTCTGTAGTCTGATGAGATGTGTGCGTAAACATTTTGATATGTGAATTTCCATAGAGATTGCTTCCACCTACAGCGTATAAGGCACGTAACACATCACGTGGAAGGATGGAGCCGGCGACCTTCACCTTAGGCTGATAAGCCATGCGTCGGAAATGTCTGATAATACTCCTCAAATTTAGGTTAGAATCTAGTCTTTTTTATGGAGATGAGCTTTCACTTGACTACAGTTACAGTCTGTTCGGGGAGAGTTGATAAATATTATGATATTGTTTCGAAATACTTACTGTCGCTTAACTATCGCAAACTGTATGACGGGCGTCGCTTATCGCCGCACGCACTGAGTTTCGTGGTACGAAAGACGTAAATGTCGTCAACTGCAGTGTTGCGCAAATATATTTGTTTTGTGCATATACACAATCGCCATATTGCAAATTAATTTCTTATATGTGCGCGTCAAATGTCATAAATTCAATAATCTGCACTGGCTTCGGCCAAAGAAACGAAAAAGACAAAAAAAATATCTATGACACATGTTTAAAACGCGTTGTTTATGGATATGACGTGTCTTGTGTCTTTCTACATATATGTACTTAATATGTCATTGGCTTCGAGTGTGTCGTTGGGGTGTTCTGTTCGCGTGTTGCTTTTTGTTTATAGAGTTAGGCTATTTAATAATCATATTCTATGAAAAAAAAACCCTTTAATTTTTTACTATCATCGGTAAAAATAATTAGCGGGCCACTATTTGTAATGAGTGAAGAAGCCTTGACTTTTAACTGTTTTTATCAACTCTTGCCGAACAGACCATACACCTGAGTGATGAAAGGTTTTCTCTAAGGTTAAATACGCATAGAAATGAAGGAAGTTGGACGAGTACGAGTTTCTACGAACCATGTAATTCGGAACAAAAATCTAGGCCCATTACAAACACATCACACAATAATAATACCACGTGCAAACGTCTGAAATAAATCACCCGCTACGAAGTGAAAGCCTACGCGCCTACGCGCCACGGCTACGACGTAGCTCGTAGAATATCACGTTACTACGACCACTTACTTTGTTAGCTCATGGCACTCTTGTCACAAATTATATGGAAAAACATAGTTGCCATGTGTTTATAGGTTTTGATTATGTCCTTGTCAAGTATAATAATAGTCATTTATTGGTAAAAAACCGGACAAGTGCGAGTTAAACTCGCGTGGAGAGGGTTCCGTTCCATACATGATTATCTGAAATTTCCTATGTTATTTTAAATACCATAGACTTCTTATAGGTTTCCTGTAATCTATAGTTAAAGAACTATTCTCTGTATTTTTTTCAAAATTGTAGGCTCAGTAGTTTCAGAAATAAGGGGGGGGGGGAATGGTCATTTTTCGCTTATTTCCAAATCAATCATATCAATTTCCAAACTATCTATTTCAAAATTCAAAAAAAAAATATTGAAATCCTTACAATAAGCCCTTTCATTTGATATGTCACAAAGTATAGTTTGCATACTTTTTTTTCAAATTTTCTCTTTAAAAGTAGCCCTCATGTTTAAAATTCATTTATTTGCATTACGCGTCCGTGTTGCGGTCACCGACTTACATATGTGTACCAAATTTCAACTCAACCGGTCTAGTAGTTCCGGAGCAAATTGGCTGTGACAGACGGACAGACAGACACACGAGTGATCCTATAAGGGTTTCGTTTTTTTCCTTTTGAGGTAGGGAACCCTAAAAATCAATAAATTACAAGTCTGTTCAAATAACGAGGATTATAGACAGACAATATTTGCCCGCGACTTTACCCGCGTTGAATTCGTTTATCGCACGCAGCGCTATCTACCAAAGTGTATCATATCTCATGGTTCCTCTGTTTGTACACATTCCTGAAAACTCTTCGAGGATATCGGGATAAAAAGTCTCTTATGTTCGTCTCCATATAACAGGCTAAATTACTACCATTTTTTAAAGAATTCTGTTAAGCCGTCTGGCCGTGAAATATGAGCAAACAAACACAATTTCGCATTAATAATATTAAATATGGATACTACAAATAAACACGGCTTTACTCACGAATTATTGTCAGAAATAGTCCGACATATTTCGGTCTCGTATGGAGTCCTTTGACCGCGACCGCACTCAACCCCTGAAGAACATCGGACTTTTGTGACAATAATTCGTAAAGCCGTGTTTATTTCTAGTGTTATTAAAGTCTCGCGAAAGTTTTAACTTGTATATTAATATGGATGTATGTAATGTATACAAATAATAGAGAATTACTTGTATCAAGAGATGTCTATAAAGTAACTACAACTATAATTTAATATGCACTTAAATTCTTCGATAGTATAGAACGACTGTACAATCAGCCATTTTTTTCAATTTTATTTTAGCTTGGTGCATCTGTAACTTTCTTTGGCTGCTCGCCAAATACTAGGACCCATAAAATAGATCGTTTTAAAGATTTTTAAGGGTGCAACGAACTCCACAAAAATTGTGAGGGAATAGGATAATCTAAATCTACACTATAATATAATATAATATAGAAAGAGGTAAAAATTGTTTGTTTATGTGTTTTGTATGTAGGAGGTAATCTCTGGAACTACTGAACGGCTTCTACAAAAAGGCTAGTTTGCTAAAAAATTCTAATTAGTCCGTCATTTACATTATAAAAAACATTGAACACATATTTTTTCTTTTGTCAATTGAACAAAAAATTACGAAGATACAGTGCGTTGAATTTCCACATGACATCACGACTTTGTACACTTTTTACCATTAAGTGATGTCGTCATTAGCCCCCACTCCCGAACTTTGATGCACGTTATCTTTGCCAGTTTTGTTTGATTTGATAAAGCAAAAAATACGTGTTCAATATTTTAAGATAATCTAACTGACGGACGGACTAATTAGAATTACTTTTTTTATCCAGGAAACATCCCTATTCCTTCGCTAATAGAAACCTACCCTATCCCTGTGAGACATAGGCTTATTTTAATCTCAAAAAAAACACGGTTCCCGAGGAAAATGGATAACCGAATTCCACGCGGGTGAAGTCACGGGCAAAACGCTAGTGTATGAGTGTAAAAAACCCCGTCTAGCTCTTACAGTGAGAAAAACATCGCGAGCAAACCTATACATTTAGGTAATGATCGAGTTGGTCTATTTCCAGTTTCCACTGTCAGAAGGGTTACGGAGGTCATATGGCAGTCGCTCCACTGTAATAACCCGACCTGCCAAATATGGGATCATGGTCAAAGCGTACCGGGAATACGGGAAAAAGAAGACGTGTACGTGTAATATACGCTGGGGCTTTATTCAAGATAATTTATGCGATACAGAAAGAATTGCTGCTTAAGGGGCGTATTACAAGACTGCGGCATCGTCGTATTTTTTGCGTTATTCTCGATTATTTTAGTGGAACTGAGTGAAATCCAAAATGTTTTCAGCCATTTCTTTCAGCATAGAATTTTAGACGGGGCAATCATAGTGCGATATGGCTTCCGACATGTAAACTCTCTTGTTAATACTTTGACAGTTGACAGAAAGGTGGTTGGATCTATAATTAAGACGGATGTCAGATCAGCTATCCCGTCGGACGGTGAATGGGCGGAATGTGTGGCTCGTCGTACGATTTTTTTGATCAACTAACCAAAATTACTGCTTTGTGCTGTCTTAAGACGCTGACAAGAGCCAATGACCTTGAGTGATCGGTCACTGTCTGTTTGCACCGGAGTGCACGAGAAGCACTGTGCGGTTTTTTGTATGGGGAAAATAAAAAAAACGGATGAATTATATAAGTAAACACACTACACGTGAAATATAAATTTGTCATTTTTTTTAGTATGGGCGTGATGTTATAGTATTATTAATTATAGACCGATAAGTAAAAAAAATTAAGACATAGATCTGTTTAAAGAGGGTTTCAGATGTAACGATTTCATTAAATCGTGTTTTGGAAATAGTTATTTTTTCAATAATATAATGAATATAAACATATATTTTTATTGCTTTGCCAAATCAAATAGTTTTTGTTGAAAAACTGTTTAAGTAAAGCCGATTTAGGTCTTGTCAGCCAGCGCCTTAATTTGGATTTCTGTAACGGGCTTTACTTTTTTGGTTTAAGATCTTTATTCTCATAAGAATTACTAATTAACTTAAACGAGAAAGCATATATATCATGAAAATAAAACTTTAACGTAAAGCTATTTAAAATGGTGGGTGAATAAATATTACATATGCAATTAATTATGTTGATATGCTGCACTGCGCTCACAGCGAACAGAGATAAGACGCTAGGGTAACAAATTTACTTAATGTGCTAATTAGTTGTTATAATGCATCTTGTTCTGTGCTGTTGCAATTCCTAGAATGAAGTAAAGAAATAACAAAACAAATAAGAAAATAAATAAATAAAGCAGCCAGTGGCTGTCACGCAAACGAGCCAATACTATCATTTGTCAAAATCGAAGTCAAAGCCAAGCCAAGCCAATCTTCATTCAATTTAGGCTTTTACAAGCTCTTATGAAGGTCAATGAACGAATCTACCACCGGTTCGGAAAAAACCTTTACTGAGAAGAGCCCTCAAGAAACTCGGCGATGTAGGTATCATTTTTAACCGACTTCAAAAAAAGGAGGAGGATCTCAATTCGGTTGTATTTTTTTTAAGTTTCTTACTTCAGAACTCCGTCATTTATAAATTTTGAGCAATCGATGGAACTCTTCAAATATTAAAGGCAAGCATAGAGCAATTTTAGTATTTACTGTAATAACTCAAGCAGTTACGTTCCAAAAGCATTATTTGGTGAAGTGAAACAGTTCATGAAAACCATAGATGATGAACGGAACTCCTAAATGTTGAGTATTTCACGGTTGGCGATTAAATTTCTGTATAGACTTCTGAAGCAACTTATGTCCATGAAAATTCATGTAGTAAAAATGAAGAACCAGGAGAACTCCTCAACGATTGACATCTTTGCACCGTGGATAGCAACAGTTTGTAAATGGTGATGAGCAATTGGCATTATGCTATTGTTACTTATGTAGTAAACGTGTGTCGTTAAATCACAGGATAATAAATAAAATGTGAACAAAAAACTTAGATACTTTTCAAAGGCTATTTGAAGTCGGTTTTTTTATTTTATAAATAATAGATTATTTCAAAACAGTACTCATACCTATAAGTTAACAATGCTGACTACAGTTTTATACAAATCTAGGTATATACCACAGTAGGAACGCCCATCGAGATCCAGGGATCGCCGGTGCTGGTCAGAATTAATTCCAAACATCCCTGTCCATAATGAAATTTTTTACTGTGTAATGTGGTCTAGAAATAAGATTTCGCTTTAAAATAGATTTAAACATTGTGTCAGTGTGATCTATAATGCGTATTGTTATTTTATTATTAAAACATACAATTTCTTTTTTAGTTTTAGCCTGTCTTTCCGGTGTTTCTAGTAGAGTTGGCTTATTTACATTTATAGGAAAAATGTTTACATTATTCCCGTCATACATTATTATTTCAATTACCTATAGCAGGCAGGGTTAGTACTCATATCTATTTCCTCTGTGACTCGCGGGTAGTCATCTTATATGTATACGGCCGTAATGGCTTTTTTCAAGATATAGTAGACTAAACCAGCAGCTCCCCATAGAATTAAACTAAAAGAAATAATAATTTTGAGATATACGAAGTCTATTAACCTTGCTTTCAGTGAATGCTGATGGCTGGAAGTGGAAGGTTTTTGGCTAGTCTCCATACTAGCCAACAGCGTGGTTTTTAGAATTTATACATTGATTAAACTCATTTAAAAACCAATTTCAACTCATAACCCACTTTAAAAGCTCCACAGTCAGGTAATCAGTTGCCTACTATCTCTGCAAACATCTCTCCACATTAGACGTTATCGTTTCCTTCGATGACTCCTTGAATTTGATCGGATTCAGTTAAACGACGAAGTTTGAGAAATGAGGCAGTTAACTGGTCATGATCTCAATTTATTTAGGTAATTTAAGTAAGTTTTGTATTACAATCATCGAGGTTGACCCTGATAACTCTCCCGACTGGTGAAACTGAAATGTGATAAAGGAGATTGATTATAATATATGAAAATGATATTGTGTACTAGCTGTGCTCGCGACTTTTTTGGTGCGGGATTGAGTTTTTTTTGACACAAAATAAGCTCAAAGAAGTGTTCTTAATTTCTATTTTAAATGAACACCGGGTCCAATTCGAAACGGTGTGTTCTAAGTTTAAAATTTCCTAAACTTAAAATAACAAACGTCAAACTCAATTGTGTATAGCAGCTGTCAATATTGAGTAAGACGTTTCTTATTTTAAGTCTAGTGACTTTTAAATTTACCGAACTCACTTTCGAATTGGCCCAGTGTTTTCGTTATTTAAAATTTCCTAAACTTAAAATAAGAAACGTCGAACTCGATTTTGTAGAGTACAAGGCTATCAAAATCGAGTAGGCCGTATCTTATTTTAAGGATAGTAACTTTAAAGTTTACCGAACATACTTACTTTCGAATTGGCCCCACTTTGATGTAAATTGACGGCTCTTAAAACGTACCTAATTTATTAGCACCTTATACGACTATTGCTATATACAATTGTATTCGAAACCTGTCCACATAAGATAAAGGCATCTCATATCGCTACCCAGAGGGTTAGTTTCTATTAAATTCCCTGTTATTTCACGACAGTTTTCGCAAACAATATATTTCCCCACTTGCATTATAGCGGGCATATTAAATTTTCCATTGTTCTGCTGTTTCACTGGATTTCAGAACAGATATGAGTTTTGTGACGGAACTGGACTGGAGTGGTTTATTAATGTAACATGTATGCATTTAACTAAGTTTAAGAACACGTTAACACACACACGGTGGGAAAGGACAGTGCAGTGGCCCTTACTCTATTTATTTAGGTAGTTAAAATAAAGTAAACAAAGTAACCCCCGTGCACGGAGTATAGAAGAGGAGGGGGGGGGGGGTAGGAGCTCCGCACCTCCCCATTCGTATTCGCCGCAAAAGTCGCACGCGCCGCCGCTTGGTTGTAATGACAACAAGAACGAACAAGCTCGAAGAGCTCTCTTTTAGGGTTTTGTACCTCAAAAGGAAAAAACGGAACCCTTACAGGATCACTCTGTGTCTGTCAGTCTGTCCTTAAACACATGTGTAAGTTGGTGACCGCAACACGGACGCATGACGTAAAATAAATGAATTTTAAACATGGGGGCCACTTATGGGTGGTAAATTAGAAAATAAAATAAAAAGTTTTGCAAACTATATCGTGTTACATATAAAATGAAAGGGCTCGTTGTGAGAATTTTAAATACATATTTTTTTATAATTTTAAAGTAAATAGTTTGGACGTTATTTAGGAAAATAGGCGAAAATTTACAATTCCCACCTTATCTCCGAAACTAATGGGCATAAAATTTTGAAAAATAAATAAGTTTAGAAATAGTCCTGGACCTCTAGATTACAGGAAAATCTATAAGAAGTCTATGGTATTTAAAGTAACATAGGAAATTTCAGATAATCATGTACGGAACCCTCTCCACGTCAGTTTAACTCGCGCTTGTCCGGTTTTTTTTTGCTCCTCTAATGTCAAAGCTATAGCTACGCGTCTGTGCCCGCGTGGCTAAGATGACCAGCCAATCCAGTTAATCTTTTTTAACTATGGTATGTCTTGATTGGCTGGTTAACTGAGTCACATGGGTCAATGTGTTTACATTTAGTTAACTTATCGCAGTGTTTTTCAACCTGTGGGTCCACCCAGTGGGGTCGCAAGATCTTGCACGGGGGGTCGCGGTGCAATTCAGATTCTTAAATACCTCGTCGTTAAAACCACTGTCATAGTATTAATATAATTATGGGACCCCGGGGGTCGCCAGATTTTATTTACTTGTAAAGGGGTCGCATACTCAAAAAGGTTAAAAAACACTGACTTACGAATAAAGTATAATAAAGAAGTTTCCTGAAAAATTTTAATAAGGCCGTCAATTACATTACAAAAAAATATTGAACACATATTTTTTCTTTTGTCGATTAAACAAAAAATGACGAAGGTACCTATAGTGCCTTGAAGTTTCGCGCGTCGTCATGACTTTGCACACTTTGTACCAATAAGTGGGGACTTTATGACGTCATAAGTCCCCACACCCGAACTTTGATGCGCGTTATCTTTGTCAATTTTGATTGATTTGATAAAGCTCAAAATACGTGTTCAATATTTTTTGATAATCTAACTGACAGACTAATTAGAATTTTTCAGGAAACTTCCTTATTGTCGACATAGGATGTTTGGACCTTTTTAATGTATGTAAAGATGAGAGTTTATTAGTCAACACAATATAGATGTAGCGCATAATTAGTTTCCATCGTGTTTCATCGGAAAAGTTCGTATTATCGTGCTCTCTCAATTAGCTTCAGCAGGCCCCCAATTCTCGGTGCATTCGAGATAATCTCACAATCGAGATTAAACGTCAGTGCATTCAGTCATTTCACACAACTGTATAAATCTGACGTTTAATCTCGCAATCCACATTATCTCGAATGCATCGAGAATTGGGGGCCAGTATCCATCATACCATGCTGTCATTTTTCATTTTGACATTTGACAATAAATAATGAAGTTTCATATGAATGAATATAAACATGTCACTCAATTAATACAATAATTAAATGACACTTCGGGTTCGTCGTTTTATCGATGGAAACATATTATTCACTATATCTGTACACTAAGTATGTTACCTAAAATAAAACATCACTACACTCTCAAGTTTCTGATTAAATCCATTCTTAACTGCAAATGTCAGACTATCATACGTCATCCTCTGCTGCACTGGGAGTGAAGAAATAGCATAGAATGCGTGCAGATGCTTATCATCCTGGCATGTCGTAAAAGTCGACTAGGGGACGGGTCCTCTCCAACATGGTGGACTATCTGTATGGGCGATGGGCTGATCACCTGTCACCATACGGTTCATCATATCATAGGACTAATTAATCGAACGTGGCCACAAGTAGTCTTGTGGCTCTGCCCACCCCATTAGGGATTTCGGGCGTGATGCTATGTATGTATGTATGTACGAGTATGTATCATACGTTAGAAACTGAAAAACCTAATACAAATGCATACATTAGCGTTGTAATGAACCCAATCGTGGGTGTGGGCACATGATTAGCCACAAGACCCCTTGCTGGGCCAATATTTGTTGCATACTAATTAGGATGTTCCGAGTTAGAAGCGCTAGATGAGACAAAATCACTATGCAGAACTAAAGAGAGTGCTTAAGTAAAATGTTAAGAATTTTAAAGTAGTTTACCTTGTATCATTTGTCGAAACATAAAGATTGGTTTAGTTATAACTAAACGAATCGTAGATTTTTTTAAACTTTCGCGATTTAAACCCACATTTACATGTAAACGGTACTTAATCGCGTAATTTAAAATTGCTTAAACTTGAACCTGTTTTTCTGGATTCGCTGTGCCGCTGGCCTTATACTCCGAATCCAGAAAAACAAGATCTAGTGCGGGTAGTTTGAAATACTCGTGTGACATGGTGCTGATACCCGCCACTTCAGTCTTCTCGTGGCCACAGCCGTTGCAATAAGGTCGAAACGTCGAGGTAAATAATAACATGTATGTATGTATGTAAAATCTTTATTGCACATAAAATAAAACAACATTCTTCATTATGACATAACGAGTGAATAAAGGCGAGCTTATCCCTAATGGGATCTCTTCCAGCTAACCTTAGAGTTGACGACAGAAGACAATACGTGGATAGACAAAAATTACAAACAGCCAAAACAAAAACAAACAAATATTAATAATAATAATAACACAAATAAGTACTATTTACCAATATATAAATATATAAATATATATATTTTCAAATTACATAAATAACATTTAAATAAAAAATTACATAAGTTACATTCTGAAGTTACGCGATTAAGTCCCGTTTACACGTAAATAAACGAATCGTGCATAGATAGACGGAGTAATGTCTAAATGGTGACTTTTTATGATGTTATTTGTTACATAAAACGTACTAAAAACCACGAGCGACGTCACATTCTTCACTTTTCTCGCATTTCCTACTTTCTCCCCTTTTCTATCATAAAAATCTATGACACTCACACTGAACTCTCCATATTGTTTTCTTTGCCGAACCACAAAATAATAAGCTAGTTTTATTCCTCCTACACCTCCAACTTTGCACCCTGCCCCATCCAGATTACACATGCGACAGTATTAGCGGTATAATAGACATATAGAATACCATCTTATAGCCACCGTGCTTAATGAAGCGCGCAAAACGTGATTAGACGTATAAACAGATTTTTATTTCCATATGGGTCGGGTCGGGTGTAATAGGAAACAACCCTTTGTTAATAAGGATGAGATTAAATTATTTTATTGTTTGGGTTATTATTATGGTTATGAAGGGATCACATTATGAGATTTATTATTAAATGGTATTTGTAATGCTCATTTGTTTGAAAGTAATTTACACTAAATTTCCAATATTCTTTTCCGAATTCTCATTAGGAAATATTCTTGAGTTAAAAAAAAGTATACTCACATAAAAATCATCTTTAGCCTTATTTTTCCATACCCGATACCTAGGTTAGAACTAATAGAAAAAGTTAGTGAATTTATCTACTTAATAAGGGGAAGGTTCCAAATTAGTTTCTAAACGAGTTTTCATATTTCTACTTATTATCAGAGTTAGTATTAGGTATAAAAAAACCGTCCAACGTGAAGGCTTTAAACTGTGTAATAAGGTATCCAATAGTGCTTGAGCAACCTGAATTTACCCCTACCACCCCCCACTTAAATTGAAAAAAAAAAAAAACTGTGTTTTATAAATAAAATATATTAAGAGTATCAAGCAATAGTAAAGGTTATAATAAAAAAAGTTTGTATTACTAAGTAATAGAAAAGCTCATATTCTATTTATTTGCAACATTTTATAATAATAAAATTGGTGTTTCAAAAGACGGCAAAGCCAAAAGCGACAAAGCGAATGAGTCAATCGTTCAGAAAATTGCTATAAAATTACTTTTCTTGAATTTCAAAATGTATGACTCAGATAATGTTTTTTTTTATCTGAGTCGCTGAAAATGTTTCGTTTACTCTCGACACTTAAAATCGATCGCTGCGGTCATAAACTTAAAAATCTTAAATCTGACAGGCGATGTCAAAGCATTTTTGCTCCTAGTATGACGCACCCTTATAATCTTATATAGCCTCCCAGGCAAGTACTCCACGAATCATATGATACCCCATTTATTAAAATCGGTCTAGTACTTCAGGAGATAATAATAATAATAAATCAGAGGACAATCTTTTACACAAATCAATCTAGTCCCAAAGTAAGCTCTAAAGGCTTGTGTTATGGGTACTAGACGACGACATACATACTTATATAGAGAAATAAATACTTAAATACATAGGAAACATCCAAGACTCAGGGACAAACGTTCGTGCTTATCACACAAATATTAGCCCTTACCGGGGTTCGAACTCGGGACGCTAGCTTCGGAGGCAGGGTCACTCCCAACAGGCTAACCGCGTCGTCGAGATAAAGTGGAACATCCGATTTTCGGTCACATACATACCTACATACAAAGACTGTTTAGTTAAACTCTATACCCTCCTTTACCAAGTTTCATAGTTAGTAAAGAAATAATCCAAGAAATGTCAGAAATCTTCGAGCAGAGGTCATTGCTTCATAAGGGCCGGGCATGAGACCGCTTGAGAGTTTCTTCGCAAACTAAGTCTTTGAAACTGAATTGAGGTTCGGGCTCAGCCAATTATAAAATAGCATCCTGTGCTCGAGTTCTATTCAAAAATGCAATTTAAATCGTACATTTCAAAAATACATACATACATAGCATCACGCCCGAAATCCCTAATCGGGTGGGCAGAGCCACAAGGCTACTTGCGGCCACGTTCGATTAATTAGTCCTATGATGGTATGATGAACCGTATGGTGACATTTCAAAAATTAAAGTGTTAAAATTAGAACTTCCCAACTAACGATATTGAGTTAAATGGAACAATACGGAAAAACACAATAAGATTGAGGATTTCTTTTATTTAAATGAGTTCTGCATTTTTTTAACACACTTTCAATGTAACTTCTCCTACTCGCATTTCTGATTACGAACGTATCTGTTAACGAAATATCATTGGTTATCAAATCAACCTCTTTCACCAATTGACCAGCGTTCAAAAACGGTAACTGGCAAAAATAAGGATTATTTATTCATTTCAAGATTTTTAATTAACTGTGCAAACCAAATATTATAATCTTAATTTAAACAGCATGCATTTAGAAAATAAAATGAATTCAATAGAAATACCCTAACCACGTCAAATTTAGAATTTAAAAATACATTACAATTAAAATCAAATACAAAATTAACTATACAGTCAAACACATGTCATTAGATTCACATTATGTATAACACAATAAAATCATACACAAAACCGAACCAAATACAGTCATTTGTTAAAATAAAATAAAACGATTTGTAATGCCTGGATATAATCCTCTTAGGCTGGGTTTTATAAAGATCCGCTCGATCAAATTTTGACTACGAATGTCAAAAACTGTATAGATTTACTAAGATCTGACATTTGGTTTGACCATCTTTTTTACCAATGCGTGATGTCCTGCTCAAATCAGATAAAGTACTTTCTATGTTTCAAGACTACATTATCAACGATGTCTGATGTCATAACGTGATGAGACGTGTGAATTGTGCATGCCATGCCATTCTTAGACCCCGCTCGTAACTATCTACATAATGCGGAACCCTAGATCTGAGCACTCAATTCTAGAAAGTTCCAGTTGCAGAGGCGATCTGCTAGGATTACACGCTCGACTCGTCAGAGGAAAGTTAAACCCTAGACTCGCACGTAATGAGATCTAGAGCTTAAAGGTTTTTGATAGCTCTTTTTAAGTTAAGTAAGTTTTTAGTTAATTTCGCTTCTTCGGTAGGTTAGGTAATAATTATTGATTTAAAAGTGACGTTTCATTCAACATCTTGCTATGTGAGATAGTATGTATAGATAGTCCAATTTATCTTTGCGCGCGGCGCTATGTTCGTGAGCTTCTGTTGCTTGGACGACGCCTGCCGCGTCACTGCCTCATTAATAAAAGCTGTATACATACAATCATCATATATATATATTATTTCTAAAAGGTATTTTTGTGAAGACGCTCTATATCTCCGTTAATTCTTTACCAAAATTATTGATTTAAACGCCATTCTAAAGCTTATGTTAGTCGCTTTGTCTTAAAAATACAAAAATAGATTAAAATTAACGTTTTCGTTAAAAAAAAAAAAACCACGCGATTTGCAAGCGCCATCTAAACAGTCTGTTTAACTAAGCATCTAACAACAACTATTGCACATGCAGAATTGCAGACTAATGTTAACAGATGGCGCTAGTGGAGAGTACTGAGTTAATTATTATCTTTGTCAAAATCCGTCACTATATAGGTAGGTATTATAATAATACGTATTACAGCGCGTGGCCAAGAACATCCGCGTACGTAAATAAATATTGACTAAAAATAGACAAATAGAGTACTTACTGAAAATACTTGCATTTACTTATTCTCACTTTATTATATTATTATTATCCGGTATTTGATCACGATACGGTGCAAAAATTTGCACGGGTCAGTCAGCTAGTATACATATAAGCTCACGCACACATAAGATGAGTTGGATACACTACACCTCGGAATCATACAGGCTGCTTCAATTTAAATAGTGATTTCAACTAAGTACTCTTAATGAAGGAAGTTCTATTTTCTCTAGCAGACTATAGCTTTAAAGTTTAAATGTTACATGAAGAATACACGAAAAACTTCTCGTGTTCCCAAACGGTACTACATATATAATTTAATTAAATTGTAACGAAAAACTCATGTTTCGCAAAAAATACCGACTTGCAAAAGTAAATGTGCACAAAACAGTTACCCCTTGGATAACACGTAACAAGTACCCAAGAAACAAGCACAACTATTTTATTTCAGACAAGAACAAAAGAAACTCCGTCCTTTTTGTTTGTCACGAGCCAGACCGACATACCTCGGCAACTTTTAAAAGAAAACGTAGATGAAAGTCGAATTGTGGAAGGTTAACCTAAAAGTTGGTGAACGAAAAACGACCTTTTTCACTGGACTCTTACTGTCCACATAACATAGAAGTTTTAATTTTTTATTCCACTTGCCAAAAATATATATTAACAAAATGGTAAATTGCAAGTAAGTAACAGTTATTATGAAATAACTAAAGAGTAACTCGAAGATGAGGAAGAAGTTAACAATTTCTGATATGCAATCATGTGTGAAGTGTAGCAGCCCTTTTTCTCAATAGAATAAATAGTAATAATAGAATATTTTTGGAACCAAAAAAATACAAAAATTACTAATTAGATTGAAAATGAAAATAAAATATTTATTTTGCAAGTAGGCCACACGGGCTCTTTCACATGTCTGAATCTACCAGCGCTTCGAAAGGTGACATGTGTTGAGAAGAAACGCCGCAAGCAACTCAGCAGTAAGTCTTTTTTCAACTTTGAAATTACATATAACTTAAACTAACATAAAAAGTGCAACAAATAAACCTAATGGGCACAAATTAATTATAGTATACAACTAATAAGGTAGGTGTATAGTTGAAAATTGACGAAGGGGCCAATTCGAAAGTGTGTTCGCTAAATTTAAAATTCTTTTAACTTAAGAAACGTCGAACTTGATTTTGACAGCTTGGTGCTGTACAAAATTGAGTTTGACGTTTCTTATTTTAAGTGTACGGAATTTCAAATTGCGGAACGGACGGAACGGAATGTGCATCTATTGAGTAGGTATGGTTAGGTTTATTTTATAACTAATATGAAAGATTAATAGTTTCGACGGGAATCGAATTATCCGAAAGAGTAGACATTATGAACCCTTCTCTCTGAAATAGAGAATGCGGTTTGTTGGAACAAATGTTCTAATAGTTTCAGACTTTCCCATACTGAACAAACTTGATTGCGCATCCTGTAGAGTTAGCGTGTTTTGTTTTATAGATATAACATTAAATTGACGACTACGAAAATCTTAAATCTTTGATTCAAATCCGAATTATCAGCTTAGAAGTCTGAGAAGTCACCACATCACGTCAATCTCTTTGCGACGGGCTGACGACGGAGTTAAAAATAAAAACAAAAACTGGCGCCTCATTCGGGAACGCTAAGTGATTCTGTAGCGACTCATAAGCCAGATTTCTCATCCCATTCTTCCGCACGACGCGTGGTGGTGGTGATGCGTAAGAGCGAGATGAGAAATCTGGCTTACGAGTCGCTACAGAATCACTTAGCGTTCCCGAATGAGGCGCCTGAAAAGTAAAAGCATTAGTGAAAAAGTGGCACTTTCCGCACAATTTGACTAGTTGAAAAAGAGCTTTTTTTGAGTATATGCATTATAAAATTATTAAAAAACCAACGCATTGCAGCTGCTCCTGCAAAGTAGTTCTGGGAGAGTTTCAAAAAATTTGTACGTAATTAAGGCGTTGTTAAGAAAAAGTTAAAAAAGTTCCTCTAGGTTACAAAAATTATATACCTTAGCCATAAGGCATATAATTGTATTGCTAATTTTCGTAACGCAGAGGAACTTTTTTAACTTTTTCTAAACAACGCCTTAATTACGTACAATTTTTTTGAAATTCACTCTTCTACTTCTCTTTTTTTGGTACAAGATAAATCTTTTTATTTAATTTAAATATCACATTAATTATCTTCTTCATAAAAAATCTAATATTTATTTATTTTATTTATTTATTTATTAAGGTACACCAATTCATTTAAATAGAAAAAAAAAACTTATCTGATATGCATGTCAATTACAGGCGTACACAACATTTGCAGCCAACATATTAAGGAAAGTGATTAATAGTAGTACATATTCAATTTAAGCTAAAACGAACACTAACTTAAATTAAATTAACATAAATTAACACTAAATTTTACTAACGAATTTTAATAATTTGTCCTTGAATTTGGGAAGAGAGTCATGAAAAATATCAATTTTAAGTTTTTTGTTAAGCGTACTTGGAACATGACCTGGCTGTTGGAGCTGGTTGGATGACCTGGCAATGGGGAGTTGTGACCGAGGTTAGTTTTAAAGAAGGGATTTTTTACAATTTTGGTTATAGGGATTCTTGGGTAGTGATATGGAACTGATAGTCGGATTCGCTAATATCAAAAAGACAGCTGCAACCATAGCTGAATAAACAACAATTTAGCATGCGTCGGTGTTTATTTAAAAAGTTAATATGAGAAAAGTTAACGCGGTTAACTATTTGAGGCAGGGTTGGCAAAATAGTTTTAAAAATACGCACAACTTTATTGGCACGTCAAGTGGAATTTTGTAGCACATTCTCTATATGTGAAGTTTTAACTTTTTTATTTTTTAAGCTTTATGGATAGAGTCTATCAATGGCTTAGTTCTGCGGCAAGCACAGCAGAAAACTGATCCTAAACCTTTATACGAGGCGTCGGCATTCATTCACATGTCTATTTTTCATAAATATATAAATTGGAGTAAACACGTGGGTGTCACATTGTTTATGATTTTTATCATTATCTATTGAACATTTTTATAAATAATAGCAAGAACAGACTATTTCCAATAGCGCGTTTTAAAGTAGATGTCACGAGTAAAATAATGCTTGGGAGCACCTTAACGAGTATATTATTGAGATAACACACGTTCACAAATCTGAATTATTCGTATATGCCGTAAATTTTGTTTCACGGAAAGATTGCCGCAAAAAATGCTATATAATGCGTGTCCACTTCCTAATACCAACTGGCCTTGTGTGGGCACTATCATTGGATCGCCTGGGTGAATTCGCTATATTCTCCAGGAAACGAACGATTTTGAAAAATATTTATTTATGATATGTATTTAACATAGTATTTATAACAATCCAACCGAAATTCTCACCGTAAGATGTTTCCTTTTTAAAATATAAAATAAAAATAAAAACGCATAGAGTAACGTCTTGAATATGTTAATGGACTCACATAATAAATTAAAACATTTTAAATCATATTTAATCTGGTATATAATACCTTTTATACAAACATTTTGGTAGATTTTTGGTCGGAATATGAATTAAAACGATTAAATAAAGATACATTAAAAGAAACGGCCAATGTAGCTATTTCCACTTCAGCTATTATAAGTATACTAGATAACATTCGTTTACTGCGCTAATATTCTTTTTTGACATCAAAAAACGTGTGACCTGTAAAACATGTTAATGCTGAAAATGTTATAAAATATTAGATTATACTACGGTACTCATTTTTGTACTGAAAAAAAGCTTAACTTCATTTAAAATGCAAATCTATCTCCCGGAAACAGCTATTTCACACAAAAAGACATTTAATTTTATAATTAACCCCATGCTGACCGTACAGAAAGGCATACGTTCACTAAATTTTCGCTAAGGTGAGTTGTGCATGCTCTTAATCCCACTTTCCGACCTTTTTGTACATAAAATAATGTAAAATACTGGAAGCGGCACAAATTTCCTCAACAGCGGCAGCGCCTCTTTTTATCAAAATTTGCAGGTGCTAATACATACATACATACATACATGTTATCACGCCCGAAATCCCTAATGGGGTAAAGACTACTTGTGGCCACGTTCGATTAATTAGTCCTAAGATGGTATGATGAACCGTATGGTGACAGGTGATCAGCCCATCGCCCATACAGATAGACCACCATGTTGGGAGGACCCGTCCCTTAGTCGACTTTTAGGACATGCCAGGATGATAAGCATCTGCACGCATTCTATGCTATTTCTTCACTCCCAGTGCAGCAGAGGAGTTGCTAATAGCATTGATCAATTTTGAATATTCCTGAAAATTAACCGTCACTGCTGAATAAGATGATTTTTATGATGAAGTTTAAGATGATATTTATATTCTTTATTTTATAAAAGACGCGCAGCCGCATCAACCACGATGGCAATGGCTTTTGTACAGGCACAAAATGTGGCTATCTGCTCAGGCTTTTTAAAAACTGGCTATTATACGTTATTGGTTACAGCAAAAAATAAAAATACGTCCATTGAAACAGCAAATAAAGCCCTGCCATCAGTTACTCTTTAAGAGGATATATGTATCACTGGCGCAGCCTGCCTACAAGCCGATTCCTGACGTCTTTACCCAGCTAGAAAGCTACGGCTAGCTGTCAGTGAAGTCCATGTCAATCTAACTAAATGTTAGACTCGCACGTACGGTTCTAATTCTTCCGGCTTCCCTTAGGAAATATTTGACGCTTCGCCACTGATGTATAATCATATATTCAAATTTATTTGGAGATTAACAAAATAAAACGGCATTTCCATAAATCATATTCCTTGTAAACCTTTTCGGACCGTCCTACTGAAAATTATGTAACGTTTTCAGCGCTTCAGCCTTTTACCGGGCAGTAAGAAAAGCGCGATTTTGTTTACCCTGCTTTCAGTGTAATGGATGCAGTGAAAAGGTTTTGTTTCATTGATTCGTTAAGTGCATTTGCTGAGGGCATTGTGTCTTCGGTATTGTCTCTATGGTTAAAAATAAAAGATACGGCGAACTAAAATAGAAAACAATATTTTTAAAGCAAGTTTACGGAAACTAAGTGAGTTATCAGGATCTTGTTGGTACAAGGTACAATAAAGGCATGTACAAAACGGAAAAAAGATGACACAAACTTTAAGGTATTATTTATTTAAGCTTTATTGTACAAACATACTACGAATGGTGTAAGGTATCTCTGTATACTATAATGTAAAGACACCTTAAATTGCTATGATACGTGTAACCTTTTGTAGTGTAGAGCCAAACAGTAATCCTCACTAGATGATTACTGTTCGAATGGGCCGGCTCGACCGGGGTAGTACCACACTCTCACAGAATATCGGCGTAAAGTAATAGCTTGCTTTTGCGTTTCGTACGGTGAGTGACGAGATCCGGAGGCCTATTCCCTCATCCCTATCCCATCCCCATTCCCCATCCTCCCTAGAGTGGCAACACATTGGCAGCAACTCTGGTGTTGCAGATGTCCATAGGCGGCGGTGACCACTTTCCATCAGGTGGGCCGTCTGCCTGTTTGTCAGCCTACTCCTCTCTCTAAGGCCCGCCAACGCATCCGTGATTCCTCTTGTTGCAGGTGTCCATGGGCGGTGGTGATTGCTTACCATCAGGTAACCCGCCTGCTCGTTTGCCACGCCCTTACTATAAAATGGGCGGCGGTGACCACTTTCCATTAGGTGGGCCGTCAGCTCGTTTGTCAGTCAATTGACATAAGAAAAACCTACTTAGAAAAGAAGCAAAGAAAAGAACATTGCGGATATTTGTAAGTAGAAAAACAGTGGATTTTATCTGTATTTTCTTTTATCCCTTGCAAATATTTAATTAGTTATTGGAATTGTTAAGTGAGAAATAAAAAATCAAAAACTAATGCTTATAAAAAAGACTAATATATACACAGAGCTCAATCAATTTTCCAAGCAGTTAACAGCTCAAACAATACTCAGCGCGACACCATTGTTCGCAAAAAGGTGAAAAAATATAGTGATAAATTCAGCTAAAATACACCGTGCAGCTTCATCATAATCAATCATTGGAGCTCGCAGCGGGGCTTTGTTTTTGTAAGCACGTGCATTTCCTGGTGTAGGAAACTCATTTCCAGGTTATAAATCGGCCGTGGAATTACACTCTGAAGTTTCTTTACATGAGACCTTATTGTTGATTTGGACTGCGACTGGAGAAAAAGTTACGAGATGTATTATGAACGGCTCCCCTTGTATTATGTTTTAATGTCATAATTGTATATTGCATAATAAGTATAAGCATAATTGTATATGCGCAGAAACTAATCTCGCATAATTATATTTCGCATATTTTTGTCACGCATAGCCTAACCTAACCTAACCCGAATGTTTTTTACGCATAATTTGCGAAGTCCTAAGGCAGAAAATTACTTACGCATACATTACTTACGCAGAAAGTTACTTTCGCATAATTTAATTTCGCCGATTTAATGAACTATATAACAAATTTATTTATTTATCGTATACGATACATTTCGGCAAGTTTAAGATTCGTCGCAAATAAAATATGCGAAACTTGTTATGCCTAATACGTTGCGGACATTAAAAAATATGCCAAATAGATAGCACCCATTTTGAACCCATCTCTATGATTTAAAATCTCTCGCTTGAATTTAAAATGAAAAGAATAATAATAAAATAGTAGTTTATGCAACGGTTGCATAATGATAGGCCTTAAAACACTAGTGCGGGTTTCATGAAACGAGCCGATAGGCGAGTTTCATAATAAGATCGCACGAGTGTTTTAATGCCAAATTATGCAGAGTTACATACATAACTTTATCTACACACATATTAGTGTCTAGCCTATATTCTAGCACATATTAGTGGGCCTAGTTGGTAGTGGCTCTGCTTCCGAAGCCAGCGGTCCCGGGTTCGAATCCCGGTAAGGGTAAATATTTGTGTGATGAGTACGAATGTTTGTTCCTGAGTATTGGATATTTTCTATGTATTTAAGTATTTATTTAACTATATAAGTAGGTATATCGTCGTCTAGTACCCATAACACAAGCCTTTAGAGCTTACTTTGGGGCTAGATTGATATGTGTAAAGATTGTCCCCTGATTTATTATTATTATTATTATTATTATTATTATTACAAATCCTCCATGATGGGTTCAGAAACAATATTTTCTGGCAACAAGTTATTTGTTGCAATCGTGACTGCATATTTCCGATATCCGGCGCATTTTCACATCACACACATTCCGAGAAGACTACTATTCATTTTTCAACTAAAATGTAAATTACAAACAACTTTTTCTATTCAATTCAACAACAATTCTACTTTCGTTCAGCAAAACACCAACATAATGGCGCCAATTCGATCCTCTGTCAAGACATTTTTTTTTTTAAATCATAGACAAACGAATGAAGTCTCTATTCTCATGTCACTCGAGATCAAATGTTGTGCAGTTTATATTAAAAAAACATACTGAATTGACGTTTCGTATCAATAACTGTTTAATATCTATGGATACTAGAATAGAGACCCACTTGAGTTTTGACAGCTGTTCCAAATTTAATCTCATTTCTTTACTAAAAACGATAAAGAAATAACATTGCAGCACTGGTTTTTCCTAATTGGTTGTCAAAATGGTGGTCATTTCCAACGGTTTTTGATTAAACAATGGAGGTTTTATGATATGGGTGTAGATAAAATAACTTTCTATACTGTATGATACAAGAACTGTGTTTTGTTTTATATTAACTTGACACAACTTGACTGCATTTGTTTCTTTATAGCTCTCAGCAATAATGAAATATCTTTCAATTTCCTCCTTACCCTAAATAGATTTAATTTATCATCAAAGTCTATTTCTCGGGCCGCGTTATCATTATCGTTGAGATAGTTCCCAACAGTTTACCCGTAAAGTTGGTGCCGTTAGCTGAATAGTTAGATCATGGCAATAAACTGAAGTTGATTTAGATTCCCGAAATGGCCTCGCAACTATGAAAGTAACCGTAAAGGTTTATGAGTCTAACGTGAATGCAATATCACTAGATGTGACAAAATGTAGACAAATTTGGAATTATAGGGAATAGTCAGATTAAAACTTTCGTGGGTCATTATAAACATTTGAATCGTTTTTAAAACGTGTTTATTTCAAGTGACTATTTGGAATATAAAGTAATTCCAACTTTTTAATGTTAACTCTCTAGAAATAAGATTTATTCATTTGTTATTATCTCGAAATAACATGAACTTAACCTAACAGTATTCTTCCCTTCAGTATAGGTCTATATTATACCCTACATTCTATTCCTTGTTTTCAATCAATGCAAAACATTTAATGTTTGACGGTTGATTAGGTGGTACTTGTGGTAGTGGTAGTTGTACTAATTGTGACAAACTTATTTTTAAGGATGAAGCTGCAAACACGCCTTGTATTGTATTTCGTTTAAGTTAAATTAAAAAACTCCTTCTTAGAATTTTTGTCTGTTTGTTTGAACAGATATAACAGAATAAGTACTGAAGGGATTTCGTTGGGATTTTAATAAGTAGGTTCAAAAATTGTTATAGCATTGTAACCTATGAAAAAAACCCAGGTAATAATATTAAATTTAAGGTGACGTTAAGAGAACTGTGAACCAAAGGCAAAAATCACCCTTTTCATACAAAAGGCGACAACGATTTCCACCCCTTAAATGTTAACGGATTTTGACCAATTTTTGATAGGTTGTCAGTCAGAACAAAATCGAGGTCTATACGTTCTTTGAATTTTGATTAAAGATCAAGAAAGTAAAATAATGCCGAAATTAGTTTTGTATGAGAATACTGCAACCACAATAAAACTGAATTTAAAGATTATAACGAAAAAATCAAAACGTATAGACCTAGACTTTGATCTGATTGACGACCTATCAAAAATTGGTGAACGTCGGTTAACATTTAAGGGGTGAAAATCATTATCGCCTTTTGTATGAAAAGCCGTAGGTTCACACTCCTCTTAAGAGAAAATAAAAATACTAAATCAGGAAAAAGTCAAGCCATATCTAGAACAACATTGTAACAAAGGTAGAGCATTTACTATCCGACAGCATTTTTAATGAAGCTTTCATTAACCTTGGGCTCTAATAATCAAAAGAGCATGAACATTGTAAATTTTTTACGGGCGGGTAGTTAGTCGTGCTGCAATGTCGTTGCTTTGGTATGAGCTTCGGCAAAACTAAAGTGCTTTCAAGATTGTAGTCAATCAAAGAATATTTAATGGGGAAGTTGCATGAAAATCAAAATGAGGTTTAAATGATATATTATGAGTTTCTTGCGGCGTTTCTTCTCAGCAGATGTCACCTTTCGAAGCCTTCAGACACGTGAAAGAGCCCGTGTGGCCTACTTGCAAAATAAATATTTACATTTTCATTATTTTATTTAGATCTCACGTACGTTCAGCCAAAAAAACTTCCTCTGCTGCGAATGTCGCCCCTGCGAGGTTTAATTAATAAATGGGCACTTTATTTAAAGCAAAAAAAAATGCGTTGTTCAATATGATACATATCCAAAATTTTAATCAAATTACTTAGTCGGAAATTTCAATGCGTTTAATTTAAGTAAAAATCTAATCCTTAAAAGTGGTGTAATTCTGTTGGTCAAACGTTTGTGCGAGATCGCCAATGTTTGTAAAAAACGCTGGATGTTGAATTTACGATAGATACATTATCCGATAATCAAAAATCCTTACCAATATAATTATCTAATTTGGAAAATACTGCTCAGCGCCAGTAGGTATACTAATTCGGTACAGTGTTAGCCTAGAGGTCGGACGCGGGTTGAAAGCCGGCTCCCACCAGCGAGTTTTTCGGAACTTAAGTGCGGAATTAATTTTTTATTACTATTATCATACATACATACATATCATCACGCCCGAAAGCCCTAATGGGGTGGGGAGAGCCACAAGACTACTTGTGGCCACTTTCGATTAATTATTTATTTATTTAGTCCTAAGATGGTATGATGAACCGTATGGTGACAGGTGATCAGCCCATCGCCCATGAAGGAAAATATTGTGGCGATACCTGCACACATCTTCAAAGTAAATCAAAGATGTGTGTAAGGGCTACTGCCCAGACCCTTTCATAAAAACAAAAAATCGGACAAGTGCGAGTTAAACTCGCGTGAGGCGGGTTCCGTTCCTTACGTGATTATATGAAATTTTCTGTTACTTTAAATACCATAGACTTCTTATAGGTTTTCCTGTAATCTATATTCTGTATTTTTTCCAGAATTTTAGGCCCAGTAGTTTCGGAGATAAGGGAGAGGGGGAGTGGTTAATTTTCGCCTATTTTCCTAAGTAACTTCCAAATTTATTATTTTTTATTTCTGGCAATGAGTCCTTTCATTTAATATGTAACACGATAAAGCTTGCAAAACTTTTTTAAAAGTTGCTAATTTATCCCCCAAAAGTGGCCCCCATGTTTAAAATTTATTTACGTTACGCGTCCGTCTTGCGGTCACTGACTTACATATGTGTACCAAATTGCAAATTGGCTGTGACAGACGGACAGACGGAAAGACAAACAGACACAGTGATCCTATAAGGGTACCGTTTTTTCCTTTTCAGGTAGGGAACCCTAAAAAATAGGCTGACGAGAAAGCTAAGTTAGGTTATTTTAGGTTAGCTAAGTAAATTCTTTAATAAGACTATTATTATAACAGTTTCGGTGCAAAAGCAGCCTTTACCGCTGTAATTCAACCAGTTTAATTATATTTGACTCTGCGTCTTCATTTGTATAGCTAACGAACGTGAAAATTCGCGCCCTTAAAATTGGCACATTTGTCTCGTATTCTTAATAGCTACAATTGGTTTTATGATGTAATTTGCTCTTCATTAAAAAAAACCAAATCATTAAAGATGTAAAAAGTAATTCGGTTTAAAAGACGAATTTTAAAGTATACAGAGTAGCTGAAATTATTATTATTTAAACAACTACACAATTAACGGCCCGAACTAGAAAAACCTGTCTTGACCGGGTCCGTGAACACCACACAAAGACGCACAAACGATCAGGGCCCATATACAACATAGCCTACGCGATTGCTCTATCAGATTTTATTTTGCTCAAAAAATATACGGGTCGAATAGATAAACTAACCTCCATTTTTGAAGTTACTCAATAACCAAGTATCAGATAATCAAACATAATTATAAACCGTTTATTTGAAAATTACGAGGGTTTAGTAACTAACATATTTTATGATTAATTTTGAAATTGAAGAATACATTAAAAAACTCTACCGTAAATGATTAATGGCCGAATTCGCAAACGCCTTTTGAACATTTGACCCGAGATCAATAGTTTAGTCTCCATCAACCTGTCTAAAAATACTCATAATATTTTGAGAAACGGGGTGTAGTTGGCTTCGTCGTAGTGTTCCGCGTGTGGCTATATGCCGTCATGAGAAATTGAACATTGTGGAGTGGATGTAACGATTCAAATGACATGAAGCAGAAAAAAAATCAGACGAGTGAGTTATGTTATTTATTTATTCAGGAGATAACACAGAAACAGTCATAAAGTGTAACAAAAATTGGTACAAATAAGTTATAATAGATACAGACGAATGTTGTATCAAATGAAAGCTTTAATTGTGGAGATTTCGAAACTATGTAACTGATAATCAGATTAAAACTTTCGTGAGACATTACTAAGACTAGAAATAAGAAGTGCGTGGGTTGCAGTGAGCGCGACCGTACTCAACCCCTGAAGAAGGACTCCATATGAGTTCGAAACATGTCGGACTATTTCTGACAATAAATCGTGAGTAAAGCCGTGCTTATTTCTAGTCTTATGTAACTGATATCCAAAAACATTAAACCATTCTTCTGTAAGGCTATAAAAGAAACGATAGTGGATGACTTATAATTATGAGAATGCCCTCTTAATAAAATGATAAAGGTTGGAATGAGGCCATTTTCATCATTATAAAAGTTGTAGTCCAGTATTCCTTTTCAACTTGCTCGAATAAACGCTGTTACTTAACTTTTTATTACTTATATCCGGTTAACTGTTAGCACCAGTGATATCCTAATTAAGACATACACAGTGTATTTAAAAGATGGGGGAGCTGATTGCGTGACATTGCAAAATTGACACTTACTATGAAAAAGTCGAATAGGGGTGTAATTCTCTAAAATAACACTTCGTTTATGAACTCAACGGCGAGCATTACTTGAGCCGTCAGTACGTGTAAACTACATTTTCGCGCGTGTATTCGACCTTGGTCGTATTTCGACGAGGCCGGCCACGGACATAACTATCTAACTCCACATAATACCTACGAACGCGCGGGTCAATTTATGATAGTCGGATGAAATGAGCGACGCTATTTGTTAGAACATAACATGGCTGGAGCCACTAAATTGACCAAACCGCGAATGTGAACGTCAAACACGTACAGAACAACGACACATTCGCGGTTTTCGCATGTTAGTGTCGATACAGTTAATCACTTAGCAGTCCCGAATAGAGGCCCAGAGCGAGATTCGCATCCCGGTTCTTACGCATTACGCAACGTGCGTAGACATGTGCAAAATGTATCAATTGAGAGAAAAGATAGATATATATCTTTAGACTAGTGAGATATATATCACTGTTTCAGCTCTCAGCTCACTGGATCATTATCAATTTATTTTAGCGTCGCGGTCGGGAGGCCGACCGCGATCAAATTGAAACGTGTGTACAGCTCACATCGACGCGGCTCACTCGCTCACTGAGCCGCTTCGACCCAAGCTGAGTCCGCCCGATCATTACGACTCGCTCGCTCGTTCTCATCAATTCCGTCTGTTGCGGACGGCTCACCGGCTCACGGGCTCAAAAGAGTGATTGTCACTGAGCGAAATCTAGTTGAATATGAAGTGAGTTAGTGAGTGATATATATCTATCAAATGATATAGCTCTTCTTTATCACTCGCTCGCGAGTCGCTACAATATCACTTAGACGTTCCCTAATAGAGGCGCTGGTCGCAGAAATGTTGGCCGGATGACTTCGCTAAGACCGCGGGAATGAGGTGAGGGGAAGACTTGATTCCATTTTCGTTTATTATTAAACAGCCAAGACCTTACAAAGAGATTTTTAAAATGTTCATTACTTTGTGTAATAAAACGTGAACAGAAGAGGTCATAAACATGTTATTATTATGTTAATGTTAAAGTAAACTCATTAAGCGTCTAACTCCAAATATGTCAACAAAATGACACATGTATTCCTATATATAGAAATGAAGCACATATAGAGTTTTCTTGCAAACTTCCTGCTCTTAGACGTATTTACTCCTATATTATTTAGTCTCCTTGTCCTACAAATAATTAAATAAATATTATGATGTACCGTTTATTCACTAACTAATGATTTTATACCTGGGTTGTGAGATAATGATTACTTAAATTATTAAAAATGCGTTAATATAATCGTTATGATTATCCTAATATTAATAGAAATAATAATATGCAAAAAGGGTTTTCTTGTAGATAAAGTAAATTCTTTTATAACACGCGAGCACTTCATTGTATAATACATCCAATTTCTTATAAAAAGACAAGAAAGCAACGAAAGATGTATATTTTCCGACTAATGTCAGATTGTAATGAAGACGCAATGCCTTTTTCGTATTATTCTAAAACAAGGTTAAATAAAATAAGAATGAGCCTCATTTAAACTGATTATAAATGTCATTTTAACTTCCCGTATACTTCCTTATAACAATTTCCTCGACCATTTAAATAGCAAAAATTTGTCGCCGAATTCAGCCTCGTAACTCCGAAGTGTCAAATTGAGTTGACTTTGACTTTTAATTCGGCATTTCATTGCAGACCTTGTCCGAGACATACTTTTGGCGCCCTTGGTGGCTTACTTTCACTTTTATAATTCATTGACCTTGCTACAATCATATCATTGTAGCTGTGTACGTCGAACGTGTTTGAAATGTAAGTCTTAAAATGAATCATTCTAAATATAGTAAATGAAAATGAAAATGATAATATTTATTTTGCAAGTAGGCCACATGGGCTTTTTTACATGTCTGAAGCTACCAGCGCTTCGAAAGGTGACATCTGCTGAGAAGAAACGCCGCAAGTAGGTAAATATAATATATTAACATAAGATATAGAAGAGTTAAGAATTAAACTCACATATGAAGAAACTGAGGAGTTTCTGAAGTGGAGAACCTAAACGTACACAGGAAATTCACTGGAATTTCACAAATAAATGCATACATAAGCATACACGTACACCCATATACTCCAACTCACACACACACACACGCACACACACACACACACACACACACACACACACACACACACACACACACACACACACACACACACACGCACGCACGCACACACACACACACACACACACACACACCAACACACACGGCGCGCGTATCCTTAAAGTTAAACTGTAATGCGTCCTTTTTGTTTTTGTTTTAAATTTTCTTAGTCTTATAACTTAAATCTATCTGCTCTATTAATTACAAAATTGTACTATCTACCATGACAACCGCACTCACTGGACGCCCAAGATTACATACAGGCTTTGCTTAGTTTGGGTTCTGCCGGATATAAGAGTTAAGAACAAATTGTACCTTTTTGTCAATAAAATATTATAATCATTATATATAATACTAATACATCTTTTTTTTTATATACGATTACTTTCACGGGATATATGTACAAAGAACTTGCATGCTAACACACTTTTATAAACAAGAAACATAAACGTTTTTTTGTATTCCGGACCCCCGATCCCCTCCCCCCTATCAAGAATCAGAAATAAGTATTTGAGTACTGTGGATCTAGTGCCACACCCCTATATAGGTATCGATGAGAATTCATATACCTACAACAGTTTTTAGGAAACCGGACCTAAAAAATAAAAATTTAAACCTTTATGGTGAGTCTTCATGTGTACCTCTGACTATATTTGTTTAAGATTAAGTATGTCTTAACAGTGTTTTACCAAACCATTAAATTTTATATCGGCATTAGCTGTGTGAACTTATTCGAAGAATGTCGTTTGCCACGTATCCCATAGTCATTTAAGAATTGCAATAAGATCTTGATGGCTTCAGCTCTTAAAACATAGAAAGCACATTCGAAAAGTACCGATCACGAGAAGTCGTCATCATACAACACCACGTATGCGTAACCCTTCCACTAAATACGATCTCGTAAAAACAAATGAGCGTTCACGCCGGTTAGTACGCAGTTAGGGGTCAAATGAGCTTCGTTCCGCCTCGGAGATATTTGGCTAAGTAGATAATCGTGTATAATAGTTACAACCGATTCCTGGTGCTGTACAAGCTATTCGGTGAATGGTTACACGTACCGTCCCGTAGATCCCGTTTAATATGGCATAGGTATTTATAGGTATTAAGGCTAATCATAAGATATTTGTAAACTAGACAATTGGGCCAATTCGAAAGAGTGTTCGCTAAATTTAAAAGTCGCTAAACTTGAAATGAGAAACGTCACACTCAATTTTGACAGCTTGGTGTCATACTAAATCGAATTCGACTTTTTTGTTTTATGTTTAGGCAGTTTTAAATTTAGGTGACACCCGGTCCAATTTGACACGGTGTTCGTTAAATTTAAAATTGCTTTAAAATAAGAAACGTCAACCTCGATTTTGTATAGCTGCAAGGTTCAAAATCGAGTCTGACGGTTCTTATATCAAATTTAGCGAAAACACGTTCGAATTGGCCCCACTGTTTCAAATTGGATCCAATGAAAATCTTAATTATATTTAGATTTGTATGGTTATTGATGTTTGGTATTTTTTATAATCATTTATTAAATCTGCCGAAAAATCACATTCGCAGTTATACTTATCAATGCATCCGGTTTTAACGATATTCTTAAAAACCTAAACCTATCTTACACGATCGGTATTTGTGGACATATTTATTATCGGCAAATTATAAAAAAAAACTGTTGAAATTGCGCTTTTGTCAATTCGATATCAGCGCATTCAATTAGTCAATATTTTTAACCTTTCCCTTATAGTCTTGATTCACGGTTCGTTTAATTAAATGTCAACTCATTACCCCTAATCTGGGGACTTTAAACCGGCATTAACTCGACATAATAAAACTGATTAGCCGAAATTGAGTCAGGTGACAATAATTTATTGCCGTCATTATTCTTAAACGCAGCCGCGAGGGAAAATGTACATGTAATTCGGTATGGCTTGTACATTTGCGATGCGGATTATGGGGTAATGTTGGTTATATTACCCACTGCTTCCGTTTTTTTATGGGTATATACTCGGGGGTGTAAAATTATCCAGGATAAAAGCATAATATAAATTAATATACAGATGCACTTTCGCAAAAAAATAGATAATTAACAAACAGGAAAGGAATTATTCTAGGAAATTGTACACGTTTTTATTATAGAACAAACAGACACAATGTTCAAATTTACTGTAAAGCGAATTCTTATTTCTAAGGCATATATATTACTCAGTAAAAGACTACGTCATGGACAGGGACGTTTGGCTTAAATAGTGACCTGGCGCCTCATTCGGGAACGCTAAGTGATTTTGTAGCGACTCGTAAGCCAGATCTCTCATCTCGCTCTTACGCATTTCGCGTCGTGCGGAAGAGTGGAATGCGAAATCTGTCTTACGAGTCGCTACAGAATCACTTAGCGTTCCCGAATGAGGCGCCTGCACCGGCGATCCCTGGGTCTCGATTGACTTACCTATATGTGTACTGATTTGAAAAAATGATACCTCACCGAGTTTCTTGCCGGCTCTTCTCAGTAGAGGATTTTTACCGGTGGTAGATTCATTCCTTGACCTTCATAAGAGCTTGTAAAAGCCTAAATTGAATAAAGATAGTTTGACTTTGACTTTGAATAAAACGGCTTCAAAAACCCTTTGAAAAGTAAGAACATGAAACCTTATCATTCAGTAGTTCCGGTGGTCATTATCAGTTCCACTTCGCCAGATCATGCTTTTGGAACGCAACCGCTTTAGTTGTTACAGAAAATACTAAAATTGATATATGCGTGCCTATAATATTTGAGGTGTTCCATCGATTCGTCATAGATCCTCTCATCACATGTCAACTTGAAGATATACCCTACAGAATAAAAAAAATATATTTCCAAATCGGTTTATGAATGACGGATTTCTGAGATAAGAAACATTAAAAAAAAAATCATTTTTTTTATTTATAAAGGAATACTGGAAGTGGCAATAAGCAGACCACTGTTGGGATGAATGTTTTTGGGTTGTTATCGCACGGTGGCGATCCTTGGATGTCCAGTAGCGGATGACATTTAATTGACATGGTGATGACGATAGCACCAGCAAAAAGAGCGTTGGAACTAGGGTTATGCCGGCTGTACACACTCATCGAGAGCCTCGGCGAGAGCATACCATGTACACACTTGTTGCGTCATTTGAACCACGGATACTCACCACGATGGACTTAGAAACTGCTGCTGCTGTTTGTCTTTTTGCTGTTAGCTACTATAATTTTGTACGCATATATTATTAGAAAAAAATACTACTTAA
This sequence comes from Tortricodes alternella, assembly GCA_947859335.1. Classification (NCBI taxonomy): domain Eukaryota; kingdom Metazoa; phylum Arthropoda; class Insecta; order Lepidoptera; family Tortricidae; genus Tortricodes; species Tortricodes alternella. The sequence goes on from OX401986.1 coordinate 7,910,524, forward strand.
ACCAGAAGAAGGTGGTGGGTGGTTACTATGCACCGCAAAAGAATCCAGTAAATAATTCAATTTTTGATAAGTACTCGGCCTCGCTTTCGTCGCAAGAGCAACGAGACCCTTTGAATTGGCCACAAAAACCGATCGCGATCGGGACAAGGCGAGACGAGACGAGAAAGAGCGAGACAAGACGAGAGGACTATGTGCACACTCACACGTGGCCTGTTTCGGGATGTCTCGATGATCGTGTACGGCCGCCATTACATGATCTGATAATTAGAGGTATGACACTTTTATTCCGAATTTTGCATATAATTGTAGGGTTCAGCCATATCTCTTAAGTATTAAGCGAGCGAGATAGCTTTATACACCTAAAGCATTCGTGAGCAAGAGCAAAATAAACAGGCCGTTTCTGTTTAAAGGCCCGGGCACACCAAACGCGGTTGCGGCGCGTTTGCGGCGCGAACGCGGGCCCGCGGCGTTGTCGAACGGCGCGAGCGGATTGACCATGCTACTCCGCGGCGGCGCGAGACCGCCGCGGTCCCGCGGCTACTTTTTTCGTGTGGCATTGTAAATCCGCTCGCGCCGCAACCGTGTTTGGTGTGGCCGGGCCTTTATTCACAGCGTGGACTTGTGCTGTGTGTTCGATCTCGGACATCTTTGACAATGGTTTGTATATAAGTTCCCAGGGCAGGGGTCATATTGCGTCATTTACGTAAACGAATTCAATAAATCGTTGCACGAATAATTTGGAAGCTAACATGCATTAATGTGAATAATATTCGTGTAAGTTATGCTAACTATTTGAAATAAGATGACAGGAAAAGGTACGAGTTCCCGGGATATCTCAACATAATTTTCATACGGGCATGCCGTGCAATCCGGGATCCCGGCTTCCTAGTATTACTTTATTTTCCGTGTTATCCCGTCTGCTATTGAATTCTAATAATAGACTATTATCGTAATATATTTTTATAGACGAAATCGGAATTCGGTGTTTGTGTTCAATTCCTGGCAGAAAATCATAAGGACACTTGTATGTTTGCGTTTGTAAGTATGCGCTTTTTGTACAACAAACAAAGACACCATGAACAATGACATAAAAGACAAAAGTGACCTGATATCTTTGAGAAATCTCTTCCAGTTAATCTCTATCTCTGTGTTTGTTTGTGGGTCTGTCTGTTCTTTACGGACCCAAGATACTGTAAAGTTTGAATCATTTATTATAATTTATTTGTTACTAGATTTAGGCCGCGACTTCGTTTGCTTGAAATTCGGGTATAGTTATTCTCACGGGAACTTCAGAAGTTTTCCGGCATAAAAAGCAGTCTCTATATCAAACTTCATCCAAATCCGTCTAGCCGTTGAATCGTGAAGGAGTAACAAACATGATTAAACTTTCGGTATTAGTGTATTTAATAAGTATCCTTATTCACGTACCTATTGTTTAATAACCTAATTCACTCCTCTGCTGCACTGGGAGTGAAGAAATAGCATAGAATGCGTGCAGATGCTTATCATCCTGGCATGTCGTAAAAGTCGACTAAGGGACGGGTCCTCTCCAACATGGTGGACTTTCTGTATGGGCGATGGGCTGATCACTTGTCACCATACGGTTCATCATACCATCTTAGGACTAATTAATCGAACGTGGCCACAAGTAGTCTTGTAGCTCTGCCTATCCCATTAGGGATTTCTGGCATGATGCTATGTATGTATGTATGTATTCACGTACCTATTGTTTCTTGTCACTACGTAGTTACATAGTATAAGGCTTGTAGGAAGGATGTATATGGCTTTCATATTAATAATACGTGACATTTGTGTATTGATAATAGATGACCTAATCGTTATTCATTATGTAAATACAATGTACATAATCATATCGAGTTTACTGTATGAGCACAGTTAACCGATTGTTGAAAAAGGTGCGTCATGTACAAACATTGTTACAATGATATTGTCCTGTTTATACTTACGATTGAATAATATACTTAGGATGAGACTAGAATTCCTAATCACTACCTACCTTTTTCCACAAGAGAAAGGGCAATTTCCAATATTTTTCAGTGTTATCTCAAATTTAAGAGGAGGAAGAAATAAAATTTATTCAAGACACATATAACTCAGCCTAAAACATAACAGAATAAGAGGTATATTAATTAATGCGTTTAATGAGAGTAGACGAAGCGAAAGGTGTGTGTCAGGATCGTAGCAAGTGGAAATCCGTGGTTTCTGCCTACCCCTTTGGGAAACAGGCGTGATATATGTATGTATGTATGTATGTATGCACTTAAAAGGTATTCACTCAGTTTGATTTCAAGGCACCAGTTCAGTACCTTGGCGTTGGTCTTCCGTAAATACCCATCTAAGAGACTGCGATTATGCGCAGTGGAAGGAGTTTTATAATATATATATTTTCTTGATAACTTAACTACTACATAGCCCCGACGCTTATAGCTTTTTGCCTCTAATGCCGCCAGTGAGGGTCGCCCGGCTATGCGGTGTCTATTGGATTTATGGTCAGTTATTTCACTATTTTATCGTACCTTTGTTAAACATATACGTATAATACAACGAGTCTACCTACCAATTTTTTTATAATATTTGTAGTATAACAACCTGTGGACAGCTATTATATTATATCTGATTATATCTGACCTATATTATATCTGCCCTCCTCTGCTGCACTGGGAGTGAAGAAATAGCATAGAATGCGTGCAGATGCTTATCATCCTGGCATGTCGTAAAAGTCAACTAAGGGACGGGTCCTCTCCAACCTGGTGGACTATCTGTATGGGCGATGGGCTGATCACCTGTCACCATACGGTTCATCATACTATCTTAGGACTAATTAATCGAACGTGGCCACAAGTAGTCTTGTGGCTCTGCCCACCCCATTAGGGATTTCGGGCGTGATAATATGTATGTATGTGTATCTGACCTATTTCTCTTATGATGCTGCTTAATTTCAATCAACATCAACAGTCATGTCAAAACTTTAAACTATAGTAAAACGACCTAATTAAATAAAAGTAATATTTATTTAAGAATTATGATAATATAATAATAACATTTCAGACAAATTACACTTATCTTAGAAGTCATCTTTATCCCTTTTGGCCATGTGCCAAAACAATACAGGACAATACGGGAAAACATTTGATAAGTATTATTAACACTATGCCAAAGTTAGATGAAACAATTCTACACCCAAAAAATGGCAACACTGGGCAATTAAATTGGGTCTTATAACTCAAGGATCTTGTAACTTATTGCATTATAAGACCGGGCCCTGCATACATTAAAATTTGTGACCCCCAAAATGTCACAGCCCCCTAACTCTAACCACCTTCCAGCTGATTCAATTTAAGGCCCTACATTATCATGGAAAGTTCTGGATAGTTGGAGCTTCTAGCGTCGCGTCAGCACTTGTCCAACTAATATTCGTGTACGCGGAGAGAAGCTTCTCAGTTCAAGTTGTGGGCGCTTCCACGTTTCTTGAATCCCATTTGACGAAGAAATTAATTTCTTAATAACAGCCTGAACTGATTTTGATACTAAGAAAATAATGGCTTATCCAATCGTTGCGTTGTAACTCGTGCGATGTGCGCTATGCAGCGCTTAAAATCGTTTCTTCCCTAATATTTTCCACTTATACCCATATAGTTTCAGGACACTGCAAATCCTTTTCAAAGCAAGTAAGCTTCAAATTTATTGCATAATTTCTGTTAATTGGTCAAATTCGTCATTTTTTTATAATAGCTTAAAAATATAATCGATATGCTCGCTTTCGCATATTTTTTTCCTTATTTATAGAATTACATTTTTATCTCAACAAAGTTGCATCAACAGACCAACACCAAGATTAGCATTTAAGCTAGACGACATCGGTAACGAGTTTAGGAGTTTGTCGTTACAAATTGTCGTTACACACAAATTGTCGTTACACACAAAATGTCGTTACACTAACGACGTACATTCGCTTAATGAACTCGATCGCGGCGCATTGCTGTTTAGTTTAGTTCAACTTTAGTTAGCTCTGTTTTATCAAGTTGGATTAGGTTATTTGTCAAGTACGAGAATTTGCATTTTGTGTGAATTTCTTGTAAAATATATATATTCTTTTAGTTTTCGAGGAGCTTTTATGAAATTTTACCACAAGCACAAAGTCAAAGTCAAAGTCAAAGTGTTTTATTTGTGAATCACAGGTAAAACTGAATACAGTGGTGGAAAAAAGAAATACGTGACACTATGATTTGCCAGTTGGCGTACAAAAACATGCTTGTTATAATAAATATAAGTGACAAAATTATCAAAACAAAAAAACTAATGAAATGCCCCAAGTATTATTAAATTAAAATGTCAGAGTCAGTTATTATTATACAATATTATCATTATTGAATTGAATCATTTACAATTTAAAATTAGATGTCAAGAAATCTGAGACTGAATAATAACAGTTATTAATTAACAATGTCGATAGCACAGAATTCTGTATTTACATTCAAAAGTAATCGACTCAAAATCAACACCCAAAATATGTATTTTGAAAAACGACTACGGACTTTTTACATATCTGAATCTACCAGTGCTTTACTTTAGTATAAAAAATTAAAGACAAACTTCCGGAAAGCATTTGTCTGCCTTTACAAGTAAGGTAGTTTTTTAAAGGATATTATTGGAGTTTACTCCTTAAGAATCGATTTTCATATACCTATAAGCCCGGGGTATGACAAATTATGGGTAGTAAAATCAAACTACGATGTCACAATGTCACACGGTACGGAGTCACACGATGTCAGCCGAAGATGCGTCGGTCGCTTCGCATTGCATACCGAGTGCGAGTGGAGTGCGAGTACTCCTGTCGTGCGTCGGAGCTGACACACACACACTTTTTTATAACTAAATCAATCACAATTCAATAAACAGGTTTCTGTTGTTTAATATTTAAATACACGGAAAAAACGAAGTGCCAGCAAAGTACCAATTTGGCTTGGCAAAAATTTTACGGCTACAACCGAGAATTATTGGAAAATAAATAACATCTTTGTAAATTATAGATTTGGATTTTAGCAAACAACTTTGCAAGCTCTGTCCGTAATAAGTCGCTTGGTGGCTATTAGCAATAATTTGTTTATTTCAAGCCCTCCTATTATTCAATGTAACATTTATCAACCTGGTAACTCGAAAAAAGTTAATAGCTTATTCAGCTCTTATAACGCTCAAGCTAGAGTTATTTATTTATTCTTGGTTAATTTTTAAACTATATAACTTATAAAATTAAACTCTTAAATAACTAGTGTTACACAGTTTCACGGTGTTCAATCAGCTTCCGCAGCCAGAATTCCTGCTTCATGAAGGCCGCAAGTTGGTCTGTCAGTACCCGCACTAAAAAAGACGTAAAACTGACTTTGTGACGGAACTCCAACCGCCCGATAGCCAGTGTAAAACTGGTTTTGATTTTGATATCTTATAATGGCCTTCTGCTTGGGTATGACCGAAGCAAATTATTTTTATTTTTTTACTGTCATACACGAACAAGCAGCCAGCCCACCTAATGAAAAATGGTCACTGCTGCCTATGAACATTGCCAACACCAGACAGAAATGCTGCTAATGCGTTACCGGTCTGGGTGGACGGGGGCACGGGAGATGGAGGATGGGGGGATGAGGGGATGGGCCGCCGGATCTCGTCAATAAGCGGTCCTCAGAGGTGTCACGCCCTTATGCAGCTGGTTCATATTCGACATTATCTAAGTAATATAGAAACTGCCGTGTCTCTAACATGCGCAGCGGCTGATCAGCGATGAGGGACATTCAAATTCAGACCGAATTACTTTGTACTTACAGTCTCAATTAACAGTTTCGTTTATTCGCTGTTTAGCTGCTGCCGACATTAGAGAATCAAAAATATTCGTCGCTTATTGCGACTCTCATTTTGCCTGGCAATCATAACTAGGCCCACGCACTTGTAAGCATTATACGGAGTTAGGTACCTTCTTCCTTGGCAGAGCTGCGTCGAATACGACCGAATTGGAAGACACGCACGAACATGCAGATTATACACACTGACGGGTCAAGTTAGGCTCGCCGATGAGTTCGTTGACGAAGTGTTGTTTAAGAGAATTACACCCCAGATCATTAAAATCGCTTTATCTACACCCATATCATAAAACCTCCATTGGTTAATCAAAAACCGTAGGAAATGACCACCATTTTGACAACCAATTAGGAAAAACCAGTGCTGCGATAAAGAAATAACATGACTTCTTTATCGTTTTTAGTAAAGAAATGAGATTAAATTTGGAACAGCTGTCAAAACTCAAGTGGGTCTCTATTCTAGTATCCATAGATATTAAAAGTTATTGATACGAAACGTCAATTCAGTATGTTTTTTTAATATAAACTGCACAATATTTGATCTCGAGTGACGTGAGAATAGAGACTTCATCCGTTTGTCTATGATTAAAAAAAAAATGGTCGCGCCGCCATGTTGGTGTTTTGCTGAACGAAAGTAGAATTGTTGTTGAATTAAATAGAAAAAGTTTTTTGTAATTTACATTTTAGTTGAAAATATGAATAGTAAGTAGTCTTCTCGGAGTGTGTGTGATGTGAAAATGCGCCGGATATCGGAAATATGCAGCCACGATTGCAACAAATAACTTGTTGCCAGAAAATATTGTTTCTGAACCCATCATGGATGGAGGATTTATAATATGTGTGTAGATAAAGTTATGTATGCAACTCTGCATAATTTGGCCTTAAAACACACGTGCGATCTTATTATGAAACTCGCTAAAAGCTCGTTTCATAAAACCGCACTAGTGTTTTAAGGCCTATCATTATGCAACCGTTGCATAAACTACTATTGTTTTATCAATCTTGCTTTACGAAGTTTATATTAAAAGTTAAGTGACTAAAGGAAGCGAGTGATTATCGAATGGTTTCCATTTTTACATTAAGTCAGTAAGACCCAGTGTCATATTTTTAGCAGTGTTTATATTTATTGGTATTTATTGGTTCGCGTGGGAGTCGCTATAAGACACGTAATAAAGTCTAAAATTATAGAGCAACTCCCGAGTGTGCTAGAAGTTTGTTACGGGTACAGTCAGCGTCAGAAATATTTACATATTTTACATAGTAGGTACCATATCACAAATCATAATTTGTCACCATATGTAAACTTGGAACGGCATGCTAATATTTTTTTAGCGCTAACTTTACTGCACTTATTTATATCACCTTACAATAATCATATTATTATCGACTGTACACAGCTTCTATTCGAAATTGCTGTAAGTAGTTACTTAATTAATCGTTACTATAGTAACGAAATTTCGCTTCGTTTTGTCATTTTCTTTTCAACGTAAACTTAGCAAAATAAGAAAAAGACGAAAGATGATATACATAATGATATACCATATCCCATAGCCAATGCCGATACGAGACCCTGTTTACATTAATAAAACAAACAAACCTACCTTGACCCATCACGATCGTGTCATTTTGCATTTGACATTACATTTGTCATAAAGCACTCTACGAAATGGCACCGAGTTGGTATTCCGACTGTTACAGGTTGAAACTCACGCGTCAGAGGTAACATTGAAAAGTTAAATTTTATAGCGCAGAAGTGGTGTGGTGCCTCTAAAGAACTATTGAAGACACTGGTCTACAGTAGATCGGGGTAACTCGTGATTTATTTAAAGAAAACTAAACTTAAAGCATAAGAAATTGATAAATTCCGGAAAAAGGTTCATATTCAGTGGCTGATTGCGCAGAAACTATAAGTGATATGGCTTTTGTATGAATCAGAGGTTGATAATAACTTGATCAAGAATCATTTAGTTGATACACTCTTTTCCAGAATTTTGTAAGGTTTTCTTTATATCTGGAATAAACCGCGCTTCAGGACACTGAACGGACACCGGCACGAGGGGTGACGCTCGCTCGAGAGGGGAAGGAGAGTTGATACATTTATACTGCATAAATTGCCAAATTGGTAATCAAGTGGCCTCACTGCGGTTTGGGAAAATGAATAATAAATGTTATGTAATTAATGAGTAGGAAAAATATTAAGTAAATGCGCAGCAATGTTGTTCCGAATAAAGTGTCGACCAAATACAATTATAATTAAATGATCGATAAGTAGACTTTGAAATGGACACAGACAGTGTAGTACTCAACGTATAACTTGAGCAAAATTTAAATATTTTGATGCTTATCTGAGTTTCAAAATGTTTATAGTTCTCTAAATATTGGTTAGTTACTTGAAAAACACACGGCTAAAGCCCGCACGGTCAGAGCACGCGGTTGAGTGCGCGGGTTGCTCTGACCGCGACCGCACTCAAACTCTGAAGAAGGACTCCATTCGAGTTCGAAACATGTCGGACTATTTCTGACAATAAATCGTGAGTAAAACTGTGTGTTTTTCAAGTATTCATAATGTCTCACGAAAGTTTTAATTTGACTATTATTGGTTAGTTGTTTAAAAACGGTCCGAATGAGTGTTAGATTAATCCGTTCAGAAAGATACTCTTATTTATTTGAATTTGTCCTTGAGGGAACCTTTAGTGTACACAGGCCCATTATTATACAAAATCCTACAACCATCCATGTTGTCCGTACTGCAGCGTGATTTTCCATGTCAAATTGACTGTTGCGCCAAACGCAAACAGAGCCATTAATTCCGCTGACCCACTGTGCGTCGCCTGCACTGCGTCTGCGGCAGTACGTGACCTTGCGTTTGGCATACTGCAGTGTCCTGCATGGACTGTAACCGCTGGAGGATATATGACTGCAAAGTTACACAAATCCCAAACTGATCTGCAAAATTTGAGTTCCCAGATAATAAATAAATCGCGGGACAATCTTTACAAAAATCGATCTAGTCCCAAAGTAAGCTCTAAAGGCTTGTGTTATGGGTACTAGACGACGATAAACATACTTATATAGATAAATAAAGAATTAAATACATAGAAAACATCCAAGACTCAGGGACAAACATTCGTGCTCATTAGTTTTAGGCTGCAATCACGTCCTTTCATGCTAAGATTTTTTTTATTAAATTTTTTATATATCGTTAAACATACTATATTTCCTTTCGATATACAACAAGAGAGTAGAAATATTCGGTACGGTCTCAGATAACGATAGTAAAATGATTGTATTAGGGAAGCAACGTCCTCATACATAAAAAAGGTAATAAGACGATTGGACGTTTAAATACAAGAATCATACCTCAACCACCAGTTCACTGCTATATAACGTTTGTCATCTGCCAAAACCGACCGACCTGATTGCTTTGATTTTGGTCACCAAAGTAAACAATTTTGCCCTCCTCCAAATTGCAGGCATTAGATGCGACTCACACTGGAAAATGAATTGTTCATGAAATGGAGGGGCTATCTGAAGGTAGATCCGGCTCAAATAACTAAAAGGTTACATCACCAGCATCATTTCAATTCGGAGACATCCTCGGTTGGGTAAATAGGCTCCATCACAACCTGAGACTGAGATCAAAGGCAAACCCATTTTTGACAAATAAAATAGGCTAGTCAACAAGAAGTTTGATCCTGACACTAATTCCATCATTCGTGAAATTTCGCAGATTAAGTATACTCTAAGATCATAGTTTTCTAATAATCCAAAATGTGTACTAATACCTGAGCATACTGCAAAATTTCACTGACAGAGGAATAGTTACAGTCTCCTTGAAATAAATCCCTATTAACTAGCACTGCAGCAATGAACGGTCACAAGCCTCTTGTATTTATCGGCTTTCAGAGGCTCTCAGTTTATAACAATTTCTCATTTTGCTACCTCTAACAATAAGCAGAAGAAACGTCTCGAAGAAAGAAATAAACTGAAATCTGGCGAATGGTGTCCGGGTGTCTTTTATCGGCAGAGGTCGCTTCATTAGTTTTTATTGTTACTGCCCACCTAATTATGAAGTCCGGGGGTCGGCGAGGTTATATTTTGTACCTTTACTGTGTTGAAATATGTCCCGTAAATGCTTTAGGGACTGCGATTTTTATGACTGTTGTAGGTCGGTAAATAGTATACGATGCAGCAAGAATCATTTATAGCTCAATATTTCTTAAACGCTCCCCCAAATCTAAAAATGGTACTCATAAAATTTTTCAAAGAGCGACACTTCATTCGAGGTTGTTGAAGAAAAGATGTTATTTTAAGTTTGTTTTACATGTATGAGTCAAAAATAAAAGAGTTATCTTCTAATTTTATTCTTTAGTTTTATACGCGGGACAAACAATAATAGTCATATAAAATTTCAGCTTTGTAGCTTAAATAGTCCTCGAGAAAAAAGTGACTGTGACATACAGACAGACAGGCAGACGGACATGGCGAAAGTATAAGGGTTTCTCGTGTGACCAGGGACAAACAGGAACCCTTATAATGAGACTTCATTTTCAGTGGATCTATTTCGTTTAGCGACATTAACACTAAGTGATATGAACAAAATTAATATAAAATTATGTGCTAGTCGGTTTTTAAAAGTCGGAAAGTGTAGTCTACTAATCAGATGTCACAAAATTGTTTGATTTGCTCACATGCAATTCTCATGCAAAAACCAACTTCTAACAATCAAGAATTCTCTTACATATTTTAGCTTCCCTAAAACTAGGATTTTTGCACCACTTCGTTTCGTAACCCAAAAAAAGCATTTCGAATTTCGAAGCAGACCCAGAACGTTTTTAGTTAATAGACAGTAAGTACAGCCCGTGAAGCGATCGGGAGTGCGTGCCCCGCATACATTAACAAGAGGAAAATGTATAGAAATGTGTGAAAGAACGGCGCGGATGGAAAGTCTCACGAATATCACTTTGTAACTGACGAGCGGTTGCTGGATAGGACGAATAATTAGTTCTTGTTATTATATTTATAAACCAGCGGAACTGCTTGGATGTGCACGATATTAGAAACTAAAACATACTTTATGAAACTTTCTTAACGGCGAAAACCGCATTCAAATCTGATGAGTAGTTTAGAAGTTTTAACCTAATAAACAAATCGATGTGGATAAGCGACTTTGTCTTATACTACTTATATTAGTATATATAAAATAGTATTAAACTCCTCTGCTGCACTGGGAGTGAAGAAATAGCATAGAATGCGTGCAGATGCTTATCATCCTGGCATGTCGTAAAAGTCGACTAAGGGACGTGTCCTCTCCAACATGGTGGACTATCTGTATGGGCGATGGGCTGATCACCTGTCACCATACGGTTCATCATACCATCTTAGGATTAATTAATCGAACGTGGCCACAAGTTGTCTTGTGGCTCTGCCCACCCCATTAGGGATTTCGGGCGTGATGCTATGTATGTGTATGTATGTATGTATGTTAAACTCATCATTCGGAAAACATTCTTTCTGAAATGCCTTACTGCCTTACTAGTTTTACAGCACATTATGATATTTTACAGTACCATTAAAAAAAATTGCCCACTTGATAATGACTCTATAATAAGCTAATTACAGTGATTTTTCCGTATTCATGCGTGATTATAGCGAACAGTCTGTGTTTTTTTTACAACCTTCTGTTCGTAAGTCCTTCCGGTTCAAATCTTGCAAGTCGATTTACTCCCTCTTCGAGTGATAGGGTTGACTTATTTGGTATGTACACGTAGATCGGATGATAATGTAATAAATAATAAAAAGTACCGACAGAAAATAAATCTTGTATTAAAATGTAGGTTTCAGCAAACATATCCAGGCTGTCATCTTTAGAAATATAATCTGTTCCTAACACAATTAAGGTTTTACATGTGTTTAGTTATTGACCAATTTAATTACGCTAACCACGGACATACCTAGTGGTGAGTGGTTCTTCTTTATTCTTCTTTCTTTCTTTTTAGAAAAAAGAGGAGAGCTGCAATACGATGAAAACTGACAATAAGTCTACAAAATCTACAGAGTCTGATTTTATTTGTACTATAATTATGTATGAACCTGTTTCTGTATCTCAATGCTTGGCAAAGACCTTCCCCAGTATTTCCACACTTTCCTGTCTTTGGCTATTCCACCAGTCATTCAAGAAGCCCAAGTCATCCCGCCATGTGGGTTTGCCTCGCCACCAAAAATCTTGTGGCACATACCAAGGGTTTTATCTACATACATACATACATACATATTATCACGCCCGAAATCCCTAATGGGGTGGGCAGAGCCACAAGACTACTTGTGGCCACGTTCGATTAATTAGTCCTAAGATGGTATGATGAACCGTATGGTGACAGGTGATCAGCCCATCGCCCATACAGATAGTCCACCATGTTGGATAGGACCCGTCCCTTAGTCGACTTTTACGACATGCCAGGATGATAAGCATCTGCACGCATTCTATGCTATTTCTTCACTCCCAGTGCAGCAGAGGAGGGTTTATCTACCATATGATAAATATGCCCAACCCAGTTGTACTTCAACTGTACAGGCTTTAAATAAATTAAATTATAAATGGTATCCGTTCACATAAAAAATACGCTTTGTCCAAATGTATTATTTTACTAATTGTTCTTTTCACAAGCTACGTATTTTCAAGTAAATTTTTCACTGTTCAGGATATATTACACCCTAAAAGGTAGGTTAGGTTTAGTTAGATTTATGAAAATCCTGTAATAAGCAGTTTGGCAAATTAAAAATTTATAAAAAATAAACATTAAACGTTGATCTGCCAAACATTACTGAATCCATAAGTATTCATCAAAATATCAATTCAAAAGATTACGAACTGACATAAAAACCTTCGCCTAAACATTACCATAACGCAATTCCGCAAGCAAATTCTGTAACACGGTAACCATGCTAAGACGATATCGCCACGATAACGCCCCGATAATAGCTTTCCGATATTAAAGGCGACGATTACAGAATCCTAATAAATATTTACGAGCTGTTTAATGCGGCGATCAGAATCTGTTTGGTGTAATGTTGATGGCGGTGACGTCTTGACAGCTAAGAAATAGGTGTTGTGGGGCACTAATACGAAAAATTTATGCTTCTATGTCCTAAGGTCTGTTCGGCGAGAGTTGATAAAAAAAAGTTAAAAGTCAGAGCTTCTTAACTCATTACAAATAGTGGCCTGCTAATTATTTTTACCGATGATGATAAAAAATTAAAGGGAAAAATTATGTAAAAATATTATTATTGAATAGCCTAACTGTACAAACAGAAAGCAACACGCGAACAGAACACCCCAACGACACACTCGAAGCCAATGACATATTATATGTAGAAAGACATAAGACACGTCATATCCATACTCAACGCGTTTTAAACATGACAATGTGTCATAGACATTTTTTTCTTTTTCGTTTCTTTGGCCGAAGCCAGTGCAGATTTTTGAATTTATGTGACGTTTGACGCGCACATATAAGACATTAATTTGCAATATGGCGATTGTGTATATGAACAAAACAAATATATTTTTTTCGGTGCCGTCCGCCCGGCGCGACACCGCAGTTGACGAAATCTGCGTCCCTCGTACCACGAAACTAAGTGCGCGCGGCGATAATTGACGCCCGTCATACAGTTTGCGATAGTTAAGCGACAGTCGCTATTTCGAAACGGTATCATAATATTTATGAACTCTCGCCGAACAGACTGTATGTTACTTTGGATATTTGACAATGCAATGTTTAGACTTATCTGCAGACGAAATGAAAATCATCTCTCTTTGATGATCGCTAAAGCTGACCGATCGACCACATTCACAGATTTAACAGCTGTAATAGCTTCGAGCTGCACCAAACTTTAAGTTCGCTCATAACATGAGGCTTTTGCAGTCGCTGTTGCACAGATACGTAATCCTATCTTTTCTTATATTGGCTTTCCTACTGCTGGGCATAGATCTCCAACTTCTCCAGATAATATTGAAGTCCAAAAAATAGTAATTCCAGAGTAACTTCAGAGCGTACTTAAAGTTTCGCGTGACCTATATCTATGCATAATAGAAGTACGTAATAAAACTCCAGCAATTAAGATGAATAGCAGCAGAATGTAAGTAATAACTACACGTTAGCGATGTCCAGACATTGTTGCTGTATTTGCGACACGGGAAGCGTGATTACGCAATACGGAATAAGGATGCCACGTGTATAAATCAGATAAAAAAAACGTTTTTATGGTTTTTTGTAGACTGTACTTTTATTACATTGTCATAGTTCTACATGTAAACAAAGTTTCAATTCGATCAGTTAACAAGAATTTTCTCCATCGATAAAATCAGCAGTATGGTCTTACAAAACCCATTCGTATCGTACAGTAAGTTTGCATCTCTGACGTTAGCCCCAAGCCGTGTTCAGCGCTGGTACATCCATGTCGCTGCGCCCGTCGAACCCCTTTGACACCCAAAAACGTTTACTGCGACGCTACTAGTAGCTAATTTCACTGGCGTCTGTGCGAATCATACCTAAGTCGCTAACTAAATATTACGCTGTCGTATTAGAGTCGTGATGTATCATGCCTCGCACTGCAATCTTCCGTACCGCGGCAACAAATCAAAACTGGCTAAAACCTACGAGTGTCAACCCTAGCTGAGATAAAGCCCCCAAGGTACGTCCACAGATATTATTCTCGCGTTTATAAGATGGCATGAAATAGGAGCGTTGGTGGGGACATATACATTAATGTCATCATATAGGAGGATACTAGTACTTTTTGATTCCCACAGGAACTTCGCATGCAGGAACTAACCTGGGCCTCTATTCGGGAACGTCCAAGCGATTTTTTTGCGGCTCGCGAGCGAGACTCGCATCCCACTCTTACGCATTACGCATCGTGCGAAAGAGTGGGATAAGAATCTCGGTAGCGCGACCCTACAATATCGCTTGGACGTTCCCGAATAGAGGCGCTGGTTTTATACAGACCCGTTAGATCAAATTTCGATCACGAATGTAAAAACAATCCTACACAAAAAATCCGATCTGTGGTCTGACAGACCTTTATTAAACCCGGTCTAAATACGAGTAGTTAATCTTTACTCGTCATTAGTATAAATGATCGGTCGAATGGTCTGAGGTTAGAACTCGATACGCCCTAGGCCCAAATTAATTTGAAACTCCCAATTGACTTAATATAACCTCTACATATTGGCTTATAACTACATGAATCCTAATTGATTTATATTAAGTTCATGGCTTATTCATTAAATATATAAAAACGATTTTCATTTACTTACATTTACATCTTTATTTTTATTATCAACTTCTAACTGTGACGTCTTGAGCCAGGATCTAGTTCTTTTGTCTTTGTTTCTTGGCACAGGATCCCAAATCGCCAAATCACCTTTCTGAAATTCTCCTCACATCTTCAACCTATCTAGCTGCGGGATAACTTAACACCTTCTTATCTCTCTTTCGTCGGCACCGGTGTGAGAAAGACTGCACTTAGAGATAAGACTGCGTGTCAACCTTGCTGGGACGCTGTTGCTATTCCATCTTCCACATGACCTACAATCATGATAATATGCTTTTTTAGGGTTCCGTACCTCAAAAGGGAAAAACGGAACCCTTATAGGATCAATGGTGTGTCTGTCTGGCTGTGACAGTGTCCGTTTGATCCGAAAGTACTGGACCGATTGAGTTGTAATTTGGTACACATATGTAAGTCGGTGACCGCAACACGGACGTGTAACGTAAATAAATGATAATTAAAATAAACAGTAACAGGTTTTGCAAACTACCTATGTATATCGTCGTGTGACAGTCAAATTAAAGTGCTCGTTGTGAGAATATTGTTTTTTTTTTAAAAATTGTTGGATAAGTAGTATGGTAGTTATTTACGAGTACTAAAATAGGTCAAAATTGACCATTCCCCTTTATCTCTGAAACTATGCGACTTAACATTTTGAAAAAAAAATACAGTAAATAGTGTTTTAGTTATAGATTATAGGAAAACGTATAAGAAGTCTATGGTATTTAAAGTAACAACGGAAATTTCATATAATCACAGAACCCTCTCCACGCGAGTTTAACTCGCACATGTCCGGTTTTTATTCATATACATAAGTTCTATAAATCCAAACCGCGATAAAGTCTCGTGTATAAACAATAGCGTTGATCATGAGCATGACAATGTCTACGTGATCCAGAAAATGCTTATACTTTTCGGGACATGTCTTTTTTTTTATTTCAATTGACTGGCAAACGAGCTGACGGCCCACCTGATGGAAAGTGGTCACCGCCGCCCATGGACATCTGCAACACCAGAGGTGCTGCCAATGCGTTGCCAGTCTAAGGAGGATGGGGAATAGGGATGGGATAGGGATGAGGGAATAGGCCTCCGGATCTCGTCACTCACCGTACGAAACGCAATAGCAAGCTATTACTTTACGCCGATATTCTGTGAGAGTGTGGTACTACCCCGGTCAAGCCGGCCCATTCGAATAGTAATCATATAGTGAGGATTACTATTTGGCTCTACCACTACAGTCATTTGGACTTGTTTTTAATATGCAAAGCTACGGACATATTTGGTCCAAAATGTCACATGTCAGACAGAATCACTACTTTTACATGGAATTGAGGGATCTAATAATGATATTATTGGGTTGGTAAGAAAGTCTTGCGACACAAAACACGAGCAAAAAAGAAAAACATTTTATTTAAACAATAAATGATTATTCAGTAATGTAGGCTCCCTCTGTTTCTACAACTCGTGCCCAACGGTCTGGTAAACTTTGCACGCCCGCAGTCCAGAATTCTTTTGGCTGTGAATTAAAAAAGTCGTCCAACGTATTTTTCATATCCGCGAAATCATTAAATTGTTTAACCTGTAAATAATTTTTCAAAGCTCGAAACAGATGGTAGTCGGTAGGTGCTAAGTCTGGTGAATACGGTGGGTGTGGTAAAACTTCCCACCCAAGCTGCGAAATACATTCTTGTGTCATCTTGGCTACATGGGGTCGAGCATTATCGTGGAGAAGCCGAACTTGGAGATGTTTGCGCCTTTTTTGTTTAATAATTTGAGCCAGCTTTTGCAGTTGTGAAGAGTAAGTCTCTGCCTTTATTGTGGTGTTATTTAGTAGAAGTTCATAATAAAGCATGCCCTCAGAATCCCACCAACAATAGAGTAAAACTTCCTTCGTTTCACGGGGCAGCTTTGGAGTCGGTTCTGGCTTTTCCCCTTTTGGTAGCCACTGTCGCTTGCATGTGTGGTTAACATAAAGCACCCAGCTCTCATCTCCAGTGACTATTTCTTGAAGGAAATCCTTTCTATTCGGACGATGCAGGAGTGAAAGACAGTCAGACATGCGTGTCGCTTTATTTAATTCACTGAGATCATGCGGTATCCAAGACAAAATAACTTTTCTATATCCCAGCTCTTGTAAATGTTGGAGAATCGTGGGATGACTACAGCCGAGTTCGTTGGCTAATTCTCGTGACGACGTATTAGACTTTACTTTTAAAAGCGTTCGCAATTCTTCATCGTCAACAGTTGATTTCCTGCCGGACCTAGGTTCGTCTTCAAAAGAAGTATCACCTGAACGGAATCGCTGATACCAACGGGACACGGTTGAATGATGAACTACTTTAGCCTTGAACGCGCTGCACATATTATCGGCTGCGGCTCTTGCAGAATGCCCTTGCAAGAACTCATAATATGAGATCGCTCGAAGTGCACGTTGATCCATCTTTACTCATATTGTCTCTGCCGATCGACTGACTCGCTTATATACCCTGCGGTATGGAATGTTCTAGACCAGTCTTGCATTTACTACTCTCGAATGTTCTTAAACTTCGTTATTAGAAAAAAAAAATTAATCAAAAAAAAATGTCGCAAGAATTTCTTACCAACCTAATATTATTTCTAACTACGCAAAGCGATGTTGCAGACGGTTTTGTTTTTAATTAAAAATAATTTTATTTTTAGACTTCTAGTTTCAATTGTAGCGTACCGCAGACTATTTGAGCGGACGAACTTGTCATATAATCTTTATTTCAGTAAACAAGATCCATAGAATATTTAAAGCAATAGCTCAATTCGAAACGGTGTCTTCTTAATTTAAAATTTCCCTAAACTTCAAATAAGAAACGTCATACTCAATTTTGTACAGCACAAAGCTGTCAAAATCGTGTTTGACGTTTCTAATTTTAAGTTAAACTAGCGAATACATTTTCGAACTGGCTCCAATGTATATTAAGTTAAAGTGACAACCCAGTTAACACTTAAATTAAAATCCGATTAAAATTAAGTATTATAGGAACTGTAACATCCCTTGCAATCAGTCCCAATAATTATGTAAGACTAGACGCGAGCGTCACGCTATGCTATTTTAAATTATTTTATTAGTACGGATTGCTAATGGAACTGTTACTTGCACAATGAACTAACCACTATGAATGATGAGTATGAGCCTTTTTACTGCCCTCTATGGGGGCAGTTAAAAGGCTCTGAGCTCGTATCATGCCGCCCATTCCTCTACTTATAATAGTTTTTCCCATCTCCATTGTTCAAAGGAGGCGTGGACGGGCGAAATAAATAACATATGTTACGATTCACGCATCCCATATATTATGGTTATACTCGTATGTGTTGGGGAATATATGGAGCCATGACAGTTGTTAATTAAGGGTGGGGTTCTGGGGCTAAAATGATGATGAGCCTAGTCTTGAGGTCGTTAGTGTTTTTTTTATGTTACGCAAGCTGTAGCACTTAAATTTAAAAATATTATGTTTTACGCGTCGCGATATCAACATGAGACGCAAGATTTCATCAAATTTGGTGCGGTAAACCTACGAGAATTTTCAGCTATTTATGATTCTGTCAACAAACATTTTACGCTTCCTAACGACCTTGAAATGGTTCGTATATCCAGTGTATTTTCTGGTGTACTGTCCTTTGCTGGGCAAAATATTTTTCGCCAAATTTCACTTCCCATAAAACTTATCGCAGTAGTTTCATTTCCCAAACGAATCTTTAGCACATTTACATTTCGCATTTTATTCATTTGTTCAAATTATCATTTGGCATCATTTTGCTTTGTCATGGGTAGGTTAGGTAAGGGTTAACTTGTGTCCCTTACGTAAGTGTATATTTTTTTGAAAAAATACTTTAGCTTACTTTAAAATTGCGATAAGCTATTTTGACTAATGATTTTTTGCCAAATGATAATTTGAGTAAAATAGTTTGGGATGAGATACTTTGGTAAAAGTTTTTTGCCGGTACATTAGTAATCCGTTTTTTCTTGAACAATTTACAGATCAAGCAATATAGCCAATTGTCCCTTCAATTTGACCTTGCCGACTTTATCGACTGCTTTCGAACAACCCTTTCTGCTTTATAAAGTTTTACTCGTAGTTTAATTTGGCACAAACTTAAGAACTACTTACTTGTGTCGTTTTAAATCTGTACTCTTAACATATGAAGACGTATCGTTTTTTAGTATGGTAATAATGGTGTGATTAATATGGTACGGTTCGTCGACCGAGTTTTTGTCACCGTTATTGTCACGAAGTTAAATAGGCGGAAAACACGCATGACTTCAAAAGTTTTTGACGGCGTTACAAAAAATTTGGCCTTTAGCTTTACTTATACAAGAAGGGCACTACGGTTTTCATAAGAACACTGTTTTTAGGGTTCCGTACCCAAAGGGTAACAATGTGACCATATTACTAAGGCTCCGCTGTCCGTCTGTCCGTCCGTCTGTCACCAGGCTGTATCTCATTAACCGTGATAGTTAGACAGTTGAAATTTTCCCAGATGATGTATTTATGTTGCCGCTATAACAACGAATACTAAAAAATATACTAATTTAAGGGGGCTTACATACAACAAACGTGATTTTTTTTGCCGTTTTTATAGATAATGGTACGGAACCCTTCGTGCGCAAGTCCGAATCGCACTTGGCCTGTTTTTCTTTACTTAGGGGACATAAAATAGCTAAAGTAGTTATAACGGAAGTTATGGCCAAATTCAGAAACGCCACAAGCATTTGATTAGGTATTAAATACTTAAATGTCCGTCAACTAGTTGTCAAACTATACAAAAACGTCACTGAAACGTCACTTTAATTAAGGATCAATTTGAGTGGCCTTTTTGAATTCGGCCATTGGTCTCGGTTTTTTCTTATTAATCAGAACAGAGGCGCAAAACAACTCGCTAACATGTTGCTTTGCAGAGCAAGCACCCTTCGCTGGCGCTCATAATCGTCATCGTCTTAAGCTTGTCCGAGTAATCAAGCCGGTCCAATAATATATTGTCTTAATTAGGTTAGGTGATACTCCATTTGCTTCTACTATCTCCTAGCCACTTCAGAACTGACTATAATAATATAATATAATAAATCAGGGGCCAATCTTTACACAAATCAAGCTAGCCCCAAAGTAAGCTCTAAAGGCTTGTGTTATGGGTACTAGACGACGATATACATACTTAGATAGAGAAATAAATACTTAAATACATAGGAAACATCTAAGACTCAGGATATCACACAAATATTTGCCCTTACCGGGGATCGAACCCGGGACGCTAGCTTCGAAGGCAGGGTCACTCCCAACTAGGCTAACCGCGTCGTCAAACTATGGACAAACTATAAGGACTATATAAGTAGCTTATACGTACCTTCATTTTCAACAAACACTCAACATTAATTACAACCAAAAGAAACCCAATCGTGAAAAACCATTACCTTTAGAAAAACATAGTAAATTTCCATAGCATTGTCATGGAAGTCATTGACTGGCGGCTCACGCTTGGCCGGGTTCAAAGAACTGACCTTGGACACTTCCTTCTCCAACAGACTCGTTAGCATAAACTGTTTAAATAACGATTTTTTACCTAAATTCTGTATGTTTTATTATTTTAGGGTTTTTAGGTTTTTTGTATAACAAGGTTACCGGAAACTTACAAGTTGAGCTCTTATTCATTGTGTCTCTTTATATAGCGTTAGTGTTTCATATCGAAGAATATTTTACATCCAAGTATACCTCGCCAAAAAAAGAGCGCTGACAGCCATACATTTTATATGGCCGTCATCGCTCTTTTGGCGAGGTTTATTTTATGTCTGGCGAAAATAATACTCTAACTCCGGTTCAGAATTGTGTTTCATTAGTTGATCTTACTTGATTTCTATAACCAGTATCACTACATCGATAAATGTAAAGGCCTCCTACATACAAAAGACATTGCTCTTTGTAACACACAGTGTCTTATTTTACCTCAAATATACAAGTACATCGAACACAAAATTCGTCAACAAAGAGATAGTATTATCAAAACCGCTCGAGATCTGCACGACTTCCGTGACATACGTAAAACACCGGTAAGTGCTGAGAGTCACTTAGTGCGGTCCTCGGGCTCAGTGCTCATCCAGCTTGAAGGGTGGTCATACCCGGGGAGTATTCTGAAGTCTAAGGTAGATGGAAATTAACAAATAATAATTGTATGTTAAGATTTTACTATTAAAATATTAATTCGATGTAGTTGCAGAAAAGTTTTGACGACGCGGATAGCCTGTTGGTAGTGA
Source organism: Tortricodes alternella (assembly GCA_947859335.1). Classification (NCBI taxonomy): domain Eukaryota; kingdom Metazoa; phylum Arthropoda; class Insecta; order Lepidoptera; family Tortricidae; genus Tortricodes; species Tortricodes alternella. The sequence goes on from OX401986.1 coordinate 7,932,001, forward strand.
CCCTGCCTCCGAAGCTAGCGTCCCGGGTTCGATCCCCGGTAAGGGCAAATATTTGTGTGATGAACACGAATGTTTGTTCCTGAGTCTTGGATGTTTCCTATGTATTTAAGTATTTATTTCTCTATATAAGTATGTATATCGTCATCTAGTACCTATAACAACCCTTTAGTGCTAACTTTGGGACTAGATCGATTTGTGTAAAGATTGTGCCCTCTGATTTATTTATTAAAAAAATCATGTCGCAAAAAATTCATACCTAAAGAACGCTTTCGCAATTTTGTTTAAGAATGATACAATCTGTCTGTTGTGAAATACAAACCTTTCGTGTTTGAATTACGGTATGTTTAATAATCTCAATATTCATTAAAACTACCTATGTTCAAAACGACAACAAAGTCCCGTTTGTCAATATTTCAACACGTTTTGAAACAGCTCTTAAACCGCGCAGCACGTAATACGCCCCAGTTTTGAGAGCACTCGCTAGAAGCAAGCTAATGCATGTTTATTTCTGTTTTAAGTAAATGGATGTCGTTCTTTGTGAAGCGCTTTTTTTCGCGAGGTCTCGACAAGTGTCGAAGTGATAGGGGCGGGATTCTGAAGTATAGAATAATGGGGAGATTTTGTTTGAAAAACAATGATTTAGAGAATGCTTGAGTTTATAAGCGTTTATTATGTTCTTGATGGGAAAAAGGCCTTTGGAAAGTGGAATGTTCCGGTCTAAATAAAAATAATTCACTCTACCTAGTACCTATACTCATTACTAACATACTTACACATTATAGATGGCTTTGATTTTGGCATAAGTTTCTTTCTAATTACATTATTTTGCCTGCTAAGCAGCATAATGCACCTAAATAAAAAAAATGAATGGTTATTTGTCATACAAAGTACTAGTAACATCTCTCTACCGTCTCATCGCGTTTAAGAATCAACCAACTGCGCGTGCCTCGTGTCGCACGCTATGAGTAAACGTGACACAACGGAACCCAACGTGTCATACCCTTTTAAACTTTATATGTTTCAGAATAGCACTCATATCCGTAAAACATAACCGCACATTTTTACAAATTCACGTTTTCCACTAGTGAAACTCAAGACGGTCAAATATGAACTTTATCGCCTACGTGTAGCGGTCATGGTTTAATAATTTGTTGATAAAGTAAGTTGGCTGAGAAGTTATCTTTCAAGTGGTTCAGTGGGTTAGCCCGGACGGCCATATGGCGGATAGTAGGTTGTTAAAAGTGAAAGGTTGCGTAACCAGTAGACTAGGTTTATATCGTTAATGTTATGAGTAAGGCTTTAACGAGTTACTGGTTTCTACGATGGTTTTTTCTAATGAAAAACGTATGTTTTCGATAAAATATGTAAATTTTTTGATAGGTGTTTATTTATTGTGCCTTCATTAAACTACAACTTTAAACGCATTCATATTAAGTACAAATAAGTAGGATATAGTTTTCTATATTACTACCCCGTCTTGAGATTTTGTAGGTGCATCTCCGTATCATTTAAATTAAGGTTTTTTACGTATAGATCTTATTTGTTTTGCAGTAGCGCTGATGATGTAAGTATGAATATACATTTTTAAATTAAATGTTTATTGTCAACTTGCTTTTACCCGTAACTCCGTCCGCGTAGGATTCGTGTATTGTAATTCTCTCGAAAACATTGTCTCCATGACCTAAGTCCAAGTCAAATATCAAAACAATCAAGGTGCCTTATTTAGGCCGTGAAGGCGTAACAAACAGACAAACTCACTTGCGAATTTATAGTGTACTTTAGAATACTATAGATTCGTATAAATAGCACAGAGGTGAAAAACTAAATAAATTGATTGAATTTGAATTTGCAGTCGAAGCATAGTAAAATTAAGTTAAATTCACCTAGTAAAATGCTGACAATAGACGCTTTGAATAAACAATAATATTATTATTGGCAAAATGTACCAGTGGCGCACGTATCTTTTTAAACTTCGCTAGTAGACGAGTACTTAAAAGGTGCACGTGTTAGCCAATAGAAAGCGCGTGCGAACTTATTACTCCACATCCCGTACTGTTATCTAAAACAGGAAGAAATTGAAACTGCCAACGCCGAGAAATAAAGCTCTATTACATAATGAGCTTGACAAATTCTCGGCGGATTACGAAAGCTTAAGATTCCCCGATGATATCATGAAACATGCCATTCCAGTTCTATCTTATATGGACGAAACATTGTAAGTTATTATGAGTTGGAAGTTGTAACACGATCCTTGTTATTTGAGATGTACATACATATAACATCACGCCCGAAATCCCTAATGGGGTGGACAGAGCCACAAGACTACTTGTGGCCACGTTCGATTAATTAGTCCTAAGATGGTATGATGAACCGTATGGTGACAGGTGATTAGCCCATCGCCCATACACATAGTCCACCATGTTGGAGAGGACCCGTCCCTTAGTCGACTTTTACGACATGCCAGGATGATAAGCATCTGCACGCATTCTATGCTATTTCTCCACTCCCAGTGTAGCAGAGGAGTTATTTGAGTTGTAAAGGAGGCTATTCACAATTTAAGCCTAAACCCTACAAGTCACACTGACGTTGACGCATTTTCGGCAATATCAGACTATATACGTCCTCCTCTCATAATGAGAGGGACTGGTCCCCACACAGGCCCTGTGCGAATTGAGTATTATTAAAATTAGTACCTAATACAAAAACTAAAAAGTCTGCAGTGCAAACTTCATTACCTTGAGGCATTCCCTACGAGTCAACCACTAGACCAAACAGACAGATGTTGAGGTTGTACATGAAGTACAGATCGTGAAGCAATCGGTGTATATAAAATACATTGAAGTGTAGTATATTTAGTTTTTCTATTATTACTTTAAAAAATATCACGATAATACGTCAGACGTCCCCGTGACACTAGAATTTATACATAAACTGTTCTATGAATCCAGTACTGTGATTCTTTAACGTGGGCAGCGGCAGATCAGTGGATAAACGAAACAATTAATTTAGACTGTAATGACAAAGTCATTCGGTCTATATTTGAATGTGTCCTTTATCGCTGATCAGCCCCTGCGCACGTAATAGAAGTCATTGCTTGACATGCTTTTCTAGAAACGGTAATAGGATTGGACATTTCTGTCTTGCGAAACGTAGCTACAAATGTTTATCAGCAGTATTCAATTTGAAAGAAAGTTCCTGCAACAAAGTGCTTGATTATTTTATGATTTTATAACACACAAGTAACCTTTCAGTTATGATTCTAATATTAATAATACAAATATTATAGCTGACGCTTATTCTTTCTCACAGAAGTTACACAGTTTATAGCTTGCTGTTGCTTTACGTACAGTTAGTACGAGATCCGAAGACCCATCGTGTCATCCCCCATCTCCTAACCTATTACAGTTTAAATAGTTTTAACAAATAAAATAGGTATGAAATAGGGAAGGACTTGCAAACCTAGGCTTATTGTAAAAAAACTACACATAAAATATACATATAACATTTTTGTTATCTGTGTTTTAGGTTCAGAATAATAGTTTACTCTGTTAATGCTTCAGTTTAAACTATTTAATGTACAGTTCGCACTACACACAAATCATCCATGTACAAAACCTTTATCGCCAGACTTCAATTCTCCGACATACCTGTAAACAAAAGAGGTAAATTTAAATAAAATCACTGGAACGCTGACGACAAGTGAACGATTAAACGATGATCAATGGTGATTGCAATCAGCGCAGTAAATGATTTTTCGTGCAAAACTGTAGTTTATTTAAATAGGATGCTCATTGTATTTAGAGGTCATTTAAAAAATATAGTAAGGTGTGTGCGTGAAGCAATGCCTTGTGGTTAAATAGCAGATTTTGTGATAAGCAGGTCTACCGGCATGCTTTTTAAAAATCCAAAACAATTTAAAATATAAAAGAGAATAAATAAAATTTTAAGGATAGAGGACTAACGAGTAAGCTTTTATTGCACAGAGGTAGAGGAAAGTATGAAGGTCTCCATAAAACCTGATGTAGTTTCAGAAATCTAGCCTTTTGCACACCCCACACCCTTAAACTCAAAATCCGAAACGCTCAGAGGCACGAGCAGAGGTTTTAAATCGACAACCCTTTTTAATCCCAGATTTCAACTCGGCGACGAGGCGAGCGTTTGATGCAGACACGGCTACCTGCATTCGTCGGTGAATATATAAAAGCGATCTAAAAAAACAAGGTGCCTCCCAAACCCGCCCCTTGCCGGCTCGACTGCGCAGTAGTAATTGACATAAATTATTATAACTACTTTATTAAATATTTATAGATACATACCAATATATCTTTATTGGTGGAGAGCTTTACTTTTCCGCTAAGAAACTGCAATGCGGTTTGGCAGATTGATTAGATAACATACCTTTTGAAAAGTAACCTCTCACTCTCACTCAACTGGTTCATTAATATTTAACTAATTCTAAAGCATAGTCGGTTATGTTCGAATAATTTTAGTATTTTGGTATCGATTATGCAAAACCTAGTGTGTTCATGGTAAGTGGCTTAGTGGGTATGGTTGGAGCTGGTTACAAAGCTTTTACCCTAACCAAACAGGCCTTACAAAATCCATCAAGTAATTCAGGACCTAAAATAATATCTTTTTCTCAATTTACCATCGTACAAGAGATGTTATTATCAATGTCTTATAACTTTATTTTAAGTCAAAGTGAGACGTACCACGACGATAACCACCATTAATTAGGTCATGTGTCTTTTACAATAAACAAACAAGATGCAAATCCATGCTAATAAATTATTATAAATGCGAAAGTGAGTTTATCTGTTTGTTACGCCTTCACGGCTCAAGTATACGACACCAATTATCCTGAAAGGCGCGGACGAAGCTTTATGGCATTTAGTCCAATTCAAAACAGTGTCGTTCAAATTTTTAAACTCCCTAAACTTATAATAAGAAACGGCATATTCGATTTAATATTGCACCAAGCTATCAAGATCCAGTATGACGTTTTTTTATTTCAAGTTTGGCGACTTTTAACTTGACACTTTCGAATTGGCACCACTGAATATATAACTTAGCTTCATTCATTAAAAACTCAAAGAACTACCCGGGTTAGTGTAAAATTTCAAAGATTAATTCAAACAATTAGCTAGCTTGATACAAACAATATTCCTAACAGTAATCTAACTGACTTCTAAATAATCCAACCGCATATCGTCTACGTAACATCGCAGACATAAACCGCTCCATCGAGACCTCTCACAACCTTTCACCCCTAATCTAGTCCATCCTAGCAGTTACAAACCAAATAAAATATGGCAATAACTGCAGACAGGAAGGGAACAGGGAGGAAAACCGTTTCGAAACATCTGGCAAGGGGTGTTCTGTGTAAGTGGGGATCGATCAGTATTCCATAAAATTAAACATTCAGGGAACGCGCCACGGAATACTTCGGGAACGTTCCGTTTGGGGGACACACTGAAGCGGTTAAGGCAGGTATTATAAGAATTGGAAAATATATCGAAACTACCTGTACAATAATGAATGGAATATTCAGTAATAATCTACATCTGTTTAAATCAAACATTATAAATGCGAAAGCAACTCAGTCTGTCAGTCTATCTGTTACGTTTTAAAGCAAAACCAATGCACCGATTTTTATGAAATTTGGTACATAGGTAGTTTGAGTCCTGGAAAATTGATTTACGGGATATTTGTGCATGGCTGATGAGAGCGGGAAAGGATTTCAATTTTTTTTTAATGTCACGAAGTTGCAAGTAAAAGCAAATAAATAATACATCCATATCCTATATATGTCTTTGGTTGAACAACATGACTATCAAGAAAGTTTTTTTTTTTTTTATAACTTATGTTTTTACTATGAGTCTAAAATTATAATGATTAAATTTGATGTTGCTTTGCGCACTTTTCTGGCGGGTCTACTTCTGTTGTTATATTTTCAGCCACAAACCAGGTTTTTTTTAAACGAGTTTTTCTTAGTTGTTAATTAATAAAAGAAGAGTCCTTGTCAAGACGAATCAAACGAGACTTGTATTAGAGAGTTCCCATGGCCACCTTCCGTCTCCAACATCGGATCAGCTCTATGTCATAATAATATTCCATTGTCATCCGATTTACATATTAAGCATTCAGCTCAATAGAAAATAGAAAACGAGAGTAAGAGATTGGTAAGAGTGAATAGGCATCTTCTGGGCAAGCGTGTTCTATCCTAGACCCTGTCTTCGCTTTCCATCAGGTAAGACTAGGGTCAAACGCATGCCCAGTCCTTCATAAAAAAAAACCGGGAAGTGGGTCAAAAACTTGCTAGATTAGATTACAGACAGACACCGCGAAAGGTGAAAGAACTAGTAAATATTTAAAGGCTTGGAACCGCTTCAGCTTATGAACAGAGCCTCAAGGAAAATCCGTCGGTCGCATTCTCCACTTTCTGTTAATATGTTTATTTACTCCTACAGATAGGGTCCATATATATTACAATATATTGGCATATGTATATGCAAGAGCATCTGTAATTTGTATTCGTAACGCGGTTCCTTTTCGTGTTAAATACGACTTTGGAAAATAATTTTCTACGAGATTGGAATGTTTAATGGCACTTTATGTTTTGCTTTGGTGAAAAGTTATGCTTTTAAATCTTAGAGTTTGGGTTTAGAGATTAATTTTATGTTGGAAATTCTCGTATTTAAAGCTGAAATGGGGTGTAATTAACTTACATGGATTCAGTTGTTTGAAGTTACTCCTGCAGAATTTAATATCAACGCGTACCCAACGCCATCTAAAGATGTTTCCTTTTCTTAGATTAATATTTTTCTGCTGGACAATGGCTTATTTGCTTTGCCATTTTGTCTTTCCTTTAAGAAAGGTAAAACCATGCGCGGTCCCAGGGGGGGGGGGGTCACAGGGGACATAACCCCCCCCCCAAAATCGTACACGTCAAATAGCAAAATCAAGTCTAAAAATAAAGTTTACTAAATTTACTCGACATATTTTATTATTAGTGACCCCCCACAAAAATTCAGGCTGCGACCGCGCCTGGGTAAAACTTTAGTGAATTTCTACACAAGATACACTACGCTCAGCTATTTGATTGGAATGACAGCGTGAAGCAACTGTTAACTTTTTTTTTGATTGACCTGATGGCGTAGTTGTATTAACACTGCCTTTTGTACTGGACGTCGTAGGATCAAGTCCCGCTAAATTGTATGTGATGTTTTTTTGTTTAGAGGGTGGCAAACGAGCAGGCGGGTTACCTGATGGTAAGCAATTACCACCGCCCATGGACACCCGCAACACCAGGGGAATCACGGATGCGTTGCCGGCCCTTAGAGAAACGAGTAGGCTGAGAAACAGGCAGTCGGCCCACCTGATGGAAAGTGGTCACCGCCGCCTATGGACATCTGCAACACCAGAGGTGCTGCCAATGCGTTGCTAGTCTAGGGAGGATGGGGAATAGGGATGGGATGGGTATGAGGGAATAGGCCTCCGGATCTCGTCACTCACCGTACGAAACGCAATAGCAAGCTATCACTTTATGCCGATATTCTGTGAGAGTGTGGTACTGCCCCGGTCGAGCCGGCCCGTTCGAACAGTTATCATTTAGTGAGGATTACTGTTTGGCTCTACCACTACCAAATGTGCATGAATGTTTGTATGTGAGTAATGGATATGTAGTATCTATATATGTATATATTTATTTATATAAGTATTAGGCCACCTATGCACAGGCAGGTGGCTTGCTTAGCACCTAGAGCCTTGGCTATAAACAAACGTTCTAGATTTGTCGGCACCGGCCGCGCGCTTGGCGCCTTCACAATAGTCACCTGACTCGCTAGGCTCTAGGTGCTAAGCAAGCCAACTGCCTGTGCGGAAGGGCGTACCCCACGCCGATGACCTTGAGCGGTCCAACTCGGTCCTTCCCCACTTGCCTTAGTTCACGCGCCGCAGTCAATAGTATAATTTACTCAAAAACCACAAAATAAATTGAAAAACCGGCGGATGAAATTATAGTGTACATTATTTATTGTCTTCTGATTAGTAAAAGTCTCATGTATAAGCGTCGCATAATAAAGGCTCCCTGCCTTTACGGATTTTAGTTTCAAAAAAGGGTTTACGGTTTTTTTTTGCTCTTGATTTATCACTTTTTTCAAGATTGGTATCTTGAAAAAAGTGGACAAAACAACTAAACTGGACAAAAATAAAGAATAGATTCCATACTGCAATACATATTTTTTTCTAGATTCTTGCACAACGCTAAGTATACTTTATAGGATTTGAAAACAGCGAAATTCGCCGGGTAGGACATTAAGCTACAAGACAAAAAAGAAAAGGGGTGAAATCTTGCAAAGGAGAACAAATACTCTACCCGGGTTCAAGGGTAGGTGGCATTTGAATAAAACTATTGGGTTTACTTCTATGTTATTTTCTAACAAATCGCGTTGCTCATTTCGTCTCTCATTTCATCCGACAATCATGAATTGACCCGCGCGCTCGAAGGCATTATGCGGAGTTAGGTACCTAAGTCCGTGGCCAGTTGCGTCTAAATACGACCAAAGTCGAATCCACGCACGAACATATAGTTTATACGCAATGAGGGGTCAAGTTACGCTCGTCGGTGAGTTCATCAACGAAGTGTGGTATTACAGAATCACACCCGTGATATCGGCTTTCTTGTGACGAGAGCTGTATTCCAGGCGTGATTCGCTGATACTTTCCGGTATTTGCAAATCTGTACTTGGCAGTTGGATTTATATTGACGGCAAATACACTAAAGTAGGTTATTGAGTTGAAACGTTAGGCGGTGTAGTTATTACTTCCATAACAAACAGGATTCAAGTTCAAAGATTACGAGGACTGTGAACCAACGGCAAAAACCATTATTTTGACGAGGCAGTTGTACTCGTAGTGGTAGAGCCAAACAGTAATCCTCACTAGATGATTACTGTTCGAATGGGCCGGCTCGACCGGGGTAGTACCACACTCTCACAGAATATCGGCGTAAAGTACTAGCTTGCTATTGCGTTTCGTACGGTGAGTGACGAGATCCGGAGGCCTATTCCCTCATCCCTATCCCTTCCCTATTCCCCATCTTCCCTAGACTGGCAACGCATTGGCAGCACCTCTGGCGTTGCAGATGTCCATGGGCGGCGGTGACCACTTTCCATCTGGTGGGCCGTCAGCCCGTTTGTCAGTCAATAGACAAAAAAGAAACATAAATCGCTCGTTTAAAAATAAAAATAAATAATGTGAAATACAAATCCATTCCAAATTCAATTTTAACGCGTTTGAGTAAAGTTTAAAACAAAGGTGATTTTAATTTTGACTTGTTTCCTTTTATTTTTAAACGTGCGAAATAACGATTTCCACCCCTTAAATGTTGACCGATTTTGACCAATTTTTGGTAGGTTGTCAGTCAGAACAAAATCTAGGTTTATACGTTTTGTGAATTTTGATTAAAGATCAACGAAGTCAAATAATCACCGAAATTAGTTTTGTACGAGAATACTGTAATGGCAATAAAAGTGAATTTATTGATTATAGTGAATAAACCGAAACGTATAGACAAGGGATGGAAATCGTTATCGCGTTTTGTATGAAAAGCCACAGGTTCACACTCGTCATAAACGGTTTTTATGACGCATAAATAAAAGATTCCGACGAGTTGAGAACCTCCTCCTTTTTTGAAGTCGGTGAGAATGGTCTTGCTTTTGTGTATAAAAAAACCTCTTTCCGTTGTGAGAAAGGCCACACAATAGGGTAAAGGCACCAGTAGTCAGCCTTTTAACGACGATCGAGATTTGAAACCGCTGTTATTAATTCAGGATTTGACAAAAAAATTAAAAAGAAATACTGTTCGATCAATAATTTATTCTAGTTTCATTACAATTTAAGGCAAACATATAGAATCATTCTATAAAATAGAAAAAGAAGTTTAAACCAAAACATACACATTTCTCTAGTAGTCAGCCTCCAAAATCTAATAGTCAGCCACTTTAAGCCCAGTACTCGGCCTCTAAATTATTTGTTAAAATTTGATTTAAAACAATAATATTTAATGAATAATAAATAGACAATTACTCGTAATAGTCGTTAAAGTTACGATAGTCATGCTTTTAGTTGAATAATACTCCTTTTTCATCTTGAGACACTGCGGCATATTGGTCCAGAAGATATGGTACAGCTTCCCGAACGCTGCAAGCCGGATTCCACGATAGACCTCTTTCTCGAAGATGGACGTCCCTTATTGGACAGTACCTATGTCCCCAGGTACATAATTATAATCGTCAACTTCTTTGAGCGTAAAATCTCCAATTTCCACGGGAGTTTGCAGTACAGGGACATTTGTCATGATTTTTGTCTTGTCCATGTTCATTTTAAGGCCAGCTCATTCGGAGGTTCTACTGTGGTCATCGAGCATTATACTGAGGTCCTTCGAGGTCTCGCCAATTATGTTGATGCCAAGCCCTTTCTCATTCAGAACCTTGATTCTGGTTTTATAGTTAGACTAATATAGTGGCGTTTACAAACACTTCAACACTCCGATGTACCTGTTGTCGACTTGGTAGCGCTGGAGAGACTGCAGTACAGTCTCACCCGTATACAAGGCTTTCTCGTAGTCCACAAACGCTGAGGAAAGAGGCAGATTAAACTCTTCGGCCTTCTATATAAACTGCTGTAGCGAATTATGTGGTCTACTGGTGCTGAATCATTTCCGGAAAGCGGCCTGTTCGGGAGACTGGAAGTTTACTATAGTTCACTTTTGAGCCATGTTTACAAGCTGTTTTTGAGAGTAATTACGAACCGTCTTGCACGCAGGTTTGATAACTTCCAGTCTCCCGAACAAGCTGACTTCCGGAAATGCTTTAGCGGGGCATTATTGCCCTGTTTCGAAGAAGAACAACACCACACTTCTTTTCCATGCGTGCAGTGTTTACCCCTCATGTGGAATCGAATAACGTCTGAAGGGCTTTAAGGACCGGTTTTCCAACTGCTTTCAGAAATTCGGCTGTGATTCCGTCATCACCTTATTGTATTTAAGCTGTTTGAGAGCCACACTAATCTCGTACAGGTTGACATCCGAGATGTTTTCGGTATAGTGACGGACCGATCTAGGTTTTGGGTCGTTGGCATTAGTTACAACTGAATTAAGACTCATGTTACGTAGGCCTTCAGGAATCCATAGGTGATGCCGGTCTTGCAATGTTCTTCGGAGAACACTAAAAGTTCTACATGCTCCTCTAATACGCATTCCTTTCGTATGGCTTCCTTTGCAGAAGATAGTTTTTCTGGTGGATGCTTTTGTTTGTGTATTGGTTTTTGTGACATGCTTTACTGAACATAACATTACGTTTTTATTCATGAAACAGTAAAAAGACTAATAAATACCTAAATAAAGCCCTATATAGGTTTTTTCATACTTTATTAAGTGGCTGAGTACTGGAGCTGCAATTCCCATTAGTCAGCCATACCAAAAAAATACCTTAAAAAGCGGCTGATTACTGGGTTTTTCTAAAAATATTATAGGGAATGTTAGGGTAAATTTGAATCTTAAAAAATAACGATTTTAACGGACCGATTTTATTTCAAATTCGAACGATACCACCAATATCCAGAAGTCAGCCGCAGGTGGCTGACTACTGGAAATCACATAAAAAAGTGGTTCCCAATAGTCAGCCTCCGTAAATTATTAAGAAATCAATGAAATACGGTTATTTTATTATCATTTTCGGTTTAAGCAACTATATGCATTCACAGAAATATACAAATATATCATATAATGTTAACACAAGTCTATCTTTCTTACCTGCTTTGAAAACACCAAGTACGAAAAAAAATTATGGCGGACTTCGTAAAATTGCCCTTCTCGACCGAGAGCACTCGAATAAACTTTTTTTATTTTCTCCCCTGCCGTTTCCCCGCACCGATCGATAAATATAATGATTAATAAGGAATCAAGGAATCAATTAAGAGGCATATAATTTATTAATTTCAAATAGACTGCTATTTCAAGGCAATAAAAGAGGCAAAAGGCTGACTACAGGATCCTGGCTGGCCACTGGTGACTTTACCCTATATGTATAAGGGGGCATTTAAATAAACGCCTAGCGTGTAATTAAGTATATAGACAAACGTTGCTTTCGTATTTTTCTAAATCCTCTTAATCTGCTATTAATAATGTACTTAAAACGCTTCACTTAGTTAATAAACCACCATATTCTAACCCCAACTTTTACACTCGACCGAACTAAATTAAAGTGAACTAAACCTAATTCAAAATTGTAATTCCTCGGCAATCCGCGTGCGTCAAGTTTTATGCACCGCCAAGTTCTACCGCGGCCGGCCAAGTTACGGCAAGTTACGTCGAGTTGCGCCGAGTTCGGAGATCTTGTTTGATGTTGTCTGCTCTGATGGAATCTGGTAACCGCGGTAAGTAATTTAACCTACACAGCTCCTGGATTAACGGATTGTTACCTATACCTACTATGTTGGAAATGGTTGTTTAATATGATTGAACATACAGGGCACGATATTAAAGTATTATAATAGTAGTTTATGCAATGGTTGCATAATGATAGGCCTTAAAACACTAGTGCGGTTTTATGAAACTCGCTAAAAGCTCGTTTCATAATAAGATCGCACGTGTGTTTTAAGGCCAAATTATGCAGAGTTGCATACATAACTTTATCTACACACATATTATAACCCCTCCATGATGGGTTCAGAACAATATTTTCTGGCAACAAGTTATTTGTTGCAATCGTGGCTGCATATTTCCGATATCCGGCGCATTTTCACATCACACACACTCCGAGAAGACTACTATTCATATTTTCAACTAAAATGTAAATTACAAACAACTTTTTCTATTCAATTCAACAACAATTCTACTTTCGTTCAGCAAAACGTCAACATGGCGGCAAATACGATCTTCCGTCAAGACCATTTTTTTTAAATCATAGACAAACGGATGAAGTCTCTATTCTCACGTCACTCGAGATCAAATATTGTGCAGTTTATATTAAAAAAACATACTGAATTGACGTTTCGTATCAATAACTGTTTTAATATCTATGGATACTAGAATAGAGACCCACTTGAGTTTTGACAGCTGTTCCAAATTTAATCTCATTTCTATACTAAAAACGATACGGGAATAACATTGCAGCACTGGTTTTTCCTAATTGGTTGTCAAAATGGTGGTCATTTCCTACGGTTTTTGATTACACTATGGAGGTTTTATGATATGGGTGTAGATAAAAAAAAAATCGTGTTAGAAATTAAAGCCAGGTTTGCACGAGTTTAAAAAGCGTACTGTTGGCGCTTTTTTTAACTCCGGTCTCCAGTAGGCTTGTGGCTCTGCCCACCCCATTAGGGATTTCGGGCGTGATGCTATGTATGTATGTATTACTACTGATTTTATGATTCATTTCTAATTGATTGAAGAAAATAAGAAATCACAGCACGTTCATGTTAATTACGATTATGTATTTGCATACCTATTTGCTAAGAATCTATACCTATTCTACTACGGGGACTACTGCCTAATCCCTTTCACTATGAGATTCGGCCTGTGCCTAGCAGTGGGACGTCATACAGGCTGACTGACTGACTGACTGATGACTGACTGATGAACAACCTACAAATATCAAACATTCTTCTACTATTCGACAAAATCTTTTAATCATTTTCAAGCAAAACACTTAGCTGTCCAATCCGCGTAATGCCTATATATTTCATTTCTAAAAACCTTTATAAATATTGGAGGTACCCTGGAGTTGCATGTGGAATGCCGCTTCGGCTCGTATCTCTGAAATATTGAAGTGACAGCGCGGCCAGTGACGAACGATAGCGGGAGCGGTAAGCGGAGTGATATATAATAATAATAATAATAATAATAATAAATCATTTATTTTCAGGCATCTAGTGGCCCATACATAAATACCTTACAGACTAACATACATATTAAAATACAATTTAAAATCTAAAATTAACATTATGTTGGTGACGCAAAAGCGTGGCTCCTTTGCGTCATCACTCCTGGCGCCGTATTCTGGACAGGCAAGCTGCCTCGGAAGCGCCGGAACACGACACCCTTCGGCCAGAACTCTGGACACGCGACGGTCTCCAGCAGCGGCCGCAGCACGCACACCACAAACGAGCTGAAGTGCACGTAGTGACGCGATGGCAGCCGGAACAACCTCAAGGTGTAACCAGACTTCTGACGAACGTAATCCACCACATCGTTACCTGTGGCGGAATGGTGCAGGCGCGACACGTACAGAGCCGTGTTCGGCGTGGCGGCTCGCAGGCCGGAGTTGGATTCCGGCTCTGCAGTACCACACAGGCTCTTGCGAGGCTTTCTGCCTGCCTTGCTCTTTTTCTGCACCAGCGTGAATCCCTCCTTATCCGCGATGGTGCGGTGGAGCTCGTTGGTAGAGGCTCCTATTTTTTATAGCATGGTCATCGAACACCTTTGTCTTAATTTTAAGACACAAATTATCCAGCTCATTTCGCCGCAGTCTTTTGACAAATGTCTTATACATTCTGTGTGTGTAACTTTGTACAGGTGGCGTGGCGACACGTACATGTCCGATGGAAATTTACTGGCGGTTAAAAAGATAATGTTGGGTTAACTTATAATGGATCACCTGTGTTGTTTCTGATAATCAAAGTGTAGTTTAAATTTTTTAATAATTTTCGAAATAAAATCAGGAATAAATTAGAAGATTGTGATGACATTTTAATTTAATCGCGGGCTATCAATCATTGTCAAAAATCCTATATTAATAAAAAGTTATCAAAATTTTAGGGCCTACGAGTACATCGCGAGTCTTATAACGGATTATATGCAAATATCTATGTAACCACGTTATAATCATCAAGTATAGTTTAATTTAAAAACTATTATTTACTAACTTCTGTCCGTGGTTTCGTCCGCGTGGAATTTGAATAGATATAACCTCGAGAACTTTTGAATTTTCGTCGATAAAAAATAACCGATGTACTATCCCAGGACATAGGTAATTATGTAACAAATTTAATAAAACCGTTCAGCCGTTACGGAGCTGAGTGGTAGCAAAAATACTCAAACACATAAACTTTCACATTTATAATATTAGTAGTATGAGTATGCTAGTATAGGATAATACATTCCGCGGTCACTGGCACCGCACCTGATTCCGCCGTAGCACAAACTCATTGGCCAAGAAGAGCTTCTGCACTCGTCGGCGTCTTTTGAACTTATTAAATTAACGGATATTGTTGTTCGCGCAATTTTGGCGGTAAAGGAAACCAAAATGGCCGCCAGCACTTTGGTTGTGATGAAATTGGTACTGGAAACAACGATTATTATTACGACGTAGCGAGATTGGGTTACCTGGAGACGCGATTTTTTAAGTGCAGTGAGATTTTATCTCTTGCGCTTTTCTGGCTTGTGTGTTCTTTAGCTTGTGCTTTTTTACATTACTTGTGTGTGTGCGTGTGCGTTTGTGTGTGTTATCAGTCACCTCCATAACGGTTGAACGGATTTTCATGAAACTTGGTGGGCTTTCAAGGACTAAGGTAACGAAGGTACCTACTAGGTGCCTTAGTCCTTGGAAAAGGACATACGGTACTTTTTAACTTGGAAAATTCAAAAGTTCCCGATGTAATCATTATTGACGCGGACCAAGTTAAGCTGAAGCTAGTTAAAAATAATTAACCATTAATTAATAACCATTGCAAGGGTTTGTACGCAGATTTAAGGATTGGTATGCATATTTTAACGCTGTTTCCCGCTGTTTTGCTTTGAACCTGTCTCATTGCTTTTTCAAAATATTAATATTTACGAACTGTTCACGCATTAAAACACACTGTATAAAAAATTTAAGTAATCCTTTATAAAGGCCCTCACGTCACAGGCTTGTCCTAGTGTGAGGACCACAGCCAATCTAGTACATTAAGTCTATATGCTTAATAAAACTGCTTATCTATAAGAAGTGTAACCTTTTTCTGGAAAATAAATGATATTTGATTTGATTTGATTTGATTTGATGTTATATTGTATACGTCTACTCGTAAGTAATAAGGTATGGATGTTGAGTCTGCGTTTTCAGTTTGAATTTCTGCTAAAACTGACTGTATTTTATCATCTAGAATATTCAAGATACAAGACTTTAACGTGTTCACGTTGTTGTTTATTTAGTTTGTAAAATGATTTTGTATTAATGTTTTATTGTGTAATTTTTGAGAACGAGCTTTGTATTGTATTTTTTTTGTAATGGTATACTTTTATATATCGGCACCAAAATTTCATATTCACCCGCGCTTCCTCAGAACTTATCTATTTTCATGACAGCGACGAGTGTGATAAAGTTTATGAATAAATTAAGTGTAAAGTTTGGGAACAAATGGTCTAATTAGGGAAAGTTTGAGGTGCACTGAACTTCATTTGCTTGTAGAACGGCCTGGCTTTAGAACCGTGTGTTTAGGCCAGAGAAGTTGGAATTTTTAACCCATGTCGGAAAGTCCAGTCTCGCTTGTTTTTGTTTTAAAATAAAACATAAAGTCGATTCATTCATTCATTTATTTCAATAATTATTTTTATTATTATGACCCTTAGAGGCTTTATACACCTCTAAGTCACTTAACTTGTCCAGACGCGGAGACTATACATCTCCCTTATTACTATTAGTTATTTATTAGGATTAATTTATACCCATTAGGTTTGTTTGTTGCACTTTTTGTGTTAGTTTTTAGATAAAGCTCAAATGGCAAAGTCGAAAAAAGACTTACTGCTGAGTTTCTTGCGGCGTTTCTTCTCAGCAGATGTCACGCGCTGGTAGATTCAGACATATGAAAGAGCCGATGGAAATGAAAATGAAAATATTTATTTTGCAAGTAGGCCGAATAAATATTTTCATTTTCATTTTCATTCTTACTTGTTTTATTTGGGAAACAAGTTTCTATATTCAAATGCACCTTTTTGGCTAAAACAGCTATTTCTTCGTGAGTAAACCAACTGGAGATAATATTTTGGACATCACTTTGCTAATTTTTCACCTATTGCTTTAATTAGGATAAAATACTTGTTTCACCCAAAAAAATAAGATTTTGAGGTTATAAACTTGTTTACCAAATAAGACAAGTAAGGATGAATCGACTTTAGTTCAGTATTATTTTATGCTAGAACCGGTATTTTATTGTAGATTTTGCTTGCTATTTCGTTCACATAAAATAAAAAAAAATTGTATTCCGCCGGGAACTGTCAATTTTTTGAGAGAAAAAAGTATCGATAGGTTTTAGTTTATCGTACGACCTGAAAAAGCTTATCTGGCGATTATCAAAAGGTAATTTCCGATTCGGACAGTTCACTTAGCATCCTACCACTGGGCAGTAACTTTTACTTTGATGCGACAACAGGCCTTCCAATATATATCTTTCGTAAAGTATCTCTAATATGAATCTTACTATCCAAAAGCAAAATAAGTTCACTTAAGAGAACTGTCAATCAAAGGCAAAACTCAGCCTTTTCATACAAAAGGCGATAACGATTTTCACCCCTTATATGTAAACCGATTTTGACCAATTTTTGATAGGTTGTCATTCAGAACAAAATGTAGGTGTATACGTTTTTTGAATTTTGATTAAAGATCAAGCAAGTCAAATAATGCCAAAATTAGTTTTGTATGAGAATACTGAAACCACACTTAAACTGAATTTAAAGATTATAGTCAAAAAATCAAAACGTATAGACCTAGATTTTGTTCTGACTGACAACCTGTCAAAAATTGGTTAACATCGGTCGACATTTAAGGGGTGGTAATCGTTATTACCTTTTGTATGAAAAGCCGTAGGTTCACACTTCTCTTAAGACTGGATTTCACGAAATTTCCTTGTACGAGCTAACAACATACAAACCCCAACACAACCACCTGACCCCAAACTATCAACTATCAATTCCTGTAAGACCCAACTTGGCCCAACTAATTA
Source organism: Tortricodes alternella (assembly GCA_947859335.1). Classification (NCBI taxonomy): domain Eukaryota; kingdom Metazoa; phylum Arthropoda; class Insecta; order Lepidoptera; family Tortricidae; genus Tortricodes; species Tortricodes alternella. The sequence goes on from OX401986.1 coordinate 7,949,983, forward strand.
AGAGGTACTCAGAAGTTTGATGCACTAGCCACTAGTTCGACAAATTAACAGCACCTGAGTTTGGTTCTGTATGAGGGTGCTTACAACATAGGAAAATCATCAATACATATAAAACAGTACCGTGACTCATTTATAGACAACGCACAGCCTAAACGGGTGTTCCTAGAGCTTTGAAAGTAGGAGTCATTTCTCGAGTACCCTAGAAGTGCACTAACGAGGGATTTTTACGGTTCCGTACCTCAAAAGGAAAAAAGGAACCCTTATAGGATCACTCGGTTGTCCGTCTGTCTGGTTGTCTGTCTGTCTGTCTGTCTGTCTTTCTGTCTGTCTGTCTCTCAAGACCTTTTTCTCAGGCACGCAGGCAGGAGGTATCAAGTTGAAATTAATATCAAATACTGAAATCTGCAATCTCTTGAAAGGGAATCAAAACCTATAGGGTACTTCCCGTTGACCTAGAATAATGAAATTTGGCAAGAAGCAGTTTCTTACAGCACAAGTAAAGGAAAAAGTCCGAAAACCGTGAATTTGTAATTACATCACAAAAAAAATAGTATAACGGAATAACCTCTGCAAAGTCGTATCACACTCTACGATTGAACGGAGATAGGAGCTTGCGAAAGTAGTTTTTTGTCTTATTTCATAGGTAGGTTGTAAATGGTTACCTGTTATTAAAAGCTATTTTTTTTCTTTTTAGGGTTCCGTACTTACAAGGTACTGTTTCTTTTTCATACGTAATTGCGGAACCCTCGGCGCGCGAGTCAGGCTCGCACTTGACCGGTTTTTGAAATTCCATCCCTAAAGGGGTGATAAAGTTTGTATAGAAAATACCGCGGGCGAAGCTGTGGCGGATCCACTAGTTGTATAATATAGCTCCTCAAACATAGTCACCGCGCTATATAAAACGCTTGGAACCTTAGAGTTGCTTATAAAGAATGCCAAAATATTACAATGAAAATAATGACAAAATGCGTCTGTAAATCTACCGAGTTACTAGCTATACCTGGCATGCAATACTACATTTTTTTGGGTCCTAAACCTACCGGTGCGCGCGCACAATACCTCAGTTTCATCGAAATCGAATTTCAAACAAACAAACATTTAAATGCAATTAATTTCAAGGGTTTTCTGGCAGTGAATTCAGTAGGTATTAAAGCAGGGTTATTTAAAAAGTAAATTACACCTTGTTCTCGTGGTAAATATAAAACATTGAATGTAATTATTATTTGGAAGATAAAGGATGATCTAAAAAATCTATCACTTTAGTCGAATAGGATAATGGAAGTTAGATGGTCCTTGGGTTAATTTGCCGTTGACGTACACGAGAGCTTATCGGTCATGCGTGCCAGGTACATCACAATCGGATAAAAGCATTTCCCTGTACAGGTTTATGAGTGGTCACCAATCGCCTATATCCCTCGCAGGGTTATGCAATTTACAACGATAAGTTTTTAATATTTGTTTTGCGGAATCTTTTCTTTTCAATAACAAGTTTTTTTAGCTAGCTTGTTCGAAGTAAATTTCGAACCAGTTCCGGTGATTGGAAAATGGCTTAAATCTGGTTGAAATACAATATATGTGTAAACAACATCAGTGTAATATAAAATGTGTATAAGAAGTTGGCAAAAGCTTTTTACCAGATTTTTATCTTTCTAGAAAACCAACCGAAAACACTAAAATACTTATAACATAAACTAAATTAAAATAATATGATGCCAAATACCTTTTTATCCTCTTAAGTAACCATTTACTATTAGGTATCACGTTTGTGTAAGATATAATGATTGAACGTTCAGCAAGTTAAATTTAATATTATGTTACAAATGTTATCTAAATTTAAATTTAGATTGACATTTATAATTGGCTGTTTGTAACAACCCTGGTGAGTCGATATTGGATTAATATCTACTGAACCGAATCTCCGCTATGGAGATTACAGTTTTGCTGCCAACACGCTCGTTAACCAAACCTCGAATGTGGCATTAATAGCAAAATAGCAACATAAAGAACCTTATAGCTGAATTACTTTGGGGGAGTATTTGTGTCTGTAGTGCTGTTTAGTCTTTCACATTTAAAACACACACGCAAATTATACTTTTTAATACCTATTTACACATTCAACACTCTACGGTCTCAAATCAGGATAACCGTATCTTGGGTCCGTGGTAATGTATGATACGAGTATCTAACTCGTGCGGTAATCTTAAGCTATGCAATTTCAACCATGCCGACCAACCATGATGAATAAAATATTATCATCACATAAACCGCTCCAAACTGAGACATCCTGTATTCCGCAAAACCCCATGACACAAACAACGAACTTCAATTGACTTGAGTCTCCATTTTAAGGTCCTACCAGGTGAATTTCGCTTTCGAAATCCTATAAAGTATACATAGCGTTGTTCAAGAATCTTGAAAAAAATATGTATTGTAGTTTGGAATCTATTCTTTATATTCGTCTACTGGAATTTTGTTTTTTTTTTTTAAAAAGAGCAAAAACCATACCGTAAATCCTTTTTCCAAACTAAAATCCATAAAGGCTCCCTTATTATGCGACGCTTATACATGAGACTTTTACTAATCAGAAGACAATAATGTACTCTATAATCTCATCCGCCGGTTTCTCAATGAATTTTCTAGTTTTTGAGTAAATTATACTATTCACTGCGGCGCGTGAACTAAGGCAAGTGGGGAAGGACCGAGTTGAAACGCTCAAGGTCATCGGCGTGGGGTACGCCTTTAAAGTCTATTGTTGAAGAATCACCTCAAACAGATATATCATAGTAAATTCCATCCTGGGATGTATTCAACATTGCCTAAACGATATCGCATATTATTTTACTACCGTATGGGAACTCTTATTGACTTGACAGCAAAGGCGCCCGCATTGTAAAACCATCGCAAAATGTATCGCTTAGGTAATGTTGAATAGGGCCCCTGAAACCATAGTATTAAGAGAAGGGAAGAAGGTTATCTTCATACAAACGCACCGCGCGCGGCTTGTACGTGTGCGCCAAAGTATCTATGCGTCGCCGCACGTACACTTAAACAAATCTCGACCCGCTTAGTAAGGGGAAACGGGTCGAGATTTTGTTTAAATGTGCGTGCGGCGCGCGCGGTGCGTTTGTATGAAGATAACCTACTTCCCTTCTTTTTATACTTTGTTGAAACGATTTCCTGACATGACTGTTGACATACGCAAGAGTTTTAAAACGTCTTTCGACAAAGTAGCTCTCGCCCTACCTATCTACCTATTACCTATTTCTCAGAACACAAACAATAATATATCAATGAGCTCAAAGAGAATAATATTTATCTTTGAGATATAAATATATGAGTTGCATCTTATAAAGGGTTAAGCTCACTGGTATAAGTATGTTTTTAGATTTGATTTCGAAACTCCATTTGAATGTTAGAACATGCGATCCTGCTGAATACAGTCAGAATTTACTTGATGTTAAGTCTCTTTTCAGTAACAAATATGACATAATACATTAATTTAATTTAATATTTCCTGGCCTACTTTACCTGTGACCTGATTTTTGCTTTTAGGTATATTTCGTTATTTTTAGCATTAGAAAGAATTGTACAGATCTTTAACAATCTTGATAAGCTTTTTTATGGAAAAGTGCTTTTATATAATATACTAGCTGTTCCCCGCGACTTTGGCCGCGTGGAACTCGGGAACGGTGCATTGTCCAAGAAAAAGGTAGCGCGAAGTTAAAAAAGTCGTATTTTTTTCGGAAATTATCCAGTTTTCTGCGCAATTTTCTTAATTTTTCTTTGTCGAAGAAAATTCTACAAAGTATTAGAAAACTTAAAAAATATATGAATGAAATCGGTAAAGTCGTTCTCAAGTTATGGCGTGACCAAGCTAAACAGAATTCCATTTCTATATATAGATAACTAGTGGACCCGCCACAGCTTCGCCCGCGGTATTTTCCATAACTTTATCACCCCTTTTCACCCCTTTAGGGAAGGAATTTCAAAAAATCCCTCCTTAGTGCACCTGTAGAATACTCGAGGAATGTCTCCTCCAAATTTGAAACCTCTAGGAACGTTTAGGCTGTGCGTTGTCTATAAGTGAGTCGCGGTACTGTTTTATATGTATTGATGACTAGCTGGTGCCCGCGACTTCGCCTGCGAAGAATAATAATTTAAGTAACCTATGTACTTTTAAACCTTCCCTAGACCTCCACGAACATTTCAAGACTAAGATAAGATAAATCCGTTCAGCCGTTCTCGAGTTTTAGTGAGACTAACGAACAGCAATTCATTTTTATATATATAGATAGCATTTAACAGTTATTTAACACTAAAACTACATTCATTATGTTGTTGTTGTTGTTTATTTAGAATTCTCCTTTGTCAAAAAGACTTGTCAAGATTGCTAATGCTAAAAAAGCAGTACTTCATTTGAGTCAATAAATCATGCTTTCATATCTCACCTGTCATTAACTTTCGAATAAAGCCAAAATAAATGTATAGGGAGAAATGATGAGGAAAAACTTTAATTACAGTCTCAGAATCAGAATCAGAATCATAAACTTTATTGGTAAAATTGTGTTTTACATGTTATGTTATCTTAAAAATAATACAAATAAATATTATGTCATTTTTCTAAATTAAATTATTACATTTCGTCCGAGTTATTACATTACATTCCTTATTTGTGTTGTTGTTGTTGTTGTTGTTGATCGATTGTGAGCAAAATTATGTAGTGTGTGGGGTCCCTTACATTTCAAATTACTCGAAGCCTGTGATGTTGTGTGCACAAAGAGTGAAAATATCGTTTGCAGTCAACTTCGTGACTCTTTGAACTACGAAATAGATTTTTCATTCCTCCTATTCGAAAATAATTCTTTTCTACCGAGCCCGCTACGCACGGTAGAAAATCAAAGTCGCATTTTGCTTCCTACTGTTTTAGGTTATTAAGCTTCTATAGCCTATGTACTGCCTGAAGTTTCCTTTAATATAATATTGAAAACCGCATTGAAATCCACCCAGTAGTTTTAAAGTTTATCGTGCACATACAATCAGACAAACAGACATGAAATCCAATACCATTATCTTTAAAAACGGCAAAAAAATCACTTTTATTGTATGGGAGCTCCCTTAAATATTTACTTTATTTTGTTTTTTAGTATTTGTTGTTATAGCGGCAACAGGAATACATCATCTGTGAAAATTTCAACTGTCTAACTATCACGGTTCTTGAGATACAGCCTGGTGACAGACGGACGGACAGACGGACAGACGGACAGACGGACAGACGTACAGCGGAGCCTTAGTAATAGGATCCCGTTTTTACCCTTTGGGTACGGAACACTAAAAACCATTGGGATGTGTTGTGTTGCTCATTCTGAAGCCCCCCATCGCATTTTGTTTATTGTTATTTCAAAGTAGATTATTTTAAAATTAGTTTTCAAATTGTATTTTAGGTTTATGTATCTTATTATTAAGCCCTAATTGCAGCAATAATTTGAAAGAAAACTAGCCGTTAATAGTAGTTTATGCAACGGTTGCATAATGATAGGCCTTATAACACTAGTGCGGTTTTCATGAAACGAGCTTTAGCGAGTTTCATAATATGATGGCACGTGTGTTTTAAGGCCAAATTATGCAGAGTTGCATACATAACTTTATCTACACACATATTATAAATCCTCCATGATGTGTTCAGAAACAATATTTTCTGGCAACAAGTTATTTGTTGCAATCGTGGCTGCATATTTCCGATATCCGGCGCATTTTCACATCACACAGTCACTCCGAGAAGACTACTATTCATATTTTCAACTAAAATGTAAATTACAAACAACTTTTTCTATTCAATTCAACAACAATTCTACTTTCGTTTAGCAAAAAACCAACATAATGGCAATTCGATCCTCCGTCAAGACCATTTATTTTTTTAAATCATAGACAAACGAATAAAGTCTCTATTCTCACGTCACTCGAGATCAAATGTCGTTCGGTTTATAAAAAACATACTGAATTGATGTTTCGTATCAATAACTGTTTAATATCTATGGATACTAGAATAGAGACCCACTTGAGTTTTGACAGCTGTTCCAAATTTAATCTCATTTCGATACTAAAATCGATACTGTAATAACATTGCAGCACTGGTTTTACCTAATTGGTTGTCACAATGCTGGTCATTTCCTACGGTTTTTGATTACACTATGGAGGTTTTATGATATGGGTGTAGATAAAGTATATTGATTGATATAAGGTCCTATTATAAAGCATTATTACGAAGAAGAAGCAGTAAGAATCAGGACTAATCAGCACAGACTCAAATATTTCAGTCCAAGGCAAATTGAATCCAATATCAATTCGTTCCTTTTTAATAAACGTTCAAACTGAATTAAATTTGCTACAAAATTCACAAAGGCTTTGAGCGGAGCTTGGCAGCCATTATGTACTTCGGGTGGGTTTTCCTTTAGCGATATTCTGCGCTGAGGTGAGTCAAGATAAGATTACATGGATTTTTCGTAATGAAACTGTAGGAAAACAAATATTACAATACCAATCTTAAGTTAATAATAATGATAATAATCATTTCTTTCAGTCCTAAAGAAAAAACTAACATATTTTTTTATTATTTTGCAATGTTTGTATGTTGGTTTGCTTAAGTCGAATGTAAACAGATGAATTAGAACCACTTCCTATATTACGGAGTTGAATTTTTACATGTTGGTTCAGTTCCGATGACAATGCATTTTTATGGTAAGCATGACCTGAATCGACATCCAGGATGAGGTCCAGATAGAGTAACAGTCAAGAGTAGAGAGAGACTTGACATTTTGTGTACGCATTTTATTGCAATATTAAAGTGAAATGAGCAAAAAGCTTGTTATAAAACTGTTAAAAAAATACTGAAAGTTGGGTTAGAAATCTTCCTGGGCGTGCGCACAATACCTCATCAAAGTTTCATCGTAACCGAATGAATGGTATAGACAGTCATAGGAGACGAAGAAAGAGACACTTGTATACATATCTACATAAAGGGTTTAAATGCTTTCAAGCGCTTAAGAAAATTTGATACTTTTCCCGTACTAACTTCAACCCTCTTCCAGTTTTATTTCCAAAAGCTATAAGTAGCCTGTGTCCTGCATGAAGTTACCCTTAATATAATATTGAAAACCGCATTGAAATCCGTCCAGTCATTTAAAAGTTTTCCGCACACATACAATTAGACAAACAGATATACAATTTAAAAACCATTGGGATGTGTGTGTTGCGCATTCTGAAGCCCCCGTAGCATTTTTCATTGTTATCTTCAATATACAAACTTTTTCACTTTACGACTTTATTATTCGTATATGAAAATTAAGAAACTAATTTAAATGATTTACTGTCATTAGGTACAAATGGAAAATCGTCCAATTGAACATCCACGTCCATTATTCGTTAATTAATTATTTAATTCACAATGAAAATAAATTTGATTATAAATAATTTTCAGCATAATTACATTTTGACTAAATTCACTTTGAATATTATTGCTTTTGACCCAACTTCAGAATAGTTATTTCACGTGGACGATTTTCCATTTGTACCTAATGACAGTAAACCATTTAAATTATGTTGGCAACGCAAGGGGCGCAAATCCTTTGCCTCGTCACTGGGCGTCGTGTTCTGGACAGGCAAGCTGCCCCGGAAGCGCCGGAACACGACGCCCTTCGGCCAGAAGTCCGGACACACGATGGTCTTCAGCAACGGTTGCGGAACCACAAACGAGCTCAAGTGCACAAAGTGAAGTGAAATGTAAAAGCATAGTTTGTAAATATAATATACAGTTTAAATGACATCCTGGCAAATTAAATGAAATTACATTGAGAAGGTCAAACAGGTACATAAGATCGACATATTCTACATTATTTGCAACAACCATTTGAATTAAATTACGTACCAAATGCGGGTAAACCTCCATCATGACATCATAACACTATGTGAGAGGCATTACACCACTCACTATTTTAATATGAACCCTACTCTGAGACCTATTATTCCGATTAAGTTTACGACGTTGCTCACTCCAATGTCGTTTCAAGTTCAATCCTGGAGCGAACAATTGGCTCAGTGGCTCAGCTTTTTGAGTACCAAGTTGGATTCCTATAAGAGGCGAATACTCATAACCTACTTATAATATAATAAATGTGAAATTATATGAAGATGTCCGGATATTTGTTCTTCAATCACGCGCAAATGGCCAGACTGATTTGGATGAAATTTAGCAGATAAATAGAACATATCTTGGAATAAAACAAAGACACTTTTCATCCCATTCCCACGCGAACAAAGTGGCAGAAACAGTTAGTCATAAACATACTTTTTTGTCTTACTATTTGATTGTATGTGTCTTGTGTTGGACACGTATCCATGATACAGGTTATCCTAGTTTTGACCAATTATATTATATTGATTGTAAATCGTTCTCACCAAACCTAGTTTAATCATAAGTTGTCTATCCAGTCCTTATGTCCTAAACATGGACAAAGTTAGGCAACAGGCGGCCAGATAACGTCCCTTTTCCGTTACGAACTGTCGGCTTACACAACCTGGTTTGATAAGCTTGGACACACGGCGGTAGCAGATAGGCAATTACTGAACCATATAATTAGCACTTATATTGGTTAATCAAAAAATTTGCAAAAGCTAATGAACTACGGATACCTTTTCAGTGATAGTGTTGAAAATGAAATGAAAATGAAAATATTTAGTTTGCAAGTAGGCCATATGAGCTCTTTCACATGTCTGAATCTACCAGCGCTTCGAAAGGTGACATCTGCTGAGAAGAAACGCCGCAAGAAACTCAGCAGTAAGTCTTTTTTCAACTTTGACATTAGAGTTTTATCTAAAAACTCACACAAAAGTGCAAAAAACAAAGTTCCTCCGTGTTAAAAATGTTTGAAATTTTCAAAGTTCGCCAAGGCTGTGTGTATCGCGGTGAGCTTATATAAAGTTCGATGATCGCCTGTTACGACGCCCCGCCCTCTCCGATAGCGTAATTGACCCTTCGTACCTCCATAACAGTTATGTAACTTGACTGCGCTTATGAATTAGTGCACAGATTAGATATTGTGTGTATTTAATGGATGCTGGTGTGGTTATTACCTCAATTGACTTCTGTAAAAAGTTCATCATCATCGCCCTATATGGGTGCCCACTGCTGGGCATAGATATCCCAAAATCTCAGAGGTGCGAACTGGGATTTGCAACTGCGACCCTCTCACGAAAGGCCTCGCGTTAGACCCGTAATATAGGCCTACGGTTCAATGTTATTAGTAGGTAATTGGACTATCGCCCATCATAAAAAGTAATTTACAGCAATAGTATTCATCAAATCATTTAAATACACTTCAAAATTAATTGGGTGTCTCAATATGCAAATAATGTTATATTGCATGTTTAACAACAAAGCCCAAAATGGATGTAAAGGCACCTTTCAGACCACAACAAATTTTAAATGATTTCCAGCTTATCATCCGTCCAGATGTTATCCAAATAAGCTTATCAAAGATAACGAACGCGAAACGTATCAAATACACTTTTTACATTCAACAGATACAGGCTATATTTATCCGTTTTTACGACATCACAAAGCTAAGGATCCCGAGTATATCAGCACCAAATGAATAGCAAACATCGGTATCACTCCACCACGGAAAACCAACACATGAACTGAAGCTATAAGGTCTAATTTTGCCCGAAGTCTGGCATGAAACTCAAATATCAATTTAGGTAGGATCAAGTTATCAAATGCGTAGGTATGGATATGGCTTTCGTATACTAATTAATCTATTTCAAGTCGATGGCTTTACCTGGGAATATGATGATGATTTTAGGTTTGATATGTGATGTTGAGTTATGATTAAAATTAGGCCACGTTAGGAGCGAGCGAATTTGACATTAGTTATGTCAGTCAACAGAGGTTTTTTTAACAAAACGTACGTTTATTTAACGTTACCATATTTTGCCTTTGTTACTATTACATTTAAGTAAGTTACTTTATTATTTTATGTTAAATAAAATACTTAAATAAATAAAATGTTTTTATATTCAGACAACTTTGGTCCATAGGTGTTACAATAATAATTTAAAGCTATGTTATAGTAGATACACTGACGAGGGGTCAGGTTAGTGGAGTCGTGCGACTCTCTCTGGGGCTCGCGCGTGCAGCCTGCGCAGCCGCCCGCGCACCACGCTGTCCACCCGCTCCGCGAACACCTCCAGGAGGCTGTTGCTGCTACTCTTCACTCTGCGCACGACGGAGGCAACTTTCTTGCGCATCAGTGCAAAAAAGTCGTCCGTATGCGCATCGGCGCTGCAGCGAGCGTTAAGCAACACATAAACTTCCTTTATTATATTGTATTCTATTGACTTTGTAGAAATTAACGTGCTCATTTTCAAACCCAAAAAAGTATTCTATCGCTTGCAATTGCTTAACCTAACATCAAAAGACAGAAACAAGAGATCATGGGGCTAGCACGACGACACACAGCGTCTCTGTCAATCTTGACAAATATGTAAGGGAAATAGCTACAAATAGCAGTCGGTGACTTCAAATAGCTATTAGAGGATTTCATAGAATGATATATTTCCTCCACATAACACTACCACGTCCAGATTGAAAACAAATCTTGCAGCTTAAAATATTAATTGCGTTCAAATTACGAGCACAATTGATTGTTTTAACTGTATTAAATGCCGCTAATACCCAGGCAATTTGCACTGATATTACGCCGATTTATTATAGTTAAAGCTTGTTTACCATTTACGTGATGCATGGGTTTAGCGCGAAATAATTAAATACACGGATAATCGTGGTTACCTACATTAACCAAATAATAATTTTTGAAGCTGAAAGGACTTAAACATAAAATTATAAACGTCCCAAGCTTGTGTCCTGCGTGGGCAGTCCCAGCCAGGGATGAGAGCTTATACAAACCTTATAGAGGTTTTGGCTGACGTCAGTCACGGTACTGTTTTATAGGTGTGTTAGAAGAGAAAATTCGAGTTTACATTTGAAGTGTGAGGCGGCATTTTTAGTTTTTTTTTATTGAAAATGAAAAATGAAAATGAAAATGAAAATGAAAATATTTATTTTGCAAGTAGGCCTCACGGGCTCTTTTACATGTCTGAATCTACCAGCGCTTCGAAAGGTGACATTTGCTGAGAAGAAACGCCGCAAGAAACTCAGCAGTAAGTCTTTTTTCCACTTTAAAATTACATATAACTAAAACTAACATAAAAAGTGCAACAAATAAACCTAATGGGCATAAATTAATTATCGTATACAACTAATAAGGGAGATGTATAGTCTCCGCGTCTGAACAAGTAAATTTAAGTGCCTTAGAGATGTATAAAGTCTCTAAGGGTCATAATAATAAGAATAATATTGAAACAGAGAAAACATCTTTGTCTTATTGATTAGAGTAAGCTTGCACGTAAAAATATACATACTTATACGTAAAAACTGTCTCGTATTACATTACATAACATGTGAATTGTGACATCGCACCCTCGTTACTAGTTTCTGTCATTAAAATTTCCAGCGAAATTCGTTATTGGAGACTTGTTCTACGTTCTTTTCTTTGTTTCGTGTTTACTTCTGAAATGGATTCTTGAAAGCTATTTTTCAGTCGTTTATTTTAAACGTTATAAAGATAATGAGAAAAACTTCTGAGAAACCCGAGAGCTGGAGATGAGTTTCTCAATGCTGTTTCAGATGCAGCCATATTAGAAATGCCAACGAACTCGATTATAGTCTGTGCGACGTTATAAACCCTCCCTATGCATTTTTGCATTAAAACACATTGCAGTGTGAAAATGTAGTTAAATTTGTATGGAAATTTATTTCTTTAAGACCTTTTGCGACCACATGGTCTATAGGTACATAATAATAAAATTGTTAAATGGATAAAGTCTGCAAATTGAAGATAACAATGAAATAATGCTGTGGATTATATGTGAGCGATAAAGTTTTAAGCTACTGCGGCCCTAACATGCATGCCAAAAAGATAAATTAGAACCGTTTATCTCTATGACTATCTCTTTCGTCGGCACTAGTGTGAGAGAGACGCACTTAGAGATAAACGGTTCTAATTTATCTTGGTGCCATGCATGTTAGGGCCGTTGAACGGATTTCAATGCGGTTATCGATATTATATATGGATAACTTCAGACAGGATATAGGCTACAGAAACTTTTGAAAATAAAACTGGAATGGGATAAATGAGGGTTGAAGTTAGTGTGAGAAAAAAGTAATAAATATTTACTTTTTACACTTTATCTACTATATAGCGGGTATTTTGGTTATTACATATTATTCATCCCATTACGACGATGAAACTTCAGTGAGGTGTTGTGCGTTCAGGCGCCTAATTCGGGAACGCTAAGTGATTCTGTAGCGACTCGTAAGCCAGATCTCTCATCTCGCTCTTACGCATTTGGCGTCGTGCGGAAGAGTGGAATGAGAAATCTGGTTTACGAGTCGCTACAGAATCACTTAGCGTTCCCGAATGAGGCGCCAGGACCCAATAAAAACAGAGCATTACAATGCACTGCAAGGCAAATAAATTGAAAATAAAAGACACAAATCAGAACAATTACGAAATTACTTGTCATACATATCGCTGAGTCGTGAGACCTTTTTTGTTTTGTTATTTGTTTTTACCCCACCTGGTAGTTTGAGTGTGATTCAGGATGTCCGTATAGTGAATTTTTCAACGTAGTTTTTAATTCGAACTCCGTGTGACCTATTTCTCGGTACAAAACCAATGGCGCCCATCACACGTCAATACGGTGTCCAATTCGCGTCGAACCGTCGGGACAAATTACCTGAAACAAATTAAATAGATTAAATATCGGCGCTTGCACACAACGTTGGGAAATATATCTTCTATACCGTCAAGTGGATAAATTCTGTACATTATTCAAGATAAAAGTGCTATCGGGCAACACTACTCACCCCAATGGGGAAGATGCATGAAAATCAAAATGAGGTTTAAATGATACGAGTATATTATGAAAGTAAATGTAAACAAAAGCATATTACAGAAAAATCAGATGACTTTGGTTATTCATTACTATTTTATTAAGGGTCAAAATTAGTGAAAAATATGTATTAGTTTATAGTTCTGATTTTAGTTTTTTGGACATCCTCATCAAATTTGTCACGTTTTATTTCTACGATACATACATAAATACATAGCATCACGCCCGAAATCCCTAATGGGGTGGGCAGAGCCACAAGACTACTTGTGGCCACGTTCGATTAATTAATTAGTCCTAAGATGGTATGATGAACCGTATGGTGACAGGTGATCAGCCCATCGCCCATACAGATAGTCCACCATGTTGGAGAGGACCCGTCCCTTAGTCGACTTTTACGACATGCCAGGATGATAAGCATCTGCACGCATTCTATGCTATTTCTTCACTCCCAGTGCAGCAGAGGAGCATTTCTTCACTCCCAGTGCAGCCGATGAGCAATTTCTACGATGTTGGTCTAAAAACAGTATTTTTGGAAATAATTGTAGATTTCGTTTAAGCGGCATACATTTTGTACAGTCTAATGAATGCTGTGACGTCATAGTTGTCGTCCATTTTGTATGAAGTGTTTTTGCGAGTGATAGGAACAATGACTATTCAAAGCTTCATAACTCATACAATAAACAACATAATAATGTGTTGCTTACACAGATCGGTTTCTATTACTCAGCACTTTCCAATACAAGATGAAAAAAGAAATGCATCTTCCCTATTATGTTTTTTGAATTTCATGTCTGTTTGTCTGATTGCATGTGCGCGATAAACTTTTAAGCTACTGAACTAATGCGATTTTCAATATTATATGGAGGGCAACTTAATACAGGACAAAATATAGAATTTGAGCATTTAAGTATGTTCATATTAAAATACTGAAATCCAATATTTAACACCACAGAACACTGTAGCTAAAAGATTCTAAGACATCTCACATAAGTCGCACGATGACTTAATTCACTTAATTAGAGAGCCCGCCAAAATGTCCAATCTCAGTTTACTTGGTTCTGGCCCGATTTTAATCAAGATCACATTCGAGGTGTCGTTTCATTTGATTGTTTGCTTCGAATGCCTACTGTTCCACGAATATCGACTCTTCACGTTTGGGTTACGATGGATTATTGATTGCGATGCGAGTAAAAAGGGATATGTACTCGTAGGTATTGTAATCCTTCTATTCCACTAATCCTAACTTATGTTGTAAATGTGAAAGTAACTCTGTTTGTTACGTTATCGCGCCTAAACCGCTGAACCAATTTTGATTGGGCCTTAGAAGGACATTAGGCTACTAAGGAGATGTATGTTTGTTACTCAAGCACGCCAGAACGGCTGAAGGGACCTGGATAAAATTTGGAATGGAGATAGCTTATACCCTGGAATAGCATATAGGCTTACTTTTATCCCGGACTTTTTTTATGTTCCCGAGGGAATAACTATTAACCGAATTCCACGCGGTCGAAGTCGCGGGCAGAAGCTAGTTATACATATATTTGAAGCATTCCGTTGTTATTTTTGCTCCAGCCTGAATCCGTAATCTATGCGCTGTACAATGATGCGGATGATAGCTATCATCTCACGTTAATTAATCTATTTCTTGATAACTCAGAGGACAACGTAACAATGCGTTTAATGCCATGCTGCGGCTGCCATGGTGGTGCAGTGAATCTGGCATGTTTGCCGTGAAAATAGTGAACAACTTCTTCGGCATAATGCGTAAAAAACATTGATCCTATGTTATGAGAGTGAGCGAATCGGCCGATATAACCTTAAAAAGCAAAAAACTACTGAGATGACAGCTGTCATCCGCACCGTGCTCGCACAGAGTATAATGGCAGGGCATCACTTGTTTACGGCGTTTTAACTTGTCTTCTAAAAATATCAATTTAATTAATATTTACGAACTTGCTAGATGTCTCAAAAAATTCGTCGACGTTTTAATGTAGAGCCCAGTCACAGACCATATATCCAATAGACTCCGTATAGCCGGGCGCCCCCCGCTGCCAAGCGTTGTGACCAAATGGGCACAAGTGGCGGGGCTACAGGGGGTCGCGCGGGGCGCATCACCTCGAACGCACCAATCACAGTGCTCTAAAAACCCCGCGCGCCCGGCAACTTTGGCAGCTTTATTTGCTAGTAAAAGTGAGGTTAAGCGGTGTCCGATTATGCGGGAGTTGCCTACAGGCAGGATGTCTCAAAAGCAAAATGGTCAAAAAGCAACATGTCTCATAAGCAAGATGCCTCAGAAGCAAGATGGCTAAAAAGCAAGATCCCTAACAAGCTGGATGTCTCAACAGCAAGATGTCTCAGAAGCAAGATAACCAAATAGCAGGACCTGGACCCCGTATATTTGTTTCTATCTTTATTTTATTCGTTACGTTTACCTACAATAAAAACCATTTAAGTGTCTCGCTTTGCAGGCTTTATATTACCAGGCAATTTGTCTTCAAGACATTCAACTACTTAGACATTTTGCTTGGTAGTCGTTTTAGCAAGTACGCATAACCCCGGTGTCTTTAGGGTATTTGGTCTGTGCGACCAATTATCTAATAACCCCGACCACCTAACTACCCTCATGGAATAATAATTAGTTATGTATACAATGCACAAATTAGACAAAACTACCCACGTTTACCCTAATCCGTCCGGAGGCAGATCGGGGCAGGGTCATATTAATTAAACTTGATCTTAGAGGATTGGAGATGCCGGCCGTGTTATTAAATTTGAATTGAAATTAATCCTGCCTTGCTGTCTGTACTACAGTCAGCTTCGTACATAATGGAATTTAAGTGTACAACAATATTTCGTACTAGCTTCTGCCCGCAATTTTGTTCGGAGTTATTGCTCGGGTACTTTCGAATTTTCCGGTATAAAAAGATCTAAGGTAAGTTTCATGAAACACCGTTTAACAACGGAGGAAGTTACCCAATACATGTATGAAGAAATAAGTAAATGTCACACTCAGCAGCCCAAATTAGGGCAATACCGACAATACCGATTCCCGCTGGAATAAAGTCGTAATCTTAAACCTAATCGAAGCGCTATTTTATTGCATCACTATATGGCATTGGCCATCGATAACAAAGCGTGGACAAAACAAAAACTGATTTTGACTAACAAAAGTAAAGTACCTACAGCCATGGGTTTCTCTAATGCTGCGTCCACACGCTTGGCAAACCTCGACAAGCCTCCACAAATTCAAACGTGTGGATGAAGCGTTTGGCTTGGCTTGTAAGTGCTTGTCGCCGATCCGACCGAGTGTCGGTTTTTACTGCACAAATCAAAGGAAGTTTGCGGCAAGCGTTTGCGAACCATCCACATGTTTGTGGTTTGTAGAGGTTTGAAGTTTGCGGCAAGCGGCAAGCGTGTGGACGCCGCATAACGTCTGCAGTTTGTAAGAACAAACTCACGAGTAGCGACATTGCATGTCTCACCGTCACCTACATTTCCACGTCAAATATTTTATAACTAAATTGTGAAGCACAGACGTAATTTAAACGTATTTTACATCAAAAAAAACCTAAATTTTCCAAAAGTGCACGATAATTTCAGAGAAAAGTAAAAATTAAATGCTTAATTTACTTATATCGTGTTGTTAGTGCTGTTTTAAAAGAATTATGTTCAAAAATGGCACGTGCATGGCGAGTTTAGAGAATAATACAATCTGCATAATTTCATCATACAGCGCAAAAGGTTATCCCTCACGACGCGGGTCACTTTGACCTGTTCTCATTAACCTTTTAGCTGTACAGACCGATATACAGCAGGTGAGATTAGATTATTAAATCCTTAACAGGCGAGTCGAACGTGTTTCTAGAGTGAGCAAATTGTTTACCTTCTTTGGCTTCATATATATTTATGGCATTTTTTAATGTGTTAGAATAATCCTTCGTAGTGTTATTAAGTAGTGGCTCTGTGAGCTGTTGACCTCGCGAGTAATACGCGAGTAATATTTGACGACACGTTTGGCCTAGTTGGTAGTGACCCTGCTTCCGAAGCCAGCGGTCCCGGGTTCGATTCCCGGTAAAGGCAAATATTTGTGTGATGAGCACGAATGTTTGTTCCTGAGTCAGCCATAACACAGGCCTTTAGCCTTACTTTGAGACTAGATACTTTGTGTAAAGTATAAATAATAATAGTCCAAAATGCGTAAGTCACTAAGTGTGGTACTCAAGTGATCTTAGTGAAATAGCCATAGGTTTGCCGTCCCTTTGCGCTCACGTACTAAATTGAAGCTTGGTGTAATGACGCTGCCATAAGACGCAAGTGGCGCAGCCTGCCTACAAGCCGATTCCTGACAGCTTTATCAAGCTAGAAAGCTACCGCTAGCTGTCAGTGAAGTCCATGCTACTCTAACTAAATGTGAAACTTGCACGTACAGTTCTAATTATTCCGGCTTCCCTTAGGAACTATTTGACTCTTCGCCACTGTAAGACGCCTAAAAAGCGAGAGAAAAGAACCAATTGTAAGATGTAAGTCTGGTTGGTCTGGTCTGATTGGTTTTTGAACATTATTGCGTCGATATAAGGAGCAAAATCGTTTGGTTGACAGTACCTACTGTAGTTTTCTCTCCCATCCAATAGGCGCCTGAGTCAGCACACGTGGTTCATTAATTTTAACAAGCCCCAGTAATTTCGCCTTTATTGCCCGCTGCTGAAGACCAAATTCACTTTATTACATACTTATTTGTCACCGAAATGGGTCGATTTAATTTTAATTTTGTGTGCGTTTAATTATTTCAGCATTTTCTTCCAAATTATATGGAAATTATTTACGCTTCACTTCTATTACACATTTCAATAAAAACATGTTGGTAAAATTTGTGTTGATTTTGTTTTACAATAAGAAGTTTTCTTAACCCTTCGTATGCGGATGGTAAAAACATGCATGGAGTACATAAATAAAACATGAAAAAAGTGCAATAAGTGCACCAAAGAAAAGCACGGATCCATGCCTAAGCATACAAACGATCAACAGCCTATCATTAAAAATACATACATATGGCAAGCGTTGCCTACATTTATCAACTTTTTATTAACACAGCTTTGAAGGGCTACGTCGTAGCTCGTAGCCGTGGGATTCGTAGCGTTATTATTTTTAAGAGAGGCCAAAAAAGATCTACCTTCGTCATATTCGGCGAAAGTCTGAACGAAGGGAGCACGACCTATTTGCTACCCGGAAGCTTCTGCAGAAGTGCAATTAATCCCTACAGGTCAAGGATACAATAGTATACAATAATATCCCATTAACACTTTGAGTCCCAAGTGCCCGCTAGTCGGGTTCACCGTTCGTAGCCCATTTTCGCTACAAAGCGGAAAAACGCTGCTACGCGCTGTCGAGCGTAGCGCGTAGCGATTGTCGGCACTGTATTTGTTATGTTAGTGATGTTTACCCATTTGTATATGAGACGTAAATAAATAAGTAAGACATAGCTACGGTCATAATTTGGCAATGAAAGTATTAACGGCCTAAACTAGGATTCACTAAATATTCCGTCCGTAAACAGAGGCAGAAACGACATGTTTTTTTATAGACCTATATTTGCCTTTAGCGAGGAATAAACCCACGACCTATAGCTTCGTAGTCCGATACTGCAGCTCCTGGGCCACCCGTTCGTGTGTGAACTATGAAAATGTAAAATGAAAATCCCGTCTAGTCCCAGCGTGAAGGTAAATCTTATGTTATCTTATGTTATATCCGCCGCCTTTCAGGTTAACTCGACGCGATTGCCTATGACGTGCCTTATCACGTTCGATAAAGCTGTGCTTTTTACGATGCGGTTCAAGGCAGAAGCGAAGAGGTGGCGGGGAAAAATAATGTACCCAAAGTGTGAGTCGGAGGTACCTATAAAATAACTTATTATTTATTCGATATAAGTAAATCAATTTTCGCACAGCAACATATACAAATCTCCGGATGTTTCCCTTTTTTCGGTTTGATATTTTTAATAAGATAGCTAAAAGTAGGTAGGTATCCTACTAAATATTATAAATGCAAAAGTTTGTGTGTGTGTGTGTGTATGTTTGTTACCCCTTCCCGTGAAAACGGCTGGACGGATTTTGATGTTTGAAATGATGATAGCTTATACCATGGATGAACACATAGGCTACTTTTAATCCTGGAAAATTGAAAAGTTCCCGAGGGAATAACGATAATCAAATTCTACGCGGACGAAGTCGCGGGCACAGCTAGTTTTGTATAAACTCAGTGGAAAAAAACTAAGCGAACTTCCTTTTAAATTCTCAGTGGGCCCAATTTGAAACGGTATCGCCTAAATTTAGAACTGCCTAAACTTAAAATAAGAATGGCACCAAGCTGACAAAATCGATTTTGACTTTCTTATTTCAAGTTAAGTTACTTTTAAATTTAGCGAACACACTTTCAAAATTGGCCCCAGTGCCACACTGTCCTTAATTCATGCAGTTCTCAAGTTAAACGAAATAATCGCCAGTTGCCTTTTTAAATTGAAACTCGGATTATTCCTGGTCCCTGAGTCCGAGCGACACAGATAAATGGTCGCCGTTCACGTTTACCCCAATTCTCATAACTCGATTCGCGTCAAGACGCTACCTTAGCCCACCCTTTCAATATCAATCAATATCAATAATGCTATACCCTCGTACCTAGCTTGATTCATTTAGCAAGATACGTTTTATAGGTTGAAGGTTTTAATAACACATTTTAAAATGTTTAAATGAGGCTTTTACGCTAAAAGAAGCGATTGTGGCGTGTGTGGCTTAGTAAGACGCGCTACATGAACGTCTAATAATTTTTAATACCATATTAAATCCCTAATGCATCTCGGCGGCCACCTCGTACACAACACGCGTAGTTGAATACCTTAACCGCTATATAAGCATAATAACGTGTCTACGAGCGACAATGTGTGCGTATGTGTGTGTACGCCACATAAATAGCCCTCGATTTCCTGTCAATCGAGAGGAGCGGGGGAGTGAACCACCCGCGGGGGAGAGTGTCCGCTCTGTACGTAGTACGAGTATAAATCATATACGTTCCGTGTTCCGCTTCGATTTTGTGACATCGTTGCGTGATGACTAGAAAGAAACAATAGTAGTTTATGCAACGGTTGCATAATGATAGGCCTTCAAACACTAGTGCGGTTTTATGAAACGAGCTTTGCGAGTTTCATAATAAGATCGCACGTGTGTTTTAAGGCGAAATTATGCAGAGTTATATACATAACTTTATCTACACCCATATTATAAACGGCGACACGGCGACGATGGGGCCCCGCCAGCTGCGGCGACGGCGGCGCGCCGGCCTGTAGCTCATATCTGTATCGTATGACCATTACGATACTAAAATCGATACTGTTATAACATTACAGTACAGGTTGCTATGGTGGTCATTTCCTACGGTTTTTGATTACATTGTGGAGGTTTTGCGATATGGGTGTAGATAAAGTAATTTAAACAAATGTATATGAGCTAATAACAACGATAATTACGATTAAGCAAATTATGCAATTCGCACAGAACTTCCATTATTTACCTATGTGCAAACTGATTACTACGAGTACCTTCGTCCTGGGACACTTGCCCAGAGAGCCTGCCGACTTAGATACCACTTAATAAATGCCTAACTCTCAAAAGAGCGGAGCCCTATGCCATTTAGTGGACTCGTTTTTTTCCAATGCGACGTTTTCATTGTCAAGCAAACTCAAAGTGTACAGACTGTATTAATTCAAGCTAAGTCTAGCCAAAATTAATGGGTAATGTTCATCTTTTTAGTAAATTCCTATGAGTAGCTAAGGGTTTGGCTAAAAGGCTGGTCTTTATCACTTGAAAGCCATCGTCAAAGCCAAATAGTTATCATCTTAGTTAATGCATATGTTGTTATCCTAGATATATATAACTGGTTTAAGTTTTACGATACAACGTTAAAACTTCGCAGACCGCTTTTTAACGACATAGCGATCACCTTAAAAAGTGGTTACTATATTTAATTCCAAAATACAATAAAGTACTTTATGTTTATGTAAAATTTAAAGAATAAAGTAAAAAGTTCATAAAATCAATATATAGGACAATAAAATATTAGCAATAAACAACAAACAGATTTTTTGTTAAGAAATGGATTGACTCAAGTTACGAAACAACTTTTAGTGGTTCATCAATCACAATCGACATATTAAAAGCATTCAGAGGAACTTATGAAAACCGGAATATTACCTAAATACGAACATTGTTCCTAACTAACTTCTTAGTACTAACCTAAAGTCTTGATGGATCACTAAAACTTTAGTACTTCAATATTGAATGAGAAATAATATTTGTCCAAAGTCCAAATTAAAAAGCCATACTTATTTTTCATATAAAACGTGCGAATCAATAAGTTTTGTATAATATCAACGGTTCCGAAAACGGCGATAAATAAAAGTCCGAAGCAAGATTGAAAGAACTCGATCTTCCCATAGACGCGGACGCATGGTGTAAATGACAGATGTATTAGTTTTGCCCGGGCGTTATTTCCTGTATATTGTACCTACATTGACTTTGTACAGGCTTCAGAATCTATCAAGTTCCTCGGTTACCTGCTTATCTATGGTGCATGGTTGCACGCCTGCTCGATCTGCCTTTAGACATCGTCTCGCTACTGCCTATTAGACTCGTCGAGCCTGCAGGCCAGCAATACCAAGGACGGACAACCGTCATCTCAAGCAATTTGTCAGAATATATATATTTATTTATTAGCCAAATATAATTTAAGCGGCATGAAGGTGTACACCAAAGCGCCGCAAAAATACACACAATTACGTAGAAAATTACATAGAAAATAACATAGAAAAATAAACAATGAACATGGATACAACAAATAAAACAATAACTAAACAGCTACACATCCATCCACGCCTCGCAATATCTCATACACTCTCGTCATAAATTCACCCATCGACTTGCAAACAAATCGCATTCTGGTGCTGATGAAAGAAGCGAATTCAGCAAACGGAGTGCCCGAATGGCCGGGGAATTTTTGTGTGACACAGTGCGTGTATATATATATAATACCCTTGAATTGCTTACCGACCTTGCTACCGAATCAGGAAGGCGGGGCCAAATTAAACAAGCTATTGCACATTAATTATAGATCCAACCTGTGAAATAAAACATAACACAACCAAAAAAATAACATGGCGCCCAAACAGGGACCTTTATTATCTGACCCATGACTAGCAAATTTGTGAACGCCATCTCCCCTCAACACAAAACATTGTCTGACAACAAACTTTGAGAACAAAGCAATTACTTTTGAAGAAAACAATAAAATATTACCCGGTAAACTGATTTCGCTGGGCAAATGGAATAAGTCGCTGTCTGTCGATATTTACTATTTTATGTATTTTCGTGTAATGGGATTTCGACAGGATGAGGATTTAGTTGATGTAGGTAGCGATAAGTTTTTTCTGGTGAATATAGCATACCTATAGCATGCCCTTGAGAATTGGAGTATTTCATGAAGACTACATTTTGAAATAAATTTCAGATCGTCAATTTAAATTTCTGAGACTTTATATTTTTTGTGTTCAAGCTATCTACCGCGAGCTCTATGGTTTCTTTTTGATATACAATAATACTAGCGGACCCGACAGACGTTCTCCTGCGACTGCAGCGCCATCTGCCGGGCTGATTTGTGAATCTAAACCATCCAGGGCGCCACCCAAACGCATACAAAAAATTCATTCAAATTGGTCCAGCCGTTTAGGAGGAGTTCAGTGACATACACACGATATGTAAATATAAGCATATTATTTGGTACACAAGTTTCTAACCTCAAAATGCACGTTTGTCTAAAACAGCAATTTCCTTGCAAATAAAGCAACCAGAGATAATATTTTGGACGTCACTTTGCCACTTTTTAACAAACATTTTTGGCTCACCTATATAAAGGAAAAAGTCGTAATTGCTGTTTACATACATTCATAGTCTTAAAAAATGTAGAGCCTCCACTGTGTTGCCGGGTAATGTATCACAATTCCCGGCAAATTCGATATATTGACGGTAATCGGTATTATCTCTGGTAAGTAATATGGCGACGGCGCATCATTAAATATTCGTGTCATAAAAGAAAAACGGATTGCTTTGACTTTTGTTCGCGGACCCTAAATACAGCTAATCCTAGTTTGGCTCGTTAAGGCTGATGTTATATAACACCGTTTGTCCTTTGGCCGCTGGAACCCCAAAACCCGACACCGGAACGCCTTCCCAACTCGAATTTTATTACATCTGTCAATGAAGCACAATTCCCTTTGAAAATCGGAAATGCCCAGGGTTCGGTAGCAGGTCCGCAAAGGCGGGGCCAAATTGCCCAATTCATGCTCTGAATGGACGAATCAGAGCTTATTTATATTAGAAAGGTTTTGTTACAAACGAGGCAGGTTAATTTGATTTTTTTTTTGTACTAGAGATTGTAGTGGTAGAGCCAAACAGTAATCCTCACTAGATGATAACTGTTCGAATGGGCCAGCTCGACCGGGGTAGCACCGCACTCTCACAGAATATCGGCGTAAAGTAATAGCTTGCTATTGCGTTTCGTACGGTGAGTGACGAGATCCGGAGGCCTATTCCCTCATCGCCATCCCATCCCCATTCCCCATCCTCCGTAGACTGGCAACGCATTGGCAGCACCTCTGGTGTTGCAGATGTCCATAGGCGGCGGTGACCACTTTCCATAAGGTCGGGCCGTCTGCCTGTTTGTCAGTAAATTGAAATAAAAAAATAGTAGTTTATGCAACGGTTGCATAATGATAGGCCTTAAAACACTAGTGCGGTTCTCATAATAAGATCGCACGTGTGTTTTAAGGCCAAATTATGCAGAGTTGCATACATAACTTTATCTACACACATATTATAAATCCTCCATGATGGGTTCAGAAACAATATTTTCTGGCAACAAGTTATTTGTTGCAATCGTGGCTGCATATTTCCGATATCCGGCGCATTTTCACATCACACACACTCCGAGAAGACTACTTACTATTCATATTTTCAACTAAAATGTAAGTTACAAACAACTTTTTCTATTCAATTAATTCTACTTTCGTTCAGCAAAACACCACCATGACGCCGATTCGATCCTCCGTCAAGAACATTTTTTTTTAAATCATAGACAAACGGATGAAGTCTCTATTCTCACGTCACTCGAGATCAAATATTGTGCAGTTTATATTAAAAAAAACATACTGAATTGACGTTTCGTATCAATAACTGTTTTAATATCTATGGATACTAGAATAGAGACCCACTTGAGTTTTGACAGCTGTTCCAAATTTAATCTCATTTCTTTACTAAAAACGATAAAGAAGTCATGTTATTTCTTTATCGCAGCACTGGTTTTTCCTAATTGGTTGTCAAAATGGTGGTCATTTCCTACGGTTTTTGATTAACCAATGGAGGTTTTATGATATGGGTGTAGATAAAATACAATTCAAAATTGCAAACGCATTGATTTGATTGATTTATATATACGAATATACGTCACCGTAAGGGCAAAATCTCTTACGCCCTCGACAATAAAGTCTGTTTCAAATATTTTTTTATCACTTTGTCCGCGTTGGTATTTTTTACAATCGCGTGCGAAAACCATTCTCACTTCAGTCGTATTGTAATAACAGCTGAAGTGGGGAAAAAATGCAAAGAGCCACAAACGTAAGTGACCCATCAAAAATCTTAAATCGTCAGCTTAAAAGCTATTTTTGTCTGAATCATTGACTTACAAAAGTGGCAGCACAGTATTCGATCGAGGTATCGCGATCCTCAATTTAAGTCCCTTTCGGCTAAACTTGTCGGGGCAAATGAAACCTCCATGTAACTGGGAACTAAAACGTCGGCCGTAAGTGGATTACGACTATAAAGATTCGTCTAACTTCAGACTAGTTAGCTCTTTTTATTACGCTGTTACTTCACGAAAACCGCATTAATATGGGGCCCTACTTCTAATAAACCGCTTCGATTCTGGCTGCTCCACGCCGAGTGGTTTACTTCTAAACCGTTCGTCTTCCGATTGGTGATTTATTTATTTATTAAGAAGTTCAACAGCGGTATCAGTACATTGTTACAGTGGTAGAATATGACAAATTGAGGGCCAATTACAGAACTTCCTGAATAGGACTGAAAAGATGCGTGGCTTAAAAACTAGAAACTAAGAACGAAAGTGTATGTGTGTGTGTGTGTGGTTGTGTGTGTGTGTGTGTGTGTGTGTGTGTGTGTGTGTTTGTGTATGCTTGGCCATATGTAGTGTAGTTACCAGTTTATTACTTTTAATTAAAGTATGTATTACGCCTATTGTTCCCTTACTTTATTTTGTTAGTGTATGCTTTTTTTTTGTTCTTTTTGTGGTGTTCAATAAAGAGTATTGTATTGTATTGTATTACTTACTACCTTCATTAATAATTATTTCTTTCACCTTATTTTTAAAAATATTTTTGCTGTCAGTGAATGGGTCAGTACTGCTATAGCAATTATTGTATGCTTTACAGATTCTGCTAAGTACAGAATTACTGCCGTATTTAGTTTTATGAAATATGGTACATGTAGGAGACCAGTGTGCCTGGTTCGACGGGTAGGTGTTTTGTAGAAGATGCTACCAACGAAATCAGAACAGTCAATATTGCCGTTAAGCACATCGTGTAGTAGTGATGTAAAGATAGCAAAAATTATTAATCTTAGTTAAATAACACGTTTTATCTACACCCATATCATAAAACCTCCATAGTGTAATCAAAAACCGTAGGAAATGACCACCATTTTGACAACCAATTAGGTAAAACGAGTGCTGCAATGTTATTCCCGTATCGTTTTTAGTATAGAAATGAGATTAAATTTGGAACAGCTGTCAAAACTCAAGTGGGTCTCTATTCTAGTATCCATAGATATTAAAACAGTTATTGATACGAAACGTCAATTCAGTATGTTTTTTTAATATAAACTGCACAACATTTGATCTCGAGTGACATGAGAATAGAGGCTTCATTCGTTTGTCTATGATTTTTAAAAAAAATGGTCTTGACGGAGGACCGAATTGCCGCCATTATGTTGGTGTTTTGCTGAACGAAAGTAGAATTGTTGTTGAATTGAATAGAAAAAGTTGTTTGTAATTTACATTTTAGTTGAAAATATGAATAGTAGTCTTCTCGGAGTGTGTGTGATGTGAAAATGCGCCGGATATCGGAAATATGCAGCCACGATTGCAACAAATAACTTGTTGCCAGAAAATATTGTTTCTGAACCCATCATGGAGGATTTATAATATGTGTGTAGATAAAGTTATGTATGCAACTCTGCATAATTTGGCCTTAAAACACACGTGCGATCTTATTATGAAACTCGCTAAAGCTCGTTTCATGAAAACCGCACTAGTGTTTTAAGGCCTATCATTATGCAACCGTTGCATAAACTACTATTCCGGGGTAAGATTCTCTCACTTGTCGACCTCCTATAACACTCGATGACGAGTCCCATATCAGTTTTATTTATTTGCAGCAGCCGTACCTTATTTTACGAGTGGGAATTATATTTTTTTTGTATAATTATGTTTCTTACTACCTACAAAGTGTAGCATATCTAAACCAACCCATTAGAAGAATGTTGTTACCCAATATATCATAATGATATTAAGGCTTTAATGCAAAATAAAATTTGCATTTTTGTTCTAGTTCCTTTTATGTATGTTGTGTTAATGTTGCAATACATTACGTCTGAAATTCACGTTTACATGCTTTTAAAAACTTCTTATTTCAACTCGTAATCGCGCGATTCCACGAGTTTATTCGTGTACGTATTTTTGCCTCATGGGAGATTCTTTCCACATTAATTTAGCATTTTTCATAAACAAATTTTAAACGAATGAACGTGACTAAATTCATCGCGAATATTATAGATATTCCCCGGATGAATTTGGATATTGGATGGATATGTCGGGGTCATGGATATTAATCATAATACGTGTAGTTATTTCTCTGTTTAAGTAATACCTATACAGTAAGACGCATCGTTACTTAGTATCCAAAGTACAACATATCCGTCTCGATTAGATTATTTACGTAATGGTGATTAAGATTATTCTATTATATACTCAAAAAATTGGGCTTAAGTAAATGTCTTTATATAATTTTAGGATAACGAATAGGAACCCAGCCCGACGGGGAGCCCCGTATTGCGATCACGTGTCCGCGGCACTTGAACTAAGTATATTAGAGACTTTTACGGCACTCGTAAAATCCCTTGGGAGGGCCTCATTCTCCCTCATCTGATAGACGTCAAGACAACATTAATATTAAGTATCGATTAAATTGTGTATTTTCCGAAAAAAGCAAAGCCTGAGTGAGAGGCGCGTGTGGAGAAAATGTATCTCTTCATTCAGAAAACGAGAAAAAAAGACAGAGCTAACGTTATCTCAACTTTTAGAGTATCCCAACTGAATCGAAGCTCAATCTTAGTAACCATTGCTTCACAGTTTGATATCACAGCAACTATACGTTATGTTCATTATCATAAGGCAATAGACAGTAGCACTATATAACAACACATCAATAACCGAGCGTTTACGACCGAGTAAAGAGACTAATATATGGGAGTAAGGTTTGCTTTTACACAGTGTATTGACTGCTAGCAGATGCAAGTACGGTCAGTGCCGCAGACCATAGCCGGGTGATCTCCGCTACCACCATTAGAGGCAAAAAGCCTTAAGTGGTGGGGCTAGAAGCAGGCGCGGGGAGCGCATAACCTTTAACGCATCAATCACAGCTCTTTAGAAACCCCGCCCGCCCTGCAAGATTGGCAGCTTTATTTACTAATTAAAGTTAGGCAAAGCGGTGATTTTAGGATATTTGGTCTGTGGTCAGTGCTAGTAGTACCTACCAGTAACATTGGATATAGTCATTGGTAATAAGATTGTAGCGGACTATATCGATCCCTTGCAGCTCAAAGGGCGTAAAGGACAAAACAGGACATTTCAGGAGAAGCAAAACACGAAAAAATAATAATATTTTGAACGTAGTTTTTTTGTTTAAAGATATATATTAAAGTCTTCTACGGCAAAAGTACTTAATATTTTGAGTATTTTCACGTTGTTACTTTATAAATGATCGCTGCATCATATTTGCCGAAATAATTTTCCTTTACGACCAATTTTTTTGTGCGAACATGTCCTTTACGACCCATGAAATATCACTCTGTATAATAATAACATAAGTTCGTAAATCAAACGTTATAATTAATAGATTTATACGACTATTTCTTGAATACGTAAAATATTTTTTTTTGGTTTCTACTTATTATTGTTAGGAATAAAAAGCATAGTTCGTAGAAACTATGACTTTTACGTTCCTTGTTTGAAGGAAATTTGTTTTGTGCTATATTCCCTTAAAGAGATAAGTTCGTCTTTGCACAATACAGATTACATGTCAAATATTTGTAACTGTTTTTATATGCAATCAAAAGTTTACATTCATACATTTAATTTCAGCCACCGTTCAACGTTTTCTTAATAAACTGGATATCAACGTAATGACGTTGATAAGTCAATTTATTATGACAAGGTCCTATGGTAGGTTCCAGTCCAAATGGTTCCACGAACTATAAATATGGCAAAGGTAGGATGTAATGATTTCGCTAAGAACAGATAACCGGTATTATATCGGTTTTTAATCGACAAAAACCGAAGGAGGAGATTCTCAATTCGACGCCTATATTTGTTCTTTTTGTCAGTTATTTAATTAGTATTTATTCAATACCACTTATAGAAAAATGAACCCAGACACACAAGGCAAAAACAATGACAGTGTAACGATGTTTTACGTTATAGTTTGACCACAAGCGCTGTACCGCGCCTTGGGTGGCGCCGGACGTGAGAGGGGAAGGGAAATGGAAATGAATACCCCCCCTCCCAATTTCCGCGCCGCGAGCACCCCGAGTCTCGCCGCGCAGCTACCTAAGGCTCGATACAGCGCTTGTGGTCAAACTATAGAAACTCATCCGTGATACCGTACAGAAATATCACACTTTGAAGTGAAACCACTGGATAATAGTGTACTGTGTGTGTTTCTACCTCAATATTGTTTATTTTGCTACACCTATGTGTTCAAATGGACATTACAAGGGAATTGCTTTCTGCTACTTACGCTTATGTACTATTTTATGGCTATGAAAGTAAATAAATTAAAGGTGGGCTACTCGGTTTACTTAGTAACTGAGTGAATTGAGTTTTACTATGGTTTAAGTATATAAACGCTTCATTCGTATAGAATCGACGACAGTGTAAACAAACACATAAGCTTATGCTGAATTTATCAAAAAAATTATTCGTATTCAGAATAATTGTCCTCCTCTCCTCTGCTGCACTGGCAGTGAAGAAATAGCATAGAATGCGTGCAGATGCTTATCATCCTGGCATGTCGTAAAAGTCGACTAAGGGACGGGTCCTCTCCAACATGGTGGACTATCTGTATGGGCGATGGGCTGATCACCTGTCACCATACGGTTCATCATACCATCTTAGGACTAATTAATCGAACGTGGCCACAAGTACTCTTGTGGCTCTGCCCACCCCAATAGGGATTTCGGGCGTGATAATATGTATGTATGTATGTAGAATAATTGTACATAACTTAATTTACATTATCTATCTATACATATAAAACAGTACCGTGACTCACTTATAGACAACGCACAGCCTAAACGGGTGGTCCTAGAGGATTGAAATTTGGAGGAGACTTTTCTCGAGTACCCTAGAGGTACACTAAGGAGGGATTTTTTGAAACTCCATCCCTAAAGGGGTGAAAAGGGGTGATAAAGTTTGTATGGAAAATACTGCGTTCGAAGCTGTGGCTGGTCCGCTAGTTAATAATATTCCTAATGAATTTTGAAGTTTTGATCTGCGCGTAGGTTGAATGTTTTTGTAATTTTTTTCATCGTCATCATAATAAGCCGTAAGGACGTCCACTGCAGGACATAGGCCTCCCCTAAAAGTGGGGGGATCTGCCATAGGCGCCACGCTTGGCAGGCGGTTTGGCGACCGCAGTTGGTTATGATAGTACTGCGGCTGGCGGACAGAGGGTGCCTTCTTAAACCCACGACAGCACCCACGGACGATTTTGATTCTGGTTGATTTTTACAATGTCAGAATACCACTTCTCACCAAGTGAAGCATGAAGGTGGAAACATAAGGCAGACTCTAACCACAGAGAGATATAATTATACAATAAACGCAGAATAAACGCCGACAGCGTGAACGATACAACGCGTGTTATCGTGAGAAACGACGTAATTACCATTGTAGTCCGCAATATTTCCGGCGATATATTAAAAGTTTTCACCGGACACCACAATAGCTAGCATATCGGTTAGCAGATATTAGGTACGTTTTAATTTTAATATCAAATTTGCATTTTATTTTGTGCAACGGAAGCATTTTCTGCAAGATATGGAAAAATGTGAGTCTGAGCGCGATCTCGCCAACAAACTGTTGTCAGTTTGGCGAGGAAATTATTTTTATAATAATGTTATGTACGTTTTGGAGAAATAAACTAAAAAATAAAATAAAAAAAAACTATCATCTGACAAATTCTCAATCGGGAGCAAATGCGGCGTTTCTTCTCAGCAGATGTCAAATTTCAAAGCGCTTGTAGCTTCAGACATGGAAAAGAGCCCATGTGGTCTACTTGCAAAATAAATATTTTCATTGACGAAAACTCCTAGTTTCGGACGTTACTGCTGCTCAACCCAGCCACTAAGCCTCAGCTGATCAGGCTTCATGATTCAACTCTCTTAATCATTGTACGACTTATCGGCCGGGAGGGTATTGGTCAAGAAAATCTGTTGCTGGCTCGCGGACCATTACTTTTGTTTTGGTAAAAAAACTAGAGATGTAACGGATAGTGGTTTGGCCGGCTACCGGATAGCGGATATCCGGCATGGCCATTGGGCGGATAGCCGGATATCCGGCAACTTGATATACGGCTGCATGTGAGCTATCTCTAATGGTTTTTATTTGTTTTCTCCTATTTTTGATCCAAGCTGTTACTATCCGCAATCCAGCCGGATAGTAAAATCATGGCCGGATAGGCCGGATACCGGATAGTATCCGGATATCCGTTGCATCTCTAAAAAAACCCCCCTTTTATATTAAAGTTTGTTTTTCATTGATCTTTTCTTCCAGTTGACTAGTTTTTGTATCTGAAGACGTGGTGTATGCAGCTGGCTGGTGGATACCTTGGTCCAGGCCAGGCCCCTCTTAAGAAAACTTATTATTTTTAATAAATAAGCCTATTGCTTCCCGCAGGTACGTATAGGTCGTTAACAGGACGCAATACGCAAAACGTGCAGCCGTTTGTCTCTATCGTATACCCATTTACCGAGGCATTAGGTGAATTCCAGAATTTATGTATTTGCGTAAGTTCATAACTTGTACAACTTAAGTTAAAGTTTCGTGTCAGAAAAATTGTGACATAATAATATAATGAATCATGACGCCTTCATTATACGTTGAATGCAAATAGAGATGTTGACGTTGAATCATATCCTGTAAACATAATTATACGCAATACATTAAATAAAAATAGTTTTTAAGTGATAACCTACTATCGATCGTCACGTGACTACGAACCCCAATCAGAGCGCAATGACGTCACGAACCTCAAAACAAAAAAAACGAACTATCAAATAGTATCAGCGCATCAACGATTTCTCGACAAATGAACAATTGGTTTGAACGTATAACATTATAATTATTAGAATGGAGATAGGATTTGTGAAGAGAGACAGTGCTAACTTGCCGAAGATGGATCTTGACGAATGGCGATCTACTACTGTGCGTTTTTTAAGACACTTCCTGCCACGTACGGTGAAATTGTGGAACCAACTTCCATCAGCGGTGTTCCCGGACTGTTTTGACATTGGGGCCTTCAAGAGAAGAGTTTATTTTTCCCTAAAAGGTCGGCAACGGCTCAATGACTCCTTCGGGGTTAGTGATGTTTATGGGCGGCGATAATCACTTACCATCAGGTGACTCGCAAGCTCGTTTGCCTTCCCTTATATAAAAAAAAAAAAAAATACTTTAATGGTTGCAAATTTATTTAAAAAAAATTAAGAACTCGCCTTTCTGTGAATATTAAAATCCGGCATGATACTGCCAAAAATAATAAATCATGTCACTGGCAGTAGCCTCTTTCTCCTTGTTAATTATATAAAAATTAATTATATATTAATAAGTACCACTTTAAAGTTAGTACTAGCATTGTATTATGTAGTAACCTCTATTTTTTTTGGGAAAAATATATTTTAATCAAAACAGGCGAAAGCATTATGTAAACGTTAAATTATGTTTCGTAACCAGAAATTAATTATATATATGCTCGGTTTTGTCATTTTAATTAAACGTGGGCGTGGTTTTAGCTGTACGAAACTTATTTGTTTCTTTAAAAGCTTTGAGTTATGGAAATTAACTGAGATAGCCGGGCGAAGACAAAGTACGCTAAGAATTATTTCATTACAGGATAACTTTGAAGACGTCATGCAAAACCAATAATTATTCCGGCACAGTTGAAGACTGCCAATATAAGACGTTATAAAAATCATATTCAACATAACTGTAGCTAAGGAACTTATTAAAATAATTAATCAATATAGTATTTGTCACCCTACTGACAGGTACATTTTTTTTCCAGGGACAGGGTAGGCAATCTTCCACCAAAATAAGATATGAAAAATTAGAACAAAATTAAATAAAATTTTATAAGGTGTAAAACTTTTAAAATTTTGTAATTCTTGTAGCATTTATAGTTCGGCATCGCAATTTTTTTAATGCCAATTTTTAATTAGTTAATACTATTCGATCCGACAGATTTACTAACAGACATTTATAAACCCCACTCTAGGTATGTATAATAATGTAACAGAGAAAAACCCAATATCAAAACTAAATGTTTTTCTACGTTTTTTTAATCATTTTGCGCCAGTACCAATTCAATTCCGCGCGGATTGCGAATAACCGTTGAATGGCGATTCGGTGCGGATTAGAGAACGGATAAAAACCGATTCCTGGTTCGTTAACCCATTACACCTTTATTTGACTAACATGTCACGATTTAAAGTTGATAATGGAATAAACTGTGAATAAACAACATAAATTACGTAATAATTTTCTTCATAAATCCGTAGTAATATTATAAATGCTAGATTAATGGCCGAATTCAAAAACGCCACTTGAGCACTTGATTAGATATTAAATAGTTAAATGTCCGTCAACTAGTTGTCAACCTGTACAGAAACGTCACTGAAACGTCACTTTAATTAAAGATCAATTTGAGTGGCCTTTCTGAATTCGGCCATATTAATAAGTCTGTCTCTCAGTTTGTTCTATTTTCAAGGCTTATCTTCTGAACTTAATCTGTTTGACATCCAAAGATGAGCACGGGATGCACTGGTTCTGGGTGGACAAAGTCGCAGGCAATCAGTGTATTTTTTGTACAAATGAACGCGACCCAGAATCTATCACTTTTAAATCGGACTAATCGTAGAATTGGTTAATATTTCTTGTATATTTCTATTATAATAATAATAAATTAGGGGACAATCTTTACACAAATCCATCTAGTCCCAAAGTAAGCTCTAAAGGCTTGTGTTATGGGTACTAGACGGCGATATACATACAATATAGACAAATACAAATACATTTTGGATGGATGTATGTTTGTTACTCAATCACGCCAGAACGGCTGAACAGATCTAGATGAAATATGGCACAGATATAGATTATAGTCTAGAATAGCACATAGGCTAGTTTTATCCCGGAAAATTTAAAAGTTCCCGAGGGAACTATAACCGAATACCACACAAACGAAGTCGCGGGCAGAAGCTAGTACTTAAATACATAGGAAACATTCAAGACTCAGGAACAAACATTGGTGCTCATCACAAATATTTGGCCTCACGGATCGAACCCGGGACCCTTCGGAGGCAGGTTCACTAGGTAAGGTACCAAATAAACTAACCGTAAAATAAATATTGAACAAGTTTTGATTTAAGTAGCCTTTTGGAGCTGACACATGTCTTTTTAATATGTTTGAAAATTACTTTTTCCGGGTCCTGGGTCCGATGGGGTGTGCGCGCCGGGTCCAGCGGGGATCATTTTCTTATAGAAGTAGCGCGCAACCGATGCGCCATACAGTTTATTCTATACACCTGGTGGTAATTCACGGTGTACAATGGCAATAAAAAAAAATCTGTCAAATTTTTATTTCATTTCCTCGCAAATGTTATGAAAAACATTGTGTGTATCACGGGCACTAAGGGGATAAGAAACTCGAGTCATTAAAAACCCTCCGCCTTCGGCGTCGGGCTTCTAATAGACTCTCGTTAGTTATCCCTTTCTTACGGCCCTAGATGCACAATGTACTATAACACACTTGTAGCGAAAACCATTATTATCACCAACATTCAATCCAATAAAACGTCCCGCTTACATAAAATATGTCCGCGCTATCCACCCGGCAAATACATACGTGCGAGCGCATTACGGAGCACAAACATCGCGGGGAATATTTCGGCAAACACACAGTGGGTAAGTAAAATAAATATAAGTCCAAGGATTGAACACGTCCTGCTGGAAGGAGCTTTCTATTGATAGAATTCCCTACCAGTTGCCCAGCCTGCCTACAAGCCGATTCCTGATGTGATGACTTTACCAAGCTACAAAGCTACGGCTAGCTGTCAGTGAAATCCATGTTACTGTGGGCGAGAGGGCCGCCCGACGTGCAGATCCTGTTCGCGACGGACCTCGCCGACTACCGGATACACTTTTTCTGCTTCTTGTCACAGAATAGATAATAGTACTAAGGTACAGAAGAATCACTCTCTAACAAAAACGGTGTTTAGGTACGAAAATATGCCTAATCATGCCTTCTCTAATGCATAAAACGTGCTCTTTCGAGTACGCTAGGGTTGTCAGTTTTTATCCGCGTCATCCAACGACAACGACGCGCGAATCGGCCAGCGAGTGAGCGAGCGGCAACCTCCTGCTATTTACAGCTCCGAGCAACGCGACGGCCGAGCGTACCTAAAGTGAGGAGTGAAACCCGCCTGTTCTTGTAGGCTAAATTAACACATTTCACTAAGATGGTAGAGATGCTGTACGAGCGGGCAGCTACTAATATGAAACACGATTAATACTTTTTTTCTTATATTATAAGATCAAGCGGTACAATGGTGCCTCTTCAGCGGCCCTGTGATGAATGACGATCTGGGCACGCGTGGCCGACGCTCTAATATTGTTTAAAATTTGAATTAAATAAAGAATTAGAAAGACAGACACATCAGCAACACGCTTGTCCAGTTACAAAAAACTCTTAGAGCAACCTTTTTGCTTTACATTACTCTAACTAAATGTCTGACTTGCTACAGTTCTTATTATTCCGGCTTCCCTTAGGAAATATTTGAAGCTTCGCCACTATTCTCTACTATTTGAATTACTGGCTCTCCTCTAATCGGCTGCTAAGTTATTTACTATATCGTTACAAAAGCGTCAAAATCGCGAATGTCAAAGTCAAAGACGCACAAAACAAAGAAACAGACGCGGTTTTCATGTTTTAGTGACGGTACAGTAAATCACTTAGCAGTACCGAATAGAGGCTAAGAACCCTATAAACATAGGTACCACGCCTCAAAAGGAATCCAACCCAATTAGGTTATTCGTCGGATTCAAAAGAAACTTTCGGATATTCTACAGAACCAACTCTTACTGTATTTATTTTATAAATTGGTCCTCCTTATAACCATAATAAAAAAAAATTAACACCAGCCACATCCAGCACCATTTATTTCGCGCCAAAGTCGTTTCCTCGTAAAATTTTGAACAGCAAAGCCTACACCGTTGTAAATAAGGCTTTACAACTCCCCCCTAAACCCCCTAGTTACAAAACACAGCTTAGATCAGCGTGGCTAGTTGCAAAAAAACACTCGGTGACAGTTAAATACACGTGCATGATAGATGTAACCATCTAAAAAATTATGAGAGAGCAATCATGTTTGAACATATATCCAATAGACTCCGCATAGCCGGGCGATCCCCTCTGCCAGTATTAAGAGGCTTGCGGGCTAGTTTTTCGGCAATTGATTTCGCGATTCGGGCTATCCCCAAAAAGATTACATATCACATCACTAATGGAGAAAAAACCTTTGAATGTAAACGTATGAGGATAGCCCGAATTGCAGCAATACATTGCCGAAAAACTAGCCCCTTTACGAGCCCCTTTAGAGGCAGCAAGCCATAAACGGCAAGGCAACAGGCAGGCGATAACAACGCTCTAAAAACCCTGCACGCCCCGCAAGCCTGGCAGCTTTATATGCAAGTAAAAATTAACCTAAGTCCTTTTAGTATATTTGGTCTGTGAGTTTGAGAGAGAATAAATCGATTGGGATTTAAAGAGTCAAATATATTAATATCCTAATGATTGCACGTGCACTCGGAATTATATGGAGATGTTGTGGTTTTATGTAATGACATCGCATCAATGTTTGTAAACACATAATTATAGACCGCATCTGCTCATGTGAATTCAAACATTTCATGCAATCTTCGTCTGGTCAACAAAGTATAATAAATCGACATACAAAGTTACCTATCTATGTAAGTTAGTAATGTTTATGAATAAATAATATTTTTATTTTGTTATCAAGATGTAATGTTTTTATTTTTTAAATAGACCTTTTAAAGTACACCGGGCTTTATTGGAGGAATAATGACTTTACCACCTAGAAAACCACTCCCAAGAATTCCGACGCCTGACGATAACAATATTATTTGTAAATGGAAACGGTTTTTTAGGCCCAGCGGTCCTGCTGTTACCCTCAATAAGCTGTGTATGGGGTGTCTCAAAATTGTAAAGTCAATTTAGCGATGACGCAACAAGCAATCAAACCGTAGATTAATGGAGATACAGGATGATTCGTGTACGTTGCAAACTTGAATATTGAGGTAGAATTTGATATAACTACGACATTCGATATAGTTTACTCAATTTTGGTAAGGTTTTGTCTTGCTGAAATGAGAGAGGCCATGATTATTGGAAGCATAATTTTGGGCAGAGGTTTGAGTAAACATTTATTCTGAATTAAGAATAATGCCGAGTTAATCACGGTCCCAAATGTCTGCGCGTTTATCGCATCAACACTACAAAGGAGTTTTTACTCGTTATGAAAATGAAAACGAAAATGAAAATATTTATTTTGCAAGTAGGCCACATGGGCTCTTTTACATGTCTGAATCTACCTGCGCTTCGAAAGGTGACATCTGCTGAGAAGAAACGCCGCAAGAACACCACGATGTACGTCTATGAGAGCATTTACCCTTTGAACGCTACGACCAAATGCGAAAATGCGTGCCGGGGGCGCCAACGACGCCATCAGCCGACTTAAAATATGGCGTGGCGTCCGCGGGACAAAACAATGCTGCCGTGACTTGCCGACTGTGACTTTTAAAGGGTTAATAAAATCACATAATACATACATAACATCACGCCCGAAATCCCTAATGGGGTGGGCAGAGCCACAAGACTACTTGTGGCCACGTTCGATTAATTAGTCCTGAGATGGTATGATCATCAGGTTATATACGTCCCACTGTTGGGCACAGGCCTCTCATAATGACAGGGACCCGGCAGTCCCCACGTGGGCATAGTGCGGATTCGGGACTTCACACACATCTTTGAATTATTAACATGAGATTTGAAAATCTCGGTGCGAAGCGGTATTTGAACCCACTACTCTGACCCAGAGGTCGCGCATCAGACCACTAGGCTACCACTGCACAAATGCGTGTCTGTGTGCTTGCGACGAATCTGATGACACGTAAGTAATTTATTGAAATCCACCCAGCCTCGAACGAATTCAAGGCACAAAGACAGACATAACAGACAGACATACAAAAATTGCTTACGCTGTTGGCTACAACAACATCTTTCGGACACATTTCAACATCGGAAGTATTTGAAAAAGTGCGATATTTCAACACTGGAAATCAGGAAATCAAACCTGAGAATCGGAGCGTTCTTACTTGAGAAAACACTTTAAATGTATGGTGTATATTTTACTTAAATTTTTAATTAAGTGAATTTCTAAAAATGTTTTACATCTTAAAACAAAACTTGTTTAATAAACATTGTCTGGAACATTGTAAAGTGACCTAGGCAATATACCTTTCAAACAACTCGATTTGACCTTTAGGAGAAATCCTAACAAAGACAAGTTAATTAAATCTGCATACGATTATAAACACTTTATCATTGAGTTAGAGTTGAATTTCCCTTGGAATTGTTCGACCTTGCCCGTGTATGTGAACTTGCTAGTGTCAACAAAACAGTAGAATGTAAAGGGAATTGAAATAATAATCTTTAAGCAAAATAAGTAATTTTAATTAAGTAGATGAGTTTTTATTCGTTTTAGTTTCATTGTTTCATGTTTGAGCAATTTTTTTGTATGTTATTTGTTATCTAATTTTAATTTGTGATAAAAACCCGTCATTCGTAAAAATATGGGCATGTTAGGCGGTTACAAAACTTTATTGCTACCTATAATTAACAGAACATGCCAAGCAGCAAATACGTACAAAAACAATAAAATTACTTAACCATATCAATCTATAATCGCGGCTCGGTCAACAGCATCGAAAAAAAAAACGGTTCGAAAAGCAAAAAAAAAATTGAAAATCGTCGGTTAGAAGCCGCACGTTGAATACACGTGCCTATGTTGCGTAACGTGTAATCTGTAATACTCTGTAACGGATTGTGTAATAAGAGAGAAAATAGCCGCGCTGACATTGGCATTACTTAGTGAAAGTATAGCCTAGAAACGTTAGACACACGATATTGAAGTCTAACCCGAGCTAATAGAGTTTGAATTAGGAATGAATAGATTTATAAATGTCACTGGCCATCGCGGTCAATCAGGTTCTCTTTTTGAATATAATTCACTAGTTTGTCGCTAGTGATGTCATGTTCGACAAT
Organism: Tortricodes alternella; assembly: GCA_947859335.1. Lineage (NCBI taxonomy): Eukaryota > Metazoa > Arthropoda > Insecta > Lepidoptera > Tortricidae > Tortricodes > Tortricodes alternella. Next base: position 7,989,053 of record OX401986.1, read on the forward strand.
CGAACCGTTTTGTGAATAACAAGTTTGAATTTCGAATTGACGTTACAGTTCACTGGCTGTTATTGGGTGTAATTGTTATTTTTAAATATTAATACGAATTACGAACGTTGATTTAAATTCTGAACTTGACATGTATTTTGCATCGCCCGAAGCTTTTATGCCAATTAAGTTTATGAACCATGATTGATAAATATTTCGCTTAATTCTGCGTATTCAATTTATCATAATAAAAAAGGTTGAACATTTTCCGAGTACAAGAATGTGCAAGTACATTTTGTTACTCAAATATAATACTTAAGCGAGTATGATAAAGTCACAAATCGCGTACCTTTAGGATTTTATTTGTTAGCTCAACTCTCCGAATTGTTCATTTCTTTTTCACTAAATAAATATGTTTTTAAGCAACCACGGCGATTAATTATTCGTCGATGCACGAAATACATTCGTGACTTAGTTTAACATGTGTTTCATAACATTTCTGAATCGATGAGTAGCGAAATAATTGGCAATTGTATGGTAAATTCGTGATGGAAGAACGTGAATACGTGATAATTAAATAAATGGTTACACTAATTTCAATCCACTATTTTAGGTGCATCGTCCACTGCTGGCTAGCAAGCGACAAGAGAATGTTACCTGGCTCTATTGACACATTGCTCCTACACTAGAACAGCGCCTCTATTCGCGAACGCTAAGTGATGTTGTAGCGACTCGCGAGCGAGATCGCTCATCCCACTCTTCCGCACGACGCGTAATGCGTAAGAGCGAGATGCGAGTCTCGCTCGCGGGTCGCTGCAGTATCACTGAGACGTTCCCGAATAGACGCCCTCGGATTTTGTTGTGTAGGTTATGTAAAAGTGTCGGGACAAAACCGTAACAGGAAGAGCTTTATTTGTTGTTTTTAATCTTGTTTAATTTTAAGATTATCGTAAATTGGTTTTATTTCATTGTTGTCCTAATAAAACTCACTCACTCCTTTTAATTTTTAGGGTTCCGTAGCCAAATGGCAAACAACGGAGCCCTTATGGATTCGTCGTGTCTGTCTATCTGTCTGTCTGTCTGTCCGTCCGTATGTCACAGCCACTTTCTTCCGAAACTATAAGAACTATGCTGTTGAAACTTGGTAAGTAGATGTATTATGTGAACCGCATTAAGATTTTCACACAAAAATAGAAAAAAAAACCAAAGAATCTGGTTCTTCACCATACTTAAAACAGAAACTCAAAATTTTTTTTTCATCAAATTCTACTTGTGGGATATCTATGGATAGGTCTTCGAAAATGATATTTAGGTTCTAATATCGAATATGAATAGTTTGCGCGAGAGACATTTCCAAAGTGATAAAATGTGTCCCCCAACCTGTAACTTCTAAAATAAGGGTTGATAAAACCTAAAAAAAAGTATATGATGTAAATTATTATGTAAACTTCCACCAGAAATTAGTTCGAATGAAATCTAGTAAGTAGTTTTTTTTAATACGTCATAAATCACGGAACCCTTCATGAGCGAGTCCGACTCGCACTTGGCCGCTTTTTTAATGATTAGACTGATTATGCTCTGAGAAACGGCCCCAGATGTCAAGTCAATCATTGAACGAACTTAAAACAGTTGCTTATTTTGATCGGTACGCAAACGGAGCAGTTACGGCTAACGACTTCTAAATTTAAATTCAAATTCAACTACGTTCCAATTTCGATTTAAGATAGCATAATCTTCCGCCAATCAGCAAACGGCACGAGTGACATAATCGCTGGGTTTGATGCATGCATACAACGCTCAAATTAACAAATCATCATCACTTCATCACTATCACTATCACTATCACTATCACTTCATCACTACATAGTATAAAACAAAGTCGCTGTCGCTGTCTGTCTGTCACTATGTATGCTTAAATCTTTAAAACTACGCAACGGATTTTGAAGCGGTTTTTTTTACTAGATAGAGTGATTCAAGAGGAAGGTTTATGTGTATAATATATGGATAATATTGTAGAGAAACACTGATAAATTTAGAGGTTTCTAATGTGATGTCGTAAATAAACTAATTATTTTGCGCTTACATTGCAAACGCTGGCTGTACCCCACGAGATAAATCAAAATAATGTACTACAGTATTGTACACCTTAAAAAGGTCAACAAAAAAGTCCGCGATGGTATATGTCTATCTCTTAAGGATAACCCACAATAACCATTTTTTATCCTTAACATTTTACGGGAAAAAATAGGCTTATTTACGAAGTGATTTTAAGCAATACAACATTAATCCTTATCCAATTAAGTACCTTAAATACATTGTCCATTTAATATAGATCAATATGGCCCTTTACAGCATGTAATTTAAATGAATATTTCCGAAGATATTACAGATTTAAAATGCAGGGACATAGCACTTTATGATTAACAGCGATCGGACGCGCGTTTATCGGAGCTCTCTGGAACATGTTTGTATTGTCTAATGACAAAAAAGCTGTAAACGTTGTTTATAAGGACATTCTGTAGTAGGTAGGTATATTTAGTATCAGCATTGCACCCGTGCGAAGCCGGGGCGGGTCGCTAGTGAACTTATAAACAATCTTTATTTTGAGTGGAACGTGACAGAAAAAATCCCCGTGCTTACTTTTAACCTCTTCAACGCCAAGCATGTCTGAGAAGTAACACGAATTTCAACCTTACATCAATCTAATGAAGGGTTTTTTTACCCTGTATAGTTTTTTTCTACAATTTTTCTTAATTTTCGGAGTTTACTCCTTAAGAATCGATTTTCATATATAAGCCCGGGGTATCAACAATTTATGGGGAGTAAAATCAAACTACGATGTCACACTGTCACACGGTACGGAGTCACACGATGTTAGCCGAAGATGCGTCGGTCGCTTCACATTGCATACAGATATAGTGAATAATATGTTTCCATCGGTAAAACTCGGATCTCAATCGGAAGACGACGGGACCCGAAGTGTCAATTAATTATTTTATTCAATGAGTGACATGTTTATATTCATTAATATGAAACTTTATTATTTACTGTCAAATGTCAAAATGAAAAATGATAGCATGGTATGACGGGTACTGGTTTATTTTATAATCGTTCGTAAGGAGTAAACTCCTGTCGTGCGTCGGAGCTGACACACACACACACTTTTTTTTTGATACAATGTTATTTACGTTTCTTGAATTATATGAATTGTGGATCAGAATGAAACTCAACTAAAAACATAATCGCCACAATTACAATTCGAATTCCGAATAGCGAAAGAATAATAATTGTTCCAGCAATTATTGCCAGTGGCATCCTAAAACCTAACGCAGTGTTATTGACACGAACGATTCTGCCAGTGGCGGTATGTCTGTTTTTTTTTTCGACCGGTTTTGCATGAACGTTTAGTGGTATAGTCTATGTAACACGTTTTATATGCATATAATTATATGCATACACAACGTGTTACAAAATACCCCGTAAAAAATTCGATTAATTATCAAAGCCCAAAATTTTGTTACGTTAGGTCTTTTAAAAACTTTGGTCGTTCCGCGAATTATGTAGAAATGTAGGTACATTCTGCGTAGTTTGCTCTTTAATTTTACTGAAATAGGGTTTGCACGTCAGTGAAAATAATAATTTTTCATCACACTTGCTCGGAAAAGGGTGTTATTATACGCAAGCGTATAGAGCAACTATAGCCGATTTAACTCCTCTATGGGCCCCGCCGTCAGCGGGAGTTATAAACCATACAAAATCCATAACTCCCGCGGGCAGTTAAGTGCGCCAGGTCGGCGGAGCTGCTCGGGAGCCGCAACCGGCGGGGCGCGCGACCGCAAGCTGGCGGAGCTGCCCCGCGCTGATCGCAACGTACGCTCAGTTTATGAACACCCACCTGATGGCAATTCACGATGTAAAATGGAAATAAAATTAATATATATACTTTTTTTGTCTAATTTTTATTTCATTTCCTCGCAAATGTGATGAAAAACATTGTGTGTATCACGGGCAGTAAGGGGATAACAAACTCGAGTCAGTCTTACGGCCCTAGATGCAAAATGTACTATAGTTATATTTTTTTGGGGTATGTACGGTTCTTAAATATTGTGAATGGACTCGTTATAAGGCCCCATTTAACCTCCTTTTGGCTTTACGGGTAGTTTTGTAACACCCTGTATATGTTAACTCTTTATTGCATATAAGTGACAGCAATTCTGCATTATGACATAAACAATGTGCAAAACAAAGGTTAATGTTGGCGGTATCGTGTAACCACCTTACTTAACCGAGGTATCTGAATCTATAAAAGCAATTTACCGTCGCGGTTGTGTAAAATGGGTAAACCTCAGTACATCGGTTGCAGAGCTTCGCCTGTTTACGCAACACCGTTGTTATATTAAAAAGAAAAACAAATATATTGTAAAGAAAGTAAAAAGTTCTCATTTTCTCCACGAGACTTTAATAATAAATCCAAAGTATTTTGTTTTTCATCGATGTAACTTTGAAATTTGTTTTTTGTCATTATGTAATTGTGGTATTTTTGCTAAAGTAGGTACTCGGAATAAATAAATAAATAAATCGGGGTACTATCTTTACACAAATCGATCTAGTCCCAAAGTAAGCTCTAAAGGCTTGTGTTATGAGTACTAGACGACGATATAAATACTTATATAGAGAAATAAATACTTAAAATACATAGGAAACATCCAAGACTCAGGAACAAACATTCGTGCTCATCACACAAATATTTTCCCTTACCGGGGATCGAACCCGGGACGCTTGCGTCGGAGGCAGGGTCACTACCAACTAGGCTATCCGCGTCGTCAAACCTTTTATTTTTGTGTAATTTATAATTTCTTAGGTGTAACCATTACTTTAAAAAAGTTGATCCAGAAGTGTAAGTGATTAATTGACATACCTATGAATGTATGTAGCTATTTTTAAACGAAATGAAATTCACAATATCTATATTTGCTCATCTTTGATCATTCGCCGGTCCAAGGATCAAGGAGTCTCCATTCCTCAGCAAATATCATTTAGCGCGTCTCAAACTGATGTTTAAACTAATCTCGCTTTTATAAATACGCGATTAGGGTTTAGTCAATAAACTAGGAAAGTACGGTTGGTTTGTAAAGTAAAAACTAATGACGTTCGGTTGAATAAATTGTCTAGAATGTTCATCGGGAAGTGTTAATGATCGATTTTTTGAATAAGTTTTGTTGTGTTTTCCTTTATATTTGCAACAATACACTTTTTATTTCTCCTTGTTGCGGCCCTAACATGCAAGACACAAGGATAAGTTAAACCGTCTTATCTCTAAGTGCGTCCCTCTCACACTAGTGACGACGAAAGAGATAGTCAGAGAGATAAACGGCTTATCTTTGTGTCTTGCATGTTAGGGCCGCAGCAGGTTCTATCATGCAATTAAATCAACTTAAATATTATACACCACGGTCAATAGTAGGGTAACACTAGGACAGATGGACCAAAGGGAGAGACGGACCGCGGCAATTTCTACTACAATATAAAAAAAAACCGGAAAAGTGCGAGTTAAACTCGCGTGGAGAGGGTTCCGTTCCGAACATGATTATCTGAATTTTACTAGGTTACCTTAAATACCATAGACTTCTTATAGGTTTTTCTGTAATCTATAGGCAGAGATCTATATTCTGTATTTTTTTCGAAATTTTATCCTCAGTAGTTTCGGAAATAAGGGGGGGGGGGGAATGGTCATCTTTCGCCTATTTTCCTGAATAACTTCTAAACTGTTTTATTTAAAATTCAAAAAAATAAAAATTTTAGATCCTCACAATAAGCCCTTTCATTTCATATGTCACACGATATAGGTGGCATAACTTTTTATTTTTATTTTCTAGTTTACCCCCAAAAAGTGGCCCCTATGTTTAAAATTCATATATTTACGTCACGCGTCCGTGTTGCGGTCACCAATTTACATATGAATATCAAATTTCAACTCAATCGGTCCAGTAGTTTTGGAGCAAATTGGCTGTGACAGACGGACAGACAGACAGACAGACAGACAGACACACGAGTGATCCTATAAGGGTTCCTTTTTTCCTTTTGAGGTACGGAACCCTAAAAATTAAGCTAGCACCACTGGTTTGCATCTGGTAACTCGGTATCGACGTGTTAACAACGATAGTGTCATGTTTCTCGCATTTATTTTTAAATTAAAATTGTACAAAGGATTGAGCAGCACGAAAGTTCTTTTATGGATGCTTTTACAAGGCAGGTACGTAACAAATATTGAATATATGTTATTAGAATTAGCATTACTGCATTATTATGTGCTCAAAGGAATATTATAACCTCAAATCTTTTTACAAATATGGATGCCGGTAGTGTGACCGGGTGGTCCGTCTCGCCCTGAGTTTTAGGAGTGATGGACCCTATTTTGTAGTGGTGAGATGGACCATTTTGAATGCGTCGTTCTTTGTAAAATATAATACTTATTTATAGTTGAATAAGACCTGCGGCCCTAACATGCATGCCACAAAGATAAATTAAACCCGTTTATCTTTATGACTATCTCTTTCATAGGCACTAGTGTGAGAGAGACACACTTAGAGATAAGACGGTCTATCTTATCTTTGTGTCATGCATGTTAGGGCCACTGAATATGAATACTGTGTGTTATAAATATATTCATGGATAATTTCAGACACTCATGCCTTTAACATACAAGAGAAAAGGAGGGGTCAGTAGGGGGAAATGGACAGAAAGTGCACTAGCCAATGCCTGGGATGGGAGTCGCTGATGGGATGGGTGTAAACGAAGGAGTAAAATCTTTTGCCGTAGGGTCAAGGCGGCAACAGTGGGTCACTTTTTTTCGAGTGATGCTCACATGATTTGGGCGAGTGCTGGAAAGATGTAGAAGGCATTTTTTTGTCCTTAACTGTCTGTTTCCCTATTTAACGGGGCCTTGCTGAACGAGAGCCATCCTAAAAGAGAAAATTAACAAAAAATATTACATTTTGTTAATTTTTCAAAATAAATGTACTTGGCTCATGAACCACTGTGTACTCATGTGATTTGAACCACTGTGTACTAAACCGCTATTTTGGATTTAACTTATACCACGCGTCATGGTTTTGCGTTAATCGAAGTGCAGTATGCACCAAAATGATCTCAATTAAGCTTATTCCTTAGCAAAAATATTAATCTATTGGTCAAACAAAAGGTTCATGAAAAAATATAAAGTATACCTTGCCTTAAAATTCACATTTTCTTTCGTCAAAATAAAAAAACATTCACTATACGGGTTCGTTACATGGTTGAAGCAAGTGAACTGGTCGTAACCTGTATCTATCGGGAGACCTTCCGAAGAGTGTGAGAGATAGAAAGCTATCTACTTATAATAGTTTTGAAACAATGGCCAGTGCGCCACTGTTGTCGCTATAGCCACTGTTACCGCCTTGACCCTACGGTAAACTACACTAAAGCGAAGGCCTTTATAGCGTAAAAAAAAATAAAGACAAGAAAATGGTGAAGAAAACAGCATGAGAAGAGAGTTAATCAGATGTTATATATCAGCTAGTGTGGGGGTCTCTAAATCTAGGCAAGCGTCGGCTAGCGCAAGGGACGAAGGCATACGGCCCAATGAGATAGAAAGATTTTATCACACTCGAATATAATTATAACTGCGTCTCTAGCGTTTGCCCGAGGCTTAGCGAACTTGCTTAAAACCTCTATGGCTCTCACTCTACCGAATCAAACGGAAAATAGCAAAAAGTCTGCTCCACTTTCGCCCGAAGCTCCCAACTCTTCGCATTACACCAGTAACTCTACCTCTATTGACGCAGTTAAAGTCAAACAAGACGTTTGCGTCATTGGGAGGCAAACAGGATGGAAAATTTGGACCTTGACCGAAAGTAAAACGAGATAGTAAAAGTGCTGTAAAAAGTAAAGTGAAGGCAATAAGGGCTATTTTTACTCGCTCATGGTTCAAAAGCCTGAAGTAAGTGAGGGAAGTAAGCGACCATGAAAATCAAAATGAGGTTTACTTTCATAATATATCAATATTATGAAAGTAAACGTAAACAAAAGCATATTACAGAAAAAAGCAACTCATTTTGACTATTCATTTTTATTTTTTTACTGGTCAAAATTAGCGAAAAATATACATTGGATTTTAGTTCTGATTTTAGTCTTTTGGACATCCTCATCAAATTTATGTCATGTTTTATTTCTACGATGTTGGTCTAAAAACAGTATTTTCGGATATAATTGCAGATTTCGTTTAAACGCCATACATTTTGTACAGTCAACAAATGCTGTGACGTCATAGTTGTCGTCCATTTTGTATTGAGTATTTTTGCGAGTGGTATGAACAGTGACTTTTCAAAGCTTTATAACTCATAAAATAAACAAAATAATAATGGTTTTGCGTACACCTATCGGTTTCTATTTTGCAGCACTTTCCAATACAACATGAAAATAAAAAAATGCATCTCCACTATTATGATAATTTTCACTTCCGTTTAGAACCGCTGGATATTGACGCATTTGACTGAATAGGCACCTGTACGTTTGTATTTCATAAAACTGTGACATTAAAATATTTCTCATTGCAAGCATTATCAAAAAATAACATATAATTTAGCCTTTTTCCGTCTGCTCCAATTTCTGCAGGTGAAGGGTGAATATGACTCCATATTTAAAAACAATTAAAATCCCAACACATACCCTTAATTCCAGAAATGACAAACAAGACCGCGTAACCATCCCAACTCAATTTGCCACGTAATTAATATGCCAAGGGTGTAACAGCGGCGTATTCATTTGGCGCTGTCACCCTGTCAAAGTTACAGCTATCCCTCAATTAGAGACTCTCGGGACGCGAGCTTTGGCCTTTGACAACCCAGGGACAGTACACAACTGAATATAGTGAGCTGGAGGCAACCCTAGCGTAAGCGAATTCAGTTGAGCCTTGCCATACTTACCATGAAACTATGTGCTAATAACTTTATTCAGGAACATATTTTTATCTACACCCATATCATAAAACCTCCATTTTGTAATCAAAAACCGTAGGAAATGACCACCATTTTGACAATCAATTAGGTAAAACGAGTGCTGCAATGTTATTCCCGTATCGTTTTTAGTATAGAAATGAGATTAAATTTGGAACAGCTGTCAAAACTCAAGTGAGTCTCTATTCTAGTATCCATAGATATTAAAACAGTTATTGATACGAAACGTCAATTCAGTATGTTTTTTTTTAATATAAACTGCACAACATTTGATCTCGAGTGACATGTTAGAATAGAATAGAGAATTCATTCGTTTGTATATGATAAAAAAAATGGTCTTGACGGAGGATCGAATTGCCGCCATTATGTTGGTGTTTTGCTGAACGAAAGTAGAATTGTTGTTGAATTGAATAGAAAAAGTTGTTTGTTATTTATATTTTAGTTGAAAATATGAATAGTAGTCTTCTCGGAGTGTGTGTGATGTGAAAATGCGCCGGATATCGGAAATATGCAGCCACGATTGCAACAAATAACTTGTTGCCAGAAAATATTGTTTCTGAACCCATCATGGAGGATTTATAATATGTGTGTAGATAAAGTTATGTATGCAACTCTGCATAATTTGGCCTTCATTATGCAACCGTTGCATAAACTACTATTAAATGTCTTTTGCTTGACCACAGTCTAACGTAATTGCTCTAACCAGAAAATAACAATTTACTATTAATTCAAAAGCAATAATAATTATTCTAAACGAAAACTCCTGCATTTGCTACAGACTATTATTATTAAAATATCTGTCTATCGCTATGAGTTACTAAAAAGCATAGCTGGGCACCGTTAATCAAATAGTTAACTTCGTTAATCGCTAATCCGTTAATAAAAAAGTTAACCTCGTTAAACGTTATAGCGTTATAATTTGGAAGATTTAACTGAAGTTAACGTTAATCGTTAACTCGTGATAGAAATTTGCATTTTATATGTCTTTGCGTTAGTGATTGACTTATAAAAAATTTTTGGTTATGGAATGGACTTTAATTATTCTAGCGGAAGTTACTGAGCCGTTAACAATTTTTAAAGTTAACTTAAAAGTTTAGTTAAGTTTAGTTTATTCATTACTCAATATAATATACAGTTTAAATTACATGGCATGTCAAATTAAAAGCAATTACATTGAGATCGTCAAACAACAATATAAGCATTCAAAATAATAAAATAAACACTGCAAAAAATCCCGTTTGTTGTATGGGAGCCCCCTTAAATATTTATTTTATTCTGTTTGTTAGTATTTGTTGTTATAGCGGCAACAGAAATACATCATCTGTGAAAATTTCAACTGTCTAACTATCACAGTTCATGAGATACAGCCTGGAGACAGACGGACAGACGGACAGCGGAGCCTTAGTAATAGGGTCCCGTTTTTACCCTTTGGGTACGGAACCCTAAAAATTGTTAACAGTTGAAGAAATAATAATATAAATAGGATGTCATATTGGATCTCCTCAAGGGATCGTCATTTCAAAGTAAATCTAAATGTAAAACAATATAAAACTAATAGGTAACAAAGCAATAGTACATAAAAATGACAAAATACATCCGTTAATCCGTTACCTACTCGAAATGTTAACTTCGATAATTAACGATTAAAGGCCCAGCTATGCTAAAAAGTCAAGGTTGCTTCAAACTATTTTGTTAAGAGAAAATAAAATTTTGTAATGTTAAATGTAATTGCGCAATTACAAAAATAAAAACAATATACGCGCGGCGTTAAAAATCAAAGTACGGAAACAATTCAAATCTCGTTACCTGTGTGAACACCGAAACACGTAAAAGAACATAATTTTCATTACCGGAATACCGTACCTATAAACAAACAAAAAAATACCGTTAATATCCATTAAAAATCGTGAAAACAAGAGAATTATTCGAACATGGCAATTCGTTATTGTTAAGCAAATGGTGACATCCCTGTACGACCATTCGTTTTAATTACTTCTATTTTCAACCCTAAGTGTTCGTAATAAAGTCGCGGATGTTTTAAAAACCCATGCATATTCATTATGTGACGTCACAGTTCATTGACCGTTCCAAATGTTTTGAGATTTGCACAGATGTGTGACTAAAGCTGGTTGTGTTTATTCAAATAATTATACCTATTCGAGTATGGTAAATTTCACTCAAATTCTAGGCACCTATTCAATATTGGTCTGAGTGATGTAGAAACAGGCGCCTCATTCGGGAACGCTAAGTGATTCTGTAGCGACTCGTAAGCCAGATCTCTCATCTCGCTCTTACGCATTTTTCGTCGTGCGGAAGAGTGGAATGAGAAATCTGGCTTACGAGTCGCTACAGAATCACTTAGCGTTCCCGAATAGAGGCGCAGATCATTGCTATGGTAACGAAATGTCACTTTGTCTTGTCACTTTCTTGACAAAATGGAAACTTTGAATAGTAAAATAATGATTAAAACAAAGCGGTATTTTTATGTCAATTGACTGACAAACGAGCTTACGGCCCACCTGATGGAAAGTGGTCACCGCCGCCCATGGACATCTGCAACTCCAGAGGTGCTGCCAATGCGTTGCCAGTCTAGAGGGGATGGGGATGGGATAGGGATGAGGGAATAGGCCTCCGGATCTCGTCACTCGCTGTACGAAACGCGATAGCGAGCTATTACTTTACACCGCTATTCTGTGAGAGTGTGGTACTACCCCGGTCGAGCCGGCCCATTCGAACAGTAATCAGGATTATTGTTTGGCTCTACCACTGCCGTCGTACACTGTCGAATATAGGCCTAAGAATAAAATTATGTTATACGACATTAATAAACGAATATTGGTTGAAAGTAATTAGAATTATTGGGAAAGCCAGTGCAATTACTTAGGGTTGAAAAACTCGAATATTCTATTTATTTTTATTTTATTACTATGTTAAGCCCCGTATTCCTGTGTATTATAATATCTTTCAATAAGTTATTATTGTTTTTACTCGTATTTTGTACTTTGTCCGTGTGCGCAGGCCCGTCTTCAATAGTTGTGCAAAATGTCAGTTATGTTACTTTAATAATCATCGAGAAAAATGACTGTGAGTGTGACATACGGACGGACAGACATACAGATAGACAGACGGACATGGCGAAACTGCAAGAGTTCCTCCTAGTTTGCCTACGGAGCCCTAAAAAGTATAGTAGTCGGTTTCTTTGCTTGTAGCGGGTTCTCGCATTGCTGCTGCATGAGCGTAGCACTAAAAATACTAGGTTTCTTAAGATGACCAACCCTTAATAATTTCACTAACAAAGCGAAAAGCTTTGCTCTTCACCAGAAGCGTAGCGTGTAGCGCTACGCGGCATTGAAGGAATACATTTAGGAGGAATGTGAACCTACGGCTTTTCATAGAAAAGGCGATAACGATTTCCACCCCTTAAATCTTAACCGATGTTGACCAATTTTTGATAGGTTTGGTTTTGGTTTTTTCACTATAATCAATAAATTCAGTTTTATTACTGTTTCAGTATTCTCATACAAAACGAATTTCGGCGATTATTCGAATTTGCTGACCTTTAATCAATATTCAAAAAACGTATGGACCTAGATTTTGTTCTGACTGATAACCTGTCAAAAATTGGTCAAAATCGGTTAACATTTAAGGGGTGGAAATCGTTTATTGCTTTTTGTATGTAACGGGAGATTTTTCCCATTGGTTCACAGTCTCTTAATAAATTGTATCAGCCATACTTATACACATTGTTAGAAATTATTGGCATTTAAAGTAATTTAGTTCTGGCGTCGACCAATTAGTTTTAAACCTGTCAATAAACGTGCGCCGTAGCAAACGCGTTATTATTCAAACCATTTAACTCACCATTTGCAGTTAGCGCGTGTTTTTACTGCTAACTAGAACGAGCTGAATTAGAATTCGCTGAAAGTCGCTGAACTATTTCTGTACAGAACATCGAGTTTTCTATATTGTCCAAATGTCTTTTTACCCCTGGTCCCACTTATAGTCCCTTGAAGGGACCACGGGGAAGAAAAATGCCCGGGGTACCTTTAGCTGGCAAGAGCTGGATGAGTGCCTGATGATGAAAAGTTTGTTAAAATAACCAATTGACTTTTCCAACCTCGTGATATGGCAGCATAATATTGCTCGAAGGGACAAAGGGCATTTTTATTCCCCGTGGTCCCTCAAGGGACTACGAGAGGGACCACGGGTAAAAAGACGTCAAAATGTATACACGATGAATCATTGTCTCATTTATTCCGTAACACAGATGACACAGAGTAATATAAATTAAGAAAACAACACAAAGCAAAATGGTGGTGTGTGTGTGTGTCGCGGCAGTGAATGGGAGACTGGCTCAGCACAATGCTGAGGTGTAAAGGGCGCCATACGGAACGATCCATCGTTACGATCCGTCTGTTCAGACTAATCGAAACGACAAATCGTGCGTATGGTAATATCGTGAACGATTTTCCATACTATACGCTAACGATTTGTCGTTACGATCGGTCTCAAACGTCGGATCATGAAGATCATTGTTCCGTATATTTGGGGCTGTACGGTCGGTACAGAGATCTGTCTCGTTCCTCAACTGGTCGTGAACTGTGCTCATTGTTTTGTCCGTTCGGTCCTGTTTTGTCTTCGTCAGTTCTAATTTTGAGCGAGTCGAATCCAAATATGCGTCGTCTGCCAGTATTGTCAAGTCAGTCGGTCAGCAAGGAGGCTGGATACCCCGACAGGGGCCTAAAACATTTGCGGCGCCGATTTTCAGCCAGCACTGTCTGTGAGTAACAGATACACTACTACTAATTTACCCTTTACTTTATATACGTACTTTTACTAAATACGATCGTTATTTTAGTCTGCAATCAGCGCTGCGTGTTGTGAAACCCAAATCAAATGAAATTTCTCATACGAACAACAGCATCTCATAGCTCCAACGAGTATCTCACATCTGTCATGTCATTCTCTAAGGTGCGCAGCCGCTGATCAGCGATGAGGAACACATTCAAATGTGGACCGAATGACTTTGGCCTTCGATCTAGATTTATAGCTTCGTTTATCCGCTGATCAGCCTCTGCACACGTTAGAGGATCACACTAATGATGCGGAAAAATACTTTAACATTCTTACTTTTATAATATGAATACAAAAGTGTTTGTTGATTAGTCTGTTTGTTCCTCGTTGAAGTCTAAACGGAGCAACGGATTAACTTGATATTCTGCACAGCTATGTTGGAGGGCTGGAGAAAAATATACACTACTATGTTATCCCGGAAAAAAGCAACAGTTCTCGAGGGAACAGCGATAATTGAATTCCACGCGGACGAAGTCGCGAGCAAAGCGTTATATTATTAGTGTTTGTTTGCTTGTTGCCCTTTCACATCAAAAGAAAGCACTGGAATGACTTGTTGTTTTTTCCAAAGCGATAGTATTTATTTATTTATTTATTTATTTATTTATTTATATAATAAATAGTAGGACGGCCGGAGAAGTATAGGCTTTCTCCTGAGGGAATACCGAAAAACGAATTCCACGCGGACAAAGTCGTGGGCAAAAGCTAGTTAGATAATATACAGCAAAATATACATGTAAATAAACGTAAATTTAATATTTTTTTTAGATACTCGATCAGCCTGTACAAGTCACTTTAAAAGACAAACAGCAAAAAAACCTTCTAGCTACCGAAATCGGATCACCCCAGTTCGTACGAAAAGATATTTCTTTATCTCACCTTTGTGCTGAATAGGACCCCCACATCAAAGATTGAAGCATACAATTGTATATTTGCATCAAAATGGGAGCCTTTGACCCTTTTTTGCCTTCACTTGTTTTATTTATTTTCTTCTGTCAATTTGCTTTTGAACAATTTTCGGGTGCTTGCCGTGCCGTTTGATTCGTGTGGGGGTAAACATTAGAGATGGGACATGCATGGTTTTTAGTCGATAAAAAATAAGCCGACTATAATATCGAAATACATCTGTTATGATCGCCAGTAAATTTTTAGCAATAAGGCCACCTGAAGAATTAATTTTGCTGTTAGTCAATTACCATTATTAAAACGTCTGTGACTTGCGAAATGTTAAAATTGCAAAAAATTTGTACGTATATGTGTTGCAACGGTGGCCTAATAATATAATATATAATAATAATAATAATTCTTTATTTTCAGATAACTAGGATCCAAGATTTGTTAGATAACCTTATAGCTATATTAGACACCTAAGATTAAATTCAATAAATTATTCATAATAATAAGATAAGATAAGATAATTTCAATACAATTCAATTTTGTTTTAATACAATTAGATTAAATAAATACTTATATTACTTTTTATTTCTGTCCATGTGCACGTTGATACAGTTGGCGATGTATGGGCAGTTTAACCTCACCGCTACCATGGCAAGGATGCCATTGCGGCTCGCGCGCACTCTGCTCAACAGGGACGCGCACCGCTTGCGCAGACTGGCGTAGAAGCAATCGGTGCGCGCCCCTGCAAACATGCCCGAGGCACTGCAGTAGCGAGGAAGCCGCAATACCGCCCTTAACGCTTTATTGTATTGTATGCGTAGGGCTAATGGCTAAGGATGTCGACTCGTGATCGTGAGGTCCGGGTTCAAATCCAAACGGTTGCCGTGTACCAATGAGTTTTACTAACTTATGTACATTATCTGCGTCTGAATTGCGGTAACCGATGCTCTTACGGTAAGGGTCTGAGCACACGGTGGAAAGGGCGCTAGCGGACCACCCCTGCCGAGGCCAGCACTAGCCAAACCGAAGGGCTGCCACAATAGATCAGCAATGGTCGAAGCGGCACATATTTGGCCCAATTAACCTCCAATAATAATAATAATAGTTGTACGCTAGTTATCCGTCATGTGTGTTGCCTGTCGACAATCTATATTTGTTAAAATCTCTTTCTTCTTTGGGAACATCTGTAAAAACCAGCCTGGATGACCAGGATGATCTCCCGCTGTTTTAATCCTTGTACGGACAAGGAGGCATATATCGGAACTTATCTCTAGGTATGTCATCGGTTTTGTTTCAAAACCATGTATCCTCGTCCACATTATCCGCCGTAGTGTCTTCCGTCCACGCACTATAGTCCTGTCCTGTGTCCAAACGTCCACATTTAAATACAAATGTCATGATAGTATCTGACATTTGATGTCTCGGCAAAAACCGACAGCTGACGGAAAAAGGGAAACATGTCTCGTGAAAAATGTTTTCTTGTGCATACGAGGCTTTACTCAAACACGAAATTCTGACAACTAAGACACCGGTTAGCCTCACTTTTACTAGCAAATAAAGCTGCCAAACTTGCGGGGCGCGCGGTTTAGAGCGCTGTGATTGGTGCGTTCGAGGTTATGCGCCTCGCGGCATCCTGTTGCCCCGCCACTTGTGGCCATTTGGCCACAACGCTTGGCAGCGGGGGTCGCCGGATATATGGTATGTGGGTCCGAATGAGGCACCAGCCAATTTAAGACAACATGCGATATTGCAAACTAATCAAATATGTTAACGACTTGAAGCCAAATAGATACCTCTTTGGGGCATCCCTAGCGCACACAGACAACACGAACACATATTACAACGCCTCAAATTCCTAAAGTTGAAACAAACAATGTTCAGGCAACGAAAAAAAGCATTAAGTTACTCAAAGTGAACGATTTAGTTATTTGTTTAGGCCAAGCATAGATTATGCCATATGCCAGTTTAGGACCGCTGTCATAAAACTGTATAAACAATAGTTTAGTTCTAGTTCTAATTGTTTTTAGGGTTCCGTACCTCAAAAGGAAAAAACTAAACCCTTATAGGATCACTCGTGTGTCTGTCTGTCTGTCTGTCTGTCCGTCTGTCATAGCCAATTCGCTCCGAAACTAGTGGACCGATTAAATTGAAATTTGGTATACATATGGAAGTCAGTGACCGCAATACGGACACGTGACGTAAATATATGAATTTTAAACATGGGAGGTAAATTAGAAAATTAAAAAAGAAAGGTATGTAACCTACATCGTGTGACATATCAAATGAAAGGGCTTATTGTGAGGTTCTCAAATATATTTTCTTCTGAATTTCAAGTAAAACAGTTTAGAAGTTATTTAGGAAAATAGGCGAAAATTTACCATTCCCCCCCTATTTCCGAAACTACAGGGGCTACAATTTTGAAAAAACTATAGAAAATAGATCTTTACCTATAGATTACAGGAAAGCCTATAAGAAGTCTCTGGTATTTAAAGTAACCTAGTAAATTTCAGATAATCATGTACGGAGCGGAACCCTCTCCACGCGAGTTTAACTCGCACTTGTCCAGTTTTTTTGTTTGTGAAGTCTAGAATAGTTTAAGATCCGATGCAAATTACACGAATCTTATCGTATCGCGCATGTACTAATTTAGTTTTACTACTCTGTGTGTGTGTTAGTGAGATACATTCAGGGAAATATCTATATCCATTATAGCTTTAATTAACCAATTTACGACTGATTCTGGTTATCTCCTGAATAAATAAATTAATGTCAGACTAGTTTTTTCCCATGACCACTACCACGTGGAATCGCACGCAATGTCATCTATCTACCAAAGAAAAATAATCGCATACTTCCTGTATGTATGATTTATAGAAATTCGTTATGTCCGTTATGTGATTATTGTCATGTTTGTTAGCAAAACTTAATACCGGTACAACTATGTGATTCTCTAAGGCGACTGGCGATAGGACGAAAAAAAACTTCGTCAGCGTGGAATTCGGTTATAGTTATTCCCTCGGGAACTTTAAAAGTTTTCTAAATAAAAGTACCATATATATGTCGTATTCCAGGAATAAAGGTTGATATCGGTATGAGAGTCGTCCAGCTATGGGACGTAGATATATCATAAAAACTTTACCCTGCGTTCTCTTCATCATCTCAAGAATATAAACAAATATGGCCGACCTTGACGCCTCCAGTTTTTACCAGACGACCAACGACCTATTCAGTATAACTAGTAATTAGTCGAGCAATCGTGAACGAGCTACTTAATCGCTAATTGTTTAGTATTAGCTTTTTTATTCATGACTATTAAATATATGGGGACGTTATTAGTTTTACTCACGTTATTGCTATACCTCGTCCGCTGTAAAAAAGAGCGCTGGGTGGCAGTGGTGGGGATATATCTGCGCTTGGGTACAGACGTGCGCGAGTAATTTCTTGTTCAGTGCTTCACTTTCAAACTAGGCAAATACGTAAGGGACGCACTGAGCTGAAATTAATCGCGGAAAGATCTAGCTAGACGTGATGATAGACCTATACTTCAGTGCGGGTTGTGTCGATATAAGTATAGTATTTTTAATCGAAAAACTCTTAACATAGAGAGCGCAATAACATTCACATTGTGCAATAAATAGCAGATAAAGTGCCTTTTAGGAGTTAGCCTTCCATTCCTCTGTATTCCAAGTTTATTGCAGTAACTAAAATAACTACACTTTTAGGGTTCAGTAAACAAGTGAGCACCCTGTTAATACTGTTTTGTGAACCCGTAAAATAAACTAGGACATGAAAATTAACTGCGCGACTTGTACGAGCACTAAACGAGAGTAAACGAGGCTTGGATAGAGTCAAGAGTTAAAACAACCTGCGTTTTAAGACAGAAAATATCTAGTATTATATGTTTACATACATACATAGCATCACGCCCGAAATCCCTAATGGGGCGGGCAGAGCCACAAGACTACTTGTGGCCACGTTCGATTAATTAGTACTAAGATGGTATGATGAAACGTATGGTGACAGGTGATCGGCCCATCGCCCATACAGATAGTCCACCATGTTGGAGAGGACCAGTCCCTTAGTCGACTTTTACGACATGCCAGGATGATAAGCAATCTGCACGCATTGTATGTTATTTCTTCACTCCCAGTGCAGCAGAGGAGCGGAGGATTATATTTTTATATAGAAAAAATATATTTAATAAAAACTATGTAGGGACAAACTACAAAACCGAATAACTTAATTTTGGCACGTATATTTGTCTGCAGAGCTTCTAAAAAAATATCAAAATTTGTCACGTTTTCAAATTAACATAGCATTAACCTTAAAAAAGTCTGGAAAATAAAGCTATCAAAATGAAACGTGCGACGTATGATATTACCTTTGTTAAACAGACCTACGCGTAATTGGGCAATAAGTATACTTTTTTTTCTAGTTAAAATAAAACTCTTTTAGAACTTTATTAGTAGCGTTATTTTTTGACATTCCTTATAGCAAAACAATTAGAAAGAAAGAGTAATATTTATTCACTAAAAAGTGCTTTTGCAATTCTTAAGATACTTTATCTACACCCATATCATAAAACCTCCATTGGTTAATCAAAAACCGTAGGAAATGACCAACATTTTGACAACCAATTAGGAAAAACCAGTGCTGCGATAAAGAAATAACATGACTTCTTTATCGTTTTTAGTAAAGAAATGAGATTAAATTTGGAACAGCTGTCAAAACTCAAGTGGGTCTCTATTCTAGTATCCATAGATATTAAAACAGTTATTGATACGAAACGTCAATTCAGTATGTTTTTTTAATATAAACTGCACAATATTTGATCTCGAGTGACGTGAGAATAGAGACTTCATCCGTTTGTCTATGATTTAAAAAAGAAAATGGTCTTGACGGATGATCGAATTGCCGCCATGTTGACGTTTTGCTGACGAAAGTAGAATTGTTGTTGAATTGAATAGAAAAAGTTGTTTGTAATTTACATTTTAGTTGAAAATATGAATAGTAAGTAATCTTCTCGGAGTGTGTGTGATGTGAAAATGCGCCGGATATCGGAACTGTGCAGCCACGATTGCAACAAATAACTTGTTGCCAGAAAATATTGTTTCTGAACCCATCATGGAGGATTTATAATATGTGTGTAGATAAAGTTATGTATGCAACTCTGCATAATTTGGCCTTAAAACACACGTGCGATCTTATTATGAAAATCGCCTATCGGCTCGTTTCATGAAAACCGCACTAGTGTTTTAAGGCCTATCATTATGCAACCGTTGCGTAAACTACTATTATCGAAGCGTCCTTGCACTGAACGACAAAGCACCATACTAAATCTGCTCTGACGACATAATCTAACCTATTTCCTTGATTTATGTAAACACAATACATTACATTACGTATGCATAAGTATAACTTGTTTAGTATAAACAGAGTCACTATGGGAAATTTTTGACTATCTGCCAACCATTTAATGAGGCTACCCTTTATTTTTCTTCAAGAAATTCAGAAGGACAAAGTCTTTTCAATCGTTATCGTAATGGCGTTAAAATGGATCAATGACTTAAATACACAATGCTATAGTTACTCTAGCTGTCTGTACGTCTGTATGTCTGGTCTGTTACGTTTACACGGCTAAACCGCTGAACCGAAATTTGGTATGGAGATAGTTTAGCCCTGGGAAATTACATAGGACAACCCCTGGATGGGTGAAATAAGGGCTGGTAAACAGATTTACAAGAAGTTCTTGCGGTCCTGGTTTATGTATTTTTATGGACCTGCGCGATTTACGGCTAAACCGCTGAGCCAATTTTGATAAAATTTCATATGGAGATAGTTTGAGCCCTGGGGTAGGACATAGGCTGTTTTTTTTTAAGACAAGCCATCCCTTGTGCCCAATCAAAGCCTGTAATTTGATGGAAAACATCTAAATTTTATAGTCCGTGACATGAAAATTCGTTATATTTTAAAGACAGATTTTAACGCAGACAAAGATGCAGGTTAAAGTTGGTGTTTAAAAAAGGGCGAAAGCATAAATCTGTAGTTATTTATCAATCATGTAGGTTTGATGCATGAAATAGTATGTACACAATGCGTATATTGCATCTTAGCTTTCACATATTTTTTACGCCGGACAATTTAATAACTCCAAAAGATAATGATAACGGAATTTTACGCGGACAATTTAGTCCGCCTCTGCTGCACTGGGAGTGAAGAAATAGCATAGAATGCGTGCAGATGCTTATCATCCTGGCATGTCGTAAAAGACGACTAAGGGACGGGTCCTCTCCGACATGGTGGACTATCTGTATGGGCGATGGGCTGATCACCTGTCACCATATGGTTCACCATACCATCTTAGGACTAATTAATCGAGCGCGGCCACAAGTAGTCTTGTGGCTCTGTCCACCCCATTAGGGATTTCGGGCGTGATGTGTATGTATGTATGTATGTATGTATGTATGTAATTTAGTCCGCAAAGTATATTTTATTAATATTCATTAACAGCTTTAAAATGACCTAGAGTGAACCTGTACCTGAATGAACAGACTAATTCTTCGCGGATTGTTACATTAAAAGTAACGTTTGAAGCAATTTGACATGCTGCAAACAACTCTATACATTTGATTCGTTCCTCCACGCCTCGCGTCAATTATAGGCCTAAAAAAACCCGTGTATTTTGACAAACTGTTTATTTGTTGATGTACAGGGACAGACGCACCAAATATGTTATGTTTAGTTTTGTTTTTACAACCCTTAGGGGCCTGTCAGAATTTCGTTTACTTATTCATGTAAGCGCCATGTTATCGTTACGAAAATATTGACGGATTTACAGAAAATATTTTGTTATTTTTGTACCACGGTTTCGTTGGGCATAAAACAGAAAGAGACGTTAAAGCTGGTATAAAATATAAATATTTCTTGGACGAGGCTAACATCATCAGTGATTTTCTTGCTCGATTAGTGTAGTCTGGGAGTCATGCCTAGTGGAGGATGATTATTATTGCTTTTTGTAATTGCTTATACCTTGACATACTGTGCAGTTTATACAGTAATATTTGAGAAATAAACCAGCTGAATCATCCAAATATTATATCATCGATGTAATATAGAAAATTTACTTTTTAATGTTCATTATATAGCTGGTGAAGATTGCGCTAACTGGACTCCATTGGATGCGACCACAGTATCGGTCGTTGTGGCGATTATTGGGAGAGGTATAAGTCCAGCAGTGGACGTCTGTCGGATGAAATGATGATGATGATGATGATAAACAAATACATGTGCTCGTACAAGCCGTATCCCGGTGTAAACAGACAATCTTCTCTAAGTATGCAGTTAAGATTCAAAGTTAGGTCGTAAACTCAACCGAGTCTTTCTATGACACGTATTGTATTTCATAATTAAACTGTTCCAGGAATGGATAGTCTGGCCGTGGCTATCCTAGTAGCGAAGGTCGCAGGACTGCTTTGTAGGAAGTCTGATGATGAGAGATTATATGGTCAGTGAGCATGCTTTAATAGCTCTATTTTCTCACAAAGGTCGATAAACAATGTTTCCATTGAACAATGGCTAATAACAATTACGGAGGTATGTAGGTATCGGGATTATGAATGCGGCGACCTGATTATTACTGAGATTATACCGCCAGAGTCGTATGAAATAACAGTTAGCTCACACTAGAAGGCTATTTTAATAGGCTAGTTTAAAATTCTTATTAGTCCGTCATTTACAGTATAAATAGTAGATTGTTGCACCAAGCAGAAATTGATTCATTATTGCGCCGAGTGTTGGTTTGGAGCCCGAACGCTAGTGAAGGCTCTAAAAACACGAGCGCAATAACAAATCACTTGATGCGAGGTGCATAATCTGCTTTTCTTTCTACTACTGCTAAAAGTTGGTAAAAAACGTAAAGGTACAGTTAAACCCAACTAGCGAAGTAAAAAGGATATTGGCACCTGTTATGACGCACCCTTAGAAATTTTATATAGCCTATGACACGCGCACGATCTCCTCGAATCTTAAGATACCCTATTTATTAAAATCGGTTTATTGGTTCTGAAGCTAAAGTCGAAAATCCGAAAATTTTCACAGAAATCTTGTATCTAGTCTATTAATTGTAATATTATGCCAATTTTTTTTTAAATCTTTTTGTAACCCATACTATCTTATCTTATCAGCCAGTACTTTGAGCATAACATTTTAGACGAGACAATCACAGTTCGATATGGCCGCCGATATGTGGCCTGTTTTTTTTTTTTTTGCCAACAGTAAGTCCACAGAAGAGTGGTCGGACTGTGAATGGGCGGATTGGGTAGCTGTTGGTGTAAACTTCTTGGTCAACCAACCAAATTAAAAAAAAATACAAAACAGTGCAATAATGAAATTTGTATGCAACTTTATTTGCTCTAGAGCAAATAAGGGCTGCTTTGTGCTGAGTATCTAAGGCCATTATGATGAAATTAAAGCGTAGTAGGAAGAAAAAAATATTAAACACATATTTTTTCTTTTGTCAATTAAACAAAAAATGACGAAGATATAGTGCGTTGAAGTTCCGTGTGACGTCACGACTTTGTACAGTTTTCACCATTAAGTGACGTCATTAGCCCACTCCCGAACTTTGATGCGCGATATCTCTGACGGACTAATTAGAATTACGATTTTTTTACCTAGGCAACATCCCTATTGGCTACTTGACTATTAATATAGCATAGTAAATATTAATATTATATTTCCGGGGAAAGGTACCTCAACCCTCAATAGTACGTCATAGCACAGGATTTATGCAAAATAAATCATGATTATTTAGAATTTAATAATTTAAAAACTTGAATTTTTACGTCCAAGTCACGTGACACACCACGTTTGTATAAACGTGATGCGTTCCGAATCACGCTGCCCACCTTAATCGTTGTGACCACCGTAAGTGTTATTCGGACCGCACCCTCATACAGACTATGCTTTTTTGACGTTTACGACCGGTTTCAGTATATTGGCGTCACACGCGTCGGCTGACAGTATAATACCGTTTTAGCGGCAAAAAAGATTAGTGCTTTTTCCTTGAAAATGTGAAAAAATCATTACGAAAATATTTCATAATCTAAAATGAGCTAACATGCAGCCAAAAATATTATTTAAAAAATTGTCAAGAACTGAATTGATAGTAAAGCCCTTGGAAATCTGATAAACCTCAAAGCAAAGAATTGTAGGTAGTTATATTAATGTGCCCTATTTCTAATATAGTATACATGCCCTGAACCCACTTATTACAGCGGTCTAAATATCCCACTCGCACCGCAAATTTGGCAGCCGTATTTGATAGTAAAAGTTAGGCTAAGCGGTGTTTTAAGAATATGGACTGGGGTACCACTTGATTAGGTACCTCCGGGCATTTCCCACAATATAGTTGAAAAGGGCATATTAATTTTATTTACTGCACTGCATAAGAAAGCATGTTCTATGCCTCAGCATTATGCTGGGCTAGTATCCGTTTCACTGCCGCGAGGACACGCACACGCATCACTTTTCTTTGTGTTGTTTTTTTATTTATTTATGTCTTCCGTATAGTGAATAAAATGGTATTTCTTCTTTTTATTTTACTTGTATCTTCTGACTTTATATACATAGATAATAGCGTATTCACTTCAGTTATTGGGTTGATATTGAATTCGCAGATTGACCTATGTAAGGTTTAGTTATTTTTACAGGAGGTTATTTTACAGATATAGAGTATTTTTAAGTAGAAAATTATAATTATAACTTATTGAAGGCATTGCCGTGCTTTTCTCTGTTGGCTATGTATTTCACTATTCTTTTCGGACTAAATGTATTCGCCTATGGATTCGCATTTATAATATTACTAGGATTGAATCTACGCCGTTCGAAAATTGAATCATTAATTCAAATTCAAACCGTTTATTAAACTAATTCAATCTTAAAAATAAATGATTAGAATTAGAATTTGAATTAAGGCTTCCACGCGTCTAAACGCGAGTGAAGCGCGGGGCGGATCGCTTGCTTGAAATTGAAAGGTTTCAACTCAATGAGCGTGGGCACGCGTATTAGCCGCGCGATAACTGATGTGAAGACTTCAATTTTAGTTCCTGAGACTGCTTACGTGGGCCTGCAAGCGACCCGCCCCGCGCACGACCCGCGTTTC
This sequence comes from Tortricodes alternella, assembly GCA_947859335.1. NCBI lineage: Eukaryota > Metazoa > Arthropoda > Insecta > Lepidoptera > Tortricidae > Tortricodes > Tortricodes alternella. The sequence continues at coordinate 8,013,935 of OX401986.1, forward strand.
AGTGTGCCTTAAGTGCCATTTTTCCTTGCACATTTATCCCGTCGGACAGCTACTAAGGAAGCTACAGCAAACGACCCCGAGCCTTAAACATTCGACGACTACCTTCGACCCTAATGATGATCGTTTTGTGTCTTTATCCATTCATACACGTACGTGAGTAAAATCAACAGTATTTATTATAAATAGGTATGAAAGTTTAAGTAAATTTAGTAGTATTGACAATCACAAGAGGCTCGGACCAAATGTCTGCGGATCTTATTGTAAAACTGGGACAGTGTTATTCAACTTTTTGGAGTACGCGCGCTTTAAAAGTAATAAAGATCCGGCGACCTCCCATGACCATATTAACCTTTCTTATGTCGATGGTAAAAGAAATCCTGTATTCGCGTCTCATCGGATTCATGGAGTAAGTACCATTACAATAATCGAACAAAAAATATGCAAAATGTGGACTTAAAAAGCACAGATCTGTGCATAGACATAACAATACTATATCAGTGGTTTCAACAACGAGGTACCTATTTAAAAACCTGGCTTGCACCTAATGAGAAAGACCCCCTTGGGGATCGCGACCCACAGGTTGAAAATCACTGGCCTAGCCAAATCAAAACCCCAAAAAATATATGTTTTGTTTATGTATACCTATGTTTTACAGAAATCGAGCTCTAAGGCATCTTTCACGTTGACACGCGGGCGCGGTGGCGGGCGCGGTGGCGGGCGCGGTGGCGGGCGCGGTCACGAAATATCAAACATATGGCTTTGTATGCAAGTGTTCACGTACGAAACGCACGTGCACGCCAAGACAAGTCAGCGCGCCCGCCACCGCGCCCGCGCCCGCTAGTTGTACGTAAAACACACCTAAAACTTTCCATATCGGGGGGTGTGTCCTTACGTGCACAGCGCACTGTTAATTTAGACTCTAAGGTCAAAACCACTCGGTCTAAATTTGAATGTGTCCCTCGTCGCTGATCAGCCGCTGTGCAAGTTAGAGAATCGCATGGCCATTTTATTGCCAATAAACTCTCTTTAGAATAGGTATAGACAATTTATTTCTCAAATGACTTGAATGATTAAACAAAGTCAGATAGCCTCTGTAATAACAGCAGTTGACATGACCCAGGCCATCATAATGGAATTACATATACTTTGTCATAGCGTAAACTATAATCTCGTTAGGCCTTTCCGAATTTCAAGATATGCGTATCACGCAAAATTCAACTTTAACAGTCGAGAAATACGCTCGAAAATACGTACGTCAGACGGGCTCAATCACTTAGAAAAAATAACAAACAATTCTTTCTTCCAAGGCGTCAAACAAATGTATATAATATCCTGAGTCGTTGTGGTAATGACTTCGACAACACTATCGCGAAGATTGAAGGGAGCCGAGTGAGAGCGGATACACAAGCGGAGCGGGTAATAATAATGTACAATTTGTATGAATTACGTTTTACTAATATAAATTGATCGCGCACAACATATATAATCAATATGTATTGGCACGTTCTTTGCATAGGTAAGTAATGTAGGCCTTCAACATTCAAAAATGTAGAATTGCAGAACAGTTTAACTATGAAAAATTATAACAAAATATACATGTCAATAGTAAGAAATAGCGAGTTAGCTGATTTTCATGGTCTGAGGTCATGGCAAGCCTGTTTAATCAAACACACTAAATAAGATGAGAATCGAACCATCATAATTAACCTACAGACATGAAAATAAGATTAATTGACTAAGTACCAAACAGGACACTACATGAGGTATTTTGGATTGCTGAAATGATTTCTTAGAGTTCCGTACCTCAAAAGAAAAAAACGGAACCCTTAAAATATCACTCGTGTGTCGGTCTGTCCGTCCGTCTGGCACAGCCAATTTGTTTTGCATTAAGTCACTTAGTTTTTACACGGTTTCAAGTGTCATCGCGGATTCACTGTCGAATTTTTTAAATGCCGGCCAGTAGCGTATAACTTTGGCTTGATATTATTAATTAATTACCCGCTTACACTGGCGCCTCACAGCTGTAGTTTACACTTCAGCCCTGGAAGTCGCCAGTCACGGCACTCGATCACATCTCACCTAAAAGGTTATGCCGTAAATCCTTATTTTTTGCCACAGGGGTATAAGAGTTGTGTCTCTAGCAGAAAAATGGTGTAATGTGGAAAAATAAGTGCGTATGAAGACGTAGAGATTTGATTTAATTTTTTGTGTGGGTTTGCCAGAAAATTCATATAAATGTAGAAATAGTGTGGTGCTCAGATCGGAGAGTTTTAATATTATGCTTATTTCTGAAAATATGTTGACAACAGGAGGCTTGTATGCAATAAGAATATTGTTTTGTTTAAACATACAGTATGTAACACGACGAACAGCAAACCTTCAAACCCGTTGATGGCTACGTTGAGCCGAGCACAATAACACGCTGTTTGCTAATTTTCATCTGTTAATTTCTATTTTATTTATCATTTTACAAAATTCATAAATAACGTCTAAGTTTAAAGTCGGTTAACAAATTTTGTATCATCCTATGGTGCCGACCGATAACCCACTTCCTTCACACCATTCCACAAATTCTATCACGAGTTCAGCTATGACCGCCGTATAATCGCGTTAACGCGATTTAAGCTATTGTGTAAGTTTCAAACGCGTAAACAATACTAAAATGTCAATTTTGTTTTTTCTGCATAGGTAGGTTAATAAAATAAGGTCAGTAAACAATAATAACAAAAGTAACACGATTCTATCAATTTGACGTCTTCATGATAGAAAAACAGGGTGTTACCATTAATAATTTAATTATTATATTTTTTTATAGGTTTACTATAAAAAATATTCTGATGTTATAAGGATATGTCCCATAACCTTTATTCTCATCCAAACTTTGACAGGTTAAACATTTTCCTTTCGTCGAGTTACATACTGTATAACTACAACTAAGGTAGTTTCTCTCGCTAATTACTATACCGACGCATGATAACTTATACACGCTGCCGCCTATAATTTACACCACATCTTTCGGATTTACCGCGTAAATTATTTCTTTATGCGCAGAACGTAAATGTATCTGTCGTTATTTAGTGATAAGAGGCCTGCTCCGAGGAGATAACAGTTATTACAATCCCGTCTTGACGGATTGGGATGAAAAATGTGAGGTTGGTTTCTCAGCGAATGGGGAATAATCGGCTCTGTGAGTCTTTATCCCCTATATTTATGGGGACTAGATTTTTTGCTTTATCTTATTATATTTCTGTGAGGTAGGCGATTTGGTGATGAGTAAATATTACTATGAGTATGTTAACTTAATAGAAAACACTTCAATTTCTTTCTGTTTGTTCAACTAGTATAGAATGCCCTTAAGGCGTTATGTCCGCATTTGTACTGTCATGTATTGTGCATTAAAATTTAAATAAATAGATTAATGGGTAGAATTATGTAGTTGATAAACAACAACATTAGTTGTTTAGGCAGTACACAAGCTTTATAAGAACTTATACAACCCTTATGACGCTCAAGTAAGAGTTATAATGGCTGTATAAGCTATCATACAGCTTGTGTGCCGCGCGGTGACTGGTGTATATGACGGACTAATTAGAATTTTTCAGAAAACTTCGTTATTGGTGGGTAGATAGTGTAACGAGGCGCTATCGCGACTCGTACAAAACTCCTTCGACTGACAACTTCTTCTTCATCTTCTTCGTCTTCTTCTTTCAATTTTCTTTCCAATTTCAAATTTGAAACTCAAACGTTAGATCGATAGATCGATTTGGACAATTGACTTCACTTCATAAGAGAGCTCGGCCTAGAAAGGTCTTCGACTTATAAAGAAATATAGCTTTATTTTAACACATACATACTGTAAAATACCTAAATACTTTGAATCATTAGAACCACAGTTAAAAAGTGCAGTGTGAGTTATAAAGGAAGCACAATTGTATCCTGTTATTAAGAATTACCAGCGAGGCACTTAATCAGTGCCTTGTATTCTAAATAACAGGGCCGAGCTCTCTTATGAAGTGAAGTCAATTGTCCAAATCGATCTATCGATCTAACGTTTGAATTTCGAATTTGGAATTGGAAAGGAAATTGAAAGAAGAAGAGGAAGAAGATGAAGAAGAAGTTGTCAGTCGAAGGAGTTTTGTACGAGTCGCGATAGCGCCTCGTTACAATAGTGTAAATAGTATCCCTGGGCCTGTATTTTACATGCATAAACGATATCGCAAGTTACTTTGATACGATATGGGAGCTCTTATTAACTTGACAGCGAAGGCGGCCACATTGTAAAACCATCGCGATACCTATCGCTCACGAAATGTCGAATAGAGGCCGTGATTGAAATATGGAATACGTACATTTAACTCCAAAAAATAAGAAAATTTTGCTGCAAAAGCAAGTATTGAATAATTATTAAAACCGAATTATAAAACCAATTAAAGTTTTGGGAACAGCGGCCATGTTAATGAAAAGTTTTTGCCAGTTGTATTTCAGTTCGTTTTTATTAGAGTTACGTAAGAGCTTCATGAAAATATTGCAGTCAATTTCCAACAAGCAAGTCGTATAATTGCAGTCTTATACGGCTTCAATGTTATGGGTTATGGTACAGTCGTATAGTGATCTATAATGACTGTTACATAATTTTAAGTCGTATAACGAGAATTATACGATGATTTTACTTGTCGGGAAGGAATACCTTGGTAAGAGAGCGTTTGATTATATCAAAATATTTCCTAACGGGCGTAGGTTGGACGTACAGTTTTCAGAGAGTACATTTTTAACTTAAACCGCAATTATGTATTGATTTATGAAGTATCCTCATTAAAATTGTTTTCATTTATAAATATTTCAATATTTATTGATACCTCAATAAACACAAACATATCACACACATTGATAAAAAGATACGTCATATGTTGTCATAGTCCTAATATGATTGCCTATGATAATCATTTTAAGCTATATCTGTTGGATAAAAAGCAACTTAAAGTAATATCTTATCTTATCTTATCTTAGAGGGTGGGGTCCTTGCGGATACACTTCGGCCCTATGGGATCTTTTGTGTAATTACCCCTTTTTCCTAAGCACTATCCATTGCATTCTCCACCACTTCAATGAAGTGACTTGTGGAGCGCAGTGGTAGTGCCTCGAATTCCCCTGGTTCTGGATAACCATTGCCAAGGATTTTCATTCTTAGTCTGACGAGAGCGTCGCATTCGCACATGATGTGTTTCATTGTTTCTTCCTCTTCGCCACACATTCTACAGCTTGTGTTGTCGGAGAGTCCCATCTTGGCTAAGATATACTTAAACCCGAAGTGACCAGTGAATACTCCGATTATGTATCTGAGCTGTTTACGGCTGAGTTTCCAAAGTTAATTGGTCCAGCTTACTTAAAGTAATAACTTCGTGCACTAAAACTCTACGTCAAGTTAAAAACGAACGCGACATTATCCTTACATATTTTAAAACAAAGTTGCCCGCCGCGTCTGTCTGTCTGTCTGTTTGTCTGTCGGTCTGTCTGTCTGTTACCGCTAATCTCAAAAACCCCTGCACGGATTTTCATGCGGTTTTCACCAATAGATAGAGTGATTCATCAGGAAGGTTTATGTATATAATTTGTCAAGGTTTTGTGTAAATTGGTTGAAATAAAATGAGAATTGTTGGAAGCGTCGGAAAAATTCAACCCGCCTGGGAGCTTTCATCGAAAACGCTGCCTAATCCTTTTGAGATATAACAAAAAAATGCATGGTGGGATATTTCTCTTTTATAGATCTACAAAAAAGTCCGCGGTGACATATATCTATCTTTTAAGGATAACGTACTATACCCATTCTATCTTCTAAAAAAATGGTCACGTACAATGCGGTAATTGGAAAGCTATTTAGACAGACACAGTATTAATCCTTATCAACCTAAATACGTTAGTTACGTTAAGCATTTCATGCACTTTATTATAATCTTCTACACCATATAATTTGCAGGAATATCTTAGGAGGTATCGCAAAAACTTAACGCGCACGAAAATAAAGTTGTTCGCGTAATAATATTTTTGACTTATACCGTGCGAAGCCGGGGCGGGTCGCTAGTTAAAAATAAAAGAAGCGGAAAAGAGAACAGTGGAGTTCCTTGTTTGAACTTTTCAACGGTGAAACTTTTTACGTTTGCAGTGATTGATGTTCACGTGCAGTTACTCACATACTCCGAGCTCTCCGCGGTTGTTCGTCAGACGTACCTGAAATAAAATGGATTTTTTATTATTGGAGTTTACTCCTTAAGAATCGATTTTCATATATAAGCCCGGGGTATGAAAAATGATGGGGAGTAAAATCAAACTACGATGTCACACGACGGAGTCACACGAAGTCACACGATGTTAGCCGAAGATGCGTCGGTCGCTTCGCATTGCATACAGATATAGTGAATAATGTGTTTCCATCGGTAAAACTCGGATCTCAATCGGAAGACGACGGGACCCGAAGTGTCAATTAATTATTGTATTCAATGAGTGACATGTTTATATTCATTAATATGAAACTTTATTATATACTGCCAAATGTCAAAATGAAAAATGACAGCATGGTATGATGGGTACTGGTTTATTTTATAATCGTTCGTAAGGAGTAAACTCCTGTCGTGCGTCGGAGCTGACACACACACACTTTTTTACTAGCTATTCCCCCAGACCACCTGAGACGATTCAAGGAGAGAATAATTCATGAACTGGATAACCTAAATTGAATTACCCAGGCACCGATAGAGGCGCGGCTAGAGGCTCTTGATGGAGTCGACTTTGCACACCCGAAGGACATACATCGCATCAGGGCGTGTATTCGGGAACGTCTAAGTGATATTGTAGCGACTCGCGAGCTAGATTCGCATCCCGCTCTTAAGCTTTACGCAACGTGCGGAAGAGTGGGATGAGAATCTCGCTCGCGAGTCGCTAGAATATGACTTAGACGTTCTCGAATAGGCGCTGCTCGTAGTCAATCGACTGATATAAGTAGTCAATCGCAAGATAAAACACGAAAACAAATTTGCTACTGCACTGATTTCATTTTTCATTGAATTTTGATTTTGTAAAGAATTCGAAGATAATTTTGCTTATATCGGTTGATTTTAGCATGAAAGCTATGAAAAATGAGGACGTTGTTACACAAGTACACCATATCCATTAGAATAAAAATATTATACATTTTATCCCAATCCAACGCGAACAAAATCGCGGGCACAGCTAGTTGTATATAAATATTCTAATAATCAATACTGTAATACATATAAAACAGTACCGTGACTCACTTATAGACAACGCGCAGCCTAACCAGGTAGTCCGAGAGGTTTGAAATTTGTAGGAGACATTCCTCGAAATCTGTGAAATTCCATCCCTGAAGGGGTGAAAAGGGGTGATAAAGTTTGTTAGGAAAATACCGCGGGCAAAGCTGTGGCGGGTCCACTAGTAGTTAGGGAGCTAGGTGCCATTGTGGTATATGCTTTGTTCGTCTTTCATATTGATAGGGATGAAAGTTTTTGTCAATACAAATGGATTTGGTCCAGTAAATGGAAGTCGTATGTCCCTGCGTTTTTGAATTACAACTTTAAAAAGTCGTACTTAAAAAAATCAGCGACCTAGATGTCTGCCAACTTTTATTTCTGTTCCTAATGAATCGAATGGACGCAACGAGAACGACAAACAAATGATTTAGTATAGATTTTTCATTTACATTTTGGCAAGTACGCCCCGTTATAAAACAGAGCCCTGCACGTCTGCCTTTTCGATGTTCATCGTTTTGAGGATGATTCTGATCATCAGTCCAAGAGGCAGACACGAACAAATGATTTAGCACACCTTTTTTTTATTTTTTAAACGCTGTCGATTTAAACGCAGCGCAACAATGGTGGCAGACTATTTTCTGTGGTTCTTTACATTGTTATTAATCGAACAATTCAGGTTTGCCAAACGAACAAAACATATATAAATTGTGGCACCCAGCTCCCTAGCTATAGCAATATATAAAATAATTTAATTATAACTACATGTAACATTAAATGAGTATGAGTAAATCCTAAAATAAATTTGAATAAATATCAGTTACGAAAGAAAGGAAATACGAATTAGTCAGTCCAGTCAGTTAGTCAGTCACCCATTTAGTTAGGTAACCAAAGGGAATTCAAATATTACTCGCGATTATGCTGAAGTACGTCGGTCATATTTCGAAGTTTGTTTGACTTCAGTTATTTCATTAAAGATTATGAAAATTACATGCATTTGTAATATGTCCTTGTGTTAGGTCGTTGTTTTGTAATGAGACGTTTTTAGGGTTCCGTAGCCAAACCGCATTAAGACCGCATTAAGATTTTTACACAAAAATAGAAAAACAAAAAACAATAAATTTTTGGGATTCCTCATATTTAAAACTGAAACTCAATTTTTTTTTTTCTAAACTGAATAGTTTGCGCGAGAGACACTTCCAAAGTGGTAAAATGTGTGTCCCACCGCCTGTAAATTCTAAAATAAGAGAATGATAAAACTAAAAAAAATATATGATGTACATTACCATGTAAACTTCCGCCGAGAATTGGGTTGAAGGAGTTCTAGTAAGTAGTTTTTTTTAATACGTCTTAAATCACGGAACCCTTCATGGGCGAGTCCGACTCGCACTTGGCCGCTTTTTTGTACCGACAATGTGCAAGTGCCAGCAAAACTTACAATTCTACCTGTGCCGGTTTGCAGATGGATATTGCAGATATATAAGATTTAATAGAGATTTAATAGATAAATAATATTTGTTCATTGCAATGTACACCTCTGTTACCGGTCCCCCAAATTAGTATGAGTTACACTACTCCTCAGTCACGACGTTTTATTATTTATTTCACAGAAGTAAATAAAATACAAGTAGCTTTGATATAACAATGTAATGTTTATATACGACGACGCGGTTAGCCTAGTTGGGAGTGACCCTGCCTCCGAAGCTAGCGTCCTGGGTTCGATCCCCGGTGAGGGCAAATATTTGTGTGATGAGCACGAATGTCTGTTCCTGAGTCTTGGATGTTTCCGGTGTATTTAAGTATTTATTTCTCTATATAAGTATGTATATCGTCGTCTAGTACCCATAACACAAGCCTTTAAGCTTACTTTGGGACTAGATCGATTTGTGTAAAGATTGTCCCCTGATTTATTATTATTATATATATAATAAATAAGAAACATCGTAACAATTTTAAGTACATTTCTTTAAAAGTAATTTTAACTTGATACATCGGACACAAATAATTGTCAGTAACAAATCGATTGACGTAAGAAACATCAAAATCGGCCCACGTGTTTGATCTCTAGAGCGCCACTAAGGGACAAACATACATACATCAACAAAGTCTCGGTCACCGTCGGAGAGTTGCTAGTTTGTCTGTGTTCTATAGGTTATATTTTGGGGAGTGTGCGCAAGAATTACACGATTTGATTGCACCCTCTCCGTTCTACCACCGAACGACCAGACGTCGAGAGCGTCTTCATCCTTATGTTGTCGATATTCCACTCATTCGCACGAAGCGATTCGCCTCATCCTTCTTAATGCGAACCGCTAAGGACTGGAATTCACTCCCGTCGTCTGTATTTCCTGTCAAGTATAATTTAGATATCTTCAAAAAAAGAGTGAATAGGCTAGGGAATAGGGTGTTACTGAACCAGCGAGCTACATCTTCGGCCTCGTCATCACTTACCATCCCGTGAGACCGAGGTCAATCGCTGGTCAGTCTTTAAACAAAAAAAAACATACAAACATACATAAGCTGATAAACTCATTACCCTCATTTGTGTTGCACAGTCGGGTAAAAAAGGACGTGCCTAATATGGAATTGTTTTAGGTAGCGCAGGCGGGTTTCACTCCACACTTTAGGTAAGTTCGGCCGGTGCTGCTCGGAGCTGTAAATCGCAGTAGGTTGGCGCTCGCTCACTCGTTGGGCGATGCGCGCATTGTTGTTTTTGGATGACGCGGATAAAAACTGACAACCCTAGCGTACACGAAAGAGCACGTTTTATTAGGCGGAGAGAGAAGGCATGATTAGGCATATTTTCCAACCTAAACATCGTTTTTAATATTCTGTGGTAGGAAGTAGAGAAGTAGGCTAGGAAGAACCGATCATTCTTCTAAACCATAATTTCTATGTCATCACCATGATTTTCATTTTACGTCGTCACATCACGAGCGTCACATCAAGAGACTTACTCTCATGTTTTTAGATAATAAAAATGCAGAATCGTTACACTTCCCAAGAAATGTTTTTCTACTATATTAAAATTTATTCATTAACTTCTAGTGCTAACTTTCCGAGAAACATACTCAATTATTTATAGTTTAAAGTAAATTGGCAATGCAAATTCAATTATAAAGCACACGTCTATGTAACATTGTAACAAGAAACAAAATATCTTCAAAAACAAAGTTGCTAATTCAACAAAATTATTTATCTACACCCATATCATAAAACCCCCATAATGTAATCAAAAACCGTAGGAAATGACCACCATTATGACAACCTGTACTGTAATATTATTACACTATCGATTTTAGTATCGTAATGGTCATAACGATACAGGTATGAGCTACAGGCCGGTGCCCCATCGTCGCCGTGTCGCCGTTTATAATATGTGTGTAGATAAAGTTATGTATGCAACTCTGCATAATTTCGCCTTAAAACACACGTGCGATTTTATTATGAAACTCGCAAAGCTCGTTTCATAAAACCGCACTGGTGTTTTAAGGCCTATCATTATGCAACCGTTGCATAAACTACTATTAGTTCATTCTAAATTAACACATAAAATTACAATACGCCACCATACGTAAACTTGGAGAGATATGGTCCTCTAAAATGTGTAGATATTTACGACGGTGACTATATGAGATGTTTTGTTTTAGATGACTGATATATCAAACTGGAATATTTATGGTACCGAGACCAAGTTCATGGCAACATGCGGATAAAATCGAAAATAAATGATATGCGCACGCGCCGGCCTTATTACGTGTTCAGCGTGAAAGGAATTAATAGAGTTTGGATACAATGTCTTAAAATTGTATGTATCTAAATATAAATTGCAAACCTGATATGCTGTCGGTGTTTGGTAGCTTTTTTTTATCAAATCCTAATATCAAATAAATATTAAAAATATTGTGAATGGCATTGTGAGTTTGTCGTCGGATTGTAATTTTTATTTTATTGAAGTGCTTCTAAGAACTTGGTTGTTTGGAGATAAAAAATTAGTAGTTTATGCAACGGTTGCATAATGATAGGCCTTAAAACACTAGTGCGGTTTTCATGAAACGAGCCGATAGGCGAGTTTCATAATAAGATCGCATGTGTGTTTTAAGGCCAAATTATGCAGAGTTGCATACATAACTTTATCTACACACATATTATAAATGGGTGTAGATAAACTTCTTTAACATATAAATTCCAGTTAAAAACTCTGTGATTATCGTTAATACATATAAAACCGTACCGTGACTCACTTATAGACAACGCACAGCCTAAACGGGTGGTTCTAGAAGTTTGAAATTTGAAGGAGACATTCCTCGAGTACCCTAGAGGTGCACTAAGGAGGGAATTTTTTGAAATTCCATCCCTAAAGGGGTGAAAAAGGGGTGATAAAGTTTGTATGGCAAATACCGCGGGTGAAGCTGTGGCGGGTCCACTAGTATTTAATAATTAGACACCGATGAAATTACAATTTGTAAGAACAGAAAAAAATATAGTAAAAATCGTAATTTGACAAAATATGTCAGATACCTCGCACGTTTAAAAATAAAAGGGAACAAGTCCTAATGAAATTCACTTTTGTTTTAAAGTTTACTCAACCGTGTTAAAATTGAATTTGGAATGGATTTGTAGGTATCTCACGTTATTTCTTTTTAATTTTAAACGAGCGAGTTGATTTCTTGTATGTATTTTGAATATTGTATGCAGGCGTTAAACCCATTCTGCAATAAAGAGCATTCACAATTCATGCGAATCATAGATATTTTATCGTAAAAACATCAAATAAAACCGGCGTCGAAATACCATCACGCGACTGACTTCTCTAGAAATGGGGTGAACGAACTCCCACAGCAATTTACAGAATTCAATTACTATAAAATTATTTAATTAGAGCCCTTGCCGACGCAGAAATCCTCTACATACGCAATAAAAAGAAAGTGGGGCCTATGACCCTACCACAATAAAAACTGCATGAAACCATCCGGGCTAAAATTATAATGTCGACGCTCTCCAGAGCAGTCGGCCTTAAAAAAAATACAGCCGAAACTCGTCCCTAACCCGCTCACAACAATAACCATTCTCGCACGAGGTGTCCTGGAAGCCAGCGCGCATCACCATTCACGACTGCCCAACGCATCAAACGTAGCAACTTTCAATTTCGATCGACTCAATTGTAACTTAAGGGCGTTTACGTAAAGTCGACATTTGTATAGCAGCTTTGGAATGCACGCAGGAGCCTGGATAATGCCCTTTGTTAGTCGTTACAATTCTTCGAATTTCAACTTATTGGCTTTTGGGATACTGTTCACGTTCGCTTGCAATGCGAGCGTGATACAAATGAAAAGGTCTTAAGCGTTAAGATTCTGCGTGTTCTAAATGCGACTTCAAGGTAATGGGGGCAGGGTTGTGTTTGGGTTGTGTTGTCAGTTGGAAGAGTCACTGGTGTCATGACATTGCATTCCTGATGACAACGACCAGACAAGGGCAGTACTTGATCATGCAAGGGGCATCGCCTACACTTGGTGGGTTATATTTCTCGTATGTCGTTGGCAGTAACTATATTATTGTATAGGTAACTAGCTTCTGCCCGCAGCTTTGTCCGCGTATTATCGTGATCCCGTCAGAAGCTGTGCTATTTCCGAGGTAAAATGTATTCTATGTCCTTCAGGCCTCGAAATTACTTGCCAAAATTCATCGAAACAGATTCAACTGTTGAGCCGTTCGGCTATGAAAACGTAACAGACAGAAAGAGTTACTTTCGCATTTACAATATTAGTATGTTGTTGTTGAAACCTGCATACAGTGAAGCAATTCAAAGATGTGTATAAAGTCCCCAATCCACACTGGGCCTGCGTGAGGACTAGAGGCTTGTGTCCAGCAGTGGATGTAAAATAAAGGCTGATAATAGGTACGATGTGTGGTTATTTGTATATCAACTTGAATTTCGATTTCCGTATTTAAGGAACATAATAAAGGTAATTTTAAAAGTATTCATATTCATATTTATTCATAATAATGATTACAAGTCAATTTACATTAAGATACTTATTAATAATTAGTGCTAAGTAATTTATATAATATTGTAGGTATATAGCTCTCTCCAGTTACTTTAAGAATAATTCTTGTAGTAATAGAACGCCTCCTCGATTAGCCATTTCGAATAACTTGTAGCCGAATTTAGAAACGCCACTTAAGCATTTGATTAGAGATAAATAGTTAAATGTCCCTCAACTAGTCATCCTACACAAAAACATCACTAAAACGTTACTTTAATTAAAGATCAATTTAGTCAAATTAAAACTTTCGTGAGACATTATGAATACTTGAAAAACACACGGCTTTACTCACGATTTATTGTCAGAAATAGACCGACATGTTTCGAACTCGATCGGAGTCCTTCTTCAAAGTTTGAGTGCGGTCCCGGTCAGATCAACCCGCGCACTGCCCTGCGAGCAGCGCGTTGCGCCCGCGTGCTTTTTTTTTTTCAAGTAAAGATCAATTTGATTGGCCTTTCTGAATTTGGCTATATGCCTTTCTAATTTACAAAGCAATGCTTAATTTATACTCTGTCATACGCTATATGTGTCAGGTTCGAGGAATAAGAAATCGTGGAAGTAAATGTGATTCTCTAACGTGCGCAGCCGCTGATCAGCGATGTAACACATTCAAATTTAGACTTTCTGCTTACAGTATAAATTAAAAGTTTCGTTTATCCACTTATCAGCCGCTGCGAACGTCAGAGAACACCACAGAACGCATTGACCTAGTCTGAAACAAGGATTACTGTTGTAAACAACAGACAGTTCTAGACGACATTTTTTATTTCTTTAAAGATATTTATACTACTTTATACATCTTAAGACATACCATATACCGACAACAAAGATCCCACTTTTCACACAATCGGTGAAAATGGTTTACCCGTTTAAATGTCAGAAGGTCAAAATCAAGGTACCTACTTTAGCGCAGATGTAGCGTCAGAGCTATGCTAGACCTTGATTTGATTATAAAGATTGATTTGAATATGAATTGAAATATAAAGTTTTTCTTATTTTAGCTTGAGATATTATGTTTATCTACACCCATATCATAAAACCTCCATTGGTTAATCAAAAACCGTAGGAAATGACCACCATTTTGACAACCAATTAGGAAAAACCAGTGCTGCGATAAAGAAATAACATGACTTCTTTATCGTTTTTAGTAAAGAAATGAGATTAAATTTGGAACAGCTGTCAAAACTCAAGTGGGTCTCTATTCTAGTATCCATAGATAATAATAATATTGGCCTTGGCCCGTGCCGCAAAACCTCTTTGGAGAGAAAGACGAAGTTTAAATAATGATAATAATAATAATAAATCATTTATTTTCAGGCATCTAGTGGCCCATACATAAATACCTTACAGACTAACATACATATTAAAATACAAACAAAATAACTTAAAACTAACACACTATTTCTGCTGTGTGTGACGCAATTTCATGGTGTCATATTCCATCAGCCGGCCGCGGAATCGCCGAAATATGACACCCTTCGACCAAAACTCTTGTATCATGAAGGCCGATAGATCTTTTAAAGATCTTTTTTTTAATAAAACAGTTATTGATACGAAACGTCAATTCAGTATGTTTTTTTAATATAAACTGCACAATATTTGATCTCGGTGACGTGAGAATAGAGACTTCATCCGTTTACCTATGATTTAAAAAAAAAATGGTTTTGACGGAGTATCGCCATGTTGGTGTTTTGCTGAACGAAAGTAGAATTGTTTTTGAATTGAATAGAAAAAGTTGTTTGTAATTTACATTTTAGTTGAAAATATGAATATTAAGTAGTCTTCTCAGAGTGTGTGTGATGTGAAAATGCGCCGGATATCGGAAATATGCAGCCACGATTGCAACAAATAACTTGTTGCCAGAAAATATTGTTTCTGAACCCATCATGGAGGATTTATAATATGTGTGTAGATAAAGTTATGTATGCAACTCTGCATAATTTGGCCTTAAAACACACGTGCGATCTTATTATGAAACTCGCCTATCGGCTCGTTTCATGAAAACCGCACTAGTATTTTAATGCCTATCATTATGCAACCGTTGCATAAACTACTATTTAAGTATTAGTAGGTATATGCGACTATAGCCTCTGTTCGACCCGATGAAAGACTCTATTAGTCCCGAGCGTAGACAAACGTCGCTGTCACCGGCTCATTCGGCTCAAGAGGTATGATGAGCGCCTAAAAGAGGCTCGTCAACGAGCTAGTTTACATACATACATATATAATAACAATAATAAATAATAATAAACCACGGATTTCCACCTGCTACGACTCTACTCTCATTACAGTCTTCATGCACGCTCGCCGGTTTAGGGTAGGTACTCTTGAACTGGCGCCTCATTCGGGAACGCTAAGTGATTCTGTAGCGACTCGTAAGCCAGATCTCTCATCTCGCTCTTACGCATTTGGCGTCGTGCGGAAGAGTGGAATGAGAAATCTGGCTTACGAGTCGCTACAAAATCACTTAGCGTTCCCGAATGAGGCGCCTTGCCTTTCTTAAGATCGTCCTCGATCTGGTTTTGGTATGTTCGCCGAGGTCTTCTCCTTCCAACCCTACCATGCACACTGGCCTTGTAAATCTGCTTCGTTAGTCTTCTTTCGTTCATCTTCTCCACATATCCAAACCTAGCTAGTTTATCTGCAATCCGGGCTATCCCGAAAAAGATGACATATTTACATCACTAATGGGAACAAAAAGGTTGAATGAAAACTTTTCGAAATAGCCCGAATTGCAGCAATAAATTGCCGAAAAAGTAGCCCGTTTACGAGCCCCTTAAGATTTTAAAGTCAAAGTCAAAGTATCTTTATTCAATTTAGGCTTTTACAAGCTCTTATGAAGGTCAAGGAATTAATCTATCACCGGTTCGGAAAGAAACCTTCTACTGGGAAGAGCCGGCATCAAACTCGGTGAGGTATATTTTTTTATCTACACCCATATCATAAAACCTCCATTGGTTAATCAAAAACCGTATGAAATGACCACCATTTTGACAACCAATGAGGTAAAACGAGTGCTGCAATGTTATTCCCGTATCGAATTTAGTATAGAAATGAGATTAAATTTGGAACAGCTGTCAAAACTCAAGTGGGTCTCTATTCTAGTATCCATAGATATTAAAACAGTTATTGATACGAAACGTCAATTCAGTATGTTTTTTTAATATAAACTGCACAACATTTGATCTCGAGTGAGAATAGAGACTTCATTCGTTTGTCTATGATTTAAAAAAAATGGTCTTGACGGAGGATCGAATTGCCGCCATTATGTTGGTGTTTTGCTGAACGAAAGTAGAATTGTTGTTGTAATTGAATAGAATAAGTTGTAATTTACCTTTTAGTTGAAAATATGAATAGTAGTCTTCTCGGAGTGACTGTGTGATGTGAAAATGCGCCAGATATCGGAAATATGCAGCTACGATTGCAACAAATAACTTGTTGCCAGAAAATATTGTGTGTGTAGATAAAAGTTATGTATGCAACTCTGCATAATTTGGCCTTAAAACACACGTGCGATCTTATTATGAAACTCGCTAGTGTTTTAAGGCCTATCTATCATTATGCAACCGTTGCATAAACTACTATTGAAAACAGTAGGTACACATATTAAGTTACCAATGATGTCTACAGTTTATACCAATCTAAGTATATACCACAGTAGGTACGCCCATCGAGACCCAGGGATCGCCGGTGCAGATCAGGATTGAAGCCAAACATCCATGTAGTCCATGTCCATGATGTAGTCTTTTACTGTGTAATATTCCATAGAAATAAGAATTCACTTTACAGTAGATTTGAACATTGTGTCTGTTTGTTCTATAATGTTTTTAGGTATTTTATTTTAAAAACGTGTACGATTTCCATGAAATGTTTTTTTAGTTCAGCCAGTTAACTGTGTGCTAAATGATATTATATTAATAGGTATAGTCTCTGAGTAATTATGTATAGAGTGGACGCCTCGACTTGATTTTTTGTAAAGCCTGTTGAGGCAAAACGGCACAAACGCCTATAAGAAAACGATCACCGCCGGACGCGGCGCGCACGCCCGCTCCGTCATCAAGTGCTCGCTGTCATTTGTTTGAGATGTCTGTTCTAGTGTAACGTAATACTTTTCAATGGATATAGTGGTACATTCGAATCTGAAATGATTAAACTATTGGAAGAGCGAAAGCAATTGATAAATAACAATTATGTGTATCTATACTTACCCATCTCTAATCTATGCGAAGTGTCATGCAAAATAAAGCAAAGCAGATAAATTGCAAATTCCGTGATAAATGTTAATGGGAACAGTGCTAGTCTAGGCGGTCTGAATATTCTGGAAATTCACTCAAACGTGGAAGGAAGCCAACAGAGGGAATTTTATATGGCCTCCGCTTTGAGTGCCATGTATAATGAATAGTCCAAGTCCTGAATTAAACTAGAGTTTGAAGTGGCGAGGACCCGTTTAACTTAGAAGTTAAGCAAGATTAGTGGGACTATTAGTTAACCCTTTCGACCACTGACCCGGCTATCTTTATGGATCCGAATACTGCACGTAGAACGATGGACCCGGCTTTCTCTATGTACTCGAACTCTGCTAACTCTACGATTGACCCGGCTTTCATAATGGACTCCGATTATGCGCCCTCCACCACGAATGACCCTGCTCACCTCATGGACCCGATAGTTGCCGTTTTTATCAAATGGTCAACTGCCGACCGATATCAGCGATATGCCAATGCCGCTAGGAAAGTACTTGGATTAATTAATTAAATTTTCCAATGTTATTGTCAAATTAATGCAATTAGACTGTTTACCCATTGTTTTTTATTTCATCCAAAATAAACATTTTGTACCTAACTGGTTATTATAAATTGCGCATGACACCATTCATTCTCTTGTTGCTCGCGGCAGCTAAATGCGTGCGGTACCGTAGCGCGCAATGATGCACAGGGTGCATCATGGCTTTTAGAACAGAAAATTATGTATGTGCGCGCGGGCACGTTGCACCGCGCTGGAAGTCGTTCGCGCAGGGGCATTGCAGCGCGCTATGAGGCGGTCGCGCGGGTGGATTGCAGCGCGCTATCACATGCTCGCGCCGAAAGGGTTAAACTAGACTTTGAAGTGGCGAGGACCCGCTTAACTTAGAAGTTAAGTAAGATTAGTGGGACTATTAGTTAATAGTGTTCGTTGATTAGGTGCTTAATCATTGTGAAAGTGATTTGTCAGAGCCGTTCTGCGATATTTATTCGACTACTGCTTAGCTAGGAGAGGTTAGGGCTTAAAGTCGGTAACCTCGTTCAATCGATGTACTGAAGCTAGACTTTAGTCTTATCGAAAAGTAACCAAAGTTATTGAACACAATAGGTACTCGATTTTTTGATTAGTATCACATATATTTTAGGTTATAAATGGTTTTAATCTCCTACACAATTTTACTTATTTATTATTTAAACGAAATGCGAAATTTTCAGTATTTGGCTTTAATTTACACTTTATTGCACAATATATCAGACTTGTATCAGGACAATAGGCGGAGTTAATGCCTAATGACATTCTCTACCACTCAACTATAAGGCCAAAATATGTGCATAGTGAACATTAAAATAACCAAATGGTTTATAAAATTTGTCATAAACATTTATAAGACTGGTCTTATGCAAGGAAATGAACAAAAGGTAGGTAAAAATACCTTATTATATATTATACCAATAATTATTTTTCCCGACATTTCGGCTTCTCAGACAAACAGAAAAAAAGACAAAAAAAGATAAATATCTTCTTCAGACAAATCTAAACACCCTGTTTTCAGGGTTCCGTACCTAAAGGGTAAAAACGGGACCCTATTACTAAGGCTCCGCTGTCAATCCGTCCGTCCGTCCGTGCGTCTGTCACCAGACTGTATCGAACCGTGATAGTTAGACAGTTGACATTTTCACAGATGATGTATTTCTGTTGCGGCTATAGCAAAAAATACTAAAAAACAGAATAAAATAAATATTTAAGGCGGCTCCCATACAACAAACGTGATTTTTGGTTTGTTTTTGCTCGATATTGATAACGGCAACAGGTAGACGCTTAAAATATTTTTTTTTGCTTGATTATAGATAATGGTACGGAACCCTTCGTACGCGAGTCCGACTCACACTTGGCCGGTTTTTCTCAGTTGTTAAGGGGCTAAAACACCACAACAGTGTCAACTTGGTTGTCCGATATTATCCTGCGGTTTATATTTATTTATCACTGGTTTCCAAGCTGACGATAACTTGGAACTATCTAACGCTACGTTAAATTATTCGAAACTATCAGTTTAGTAACAAACCAACTTCGTTACGTAACACCTGTCTCCACAATTGTCACCGTTCCATCGGCATACCATAACGAACCTTGTATCAACGTCTCAAGTTCCGAATTCGTTCAACCGGCTCAATCTTCCTAGTATTTCATGCTAAGCGACAATGGCTCTTATTACAATGCAGTTCGGTGCAAGGGTTTGTCGATTTGCATACGTCTATGCAGTTTGCATATTAATAGTTTAATCTTGTGTCGGGCGTGACCGCTCGTTCAATTCTATTGTCTAGAACGCAGTAGTTAGGGTAAGGTTAGTGAATTCAACCCATCAGGAATTTTAACTACATATATTAAATAGAATAATTTGTGTGCAAAATACTCCATCGACAAGAGGGTTCTAGCCCTTAAATTATGAAAATTGGTTCTTATAACTTCTTTTATATATAAACAAAATACCAGATAAAATTTTCGTCAAAGTAGGAGATTAGTTGATAGAGCTTCTGAAACTTAATTTCAGTCGTATAATAATGTCTACATAAACAAATTTTCAGCCTTATTCATATACGTACGGAGTGTTGCGTTTTGGTATATTAAATCAACCTTGACTTCAGCTTTTGTTTGGCACTCTTTCAATGTCTAATTTGCTAAAGAATGTTAGTAACAAATACCATGTCAGTTTCCCTTTACCAAAGGGCTTAATACGCCGTTATAAACTCGACTGCCGCTTAAGAACGTTGAATGCTTTGAATTCGGTTGCAATTAGAAGCAGACTAGTTGCAGAATTTGGTATGAGACTCTCTAACGTGCAAGCGTGTTATGAACGGGTACAAATGTTAAGCGGATCACCATGGAATCATACTCCAGGCACCCTTCGTCGAGACCATGTTTATAGCACCATGCCATTTGGTATTAGGCGTCAGAGATCGCAAATGTAAAACTTTTAAAAATCAGTCATTTTAGTTTAATTGCATTAAAATGCACTGTTCCCAACGTAATAATGACACTAAATTTATTAAAATTATGGACTACTAGTGGACCTACCACAGTTTCGCCCGCGGTAATTTCCATACAAACTTTATCACCCCGTTAAGGATGGAATTTATAAAAAATCCCTCTTTAGTGCACCTCTAGGGTACTCGAGGAATATCTCCTCCAAATTTCAACCCTCTAGGAGCACCCGTTTAGGCGTGCGTTGTATATAAGTAAGTCACGGTACTGTTTTATATGTATAGACTAGCGCCATCTTTTGAAACTGAACCAATACCATAATAGTACGTACTCTTATTGGGTTTAATACCGTGTCAGTACCTCGACTGCTCACGATCGTTGGTGGCTTTGATTCCGATTGCAATCGGACGCTGACTGGTTGCAGTGTTAGATAAGTCTCAGTGTATGTGGTACCCTTGACGCGTCAGAGACCTTTGATGCCAAATGTTTTGGTATTAAACGGAAGAGCAATTTGTAAAACTAAAAAGGATTAAGCTGGTCATAGCCTATAAATATACAGAAGCGTTTTGAACAAATACTAATAATTAAATGTTAAGAGGACTGAGAACCAACGGCAAATATCACCCTTTGCATACTAAAGGCGATAACGATTTCTACCCCTTAAATGTTAGCCGATTTTGACCAGTTTTGTATAGGTTGTCAGTCAGAAAAAAATCTAGATCTATACGTTTTTTGAATATTGATTAAAGATCAAGAAAGTCAAATAATGCCGAAATTTGTATTGTATCAGATCACTAAAACCACAATAAAACTGTATTCATTGATTATAGTGAAAAAATAAAAACATATAGACCTAGATTTTGTTCTGACTGACAACCTATCAAAAATTGGTGGACATCTGTTAACATAAGGGGTGGGCATCGTTATCGCCTTTTGTATGAAAGCCGTAGGTTCACACTCCTCTTAAGGTATAAAAAATAAAGTTGTTCATTTTTAAAACATAAATCAAAACCTCAGATAATGTATAGCTAACTTTAACATATGACTAACAGGGCATACTTTTTAGGGCCAATGTGTGGGCCAATATTCTCTGTAGTATACTCCTCTGCTGCACTGGGAGTGAAGAAATAGCATAGAATGCGTGCAGATGCTTATCATCCTGGCATGTCGTAAAAGTCGACTAAGGGACGGGTCCTCTCCAACATGGTGGACTATCTGTATGGGCGATGGGCTGATCACCTGTCACCATACGGTTCATCATACCATCTTAGGACTAATTAATCGAACTTGGTCACAAGTAGTCTTGTGGCTCTGCCTACCCCATTAGGGATTTCGGGCGTGATGCTATGTATGTATGTATGTATATGGCTGAGTATACATTTAGTTTCAAATGGCATACATTAGCAATTAACGTATAATTAAGCAATGTCTCAATAGAGCGCATCCCGATACAATTAATCAGAAGTGCAGCAACATGCACTAGCTTCACAAGCTTAGCAACCCAAGTGCAATAATGCCTTCAGACATTAACCAACATATTATGGTAAAATAACCGAAATAAATGATTTATTATTATTATTACCCACGATGTGCATGGAAACGTAGCTTTGAACACACAGAAAGAATTAGTCAGTCTGTTAACCTCAAATTGGGTCCAATAAGGGAGTTTTCTGAAAATTTCTAATTAGTATCAGTTAGATTATCAAAAAATATTGAACACGTATTTTTTGTTTTATCAAATCAATCAAAATTAACAAAGATAACGCGCATCAAAGTTCGGGTGTTGGGACTTATGACGTCATAAGTACCTACCCACTAAATGGTACAAAGTCTATTATCTACGTCATTTTTTGCTTAATCGACAAAAAACTAAATATGTGTTCAATATTTTGTTATAATGTAAATGACGGACTTATTAGACTTTTTCAGAAAACTTCCTTAAATAAGAAACGGCAAACCCGATTTTTATGGCACACAGCTGACTAAATCGACTTCCATATTTTTTATTTAAAAATTAGTAACTTTTAAATTAGCGAACACATTTTCGAATTGGCACCATTGTATATATAACTACCTACATATATCGATTTCAGTCAATGACGTAAGCGTAATTACATATTTATATTTAAAATGCAGAAGGAAAAGATAATTCAAATTTTGTTACTTGTTCGTGCATTCGATAATTAAAATATAAAATAAAATAATTATCAGTCGTCCTCGTCAGAGCTATTTTAGTTTACTGTTACCTAAGAAAACGCGTAATCATTTTCAGCTGTCAACCGTTGTCTACCTGAACCATAGCAATTTTGGACAAAGTTATTATTAGTCCGAGGGCTTCCTACATCATAACAGACAACTTGTAACTAACTTTGTCAAAATAGACGGTTTAATTAGTCAACTAATGGGCGCATCAAACGAACAGCGGGATAAAAAACGCTGCGTTTTTGTTTCTCGAGATTTTTTAGTTATTAATTTTAGGAATTTTAGTAAAATTTAGGTAAAAAGGCGGTGTAGAAACATAGTTCAACAATAAAACAATATGCAAAAAAGCGCAATGTCGTAAAGTGTGTGTGTGTGTCAGCTCCGACGCACGACAGGAGTTAACTCCTTACGAACGATTATAAAATAAACCAGTACCCATCATACCATGCTGTCATTTTTCATTTTGACATTGGACAGTGAATAATAAAGTTTCATATTAATGAATATAAACATGTCACTCATTGAATACAATAATTAATTGACACTTCGGGTCCCGTCGTCTTCCGTCCGATTGAGATCCGAGTTTTACAGATGGAAACATATTTTTCACTATATGTGTATGCAATGCGAAGCGACCGACGCATCTTCGGCTCGTGTGACTCCGTACCGTGTGACAGTGTGACATCGTAGTTTGATTTTACTCCCCATAATTTTTCATTCCCCGAGCTTATATACTTGTATGAAAATCGATTCTTAAGGAGTAAACTCCAACAAGACCTTAATAGGAATTTTCTCAGAAAAAGAATTCTCTCTATTCTAATAAGTCCGTCATTTATATAATAAAAAAATGCTGAACACATATTTTTCCTTTTTTCGATTAAACATTAAATGACGAAGATATAGTGCGTTGAAGTTTCGCGTGGCGCGAATTAGTGGGGACTTACGACGTCATAAGTCCCCACTCCCAAACTTTGATGCGCGTTATCTTTGTCAATTTTGATTGATATGATAAAGCAAAAAATACGTGTTCATTATTTTTGGATAATCTAACTGACGGACTGATTAGAATTTTTCAGGAGACTTCCTTATTGTTATCCGCGACGTATAATTTGTACTTTTGCGATTCCACTATATACTTTATGTCAAAAACGGGAATTGATCAGAGGTGCTGCAATATGGTCGTGACGTCAAGGTTTTATAATAATTTATTTACTTGTTTATATCTGTGTGATTTATTAATAGCACCAATTAATATGATAATTAATTGCAACACATTTTTTTTTGTGGCTAACTTTGTTACGGGTATTATTACTACTCGGGTATGTGAAAGGGAGCAGTTTTAAGGTCCCAAGTTTTATTGAAAATGAAATGAAAATGAAAATATTTATTTTGCAAGTAGGCCACATGGGCTCTTTTACATGTCTGAAGCTACCAGCGCTTCGAAAGGTGACATCTGCTGAGAAGAAACGCCGCAAGAAACTCAGCAGTAAGTCTTTTTTTTCCAATTTTTACATTAGAGTTTTAACTAAACCTAACACATGAAAAGGGCAGCAAACAATCCTAATAGGTAAAAATTAGGTAATAATAGTATAATATAATTTTTCCAAAAGGTACATGAACAATTCAAAATAGGATCTACAAATAGATCAAGTACCATAGTTCGTGCTAGCCACAGCCAGCTCTCTGTTTTATATGACGTCAGTAATAAAGACTTACTATTAGAATAACGTAATAGACAACTTCGAAATCCCAAATTCAAAATGGACGGCACGTTTTGACAGGATTTCGTAAGATTTACGCCATTTTGCATGTAGGCACACTTTGAGGTTACGTTGCGAATAGACATTCACTTTTATTATTTTTACAACTGTTTTTGCGACTTTTTGAATGTAAAGAAATAATTCTAAACGTTTAAAAATGTAAACGTCATAAAGTTGAAGTAATTAATGATGATAATGAAAACCTCTAAAAATCTTAAAACTTTTAACACGTCTAAAGATCAATTTAAAAAACAATGTTCTAAAGTTGTCCCGGAGGAAGAGTGGTAAATCGTTTTATATATACCTATACGTTACATTGAACCATAATTAGTAGTACATTATTTGATATCCGTGCTGTGTGACCTTGCGCTGGTTATGTTATTTTATTATCGTTGTCTTATTTTTATATTTATAAGAGCATTATTCTCTATTATGTCTTACCATCTTAGGACTAGTTAATCGAACGTGGCCACAAGTAGTCATGTGGCTCTGCCCACCCCATTGGGGATTTCGGGCGTGATGCTATCTATGTGTATGTATGTATGTCTTAGTGGGAACTGTTGAGGAGTTAAATGCTTGTTATTTTTATTCTAAGGTCTGAATCATATGTATCCTTATGTACATTTAAACTCTGTTTTTCCCCCAACTAAAAACATAAAACAAAAAACACCTACGATATAGTATGTTAATATAAAATTGTCTATAATTACCGTTACTGACCTTTTTCGGTCTAAAAGCCTATAATGACGATAATTCAAATAATAATGAATTCTAATCCCTATCCGGATATAAAGAACGCTGCGTTCTACCCGCCCGTGAGTCGACTCCCTAAGCCGCCATCTTAGTCGGCCATATTGGCTTCCCCGCACCGGAAGGAAGTCGGGTTGGGAACTTGCGCGAATTCCCGCCGTTCGGGGAGACGTATTAGCTCTGTTTACTCGTGAATGGGCGCTGTAGATGTATCTTTAATGTGAAAATTAACTGTTCTGTGAAGCTTAATACACAAAAGGCGTCGAATATTTATTCAAAATGAAAGATGTAGGATGCTACGTTATACTTTTATACTTTGGTCACGGTTAAATTCGGATTTTATCCCACGCCTATTTTTAGGAATTAAAAATAAAGATTGTTAAAAATACAGTTTCTATTATTTACAATTGAATGCGAAGATATATTTCAAATATGTGAATAATTAAAAAAAAGCTTTCGAATGCTCTCAAAAATCACACTTCTAACCATAGCTGGGCACAAGACCGTTAATCCGTTAATCGTTAATTAACGAAGTTAACATTTTGAGTAACGGATTAAGTTAATTAACGGACTCATTAACTTCCGTTAACGACATAAAATGCAATTTCTATAACGAGTTAACGATTAACGTTTAACGTTAACTTCCGTTAAGTCATCTGAAATGTAACGCTTTAACGTTTAACGAAGTTAACTTTTTTAGTAACGGATTAGCGATTAACGAAGTTAACAATTTGATTAACGGTGCCCAGCTATGCGTCTGACATATTCTATCTCGCTACTCATACTGTGTTACAAAATCTAAAAAGTTGGTCTCAAACAATTTGTTTACAATAAATATTACTATGTTTAAACAGCGGTGGTGTTAACATATTAGAGCGGTGCTAATTGTACAGTTCATTCACGTCTTCGTGGGTGTTTAACTGTACTGAGTACAGTCGAGCTCATTTTTGAAGAGAAGACTTAAATTAATTGTGAAGGCGACTGTACTGAAGTAATTTTGGTATCTCGGAAAAATAATACAAAAGATGATACAAACAAATGGAAATACGGTTTTCATATTCGTATCATATACGTTTGTATGTCTTCAGATATTTTTATGTGTCTAATAATAAGAAAAATAGATAGAAAAAAACATTTATTCATAACAGAACACCTAAGATGCTTAGAAGTTGTGAGCGCATACATACAGAAAGACACAGAACATACAATTTATGGATTAAGTAGCTTCTGCGTGCGACTTCCTCCACGTGGAATTCGGTTATAGTTAATCCCACGGGAACTTGTATTGTCTGGGATAAAAAGTAGCCTATGTGTTAATCCAGGGAATAATCTATCTACGTTCCACATTTCATCCAAATCTGTCCAGCTATTGAAGCGTGAAGAAGTAACAAACATCCATCCTCACAAACTTGCGTTTATAATATAGTAGGACTAGCTCCTACCCGCGACTCCCGCGTGGAATTCGGTTATGGTTATTCCCTCGGGAACTTTAAAAATTTCCGGGATAAGTATCCTATATCCTTCCCAATACGTTAGAAAATATGTGTACAAAGTTTCATGATGATCGGTTAAGTAGTTTGTACGTGAAAGCGTAACACACAAACAGACTTACATTCACATTTATAAAACCCGATCGCCGCACGCACACTAAGCCGCGGTACACACACGCACCCATTTTAATCAATTAAGTGGAAAAATCCCTAACACATGACGTCCGCACTCTAAAACCTAAAGCGATTGGCGTAAGTACCCAATCCTGGAAAAGCTCTGGATGCTCCAAGTTGAGACGTTCGAGCGGTTTAAACAATGGTACCTAAATGTGTCGATGTTACTGGAACTTATCTTCAAATCAAAGTCATTTAATTAATATTTGTATACAATAAATATTACTGAACAATCAAAAAATTATACCTCACTGAGTTTCTTGCCGGCTATACTCAGTAGTCGGTTTTTTTTGCGAACCGGTAGTAGATTCATTCCTTGACCTTCATAAGGTCTTGTAAAAGCCTAAATTGAATAAACATAGTTTGACTTTGACATTGAATTTATTGAGAAATTTAGAAAAAGACGCTCGTTTTTGTGAATACCACCAAGTAATATAAAATCAGATTATTTCTTTCTAGCACTATTAAAAATCTCCGAAGAAACCTTGAGTTTGCTTACAATCGCACAGCCTCTCCGAATTTATGAAGTACAGAAAAAAGCCAATCTCTTTCTAAAATACCTTCGACATTCGGATGAAGGCCACCCCCAAAACTAGCAACAACAATTACTCTTATAATGGCTAGTTCAATACACATTTTTAACATTACATTTTGAGTTCTAAAGTGGTAACCGTGTACCAGATCGCGCAACATACCGACCTAGTAAAGGACACGGCACTCTGCTAGAAAATCCGACATCGTGAGACTTGTGGCCAAATTCACAATGTCTACTCTTTGATTTAAATGGTCACAGATATAGTGGGCGTTTGTAAATTCGGCAATAATGTGTTGGTCATGGACCCAAAGTAATCCTAGATTGCGCCGTAAAGATGAATCATTGTGCGTACCTTACCATCAATGCATATAAAACAACTGACTCACTTACTCACTTATAGACAACGCACAGCCTGAACGGGTGGTCCTAGAGGTTTGAAAATTGGAGGAGATATTCCTCGAGTACCCTAGAGGTGCATTAAGAAGGGATTTTTTGAAATTCCATCCCTAAAGGGGTGAAAAGGGGTGATAAAGTTTGTATGGGAAATATCGCACGCGAAGCTGTGGCCGGTCCAGTAGTTTAATATAATTATCTACAGCTTTGTCAGGCAGATAATTAAACTTGTCAAATGGTGCTGAGATACGCTAGTCTTTTATTTATAAACGCTTCCGCTTATCACTTGGACTACATTCAAGAGGAAAGAGTGGAACACTCGGACCTACAAGATTGGTTTTCGAGTACCATTAGTCCGTGTTCGCCCCAAATGTGGGATTTTATTAAGCAAAGGTTTATTTTCACTTTTATACGGATTTAGTCTACGTCTGTAGGAATTAACCCTCAAATTGGAGCCTTGATATTAAAGGGTGAGAGGCCAAGATATTCGTATCGTACTAAAATAGAAGAATAATTAACATTTTATGATAATAATAATCTATTTATTGTCTGATCATGAGTAGAAAGATCTAATATACTATTAATACGGCCGTTCAAGACCTGCCTCAAAGAGGCGTACAATATTTAATTAGTAATTTATTACAATTATAGTTATACAAATTTACATCATTCACAACTAATATAATTATTATTTATGTTAAAGTTCACAACATTAAAATTAAAAGAACAATAAAATAAAAAGTGTGTGTGTGTGTGTGTGTCAGCTCCGACGCACGACAGGAGTTTACTCCTTACGAACGATTATAAAATAAACCAGTACCCATCATACCATGCTGTCATTTTTCATTTTGACATTTGACAGTAAATAATAAAGTTTCGTATTAATGAATATAAACATGTCACTCATTGAATACAATAATTAATTGACACTTCGGGTCCGGTCGTCTTCCGATTGAGATCCGAGTTTTACCGATGGAAACATATTATTCACTATATCTGTATGCGAGGCGAAGCGACCGACGCATCTTCGTCTAAAATCATGTGACTCCGTACAGTGACAGTGTGACATCGTAGTTTGATTTTACTCCCCATCATTTTTCATACCCCGGGCTTATATATGAAAATCGATTCTGAAGGAGTAAACTCCAATTACTATAATTAACCCTGATGTCTATTTAATACTCTGCATTTTCACTAAGCCACAGTCGATAGCTCTACCAAATATTTACGGCAAGTATATGACGCGTATGTCCCGTTTGCACATTCGCCGGAGAGTGGTGAGGCGAATGCTGAGCGTAGCGTCACACATTCGCGTCGCTCGCCTCACCATTTGCCTCGCCATTCTCACCGTGGCGATGACATGTGAGCGTGTGTTTATTATGCTTTAAACTTATTAATTATATTAATATGCGCCCTTATCAGAAATTATCAATTAATTGTGGCAGTGGCTTGTTACAATTTAACATTCAGTGGTTGAGTTACTCAAGTGTTGCCATACAAACGTGTTGTTCTCTGTCGCTCGTGTTGTCACCTAGGGGCCACTGAAAATCAGCGCCGAGGCTCGCCACGGCATAACGCTGAGTGGCACCCTCTTTGGCACCGTTCGGCACAGCTTTTTATGTTCATTGTTTTTTTGTTATGTGCTTTTCTTGTAATTTGTCTGTGTCTAATGTGTGTTAAATAAATGTCTTTATTATTATTATTATCTCGCACAGAGGCTTCTAACACCTAGAATATTACTCAATGGGGAAGATGAAAATGAGGTTTAAATGATATATTATGAAAGTAAATGTAAACAAAAGCATATTACATAAATATCAGATCATTTTGACTATTTATTTTTATTAAGTTCTGATTTTAGTTATTTGGACATCCTCATCAAATTTATGTCATGTTTTATTTCTAAGATGTTGGTCTAAAAACAGTATTTTCGGAAATAATTGTGAATTTCGTTTAAGCGCCATACATTTTGAACAGTCCAACGAATGCTGTGACGTCATAGTTGTCGTCCATTTTGTATGGAGTGTTTTTGCGAGTGGTATGAACAATGACTTTTGAAAGCTTCATAACTCATAAAATAAACAACATAATAATGTTATGCGTAAACAAATCCGTTTCTATTACTCAGCGCTTTTAAATACAAGATGAAAAAAAATATGCATCTTCCCTATTGAAAATAAAGACGAAAACTTCTTTTTAGGGCTCCGTACCTCAAAAGGAAAACAAAGAACCCTTATAGGATCTCTCGTTGTCTGTCTGTCTTTCTGTCTATCTGTCCGTCTGTCGCAGCCAATTAGCTCCGAAACTAACAGGACCGAATGAGCCAAAACAAATAGTTTTGCAAACTATGACATATCAAATTAAAGGGCTCGTTCTGAAAATCTTAAATAAACCTTTTTTTTTATAATTTTAAGACAAATGGTTTTGAATTTATTTTGGATGAAGTTGGTTAAAATAGGCGATAATTGACAATTCTCCGAAGCTAGTGGGCCTAAATATTTGAGAAAATTTCAGAAAATTGTTCTTTACATGTAGATTACAGGAAAACCTATGACAAGTCTATGGTATTTAAAGTAACAGGAAACTTCATATAATCGCGGAACCCTCTTGACGCGAGGTTGTGTTATTATTATGTTTCTGTGTGGATTATTGAATTGCAGTGATTTGATATGCAAATTTAATGCTGTCAATTATGGTTGATTTAATAAATAATCATAAAGAACTTGTCTCATATTCTGTTACACCATTAACAGAACAATTTCACTTGTCAACGGTATTGTCGCGAGTTCAAATACTTTCTAATTGATCTTTCTATTTAGTTGATTGCTAATTATCAACTAAATTAATATTTTAAAACTAATTAACAAATAACCTAATCATGGCAGCGAACATGAGCCGTTAATAGAAATCCAGTTCGCCATTACGGAAACGAAACCCTTTCAATTCTGCAAACTCAATTCCGCTGTTAAACGTTTTGATATTTATATTCCTCAGTAAAGGAATTTCTGAATTTCCTACGGTTCCGTTTGCAATAAAATGTGACACCCAATCAAGAATTAATTTAAATTTACAAGGTACGAGCGAAATGGGAGCCGTCAAGATGTCAAATTTATCGAATTTGTACACAGACAATTTTGGGGATGATTGCAATTTAGGAAATGGGACACTTAACACGTAATATGAGAAAAGTTACAGAACTTCTAAAACTCGATCGTCTCTCAGATGGACCCTTCCATCTCAGAAACGATCGAGTTTTAGAAGTTCCACGTTGGAATGAAACACGGGTTCAAGGACAACGATCTAATTCTGACTAGTCATTCTGACATTGACACTTAGGTCGAAACTGGCCGGTACTCTATTAAGTAATGTACACGGAGAAAATTTTTGATGCTGTACCTACATTACCGTAATGTATTCGCAGCCAAGTCCAGAATAATGTCGAAGCATCCGAAATAATGTTGATTGGTACGTGGTAATGTAAAAACGTATACGCGCGTTTGTAGTCCAGAACATTATCCATGTGGCCGAGTCTCTACTTACGTTAGGTACGTTTTTCTCCAGAATTACGTACGTGGCATCCAGAATTACGTATGTATTTTTCTCAGTGATACCTAAACTACAGTTTGAAAACTAAGTAGGGACACGGACTGCCAAACAGAGCAAATTCCGACAATCTCGATTCAACGGCTGAACGAATTTCGATGAACTTTTGGGTGTGAGATAGTTTATACCATGGCTTAACAAGGTAGTTCTGCGCAAATCGTTTGACAGATGCTCCCGACTACGTCACATCCGCAACGATTCAAGTTGCCTCTTTGCCTAAAGAGTAGACTTAAGGTAATTCTTTTGTAGTAAATACGAGTGAATATTATATATTTCGATTTTTAAATAGTCCTGTGTATAATTTTTACTAAACTGTATTCGTTGAATTCTATTCACAACGTCATTCGTTTGAACAAGTTGTGACGACGCACTTCCAAGACCATTTTATAAGCATTTTCTTCAATTGCGCAAGCCTTTCTTCTTAGGACATGGTTTGGTTGGTTAGTATCTTAATAAAAAATGGGATAGGTACTTTTTATCCCGGAAAATTGAACAGATCTCGAGGGAAAACAGTCGCGGGCTAAAGCTTGTTTTCTAAAGATAGCACAGGATCATTTGAAGTAATGTGAGGTAGGCCCTTTAATAAAAATCCAAAGTGCATAAAATTCCGAGATCAAACGCCCAAAGTTCTCAAGGACTCGCAATTATTCGTACCTTTTCAACTCGAGTGCTCCGAAGTGCAGAAAAAAGGAGGCAATCTTTGTGAAGCACCATTGACCTGTATTTAATTACTGTTGAGATCACCTGTAAAGGGTTTATCTTGGTAAAAGATCAAAGACGAAATCTGTATAGTCAACCAAAATGGGTTTCTGGACCACTAATGTTTGGTTATAAGAAGAAAGAAAAGGAAAACATTTATTCACTTCACAAGACACATACATTAATAAAAAGACAACAAATAATAAGGAAAGAAAACGAGGGATGTGTGTCATCACGGCAGTGAATCGGTCACTGGCTCAGCATAATGCTGCAGGGCTGATTTTCAGCAATCGGATCCCTATACAAACACACTAAACACTAATAATTACCAAAACTACTTAGATAAATAAGTGGTATATATAAGAAAAAAATAATGCATTGTTATTGTGGTTATCGTTAGTTCCTCGGATTTTTTTCCATTCTCCGGAATAAAAAGTATAAAAAGAATTTGTATTATTCTAGAATAGCATCACTCCATCTCCTCCCCGAAAAGGCGACAAAGGGAGCAACCGAAGGTTGGGCAGCAGCGTGCTTCGAGTACTATTATGATTAACTGCGGTCGCTAACCCGCCTGCCGGGCATGGCGACTATGGCAAAATACCCCCATTTTTGGGGGAGGCCTATGTCCTGCAGTGGACGTTTTATGGCTGATGATGATAAGACAATCTTAACACCAATTTCCATCCAAATCTGTTCGTCCATATAAATAAACATTCATACTGCGCATGTATATGTATAATCCCAGTAGGATGCGAAAGTGTTTTTGTTTTTTTATAATATTAATGTTTGTACAGGCACAGTCGCAGAGTAACAGGCTATTCCTTAACCCGGAAAATTGCACCATAAACAAATCCCGCTGGGAGGGACATAGTCACAAAGCATATATCCAATAGATTCCACATAGCCAGGCAACCCCCTATAGGCTATAGGCTATAGGGCTATAGGCAGCAGAGAGGAGCGCATAACCTCGAACGCACCAATCACAGCGCTCTAAAATTCCCCCGCGCCCCGCAACTTTGACAGCTTTATTTGCTAGTAAAAGTTGGCTTAAACGGTGTCTTTAGGATATTTGGTCTGTGGACAATCAACCAATTAAGTTTTCTACAGATGTCCAGAAAACCATTTCGCTTGCGATTGGGTAGATATTTCATCTTGCGGTTAAAAGATCGTCTACTAAGTGAAATAGGGAACATATTGGATATGTCTGTTACCGTACACCTTCATTAATTGTTTTTTGCAAACACTCCTAAAGGTGCCTCTCCAACTAGCGAAGTATGTTTAAATGTAAATACTTTAATACACAAAACAATAATAAGTACTTATGGCAATTTCTGCGAATCCTCCTTATATTTTGTTAGGTAAATATTTATTGCGTGATATCAAATAACTCTCCGATGTTTCTGAGACTAGTCTCCCTTCAACCGACCCATCTTCTGTGATCTTTTCGTAAAAGCACAAAGGTACTTCTAGATTATTAACCTTTTAACTGCCGCCACAGAATAGATAAATAGTACTAACGTACAGACGAATCATTGTTTAACATGCGTTCTCTTTGGTGTACGCTAGGGTTGTAAGTTTTTATCTACATCACCCAACAACACCAAGCATCTAGGCTACTTGATGAGATGACGCGTGAATCGGTCAGCGAGTAAACGAGCGGAAACCTACTGCGATTTACAGCTCCGAGCTGTCCGACGGCCGAGCGTACCTAAAGCACAGTATAATAAAAATAAACTAACAATATTTTGTCTCGGCAGTGTCCTCGAAATAATTACCTACGGCCGCTCGGTATGTAAACACGCAGTAGGGCTGCCCGCTGGCTGTCTTCCTTGGGTTACGTAGTTGAAAAAGCCATATTAAATTGTCGAAGTGTCTTTCTAGTCTTGTAAGTTTTAATTTTAATTATTTCTACTTGGTTCATATTTCTAGTCTCAAAAGTGACTGTAATATCAAAAACATCAAAAATTCTCGTCATTAAATTTACGTAAATAAATTCATGGGAACATCTGACACTATCCACGTCCGTACCCAACAGCGGCGCACTCGCGACTGTTGTGTACCGAAGTTTACCGAGATTACAAAGCGCGTCGTTTCGGCCGTTTGTATGAAGATGGAAGACTGTATACTGGACTATACTGTGCCTAAAGTGCGGAGTGAGACCCTCTGCCGCCACTATTTGAATTTCAAGACAAGAAAATATCCAACTTATTTCGCCGCAGTTGGCAAACATCTTTTACATTTTGTTCGTGTAATTTTGTATAGATGGCGCCACCGGCATGTCTGATGATTTATTAGCGGGTTAAAAGTTAAAATAGATACTTAATTTTGTAAATTCAATTAATGAAAGAGACCTCAAGCGTCAGATGACAATACAAATGACCATTGGCCATATTTGTTGTTTGAACATTTCGTCCTGCTTCCTTTCCAAAACGTCGAACACGTAAGTGTAGTGCAACAAAGTTCCATGACATTACATACAATAAATGACATTGAGGTGTAGATATAATAATATGAATGTTTTAAATAAATAATTGTTTCTCATGATAAGATAAACAATAAAACAACAAATACAATACTGGACTTTGATATCAGTATTATTTGAAAAGCAATGCTTGATTTCAAGGTAGCTTGGCGTTATCTGTTATTTGAGCTGTTAACAGGGGATGAACCATTAAAATCGGCTTAGGGATTAGCGATTACAACTCACGCAACCCATCGTAGGAAAACAATACCAAATTTCTCTGAATTTGGTTTAAAAGAAAGTGATAACATAACATACCTATTTCATTTCAACCATAGTTGCAACAAACAGATAAATGTAGGCTTAATCTTAAGAACGGGTTAGTTGTGTCAATATGTATGAAACTGTCAGACTTACCTAAATTAGGTTAAACGACTTAAATCAGATTTTGGTCCAAGCCAGGCACAACACAACATGAACATTTACAGTGTAAAAATTATCTATGTTTCCACGGCACGACTCTAAACCAATTTCGATGAATTTGGCAAGGACATACTTCGGGGTCCCAAGGACAAAATCGCAGATAGAAACTAGTTCACAATAAAAATGTACAAAACGACAAATATTACATAAGAACACAATCAAGATCAAAGCTCCAGAATTTCAGTTTCTCGTGAAACATAAAAAAATATCCGCAAATTTAAGAATTCTTCAAGCACCCTTCACTCTTTAAGCTCAAAATTAATTCCCCGAACGGACATTCTAGTGCAATTGAATTTTATTGGTCTATGGACATTCGAAATTCGAAACGGGAGAAGTTAAAAGAAAACAACGAGTTACTTTCGCAAACTCTCACTGGACTGAATTATCTAGTTCCAAAGACAACTCAGTTCCTTGGTGCGAAGGTTGAAATTCGGAAGACACGTAAACGCGTTTTACAAGTTTGGAAGTTGAAGAAATTATCTAGCTGTTTTTTCTGTTTCAATTCGTTCATAGGCTGCCAGTTAATTTACTTCGACACACACTGGTGCATAACCAATTTATGTCAATTTAATTGTGTTAAAAATATCTTGCAAAGTAAGTAAAAAAATTTAAAAAACCTTAAAATGGAGCGAAATTGTAATTCCGTATTTCGATCCTGCAACATATAGTATAAAGTACGAATGAAACTATAGAAGGCGTAGATAGGTAACCAAAGGCCCCGGTGCAAAAAAAAACTGGCGTCCTAACAAGACTGTTTAAAGTGGGAGAATTTTTAGCTAGTTCAATACGAGATTTGCTGGTCAGGGTCCGAGGGCCCCTTGAGGTTGGGGGCCGTCTAACCCTTCGGTAGCAACGCCACGGCGGCGAAGCCTACCTACAAGCCGATTCCTGACGGCCAAGCTAGAAAGCTACGGGTAGCTGTCGGTGAAGTCCATGTTACGCGTAACTAAATGTCAGACTCGCACCGTCGTCGTCGCTTCCGGCTTCTCTTGGGAAATATTTGACGCTTCGCCACTTACTCTGGCACCTAATTTTATTATTATTTAACACGTAAACGGAATAACTTGCATCATTACCGAGAATCTACATAAAGAATTGCCAGTCAAAACTGCATATGCAGATTTCGGCGCGGTATAGAAAATTGCGATGCCGTGATTGGCCTAATTATCGCCCTCCCATTGGCTGGGATCGCGGGCATTCGCAATTCAAATTTTTCCGCAACTCGATTGTTATAATTTGGAGGAAGTGGGCATTATAAGTGACTTTAGTTTTGAAATAAAGGAAATGTCAAAAGCACTTTCTTGCTTGCGGGCAAGAACGTGATTTAGAGAAAATGGGAATTATTCTTGTAAAATATTTGAAAAAAATAACCTTGCCCGGCCCAGTACGAACAATATGCAATATTTGTTATAGTAGCAGATTTTTAGTAGAAGAAAGTTTAAATTGCCTTTATTTAACTTTGCTTATCATCTTGGCATGTCGTAAAAGTCGACTAAGGGACGTGTCCTCTCCTACATGGTAGACTATCTGTATGGGCGATGGGCTGATCACCTGTCACCATACGGTTCATCATACCATCTTAGGACTAATTAATCGAACGTGGCCACAAGTAGTCTTGTGGCTCTGCCCACCCCATTTAGGGATTTCGGGCGTGATAATATGTATGTATGTATGAATAAAAGATGTTTTTTTCATAATTTCAAATAAAACTTTATAAATGAAATCCAAAGTAAGCACGGACTGACGTTGACACTTCCCAGCCAAACTTTCTTCAGGCTTTTTCTAAATGTAAATCCTGGCGTTCCCTCTGTAGATTTCCGGGATAATATTTGCGTAAAATGACGGAAGCTGCTTTATTATTACGGCCGACAGCAAAAAAAAATTTCACAATAATACGCTAAAGTTATTCCAGTATTCCTTCATGCACAATAAAACGAAAGGAAATTTAAACGTAAGTATTAAAATTATACGAGAGAAAATGCTTACAATACAGCACCAATACAAGTCTAATTTTAAATTATAATTATGCCCAGAAAGATAAACTGTAATAAACAAGCCAAACTGCTATGTACCATTATTATAATCTTTGGACTACAGAAATGTTAATACTGTATTGTCAATGTATTTAAAAGTTATCTTAGTCAAACATCTGTAAGTGCGACAAAGTTATCAACAGTTTTTATCAAAACAACATTCAAAAGAGCATAAAATAAATACGTGCGATAAATACCTCTTTCTGTGAATCCAAATTTAATCCAACTCACTGGCAACTAATCACTTCACAACACTAAGAACTGAAAAAAGAAACAACCGATTCGTTTTTTAATTTCAAATTACGAACGTGGAATGGGATGGAGCGTAAACACTGGCTGGTCGCGTGTAGTTTGCGCGCGCCGGCGATTTGAATGAACGATAAACGGGCGATTACCTACACTGGCTTAGTGTTGCACCGATTGATCGATTATCGATGTCGGGTTAGTGATGTGGGAATGATTAAAATTAAAATTGAAATATTATTTATGCAGATAATGTCATTCGAATTATTAATTTTACGACTTAGCAAGTAATAAAATCATGAATAATACGCCAATAGAACGTGCCTGTTAGGTAGATTTTGTAAGGTTAGTGAAGGGAAACATTGCGGTGTGCCACATCATCAAATTACCACAGGTTTTTTACGTGCTAAAACAGTTAAATAATAATGTAAAACTTTAGTCACGTAAGTGTTGGTCACTATTATAACTGGTATATCTTTGTAGGTAATAAATAAAAACAATGTCCTTGTCGGCGTCAACGTGCCTCCTACACTGGAGCGTACTAGCCTGGCGCGAGACGACGGCAAGAGGCCCGATGGGATGACTCTCCTCCCGTGGCAGTTGGGTAGGCCATTAATATAGGATGCCACATGTGCAGATACCGTAACACCGTCCCACCTTAGTACGAAGTCTCTGAAGGCAGGTGCGGCGGCTACAGCGGCAGAAACAATAAAACGCGGTAAATACGCCAATATCGCTGATAAATGTATGTATGTATGTATTTGCGGCATTTGCAGTGGAGACACATAGGTCGTGTGACCCGGACGAAAACTTTTCCGTGCCTCCGGTATGACTATAGATAGGGCTGGTTCATTCCTCGGCCAACGTAAAGGTATAGCTATACAATGATGGAATGCAGCCAGCATTACTATGCCCAGCGCAGTGGCAGTCATTTAGGCAATAATTTTTCATTTATTTGTTTATTATAAAAAAAAACCTTTGTTCTGATGATATTATCTTAACAATTTTAGTAGGTACTTACTTGATTGTTTTTTCAGTAGGTCTAGACTGACAAATTAAAAAGCAATTTTACATGGATGACATGTTATAATACTGACAGATTAATTGGAACTTACAAAAAATTTAAACACTTAAATAGTCCATTGTTTATAAAAGCCAATTAAGTGTGCAGTTAAAATGTGCTATATTGTATTTAACACGTAGAAAGTTGACAACGAGGTAATTAGTCATCTAATTGCTTATTATTGTATTAAACTTGAGAACATATCATATCAGTATTCCCAAATTCGATAATATTTGTTTCGTATCAGCAAATAAACAAAACTTATAAAGACATAACCTCATATCAAATAGTAACTTTAAACAATATCACAATGTCAACGACCGCATTTATCCGAAAATACCAACTCAATGTTATCTCTAGCATTTTGATAACTTGTAATCAGTTTTATCCAAAAGGTGAATGACCTTAAAGCCACTTTTATAAAATGATCTGACTTAAATAGCGTTTGTCGATACTTGAATCCAGTTTGGTTAAACATGATAGTTCAGCATAAACTGGTCGCTTATATTAGTACGTATCTGTCAAGGGTCAAAGGTCTGTTGATATTTTTGCGA
This sequence comes from Tortricodes alternella, assembly GCA_947859335.1. NCBI lineage: Eukaryota > Metazoa > Arthropoda > Insecta > Lepidoptera > Tortricidae > Tortricodes > Tortricodes alternella. The sequence goes on from OX401986.1 coordinate 8,052,905, forward strand.
TAGGTACACGTTTTATTTTATCAGTTCTTACAAGTACAAACTTTATTTACATCTGTTCTTCAAAGGTCATATACCAACGCTTACGTGACTGTTATCAAAGTCTGATATGAAATGACTTAATTTACTTTCTTTTCGATGGCGTTTTTGGCACAGTATCGCTCATAGATTAAATAATAATTATCATTTATCTACACCCATATCATAAAACCTCCATTGGTTAATCAAAAACCGTATGAAATGACCACCATTTTGACAACCAATTAGGAAAAACCAGTGCTGCGATAAAGAAATAACATGACTTCTTTATCGTTTTTAGTAAAGAAATGAGATTAAATTTGGAACAGCTGTCAAAACTCAAGTGGGTCTCTATTCTAGTATCCATAGATATTAAAAAGTTATTGATACGAAACGTCAATTCAGTATGTTTTTTTAATATAAACTGCACAATATTTGATCTCGAGTGACGTGAGAATAGAGACTTCATCCGTTTGTCTATGATTTTTTTAAAAATGGTCTTGACGGAAGATCGTATTTGCCGCCATGTTGACTTTTTGCTGAACGAAAGTAGAATTGTTGTTGAATTGAATAGAAAAAGTTGTTTGTAATTTACATTTTAGTAGAAAATATGAATAGTAAGTAGTGTTCTCGGAGTGTGTGTGATGTGAAAATGCGCCGGATATCGGAAATATGCAGCCACGATTGCAACAAATAACTTGTTGCCAGAAAATATTGTTTCTGAACCCATCATGGAGGATTTATAATATGTGTGTAGATAAAGTTATGTATGCAACTCTGCATAATTTGGCCTTAAAACACACGTGCGATCTTATTATGAAACTCGCTTGTCGGCTCGTTTCATGAAAACCGCACTAGTGTTTTAAGGCCTATCATTATGCAACCGTTGCATAAACTACTATTATATATTTATGGATATAAAAAAAAGGTTACATATTTTAAAGGAGCAGTATATCACAAACCAATTTAGGTTTTCCTGTATACTGCGGAGGTACGTCGAAAGTCCTATACATAACACGTGACATGACACATACAGTAAAAACAAGAACTACTAACTACCTAATTATATAGCTAAGAGAGAATAATAATACAATACTAATAATATAGAGAGGGGATAATTAAACTTGGTAAAATAAAGTTTTTCGATTATTTATAGCTGAGATTATTAAGATTTTCGGTAAATATGTCACAGTTGAAAATTGTTACATAAATACCTTAACCTATCTTCCCGTTTCGACAGAATTGCTTTAGCTATGGTCACGGGAAGGATGGAATCGACGACATTTATCTTCGGTGTTATGGTGATATAGACGGTTCACTGCTGCCTTTCAGTTTGGATGAAGCAACCAAATTGAATCATGTTTATATAAAATACAATGTCATTGTTCAATCGCAATGAAATAATTCAGCTTGCTAAATATTTTCACTTTTGGCGATCATCATTCAACGCAATTTATGCGATTGAACGAGAGTGTAACCACAGGAATTTAATGATTGCTGTTTAACGACTTCATGTTCGTTCACTCTTGCGTGCCGCAGTATCGTCAGATTGTGTCCAAACGTACGATACTTCCGAGAAACGCGAATTGAATAACTTAGTTCATAGTTACATGTCAACAGTAGTAGTATATATCATTTCTCCGCCTTTCAGCCAAAATGAATCAACAGAATTGAACCGTCTATAATCGGCATTAGTTTTGAATTCCAATTAACGCTCTTCACTCATTAAGGGCCTGACATACTACCCTATGTGCAGTGGTAGTGGAGTGGTCGGACGCGCGCCTCTCATGCAGGGTCGTAGGTTCAAATCCACGCTCGCATCGCTGAGTTGTTCGAAACTTATCTGCGGAATTCAATTTGATAATTACCAGTAGTATTTCGGTGAAGGAAAACACCTGTGTATAAAGTGAATGTGTGTAAACTCTCCAATCCGCACCGTGCCCGCGTATTTTCATTTAATTAGTAAAAACATTGATGTACCTACTTAAAAAAATACCGATATGCTCAAATTGTCATAGACATTTTGGTTTTTCGTTCGATAGTTTCGCTAGTCGATATGCCCAATGCCCATCACTACGATGCTACCTATCGTCTTTACGGTTTGTCGTCGAATGCATTGTAATTTTTTTATTTCAGAATCGATTGCGCACTGGTACGTAGATGATATAATGCCACCGATTACGCGATTACGGGGATTGCGGTGACCAGTAATAAGCTTGCCTATTGGCCTACATTGGTATGACCTACTTGGTAATAAGAGTGCAGGATTTTGAATTGAGAACAGACGACGTATTTGAACTAGGACCATTTTTGTTTGAATTAGGTAGTTTTGAGCATCTGTGTGTGTGTTGGTTTGATGTGGATAAATAAGGAAGGAAATTAGTAAATAATGTACTTCAATTGTAGGTAAATATGTATATTGTGTGTCAGTATTTTGATTGTATTATGATTTGAGTGTATTATGACATATGCTTACCACTAAGAGAAGGAATAGAAATTAAAACTAGTGACGTTTATTAGGGTTCGGTACCTCAAAAATACCTACCTAATAATCCGTTGATCAGTACCATTACCATGAGTTGACGCAAACAGTTCTCGTTATCAAAAACTATAGATTTCGATAATGCGAACTGTTAGCATAAACTCATGGTAATGGTACTGTTTGAAAAAGGAACAAATCGACGAAGCTTACAGCAACGTTTAGTTATTTCCGTTTTTAATATCTTTTGTATTATATTTTAAAAGTCTTAATTGTTTTATATCAAATATAATTATGAATATCTATGGTCGCAAGGTAGCCTGTGGTGGCATGTCGGAAACACTAAAACAAAACCGGACAGGTGCGAGTTAAACTCGCGTGGAAAGGGTTCCGTTCGGTACATGATTATCTGAAATTTCCTATGTTACTACATAGCTAAAGATTTATTTTCTGTATTTTTTTTTCAAAATTTTTGGCCCAGAAATTTCAGAGATAACTTCCATACTATTAATTTTAAAATTCAAAAAAAATAAAAATTTAAGATTCACAAAATTAGTCCTTTCATTTGATATGTCATGCCATGTCAATATAGTTTGCAATACTTTAAAAAAAAAAACTAATCGGCCCCCCAAAAGCGATCATGTTTAAAATTCATTTATTTACGTTACACGTCCGTGTTGCGGTCACCGACTTACATATGTGTACCAAATTCTAGCTCAATCGGTCCAGTAGTTTCGGAGCAAATTGGCTGTGACAGTCGGACAGACAGACAGACACACGAGTGATCCTATAAGGGTTCCGTTTTGTCCTTTTCAGGTGCGGAACCCTAAAAAGAAAGAGGTCCATTAGAACTGTGAACACGCCAAGTGTTTATTCGGGAGTTAATCCAATATCTCCGCGATACGCCGTCGCCGACGTCCGCTGCATTATTTATAACAACAAAACTTTATTGGTAATACCGACCAAGGTGATGGAAACGGCGGAAGTGACAGTCTAAGATCCGAGTTAGAGACGATTTGCACTCATCTGTTTAATGGATGAAAATGATTTTATATCAAATTTTGTATGATAAAAAATATATTGTGGGTTGCCAAAAGAAATACTGTCCAAACTATGATTTATTAAAAAAATTAAAATTATCATGTATTACATTGCACTCATGAGTTTAACGAATAAATTTAATACCAACCGAAAGTAAGAAACGAAAACCGTACTTAAATGTGTTTATTTTTATAATTTAATAATTTACAAAAAAATATACATGTTTATATGTATATGTAGGCGACATGAATCCTGCAATCTGATTCGTGAATTTTTGTTGTTTGTAGTTTTGCTATTGTTTTATGTAGTAAGATTTTTAGTTTAGTCAATGTGTTTTAAGCAGAGGCAAAGGCGAACCATAAAGAAGATGGCTATATTAGGAAAAAATAATGCAGGCTGACAGGATCTTGTTCAAACTAGGGGCCCAGTGGTCATAGAAAGGAAAGGACTTTGCCCAGCAGTGGAATACAATAATGTTATGACTCAAGATTAAAGGATTTCGGGCCTTGATAAAGAGATTGCTTGACTTTCTATCTCGACGGTGCATGCTCAAAGTGAAAGAAAAATAATATTTTTGTAATGATAACGAGTTATTATGTCGATTATAGTAATGTTACGTAAATGTATGCCTGCGCATGACTTCAGCGGCACTATCACTACACGTGTATGGGTTACAGGCTGAATTTCTTCTCTGTTAATTTCATCTATACTTACTGATTATTCAACCGTAAATCTAATTGGATTTGTCACACTATTTGCTTTTTCATTCGTTAAATACGAACCGACGCAAGTAATCATAATTGTTATATAACACGCTGGTTTGAATTTGTCTCACTTTTTATTACTTCCATAAAATACTTGATAAAAATAATTATAATTTTGAACAATACCAGATCGAACATAATAATATATTTCAACGATTATTTAAATTATACATGAGAATACTTTCATCCATGAAGTTTTAAGTATCTTTTAATCAACTATAATATTACGTCATTTACATTATTACGTCAATTAAACAAAAATTGACGAAGATATTAGTACGTTGAAGTACCGCATAACGTCACGCCTAGGTACACTTTTTACCTAGCAGTGACGTCATGAGCCCTCACTCCCGAACTTTGATGCGCGTTATCTTTGTCAATTTTGATTGATTTGATAGAAGCAATTTTTTTTATAAACTAACTGACGGACTAATTCGTTTTTTTTACCCATGCATCATCACCATTTTGTTAAGAAATAACCCTATCGAATGAATGTAAATGTCTAGGTCACGATTCTTTAAGCTGTATCGAGTCATCTCCGCTCTTTTCCTTACGCATTGCCGTCCACTCCTGCGTCGACCAAATTCGTAGGTTACCGCGGACCGCTGGTTTGTCACAGGACGTGCCGTGGAAACAAAACCGGAATAGAAACAGTTGCGTAAATTATACCATATTCAAGACGTGGAGTTAGCGAAATTGAATTATAAGAGAAAAAGAAAAGCCGCGTCGATTCTGAATAATAAATTCACGTGGACGGTGACGGGAATGTTTATGAGCTGTTACTGTTTTTGAGAAGAAATGGATCATTATGTAAATGGCTCTTACCAGGCTTCGTCTTAGTGTTATTCGTTTATGAATGCGGGAACCACGCAACCGGCAGTAGCTTAAGGTCTGTTCGCCGAGAGTTGATAAATATTATGATATCCTTTCGAAATAGCGACTGTCGCTTACCTATCGCAAACTGTATGACGGGCGTCGCTTATCGCCGCGCGCACTGAGTTTCGTGGTACGAGGGACACAGATGTTGTCAACGGCGGACGGCGGCGGCGAAAGAGATATATTTGTTTTGTTCATATACACAATCGCCATATTGCAAATTAATGTCTTATATGTCCGCGTCAACTGTCATATAAATTCAATAATCTGCACTGGCTTCGGCCAAAGAAACGAAAAAAAAAAAAACTATGACACATGTTTAAAACGCGTTGAGTATGGATATGACGTGTCTTGTGTCTTTCTACATATAATAATATCATTGGCTTAGAGTGTGGCGTTGGGTTCTTCTGTTCGCGTGTTGCTTTCTTTTTATACAGTTAGGCTATTCAATAATAATATTCTATGAAAAAAATGTAATTTTTCTATTTAATATTTTTTAATCATCGGTAAAAATAATTAGCGGGCCGCTATTTGTAATGAGTTAAGAAGCCCTGACTTTTTTACTTTTTTATCAATTCTCGCCGAACAGACTCTTAGGAAGGTAAAAGTGCACACACAATTTTTTTTCTAAATTCAGTCGTAGTTTCCGCTGTTCATATGTTTTCTTTTGGCATTCAGTACGGTTATAGACTTCGACAATCGCTAAAGATGCAGCTAATATGTCAGAGTGAGATAAAATATATTTTTCATTCCACCTAACCAGAAATTGATTACTTTGATCCGTCTTTTGAGCCTCGTTGAACTGAGACTTTATTTATATTCACGGCTTTCAATACTGATATTGTACTAAAGGTTTTTAGTATGGGAAAACGTCTCGCTACACTCGGGATTCTACTCTACTGCAGAATTCTTTGCTTCGCTCTTCGAACAATATACCGCCGTAATCGTAAATGTCATTTTGCTCTCTTGTGCCACAATCTACTATTTCTGATTCGAACGATTAGCTTCGTCTCTCGCACTTGGTATTTAATTTTTATTTTCTGCATATTGGCTGATTTGAGCATCCAAATTTAAAATTCCGCTGCGAAATGGTTTCGGCTGCACTGTAGTACATGCACGCCATCACTGTTAATGTCTTACTTAACACTAAGTTAACTCCAAACTTCCAGGCTTCCAGAACATAATTGCATATAACCCGGCATAGTGCAAACTGCCAACATAATAACGCGACAACGACCAAGGGCCTTTAAAACTTAATAAAAGCGGAAGCTTAGCGCGGGTATTAGCTTTAGCTTTGGGTGAGGACACGGTGCTAATAGCGATTTTCGCATTGAAATAAATAGCAAGGAACTGCTCAAAGCAATTCTCGCGATGCTTACTTTTGAGGTGTCATATCGCGAACATGACACCATCGCACGTTCAGTCGCATGGCAACCACGGTCATGGACACCCGTTTACGTGATTCCACAAACTGTGAGACCGCACATCCGAAGCCACCGCCGACGATGATATGAAAGCGTGTGAATCAAGCAATATTAGACTTTAGTATGTACGTCGTAAGTACTAAGACATCAGCAATAGGGTGCGTGGTTATGTCATGGCGCTGGCGTTTGCAAACCTTCTATGAGACTTGTTACACGAAATTATACTGATAGGCATATTCTTCTTTTGAGATCTTTGGATTTTCGTCTATTTCATCACCAGGTCATAACAGCGATCTCATAATTAAACTGAGCATGTTCAAATTACTACAGCTTATTTAAAAAAAAAAAAAACAAAATAGTGCATTTGTGTGAAGACCTTACCATCCAATTGTTAAGTTACATATTGACAGATCTTACTGGCTATGATCGGACGCTTGCAATGAAAGTAGATACTTATAAATATAATAATCCGACAATGATCTCTTATTTAAAACAATGCAAAAGCTCGTAGAGCATAGTGGCCACCGGTTAAAATGATCTAGTTATGCGATTCATAGTCAATACTTACGACATGGAAGTTATGTTTACAGGACGACTTTACAGACGTAATGCAAAACCATTGTATTAGATATGTACTTGTCAATTAGGTTAACAATACCTGCACGTTCCTGTAGTGCTGGAATTAAGAAATCCACTTTTTATTAATTTTATACTTATCCTAATCAACCATCTTTAAGAAACACCCTTGCTAATTGACATCTAAAATGATAAATGTGACAGATGATATTGGGTAAACTTAATAGTAAGTATGATTATTAAATACTAACAAAATGAACTACAGTTGACATTTGGTTTTGCATTACGTCATCAAAGTCATTCTATATGGTATGGCAGCATTACAAATTACCTGTCAACTGTCATAATTGAACTGGATTTACGAATAGATGGCCAGTCTAATTATGACTGATCGCAGCGATACAGAAAGCGATAATTACTATGGCAAGGAAATGTTTCTTTGGTAACAACGAAAGTAAGATCTGTAGAATAGAGGCCCGCTCTGCTTATAATCTTCATTCCGCTCCCGCTTCCTCCGGCACCAACTGGGCACCCTTTTTCGCAACAATTGCATTTAGAAACCCATTCCCTGTATTATACTACAACAGTCTTTGTTGTAATTTGCATAGACATTCACACAAGCGCGGATTATTCGGACATTAGCGGGAAATGCGTTTGCGGACTTTGCATTCTGATTCTCTGTGTCATTTTGTGGACGTTACGCTTTCGGTATTGTGGTATCTTCATTACACTTCATGTTACAATAATATACTGCGACTACACACCGCAAGTTATGCGTTGTGTTGCTCCCTTCTTTTCCGAGGCAAGATTTTACGTCATTGGAGACTACGTGACGACACATCACGCTATTACGTGTAATAAAAAGATGTGGTAGCTTTGTTGTGCCGTAAGGAAGTGTCAATCTGAGAAGAAGAATACCATTGAACCAGGGGTCTCTTGCCATCAGATAAATCGTTTTTTAGGGTTCCGTACCCAAAGGGTAAAACCGGGACCCTATTACTAAGGTTCCGCTGTCCGTCTGTCCGTCTGTCCGTCTGTCCATCTGTCCGTCTGTCTCCAGGCTGTATCTCATGAACCGTGATAGTTAGACAGTTGAAATTTTCACAGATGATGTTATTTCTGTTGACGCTATAACAAAAAATACTAAAGAACAGAATAAAATAAATATTTAAGGCGGCTCCGATAAAACAAACGTGATTATTGTGCTCGTTTTTGCTCGATATTGATAACGGCAACAGTTAAACGCTTGAAATAGTCACAAAATATTTAGATATATATAAACTTTAAAAATAAATAATTAAATTAAATTAAAATAAATATTGAAGGGGGGCTCCCATACAACAAACGTGTTTTTTTTGCTTGATTATAATAGTACGGAACCCTTCGTGCGCGAGTCCGACTCGCGCTTAGCCGGTTTTTTTATAATCGCTTAGATAACCTATATTTGTAAAAATAAGTATATTCTTTTCGATGCATACCTATGTTCGGTAAGTACGTATAACATCAGTTATCCGCGAGTGACAGTCGCGTCAAAATCGGTCTGGCCGTTTCAGAGATTATCCAGAACAAACAGAGAGACAGAAGAAATATTTTCTCGTTATGAGTACCGTATATACTTTCATATGCGTTTAGTAAAAAGCTGTTATTTTAACATTATAAACAGACACTTCAATAGACACTTTTTTATTATTATATAAATATTTGGCTGTACATATAAAACCATTGCTCAAAGAACTCCACCCATCTGTCAACGGAAAAAACCACCACTCACTCGTGCTTCCTTTACCGCGCATAAAATAAATTTAAAAAAAACTGCCACTTATTTATTGCTTAGAAATTTCGCTCCGTTGAAAATGTAACACCTCACAATATGTAAAAAGTTGCATACGCGCACAAAAAAAATATTCCTCGCTCATGACGGTGTAACCCTCGCTATGCTCGGGTTTTCAATCCACTCTGCTAAAATGAAGCTCGCACTTTGACTTTCATTTAACAGGTTATAAGATCTAATTATATACAGATGTAGTGCATAATTAGTTTCCATCGTGTTTTATCGGAAAAGTTCGTATTTATCGTGCTCTCTCAATTAGCTTCAGCAGACCCCCAATCCTCGGTGCATTCGAGCTAATCTCACAATCGAGATTAAACGTCAGTGCATACAGTCATTTGACACAACTGTATGAATCTGACGTTTAATCTCGCAATCGACATTATCTCGAATGGATCGAGAATTGGGGGCCAGTACCCATCATACCATGCTGTCATGTTTCATTTTGACATTTGACACTAAATAATAAAGTTTCTTTTTAATGAATATAAACATGTCACTCATTTAATACAATAATTAATTGACACTTCGGGTCCCGTCGTCTTCCGATTCAGATCCAAGTTTTACCAATGGAAACATATTATTCACTATATGTTTCTACTTATGAATGTAGACATACTTGAAAAACACACAGCTTTACTCACGATTTATTGTCAAAAATAGTCCGACATGTTTCGAACTCGAATGGAGTCCTTCTTCAGGGTTTGACTCCATTCGACTCCATTCGAGTTCGAAACATGTCGGACTGTTTCTGACAATAAATCGTGAGTAAAGCCGTGTGTTTTCAAGTATTCATAGACACCAAGCATTATAATGGTACTCTCGGGCTAATCACAAACCCGTTATAAGAACATAATCCCAAAGGAAACCCTAAGGTCTTTACACCTCATCAAGGAAAAATAATAATCCCGTTTGCCCTGGGTTTCGAGGGACAGAGGGGAGAGAGGGGAGGCCAGAAAAGAAAATTAACAAAGTTTAATGAAAACATTCGGAGGGGGATCAGGCCCAAACAGGTGTAAAAGTAAATAGATGAGTATAATGCCTGATATTCTTCGGGTGAAAATTGCGTAGGGATGCGGACTGCTTTTATCGATATCGTTATTATGATACTAACCTATAAACTCAGTAGTAAGTTGTGATATAAACCTGTCTGAAAGTATGCTCTAAAGGTTTGCGTTATGGGTACTAGACGACGATTATAGTAGTTTATGCAACGGTTGCATTATTAGAAGATAGGCCTTAAAACACTAGTGCGGTTTTATGAAACGAGCTTTGCGAGTTTCATCATAAGATCGCACGTGTGTTTTAAGGCGAAATTATGCAGAGTTGCATACATAACTTTATCTACACCCATATTATAAACGGCGACACGGCGCCGGCCTGTAGCTCATACCTGTATCGTTATGACCAATACGATACTAAAATCGATACTGCAATAACATCACAGTACAGGTTGTCATAATGGTGGTCATTTCCTACGGTTTTTATTACATTATGGAGGTTTTATATGGGTGTAGATAAAAATACTTATCACATAGAAGCCATCCCATCCCGCCACAAGGTGAATTTCAACTCCTTTGTGGTGAGCGTACCGATAAAAGATCTATCGGCCTTCATGGTACAAGAGTTTTGGCCGAAGGGTGTCATATTTCGGCGATTCCGCGGCCGGCTGATGGAATATGACACCATGAAATTGCGTCACACACAGCAGAAATAGTGTGTTAGTTTTAAGTTATTTTGTTTGTATTTTAATATGTATGTTAGTCTGTAAGGTATTTATGTATGGGCCACTAGATGCCTGAAAATAAATGATTTATTATTATTATTATTATAGAAGCATCCAAGACTAAGGACCAAACATTAGTGCTCTTCACACAAATATTTGCCCTTACAGGAGATCGAATAGCTTCGGAGGCAGGGTCACTACCCACTAGGCTAACCGCGTCGTCAAACGACTAAGAAAATTAAGAAAACAAATCAAATGTAAAACGTAATAATGTCTGCTTGAAGCAGTAAAATGCATGTGTATGGGTTTTATTTTTATTTAAATAACATATTTCTATTGTTTCATATTTCACGCTTTGGTTTCAAAATCTTCACAGGTTGCCTAATCGTTTCGTATGCAACGTAATAGACAGGTGCCTCAGCAAAACCAATTCATCGATATTAAAATATAATTATCGATAATTTTACGAACAACCCTATATCCTAATAAAGGATAATAAGCATTGTGGAGGTCGGACCGCGGCTGCTTTTGTAAAGAAAAACAAAAATAACGAAATTGTTTCCTTTATTTACCCGTTTAATGTTGCTTCCTGAACCAAACCTAATGATGTAGTCAGATTGGACATTATCTCGAGTTTTTTTTCTACTTCAGTTCATGTTACATGGACTTTCCACTGTTCAAGAAATCCTGCCTATACTTGGATATGCTATGTGAATATTTGACACGTACAACTGTTCACTCGCCGACGAAGATTCCCTCCATCAGGGAGTCTCACTCCGCACTTTAGGTACAGTAGTAATTCTTTTTCTTGTCCCAATCGCATTAGCTACTTATCTGGCAAACAAAGCCATTGTCTTTCGTTGTGAAGTGTAACCGGTAATCTCTACTTTGAAATAGCAAGTAGTAACTGCAAACACTATGTCAGGTGTTGAACATTTTGCATTTAAAACGCTTCCATGTGTACTTTACTTCTATTTTGAATACAAAATATTCAACACCTGACATGCTCTACAAGTAGCCTAGACGCTTGGTGTTGTTGGGTGACGCGGAAAAATTGACAATCCTAGCGTACACGAAAGAGCGCGTTTTATGCGACGGAGAGAGAAGGCATGAGGCATATTTTCGTACCTAAACACCAGTTTTCTTAGACAGTGATTCTTCTACTTATCAGAGGCGAAGCGTGAGGGTAAGCCGGTCTATCATTTCTCGTTCTAAACATTATATTATTACTCATTAAATTATCTATTTACTTAAATAAATATGTAACATGTAATTTTTATGTTTTTACAAGAAGTAATTATTAATAATAATAATGATTGAGTTAAGAAATTATGCACCGGCTTACCCTCACGCTTCGCCTCTGCTATTATCTATTCTGTACTTCAGCTGGATATGGGCAGCGTAATAGCTCAGTTGCCTGGCTTTTATTTATATTATTATAATGCTTACTATCCTCACTAATATTATAAATGTGGATGTAAATTTGTTTGTTACGCTTTCATGTAAAAACTACTTAACCGATCATCATGAAATGTACACATATTCACTAAGGTATTGGGAAGAATACAGGATACTTTTTATCCCGGAAAATTAAAGTTCCCGAGGGAATAACTATAGCCTAACTCCACGCGGACGAAGTCGCGGGTAGAAGCTAGAAATATTATAAATGTGAAAGTAAATGTTTGTTACGTTTTCACGCCTAAACTGCTGAACCAACTTTAATTAGTTTTATTATAGAGAAAGATTGGACCTTGGAGAAGGACATAGACTACTTACACACATATTTTACACAGACGAAGTCGCGCGCACCTGCTAGTAATATAATAAACGCGAAAGTTTGTGAGGATGGATGTTTGTTACTCCACGCTTTAATGACTGGACGGATTTGGATCAAATTTGGAATTGAGTTAGATTATTCCCTCAGGTAACACATAGACTTTTAAATATAAATATAAATAAATAAATCAGGGGACAATCTTTACACAAATCGTCCCAAAGTAAGCTCTAAAGGCTTGTGTATGGGTACTAGACGACGATATACATAATTATATAGAGAAATAAATACTTAAATACATAGGAAACATCCAAGACTCAGGCACAAACATTCGTGCTCATCACACAAATATTTGCCCTTACCGGGGATCGAACCCGGGATGCTAGGTTCGGAGGCAGAGTCACTCCCAACTAGGCTAACCGCGTCGACTTTTATCCTGGAAAAATCAAAACTTCCCGAGGCAAGAACTATAACCAATTTCCCCGCGGACGAAGTTGGGCAGAAGCTAGTCAACTATTAAACAATTTCAGAGCATCTAGTTTTCCATGACTTTAATCTACCCGTCAATGTCTGCCACCTGAGTAAATACATAACAAGTAGGTACAACCGCTAAAACGGTTTCACTGTTCAGTGACATCGACACTACTTTGAAAGAAGCTCTCATCTCGAAATCAGCCAGTAGCAAACTCAACCTTCCTACTACCATATATAATGATTATTTTTCCATTAAGCAATATCCGAGTTATATTTAATGCATAATTATTCGTTGGTATGATAATGATAAAGAATTTAACATCTTTGAATGTCACAATCTTTAATAACACTCCTTTGTTACAGAAAAGTATTCATATTTTCATTTGCTATGCAGGAGATTGCTTTATATTAAATAAAGGTAGGGTCAGAACAAATTTACCCAACGCGTAATAGCTTCATAATAATAATTTCGCTTTTCGTACGGAAGCTGAGCAGGTTGAAGTTTCATGTAAAAAGGTTAACAGTGTAATTTGAAAAGATTCCAATTGGTTTTGGAATTGCTTCGCTTTATTTTATTAACCGAGGTTTTAGTACGCGTGAGGACTATAATAATACCTCGTTCGTATTATCTTACTTACATGTAGGTATTGCCACTGCTGTTTGCGCTGCCAGAAATAATTCCCGCATACTGCTTTCGAAGGCAGTGGGTGTTTACATGCTATTACATGCAGCCACTGCAACTGCTGCTCGCGCTGCCAGAAATATTTCCCGCATACTGCTTTCGAAGGCAGTGGGTGTTTACATGTTTACATGCAGCTACTGCTGCTGCTGCTCGTGCTGCTAAAAATAATTCCCGCATACTGTTTTCGAAGGCAGTGGGTGTGTAAACACCCACAGCAGTGGCAGCACGTAACAGCATGTAAATGCTGTTTGTTACATGCTGCCAGTGCCACTACTGTTCGCGCTGCCAGAAATAATTCCCGCATACTGCTTTCGAAGGCAGTGGGTGTTTACATGCTGTTACATGCTGCCACTGCCACTACTGTTCGCGCTGCCAGAAATAATTCCCGCATACTGCTTTCGAAAGCAGTGGGTGTTTACATGCTGTTACATGCAGCCACTGCCACTGCTGCTCGCGCTGCCAGAAATAATTCCCGCATACTGCTTTCGAAAGCAGTGAAGTTTAAATGCTGTTACATTCAGCTACTGCCGCTGCTGCTCGCGCTGCCAGATATAATTGCCGCATACTACTTTCGAAGGCAGTGATGTTTCCATGTTTACATGCAGCCACTGCCGCTGCTGCTCGCACTGCCAGATATAATTAGCGCATACTGCTTTCGAAGGCAGTCGGTGTTTACATGCTGCTTCCTGACTCACTGCGCGCAGTCAACGCGAGTAGCAGCGGCAAGAGCAAGAGAATTGACCCATTGACATACTCGCGTTTGACTCAACTGTATGAATCTGACGTTTAGTCTCGCAATCGATATTATCTCGAAAGCACCGAGAATTGGGGGGCCAGGACGTATATATAGGCTGATTATTTTATGTACTCATATTTACCACAAGTTTGTTAAAGTGGGTTCATTTATCATTTATCATTTAATCCTTGCAACCATGGTTTTACAGCAGATCTTAAATTAAACATGTATAAGTATCTCATGGACCCTGGCAGGGTTTGGAACAATGTAGCTATAATTGTATTTAATTTACCTTCTCAATTGAACCCATACTTTAGGAAAGACAACTTTGTGCCGAATTGCCTCGGGCAATGTTAGTTAGAAACTACGATTCACCAAGTGGGGTTCCGTGGTCCCTGGAATCCCCAAGGAAATAAACTTGAGCTGATGTATGTATGAACTTACTTAAAATGATAATATTTAATTTGGAAACACCTGACAATACATATGATGCCGAAATCGACAGTCATTTTTCAATATTGATTTAACGAAATGTCAATTAAATGTATCCGTTCCTTTATTGTCACTTTATTACATTTAATTTTAAATAAATGACCCAGTGAATAATAATAATAATAATAATATTACTCTTTATTGTTCATAAATACAGATACAGTTGAACCCTGGAAACTGTGTTAGTTTTCACTGTCTCCAGTGTCTTCTCTTTAAATGTGAACAATTTTATTTATGAGTCTGGACTTGCCATAAGCCATAAGGGGCCATAGATTTTAGGATTCTATGCTCCGAGGTGACCTTTTTAATAAAAGTTATCTGCATTTGTTTGATTACGAGACTCAAAAATTTAATCAGTAGCGCACTTAAGAGCATTAATATAGTGAAACTGGCTTACTACTTATATATTCATGACGATCATTTAAACTGCATTAAAAATATTGTTCCCGAAACTTTCTCATTCACGGCAAATCCTTACGCAACACCCTGTATACTTATACCGATGTTCCAAACTTTTTGACTCAACAAACTTCGATTACTTTGCGTTTCAATTACTTATTCGGAGGTTCTTAGAAGTAAATAAGGATAATGAACGTATAGCTTTGAAGTTTAGCTTTTTACGAGAACAAAAGGCTGAGAGCTCTGAAAGGTTTTACGAGGTTTCACTTATCTGCGTCCGTCAATACAAAAGGACCCATTAACATACGTGATTATAATAAAAAGGTTCATCTTAATGAGATTCTTTGGATTTTTACATACATACATATTATCACGCCCGCAATCCCTAATGGGGTGGGCAGAGCCACAAGACTACTTGTGGCCACGTTCGATTAATTAGTCCTAAGATGGTACGATGAACCGTATGGTGACAGGTGATCAGCCCATCGCCCATACAGATAGTCCACCATGTTGGAGAGGACCCGTCCCTTAGTCGACTTTTACGACATGCCAGGATGATAAGCATCTGCACGCATTCTATGCTATTTCTTCACTCCCAGTGCAGCAGAAGAGTGAGTTTGAAGAGTTTGGATTTTTAATGGGAAATGATAGGTCAAATTGATTTTTGGAGCATGTTGGTAGAGATCTCTATCATTATAATAAAAATGGATCTTGATAAATTTGTTCCACGACCAGCCAGATAATTGAGTATTCATTTAAAATTATATTTTTTTTCGGTCCAAATTCACAAAGGACGCTCAAAACTGATCCTTAATTAAAGGGACGTTTATGCAGTTGGTTGATGGAGACTTAACTTGTTCTCCAATCAAATGCTTAAGTGGCATAAGTGAATTCGGCCATCTGTCATTAAAGGATGGGTACCACGTCAAATCCGCAGTGCATCTATTTTATTTTTCAAGTTTTTTTTTTCATTTGCACCAAATAACGGCAATGAGTCATTTTGTACGAATAATGATTTAAAATATACAAATTGTGTGATTATTAATAATTATTCAGTATGTGAAATAAAATCAGAACCTGATTTGACTACTCGAGTCATAATCAATCAAAATGCAGTATTCGAAACGGTCCGGACACATGGAAATTCAATCAAGAACATTTCCGTGGGAACAACGGTAACGACATTTTTTTTTCATCAAAAAATCGAGGAGAGTACGTAGTTATAGAAAATACATTTTCTGATTATAAAAGTACTATGGGACAGAAACATTTTTCGCTTTTTCTTCCAATTTAATCAACTTCCGGTACAAATAACACAGGCTTGAATGTAAACTTAAATGTCATTTATCTCCTTTAAAAGAAAGCTAAAGTGGTTTTTTTTTATTACGCTTATGTGAAACGACTAATATTACCATACTATTCAATTTCAGAGAAAAATATACAAATCGAAATATTGGGTACACATCCTTAAACTACAACATTTAACGAAGCGTAAAAAGAAACAGAACAATATAAATTCAAAAACGGAACCCTATAACCGGCCAGTTCCAATTTTAATTCAAATGAATTCCAAATTAGTAATTATTCTGCTTACTGCATTCGCACAATCGACCGTCATTTGTTATTCCAATTTCAAAACGGTATTATCCGCATTTCCACCTTTAGCGTTTCGTTAATAATGGGCCCCATTTAGCAAAGGAACGTTCGTAAACGTTTATTTGGATTTCAAATTAAGAACACCTGTTGAACGGACGTGGCTAGAGCTGGCGCGCTGATAATTTGTTTACGTAATTTAAATTGCATCTTAAATTTGGAAACGGAATCTTATTTCGAGCGTCTTTGTGAAGATGTGGCTTTTTGCTCTTGTAAAGACAAATTAAAAACCAGTGAAGAGGATGTCTGGCCATGCTCAGTGTAGAGTTCCGTGGCTAAAATAACACATATATAATACAGAAAACCATAACTTAAGTTAGTTTTCAATTCAATGTTAGTGTCAATGTTAGTCGCTGATAACTCATGAACCAATGAAATCTTAGTCGTAATTGTTTCTCTTTGTACTTCATTGTATAAACTTTAATTTAAGATATTTTTTAGATTTTTAGAATTTACAGTTTTGGCTGTGGAGGTGGAGAGGGGACACATAACTCCAATAAAAATGACGCCTTCAGAGTTCAATATTGTGTGAATAATCTGTGATCTTAATCATCAATACATAAAAAAAAGTACCGTGACTCACTTATAGACAACGCACAGCCTAAACGGGTGGTTCTAGAGGTTTGAAAGGAGGAGACATTCCTCGAGTACCCTAGAGGTGCACTAAGGAGGGATTTTTTTAAATTCCATCCGTAAACGGGTGAAAAAGGGTGATAAAGTTTGTATGGGAAAATACCGCGGGCGAAGCTGTGGTGGGTCCACAATTGTTTTTATATAACTCAAGTTAATAAACAATTTTTTCTAGAAAAAAAGTCATTGAATTATAGTGAATTGGTAAAGCAGTTTCTTTAAACAAAATCTACGCGGACAAAAGTCCGGGCAAAAGCTACTTGAAGCAGTAATGTTTGGAAAAAAACGTCCTTTCTCTTTCAAAGAGCAGAAACATAATAAACAAAGTTATTTCTACGGAAACAAGCATTTAATTTAGTTTTTAATAACTTAACAAAGCCAAACGTGCGATACATTTTCGAAGGGAGTTCCGTGTTGCTTTGCGTCGTAATGAAAAATATTTTTACCTTTTTTTTCTCCTTGGCTGTTGTTTCCTGAAACAATAATGGGAAATTAAATTAAATTCTATGCCAAAACCAAAAAAACTGGAATAAATTATCCGAGCGCGGACGGAGAATCGATTTGAAACAACGATCTCAAAAGAAGGATATGGCGTTCAATACAACTGCGTTGAACAAATGACTTAGTTCGTCATGGTAACGCCATCTATTTACCAGTTTATAAACTACGAAGCTATATTGCCGACCTCTTAAGTCTTATGACATTTACACAGAGTCTTATTTTGCCTGATTCATGGCTATCTTTCATAGCTCGTAAGGAGCTACGAACCACAAAAACACAACGCACGAATCAGCCAATAATGGACCTTTCCTCAAAATGATAAGAACGCCGATGTCGGCAATATTTACCGAGTATGCAATGGTGTCATTTGACACCAAAAAAGTCAGCATCGCTAAAATCACGTTAGGCTGTTCCTTACTATATATTCCCATGATTTGAAATTTATGTTGCTTTGCCAAAGATCTCAAAAGAAGGATATGCCTATCACTATAATTTCGTTTAACAAGTCTCAAAGAAGGTTGTCAAAAGCCAGCGCCATGGCTTACCGACACCGTATTGCAGATATCTTAGTTCTTATGACATACATACAAAAGTATTGCTTGATTCACACGCTATCACATCATTGTGGACGGTGGGGCGGTGGTGCTGTCTCACACCACACGATGCGGAAGAGCATTTTTTCAATTATAACAGTGTCACTTAAATGGATGTCATGGATGGAGGTTGCCATGCGACTGAACCTGCGATGGTGTCAGATTCGCGTTCTGACACCTCAAAACTAAGCGTCGTGAATTTCTTTTTAATACATTCAGTGCCGACAAACGCTACGCACGTAGCAGCGTTTTTCCGCTTTGTAGCGAAAATGCGCTACGAACGGTGAACCCAACTATCGGGTTCTCGGCACTGAATGTGTTAAGCAGTTTCTTACTATATATTTCAATGTCAGCCTCAGCTGGGGCACAGCGTGTCGCGCGGCGGGCACTGCGCGGGTTGCTTTGACCGCGACCGCACTCAACAATTTTGACAATAATTCAGCCGTGCTTATTTCTAGAGTTTGCGTAAACTCATGAGATACCGAACAGCGTCTCATTCGTATTTCAAAGTAGAGGTAGCATGCAAACTAACTTAATATTTCACTCGAAACAAACCTGAGCGTTATCTTTATAAAAAATGAACTCCACAACGCAACGTTAATATTTTCCGGTCCTCAGTAACAACTTAGTGAAAAGACATCGCATTAGCGGTCGCCATTTATCAACTTGACAGATCATCCCCCGAGGCTCTTTGCAATGACAAATGCCGCGGTCAGGTAAAAACCGTTGGAAAATTCACTTAAACGACGTCAAGAAGTGGTTGAATTTGGAATCGGTTTCGAATACAGAGGGCTGTGCAAGTAATTAAATAAAAAAATAATAAGGACAGGAAATAAAATTCACATAAATGAATGGTTGAATTTGGAATCGGTTTCAAAATCCGAGGGCTGTGCACATATTTAAATTAAAAAAATAATAATTTTATGACAGTAAATAAAATTGTTGTGATTTAGTGAAAAATATTCAAAAATGCACTATGTGTTTTGCAATAAATTAAAAAAAAAAAAAAAATAGTATGTTTTCTATAAATAGAAACTTGGCTTGAAATAAAATAATTATGGTAATGCCGCGGTGTACTGTCAAAATGTTTAGAAAATTCTCTTATAAACGACGGAATATTAATTTAGATCAGGGGCTCTATTTTGGAACGTCCAAACGATATTGTTGCGGCTCGCGAGCGAAACTCGCATTCCACTCTTACGCATTACGCATCGTGCGGAAGAGTGGGACGAGAATCTCGCTAACCTGTCGTTACAATATCGCTTGAACGTTCCCGAATAGAGGCGCTGTTTTGGGCGTTGTGGTTGATGTGATTAAATAAAACACTGCTTGAAAATAAATGGCTACCGCAAATTCCCACGATCCGGTAAACACTGTTTCAAAAATTCACTTGCAACCAGTTTCACCGGTTGAGCACTTGATTAAATTTAAACTAGGCTAGCTGCAAAAATTACCTAGGCGATGTGATCGATAAAATTGACCTCGCTCTCGCAGCACAGCGACGACGGACAACAAAATATCAATCAAAAACAAAAACCGGTCGCCAACCCTAATCCCCAATTTCGAATTTGGAACTGTGACGTCACCGACTGACGTGAAGTGATTTACGGACGATATCTATGACTCTTTAATCGCGCGTCGGGACCGAATTCCGACGGCCCGTCATTCACATGGAGATGTGACCGTAAATATAGTGCGTGATTTGGGAGCATTCTATTTTGCTGAAATGTATAGGTTGTTTTTTTTTCGGAGAGATAAACATGGTGATGTTTTTTCAAGATACGCTGACTGATGACGTCTGAATTTTAGTATGAACGAAAATTGATGATACCAAAATATATCGACTGCCTTTATTTTAAGAAACGAGAGAAGAGTTATCAACATTTTGAGGAACTAAATATTGAGAAAAAATATTTTCAATTGATACCCATAACCCATACAATAGTAACAATGATTCCAAATTGTGTATTTTCATATGCTGTTGCTTCTATTGCAAATATTTTCTAATACCCTCATTTTAGGCTAGTGTTACCAGCTGAGCCATAAATGTTTGAAAAACCGGCCAAGTGCGAGTCGGACTCGCGCACGAAGGGTTCCGTACCATTATCTATAAAAACGGCAAAAAAAATCACGTTTGTTGTATGGGAGGGGAGCCCCTTTAAATATTTATTTTATTCTGTTTGTTAGTATTTGTTGTTATAGCGGCTACAGAAATACATTCACAGATGTGAAAATTTCAACTGTCTAACTATCACGGTTCGTGAGATACAGCCTGGTGACAGACGGACGGACGGACAGACGGACAGCGGAGCCTTAGTAATAGGGTCCCGTTTTTACCGTTTGGGTACGGAACCCTGAAAATATGTTTATTTGATAGATTAATACCTAAGACCTAGGTTTTAGGTACTAATCTGTCATAATCAGATTAAAACTTTCGTGAGACATTACTAAGACTAGAAATAAGCACGGCTTTACTCACGATTTATTGTCAGAAATAGTCCGACATGTTTCGAACTCATATGGAGTCCTTCTTCAGGGGTTGAGTACGGTCGCGCTCACTGCAACCCACGCACTGCCGCCCTCCGTGCGGCGCGTGAAGAAGGACTCCATATGAGTTCGAAACATGTCGGACTATTTCTAACAATAAATCGTGAGTAAAGCCGTGCTTATTTCTAGTCTTACTAATCTGTCAGATGAAATAACCAAAGTATTTTCCAAACACGTTTCGAAATCATCACATTACATGAAATGATCCATGAAACTGAAAAGCTTAACACCGATATATTCCTTTTTTACTCAGTAAACCAAATAATTCCCAATTTTGCCAACAAAAGAACGTTATCCAAGGGCCATTTCAAACAAACGGTCAAGATTATATCGCAAAGAAAGTAGTTGGGTTCCGTCATAACGTTTCACTTACGTATGCGAAAAGAAGCGTGAGTCGTATGCAATATGAGACGTCGGCAAACACACCGGACGCAACGATGTGTTAGAGTGAGACAGCGACATGTTTATCTCATTCTTACGTATGAATGCGTCCCGTGCGTTGGCCGATGTTTGCTCGACGTGCTATTTAAGGCGCGAGTGAGTTAAGTGCTTCGCACGTCGGAGAGTCAGAACGTAGGTCATGAAAGTGACTTTTAAGGTATGAGCTCACCATTGCACATTCCCAATGTCATATTATGTCATGTCATTCCAAATTGTCATTGTCTTTTAATTTTTTATTTACAGAATTAAAGACAGTTGTGTTTTTCGCACTAGCACACAACAATCGCTACAAGTAATGAAAAACAAGTTAGCAAAATAGGTATATCGGTTTTTTTTATTTTACGAAATTATATGCTTGATTGGATAGCCTTTGAAATGTACATAGTTATGGACTCGCACTGAAAAAAAATGCTAACAACATCGTAGATAGAATATGGTCGCTTCCCTAATACCTGCATAAAAATTGATATATTTTCGATATTTATTTATTCCTTTGGTAGGCGGTCGTAAAGTCAATTTTGACTTCGGCGCAACTGCGTATGCTTATGTAAATTATTATTATTATACGGGGATCATAAAAAAGCTGTAACCACGATTTTTACGTGACGAAACCCTAAAAATGGAACGCACAGCGCCCCTAAATTCACTTTTCGCCCGACCGCTGACGACACGTACAACCCGGTATCTGGCCACACGCCAGAAAGTAAATAGCGTGTGAAGCCGATAAGTTTCTGAACGCTCATCGGCTCGGCAATCTTACAGCTACGAGGTATTTATTAAACTTTATTGCACAATATACGAGTGTACAAATGGCGGACTTAATGCCAAAAGGTATCTCTACCAGTCAACCACTAGGCCAAACAGAAACATGTTAAGGATGTTAGGATGGTGCAGGAAGTATATTAGACCGTAAAGCGGTAATACAGTTATACACGCTATGTTGTATTTTACAATATACTATACATATTATTTAATGTGCGGTGGCATTCTCCACCAGTCAACCAACAGTCCAAGCAGATGCAAATATCCAAAGGTGCATGGAGGAAGTTGATACAATTATGAAAAACGTTAAATATACATTGCAAACTGATAAATCCTGATTCTACCTACTCTTCATCTTGATTTAGCAAATACTTGCAAAGCAATCGCTTGTTTGGGGCGATTTAAATAATTTATTGTATAACATTATTTAGAATTATAAGCTTGAAACTTGTTCGCTGCGTGAAGGCCACGCAAGCTAACACGACTTTAGAGATATCTCATGTGCAGCCGGATATCCGACAAACGGATTTCCGCCTATTCGGTCAATGGCCATGCCGGATATCATGCCGGATTACCGGCCAAACCAGTATCCGTTGCATGTCTAATTTAAACTTTATTTTATGACGTTGACTTAAGATACATTTCATGTTCAATTAGAAAATTCGTGTCAAATGATGTCATAACAAGATTTTTGAGAAAATATCAATACATATGAAACAGTACCATGACTCACTTATTGACAACGTACAGCCTAAACAGGTGGTCCTAGAGGTTTGAAATTTGGAGGAGATATTCCTCGAGGTGCACTAAAGAAGGATTTTTTGAAATTCCTTCCCTAAAGGGGTGAAAAGGGGTGATAAAGTTTGTATGGAAAATACCGCGGGCGAAGCTGTGGCGGGTCCACTAGTAAGGTATACATTAGGTCCAATTTGAAAAGTTCTCGCCTAAATTTAAAATGCCCTAAACTTAAAATAAGAAACGTCATGCTAAATATTGGTTTACTGACATTAGGTACAAATGGAAAATCGTCCACCTGAACGTCCACGTCCATTATTCGTTAATTAATTAATTTACAAACAAAATAAATTTGGTTATAAATACTTTTCAGCATAATTAAATTTTGACTAAATTCACTTTGAATACTATTTCTTTTGACCCAACTTCAGAATGGTTATTTCACGTGGACGATTTTCCATTTGTAACTAATGACGGTAAACCTCAATTTTGTATACCAACAAGCTGTCAAAATCGAGTTTGAAGTCCTTATTTGAAGTTGATCGCTTTTTGAATTTAGCGAAAACACTTTCGAATTGGCCCCAACGTCACATTCCTGGTTATAACGCTCGCCAGAGCCTCATTCAATTCGTCCCCATCGGGGCTTTCAATATCGATATTCGGTACAAAAAGAAAATAAATAGTCCTCGACTAATGCTCGACTTGTATCTATACTGGGAAGCTTTGATTTATTGTTACTCGTAGAATCATAACCGAAATGGCCAGTAAAATGGCGGCAATAGATCATTATTGTCATTTCAGCCAGCCATGTTGATTCTCTAACGTGCGCAGCGGCCGATCAGCGATGAGTGATACATTCAAATTTAGACCGAATGGCTTTGTCTTTACAGTCTAAATTAAAAGTTTCGTTTACCCGCTGAGCTGACCAGCGTCCGCGCACGTAAAAGAATCACGTCAGCTGTAATATAAATTAGCGTAACCGCCAAAATGACGAAATTGAGTTATAGGTATATACAGTTCGACTGCAAAATTTCCGTTCTGTCGATAGGTGTCTTTAAATTCTCGATATCTTGAAAAAATTGGCGGTTACATAACGACAAATACAAGGTTTTTTTTTTCATTTTGTGATATATGTTACATTTTATGAAAATCACCCCTTGTATGTTAATGTAAACGATAGATTTGGAAAATCAGTTCTTTGTAGGTTAATGTAAACGACAGATTTGGAAATACCTTTTAATGTAACGACCGGATTGACCCAAAGCGAAAAAAAGTAGGTTTTAAGTTCTGTGAGTTAGGTTATGGCTGTTATTAGTTTTTTCAATTAACTGGTCTTACCATTTAAAAAGAATTGCTATAAACATCATTGCAATGGGATAAGTACAAGAAACCGGACAAGTGCGAGTTAAACTCGCGTGAAGAGGGTTCCGTTCCGTACATGATTATCTGAAATTTTCTACGTTACTTTAAATACCATAGACTTCTTATAGGTTTTCCTGTAATCTATAGGTAAAGAACTATTTTTTGAATTTTTTTCAAAATTTTAGCCCCAGTAGTTTCGGAAATAAGGGGGGGGGGAATGGTCAATTTTCGCCTATTTTCCTAAATAACTTCTAAACTGTATTTATTAAAATTCAAAAGAAAATATATTTAAGATCCTCACAATAAGCCCTTTCATTTGATATGTCACACGATATAGGTAGCATAAGTTTTTTTTTTTATTTTCAAATTTACCCCCCAAAAGTGGCCCCCATGTTTTAAATTTATATATTGACGTCACGTGTCCCTGTTGCGGTCACCGACTTATATATGCATACCAAATTTCAACTTAATCGGTCCAGTAGTTTCGGAGCAAATTGGCTGTGACAGACGGACAGACAGACAGACAGACACACGAGTGATCCTATAAGGGTTTCGTTTTTCCTTTTGAGGTACGGAACCCTAAAAAGTTACAACTCTTTCTCTGAATTGTAATTTAGTTTTTTGGCTCTCCTGAAAAGTCTTCGTTTGGCGGTTACGTTAATTCATATTACAGCTGACACATACCCCTGAAAGATGTCCACTGCAATAAATGCCCGGTCCACAGAGCAGCGCGCGCGATCTATCCCGCTCACACCAATAGGTACAATAAAAGCTTGCTTTTTAAAGTTTTCTGGGTTTCCTGAAGCATTTTACTATTTATTTATTTATTGGTAAGATATAAAAGTTACATTTACAAGTCAGTTCTTATTAATTAATTACTTTACATAAATATATTAAGCATTAAATTATTAAATTAAATTTGATTAGCTCCAATTGGTTCCGTACCCAAAGGGTAAAACGGGACCCTGATAACTAAGACTCTGCAGTCCGTCCGTCTGTCGCCAGGCCCCCAATTCTCGGTGTATTCGAGATAATGTCGATTGCGAGATAAAATGTCAGATTCATACAGTTGTGTCAACCGACTGTATGCACTGACGTTTAATCTCGTTTGTGAGATTATCTCGAATGCACTGAGAATTGGGGGCCTGGCTGTATCTCATGAACGGTGATAGTTAGACAGTTGAAATTTTCACAGATGATGTAGTTTTTAGGGCACTGATTGGTGTGTTCGAGGTTATGTGTGACTCTGGCTCCTATAGCCCCGCAGCTTATAATTGTTTGAGTAATATTTAGTTGGTGCTGTATCTCTATAAATAGAAATAAACGTAAAATATTTAATTTAATTCAATAATTTAAATCTACTATATAAAAATAAGTCGGGTTTTCCTTCCTGACGCTATAACTCCAGAACGCACGAACCGATTTCCACGGTTTTGCATTCGTTGGAAAGGTCTCGGGCTCCGTGAGGTTTATAGCAAAGAAAATTCAGGAAAAATTTCAACAGAAAAGCGGGAAAATCTTTTTTCACATACAGCGCCATCTCTGATACATAGCTACACCAAACGAAATGTTACATAAAACGAAGCCATCTGGTGGCGAAACGGAGTTCGCCGGGTTTGCTAGTACTACATAAGTTACAGGATAGAATGGTTAAAGCGCTCTTTTCAAAGTTGTTTCTAGTCCATAAAAGGTAGCCAATTATCGAGGTAATTTCAGATTTTCGTGCTCGAATGGATCATTGATAGCTCCTGGCGATCGATAATGGCCGTATAGCCCAGGAGGCAGTGGTAAAATAAATCGCATAATTTTGTTTGTGCAACTTGAGATTTCGTGTGACCGAGATACAGATCACTCGTTCCTTCAATATGTATATGAAATTCCAGCAGCTCACAAATGATGTGGTTAGATTAACTTGCAAACAGAAATACGATTATTTTTTTATCTTGTGTTTTATACTGGAAATCATGGTAAATTTGCGCCAGCAAACAAAAACATACAATTAAAAAACAATGTTTGCTTTCCGATAAAAACGCAACATTTCCCAGCTGCCAGTCTTCAACACTGGGTTACGCTTGTTTCAAAAAAAAAAGACAAGTTATCACTTCCGAAACAATTTTTCGTATAATTTGCCAAATTAACTCTTCTGAAGTAATTGTAACGCAAACCTAACGTTTGGCAAGTGAACGTTCCAACAATGACTCAGTTGCCAACTGATACTTATACCAAATTTATGAAGTCAAATGTTTCAGTTGGCATAACATATTTTACGTAAACAAAATAAGGCAAAAGCATGTTTTATTAAGGTATGAAAAAAACCTCGAAGGCTAAGGAGCAAAGCTGTATTCTAGTAGTCTAAATTTTCATGATGAAGTCACGTGAACATTTTTTCACAGTCTCCTAGACTAGTACTATAAATTCGCAAAATCATTGCAGCTGATTCTAAGCGCAGTAAAACAGAAGGTTCGGCGCGGTGTCGACAGACTCAAGGATGCTGGACAAAGGTTGGAGATTGGCGAAGCTGTTACCAGCTACGATATAACATTAGTAGGATTCTAGACAACTATAAATACATGAGGAATTTAAATATCACGAACATTCCGGTAAAGGAAAGCATCGTTTGGAAATGCATACATCTGAATGTGTGTTCAATAAATGTCTTTTATTATTTCTTTATTTCATATCTATCTAAGGATCAGAATTATCACAATATTTCTATCAAAAGTAAAATACAATATCTCTACAAAAAAACATATTGTTCAAAGCACAATTATTACCAACCTCAAATATGCCATGTTTGTGGATTACTAATGTATGTGCAAAAAACTATTCCCAAATTATCACATCCCAAAAAAAAATATTCAAATTATCGTTTGGCAAAAAATCATTAGTCAAAGCAGCTTATCGCAATTTTACAGTTAGCAAAGTATTTTTTGGCAAATTGTTGTTTAACAAATGAATAGTTGGTTATGTTTAATTCTACCAAGTATTATTTAGTTAAAAACCTAACCTAACCTGCCTATTTCCGCTCTAAGGGACACAAGTTAATCCTAATCTAACCTACCAATAATACAATTGTTACGATTATTTGTTTTTTACTGCGGAGGGCCTTCCCCCTTTTGTGGGGGGCTACGCCTCCTCCCCGCTCTTACATTTATTGGAATATAATATTAGCCAAAAGAAAACGTTTGCCTAATAAACGTTTGTCTAAATAAAGCTTGACAAAGTAAAATGATGCCAAATGATAATTTGACCAAATTAATAAAATTCGAAATACAAATGTGCTAAAGATTCGTTCGGGAAATGAAACTACTCCGATAAGTTTTTTGGAAAGTGAAATTTTGCGAAAAATATTTTATCTACACCCATATCATAAAACCTCCATTGGTTAATCAAAAACCGTATGAAATGACCACCATTTTGACAACCAATTAGGAAAAACCAATGCTGCGATAAAGAAATAACATGACTTCTTTATCGTTTTTAGTAAAGAAATGAGATTAAATTTGGAACAGCTGTCAAAACTCAAGTGGGTCTCTATTCTAGTATCCATAGATATTAAAAAGTTATTGATACGAAACGTCAATTCAGTATGTTTTTATAATATAAACTGCACAATATTTGATCTCGAGTGACGTGAGAATAGAGACTTCATCCGTTTGTCTATGATTTAAAAAAAAAATTGTCTTGACGGAAGATCGTATTTGCCGCCATGTTGACGTTTTGCTGAACGAAAGTAGAATTGTTGTTGAATTGAATAGAAAAAGTTGTTTGTAATTTACATTTTAGTTGAAAATATGAATAGTAAGTAGTCTTCTCGGAGTGTGTGTGATGTGAAAATGCGCCGGATATCGGAAATATGCAGCCACGATTGCAACAAATAACTTGTTGCCAAAAAATATTGTTTCTGAACCCATCATGGAGGATTTATAATATGTGTGTAGATAAAGTTATGTATGCAACTCTGCATAATTTGGCCTTAAAACACACGTGCGATCTTATTATGAAACTCGCCTATCGGCTCGTTTCATGAAAACCACACTAGTGTTTTAAGGCCTATCATTATGCAACCGTTGCATAAACTACTATTGTCCACCCATTTTTGTACCACGACAAAACGTCACCGTTTAATTTAAATATAAGACCAATAATAAATCAACAGTGTCGGATTTCAGCCTAGCAAGCCCCCATTTTGTTTGAAGAATTTAGAACTTTCCGCCTTGTAGCCACAGTCTAAATGATTTTGGCAATTTTTTCCATTTAGAACGAGTTTACGAGCTGAAAAATTGTTATTTCGCCTAACGTCCTCTAGTAACGCGATTTGATGTATGTCCTACGTTCAATTCGAATGGATTACGTGCAAATATCGAGTTCTACAAAAAAATAACGACTTTGAAATACCGTTTGAGGAAACTTTACGAATTTATTCGTCTTGAATTAGACCAATTTTTTTATTTGGAAAGTTGCTAAGCATAGTTTACATGAGCTTAGTACTGATATTGATAGTCACTAACACTAATATGTAACCATTTTCCACGTTACGCAACCACTTTTTATTTTATTTATCAATACATAACTATAAAACAGTACCGCGACTCACTTATAGACAACGCACAGCCTAAACGGGGGGTCCTAGAGGTTTGAAATTTCGAGGAGACATTCCTCGAGTACCCTAGAGGTGCACTAGGGAGGGATTTTTTGAAATTCCGACCCTAAAATGGAGGAAAGGAGTGCTAAAGTTTGTATGGAAAATACCGCGGGCGAAGCTGTGGCGGGTCCACAACAACAACAACAAGTATTTAAATACAACCAAGTATTTAAACAAGTTAACAAGTATTTAAATTACACATTAGTAGGTATTAGCCCAGTCCAGTCACAGAAGAGAAAGAGTGGCAAGAGCTTGGTAAAAGTGTTAGTGTGTCGTGTGTTATAGCAAATAACTTACACTTGCAAAACAAATACAACTCACGTACACACGTAGGTAAAAGTGTGAGCAACTAGCATGTGACAAGTACTAATGACAAGTACTAAGCGCGTTTAAACATGGTGTAAAATGAAGTAGCAAAAACAAGAACTCGCGAGCAGCTTTACGAGTAGTTTCGTAAGTGATCTAAGACGCCTTACGCTGTCTTTAGAGTAACAAGTTACAAATAATAGACAAAGTACCGAAGACAAGGAATGATACCAATTTAGTCATATCACAATTTCGTTTAGCTGTCATTTTTTGGTTGCAAAAAGTTTCATTTAAAAATGATTTTAATCAAATATAAATATTTTATACTTCAAAACAACTTCGTTTCTATTGTGCTAGCAAATTACTGTCTGACTAGAAGTCGGAATAAATGAAAAATTCCGACCTTTGAAACTCATTTTATTTAGGCCACGTGTTATGTCATTATATAGCAATGCAAACTTTCGACTACTTTAATTATGTAAATGATTAGTCTATTATTATTTCCGTGAAATTATTTCTAAACAATTCATCTCAAGGCAAACTTGCAACATAACAAAACTATATCTTTGATCTGTCTGAAACCAATTCTAATAATATAATTACATACTACGGACGGCGATTACTGTAATAACAAGCTTAGGACCATTTCGTACAAACAAGAATGCCTGACCTTACACAATTCGATCGATTGTTATACCTACCTACACAGACTGGAACTGTATTTGTAACTTTGACTAAATGAGTTGGTATTTACAAAAATATCCCTTAATCATAAACTATCTAGTCCCCAACTCCAGTGTTAGCCGATTAACAGCGACAGGATGCGCATGTAGGTGGTAATTCAAAGTCAAATCAAAGTCAAACGATCTTTATTCAATTTAGGCTTTTACAAGCTCTTATGAAGGTCAAGGAATGAATCTACCACCGGTTCGGAAAAAGTCCTCTACTGAGAAGACCCGGCAAGAAACCCGGTGCGGTATATTTAAATTTTTGTTTTTTTTGCAAGTAGGCCACATGGGCTCTTTTACATGTCTGAAGCTACCAGCGCTTCGAAAGGTGACATCTGCTGAGAAGAAACGCCGCTAGAAACTCAGCAGTATAATTTTTACAAAACAGTACACATATAAATTAACAATGATGTTACAGTTTTATACAAATCTAAGTATATACCACAGTAGGTACGCCCATCGAGACCCAGGGATCGCCGGTGCAGGTCAGTGGTTTAAGCCAAGCCAAGCCAAGTTTCTGTTAAGCAGATAATATCTCCATTGTCATTTGTCCTAGAGCCTTTACTTGCTCCAGCTACTTGCACCGTGTAGAAACGCACAACGCGTGCCTTCGAATGGATAGCTACCCATTTGCCCTATAGCTGACAATCATAGCGCCTTTTAATTTGGGTCCTCTCTCTAAACTAGTGGTGGTCTGGTTTTGATAAAGATGAGATCATAAATATACACTTAACATGTTTATGTAACTTTTTTATTCGATAAATAAAAAACCGGACAAGTGAGAGTTAAACTTGCGTGGAGAAGGTTCCGTGATTATCTGTAATTTCCTATGTTACTTTAATTAACATAGATTATACATTATAGATTATAGATTTTCCTGTAATCTATAAGTAAAGAACTATTTACAATAGTTTTTTCAAAATTTTAGTCCCAGTAGTTTCGGACATAAGAGTATTTTCGCCTATTTTCCTAAATAACTTAAAAATTATTTATCTTAAAAAAAACGTTGAGGTACGGAACCCTAAAAATGTGTCAAATTTCTATTACACAATATTTTTTTATGGAAATTATGATCTCGTTTGCTAGCATAAAATAGCTCAAATACAGTATTACAGCGCGAACTCGTTAGCTATTCTGGCTGACAAACGAACTATTATACATCACCTGACCGCACGGGGTATAATAATGTATAAAATTACGGGCTAAAATAACTAGATGTAACCTCATTTTAAATGTGAAATATCAAAAATGTAATATGTTTTTTATTTGATTTGATCTTACTGCTGCGAGCGCGGGCTCCCTTTATTTCATCAGGATCCCTTTTAAAGACTCGCAAAAAATCTTTGCTAAATTTAGTTTACATGCGACCTCGAAGGGCCTCGAAATGTCGGGAAATATTTTCTAATTATTGTATTTTATTATACACAGACGACGGAATTGTTTTATTTCAAAGTTTATTTTAGTCGCCTTGCCATCTGCTTTGTCAGATTTTTTGTAGGACATTTTTAATGGAAATATAGATAATTGAAAATTGGCAAAGTTTACCTTTTTTAAAAGTTGGAAAGACCTATATTATACGTAGATAAAATTTAGTAAATTAACAATTTATAAACAAAGTCCTGACAGCCAGGACTTGTCGGGACAGGATTCTTAAACCACATTCCAGAAACAGGTTCTAAGGGATAATATCCCCGCCTCAAGTAAGTAATAGCTACTAAATGTAAATAATTCACGAAGAAAAAGATGAATGCCATTTTAATGAGTATTATAAGGATTTATACTGCACTATACGTATTTAAGTTTCTTTGCTATTACAATGTAATCGTGGAAAATTACTGCTTTGCTCTCTGAAGACAAAGTAACGAAGTGGATTTGTCTGTATTTACTTTCTGAATAGGCTTAAAGAATCATTGCCATTCCCGGATACCGTTTCTGTATCATCATTACCGTCATCAGCCGAAAGACGTCTACTGCTGGATATAGTCCTCCCCCAAATCGCAACAACGACCGACCCTGTACTGCTCGCATCCAGCGGAGTCCTGCCATCTTCACCAGTTCATCAGTCAACCGTGTGGGTGGTCTGCCAGAACTGCGCCCTCCAGCGCCTCTATTCGGGAACGCTAAGTGATTCTGTAGCGACTCATAAGCCAGATTTCTCATCCCACTCTTCCGCACGACGCGTAATGCGTAAGAGCGAGATGAGAAATCTGGCTTACGAGTCGCTACAGAATCACTTAGCGTTCCCGAATGAGGCGCCTGTATTATATTCTATATCATCAATACATATAAAACAGTACCGTGACTCACTTATAGACAACGCACAGCCTAAACGGGTGGTCCTAGAGGTTTGAAATTTGGAGGAGACATTCCCCGAGTACCCTAGAGGTGCACTAAGGAGGGATTTTTTTGAAATTCCATTCTTAAAGGGGTGAAAAGGGGTGCTAAAGTTAGTATGGAAAATACTGCGTGCGAAGTTATAGCGGGTCCAGTAATCATTTCTATCTAAAGAAGTTTTCCTTAATTTTTTTTGTTTTTGCTAAAATACAAAATCACTAATAATTTATATCTATCAACAGCCTGTCTTAAAAGGAACCTTGAAATTCCTAGGGCAATTGATATGGAGAATTAACAACCAAAGAGCTACCGTTGGTTGTTTATTTTCCAAAACGTTGCAGCGATATTTCTTTTGTCAACAGCCTAAAGAAGGTCGAACGATATTCTTATCCCGGGAAATTAAATTGTGCCATGAGATTACCACCAAATATTTTATCATGGTCAAAGTCCCTAGTTTATTTATAGATAAAAGCTGAATATGCAAGTAATGACAACATTATCTAACGTCAGATGTAAACTTCCATGTCATTGTCACCCATAACTATCATCTAACGTGACACTTAACTCGAATAACCGGTCCGGCGAAAGCGAAATTGCGAGGCGTAGTATCAAAAACGAAAGGAACACGATGATCGTATTTGGCAAAGTAGACTTTTCGACCGGCTGTGTGATGAGAAATTATCGTCAAATACATGCATACATACATACGCCCCGAAATCCCTAATGGGGTGGGCAGAGCCACAATACTACTTGCGGCCACGTTCGATTAATTAGTCCTAAGATGGTATGATGAACGGTATGGTGACAGGTGATCAGCCCATCGCCCATACAGATAGTCCACCATGTTGGAGAGGACCCGTCCCTTAGTCGACTTTTACGACATGCCAGGATGATAAGCATCTTCAGGCATTCTATGCTATTCTTCACTCCCAGTGCAGCAGAGGAGGCGTCAAATACAACAGCCAGAAATCCAACAAACGAGTAAGTATTGAACTTACTGGCAACGAACGAATCCGCAACGTGTATCGACATAGTCGCACAGTAATTGATACAATTCTAATTATGCTAATTTTATTTATATATTTATAAACTACGAGACTCATATTGTGGTGTGTGGACTGTATGATAGGATGGATTTTTAGGTCGACTGGGGCACTAGGGGATACTGGGATGATAAGTTAAAACACGCGGTTATAGGCAAACAAAACTAGTGAATTTATTGCATAAATGTCTCTCCTTATATACAGTTCTTAATCTCTAGGGTGGGGGCAAAGCCCCGTTATGACATAAACCGGTCAACTTTGGGGTAGATCGGCAAACATGTTTTGCCGATTACCCTCAAAGTAGCGGAGATTTGACGCTACGGCCTCACACCACGCGCAGGTGGGCGCAACTAGTGGGTGTAGCGTCCAGTAAGCAAAATGGCCAGAGCCAATGGGTGCAGCAACCTCGTACGGCTCACACCACACGCAGGTGGGCTGAGCTAGTGGGGTTACTGCCCAGTAACAAGAAGGCTGCTCGACCTATAGTGAACAAAATAGTTACTTGATACAAAATGTCTTCCTACGTGGGATGAATCTAAGTATACAAGCATTTAAAGTTATTAAGTACATAAAAAGGGTGCCTTATATCTACACATAGAGTTCGGCTCTCTAAAGCTACATGCGACATTCCCCCCCACGTGCGTTAGCACTATCGTTGGAGGAGCATATGATTGCCAGACGTGAGGCGGGGCGACGGATTATCCCAGCTCGCGTGCGGAGGTCTACGACTCTAACGTGGCCATCAGGGCCGGGATAGGTCTTTACTATTTGGCCTTTGGGCCATATTCCTCTGGGCATGGTGTGGTCTGCGACGCACACCACGTCGCCCACGGCTAATTTCCTATGTCTACCTTTTCCGTGTATACTAAGGCGCGGTGACAGCGTATGGCGGTATTCTCTAATCCACCTCTTCGAAAATACTTTTTTTTTTTTTTTTTTTTTTTAGAATGGACATACGCTGTTAGTCTCTGACGACTTCGACAACTTCACCGGAAAGATGCGAGCAGCCTGAATGGCGCTCAACAAGGGGAGTTTTACTTAACATGCCTAAGGGTGCTCCTATTGAGCCGACCTCGGACTTAGGACGTTAAGCGGGGATATAAACAATCGGATTTTTGTGCTACAGTGCTTCGGAAAGGCTACGTTAAATCTGACTGAGAAGAAGCACCAAGAAACTCAGTCAGGTGTGTCTGATAGGTGAGAATCTACCTGGTACATGCCGGTAGCGATTGAAGAAATGTGGCCGACCACGTGTGGAGGTGTGGGGACGTGCACGCCTCCTCCGGAGGGGACGGTGTGGTGTGTAAGGAGCTGAGCTAGTGTCGTCGGAGCCCTGCACTACAGGTGGGCTAGAGTCTATCGAACTGGCCGCAAGACTGGCCGTAATCATGTCATCTGGGTCCGACAACACGTGACGAGGACGCCTACGTCTGGGAAGGACGTTGGCGAGAGGAGTGTAATCCACCGCATCCCTGAACAGCGGGTTCGGGTGATGTGGTGCATTATCGAAGTATCTCCTCGACAAATCCTTCATATACTGTGCTACGGTCGGTAAGGCCGTATCACTATGAAGGTCCCTATTACGCATGAACCAGGGAGCACCCGTGGCTCTGCGCAAGAATATATTTTGGAGCCGCTGTAGGCTGACCAATTGGGTCGGAGATGCGTGCGCAAAGACAACGCTTGCGTAGGTGAAGATAGGACGCACACAAGTCTTGTAAATAGTCAACTTATTTCTAAGAGACAATTTACTATTCTTGTTGAGCATCGGGTGGAGCCTTCCTAATATGAAGGCTGCTCGGTTGCGAACAACTGATATATGACGACTGAACGTCAATTTCCTATCGAGAGTGACACCTAAGTATTTTGCCTCGGTAGCCCAGGGAATGGCACTACCGTACAGACTGATTGGTGCAGTATTCCTGAGGAATACGTTAGGAACTAGTTTCCTGGAAAAGAGCACAGCCGTACTCTTTTCCGGATTGACTTCGATCCTCCATAGTCTGAACCAGCGCCCTAACTCATCGATTGCACCCTGAAGGCGTTTGACTAAGGCAGAAGGGAAAATAGAAGTTGCGTAAATGGCCGTGTCGTCGGCAAAGAGGGCATAATGAACATTATTCACTCGTGGGATGTCGTTGGTGAAGAGTGAGAAGAGGATTGGGGAGAGGACAGAGCCTTGAGGTACTCCAGCTCTCAGTGGGCGTGGGGAAGAGAACGAACCTTCCACTTTATAGCGAAAGCTCCGATCAGAGAGGAAGTCTTGTATTATGCGTACAAGCCGATCGGGTAAGCCCAGGGCATACAGTTTGTAGATCAAACCTTCATGCCAGACCTTGTCAAAAGCTTTCGCCACATCGAGGAAGATTGCACCCGTTGGGGCCCTATGATGCAAGGTGCGATGGATGTGCTCCGTTAAGCGGTGCACCTGTTGGACACAGGAATGACGGGCTCTAAAGCCAAACTGTTCGTCAATGAGGCTATTATTAGCAGACACGAATTTCCAGATTCTAACTTTAATGATACGTTCAAAGAGTTTTCCAATCGTCTTAAGGAGACTAATGGGACGATAGCTGCCAGGACTGGACCTAGGTTTCCCTGGTTTGTGAATGCCGATGACATCGGCTTCTTTCCAGGCTGCTGGAAAGTGACAATTAACTAGTGCCGAATTGAAAATCAGTACCAAAATGGTGAGGAACACTTCTGGAAGATGCTTGAGGAGCTTATTGGGAATACCGTCAGCACCGGGTGCCTTTTTGACCTTTAGATCCTTGATCAGATCTTGTACCTCAGAAAGAGTGACGACTTCTACTGGGTCAACGGGAGCAGACGACGAACGCCTCTCGACCTCAGACTCCACCATAGCTAGGTGGGAAGGGTCGACTGGACTGAGGCTAGGTGCACATTGTGCCTCCAAACTGGAGGCGAGACATTCAGCCTTTTCGACATCATCGAACGCAGGTGTAGCATGATCCGCACGAACTAACGGCGGCATAGTCGCAGTGCCTTCCGATTTAAGGGACCTCGCGAGCCTCCAGTAAGCATGGTGGCTAGGCGAGATCTCCTCCATCAGATCCCCCCACCGGTTATTTCGAAACTCAGCAATACGTTGCCTCAGCTCTCGCTGAAGGCCTCGCAAGTGAATCCGATTGTCCTCGGAAGGGTAAGAGTCGTACCGACGGGTAGCAGCATTTTTGGCGGTCTTTAGCTGTCTCAGATCCTCTGGCAGTTTCCAGCGATGGTCATCCATCACCTGGACCCGCTTCGAGGATTCACTGAGTACAGTGGTGAGGCAGCTAGAGAGCGCCTCAACCGCCTCGTCCGTATCGACAGGCGTTTCTATAGAACCAGGGATAATTTGACTAGAAGAGTCAAACTTTACCAACTCAGCGTCCACCTTCACCCAGTCAATGATTGACTTGGTGTGGGGAGTGCTGTTAGGCTCTACACCCAGTTCTAAAATGACTGGCCTATGATCTGAGTCCAATTCGTGAATGACTTCCACAGAGCGCAACCTGAGGGCTACGTTCCTAAGAAGTGCAATATCAAGCAAATCAGGCGAATGATCAGAGTTGTGAGGAAAATGCGTAACCTCCATAGGAGCGATGATATCAAAGGTCATAGTCTCGACGAATCTATCAAGCAATCTACCATTTTGATTGTTAACTCTAGAGTTCCAACGAATATGTTTCGAGTTGAGATCCCCAGCCAAAATGACCGAGTCGCTCATATTGAGCAGAGCTTCCAAATCAGCCCGAAGGAGAGTCTTGTTCGGAGAGAGATACACTGACGCTACTGTGATTGACCTATGACCGGTCATCGCTATTCTACAAACCGAGGCTTCGATATTTGTGAGAGGCGGAGGGTCCAGAGGAATACAATGTAAGGACCGTTTGTAATAGATAAGTGTGCCTCCACGTTGGGCAGAAGTCCTGTCATTCCTAACTACATTGTAGTTAGCGATACGAGGATCGCGCTGGGCAGGTTTAAGAAAAGTCTCCTGGACTAAGAAAATATCTATCTGTCGATCACGGAGGAAGGAGGAAACTTCCTCCCGCTGACCACGTAAGCCATTGGCATTGAAAAAGCCAATGGATAACGACCGCGGCTTAACCCTATTTGGTGTATTATCCATTAGGGATATACTTATGAGCAAGTGGAGTAAGCGCGGAGGGCGCTTAGGAGATCTGCGTGTTCTACAGCAGCTTGTAAGTACGCGTCCGTCGTTCGCGCTACGCGAAGTTTTGCAGACAGCATACAGATTTCGTCAATGTTAAACGCATTGGCGAAGTCCTTAACCACCGCAAAGTCCGCGGAGAGGTCCGAGGACGGGGGGGACGTACTGGGACCACTATGCAGCACCGGAGTGCGCATTGGTGTCCCGGAGGATGTGGTCATCTGGACCGGTTTTTTGCCCCAGGCGTCTCCAGATGGGAGTCTCGAGCTGGGGGGAGGGCGGGGCACAGAGGGTGCTTGAGACGGTTTTGGGGCCACCTCCAAAGAGCGAGGGCGCGACCCCAATTCCGGGAAGTTTTGGAGGTTAGCCGTTGGAGGCGCGCGGTACGAGCGAGCCGGAGCCGCCTTGCGTCCGCCACGCGGGGCCCTGGGGCATCCACCATAATTGGCAGTATGACCCACTGCCCCACACAGCACACAGCTGGGCGGGTCCAGCGTGCCCGGCTCACGCTTGCAATCCGAAGTGCCATGGTCCTCAGTGCATTTCACACAGCGAGGAGTGGCATGACAGAAGCGGGCGGAATGCCCGTACAATTGACAGCGATGGCACTGCCCAGGAGTGCCACGCTTGTGAGGGGTCTCAACACGTATGCCAGACATCTGACATACTTGTCTTAGATTGAAGACTTTTTTCCCCTCTGGGGAAGAATCTAACACTACTAGTACCATGTCGTACTCCTCCTTCGTACGAGCACGGTACATTCTGTGTACCTCCGACACAGGCAAGGACTGAGACTGCAGGTCCTTCTTGATGAAGTCACTGCCCAGCTCTTTCGGCAAACCTCGGATGACCACTCTGAGTTTGCGCTCATCTTCAAGCGCAAAAGTATGATAACGCACTCGGAGCTCACCCAGAATTTTGGTGAAGGCTCGGTGGTCATCGGAGCTCTGCAGCTGGACTGCAATACCCTTGCCGGTATTGGAGGCGGACAGGAAGTTGATCCTCCTCTCATGGAGGGTCTTGGAAATCTGCTCCCATGCCCCTTTGTCATGAACAACAACGGGGGGGGGGCGAAGACGGCGAGGTAAAACCCCCTGAGGACGGGGGGGGGTCGCATCCTGCGACTGATGCCTTTTCGCGCTCGGCGAAGGGGGGCACGAAATGGTGGGGGAAGCCGGAGACTTCCGTTTGCGCTTTTCGACGGTGATAAACTCACCATCGTCAGCATCGAAGTTAGAGCACTCCATAGAGTGCTCATCGAGAGCCTGTTGGGGCACAGGCGACGAGACATTCGCACTGCGTACTGATGACGCAGGCGACGAAGAGCGCTTTGAAGAAGCGGAATGTTCTCGCGGAGAGCGAGAGCGTGAGCGAGCTAGAGAGCTACCCCTCTCTCTATCTTGTCCCTTGGCGGCCTTTTGACGCCGCCTATTGGAGGCGTCGGCCTCTAGCGCCTTCCTGGTCCTGATATACTCATCGACCAGACGGGGATCTTTCCTATGGAGAAAATCCATAAGGTCCCCGAGGGTCCCTGGGTGCACCATGACTCAGTAGGTTGAGTACGCGCGATCGAGTGAGGTATGACGACGCGGTTTTGTAGTGAATAGCTAATACCTCCCTGCCGGGTACAGGCAGGGAGTTGAGTACTGAGGTGGGGTCCTACTCGTACCCCGGCAGTCTTATTGTCCGGGGGTGGGTGCCTAGAATTCCCTAGCGGCCTCGAGTAGCGAGACGGCGACCGCCCGGGGGCTAGTCAGCGCCAAACACTGCCCGAGGAATAGGATTGTAAGGATGGGTAGGTAGGGTGGGAGGGAGATGATTGGTGTCGACTATGCTCAAATGCAAAGGCCGGTGGTTCCAATCCCTTCACAGATTATTTTCCCCAAAGGGGGGAAAACGAGCGTCTGTGGATCGCCCCGTACGATTCGTTGGCACCGTTAGCAGTATCCTCGTACGACCACTAAACCGTGGTATTTAAAATAGATTGACGCCCACGAAGTGCGGCGGCACGTTCGGAGCGGAGAGGCGAGCGCGCACGGAATGCGCGAGCGAGAGGTCCGAGTCGAGAGAGCTGGCAGCCGGAGGCGACAGCGCGTTCGGATCGGTGAGGAGAGCACGACCGTTCGCAGCGAGTGCGTGACGGTGAGTGATGCTGATGACTGGTGATGGTTCGAAAATACGTCAGCCAGTATCTGAGCCTTTTCCCAGGACTGGGCGGAAGGTTTGCTACTGGAACTTTGAGTGGGGGGCCTTTGTACGCGCGACACCATTGACATTTACTTGTATGCCTTATGCTGGTTCTCAGCCCGACCACGTAATATCTCTGTTTAATTTCATTTATCACGGTGGCATGGTTTCCGTGATTAAACATGACGTGAAAGTGGTGGATAAGCAGTTTCGCGTATTCTTCTTTAGCGTACAATATCGGTACGTTGTTGACGTTGCGATCTATGCGGGCGTCCAACACGAGAATTCCATTTTTGTCCAATTTTACCGCTATTCTGTACAGCGGCGACTTCTTTTGGAGTGGTCGCCCAGCCTCTAACAGTCTGATCTCGTCTCCGAATGCTAAATGCTGGCTACGCTTCATCAACAGCGTTTCCGCGATCCGTAAATGATCGTTGTTCATTTCTATTTTATGTTTTCTAAATAGCAAGTTGGCTTTGAATACCTCGACAGCGACAATAACACAAGCGGACGCGCGCAATAATCTTTTAAACACCGAGAATCGATCCACCGCAGGTAGGAAATCGAACTTAGCGACGGACGATCTACTTATTGTACACACGGGTTTAACTACGCGCTCCTCTCCCGTTAGCGCGATCAACGTTGCCGCGGCTTTTTCTTTGGGCCAATGCTCCTGGCCCTGCGTAATAAAATCAGGGCCGTGGAACCATCGATGTTCGCTATTGAAGTGAGCCGGGACGCCTTTGGTTGCGTCGTCGGCTACGTTGAGCGCGCTAGGGACCCAGCGCCAGTCGACTGGCGTGGTTGTGTCCTCTATTTCGGCTAGCCTATGCGCTACGAAGCTCTTAAAGGTTCGCGGGTCGGACTTAATCCACGCCAACGTTGTGCGGGAGTCCGACCAGAAATACTTATTTTCAATTGTATAATCGCTCTCTTTGATTACGGCGTTAGCTAAACGTGTCCCTAATACGCAGCTTTGTAACTCGAGCCGTGGTATGGATATCGTTTTTAACGGCGCGACGCGTGCCTTAGCGGCTACCAATGCCGAAGACTTGCGGCCGTTGCCGTTATCGCTGACGAAATACACCGCGGAAGCGTATATTTTCTCGCCCGCGTCATTAAATATGTGCAAATCGCCCGTGCGATTGTTCGTGGGTACGTACCGCGGTATCTCTAAGTCTCTTAGTTGCTGAACGTTGCTAACGAATGATAACCACGCGCTGTGACATGACTGGGGTATCATTTCGTCCCAGCCGACGCCCGTGCGCCACACTTCTTGCATGAGTGCTTTGCCTAAGACGGATATCGGGCTAACGTAACCTATCGGGTCAAATATCGACATCGCACTGCTAGTTACCTGCCGCTTCGTGGGCGAAGTCGTACCGTTGAGTACACATTCCGGTGTGTTACGTAAATTAACATTAAACCCTAAGGTATCGCTCTTGTGGTTCCATATAAGACCTAGTGTACGCTCGGTGTCGCCTTTACCCAATACCGATGTATCCGCGTTGCTAGCTATGACGTCGCTTATCACGTTCTCGTTATTTGACGCAAACCCGCGAAGTTCGAAGGAGGCCCTAAAATTTAAGTTATAAATATCGTTGACTATCTGCCTCGCTTCGGCCTCGCAGTGGTCTAACGCGATCAGTACGTCATCCATGTACGCATTTCTAATTGTTTTCTCCGCGGCTACAGGAAATTCTTCCTTGTGGATAATTGCGTTTTTGTTTTTCACGTATAACGCGGTGGTAGGTGAACAGGCCGCACCGAAGATTAGCCGCTTCATTCGGTATTCTTGCGGTGGGTTGACCCGGTCTTCCCCCCTCCACAAAAAACGTAAACTATCCCGATCGCATTCTTTCACGTCTACTTGGAGAAACATTTCTCGTACGTCCGCGACTATTGCTATTTTGCCCTCTCTAAAACGTATTAATACGCCAAATAACGACTCTAACAGGTCCGGGCCGGTCAGCAATGCGTCGTTCAAGCTTTTTCCGTAAGCTTTTGCTTTAGCATCGAATACTAGACGCATTTTATTTTTCTGCGGATGCGTCGTAGGAAAGTGTGGTAAATACCACACTCTAGGAGCATCCGCCGGCGGGCGCGAACTGGCTATCTCCGCGTAACCTTTTGCTAATAGGTTTTGTACGTGCGCGGTATATTCAGTTTTTAAAACGGCGTCCCTATCCAGCTTGTTTTCCAAGCTGTACAGCCTACGTAATGCGTGCTCTTTGTTTTTAGGCAAAGTTTCACCGTCGGTGCGCCAAAGCAACCCTGACTGATACCGGTTCTCTTCGGGTATTTTTACGCACGTTGCGCTTAACACGTCCAACGCGCGCTGGTCTGGGTCTGCTTTCGGAACGCGCGACTCGACGCCTAACGATTCGATACTAAAATGTTGCTTCATGAGCGTCAATATCTCGTCTTCCTTAGTGACGGGTTTGACGTGATTGATTATACCTGCCTGGCTACACGATGCGTGGTACTGCCCGTGCAGTACCCAGCCTAGGTTCGTGAGCGACGCGACGGGAAGCGAACGATGTCCGCTCAATATTTGACGCGACACTATGAGATGCCAATTATCCTGCCCGATCAATACAGTCGGCGTCGCCTGATCGTAGCACAGCTCGTCCGATATGCTTTTAAGATGGTCGCAGCGCTCTATTAAATCGCGTCGTACTTTCTGCGATGCCAAATTCAGACTCGCTATGGTGTAGGCGTGTATCGTTTCGACGTTTCGACTACACTGACCGCGAATGGCTAGTTTAATTTTACACGAATCGACGTCGTTGACTATGTGCCCGCCGACACCCTCAATAGTCAACGGTTTACTCATTTCTCGAGGGGCCAGTAGATCGGCC
The DNA here is from genome assembly GCA_947859335.1 of Tortricodes alternella. Classification (NCBI taxonomy): domain Eukaryota; kingdom Metazoa; phylum Arthropoda; class Insecta; order Lepidoptera; family Tortricidae; genus Tortricodes; species Tortricodes alternella. The sequence goes on from OX401986.1 coordinate 8,095,696, forward strand.
GTCTCTCTCTCGATCAAGGTCATCGTAGACCCGCCATCCAATAAGGCGTGAGTATTAACCGTGCCTAGGGGGCCCGTTATTTCGACCGGCACTATTTTCAAATACGCTTTCGACTTTGATACGTGATTAATATTGCCTACGTTTGCCCGCGTCGGTTCCGATGTTGTGACGGCACTCAAACCATGCAGTAACTTATGGTGACCCGCCTCGCATTGATTTACTCCGCAGGGTACGTATTTGCACTTAACTGGGCGCTGGTGCGTCACGTCTAAACATCGGAAACATATTTTCGCGTTTCTAACTATTTCCCAACGATCGCTAATCGGAGACTTAATAAACTCCTGACACGCTTTTAACTTATGTCCTCCTTTGCACAGAACGCATTTTGCTTGCGCGATAATTTGCGCGACTGGCATTATTCTTGGTTTGTGCGGGGACGGTTTTTTCGTGTGGTGCGAACTGGGTTTAACTTGCGCGACCGTACGCGGCTTTCGACTATCTATCTCGCGCTCGGAATCGCTGCTACTGTCTTCTCGTCTACGCGTCGAATTGCGCGCTCGGGAGGACGCGGCTCTATACGAGGGAGATTTATTTCGCGGCCCATCGTAGGCGCAACCGTATTCGTACTTCAACGCGTGTACGTTTGCTCGCGGCCGCGGGTGCCTAGCGTGCGTCCTTTTTGCCGCGCTACTCACTTCGCTTAAAAAGCTAGCCATGGCAACGAGATCGGGTGCTCCCGGATGCGAGGCCCTGTACTTAGACCACTCGTAACGGAGTATCAAATTGAGTTTATCCGTGATTTTGTTAACGAGCTCCGGAGCTTGCAAATATTTTTCTTGGCGCAACGCCTTAATGGTTGCTACTACGTTGGCCACGTGGCCCGCGAATGACACGATATTGCTACTATCTTCTGCCAAGCGGGGCATTTTTTTTACGTTATATATTTCTGAAAGGATTATTTCCTCCGGATCGCCGAAGTGCCTTTCCAAGGCTTCCATAATTTCGTACGGATCCGTTACGGTATACATAATAGCTTTTACTGCTACCCGTGCTTCTCCTCGCAGCGCCCTACGAATGCGGCTGACGTTATTCACGCCGGAAAACGCGGCGGCGCTATCTTCAAATTCGGCTCTAAACGCGATCCACTCGGATATATTACCGTCGAAGGGTGGTAATTCCGGCACCGGCCTGTACATCATAGGCGCGTTCGGTGCTCGGCTCATTAATTCGTTCGCGTTTTGATAATCGCGGCGGTTTTCTAACCTATCCTGCGGGGGATCGAGATGCGGCGCTCTGTTATTTTCTATTGCTGGCCGTTGAGTCTGTTGTGCTACCCAGCCTAGAACTCTCGTATTGCTCGATACTTCGGGGGCGGGCGCGCTATTGGAGGATAGCGTGGCTTCAAAACGCGCTACCTCCCATTCCATTTTAGCGGCGACCGCCGCCCGTTGAGCGAGCTCTAGCTCGGCTTTATGCATTTTCAGTTCGGCCATCAAAACAGAGAGCTGACTTGTGCTTCCGACGGGCACGTCTACAACGGTGCCCGGTACACTTCTATCCCTAACCATTGCGTTATCGTTCTCCTCGCGTTCTGGCACGGGAGGAGTCGCGAATTTACTACCACTATCACTTTTTTCGACGTTTCCGCTTGTGTTTGTGTCGCCGCTGGTGCCTTTGCTCCACGTATTGGATTCGGCCGACGTTGTCGCGCCTGATTCCGGGGTACTCTCGGGGGCAACCGAGCCCTTCGACCTAAGCGCCATATCCGAAGGCATCCTAACTACACACGTGGGGGACCTAACGTTTCACTTGCTACACTAACACTAACTTGTGGCTCTTCTTTTGCCGTCGATCTTCTTTACCTTTGACGCTGCTTGGCCACGAAAGTGGCCTTTTTGAGAAACTGTTGTGGAAGCCGAGAACTTACTCTCGAGGCGACCGTCGGGAGCCGAGAAGTTAATCTCAAGGCAACCGATCCAGAAGCCGAGAACTTAATCTCAAGGCAACTGATACAGCGAAAGCTGCCTGGCCATAAAAATGGCCTTTTAAATGAAGTTTGTGGAAGTCGAGAACTGAATCTCAAGACAACCAATACAGCGAAAGCTGCCTGGCCATGAAAATGGCCTTTTGATTGACGTCAGGAGGTCGAGAAATTAATCTCAAGACCACCGTGGTGAAGTTTGTAGCGGTCGAGAACTTACTCTCGGGCCGCTGGTGGCCACCGAAGACACGCTGCAGAAGCCGGGACTCTTCTCAAGAAACGACCGTCGCGTACGCTGAGAATAATCTCAAAGCGAAACGTTACGAAAGTTTTCAATAATTTCTTGAGCGCCTGGCTGCTGGTGGCCACCGAAGACACGCTGCAGAAGCCGGGACTCTTCTCAAGAAACGACCGTCGCGTACGCTGAGAATAATCTCGGAGCGAAACGTTACGGAAGTTTTCAATAATTTCTTGAGCGCCTGGCTTCCAATTCTTGAGCTCCGTGTCTTCTTCTTGACTAGCTTGCTTGAGCGCCTTGTATCCCCTAGGCTGATCCGGTTCCGATTGACCAACTGTGGTGTGTGGACTGTATGATAGGATGGATTTTTAGGTCGACTGGGGCACTAGGGGATACTGGGATGATAAGTTAAAACACGCGGTTATAGGCAAACAAAACTAGTGAATTTATTGCATAAATGTCTCTCCTTATATACAGTTCTTAATCTCTAGGGTGGGGGCAAAGCCCCGTTATGACATAAACCGGTCAACTTTGGGGTAGATCGGCAAACATGTTTTGCCGATTACCCTCAAAGTAGCGGAGATTTGACGCTACGGCCTCACACCACGCGCAGGTGGGCGCAACTAGTGGGTGTAGCGTCCAGTAAGCAAAATGGCCAGAGCCAATGGGTGCAGCAACCTCGTACGGCTCACACCACACGCAGGTGGGCTGAGCTAGTGGGGTTACTGCCCAGTAACAAGAAGGCTGCTCGACCTATAGTGAACAAAATAGTTACTTGATACAAAATGTCTTCCTACGTGGGATGAATCTAAGTATACAAGCATTTAAAGTTATTAAGTACATAAAAAGGGTGCCTTATATCTACACATAGAGTTCGGCTCTCTAAAGCTACATGCGACACATATGAAAAAGTAGGTGTTTCATCAAACTCAAAACCGTTATTGCGTACAATATCAGCCTTAACAATAGGTAGATTATTCATAAGGTCGTCATAATTAACAAAAAAAATTACGAAACTGGGTAGCTTAGCTTCTTCCAGCTTTTAACCCCGTGCCGTTGTTTCTTTTGATGTGGCGAATGTTACGAGTGAATCTAGTTTCCAGGTTATATTGTTTTCATCACACTTGCTCGGAAAGGGTGTTATTATACGCAAGCGTATAGAGCAACTATAGCCGATTTAACTCCTCTATGCGCCCCGCCGTCAGCGGGCGTTATAATCCATACAAAATCCATAACTCCCTAGGGAGTTATGGATTTTGTATGGTTTTGAACTCCCGCGGGCAGTTAAGTGCGCCAGGTCGGCGGAGCTGCCCGGGAGCCGCAGCCGGCGGGGCGCGCGACCGCAAGCCGGCGGAGCTGCCCCGCGCTGATCGCAACGTACGCTCAGTTTATGAACACCCACCTGATGGTAATTCACGATGTAAAATGGAAATAAAATTAATATATATACTTTTTTTTGTCTAATTTTTATTTAATTTCCTCGCAAATGTGATGAAAAACATTGTGTGTATCACGGGCAGTAAGGGTATAACAAACTCGAGTCATAAAAGCCCTCGCCTATTGGCGTCGGGCTTCTAACAGACTCTCGTTAGTTATCCCCTTCTTACGGCCCTAGATGCACAATGTACTATTATGCACCTACTAATATGCTCAATAGGTATGGTATTCTAATTATAAAATCCACCCATCAAAATTCATATTTGAAAACTATCTAACAGCAGTAAAACAACCGACGAACAAACGAACGCGTTGCGAAGATGCAAGCGTTCCAAAAACAAACTGCACATTCGGAATTTCGGATTTCGAACGAATGGAAATGACCGATAAAACAAGAATGCTAATGCTCGATCAATCATTCGTATCGAGCGGATCTGCATTCGAAAATTCGTTTTGTTCGATTGCATTTCTGGTTAGTTGTGCGTCACGGATCTAAAAAAAGCGGCCAAGTGCGAGTCGGACTCGCCTATGAAGGGTTCCGTGATTTATGACGTTTTTAAAAAACTACTTACTAGATCTCGTTCGAACCAATTTTCGGTGGCAGTTTACATGGTAATGTACATCATATTTTTTTTTAGTTTTATCATTCTCTTATTTTAGAAGTTACAGGGGGGGGGACATTTTACCACTTTGAAAGTGTCTCTGGCGCAAACTATTCAGTTTACAAAAAAATGATAGTAGAAACCTCGATATCATTTTTGAAGACCTATCCCCTATATCTATATATCTATAGATACCCACACGTATGGGATTGATGAAAAAAAAAATTAGTTTCAGTTCTAAGTATGAGGAACCCCAAAAATTTATTGTTTTTTTTTCTATTTTTGTGTGAAAATCTTAATTCAGTTCACAGAATACATCTACTTACCAAGTTTCAACAGCATAGTTCTTATAGTTTCGGAAAAAAGTGGCTGTGACATACGGACGGACAGACAGACAGACGGACAGACAGACAGACATGACGAATCTATAAGGGTTCCGTTTTTTGCCATTTGGCTACGGAACCCTAAAAATGGCCAGTACTTTTAGGAGGACTAAAGACTTACCTAACCATATCCTTGCTATAATTAACGAAACCTACAACGCATTTAAATTAAAATTTCAGATAGTGTTAAAATTTGAACTGTCAAAGAATCAATCAAGTACCCAGTAAAATTACTGACTCCCTAATTCCAAATTCTTGTCCTTTTCTAGAACTTAACAAGAGTCAAATTCCAGGGTTTAAGTATGAGTTTTTTTCAGATGAACGTATAGAAATGCATTTGGTTAAGACAGCCACTTTGTATACAGACAAATAATAAGAGCCAATACTGAAATGAAACTCAGAAAAAGTCTAGTTTCTTATACCATCATAAAACCTAAAGAGATGCCTATTACGCTACCTTCCCCATACAAACCGTTCTCACATATGAAACGTACGCGGTAACATAATGCTAAACGATATCTCGTTAGCCGAAACGCACTCCCGACGAAAATAGTTTCAAGAGAAATGGAAAGATTTCACGGCGAGTTAACTCAAATAATTCTGCCCGCTTTTTTCACTTCCCCGCTATATCCAGTGGTGCCAAAAGGAGCCGGTTTACTAAAGAATAAGGGACGCTTGGCAATGTTCAAATGAACGTTTCTCCTTGTCTGGTAATAGTAAAATATGAGCGTTTACAATTTATAGTTTCAGTTCTTTAGTGTGTTTATCCTATCCAGTCTAGGATTGTTTAAGAAATTGTAAAGGAAAAATTAGAGTCGGATGTTTCAAATGTTTGATATTATCATAAAGCTTAGATTGACAACGCCATGTTCTTACTAGGCTAAATAAACAAATACGAATTCGTAGTATTGTTTAAATAAGGTGACCAACAGAAGAATTACCGATAAAATTGTTGATTTTTAGGATCGGTTTTATTCCAAAAAAAGAAAGCGAAGAATCACCACACAAGCCACACAATAATTACAAAAAAAACAATACCCAAAAACGAGGTATGTGTGTTATCGCGGCAGTGAATCGGTTACTGGCTGAGCATAATGCTGAGGCGTCAGGCACCAGCAGCGCTGATTTTCAATCGAAGTGCTATACATATAAACACTAATACATACATATTATCACGCCCGAAATCCCTAATGGGGTGGGCAGAGCCACAAGACTACTTGTGGCCACGTACGATGAATTAGTCCTAAGATGGTATGATGAACCGTATGGTGACAGGTGATCAGCCCATCGCCCATACAGATAGTCCACCATGTTGGAGAGGACCCGTCCCTTAGTCGACTTTTACGACATGCCAGGATGATAAGCATCTGCACGCATTCTATGCTATTTCTTCACTCCCAGTGCAGCAGAGGAGCATAAACACTAATAACTACACAAAATAAAATTACTAATTTCGTTCAGGCGCCAAGAATTGTACCTACCGATTTTCAAGATGACATAATCCATGACGGACTTTTAACACCAAGCTTATTTTTACAACTCACATAATTAGGTCAGACAATTTAAGAGGACTGTGAACCAAAGGCAAAAATCACCCTTTTCATACAAAAGGCGATAACGATTTCCACCCCTTAAATGTTAACCGGTTTTGACCAATTTTTGATAGGTTGTCAGTCAGAACAAAATCTGTACGTTTTTCGATTTTTGATTAAAGATCAAGAAAGTTACATAATGCCAAAATTAGTTTTGTATGAGAATACTGAAACCACAATAAAACTGAATTTAAAGATTACAGTGAAAAAATCAAAACTTATAAACCTAGATTTTGTTCTGACTGACAACCTATCCAAAATTGGTGAACATCGGTTAACATTTAAGGGGTGGAAATCATTATCGCCTTTCGTATGAAAAGCCGTAGCTTCACACTCCTCTTAAGGCTTCAAATTCAATAAGAAGCCGTTCGATGTTAATCTCCCGTTATAATTAAGCTCCATTTCTTGCTTTAAATTTCCGTAATCTCATAGTCCGCTAAACAATCTCAAATTAAGCGACCATAAAGCACGTCTCAGCGTAATAAGGCCGTCGTAATAAATAACAAAATAACGTACACTATGCAAAAGCTCTACATTTTCGTGTACGAAAAAGGCGACGTAATAAAAAAAATGTACAAAGGAAAATTGTGATTCGTTGGAATTCAACGAACGCGCTTATAGGAAGGGAATGAGAATGAAGTTTATACACTTAAATGGGTGTTTTGCGTACGTTGCTTTTTAGGGTTCCGTAGCCAAATGGAAAAAACGGAACCCTTATAGATTCGTCATGTCTGTCTGTCCGTCTGTCAGTCTGTCCATCTGTCCATCCGTATGTCACAGCCACTTCTTTCCGAAACTATAAGAAGTATGCTATTAGTCTTGGTAAGTAAGTAGATGTATTCTGTGAACCGCATTAAGATTTTCACACAAAAATAGAAAAAAAAAAAACAATAAATTTTGGGGGCTCCCCATACTTAGAACTGAAACTCAAATTTGTTTTTTTCTTCAAACCCATACGTCTGGGGTTTCTATGGATAGGGCTTCAAAAATTATATTGAGGTTTTTACTATCATTTTTTTTTAAACCGAATAGTTTCCGCGAGAGACACTTCCAAAGTGGTAAACTGTGTGCCCCCCCCTGTAACTTCTAAAATAAGAGAATGATAAAACTTAAAAAAAATATATGATGTACATCACCATGTAAACTTCCACCGAAAATTGGTTTGAACGGGATCCAGTAAGTAGTTTTTTTTAATACGTCATAAATCAAGGAACCCTTCATGGCGAGTCCGACTCGCACGTGGCCGCTTTTTTGTTACAGCTGTGTGATTCTCTAATGGCCCCTTACACGATGGGCCATCGTCGGCCATCGCACAGGACGCATTCTTACGTAAGAATGAGATAAAGATATCTTTAATCTACATTGGGACTCGTCGTCGAACGTTCGACAGCCATTTCGAGGATTACACCCCTGGGCCTTTATTTGACATTGCATAAGCGATATCGCGAGCTATTTGGCTATGATATGGTATCACTTATTTTATTCAAACAAACGCGGCCGCATCGTAAAAGAATCAGACGCGATATCGTATAAGCAATGTAGAATAAAGGTCGAGGGCCGTTATTCAAAGTGCCTAAGCGATATTGCCAATTATTTTGTTACGATATGGTAGCTCTTATTTTATTATCTTGAAAGCAAAGGCGGTATCGTAAAAACATCATAAGGATATCGTTTACGTAATATAGAAATGAGGCTCTGATCTCTTGCGTATTAACTATTAGTAATAAAGCCTTAGAGTCGAAGTTGACCTTTGAGTGCGCTAACGCATTTACGTAAGTTCCTTTTACAGCTCTTTATTAAATGAATCTCTCTTTATTTCATAGGAGGCAGTCGATAGCTCGATTACACAAGTGAGATTACTTATTTGAGTACTGGCGTATTGAATTCAGCTTCGATCTCGTCGTTGCCCGCTCTTTGTTATCCCCCTGACTCGAAAAGCGCCTCTATTCGGGAACCCTAAGTGATTCTGTAGCGACTCGTGAGCGAGATTTCTCGTCCCACTCTTAAGCGTTACGCGTCGTGCGGAAGAGTGGGATGACAAATCTCGCTCTCGAGTCGCTACAGAATCACTTAGCGTTCCCGAATAGAGGCGAAGGGGGCTAGCACATGCATCATTCCACGCTATGATACGCCTGCGGCCATAGCATGTCAGACACAGGGATAGGTTAAACCCGTTTATCTCTCTGACTATCTCTTTCGGTACTGAGACAGACGCACTTAGAGGTAAGATGGTTTAACTTATCCTTGTGTCAACCTTACAAGTGTCGCTGAACGACATCTTGGACAGTGACAGAATTATTAACCTTTTTCACAGCTTCAGCCAGTCAATACTTGTAGATCAAAGTGCCTCCCAGCTCCGTTATGTAATTTTGTTTATATACTTACTATAAATGTAAATGTTTGAGAGACCAACCGAAGGATGGGCAGCAGTGTTGTTCGAGTACTATCATGACAAACCGCGGTCGCCAAGCGGTAAGCGTGGCGACTATTGGAAATCCCCCTATTTTTGGGGGAGACCTATGTCTTGCAGTGGACATTTTACGGCTGAAGATGATGATGATGATGATGATGATGATGATGATGATGATGACTATAAATGTATTTTTTATTTGAATAATAATTTGTAATTTGAACTGACATGTAAGGCTTGACTGTAAAAGTTGTAAAGAATAAATTAATATAAGAATTAGTTTTACGAATACACCCAGATTTACCGGCCACTCAGAATATGTCAAAACGCAAGTCTCTTTTAGACAGTTCCAATAATGAAAAAAATATACTTTCTATATCTTCAAAATGACTTTCCCTGTATAGTATCAAAGGCAAAATGTAATGTATCGCACTGCCTCAAACACATATGTGTTTTTCGTGTTTTCATTCGCCCCTTGGACGCGGTTTAACACAATGATTTGTTTCACCGCCTGGAGAAATCCTGTGGTAATGTTGCAGCAAATTTATCATTGGTACTTTTTAGGGTTCCGTACCCGAAGGGATCAACGGGACCCTATTACCGAGCGAACAACGTCCGTCCGTCTGTCAGAGGCCTCTAGCTCAGCAACGGTAAGAGCTAAAAGGTTGCAATTTTCACAGAATATGAGTTGTTTTGACATGAATACTAGTAAATAATAAAAATATCAAAAAGTTTTAGGCCTGTGAAGCTCCCCATACATTGATACCCTAAAAATTTACTGATTTTAGAACAATTTTGTTCCAGCTGTATTTCCATAACCATTTGGCCTGATTTTAGTTTATACTCCATAGTCTAACAACAAATATCAATTCAATGGTGTTTTGTTATAGAAAAATCGAAAAATATATTGAAATAAACTATAAAATTACCGCCGCAGCTATTAAGCTGCAGCGGTAATCGCGCACCGATGGTTCTGTACTACGCCAATTTGGCACGGTCTCAACCAATCAATAATAGACTTTATGTTAATGCTATAAGAACTTTGACAGTTGCAACTAAGTTGGCAGATTTAACAATCTGCCGACTTAGTTGCAACTGTCAAAGTTCTTATATCATTAACATAAAGTCTATTATTTGTCTGTCTGCCGCCTGACTGTGCCAAATTGGCGTAGTACAGAACCATCGGTGCGCGAGTCTGAGTCGCACTTGGCCGGTTTTTAGTCTCATACGCGCCAACAATACGCTCAGCTCCTCTGCTGCACTGGGAGGGAAGAAATAGCATAGAATGCGTGCAGATGCTTATCATCCTGGCATGTCGTAAAAGTCGACTAAGGGACGGGTCCTCTCCAACATGGTGCACTGTCTGTATGGGCGATGGGCTGATCACCTGTCACCATTAGGTTCATCATACCACCTTAGGATTAATTAATCGAACGTGGCCACAAGTTGTCTTGTGGCTCTGCCCACCCCATTAGGGATTTCGGGCGTGAGTGTATGTATGTATGTAATATGCTTAGCAAAATAATCTAATAACTCGTTCGGCAGCTTAATCCAGCACTAATCAACACAGGCATTTAGCATTGTCCATTTGAAACCTAGGTTTCAGCTATAAAGCTATTGACTTTGGGATTTAACCAGCCGTTAATTAAACGCTTTGATCACTCGCGCGGTAAGCGGGTTCAGGATGTTTCGGTAGTTGCATTTCACTTTGTTGAATACCCGCAAAGATTGTACGCGACATTGCAAATGCGACTGTTTGAGGCACTGCGAAAAACGAGCCGATTTGTTTGAATAAAGAATGCAAAGTTTGTTATTTATCTGTCCAATAATTTAAGAGTACGGTGACAGCTCACTCATTATGTAATTTTACCACGTACGCAAACACAAAAATGTGTTTTATAGGCCTATCAACTTTTCCGTGGTTTCAAGTGGAATGTAAAAGTTCTTATTGCATAGGAAGAAAGGATTGTATTGCTTGCATAAGAACTTTGACAGTTAACAAAGAAGTTACGAGAATTTCAATAGCATAACGATATTTCGAGGGCTTTCGCTGATTCATATTACCCGCTCGCATTGTATTTCCGATTGAAATGCCGTTTCCAATAATTAATGAAACAGTGAACGTCGAATAATATTGTAACTCTCAAAATAATTGAGTAATAATAAATATTGTTGCGAATGAACGAGCGTTGACAATGAATAATTGATTTAAGTTCATAATAATTACAATGTAACATTATGCATGATTCAGCGCTCGGTGGAGGCGCCGCGCGCATGATGCATATCATAGACCAATGCTGGGATATACAGGATGTCTCAGGAAACCTGTCGACGCATAATGCCAAAAACGCGAAACGCCACTTTGTCGTTTTGCGTAATGAAAAAAAAATCCACGCATAATACCTAATACGCACAATACCAAATACGCAGAATGCCAAATACGCAGAATGCCAAATACGCATAATACCAAATACGCAGAATGCTGAAATGGCAATTTGATTTGAAAAAAAAAACCCATAACCCCTCGAGGTGGTCTATCTCTGGACTTCCGCTTACCACAATTACCTTGGACACCTGTATGTATAATAATGGGGTCTACCCCATTATATACTGTCAATTAATGAATATTCTATTACATAGGATACACTAAGCATGAGAAAAAAAAGTAAAAAACTATCTGTTCATTTCATCTTTGCGATAAATCTTTATTTTTATTTGATTTGAATGATTTATTTGAATGACAACAGAACTAAACACAAACAGGGATAAGATATGGTTTTTTGTTTCAACGGAACCCTAAAAATGCATAGTCAACTTTTGCATAACGTCGGCATAAACTAGTGATTCACCTCAGTTAATGACGCGATTAATCGAATCAGTAGCCAATCGAATAAACCTGTCGAATGGTACATTTTGATTCGTATTACTCGTTATCCGGATACACGGAATATACATAATACATAGACTATATTTATACGACGCATCTATAACATTATTACATAGTATAAAGGAAGTAAATTATCGCGCGCGGCTTGTATGTGTGCGCCAAAGTATCTATCTATGCGTCGCCGCACGCACACTTAAACAAATCTCGACCCGCTTAGTAAGGGGAAACGGGTCGAGATTTTGTTAAAGTGTGCGTGCGTCGACGCACAGATACTTTGGCGCACACATACAAGCCGCGCGCGGTGCGTTTGTATGAAGATAACCTACTTCCCTTCTCTTTATTCTATGATTATTAGCTATAATCGGCCTTTATAGGTCTAACTTTAGCTTTGTCCGTGTGGTGCCGGCTATGAATAGCATCACCCCGTCTCTTATCGTTGGTGTCGTAAAAGGGGGTAGAGGGGCCGAAGGATGGGCAGCAGCGTCCTTCGAGTACTATCATGACCAACTGCGGTCGCTAACCCGCCTGCCGAGCGTGGCGACTATAGCAAATCCCCCAATTTTTGGGAAGGACTATATCCTGCGGTGGACGTGTTACGGCTGATCATGATGATGACAGGTTATACTGTTGAGCACAGATGTCTTGGGACCTTATTTAGCCTTAAAAAATAAAGAAATAGACTGACGGCCATTCGTGAATGCAAGCAAATGTATAGTTGAGAAACGAGTTACAGATCACTGGCACACGTCAAATGTAAGGTTCAAATAAATACTTTTTCTTCCTACTACGCTTTACTTTCAACATTATGGCCTTAAACAGTACTCAGCACAAAACAGCCTTATTTTGCTCTAGAGAAATAAAATTGCATACAAAATTCATTATTGCAGTGTTTTGTATTTTTTTATTTGGTCAGTTGATCAAGTTTACACCACCAGCCACCCAATCCGCCCATTCACAGTCCGACGGGACAGCCGACCACTTTTCTGTGGACTTGCCATATCGAACTGTGATTGCCCCGTCTGAAATGTTATGCTCAAAATACTGGCTGATAAGATAATATGTACAGGTAAAAATGGCGTAATGTGAAAATTTATTGACCAGTACAAGTTTTCTGTGAAAATTTTCAAATGTTCTACTTTAACTTCTGAACCACTGGACCAATTTTAATTAATAGGGTACCTAATACCTATCTTAAGATTCGGGGAGAATGCGCAAGTGTCATAGGCTATATAAAATTTCTAAGGTTGCGTCATACCAGGTGCAAAAAGCCTTTTTACGTCGTTAGTCGGGTTTAACTATACTTTGACTTTTTTTTGCAGTAGTTGAAAGAAAACCAGATTATGCACCACGCAGTGATACAAAAGTGATGTATTATTGCGATAGTGTTTTTAGAGCCCTCACTTGCGTTCGAGCTCCAAACTAACACTCGGCGCAATAATGAATCACTTTCTGCTTGGTGCAACAATCTACTATTATATTCTATAGACCGACTTTATTGATTGATTTTCCCAACGATCACATCCTCAAACTTCACCGTGGACCCCCTTTTTCAATTAATCCACACACTCAACCGTAAGTAAGGATTCCATCAAAAATTCAAAAGCCCGCCTGCGTTCCAAAGATATCCCGCTTTGTCCGCGAATCAATTGTTGAAAAGGTTCCGAACGTTGAATGGAACATTGAGTATGGTGTCGAACGATTGGCTAAGCGGCGCCATTGTTGGTTGGTGCAATAAACCGATTCTATTTGAAATTGGAACGTCATATTTTTCATTCGTTCATTATGAGCTAATGGCGTTTATTTAGTGCCAGTATTTGGCGATATCGGTAAATATTTGCGGAATGAGGTTAACTGAATAGGCTCGCTTTATGGTATGCTAGATAGTGGATTGGAGTAGGTTATTTATTGAGGCTGTAAACGATACGAACAAATAAAGCTGATTTTATACATACATACATACATACTCCTCTGCTGCACTGGGAGTGAAGAAACAGCATAGAATGCGTGCAGATGCTTATCATCCTGGCATGTCGCAAAAGTCGACTAAGGGACGGGTCCTCTTCAACATGGTGGACTATCTGTATGGGCGACGGGCTGATCACCTGTCACCATACGGTTCATCATACCATCTTAGGACTAATTAATCGAACGTGGCCACAAGTAGTCTTATGGCTCTGCCCACCCCATTAGGGATTTCGGGCGTGATGTATGTATGTATGTATGTGTACATACATAGCATCACGCCCGAAATCCCTAATGGGGTGGGCAGAGCCACAAGACTACTTGTGGCCACTTTCGATTAATTAGTCCTAAGATGGTAGGATGAACCGTATGGTGACAGGTGATCAGCCCATCGGAGTAGTAGTATGATTTTATATAAACACACCTATATTTCCTGCATATTCATGCAAGCAGGTTTAAGCTAGGTACTTTTAATTAAATTGTTATACTTAATTTTCCAGTAACCACGGGTTCACAATGGACAAAAACAGACAAACATACAACCTTGAACTTGCATGAACTTGACAATCGCGTCAAACAATAGGCGACGTCGTGACTATGATATTATCGAGGGGGCAAGGACCTTTAGTTTTGGGGTACTACAAATAATCAGACCAGTAAAGAGAGTAATAAAATATTCTTCTGTCTTTCTGTACGCAATTTTGTGAGTAACCACTCAAAAGATTTTACAGGCTTTTGAGATTACTTAAACGTTAAAATTTCACACACACATCCCTCGTTTTCCTGTATGTTTTTTTTTTTGTTATTGTGTATTGTGTGGTGAATAAATTTATCTTTTGTTTTATTCAATAATCTATAATTTATAAAATAAAAAAACCGACTTCAAATGGCCTTTGAAAAGTAAGTTTTTTTTTCACATTTCATTTATTATCCTGTAATTTAACGACACACATTTACTACATCAAGTAACAATAGCATAATGCCAATTGCTCATCACCATTTACAAACTGTTGCTATCCACGGTGCAAGGATGTCAATCGTTGAGGAGTTCTCCTGGTTCTTCAATTTTACTACATTAATTTTCATGGACATAAGTTGCGTCAGAACTTTATACAGCCATTTAATCGCCAACCTTGAAATACTCAACATTTAGAAGTTCCGGTGATCATCTATGGTCTTCATCAACAGTTCCACTTCACCAAATAATGGTTTTGGTACGTAACTGCTTGAGTTATTACAGAAAATACTAAAATTGCTCTATGCTTGCCTATAATATTTGAAGAGTTCCATCGATTCCTCATAGATCCTCTGATCATAACTCAACTTTGACTACAACGAGACCGAAGTGGAGGTATACCCTACCGATTAAAAAAAGAATTTTTAAAATCAGTTTACAAATGACGGTGTTCTGAAGTAACAAACCTTTTTTTTGAAGTCGGTTAAAAATGGGACCCACCTAATCTATCTATTATATATAAACTCCTTTCCTAGCCAAAAAAATATCAACTTGTAAAACGAGGTGGTACCTAACTTCACAAATGGCAGGCATTCATCTATTGACTTTAAATAATAATAATAATAATCAGAGGACAATCTTTACGTAAATCGATCTAGTCCCAATGTAAGCTCTAAAGGCTTGTGTTATGGGTACTAGACGACGATATACATAATTCTATAGATAAATAAATACTTAAATACATAGGAAACATCCAAGACTCAGGAACAAACATTCGTGCTCATCACACAAATATTTGCCCTTACCGGGGATCGAGCGCGGGATGCTAGCTTCGGAGGCAGGGTCACTACCAACTAGGCTAACCAAACAACTAACCAACCAACCAACCAACCAACCAACCAACTTTGTCTACCAACTTCGTCTGGAATCTGGAAGTCGGGTGGATCGGCTGCTCCAGTGGTTACACTTTTGTCACACGCTAAGGAAGTATACATATGTCTAGTCTATAATGTATAGTAAGTAGTTTCTGCTTGCGACTTCGTCTGCGTGGAATTCGGTTGTAGTTAATCCTTGAAACTTTTGAATTTTCCGGGTTAAAAAGAACTCTATGTCCTATTCCAGGATATACGAAGTTTCATGAAAATCTGTGCAGACGTTATGGAGCTGAGTGGTGACAAACATACAGAAACACGGACTTGTAATATTGATGGTTGTTGAGTGTTTATATGTTCTTCATGAACCAAAAATACAGGTAATCCCAGTTTGAATTTAATAACTGCATTGAAAATGAAAATGACCATGAAAATATTTATTTTGCAAGTAGGCCATATGGGCTCTTTCACGTGTCTGAAGCTACCAGCGCTTCGAAAGGTGACATCTGCTGAGAAGACACGCCGCAAGTAACTCTTGCTGCGAAGCTAAAGAAATGTTTCATCCACCATTGATCAATACTCTTGTAATATCCTACAGTTTTGATTGGAACATCATATTTTGGGCATTTCCCCGCTCAACTGTGATTCTCCGTGCTCTATTATGAGGGACACATTCAAATTTAGACCGAATAATATTTACCTTACAGTCTAAATTAGTAAGTAGTTCCGTTTAACCGGCTATCAGCCGCTGCGCACGTAAGAGAATCCTACAATTTTCTACTTCGGAGTAGGAAATCAATAATAGAGATAAGGCTACAATCAGTTACAGCCAATCTGAAGGGTGATAACAGTCTGTTCACTGCACGTATCATGTGCAAAATGGAATTATATTCAGACAGTACCTACGAAAAACAATGTGGACCGAATGTCTTAGTTCATACCATTGTATTTCGTTACACTAGAACAGATATCTCAAACAAATGACAGCGAGCACTTGATGACGGAGCGGATGTGCGCGCCGCGTCCGGCGGTGATCGTTTTCTTATAGACGTTTGTGCCATTTGGCCTCAACAGGCTTTATAAAAAAATCAAGTTGAGGCGTCTACCTAGTATACATAATTACTCAAAGGTTCATACAATCTAAATTACAGATGTAGTGCATGATTAGCTTCCATCGTGTTTCATCGGAAAAGTTCGTATTATCGTGCTCTCTCAATTAGATTCAGCAGGCCCCCAATTCTCGGTGCATTCGAGATAATCTCACAATCGACATTATCTCGAACGCATCGAGAATTGGGGGCCAGTATCCATCATACCATGCTGTCATTTTTCGTTTTGACATTTGACAATAAATAATGAAGTTTCATATGAATTAATATACATGTCACTCATTTAATACAATAATTAATTGACACTTCGGGTCCCGTCGTCTTCCGATTGAGATCCGAGTTTTACCGATGGAAACATATTATTCACTATATATGTACTAGTTTACTCTATACCCTGCTGATCAGACTTCGTCTTTACAGTCTAAATTAATAGTTCTGTTTATCCGCTTATCAGCTGCTGCGCACGCTGCAGAATCACACTTCAGCGGCCCTAACATGCATGCCACAAATATAAATTAGAACCGTTTATCTCTATGACTATCTCTTTCGTCGGCACTAGTGTGAGAGAGACGCACTTAGAGATAAACGGTTCTAATTTATCTTTGTGCCATGCATGTTAGGGCCGCAGATAGGCCATCTATGTAAAACATTCCATAACAAAATGTCATAATAGCATCAACGCATTACGCAAAAGTTCAATCAAAGGTCCATCATTCAAGCGATTCAATATCATTCATTACATAGATCAGTAATTTTACTCTGCCAATTTAATTTAAACAGTTATTGCACACAATTAACAAAGGAAATTAGTCGTTATTCTTCCCACATTAAGTACCGGGACGTATACGCCAGCTACAAAACAAATGATCATAGCCACCTTCAGCAAAATTGGTATTTATCTGTTATGAAAATTACACGCAAAGCAAAGTCATCCTTGTTTTTATTGTCCGAAGACCTACACACATTTTTACCAACAGTATTATACGTACAGAATAGAGTTCGCAATAGAGTCGTCACTCATTTTCAATTGCGATCGTGCGATCACAGTAACTCAAAAAATAGTATTACAACTACACAAATTAAACGAGTAAGTAAATATATTATAAGGAAAAAAAAACAAAAGCAGGTGCAACCTGGCTTTTAAGCGTTCAGAAATTGATAAGCTAAGCAAGTGATGGAACTATTTGACAGCGTTGGTTTAAGTTAGTTGAGGTATGTCTCATGCTAAGGCTACACACATCGCGATAGAATTATCGCGATAAAACTTCGTCTTCGGCCTACGGCGAATGTGCATGGCCACACTGCTATAGAGACCATTGCCGCAGAGTTTATCGCGGAAAAATGGACGAAGGACGGATGAGGACGGATGAATTATTCTTTAGGGTACCATAGTATAGGCTCATATTCGTAATTGGAAATAAATTTCAAGATTCTGTCATTACTCCAATCCATCCTGAACAACCATGAAATCGTAAACAATACGTCGCCGCTTGCAGTTGACAGTACGTCCGCTACGCACGATGAAGTTGAGCCGACTGAAGTGTGGCCGCGCAAGCGAAGTTCATCGCGATAAAAGCCTTTGATGTGCGCAAATTTACCGACAGCGGGGCGAAGGGGCTTCGGCTTCGGGCGAAGTGCCGAAGTATTCGCGAATATTCGGCTACATACCTCGCGATAATGCGAATATTCGCGTTATCGCGATGCGTGTAGCCGTAGCATCAGAGATTGCGCTATACACTCTTGCTATTAATCGTTATGGGCAAAATAAAAAAAACAACGTGTTGATAAAATAAAAAAGGCAGGCTTAAAACATCTGAGAATCGACGAGTATAGCTAGGGTAAATAAATAGATTTGTTTTCTATATTGAGATAGTTTTTTGTATACGGAGTTCATGGCCAACTTTCAATAGTAAAAAGGCACTAAAAGGAGAAGAAAATAATATTAATAGTCAGATTAAAACTTTCGTGAGACATTACTAAGACATTACATTACATATGGAGTCCTTCTTCAGGGGTTGAGTGCGGTCGCGCTCACAGCAACCCCTGAAGAAGGACTCCACATAAGTCCGAAACATGTCGGACTATTTCTGACAATAAATCGTGAGTAAAGCCGTGCTTATTTCTATTCAAAATAATACATACATACATAGCATCACGCCCGAAATCCCTAATGGGGTGGGCAGAGCAACAAGACTACTTGTGGCCACGTTCGATTAATTAGTCCTAAGATGGTATGATGAACCAATTTCAAAATAATATTACTTTCTAAAGTGGCGCACAGTATAGCGTTGCTCATTGGTCATGAAAGTAAATTCACAAATTGAATGATTCAACCCATTAAATCTAAATTAGCATTTTTGTAGCAACGAAACTTACTGCGTCTAATTGCACTGTGGCATTGCGCAAAGCAAGCGGCGTCTGCGCAGATTTTGTAACAGTGTTCTTGAACAATAGAACGTAATCACTGCTTGAAGGGATTATGTTGGAAACGATAATATAACGATATAGTAGCAAAGAGAAGGATCTCGTCAATGTCCTTTTATTTTCTGCCACTGCTTGCATCATTTTTCTTTATCCAAACATGCATTACCTGCCTTTTCTTCTATACATTCAGCAGTAATTCGATTTGAGAGATGAGTTTGTTAAAAGCTTTCTTTGCTCACTATTATCAGCAGTTTCTTCGGACTGTTGTAAATTTTATTAAAATAATGACTATTGATGGTTCTTAAAATTCTTTATAATTTTTAGTATACCTAAATGTTAGTTTAAAGCCTTAAAAAAAACATTGCATGTATGATAATAATTTTAAGTTAATTTTAACATTCTTTCGGTTTTTTTATGTCAATTGACTGACAAACCGGCAGATGACCCACCTGATGGAAAGGGGTCACCGCCGCCCATGGACTTCTGCAACACCAGAGGTGCTGCCAATGCGTTGCCAGTCTAGGGAGGACGGGGAATGGGTATTTATTTTGTTTTAGTTGTTATTTGGTCTCAGTTTATTTTATTGTTTTCTTGTATTAGTTTAGTTAGTCAAATACAATTTTAAATAAATACCTAAGTTTAATAAATATTGATTTTATTTTTACGCTTGGAAGGGGCAAGTCGACATAAATCGCCTTTATGTCATATCGGTTTCATATTATTTTTGTATCGTTCTTCTTAATAATGGCCCATATGATTAATGCCGGCGGTTTTGGAAGTAGACTTTCTAGAATCTGTAAAGCTGGCTTTTATATAAATGTCAAGCGGGACTGATAGCAGAATAATTTACTGTACTTAGCTTTTTTAACCTCTTGTACTATATTCAAACTTGATATAAATATTGAAAAGTTATTATAATTTCTTAGCAGAATATTCTCAGAAATCCAAATACTGTTATTGCTAGCTATTCCCGTGACTTTATTGGCGAGGGCTTGCGATAAAAAGTATCTTTTGTTTCATTCAAAGATATGATCTATATGTCTGCCAAATTTCATCCAAATCCGTCGAGCCGTTTGCGAGTGATTAAGGAACAAAGATGCAAACATCTTCACATACTTTCACGTTTGTAAATTAGTAGAAGATTTATAATATAGTCACAGAATACTTCATTTTTAATTTGGTCATAGATTGTATGTAAACTCTGAATTGGAACATATTAGTTACTTAAGATCTAAGTCACATAAGCATGGACTTCACTTTTTATCCCATTCAGTGCCGAAAACCCGATAATCGGGTTCTCTATGACTTCGTCGCCACGCCGAACGACTCGCTGGTCGGGTTCTTGCTATAGCAATTTTGTGAGGCAATTTTGGGCCCCTGGGATGGGACTTGATTTTTGTACTGGCACTGAAAGTGTTAACAGCTATTCTGTGTTAAGTGCAATACTCGACAAAACCAACATAAGGTTTACTATCGCTATGACCGCTAAACGCGCTAAAATCTTTGAAATTTTGAATACTTACTCATAATTTCCTTTATTTGTGACGACATAATGCTATGCTAATGCTTACCTGTAAAAAATAAAAAGACAATATTATTTTTTATTTACATACGTTTCTTACTTGGCCTATTAATTTGTCCACGACTTTTTATCATCGCTCCATTGCTAAAAGATTAACTGAAAGAGATCCCTTAAAGGGATGGTTGCGCCTTTGTAAATAATTAGACAGGTGCGATTGCAGCCTGAAATTTTGGAGGGGGTCACTAATAATAAAATATTATGTCGAGTAAATTAGACTACTTTTAGAATAGACTTTTTTATTATGACGTGTACGATTTGGGGGGGGGGGGGGGGGGGTCATGTCCCATGTGACCCCCCTCCCCTTCGGACCGCGCCTGTAATTAGACCTCTTTAATTTCGTTCCTGTTTGTAGACTTGAAAATAACCACGGGTTTACTTGCGATTTAATGTCAAGAAGTCTGAAGAAGTCCGATGAATTGTGAAGGACTCCATACGATTCCGAAACAAGTCGGTTCGTTCATGATAATAAATTGTGAGTAAAACCGCATTACTTTAAAGCGTTGATAATGATTGAGTCGCGAAATTTTTATTTTGACTACTAGCTGTGCCCTCGACTTCGTCCGCGTACAGTTTGATTATCGTTATTCCCTAGGGAATTTTTCAATTTTTCGGGATAGAAAGTAGCCTATGTGTTAATCCAGGGTATAAGTTATCTTTATTCCAAATTTCATCAAAATCCGTCCAGCCGTTTTAACGGGAAGAGGTAACAAACATACACACACACACACACACAAACTTTCGCATTTATAATATATTAGTAGGATCAGTAGGATGTTACAGTAATTGTTATTTGTATAATAAAGTATTTTTTCATTACATGACATTATATACGCCCCAATGGTTAAATTATATAACCATCTCCCGAGAACCACAGACGCTGATATATTCCATGACAATTTAAGAGGATTCAAAAGAAAAGTCTTGGACTATTTTAGCTGGTTGGATCTCGTGGGGTAGTTCTTTATTCTTCTGCAAACTTAATCAATTAATTAATAAAACTGCACTGTATTAGAAATTAGACATAGGTGAATATTTATTTTGTATGTACTGTAGATTTGAAGACACAAGTAAAAGCTGTGGTTACTTATAATTAGGTAAGCATCTGTCTGGAATGTAACATAGAAAAGTGAAAATGTAAGATGTATTATCTGTTGGTGATCCTAAATAAATAAATAAATAAATGCTGGACGTCCCCTCATGATCGGATTTATTCAAGTAAAATAAACGACCCGATATGTCGGGTTGTATGCTAAGCACGGGCCCTTAACGCCATAAGCATACAATTTTACTTATATGTTGGTTTTATCTGTGTATTTGCATTAAATAATCCTATTTAATATTCCCTATATCTTCTTATTTAGCTGCATAAAGTAAAAAGTTAAACAGTCATTCTTGTACGTGACGGAAGTGCAGCGATCACGACTCCGGCGCAGGTCGTGCCGTCACGCGCTCGATTGAATAACTTAACTATGCATACTTGTTTGTGTACATGTATTAATAAGTTTATTAAATCCTAAAAAGTGCCTCAATTTTATATTTTCGAAAAGGGTTTGAATAGAGGAAATGTGCCTATGTGAAGACAGAAACGCCTACCCGAAATTAAAAACCGGACATGTACGAGTTAAACTCGCATCCTTCTTCCCACTTCCGTGATTATATGAAATTTACTATGTTACTTTAAATACCATAGACTTCTTATAAGTTTTGCTGTAGTCTATAGATAAAAAAACTATTTTCTGTATTTATTTCAAAATTGTAGGCTCAGTAGTTTCGGAGATAAGGGGGGAATGGTAAATTTTTGCCTATTTTGCTAAATAACTTCAAAACCGTTTATTTTAAAATTACAAAAAAAAACCTCATAACGAGCCCTTTTCTTTGATATGTCGCATGTCATAGTTTGCTAAACTTTTTTGTTTGAATGTGCAATATGTTTTTGCAATTATTTTAAATTTTATTTATTTACGTCACACGTCCGTATTGCGGTCCCCGACTTACATACGTGTACCAAACTTTAACTCGATCGATTCAGTAGTTTCGGAGCAAATTCGCTGTGACAAACGGACAGACAGACGACAGACACACGAGTAATCCTATAAGGGTTCCGTTTTTTTCCTTTGAAAATGAAAATGAAAATGAAAATGAAAATGAAAATGAAAATGAAAATGAAAATATTTATTTTGCAAGTAGGCCTCACGGGCTCTTTTACATGTCTGAATCTACCAGCGCTTCGAAAGGTGACATTTGCTGAGAAGAAACGCCGCAAGAAACTCAGGTACGGAACCCTAAAAAACAAGCGTGAGCTAAGAAAATTAAGTACCTAAGCAAAGTAAAACATTTAGTTGAACTCAACTTAATAATCTGAAGAAAGAGGCTGTGATTTAAGCTGAATAGACGTCTTCGTCCGTCGATTAAGATATTATTCAAAGAAATTCTCTTAGTAGGTGTTATTTTTTCTTTCCACGGTTTCCAACCTAAAAACCCGAAAATGTACGAGAAAGCATTTATTTAAAAAATCGTCGCTCATTTACAACCAAAGCTAAACTATGTAACAAAGATAAGAAATACAGTAGCAGTGGCGCAAAACTCAAAAAGGTTCATTAGGAATAGACTTATTTCAGCTAACTCCTATGTCGCACATACATGGTCATGAAATTCCAACTTTAAAATAACGTAGTTGAGATTGTTTTCTCAACACTGAGAAGTTTGCATATCATTACTTCGGCGATAAGGGCAAGAAACAATACTTTCTTGTGACACAAAGAGTTCTTTGTGCTCAAATCTTTGCTGTTATGTTAAGTTTTATGCTGTGGAATTATTCTTTTTGCTGAAAAATATCGTCATATTTCATCTCGGTAAAAGAGAAGTATTTCTTAGACCATTCGTATTGTTTAAACAACAATAGTAGATTGTTGCACCAAGCAGAAAGTGATTCATTATTGCGCCGAGTGTTGGTTTGGAGCCCGAACGCAAGTGAGGGCTCTAAAAACACGAGCGCAATAACAAATCACTTGATGCGAGGTGCATAATCTGCTTTTCTTTCTACTACTGCTAAAAGTTGGTAAAAAACGTAAAGGTACAGTTAAACCCAACTAGCGAAGTAAAAAGGATTTTGGCACCTGTTACGACGCACCCTTAGAATTTTTATATAGCCTATGACACTCGCACGTTCTCCCCGAATCTTAAGATACCCTATTTATTAAAAACGGTCTATTGGTTCTGAAGGTAAAGTCGAAAATCCGATTTTTTTTACAGAAAACTTGTATCTAGTCTATTAATTGTCATATTATGCCAATTTTTTTTTTAATTTTTCGTAACCCATACTATCTTATCAACCAGTACTTTGAGCATAACATTTTAGACGAGACAATCACAGTTCGATATGGCCGCCGATATGTGGCTTGTTTTTTTTGCTAACAGTAAGTCCACAGAAGAGTGGTCGGCTGTCCCGTCGGACTGTGAATGGGCGGATTGGGTAGCTGTTGGTGTAAACTTCTTGATCAAACAACCAAATAAAAAAAAATAAAACAGTGCAATAATGAAATTTGTATGCAACTTTATTTGCTCTAGAGCAAATAAGGGCTGCTTTGTGCTGAGTATTTAAGGCCATTATGATGAAATTAAAGCGTAGTAGGAAGAAAAAACAGTTTCTGTTCTCGATATAAAACTCAGTTAAGAACGCTTAGTATCAAAGCACTTCCATACATAATGAAAATCTGTTTTTTTTTTACTAAACACATAATGCATCTATTTTTTTGGATTCATAATCGGATAGGCCAAAGTAAATTTTACATATTGTATTTATGTATGATTTCATAAAATATTACCGTTTCGTCTACTCCCTATATATGGCCCATACTTTTATACGGATGTGAGGCCTGGACCCTTAAAGAGTAAATCCCGAAACGTGTAGAAGCATTTGAAATGTGGGCATATAGACGCATGCTGGCCATAAGCTGGACGCATCGAGTGACTAATGTTGAGGTCCTACCTCGAGCTGGGAAGAAACGCGAACTGATGCAGACCATCAAGAGAAGAAAGGTTGCCTATCTAGGTCACGTGCTTAGGCACTCCAGATACGGGCTTCTTCAGTTGATAATGATGGGCAAGGTGGCCGGAAGAAGAGCTGTTGGACGTAGGAAAAAGTAGTGGCTGCGCAAAATCCGGGAATGGACCGGGATCACAAGTGTCGCGGAGCTATTTAACCTCGCCAAAGACCGGGTGAACTATGCGGAGCTGACTGCCAGCCTTCACTAGTTGGAGAGGCACTGGAAGAAGAAGAAGATTACCGTTTCAAATAAACCTATTCAGAACCACGTCTTTCCGGTCCATTGAAGTAATCTTTTTTTCGTAGATAATACTTTACATAAATCATACTTAAAAATTATGTAGAAACATAGTTGCATTGTGTGTTTATAGACATAAATTTTAATATTAAAACTCGATTTTCATTATTTAGCGAAGTGTCTTGACATGGAGCCCTTAAGTAGGTATTTAAATATTTATACAGATGGCTCATATTGATATAACTACGCGGCTTTGAGGAATTCCCACAACCCAACATTCTGTGTAACATAGCCGTGGTTACATTATGAGATAAGATATAGTTAACTTATGTCCTTAAAAAGAAAATGCTAGAAAGATGTATCGGTTTTCAACGAATGGTATTACTGTTTCTGTTTTGATTCGCAAAAAAACATTCCACAGACGTATTTTTTGCTATCATTAGCTTTTACCAACAACTTCATCTGCACGGAAATAAATCTTTATAATGGGTCCAATTCGAAACGGTGTTCGCTAAATTTAAAATTGCCTAAATTTAAACTAAGAAATGTCAACCTCGATTTTGTATAGCTCCAAGGTTCAAAATCGAGTCTGACGGTTCTTATTTCAAATTTAGCGACTTCTAAATTTAGCGAAAACACGTTCGAATTAGCCCCAATGTAACGGGTTTTCATTTTACTGAGTCCAATTTGAAACTGTGTCTTCTTAATTTAAAATTTCCTAAACTTAAAATAAGAAACATCAAACTCGATTTTATAGCACAAAGTTGTCTAAATCGAGTTTGACGTTCCTTATTTTAAATTTAATGACTTTTAAATTTAGCGAACACACTTTCGAATGGGCCCGTCGTATTTTAAATTTAGTTTCTTTTTTCCCTTAATTTACGGGCTCTCATGGGGCACGCACAAACTTTCCGTCAATTAATCTTCCTGTGTGTGTCGCTTCTTTACGAAGTAACAGTTAGTATTCTATGCTTCGGCAACGATTTGTCACTTTGGTAGATAAAGGCAAAGCGAAGCGATGTTATAAACTACATCGTTTAGCCGATCTCGAATAGAGAACCTTTATAGATATGCAGATAGACGAGTTCCGGAGACTTCCTTGCGTATTGATGCGACGCTGTGTTTGGAATTCCTTACAAACACACTCGTAAATGTCGTGGAAGCCAAATGTAAACATCATTAGTATTATGTTTCAGCTTGTAGCTATTTGTGTGAGATCGCGGGCTCAGTTCTGTTGATGACAGAAGACATGAAGCATTGATGACGTGTGTAATAGGTTTGGGGGTGCCTCTCTACTTTTTATTCAGTCACCACCGCAGAATTCAAAGACAGTCCGGTATTGAATACTAGCCGTGGCCGGGTGCTGTTCGCGTGTTTTTTTTTAATTTATTTATTTATATAACAGAAAAAATATACAATACGTTGACAAACATATCAACTGTATAAGTTTGTTATTTATGGAGGCTAATTCGCCTTTACAAAATATTAAAACATAATTCTTTATCTTATTAGTTATATGATTTTATATCACAAAATCGGTTATCCTAAAAAAAAAAAACTAAACAATTAATACACGCCGCTTATTTACTAGTGCGTACGCTACTATGAATATGAATTTAATTAAAATAAATTTAATTTAATAAGATAAAGATTAATCGCGTGGGATTGGGTTGAAAAGTATCCTGTGTGTTAATCCCGGGGATAAGCTAAAAGCCATCGCCATTCCAAATTTCATCCAAATCCGTCCAGCCGTTGAAGCGTGAAGGAGTAACTAACATACTAACGAACGCACACACAACGTATCGCATTATCATAAATATTCATTTGATAAATACAACAATCAAGGCACGATGTTAAGAGAAAACATTTAAAAAAATCTCAATTTCACTTTGACAATTGAGAAATTCCCGGAAAATATTACGTTGCCAGGTCAGTTTTGTAATACGCCTCTTAAGGAAATTTATAAATGGCGGGCTAGTATGTGAATAATGCAATATTTTGTCACGATGAGACATGTAATTGTGTATTTATGCAAAAATCGCATCGCAATCGCGTTAATTCACGATTAAGGCATACATGCCTTTGTGATACGCCTCTTAAAAGTAAGTTCCAGTGGAAATAATGGGGCTAATTCGAAAGTGTGTTCGCTAAATTTAAAATAAGAAAGATTATTTTAACTTTAGGAAATTTTAAATTTAGAAGACACCGTTTCGAATTGGCCCCAATGTTTAATGAAATTATTTTAAGTATTAGACGTCCAATTTGAGTGTGCAGTTTTTATGAAAAAAAAATGCTTGATTTACATATGCAATCTACAGACACCCCTACCGCCCCTGATAGGTTAATGGTCTCCTAGCCTTCACACTTAGCAGATACAATTCTGGGTCAAACGTGGGTAGTTATTAGCAAGAGGGCTGAGGGCGCTCCAGCTCTCGTCCATAATGAGGCTACTGGATGCGAATGCATTTCGCTATAAAACCAACCAACAATTTTATTTATAGAATACATACATAAAGTATCTCTGTGTTTATCTAAATGCTTGTGAAAAATAATCATTTCTTAAAAATCTATATACAGGCTGTCCCAGGAAAGCGTTAAACGGAGATCCAAAGGGACCTGGGGTGCCCAAAAAAAGTTTTTTTTTTTTTTAGCTGTTTGTAGTCTCAACCGCATTTAAATTAGAAAATATCCCATAACGTAATTGTGGAAAATACATGAGGGTGAATCTGATACCCCTTGAGCTCTACCTCTGGACTAGACCTCTGCTTGACACTATTTGGGATACCTTGTAGGGATGCAAACAGGTAAAAGCAGGTAGGCATTCACTGCTTAAAGTCACGTATTTTAGGAAATATAAAACCAACCATCTTGAAATTTGGCAAGTAGACTTCTTATAGGATGTTCCATTAAGAAAAGATTTTACGAAAATCTAAATAACGTTCACCTTCTTCTTTCAAATTTTAAATGAGGTATGGATATACCGCTGGTGCCATTAGTATCAAATAAGTACGAGTACATAATATAGAAAGGCAATGAAATCAAATTAATCAAAGAATGTCTCAATTGAATAATTCAAATTGTGATAAAATTTTAAATTTTATCTACTTTCTATGCAAAAATGTGATCTTCAGTGTTTCTTTGAGTTGATTTTTAAATTGGGCACGGGCAAAAATCATGTAAGTGCTTTTTATACAAAAATCTGATCATAAAAGCACTTTGAACTAAAGAGGAAGGTTAGACACTCTCCCGACTTTATAAAGTTTCGTAAACATGTTTTATTTCGTAAGTAACCGTCGTGAAATGTCAGTACACTATTTCAAACTTGGTTTACTTAATTGCCTTTAGTACGTGAAATCTTTGATTATACTTTGGAATTTGACGAAACTTACACTATATGTTAAATAAGTAATTTAATATAATAAACAATTTTTATATTATTTTATAATGGACTCTAGCAATAAGCTTTATTAATCCTTGAAAATGTCAAACGAGAAAATATTAAAACTGAAAATCCGAAATGCAATACGGGATTATAAATTATATATCTGAGAGCCGTATTTTGTATTCGGCATTCGTGGTTTTATTGTGTGAGATTTTAATAAATTGGAATTCTAAGACAAAAACGCTTCAGCGAATAGAATTAGAATTTTCGTGCGATGCCCTTGTGAAAATAGAGTCAGTAATGTTTTTCATTCGATTCAAATTGATGTAAAATAAAAAAATTTCACTTATATAATTTTCTCATAATATCTTAATCTACCCCTGACCATGAGATCAGTGGCCTATTTCACAAATGCGACAGGTGCTGAAAATCCGATATGATCGTCATATTTACATACAAAAATCGACAACTATGTCAGCTTGTCTCTCTACTTATCATGTTTATGAAATAGGCCACTAGAAATGCCTTGAAACGTAGGAACAAAGATATTTGAACGATAAGACCGATAGTAAAAAAAAACAATATCTTGCTGAATCAATTGCTACATGAAAATCCGAATAAACTAATATTGGTAAAAGGGAACATATTTCTCTGACACAGTACCACGCAAATAACTGTAACCTTTATTTAAACAAAAACAAGTCAAGTAAAATTGCTTTAAAGTGCTATTTAAAGTACGTGCAATGCTCTGCGTCGTGCTGTGATCGAAAAAGTACAAAAACAATGCACAACCTACCTCAACAAGGGCATCGGACGCAGGGCGTGAGTGCGACCATAGAGTAACTCGTACAGCAGGAACAGAAGTACGATATATTCTGCCTTCAGCGTCACTACGCAGACAGTCGCGGTAGCATGTTTAGTAATTATTTAATATTTAATATTCCGGAAGACACGTGAAAAAGATACTGTAGACAGTGAAATATACGATTACGATTTTTCTCATGCGTTTGAGCAACTTTTATTTGGGATTATATACAAAAAATATATTTAAATTAAAATATAATTATTTATTTAATTGAAAACGGCTGAAAGCTATCTTGTGACTCAGATGTTTTAAGAAAACCATTATATCTCAAACTTTCTTGCTAATTCATGTAAGCCGCTTATGGCCGAATTCAGAAACACCACTTAAGCATTTGATTGGAGATTACATAGTAAAATATCCCTCAACTAGTTGTCATCCCATACAAAACTGTTACTCAAACTTTACTTTAATTTAAATAATAAATAAGTATAAATAAATCAGGGGACAATCCCAAAGTAAGCTCTAAAGGCTTGTGTTATGGATACCAGACGACGATATACATACTTATATAGAGAAATAAATACTTAAATACATAGGATACATCCAAGACTCAGGAACAAACATTCGTGCTTAACACAAATATTTGCCCTTACCCGGGATCGAACCCGGGACGCTAACTTCGGACGCAGGGTCACTCCCAACCAGGCTAACCGCGTCGTCAAAATTTGAGTAGCCTGTCTGAATTTGGTCATTAGTCACAAACGATTCAATTGTTACATTATGTTACGCTAACAACGCTCTCAGAGAGTCACCGCACCATTATCTACAAACCGCGAACACCTACTAGCAAGCCCTCTCTTCCCTCGTTACTCTCAACGATTCTTGACCCCGAGCGTGACCAGTCGGCGTTCGTTGCCACTGAGCTCAATTGGACGGGCTATCAGTACATAGTTGTAGTTGTGCGTTGCAGTTCCGCTTATACTGTGTATAGCTGAACTATATGTATCGAGACCCTGTATAGAACCTTGTCGTTATAAAGTGACGTATTTTAAACATATCATCAACAACGGCACTATATTGCGACAAAGTTATATGGAGGGCCATACAGATAAAGTTGGCTTCATGTTAAATAGTATTGATCCAGTGAATGGCTAACTTATGTACTCATGAGAGTAAAATGGTCTTACGGATATGTAGATGATGGATTAATTCTAATTGTTCATTTAGTCAGGTTAGAGAGGAGCTTGATTTTATGAATTAAATCGTTAAAGGAAAGCGAACAGTTAGTAAAATAATTTAGAATGGCCGCCATAATGAAAGCTTAATACGCATGCAGGATCTCCAGACAATAAATTTACCTACTTATATACTTTAGAAACCTCAACCTTGTATATAGCCAAATAGTTAAGATAAGGAAACAAGAAATCATAAAAAAAAATTGAATTTGGTAAAATACAAAACAATTTACGGCTTAAACACCGGCAATTAGGTACTAATAAACAATATAATAATTAAGATGCCTTCTGTTTCGATTATTATATTTATAATTGACGTAAAATCTTTTGTTCATTCTTCACCCATAAAAACAAATTAATTTGTAATTTCATTTTAATTCAGTAAATCCTATGCCAATCATCTTTAAAATTGCGTAGTTAGCCTAATCCGAAAGATTTAATTTTCGAGTTGTGTATCTCCGTCAAATGGCGGATTTGAAATCAAATCCAATTTTTAGCTCAATCAGCTTTCATTGAGTCTATTTATGAAGTATCAAATTAGTCGCATTGGATTTATTCAATTGAATTTAATAATACGGACCCGAAATTCTTTGGAGGGTTTTATTTTCTTGATAAATATTATTATTTCTGGAGAAATGTTGAATTACTGTTATCTTTCAAAAACTAAAAATTTTTTTAAAAAAATTGTTATTTACACATGCAGTAAACGCTTTGAAATTGAGTACCTATTACAGAATTATGTCTAAAATAACACGTGCAAGTAAATATTATATTATAATTGATTCATATGTAGGTACTTGCTTTTTTGTACCTAACTAGTACTAGTTAATAATATTTGTAGCCAAAGACTCGTTATAATTATTACCAATAAAAATAAATACTTTAAATAAAAAACGGGTCAAGTGCGAGTTAAACTCGCGTGGAGAGTGTTCCGTGATTACATCAAAATTCCTATGTTACTTTAAATACCATCGACTTTTTCTTGTAATCTATAGGTAAGAAACTATTTTCAGTTCTTTAAAAAAAATTAGGTTTAGTAGTTTCGGAGATAAGGTTGATATGTCACACGCCATAGTTGGCAAAACATTTTGTTTTAATTTTCTAATTAGCCCTCCATAAGTGGCTCCCATATCTAATATTAATTTATTTACATTACACGTCCGTGTTGCGGTCGTCGACTTACATAATGACTACCAAATAACTCAATCGGTCCAGTAGTTTCGGAGCAAATTGGCTGTCACAGAAGGACATACAGACACACGATTGATCCTATAAGGGTTCCGTTTCTTCGTTTTTATGTACGGAACCATAAAAAATAGAGGTAGCATCTATTAATAATAACATTAATAAATTAATTACTACCAAAAGTTCGATACAAATAAGACATTAAAGTACTCGTACTATCGTTCACGTTTAATATTGTGAAATTGTAAAAAAAACTCAGGCGGATTTTCATAATAGTTTTTTTGTTAGTTCCCTTTCCAGGATTCATATTTCCGTGATATTATGCACACATTAGCTTGTATAGCTACCAAAATTGTCAGAAATCCTAAGTTCTACGTCAGAAACTATATTGCAGAACAATACTCAACTAAGCTTGGTTTATCGAAGCCAAAAGCTACAAAATCGGTTAAGCAACTGTATC
This sequence comes from Tortricodes alternella, assembly GCA_947859335.1. Lineage (NCBI taxonomy): Eukaryota > Metazoa > Arthropoda > Insecta > Lepidoptera > Tortricidae > Tortricodes > Tortricodes alternella. The sequence goes on from OX401986.1 coordinate 8,127,480, forward strand.
CTATTGACATATATATCGAACAATACAGAATCTTTTGTTACCAATATACTAAAGGTAACTTTGTTGTAGAAAATGGTGGAACCGCCCTCGTTTTCAGTAAATAAATAAATTCCAGGGAAGCTGTAGTTTTCAATTGTACGGACGCAGGTCTCAGTAATTCTAGATCTTATTTGGACTGACAAAGGATGCATTACTGACATTGGATTGCACAGGTTCTAGCTCATACAATGCATGCCGTTTTTAAGTAAGTTTTTAAGCAAATTCAAATTTTGTAGTGATAGAGCCAAACAGTAATCCCCGCTAGATGCTTACTGTTCGAGTGGGCCGGCTCGACCGGGGTAGTACCACACTCTCGCAGAATATCGGCGTAAAGTAATAGCTTGCTATTGCGTTTCGTACGGTGAGTGACGAGATCCGGTGGCCTATTCCCTCGTCCCCATCCCATCCCCATTCCCCGTCCTCCCTAGACTGGCAACGCATTGGCAGCACCTCTGGTGTTGCAGATGTCCATAGGCGGCGGTGACCACTTTCCACCAGCCGTTGCCATTGGCCGTCTGCCTGTTTGTCAGTCACGTGACATTAAAAAAAATGTTATAAAAGTAATGACGCGAAGAGATAATTTACCAATTAACAACATAAAACTTTCAATATGCCAAATACAGATATAGTGAATAATATGTTTCCATCGGTAAAACTCGGATTTCAATCGGAAGACGACGGGACCCGAAGTGACAATTAATTATTGTATTCAATGAGTGACATGTTTATACTCATTAATATGATACTTTATTATTTACTGTTAAATGACAAAATGAAAAATGACAGCATGGTATGATGGCTAATGGCCCCCAATTCTCGGTGTTTACGAGATAATGTCGATTGCAAGATTAAACGTCAGATTCATACAGTTGTGTCAAATGACTGTATGCACTGACATTTAATCTCGATTTTTAGATTATTTCGAATGCGCCGAGAATTGGAGACCTGCTGAAGCTAATTGAGAGAGCACGATAAATACGAACTTTTCCGATAAAGCACGATGGAAACTAATTATGCACTACATCTGTACTGACTTGAATCCAATCAATTAACAAGACGCCTGAATCAGTATTCGTGCCCCAAGTGTCATGAAAAATATAGTTCCCTATTGATCCCGAAAACCCCTATATCTCAGCTCACAAACAAAGGCTGTTTAAGGTACGAATGTCGTTGGATCGAGCTCTGTCAATTTCCCTATACCATCCCAATGAAACGGATCTCCCTTTCGCCTTTATATCGTTTCGATCGTATACGGAATGTTTCTACATACCTACTCGTAATATAATTCGCAAATACATAGATGTACCTACTAAATCGGTATAGACGATTCACTTTGGAAACGCATTTGCAGATATCTAAAAATAAAAGTGTGGTAAAAGTCTGGGCGTGTTTTGTCTGTGTTTAAAATATGGAACACTATATCAACCGCATCTGATATTGGTACAGATATAGTGAATAATATTTTTCCATCGGTAAAACTCGGATCTCAATCGGAAGACGACGGGACCCGAAGTGTCAATTAATTATTGTATTAAATGAGTGCCATGTTTATATTCATTCATATGAAACTTTATTATTTAGTGTCAAATGTCAAAATGAAAAATGACAGCATGGTATGATGGGTACTTGGCCCGCAATTCTCGATACATTCGGGATAATGTCGATTGCGAGATTAAACGTCAGATTTATACAGTTGTGTCAAATGACTGTTTGCACTGACGTTTAATGTCGACTGTGAGATTATCTCGAATGCACCGAGAATTGGGGGGCCTGCGGAACCTAATTGAGAGAGCACGATAATACGAACTTTTCCGATAAAACACGATGGAAACTAATTATGCACTACATCTGTATCTAGAGTCACAATTATTTTTAAATGCAGGCGCTCAAGTTCATGTTCAAATAGAGCGAAATGTGTTACGTAATGTTTGTGTTATTAAGTATTAACGATTGATTTAGTTTAAACTTGATCTTAGTCAAATGAGCAAGTATTTAAATTAGTATAGCTGCTGAAGACCATCCCGTGACCAGACTTCTGGCCGAAGAACGTCATGTTCTGGAGCTTCCGGGGCAGCTTGCCTGTCCAGAACACGACGCCCAGTGACGACGCAAAGGAGCCACGCCTTTGCGTCGTCAGCATAATATTAATTAATTTTTAAATTATCTTTTTATATTCATGTTACTCTGCACGGCATTTATGTAGGGCTAAAATAAATGGTATGTATGGTAAATGGTATGGTTATGTCGGTCTATGGAAATTGCAGCTGTTACGTGTACAAACATAAATGTAACAGAAGACACAATACACGCCATTATAGTGTTTATAAAATGAGTAAATATAAAATACTAGCTTCTGTCCGCAACTTCGTCCGCGAGAAATCGGTTATAGTAATTTCCTCAGGAACTTTAAAAAATCCGGGTATCGTAAGTGTTAATCCAGGGTATAAACTATCTCCGTTCCAAATTTCATCCAAATCCATTCAGGTGTTGAGGCGTGAAGTAACAAACATCCATGCTCACAAAATTTCGCGTTTATAATATTAGTCGGATTTACCTAACCAAGGATGATGGGCAAAAATGTATGGAACCCAGCCCAATCACCAGTAGAATTATAACGTATGAAGGCTTATTGATCCCAGTATTTGCTGTAATTGTAATTATGACGACTAGACTGTGAAGGCTAGGTAAAATATACGGAAAATAGCATTGCAACGCACGCGGGGCACAGCTAGTATAGTAATAAACGTTGTGTGTGTGAATATTTGAAGGCTGATAACTATCTATCACTCCTCCGCTGCACTGGGAGTGAAGAAATAGCATAGAATGCGTGCAGATGCTTATCATCCTGTCATGTCGTAAAAGTCGACTAAGGGACGGGTCCTCTCCAACATGGTGGACTATCTGTATGGGCGATGGGCTGATCACCTGTCACCATACGGTTCATCATACCATCTTAGGACTAATTAATCGAACGTGGCCACAAGTATTCTTGTGGCTCTGCCCACCCCATTAGGGATTTCGGGCGTGATAATATGTATGTATGTATGATAACTATCTTCTCGGGGGTTTTTGAAGTTTGTCCCCGTATTAGAAAATGAAGCTTATGTACAGATATAGTGAATAATATGTTTCCATCGGTAAAACTCGGATCTCAATCGGAAGACGACGGGACCCGAAGTGCCAATTAATTATTATATTAAATGAGTGACATGTTTATATTCATTAATATGAAACATTATTATTTACTATCAAATGTCAAAATAAAAAATGACAGCATGGTATGATGGCTACTAGCCCCCAATTCTTGGTGTTTTCGTGATAATGTCGATTGCGAGATTAAACGTCTGATTCATACAGTTGTGTCAAATGACTGTATGCACTGACGTTTAATCTCGATTGTGAGATTATCTCGAATGCACCGAGAATTGGGGGACTGCTGAAGCTAATTGAGAGAGCACGATAAATACGAACTTTTCCGATAAAACACGGAAACTAATTATGCACTACATCTGTAACTAGCTTTCACGTGATATGCATGAGATTTGTACTGGTTATATGGGCCAAATTCTTTTATATTTAGAACTCTAGCGACACAAACAAAAACCAGTTACTGTAGCATTCCAAACAAACCCTGACACAAATTGAAGGTACACGTTAATCTATAAACGTCCAAACTTCTCAGGCTAGCATTAACTGCAACCGTTGTGCAACGTAGACTTTAGACCTAGGTATACCTAGTACTATTACTATAGTACTAGGTTGTAGTTCTAGCCCACGTGCTATGGCTTGATAGACGAGCTTTTGCAATAGGTTCGGGTTTCTCTGTCAGCGAGTTGCAGTAATTGGAAGCGGTATTAGGTACACTACAGTGTCTCCTTTGACGTTATACGTGGATATTGTAGTAGTAAAATCAATTAGACATTAAAAGATATTGTGAAATAAAAAGAAATAGAGGAGTTACGAAAATTATTTGTAAATCTTTACTTATATTATAAATGCGCAAGTAACTCTGTTTGTTACATTTTCACGCCTAAACCACTGAACCAATTTGGATGAATTTTGGTATAACGTTAGGTTGGACCTTGGAGAGGGACATAGGCTGCTTAATATTTATTCTACGCAGACGAAGGCGCGGGCTCCAGCTAGTTTAATATAAATGAAGATTATCAATCGATCGGCAATGTGGATTTGCTATCGCCTCTTAGGTCTCTTATTTCGGCACTTTCAAGTTGTTATATTTCTTACCAGGAATCTGAATCCTCTAAAACCTTTGTCAGAGCACACACAAAATGGCAAGGTTCATCAGCATTAAAATGATTACTTACTTAATGAGATTTCTTTCCAACTATATCGATAAGTTTTCATTTCATTGCTCGCTTAGAAATCCAAGTGGTTACAATCTTATTTCATAACAATTTATTTTTATTACAGTAGTCTTTGAAAGTATTTACCCGCTCACACGTAAACCCTGACTTTATGTATTGCATAACAGTTTGAAATTGAAGACCTTATTTCCTCAGCAATTTCTCAGCTATACAGAATTCAATGAAGACTTGAGACTAACAAAAAGCCATATAGCCGATCGGTTTTTATCACTACGATATCGATTAAAGGCATGTACATGATGCCAGTCACATACGCAAGTTGCAGACGTGCGCATGCGCCGTGGAAAAAGCCGTGAAAATTGAATTATTTATGGCACGAAGCTGTTTTAGCGTAAACAAGACCCACCCTACCTACAATTACACAATATTAATTGCTTTGAATACAAGTCCTGGAAAGTAGAATGGGAGCGAAGTTAGCAGCTGGTCACAACTAAGTTGCATAAACAGCTGATTTACGGCTTCTAGTTGTTTAGCAGCTGGTCCTGGAGCCGATACTACAATGGTTGTGCAAGCGAGTTAGATATGGGACTCATTAAAATTGTTTGCGTTTAAAAGTGATGGCAAAAGAGTATTGATGAAATTTTGACGACGCGGATAGCCTAGTTGGGAGTGACCCTGCCTCCGAAGCTAGCGTCCCGGGTTCGATCCTCGGTAGGGGCAAATATTTGTGTAATGAGCACGAATGTTTGTTCCTGAGTCTTGGATGTTTCCTATGTATTTAAGTATTTATTTCTCTATATAAGTATGTATATCGTCGTCTAGTACCCATAACACAAGCCTTTAGAGCTTACTTTGGGACTAGATCGATTTGTGTAAAGATTGTCCCCTGATTTATTTATTTATTTATGCCATGCATTATACTTAAGTGCATAAACATTTATTTCGTTTGTCGTTAATTGTAGTTGTATTCCGACTATACGAGTAATCAAACGCAGTAAAGAACATAAATTTAACGTATTCTAGTATATTCAAGCGCTGCTTCTGAAAACTGAGATTCGTTGCGTCATTTCACATTTTTAGGGTTCCATTTCTACATACATACATACATAGCATCACGCCCGAAATCCCTAATGGGGTGGGCAGAGCCACAAGACTACTTGTGGCCACGTTCGATTAATTAGTCCTAAGATGGTATGATGAACCGTATGGTGACAGGTGATCAGCCCATCGCCCATACAGATAGTCCACCATGTTGGAGAGGACCCGTCCCTTAGTCGACTTTTACGACATGCCAGGATGATAAGCATCTGCACGCATTCTATGCTATTTCTTCACTCCCAGTGCAGCAGAGGAGCAAAGGTTCCATTTCTAACAAGTAATAAAAGGAACCCTTATGGTCTCTTTCCATTTGTATGTCACACCCGTTATCAGAAAATACTAAAGTTATGAACCTCAAATTTGGTATAGTTAAGAACTTGCGTGCCCTCATATTTTGCAGAAATAAAATGCCAAGGTCAAACTTTGAAAGCCAAGCGATGGGGTCAAAAGATATGTCTCTTCCGTTCAGTGCCATTTCAGTTTAGCACTTTTAAACTAACCTTCAGTAACTTTAAGAATTCTACGTAAACTTTTTTCTTTGCATAAATTGGTAACTGTCTGAATCAACCCTTGAAAACATTATTGCAAGGCTCAGAATCGCATCAAAATCAAGTGATCTAGTTAAGAGTCCACATGTCGGTTCATCGCACTGCAACCAACGGTTAACAAGTGATGCAGATGATGTCACCTCATTATGTACATTGTTGTACGTCACGAAGCAACAAAGATATTTATACCGACAGGTGCTGGACAATGGGGTTACAACAAATAATTATTAACTCATAACATGTCATGGAATTTAAAATAATAACATTACGGCCATAACAAGCGCTGTGCGAGGTCCTAAAAGTTATTAATTACCGTTATAAACGTATGCGAGTGAGTTGTTTAAAATTATAACATTTACAACTTCAAAAGTTTCGTGAGACATTATGAATGCTTGAAATACACACGGCTTTACTCACGATCAATGGAGTGCGGGGGTCGCTTTGACCGGGACCGCACTCAACCCGTGAAGAATGACTCCATACCTATCTGTTTTGTGATGCGACACAAAACAGATAAGGACAGTCGCAAGGTAACTGGTACTCTGCGCGCCCTTTATCGATATAAGGATTTTCTCCCAGTGAGTACCAAGACATTACTGGTGCAGGCTCTTGTGCTGCCCATTATTGATTAAACTGATGTGTGCACCACCAACATTAGCCAGGATTCCCTCAATAGATGGGACCGTCTCCTGAACAATGGCATACGCTTTATTTTTGGCCTTCGTAAATACGATCACGTATCTTCCTTTCGCCGTCAGCTCAACTGGCTTCCCATCCGTCATCGCAGATCTCTCAGAATTCTATGTACTCTTTTTTCAATCCTTTTCGAGCCTTCTGCTCCAGGCTATCTCAAAGGTAAATTAAATTTTGATACTCCCCGTCCTGGTTGTAGCTTGCGCTCATCTCGTTCCCTGAAACTCACGATTCCTGCTCACCGCTCCGGTTTCTTGTCAAATTCTTTCGCCCTTCAGGCTATCCGTCTCTGGAATGCGCTCCCTCTCGACATAAGAAAAGCCCCAAGCAAGTTTGCTTTCAAGCGAATGCTTCGCAAGCATTTGCTAAATCAAGATGATCCGCACTTGTTCCGTGTGGGGACTACTACCCAGTCCCTTTCAGTGGCCCTAGAATGCCAGACATGGGGATGAGTTAAACCAGTTTGTCTCCCTGACTATCTCTTTCGTCGGCACTAGTGTGAGAGAGACGCACTTAAATATAAGGCGATTTAACTTATCCTTGTGTCAACCTTGCTAGAGCCACTGTAGTATCAAATGAAAGAGCTTGACGATATAGGTAATTCCTAAAATATATAACATATTTGTATTTATAAATACTTTATATATGCAAATATGTGAAACACCTTTGAATCATTTCTCGCTCCCCGTATTTTCCAAAAGAAAGAAACAATAAATCGATGTTGCTGTGCTCGTGGGATCAAAATGGAAATATCATTAGGTTACTTCAAATAGCTATTATAGGACAGGGCCCCATGAGCACGGCCACATCTATTTCTTGTTTCACCCATTTTAGAGATTATGCAGTCGGGTTTTTGTTTTTTATAATTAATCATTTTTATTTAATCTGTATATAGCGTGTTTAGTTGTTGACAACCCTGTATAACATAATGATTCCTTTGCATCGCTAATATCGCGATGCGTGGCGTTAGGAAGATAGGGGCATCTCCCATCTTCTCAAAAGCCATCAAAGTCATCAGACGGAATCGTTAAAAATCGCCATCTTGTTTTATTTTAAAACCATTATCAGAGTCCGTAACGTTTACGACACGACCGGACTGCGACCCATAAATTGGACCGTAAAACATTTTATGGACAACTGATATTGGATTTCGTCATTCGTTTATGACGAAATTCGTGGCATCATATGGTCATTATCGGGAGGCTTCGTTTGTTGTTGTTGTTAAGATTTTTACATGCTTATTGGTGATTGAACTTTCAAGTTAAAACAATGTATTGATGACAAATCTATCCGCTTCGATTTATAAGCAACCAATTTAGGTAGTGGTTACGGTTATTAACATGAAAGCAGATTGCAACGAAGTCGCATGAAATAAATTGTCAGACAGAAGTAGGTTATCTTCATACAAACGCACCGCGAAAAGACAAAAAGGAAAAAAGACAAAACAAAAGTGATATTGTAATCAGTTAAATTTTAACCGTGCGTCAAATAGACACCCTGTCCAGAAGATAACCTACTTCCCGCCTCTTTATACTATGACTGGACAGGGTGTCTATTTGACGCACGGTTAAAATTTAACTGATTACAATATCACTTTTGTTTTGTCTTTTTTCCTATAACGAACAAGTGAAAAATAACAGTGGTCGTTCGTATTATGAGGTCTTAATTTATTAATTTATTTATTTATTTAGCATCACCAACAGATAATACATCTTACATTTTCACTTTTCTATGTTACATTCCAGACAAATGCTTACCTAATTATAGGTAACCACAGCTTTTACTTGTGTCTTCAAATCTACAGTACATACTAGGGATGCAACGGATATCCAGTCACTATCCGGTATCCGGCCTATCCGGCCATGATTTTACTATCCGGCCGGATACCGGATAGTGAGTCAGTATCCGGCCGGATACCGGATAGTATAAACTTGGATTAGAAAAACGATAATACAAATAAAAGTCATCAGAAATAAACAAAATTAACATCAGTTTTTAAATTAAAACATAGTTTTCTCTTATTTAAGTATAAAACGAACTTGTAACATCACGTCGTGCAAGTTCGAATATTCCCAACTGACGTAATAAGGCGCGTATTTAACCTCAAAGGGTCTCCCCGGCACTTACAATTCGTAACAAGTTGAAACTTGCTCACCGCGCGACGGCCGCGCAAACTAACAGCTATAGAGATAGCTCGTGTGCGGCCGGATATCCGGCCACCCGGCCAATGGCCATGCCGGATATCCAGTATCCGGTATCCGGCCAAACCACTATCCGTTGCATCTCTAGTACATACAAAATAAATATTCACCTACTAGCTGGTTCCCGCGACTTCGTCTGCGAAGAATAATAATTTAAGTAACCTATGTACCTACTTTTAAACCTTCCCTAGACCTCCACGAACATTTCAAGACTAAGATAAGATAAATCCGTTCAGCCGTTCTCGAGTTTTAGTGAGACTAACGAACAGCAATTCATTTTTATATATATAGATGTCTAAATTCTAATACAGGCGCCTCATTCGGGAACGCTAAGTGATTCAGTAGCGACTCGTAAGCCAGATTTCTCATCTCGCTCTTACGCATTACGCGTCGTGCGGAAGAGTGGGATGAGAAATCTGGTTTACGAGTCGCTACAGAATCACTTAGCGTTCCCGAATGAGGCGCCAGTGCAGTTAAATGTAAAACATTTAATTTAATTCCAGGCAGTTTCCGCCGTAAACTGAACTGTTTGGAAAATTCGTATTATGAGCGCACTAAAGAGGCCGGCTTTAGCGCGCTCATAATACGGATACAGGTCTATGAAAGCCATTTTTTTCTTTCTTGATGAGGAACATCTTTCCTCTCGCTTTGAGTGATTTTGTGAAAAGGGACGGAAGCGTGTACCAGGAAGCCGGAGAAGCGAGCACTATTTGAATGACGTGCGCTATTTGATTTGACCAATGAGCGCGCGTGTTCGATGTCAGATGTTACACATTATATGCGACTACTGTAATTTTATCTACTATCATTACTTATCAAATCAAACCATCAACAGAAATAGCTGACAAAGGGAGATTTGCATCTTTACACATCCATAATTAATACCCGAGTCCAATTACTAAAGCACTCGGTATCTGCTCGCACTCGATGCACAAACTTAACATATCCTCCGGTAATGGATCGGCATGCACGACGCGAGCATTCTCTAGAGACACTCCAAGAACCGACTCGAACCAGTTCAGACTGGATTGCAACGAACTATTTCATTCATTCGAGACAGATTTGTTGAGATGCTCTTGTGAATTTTCCAAGGACTGTAACTAATATTTAGATTTTGCTCTATATTTGGATTTAATCCTTTATTTTACTTTGTGACAATTTTTTGACAAACCTGCTTCATGTTTATCTTACTTCGATATATGTACCTATACATGTTTATGTACTAAATTATATGTAATATTATATAATCCTTACTTATATTACAAAGCGAAAGTAATTGTTTGTTACGTTTTCACGCCTAAACCGCTGAACCAGTTTTGATGAGTTTTGGTATAGACATAGATTGGACCTTGGAGAAGGGAATAGGCTACTTAAATAATTATTCTACGCAGATAAAGTCGCAGGCACCAGCTAGTAATATAATAAACGCGAACGTTTGGATGGATGGATGTTTGTTACTCAATCATGCCAGAACGGCTAGACGGATCTGGGTGAAATTTGGCACAGAAATAGATTATAATCTAGGATAGCACATAGGCTTAGTTCCCGGGTAATAACTACCTATTCTAGCCATAAGTTCTGTTACAAAGTAAATTCTACATAATTACCGTGAAATAAAAGTTATTGATATAAATCGTACATACGTATTTAAAGGAACTAATAACACGTTTAATTAATGAATAAGTTATTTAAAGTGGCCACCCTTTGCCTTAGTGCAAGCCTTCAAAAGATCGGGCCACTCGTCGATAGATTTACGCTCAGCCTCCATCGGAAATTTCGCTACTGCTGCTTTCAAAGATTTCTTGAGTGAATCAATATTCACGTGACGCTAAGAGCAGGGCATGTCCTCTAAGACAGACCACAATTTATAATCCGGAGGATTCATATCTGGGCTGGCAGAGGGCCAGTCATCTGCCCTAATGAAGTCAGGAACATTGATGCCCCAGCCAGGCTTAGGTGGTGCGAGACTTGTTATCTGGTACCGAGTCATGCTGAAATGACCACTCTTTATCCTTGAACATGGTGTAGCTAAGGGGTATAATTAATGCATCTAACACGGTATCTTGATACAATACACTCTAGCCGAAGTTTTTAGACCTTTTTTTTGCAAAAATAGAGATCAGTGACCCCTTGGTACGTGCCCCCCACCAAAATCATAACATAAGCGGGATGAAGGCCTCGCTGAACTTTGGCCACTACCTCTGCCGCTTCCTTAGATTTCTGTGCATACACTCTATAATTTTGTTTATTGTGGTGTTCCTCTATGGTAACATTTTTTTCATCACTAAAAAATAAATTCTGGTGCTTTCCATTAGCGTATCGAGATAGTATGCGTTTGCATCTCTTAAACCTCTTCACCTGCAAAGCGCGATTCAAGGTGTGCCCTGTATATCTTCTATAAGTATTAAGTTTATAATAATATAATAATAATAATAATATAATAATAATAATAATAATATTATAAAGAGGAAAGATTTGTACCTATTTTTGTATGTTTGTATGTTTGTAATGAATAGGCTCAAAAAGTACTGGGCCGATTTAAAAAATTCTTTCACCAATAGAATGCTACATTCTTCCAATTTGACATAGGCTACATTTCATTTTGAAAAAAATTAGGGATCCTTGGTAAAATTTGAACAATGTAACCGAAGGTGTAGAAAAATTAGCCTTAAAATGTCTTTCGTCGAATGCGCTGCCGAAACTATTAGCGATAGAACAAAATAATGTACAACAATATTGAAGAAAATCATAATGTCTACAAAAAACTCCGCGGTAGCATATGTCCAACTATTGTAGTTATATCACTACAACAACTTTTTTCATTTTAAACATTAATGAAAATGCTAACCAAATTCAAACCATGCTATTTATGTGTTTATATTAATCCTTATCCAAATAAATTATTTTATGGTCAAGACCATTTAACTCCCTATAAAATAGTTTTTAAATTATTTAAATTGGACTTTCCATTCAAAAGATATTACGAATTAAAAAATTCAAACAGTAAACAAAACAGGAGTGGGGCGTGCACGTCTGTAAGATAGGTAGCCGCGCGGCTCAGTATTAGTTGAAAGTTGTCAACGTTTAATTTAGACTGTATATATTTTATTCGACTCTGCTTTTATTCTAATTACTTAAAAAAACCATAGTAAAAATGTATATAATATCCTATGTAAATATTACTTATTGAAGTGCCCGCCACTTAAACCATCAAAGAAATGGCTAATGACAAAAAAGCTGTAAAGGTTGTTTATAAGGACATTCTGTAGTCGGTAGGTATATTTAGTATCAGCATTGCACCCGTGCGAAGCCGGGGCGGGTCGCTAGTCTTCTATAAGTACTTAGCCCTAAGTCTTATTTAATAATCCTCAAGAGTGTCCTGGCCGGAATTTTCATGTCTCTATACAGAATTTTCTGATTACATAGGGGATTTCGGCGAATTCTAGCCTTGACAGCATTAATTGTCTTCTGTGCCCTATACAAAGCGAGGCTGACCTGATCTTTAGCGACTTTCAAACGAGATGGTTTGGGTGTACCTCTGAATGGTTTGATAAACAAACATTTTGCTTATGCCTAGTTTTTACAATGTCTCAAACATGCGAGCTGGCTCCAATGCTCCTTGTGTAGAACAATAAATGCGATGCTGTTACCTTTGACACCCGTAATCTATATATATAAAAATGAATCCCTATTTCCCTTGGTCACGGCATCACGCCTGAACGGCTGGACCGATTTCGCTAATTCTTTTTTGTTCTGTTCGTTATTATCAGGAGAAGGTTCTTATGAAAGAAAAAATTAAGGAAATTGCGCGGAAAATTAGAAAATTTAAAATTACTTAACCACCATATAAAATTATTAAACTTTTTTAATGTAACCTTAAGACATTTGACATAGAATTGACTGAATGCGTGCTGCAAATATAGTCAAAGAGGATGGCGTCTAAGGCGGAACAAAGTTCGCCGGGTCAGCTAGTCCATTATAAAAAACCACGAATTCATGCAATGTTATAGCTAAAATGGAGGCCAGAAGAATAAAATTTTCGATATTAAACCTACATTCGAAATTCAAATCTGTTTTTATACCTAATTCATTCCAAACTGCTAGTGCGAGAACTTATGGCTGGACTAGGCATAACCTAATTTCACGCGAATGAAATGGTAGCTGCCAACCCTACCACGCTAGTATCTTATAATTTAAAAAAAGATTTTGATCTTTTTAAACCGAGCCTACTCGTACTACACTCAAATGCCAAAGTGCTAAAACATAAGTCGTCATATTTTAAAGAATTTAATACTAAAACTTCACAAAAGCAACGAGTTACAGATGTCGTAAGCAGCGTAGAAATAAAAACATACACATCCATAAATATATATAGACTCTGCCTGGAATCCAAAGGATTTCATCTATCGGGCTCGACCCTTGAGAATCGGAGATGAAATTGGATTGTCAGTTGCCCTGGATTATTTCTGTATGTTAGCGCGGAATTCAGTTTAAAGGTTAGGTTTAGGAATTTCACAAACATGGCGCAGTTATTAGAAAAGTGTCAGAAGATAACTTGTTACGAGTATACTTTGCTTTTTAGCGTAAGAAAGAATTCTACAGAACTATTACAATTTTGATAAGCGATTGAAAAGTGCTTTTATAAAATATATATTTAAAAAATACCTATAGGTACATTAGACTAAAATTATTAAAAATATAATGTAAATTCTTTGTTAGTGACTCTTATTTATTTAAGAATAGCACATTTGCACAAAAAGATTTGTCAAGATGTAAACATTATTTCTTATGCCATTATTTCATATGTGAAATGTTTGAATATACCTGAACAACATCCTGGTTGCGTAGCATGGCATTATTTATTTGAATATACATATATTAAAACCTCAAGTGTGAAATGAAGGACCTCAACTTTGAGATCTAAATTCTCGAAAATTACACATGTAAGTAAAAGGATACTAGCTTTTATTTGCAATTGCCATAGACCATATACCCAATAGACTCCGTATAGCCGGGCGACCCCCGCTGCTAAGCGTTGTGGCCAAATGGCCACAAGTGGCGGGGCTACAGGGGGTCGCGCGGGGCATAACCTCGAACGCACCAATGACAGCGCTCTAAAAACCCCGCGCGCCCCGCAACTTTGGCAGCTTTATTTGCTAGTAAAAGTGAGGCTAAGCTGTGTCTTTAGGATATTTGGTCTATGGCAATTGCAAACCAACGTTGTTTCGTCGTTCGGCTGTTTGTTCCTTAATCACGCACAAACCGCTGGACAGATTTGAATGAACATTGGCAGACAGTATTCCCCATACTTAGAACTGAAACTCCATATTTTTTTTTCATCAAACCCGTACGTGTGGGGTATCTATGGATAGGTCTTCAAAAATGATATTGAGTTTTTTTATATAATTTATTTCCAAACTGAATAGTTTGCGCGAGAGACACCTCCAAAGTGGTAAAATGTGTCCCACCCCCTGTAACTTCTAAAATAAGAGAATGATAAAACTAAAAAAAACATATGATGTACATTACCATGTAAACTTCCACCCAAAATTGGTCTCAACGAGATCTAGTAAGTAGTTTTTTTTTAATATGTGATAAATCGTAAACCGCAATTTACCTTTCATTCAATCAACTCAAACTAAAAAAATAATAATTTCATAAACATAAACCTTATGCATAAACCGCGAACCATTATATAGATAATGGTACGGAACCCTTCGTGCGTGAGTCTGACTCGCAATTGGACGGTTTTTTAATTATTTTCTTTGCCAATCTGTTCGACTTTGAGTCCGAAACTTGTTTTCAATACGGCAGCTGCTCGTGGCCTGTCAGTCTGATACCTACTAGTCTAGAACACAAAGCAATTCTCCAGACCCCGCAAACTACACCTAACTTAGTATCGAACTCGCATTACAGTTTTCAATGCAGGTACAGATCCCCGAGCTTGGGGAATTCCCCCGAGTTTACGAAGGAAATCGCTAAATTCCCCCAGTCCTGCAACTGACGCTTCGACGTAAGCCGACGTGTGCTGTCAAAACTAGAATATCTTCTGAAAATGTTAGCTCGTTGCTGTTGTTGCTTACCAATGAGCACAAATTTACAAACATCATATATATTATTTCTAAAAGGTTTTATTTTGATGACGCTCCATATCTCCGTTAATTCTTTAAAAAAAATTAATGATTTAAACGTCATTTTGTTCGTCGCTTTTTCACAAAAAAACACAAATAGATTAAAATTAACGTTTTTGTTAAAACATTAATAAGAAAACCACGTGATTTGCAAGCGCCATCTATTGACAGTCTGTTTAACTAACATGTGTGTTGGCTATTTGCACATGCAAACTAATGTGAACAGATGGCGCTACTATCTTTGTGTCATTCATGTTAGGGCCGATGGAGGGTACTGCGTTAATTATTATCTTTGTCAAAATTATACGTCACTATATAGGTATTATAATAATACGTATTAAGACTTTCAATTATAAAACAGCACGTGGCCCACACCCTCGTACGTAAATAAAAATCACCCGCATTGCAAGCGCCATCCATTGACAGTCTGTTTAACTACAATGTGTCTTGGTTATTTGCAGACCAATATGTCAATTGATGGCACACCCGCAAGTACTCCGTTAATTATTATCTTTGTCAAAATTATATGCTATTGACGAAAAATAGACAAATAGAGTCCTAATAATACTTGCATTTACTTATTCTCACTTTATTATATTATTATTCTCCGGTGTTTGATCACGATACTGTGCAAAAATTCGCACGGGTCAGCTAGTAAATAATTATAATATAAAATACCTTTTGCTATTTCATAGCAAACTTGACCGTCAAGTTTCTCATTAATTATTAAGACATACTACAACATAGAAAAATAACACATTTTTCGTTCAGCGGAGCTACCTCTGTCAATTAAGCCAAAAGGCGCAATTTTTTTATTGGTTGATACAATGTTTGATATCATTTGTACCGTCGTCTCAATTCTTCCGTCGTTTGTAGAAACATAATATTTCCTTATTTAGTTTCATTACGAAATATCTTGGTCGTATCCGTATAAGAGAGCTTACATCAAAAGTATAATGTCGTCAACATATAACGCGTAGAACCTGATTGGCGCGAAACTAGATCTAATGCTGTGCCTTAGTTTTTATGCAGATTTAGGCTTACAGCTTCGTCCGTAGTTTTACTGGTTACTACTTTTTAACAGCCTTTGAAAACAACCTGGTTTGCTAACTGATAATTTATCTACATAACTTGTATTCGATGTCCATCAGGAAATGGTTTATATGAACGTAATATAGGACTTGAATTAAATCGCATTTCGGGATCGTAGTCGAAAATGACATTCAAACAAATAAACTTCTTAGAGAAGTTTGTGGTAGAGTTTCTAATATTGGACTCCGAAGTTCGAGGGTTCGATTCCTGTTGAAGTCAGGTTCTTGTATCATTATAACACACTTGTAAGTATTCGATTTCCAGATTTGAGAATAAGGGAAAGTCAAGGTTGGTACCAATGTCCATAATCCACTTTATTGCAGTGGTGGAGGATGCCATGCCATTGCTTAGGAGGGTACCTATTTACGCAAAATGCCACATAGGTTCGAAGTGTATGTTTAAGGACCCCACACTTTAAGATAAGATAAGATAAGTTTTGTCTTGGGTTCTGGTCGTTTGTGCGTCTGTTTGTTATTCACTAGGCCCTAGGGGGGATACAGATTATCTTTATCATAACTTGGGCCGTTGATTGTGATGATATTCGTTTATCGGTACTTAGTGCATACGCTAATCACATATTTATATTTTATTATATCTTCGTGTAGTTGTCATAAAAAGGCGTTTCTTGTTAAAGTATGTAGGATTATCGTAGTGCAATAGCGTAGGTCGGCGCTCTAAATCGCAGTTGCGCACGCGCAGCCATTGCGCAACCGTCTAGTCGATACGCGATATACTGGTTTACGGTATGCTTGTAAATCTAATCTTGCTTATAAATAAATCTATGAACTGTCAACCTTAACAAAAATAAAAACAATGTATATTACTTAATTTATTTTGAAATTAAACATTAATGATTCAAATTTAACAAATATTGAATCCACAACATGCTTCGTCAAAGGGTGACAACATTAATATCCGCAACAGGCTTCGTCAGCTTTTAAATATCAAACAAACTCATATTTAAACTTAAATTAAAAAGATTTTACACAAAGTCTTCAAAAGGAACGCCTCGCACCGAACCTGGCTAAAAAGTCCCCATCACACTAGCCGCAGTGCCGCGTCGGAAGACCAAAGAAATTCTTTCTACAGGTACGATCCGAAGCGGGGATCGCAGCAGCTCTCGCAGACGACGACCCACCTCCCTAATGAAATCCTTGGCGTTGGCACCCCAAGGACCAGCAGTTTCAACAGGTACCGGAGAAAATCGTACGTTGGTTCCAGGGCAGCGAACTTCGTATGTTTTTGCCTTGCCGGCCGATCTAAGCGTCTGGCTCAAATGGGCAGGAGCAAAAGTGCTAACACACATATTTATATTTACCTCCGTTTTTTGGTCATTTAACAATTAGGTACCTATTTCATTATAATTATACAATGTAGGACTTACGTTCCAGATAAGGTAGGGCACTGTTTTTCAACCTTCTTCAATACGTGACCTCTTTACAATAGGGAAGTTGCATATAATTTTTTTTCATCTTGTGTTGGAAAGTGCTGAGAATAAGAAACCGCCTGTACTCAAAACATTATAATGTTGTTTATATTATGAGTTATGAAGCTTTGAAAAGTCACTATTCATACCACTCGCAAAAACACTCCATACAAAATGGACAACAGCTATGACGTCACAGCTGTGTTTAGACTGTACAAAATGTATGGCGTTTAAACGAAATCTGCAATTATTTCCAAAAAATACTGTTTTTAGACCAACATCGTAGAAATAAAACATGACATAAATTTGATGAGGATGTCCATAACACTGAAATCCGAACTAAAAACCATTACATATTTTTCATTAATTTTCACTCTTAATAAAATAGACATGAATAGTCAAAATGATTTGCTTCTGTGATATGCTTTTGTTTATATTTACTTTCATAATATATCATCATTTCGTTTGGTATAATTTAATTGGATATAATCGTTCATTTTTCATAAAGTTTAACTTGACACGACAAACTGTAAACTTCCCAAAGTATAATGAATACCGATCATGTTAATGAGGAAAATTGTACCAAAAGATAACGCTAACTCTTTAGGCCTTGAAGCTGTATAGTATAGTATTTAATACCTAAACTTTAACCCTAATTATTAGTGGTATTCATTCAATGAAACTTCAAAGCCTTGCTCAGCCTTTCCTAAGCTTTGTGTTAACACTGAATACCGAAATTACTCAAAGCGAAAACTTTACGTGAAGATATTATATTACAGCCTAAATGCCTGTGGTATAATAATATATTTTTATTTGATGTTGAATTTCACGTAAAGTAAGATAATTTTCATTCGATAAAAAAACTGACAAGGAGAACTAGCGGCCCTGTACTAGGATGTACACGCACCAGTTCAATAACACCACAAGACGAAAAAGTGCAGAAATAAATCAACTAATTAATCATGTCATGAAATAATTTGACTAAAAATAGAAATCTAATTTAAGAACTAAAGTAACAACTTAGCCTAAGGATTTTAAAGCATATCTCGTAATAATTAATATTTTAATTAATTAATATTGTGTTTATGGATAGAATAAACCCTTGTTATAAAAAAGTGCTTTAACATATGCTAAGGACGTATTTGTGGCCTAAAAAAGTAAAATGGCCCATTTGTTTTTAAATGGTAAAGTGGCACTTATTTTTTTTTATTTCAATTGACTGACAAACGAGCTGACGGCCCGCCTGATGGAAAGTGGTCACCGCCGCCCATGGACATCAGCGACACCAGAGGTGCTGCCAATGCGTTGCCAGTCTAGGGAGGATGGGGAATGGGGATGGGATGGGGATGAGGGAATAGGCCTCCGGTTCTCGTCACTCACCGTACGAAAAGCAATAGCAAGCTATTACTTTACGCCGATATTCTGTGAGAGTGTGGTACTACCCCGGTCGAGCCGGCCCATTCGAACAGTAATCATCTAGTGAGGATTACTGTTTGGCTCTACCACTACAAAATAATAATTAACTGATGACATTGCGGTGACCGTTGGATCAAAATCAAGGTCATTCGGAACAAGTGGCTTCTTAAACCTCTAAAGAAATTAAACTTGTTTGCCATTTCAGGTTTTAGTAGAAATGCCATTTTACAGAAAATCCTATTAAATCAAATTATCATAGAAGGTGCACTGCTTGAACTTGTAAATAATAATAATGAATAAACTCCAACAAAATGATTTCCATAAGATCTCAATTTCACTACAAAGCTTACCGAATACCTAATTAGCTAGTTATTAGAACAGAACGTTACGTAGCTTCAAGGTCGAGTGCGCTTACCCAGCGCGGCTCAAGTAACGGATGGATGGCGTGCGTCAGTCCGGTGGGACCGCAAGTGATGTTTATTTTTAGTCTAAGCATGGCGGTTGGAAATGTAATTAATATACCTAGGAAAGCATACATAAAACTTAACGTCAGCAGATTTGTCAGAAAAAACGGGAAGTTATCTCTCTCACAATTCGGAAAACACCATATTAACTAACGAAAAAATGTCACTGATCGTAAAAGGCGTTAAGTTAGCCACAATTGATGCGAGAATATTGCTATGCATAAAAAACGCTTTCTATTTGGAAATTTCTTGTAGAAACAGCCCTAAAAACTAGGCGGGAATTTCAACTTTTATAAAAATAGGCGATGATAGGTATCCCAGGCAAAGAGACGGGGTTTTACGGCACTAAATAATAGACAGCACTCACAGCATAAAAAAAATAAGTTAATATACACTCCATTTAAGCATTCTCCTCATCGCATATTTTATACAACGACAATGGCTGCACTGAAATCTAGCATAATATAGCGCTCACTAAATTCCGGCTTAGTGATTCAGGAAGGAGACCGCTGGGTTCACGGACACAGATTTATAGGGTCCACTGCAGCGTCGCACACATTATAAATGGACGATGTCGACGTGTTACATAATTTGCGAGAAATTTTTGACTAGTTAAGATCGTGCGTTTTATAAAAAAAAATCTATGACTTTATTGCACAGATTATTTAATACAAAAAGTAAGTAACGAACTAAACTTCAGAGTCGGGGTTTAGTTCTAAATAGTTAATTAGCATTAATTTGTTATTTACTTTTAATTTGTTAGTTAGATTGAATTTGTTGTTTACTTTTAATTATTTTACTTAGTTTAGTTTTTCTTCTTGATCTTGTTTTATATCAATTAAAAACAAATGGACGACTTAAATGCCCAAAAACATTACCCATCAATGAGCCACAAGGATTAAAAATTCGATAATATATTCGATATTGAGCAATTAATTAAAAATACTTATTTAAATATATTTCAATGGTAAGGAACATGCTAATCGTTCACTAACTTACTTTGAGCACAAAAACGTTTAAAAAAAAAACACGATAAATTTAAGAAATTCTAAAAAAAACATTTTTGTCTTCAATAAAATAGTACTCGTGACAAAGCACATAATTAACTCGCACTAAAACTTTGAGCACCAAAAGGGCTAAAAAAATAAAACGCGATTAATAATTAAATAAATTCTAAAAAAAACATTAGTGTCGTCAATAAAACAGTACTCATTGACAAAGCACATAATAAACTCTCAAAAGAACCTAAGACCCTAGCACAAAGGCCTCAAGGACGCCATTTAGCATACAGGGGTGAAATGGAGAATATTTTTAGCTGTCCACTATACCAAAATATCGTGCGTTCTAACCAAGCAAAATAAACCTAATTTCAATGCAACACGGACTTTGATAGTCCACACTAAAGTTGGCAGACCAGGGCGACGTGAGCCGAATACCGCCGAGTCTACCCGACCTTACCCGAACTAAACGGACATGGCGAATTTAAATGTTAGGTGTCAAAGGCTATTTTTCACGACCGTTACGAGTATTGCTTCAAAAGTTGTTTGAGAACTGTGTTTGGAATAGCTATCGCGATGTTGAATTTTTATTTTACTGAGGCTCTATTCCACATTGGCTACGTGATACGGTGTATAATATCGCTTTTCTCTGTTGTTATATGACTTTGATATACGACCAACTGCTGGGCATAGGCCTTCTCTCATGGTGAGAGGGACCGGACAGTACTTTACATACAAAGTTTCTAAATTTGAAAAACTGCCGGTTGCCAATTTAGCAACTTTGTAGCTAAATTTAGCATCTTTTCAGCTGATTATGCTAGTAAAATTTCCATTTAGCATCTAGCACATTTTCTAGCAACTTTTGTTACTCGGGCTTTCTGTAAAGCACTTTAGCAACGTTCAAAAATATTTAGCTACTTTTTGCATCTTCTAGGTGTACATCTATTATATTATAAATACATAATATTATTTAGGGCTCCTTTTGAAAAGCAGTTATGATATCACCTCATTAAACTTAAATTAAAATTCATTTTTCCGTGCCACTAAAATAGGGTAAAGGTACCTGTTGCGGATGTGCTCGCGTGCCCCGGAATTATTACACTAATTCCGGCATTATGAACCTACAACGTGTGTATAGTATAGTATACCCTATTTAATAGTACAAATTTATAAGTCACGGATTTGACTGAACATTGATCTTTGTTATAGCTAAATGTGGTTAGCAATTAGCACGCGATTTTCCGTACGTTTGTTTTTAATTAGATAGTAATTGGAATAGTTTATGAGTAAATTAGGTTTTTTACGTTGGCATCTATTTATGGTTGGCATTTTGTCACTTATATAATAATATCGTCAGTGCGAATGACAAAATCGCTATGTGTTTTTGGTCTACTTTTCAGACGACAGTTAAAACCGGTTTTTTCTTTAATAGTTACTTAACATGCGTATTTACATATTTTTTATGATAACTTTACATCAATATAAATTAAATTAAATTAAATTTGTTAATAACTTATTAGTAACACATTCCGTAAACGGAAATATTGGTACATAACATTAAAAATCACTATGTAACTAGCGGTCACATGATTACTTTCTTAAACGATGTTTTTAAGGATTATTTTCCTACATAGCGGGTTTTACTCACTATATTTGAAGATATCTTACCACTCAAAATCGCCATGTGTAAAAATATGACAACAATGCCGATGATAAAATATCGCTATGTGCATCAACGAACACATAGCGAAATAAAACGAGCACTTTCTTCAATGTGCGTTATTATTTAAAATTCGCAAACTGCCTAATTTCACATTGTGAATTTATCAAGGTACATTTTTGCCTACTAACACATAAACCAGTACTGAAAACAAAAAAAAATGATTGTGGGCTGATGCAGAAATTTATACCGAAGCGTTTAGTATTAAAATAAAGAAACCGCAAAAAAACACATAGCAATTTTGGGATTCGCACCGACGATATGTAATTGTAGTTCAACTGACATGTTGGTACTTGTTTCCTTGTAATGACTTTTCGCATATCATCATGGAATTATCACGGTATTAGCACGTTATCACACACAGTACGATTTTAGAGGACTTTCCTCCCGCGATCGATCCCAAACTGGTATGAACTAACACTGAGGTTTTTTCAGGGGACTGCACTATGAGGTTCTTCGAGGAAACAATAGGTTTTTAAAGGGTCGGCAACACGCATATGAAACTCCTGGTGTTGCAGGCGACCATAAGCTACGGTAACCGCTTACCATCAGGCGGGGCGTACGGTTTTTGCCACCGTCGTGGTATAAAAAAGAAAAACGCACTTGCAGTTTTCAGTCTCTGTTTGTTTGTTTCGCCATGACCACGCCAACTATTCTGAGTTGAAAGTATACATGTTCTTAAATATTGCCATTACTATTGTCAAATTTCATCAAAGTCGGTTAAGCAGTTTAGCCATGAAAACGTAATACAATAAACAGACAGAGTTACTTTCGCATTAATGATATTATACATTATAGATTTGACAGTTAAACAACTGATGTTCTTAAAATTGTGAACTGAATTACGAAGTCTTGAAGTTTGACCAAGCACTTATGTTTCGGATGTTTATAGCTGCATACACTAGACATCCGAGTCCACAAGGTTCAGAAAAGTGTGGCGAGATACTCACACCGCATGCTTCATTTAATTTTCACTTAATTTATTGAATTAAATGCTTCAAAACTAAGCGTGCACTGAGAATAACAGATGACTTGACAGCCATAAAGCTACGAGGCCGTGTTGCCAAGTCAATGATATAAGAAATTGCAAAACAGTTTCGAAAAGTGGCTAGAAATCTACAATTAATAACCCATGAAGTGGCTGAGAAAGTGGCTACTTGTTTTTGTCCACGCAAAAAGAAAACAAAAAAAAACGTAAATTTGTCGCTGTCGTACAATAAATCAAAAAAAAGTTTCATTCTACGACTTCTACATAAAAATCTAAAAAAAACTATAATAATCATACCTAATTAAGACAGTAATAAATTAGCAACAATTTCCACGGACGTAATTTTTACAGGTGTTTCGGCGTAAAAAATTGCTTGAATTGTGGCTAAAACATTTAGCCAAGAAATTTTGATAACTGTGGCTAAATTTAGTCAAACAAAATGTTGCCAGATCCAGCCAAAAAAATGGCTAAGTTGGCAACACTGCCAAGGCCCCGTGAGTGGCGCGACAATGGACGTTTGCTACAGGATATTTGATAACCTAATTTCACTAAGTTATTCCGTACTTAACTTTATTGATAAAACCTTACTCAGCGCCCGAACAAGCCGTATTTACCTGAAACGAAAAAAAAACCAGTAAATCAACATGGCGGACGATGATTTATGATCCCCGTAAACAAGAAATTATGACCGGCAGTTATTTATGACAAATGAGCTAATTAATCTCGAAATAATTATGTTATCATCGGCTTCATAGGCGGTAATTATTTCTGTAAGTCCTTACAAATTAGAGAATGTGAAATGTGATGAAAACCAAGATGTTACAATTCACGTTACGCTCATTAAATTCAACAAAAACATTTATTATGTTATTTGTTGTAATATAATCTTAGAAAGAAATAAAAGTGAGCCAAAGTCTAAAACCGGACAAGAGCGTGTTAAACCTCGGGTGGAGAGGGTTCCGTTCCGTACATGATTATCTGAAATTTCTTATGTTACTTTAGATACCATAGACTTCTTATGGGTTTTCCTGTAATCTATAGCTAAAGATCTATATATATATATATATAAAGATATAGAGAATAAGGCCCAGTAGTTTCGGAGATAAGGGGTGGGGGGGTGGTCAATTTTAGCCTTTTTTCCTTAATAACTTCCAAACTATTTATTTTAAAATTCTAAAAGAAAATATTTAAGATTCTCAAAGTGAGCCCTTTCATTTAAATGTCACACAATATAGTCTGCAAACCTTTTTTTTTTATTATCTAATTTGCCCCCGAAAAGTGGTCCTCATATTTAAAATTCATTTATTTACGTTACACGTCCATGTTGCGGTTTCAACTCAATCGGTCCAGTAGTTTTGGAGGAAATGACATGATGTTTTGTGACAGACGGACATACAGACAGACAGACGCACGAGTGATCCTATAAGGGTTCCGTTTTTTTTCCTTTTGAGGTCCGGAACCCTAACAAGGCAAGGGTAGTAGCGAGCAAATCATAAACAATGTTTACATGTTGGTTACCGAACCAAGCTTTGAAAACGATTGCAATGACTATAATCAGTCCAAAAATCTTCACAATACCTACATTCTCAAATTAATATACCTACGTTATCTATTAATAAACATGTTAAAAACAACCTTGAATGTTTTTGAACATCGTTGACGTCAGCTAAACATCCCGTTCTGAGAATGTCTGAAAACTCACTTATCTAATTACGTCCCAATTAGTCTGGCTAAAAATGTCTGGATATTATTACACGCTCAACATGTGTTGTCAGTGTAACTGAACGACCCGGGACTCCAGACTTGTATTCAACATTGGCGAAGCATTGTGGCATGGTATTCTTACATTACGAGGTATAATGAGAAGAAAGTGACAAAATACAACAATCCCGACTGTATAACCTAAAAAAGAAAGAAACAACAAATTGATTCTGCCGTGCTCATGGGTGGAATTTTTGTTTTTATTTATAAGTAATTGTTAATTGTAATATTCATCTTTTTAATTTAAGTTATGTTATGGTATATATATATAGGTTCGTACAGTCCGGGTAGCGACAAATGATTGTCAAACAATTCAAGCAAAATTCCCGGGTAACTTAGGTACATCTGCAAAGTAATACAAATATGTGAAGTTTATTTTGTACGTAAGACTGTTTTGAGGGAATTAATTATCATTTTACTAATAGCATTTTGTGGACTCTCGATAACTATGATTGGAAAGCCTTTGTGGAATAAGTTTCGCTCTCCCGCCCCAACCAGTCCACGTCATCCCGCATCTCCTTTACGTAATACTTGTTAAAAATCAGAATTGACCTTCAATAAAGTGAGCAAATTTTCATGCCATTTCGCAACGTTTTATCAAAGGGTAAAGGGTCCTATCGCTGACCCTTCATTATCAACTCCGGGCACGTCATACGTTTGTGACATGCGTTTGTGCGAGATTAAAAAGGTTGGTGCTAATGATAACTACTACTTTTAATGGAGAGGATAGATAAAGGCCGTTATTATAAGGTTATAATTTTTGTACTTCAGTTTTGTTGATAGGAATTAATGCTTTTTCTCACCCCTTTTCTCCGAAGGGTGCCAAAGGGTAGAACACGTTTCTTCTTAACACAATACATGTTCAGTGACAGCCACTATCTGATTATTATCGTATCGACTATCTTTCGACATATTTTATAATCATCGTATTTAAAAGTCATCTAGAAAAACTGCTGCTGTCATAATTGCGAAGTTCTGTTTAACGTTAGGTTTCTAATAAATTGGGATCCACGAGATCCACACTTTTATTTGTTTTAGTAAAAATCGCGTTAGTTGATGTTTCCAGCATTTACACTATTTGTATTACATTCAAGTTTATATTCAATTATTCCCTAACGTAATACGCAGTTATTATAGTATAAATTAATTAATCGTTAATCATAGCGCAGGCGCAGCTGGCAATTGCATAACAGTTGCTGTTATAATAATCAGTATCTTTGTCTATGACTAGTCTGCTCCGGCGCTTGTAAATTGTTAGGAATAACACCATTGTTTATACTCGTAAGAGAGTTCTTACAGCGGTTTGGATTTTTAGAGAGGTCCCGACATTTCGATGATGTTACAATCGTCATGATCACTGGACTGACTGAACACTATTGTTTATAAAATGTTGTAATGAAAAAGAACGTTCATAATTATAAAAAACAGCATATCACCAATAATATAAACTATTTGTAACTACCCAAGCAGCGCACAAGTTGTATAAGCGCTTATACAGCCATTATAACACAATTTTTGGCGTTATAATGGCTTTATAAGCTCCTATACAGCTTGTGTGCTTCTTATGAACTGTGTCAGCTGCGCTTGCGTTTCGTTGTAAAACGTAAAGGTTTATTCCAACTGTATTTTCAAAACGGCAAAAATACAACTTTAGAAGCCAGCTGATTTTATAATACGTAGATAAACAACAAATATTGATTTAATGGCGTTTTCTTGAAGATATGCGAAAAAAAGCTTTCAATAATGTCGCACGAAAGTTGCAATTTCTCTATGATTAGGTAATCTTTCCGTAACAAAGTTGGTGTGGTGAGGCACCTTCGGTGCGCGAGTCTAACTCACACTTACTCGCTACTCGAGTGGTAGAGCCAAATAGTAATCCTCACTAGATGATTACTGTTCGAGTGGGCCGGCTCGACTGGGGTAGTACCACACTCTCACAGAATATCGGCGTAAAGTAATAGCTTGCTATTGCGTTTCGTACGGTGAGTGACGAGATCCGGAGGCCTATTCCCTCATCCCTATCCCATCCCCATTCCCCATCATCCCTAGACTGGCAACGCATTGGCAGCACCTCTGGTGTTGCAGATGTCCATGGGCGGCGGTGACCACTTTCCATCAGGTGGGCCGTCAGCTCGTTTGTCAGTCAACTAACATAAAAATATATATATATATATGTTGATATTCTTTCTTCTAAGAAAGTTCTTGCGAGCCAAGTTAATTAGTATTTTCAAGTATAAATATAATATTTAGTGAATTGTACCGGATTTCCTGACGCTGGGTCAGTGGAGTTCGTTCTGATAATAATGGAGTGGCATAGTCAACAATTATATGAAATTTATTATGACAACTAACACGTTGAGTCAATATACCTAATGCTATCATTCTCTTTGTGATAATGCGGTAATGCGGAGTAATAAAATAGGTCAAGCGAATATGAATTTCTACGATCATGCTGAATAGTGATATTGTTGAAGATAATTTATATAAATTGACAAAATTAAATCAAACTCGACTCCTCTGCTGCACTGGGAGTGAAGAAATAGCATAGAATGCGTGCAGATACTTATCATCCTGGCATGTCGTAAAAGTCGACTAAGGGACGGCTCCTCTCCAACATGGTGGACTATCTGTATGGGCGATGGGCTGATCACCTGTCACCATGCGGTTCATTATACCATCTTAGGACTAATTAATCGAATGTGGCCACATGTAGCCTTGTGGCTCTGCCCACCCCATTAGGGATTTCGGGCGTATCTATGTATGTGTATGTATTAAATCAAAGAACACAATTACAGCAGCATTTTAAGTCCCCAAAAATAGCGATAATCCGAGAAAATTATAGAAAAAACCCAGTTCCCAATACCCTAATTTCTCGGTTGCTCTTGGAAATAAAGAAGAAATATTTTATCTGACATGGATATCTCTTTTTGAAAGTTCAGCTACAAACAAATCATTAGGTAAGAAGTAGGTACAAAAGAAAGTATCTGCTATAGAAATTATTTAACAGCCCACTCTTTAAACTACACTATGACTAAAACCTATATATGTGTTACAACAGGAAGCTTAAAAACTTATCGCGACTTTAACGACCGCGTCGTCCTTCTGACGTCCTCTTGACGTAACCACAAGAGTACAGACTTCGGGTGCTTTCAAACATTTCGGATAACGAATCTAATAGCTACGTACCTACATCATTATCTTTTAATATTAAAATAAAGTTAATATACAAGGAGCAAAGGGTCCAATTCGAAACGGCGTCGTTTAAATTGAAAACTCCGTAAACTTTAAATAAGAAACGTTAAAGTCAGTTTTGTATAGCATCAAACTGTCATAATCGAGTTTGACGTTTCTTATTTTGAGTTTAGCGACTGTTAAATTTAGCGAACACACTTTCGAATTGGACCTAATGTTCGACAATATATATACAATGCATTTTGGTTTCCCGAAACTTGCTCTAACGATTTCTATAATAAAATTATGAATAAAAAACGAAACTGTCTTCAAAAAGCCTTTGAAATGTTAGAAATAATGACTTCAGTTTGAAGGATACATTTTATATACGTAATTTACTTGCCACCGACTTCGATATATCACTTTTTTAACGTTATAATTTGATGTTTTTATTTAATTTACTAAAGAAGCCCGGGCATTATTTCTTACTTTTCAAAGGAAATTTGGGTCGGTTTGGTTTTTGTTAAAATAATATGATTTTTCTCTTTTAGCTGAATATGATGTAAAACTTCATCATATTCACTACGTTGACGATTGTATTTTGAAAATTCCTTATTAAAATTTGGAAAATATTGCTATCAGATTACAAGGACTATTGACCTTTTCAATACGCCTTGATATACGTTGTAAAATCTATGTTTGACTTGAAAAGATGAGTTTCTGCTGAATTTCTTGCGGCACTTCTTCTCAGTAGATGTTCCTGTCCGAAACACTGATAAATTCCACCCATGTTAATTTCGCTCCTCTGCTGCACTTGGAGTGAAGAAATAGCATAGAATGCGTGCAGATGCTTATCATCCTGGCATGTCGTAAAAGTCGACTAAGGGACGGGTCCTCTCCAACATGGTGGACTATCTGTATGGGCGATGGGCTGATCACCTGTCACCATACGGTTCATCATACCATCTTAGGACTAATTAATCGAACGTGGCCATAAGTATGCTATGTATGTATGTGTATGTTAATTTTATTGATGTGAGAAGTAAAAGAGTCAAGAAGTGGCGGAGTTGCTCAATAAACATTTTGAGTTTTTCAGTTTTTTAAGGAGTTTTTATGCGAGCCCATCTGATTTAACAGATGCGTTATAACGAGGATAAGTTGCGTTAACTGGCAATCAAGGGAGAGTTACAACAGCCATCCGATGACGTAGATTTAATTAAAAAACACAGTAAGTATTTCACAAAATTTTACAACAGTAAAATCAACAAAAACAAATTAATAATGACAACACGAATGGCCGTTTATTTTTTTCGTTTCCTCCTTTAATTAATTAATATTGACGAATGATGTCATTCCAGTTGATAAGTCAAAACAACCACCCGTCTAGACTCGCGTTAGGCTAAGGCTATTTTAATGAGTGCCTAACTTTTATGGACATAAAATTGATTGATGACCATAATTAATATTTATCACTAGAAAGGTTACAGTAAAAATAAAATAGTTCACCTAATTAAATCCATTTTAGAAGCTAAACTTCTTCTTATGTTTCAAACAGAAATGACATTTTGTTATTAGTGGCTCATTGCAATACATGCTAATAGTATTTATGATATTGTACCAATTTTGACTAATAGCTTGTACTTTATTATGCCATGGGCCCTTGGTGTCATCTTGGGATTTACGCATGCCGTGACCCCATTTCTTAGCTAATAAGAAGGTCAATTGTCGGAACACAAATTTTAAACAATGTTAATAGCCAATATCCTGTTGTCGCTTGTGTGACTCGAAACTAGGTACTAACTATGATTCAAGGCGTAAATTCAACTGATTGTTTTAATGAATTGGAACTTCCGTTCGCTGATAGCGCTATTGCGCATATTGTAAAGCTGATACATTTAAATTAATATTAATACAATGATAAAAGAACTAGACTAGTTATGATTGAGGGTGCTACTTAGATAAAAGAAATAAGGAGACGTGCTATGACCGCTAGATTAGGTCCCAGACCGCTTGCGCCACTTTTAAGAGGCGAATTACAAATCTATATTGAGGAACTTTGTATATTTTTTAGGGTTCCGTAGGTACCGCAAAAGGAAAAAACGAAACCCTTATAGGATCACTCGTGTGTCTGTCTGTCTGTCCGTCTGTCACAGCCAATTTGCTCTGAAACTACAAGACCGATTGAGTTAAAATTTTGTATACATATGTAAATCGGTGACCGCAACACGGACGTGTGACGTAAATATATGAATTTTAAACATGGGGCCACTTTTGGGGGGTAAACTAGAAAAGGTAAAAAAAGTTATGCAGCCTATATCGTGTGATATATCAAATGAAAGGGCTTATTGTGAGAATCTTAAATATTTTTTTTATTGAATTTCAAGTAAAATAGCTTATTTAGGAAAATAGGCGAAAATTGACCATTCCCCCCCATTATTTCCGAAACTACTGGAGCTAAAATTTAGAAAAAAATACAGAAAATAGTTCTTTACCTATAGATTACAGGAAAACCTAGAAAAAGTCTATGGAATTAAAAGTAACGTAGTAAATTTCAGATAATCATGTACGGAACGGAACCATCTCCACGCGAGTTTAACTCGCACTTGTCCGGTTTTTTACAATTCAAACAACTCCTAAACTAGCTACACAAGGTCTATATTACACTACACTACGCACATGTATATAATGAAAGGGATAGCTGCCCTTATAGGTACGATAATCGTTTTCATGACAGCTCAAATCATAGGAGAGCTGCAATTGAAAAGTGGACTTTAAAGCTAGTTATTAAGGCATTATTTCAACCGGTAGTTATTGCGGTGTCATATAGTTATCACACTGTATTGCTATCAACGGAACAATGAGAGATTCGTCAGCGACAGCGGTGGTACTATAAGATCTCAATTGGAAGTCGCTTGATAACGAGTTTTCCAACACTCCTATGTATTTTGGCGTTAGAACTAGTGACCGTGTTGTCAAGTGGTAGTAGTCAGAGCGGGTCCCGCGTATTCTTGTTTTAAAGAGGTTCTATTGTCAAATTGATACATGTAAATGAATCAAAAAATGTATTACTGGTGATTTGTGCCTTAAATATGAATATTTTTTTGACATGATTTCTTGCCAATTCGCGAAATATCATTGGATCAATTTATGTATTCGCATAATAGTGAAGGAACACAGTCGACCAACGTCAATCGATGTCACTGCACTCGTTTAAGTAAACTCGTTTGAAAAAATGTTCACTCATAAGCTAACGTTTTACAGATTTGTAATGTAAAAGTGGGACTACGCCGCGTTAAATGCGATTTCAAGTTGCGTTGTAAACTGAAGTCTGTCACTATTTCGTACTAGCGCAGTTTAGCTGTTATCTATCATAATTTCATCTCTGTCAATTTTGTCATCTGTGAATGGACAGTGTTCATGGTGGTGACTTCATCATCATCATTTCAATCCGGCACGTCCACTGCTAACCATAGGTCTCCTCCAAAGACTAGGTACCCCAACTACCGATCGCACACCTTCCGTGTCTAATGTCCTCCAGCGACCTTAACATCCTTGCGTCTCTAAGTCCGTGGTATCCACTCAAGGATCTATAACGGAGCGTCTAAGCGGTAGGCTTATTGTTAAGTAATCTATTACATCATTTTGATTAATCACACAAAATCAAAAAGTTGCTTTAAGGCAAGGTAAAGTTATAAAACACTTTTGACAAAACTAAATGCGACATAAGATCGAGAACGTACAGTACCACTGCGAGTACATTCATCTTTATTCACTTCACTTCAACGCTCGGACGATATGCGAGCTTTGTCCGTCGCAGGCTGCTGACATACATACAAACATACACAAGCCTAAGGCATCGCCATCAAATTATGTAGACAACCGTGTTAAGCCTGAGCTACAATTGTTGTAAGTAAATTCGGGATACATCCAATTATACCTCGTCTACAGTAAAAAGAGCGCTGACAGCCATACATTTTATATGGCTCTCAGCGCTCTTTTCACTATATATATATATATATATATATGTTGTCGAACTAAAGGCCTAAATGTTAATGTCAATCTAAAATATCTATATACAACGTGCCGCTGGCAGTTCAACATTAAATAAAAACTCGGAAAATAGGACTTCTTAAGTGTGCTATGAATACATTTTATCCTCTTTTTAGGGTTCCGTACCTCAAAAGGAAAAAAACGAAACCCTTATAGGATCACTCGTGTGTCTGTCTGTCTGTCTGTCCGTCTGTCACAGCCAATTTGCTCCGAAACTACTGGACCAATTGAGTTGAAATTTGGTATACATATGTAAGTCGGTGACCGCAACACGGACGCGTGACGTAAATATATGAATTTTAAACATGTGGGCCACTTTTGGAGGGTAAATTAGAAAATTAAAAAAAAAAGTTATTCAACCTATATAGTGTGACATATCAAATGAAAGAGCTTATTGTGGGGATCTTAAATATATATATTTTTTAATTTCATGTAAAATAGGTTACAAGTTATTTAGGACAATAGGAGAAAATTGACCATTCCCCCCCCCCCCTCCCCTTATTTCCGAAACTACTGGGGCTAAAATTTGGAAAAAAATATAAAAAACAGTTCTTTACCTATAGATTACAGGAAAACCTATAAGAAGTCTATAGTATTTAAAGTAACGTATTAAATTCAGATAATCATGTACGGAACGGAACCCTCTCCACGCGTGTTTAACTCGCACTTGTTTTAAACAAAACAAGAACCCAAATTTTGTAACAAATTTAATCTCAACTAAACTAAAACAAATAGTGTTAGGGCCCATTCGAAAATGTGTGTTAGCTAAATTTACTATTCACTAAATTTCAAATAAGAAACGTCGCACTTGATTTTGACAGCTTTGTGCTATACAAGACCGAGTTTGACGTTTCTTATTTTAAGTTTAGGAATTTTTAAATTAAGAAGACAGTTTCGAATAGGACCCAGTAACATGCTGTATCCATCATCTAAACATAAAAAAAACATATACGCTTCGAATTGAGAACCTCTTTTTGAAATCGGTTAAAAATGGGATGATTTATTTATTTATTTAAGCTTTATTGCACAAATAAGGTACAAATGGCGGACTTAATGCCCAATGGCATTCTCTACCAGTCAACCAACGGGCCAAGCAGAGAGTACTATCAAAAAGGTGCATTGAGGACGGCAACAATTATTAAAGATATTATGATTAATACTACTATTGCACTGTTTCACTAATATGACACCGTACTGACATTGAAATAATAAACGCTTGGCAAGGTATAGCCCTGTTGTTATTTAGGGTTAGTCTAAGTTCTAATTATGGAATGATCAAACTGCTATTCTACGGTATCACGCATTAGTGATACCGTTTATTATCTCAAAGACGTTTGGTATCCCATTGTATCCGTCATTGCGATAATAAACGCTTAGACAAGGTATACCCCACCCCTGTTGTTAATTAGGGTCAGCTTAAGTTCAAATTATCTGCCAGACAGTATGACAAAGAAACAATTAACATTAAGTGAAATAAAGCTTTCAAGGCGATTTCTTATCGCCCTGCGGCGTCGTCTAATGACGAATGTGTACAGTCAACGACGACAATCATATTCTCTTTTTTTCTCTTATTTCATTTTATTACTTTGTACCAAATATCAACTGATAGGAACATTAGTGACATCATGTATAAAGATGTACACAACACAACATACTTATTAACAATCTTAATTATCACTGCCTTGGTTAAGTTTCTGTTACAAGAATCTGGACTCAATTGCGTGTTTTTAGGGTTCCGTACCCAAAGGGAAAAACAGAACCCTATTACTAAGACTCCGCTGTCCGTCCGTCCGTCTGTCACCAGGCTGTATCTCATGAACCGTGATAGTAAGACAGTTGAAATTTTCACAGATGATGTATTTCTGTTGCCGCTATAACAATAAATACTAAAAAACAAAATAAAATAAATATTTAAGGGGGCTCCCATACAACAAACGTAATTTTTTAGCCGTTTTTATAGATGGTATGATACGGAACCCTTTATGCGCGAGTCCGACTCGCACTTGGCCGGTTTTTCAATCCAAATTTAAATGGGAATGTAAACAGCGTCCTACCGGCACGTTTTTGAAACTAAATAATACTAACGCAAGGCGTTCTAAACGTTAAACGTTTTATAACTAATGCCGGATGTAATCAATTAGTTTCTGCTTTCGACTGTCCACAGAAATGTTTTTTTGCTATCTTAATGATATTCGAATGTTCAGGGCGGGTCAGGGTTTTAAAAATACCTACATTCTTACTAATATTCTACTTACTTAATAATATTCCTTATACAAATACACTACATAGTACATTTTTATGGTAAAAACATTCATGCATTAAAATAATTGACAATTATTCCTTTTAGAATGATAAAGGGCTCTATTCCATATTGCCTGAGTGATATGGTATATCATATCCTTTTGCTCTGGCTTCATATTATTGTGCGAAATTTACATTCATGTTCATTTATTAATTTTAATCGTAAAAAAGTTAAATTAAATTAAATCTCAATACAACGTCATTGAGAATCACTTAGCAAAACTCTTATACAATTAAATAAATTAAACTAATTACAACCGATCGTTACTATAGTAACAGTTAACCTAACCTTAGTGTTTGGAATGCATAAATATTATGACCATAAAAACGTAATGTGTAAAAGGTCATAAAACGGCAGCTCAATTACGTAACACAATTGGTATCGGTTTGGCTCGAAATGCAAACCAATTTAGTCATCACTTGATGTAAATAAGGGTACAATTGGTTTACTTTTCGCGAAAGCGATACCAATTGTTGTTACGTAGTTGAGCAGCAGGTATGTTGACATTGACTTTGGACTTACAATTGTATACCTCTATACATAAATCTGAAAGTACTTTTTCATCAATTTAGACTTACGATATTATGTCACACATAATGGTATTTATCGGAGTGAACTGGTTTACGTGACAAAAATCAATTGCGTTTAAATACTTTCATTACCATTTCGGGTGATGCCCTTGAGAGTGACTTAAAAAGCGACCTTGCCACCATTAAAACGCGGTCAGTGGCAACGACAGCTTTTTACTTCTTTTTTGTTATCGACTTCACACAGTATACAGACCTAAAACAGTTCGAAGTCTTTATATTATGTATAACTTAACATTAGGATACGTTGACGTGTAGTGCATACAATTTATTTGGCTGACTCGACCTGTGCCGAAGCCGCGAGTTCGAGTCCCATTAGAGACAAACTTTTTGTGATGGGAACGAATGTTTGTACCTGATTCATGGATATTAAGTATTTATATGTTTGTATTTATTTACACATAGCACAGGGAATCCTTTTGTGGGACAATCAATGTGTGTTAGTTTACAAGGTGTTAGATATTATTATTATTATTATTAAGATAACACATTTAAAATTCAATAGTGTACGGAGCCCCTCTCTTTTGTACTGTTAATTATATTATTATTATTTATTTTTATTTATCAGCCTAGATTGGCCTACTGCAAATGACCTCCTTGCCTCCTTCCACCCCTTGCGGCTTTGGGTGCTCGCTCATCCTCCAGGTCTTTAAAAGTGCGTTGACCTCATCGCGCCATCTTATTCTGACCCTTCTACGTTGTCGTTTGATGATAGTTTAAGTCCACAGTTCGGTAGATATGCGACAGGGCCCTTCCAATAAAGGGAAGCTTTTTGACCAACATCGGCGATGTGAGTTTTGGAGCGAAGTTCTCTCTTCCTCACAAAGTCTGAAAGTTTTATTCCCAAGATACTGTGCTTCATGGCTCGCTGACATATCCTTACAGCGGACTTCTGATGAGTAGTCAAAGACAATGAGCACTTCACGAATGTGGAGCATTCGCAATTAAATTTAGTATGTTTTTTAAAAATAATTGAGACCTCGTCGTAGAGCGTCGGTGGCCTAATGGCTAAGGATGTTGACTCGTGATCATGAGGTCCGGGTTCGAATCCAAGCGGTTGCCATGTACTATAAGGAAGTAGCTCGACGGTAGCTCGAGAAGTCGGGGATACTACTTCTGCTCTTCAAGCTAAATTCAACACAATGGGCTTAACTCGTAGCGCGAGAGTATCGAGGAAGCTAATCTTTAAATTAAACCACTTTATTAGAGATTTTCACTATATTTTTCATTAGTACATCATACGCGGTGCCTCTTCAATGGCGCAATACGGAATGAAGATCTGGACACGCGTATCCGACGTTCTAATAATATTTAAATTCATATTTAAAACAAATACGAAAGACAAATACATCGGCAATACGCCTGTCCAGTTACAACAAAGTAATAGAGCAAAATAGGTTGCTCTACAGTACCAATGAGTTTTTCTAACTTATGTACATTATCTGCCTGCGAATTACGCATGATGTTGTTACGGTGAGGGAAAACATTGTGAGGAAACCTGCACATTTGGGTAACGAAATGTGTAACCAACCATGATCCAATTGTTCAGGTTCCCCTGTCATAAGGGTTACGGAGGTAAGACGGCATGTAAGCGTAGACTGGAAAAAGCGCTAGGAAGAGAAGAATTGAGACGTCGTCGTCTAGTAGGTACCATGTAGCTCCAAGTTGAGTATAGTGTACCAAAGTAGGTACCAAAATTTGTAGATATTTTAGGCACTGACACTACCAACTATAACCATTCCATTCATCTGTTTTCTTACCGTTCAGAGACTGTGCACTGCAACTAAATACCGTGAAAAAATGCCTCGCCGGTTTTATTTGACGCGTTTTGTGTACAGTGCTTTGATGAAACGGAATTTAAATCGAATAAAATCTCTTCAAAGGTCCGGGAGTCCGGGAATACTGAGTTCTTTTTCTTAATAATTCTAAAAGTTCAGAATTTGCTGTAAATAGTCTTGACTAGGTAGAAAAATGGAAGTTTTAGTAGGCGATGTCGGTGAGACGTACAGAGGAGTCAGATGACGTATTTCGCCTACTTTAATGGCAAAAGGAAGAAGTTTGATGAGAAAGAGAGCTATATATTATTTAATCTTCTCGGTAAATCTTTCACATCGAATTTCGGTAAAAAAGTCGGAACAGACTGCTTTTTGGTACCTCTGCTAGCGATGGAGCCTCGAATTCAATTCACATTCTCATGTGGTAAACCACCCACAACCCGAAGTTTTTGATTAATTTTTTTTTTGTTTTAGACAATTAGGTTGTTCCTCTGATGGTAAATTATCACCTTCTCCTATAAACATCAACTACCCCAAAGCTACCAACTACCCACACAAAAGATACCATAGGGTCGAAGTGTATCCGCAAGTACCCCACCCTCTAAGATAAGATACCAACTACCCCCCTACTATACATCTCCTTTATTATTTGTTTATTATAATAAATTTGTGCCCATTAGGTCAGTCTATTGCACTTTAAGTGTTAGCTTTAGTTTCTTTTGTATCATATCATTGAAACTGTAATGTTTTGGCTGAAAAAAGACTTAATAATAATAAATAATAATAATAATAACTGCTGAGAAAAAACGCCACAATGAGACTCATTCAATCTTTCGAAGCGCTGGTAGCTAGATTCATATATGTGAAAGAACCCGTATGGCCTACGCTGGCCATTGCAAAATATATATATTTTTTTATTTTTGTAGTCATCGGTCAGTTTCTGACCTTACCGATAGGCAAACGAGCAGACGGCTCACCAAATTGTATATACAATAATCTGGGATATCATTTCACTGATTGTATTATTCCAACTGTGTTATAGATACCTACTTGACATTATCAGAATTCTGATAAAGTAAGTGCGAATGTGCCATTTGAGACTTCTTGTATAGAAGATCTGGCTTTAAGGGATACCTTACTCGCACATCATAGTTCCCAGGGAGATATCGTACTCAGAAACGATTTTAGTTTGAGTACGATATCAGTCTTGAGCGTAGGCCATTATAAATTAATACGGTCATAAAAGTCTTCGTATTATAAAAACCAGTGCCCAATTAAAAAGCCTAGAACCAAGCCGTTTCGCATTTCGCGCGTCTTGTTTCACGTAATGCGCTGACATTGAATCGGACCCAATGCTATGCATGCCTTTGAAATATTACTTGGTATCCAATCCACAAACGTTACTGTGAACGTCAAAGATCCGAACAAAACAGCACTTTATTCCAATTCTATAAGAACTTTGAGAGTCCACAAAAAAGTTGGTATCCCTTGGTACGCCAACCGGATTTTTCCGGTTCTCGTTCCTATGCCAATGATGTCATGGTAATAAGGAACGGTATTCACACTTAACCCTTTTTACTTTGGATAAAATTTGAAGAAATCGTTTCCTCGCTAAACGTTTTTTGGTAAGTAGTTCTGGTAAATAAGGTCAAGGTAAAGTCCTCAACTTTACCAATTTGTTTAGTGAAGTATGCGAATGTTATTCTGTGGTCTCTGCTCACCTCAAAGGAAAACAGGCATGAGATTATGCATTTATGCTGAAGTAGCATTTATATAATAATTACTACAGCCAGGTGATTTGTAACAGATATAAAAACAAAGAAACTAGTTTTTTTTGATAGAAGCTTGATGTGCATTTGACCTCTATCTCTCCTGATGGAAAGTGATGATGAGGTCGACGATGGAGCATGCACACCTAGATAATGCCTATTCACTTTCTCCTTAAAAAGACCCAAGTCGTAGCGTTCTGGGAACAAGTCTGCAGGCAGGGAATTCCACTCCTTAGCCGTTCGCCATGAATGTTGAAGCGTACCGCTTAGTGCGAATTCTTGGAACATCCACAACATACGGATGGAATCCCATCCCACGCCTGGGCCCCCGATGAAGGAATGGGGATGGCGGAATTAGTTCATGTAATTCTATCGCACACTCTCCGTGATATATCCTGTAGAATACCAATAAGCAGGCAACTTTGCGGCTTTGATATATACTCATCCAGGGCCTGTATTCGACTTTGCCTAACTAAACGATATCGCAAATCATTTTGCTGCGATATCGGGGCTCTGATTATATTGACAGCAAAGGTGGCCGCATCGCGATATCTATCGCTTAAGAAATGTCAAATAAAGACCCAGATTGACCAGCATTTAAGAAATCCAAGAAGAATCCAATTTGCTCCAGTGTCTTCTACGTCATAAATAAATGTTTACCTCTTTTTAAACTTATTGGCGTGTTCTCCCTCAAGTATTTAGCAACAAGTATAAATCCGCGTCAAAACTTGACTTAACCCATCGCCTGCGGCCCCGGTTAAGTTTGACTGCTCGGAGTGACAGGCGCCCGGGGGACACTGCGTGAATGTCTTTTGATAAAGCCCTGCTCAAACCGATACGTCTGCAAGGTCTTCTTATTAAATTTCGTGACACCATTGGCATTTTATGTGCTTTAAAACTGATACCTGTACGGAATGTCTTTTCTCATCGAAAATGTATACATGAGACAAGACACTCGGTACAGCACATTACGAAAACATACATACATACATAGCATCACGCCCGAAATCTCTAATGCGTTGGGCAGAGCCACAAGACTACTTGTGGCCACGTTTGATTAATTAATTAATTAGTCCTAAGATGGTATGATGAACCGTATGGTGACAGGTGATCAGCCCATCGCCCATACAGACAGTCCACCATGTTGGAGAGGACCCGTCCCTTAGTCGACTTTTACGACATGCCAGGATGTTAAGCATCTGTACGCATTCTATGCTATTTCTTCATTCCCAGTGTAGCAGAGGAGGAGTTACGGAAACACAAATTTTAAAAGCTTCGCTGTAGTCAGTTGCGTGCAAAAGTTTCTTCTGTTTTATGTTTTGTTAGTTGCCTTGTCGTCCTGTGCTGTACTTCTGTACATTGTATTACTTATTACATATTAAGCAACGAATATTTATTTATCCATGTCATAACTTGACTTAAGCCGGCACCCGCGCGGCCCGATAAGTTTGAATGTTTGTTGCAATGACGAGTGCCCGGGGTACAACGCGCAAGCAACTTTTAGCTCATAAAGCCCTGCCCAAACTTTTGCATCTACGAGGTGTCCTTATTCACTATTGCACACAAGATTGACCTTTTCAGTTACAGATTTAAGTGTGAAAAGTGATAACTTGTTTGGATGCGTATTGTTGTTGTCACGTTTTCCCAGGTGGTGGTATTTTGTGCCCAAATTCAACCAGTTACGTAATTGATAAACAGATCCAATAACCTGTTTTATATTTAACGTTAGAGATGGAGAGGCAGACCCCGGAGAGGATCGGGGAAAGGCTTTCATGAAAGATCGGCCGTAGGTCGCAATGGAAAGAGAGGTTTATAAATCAAAGGAGGAAGGCTTTGTCTTGGTGAAACATAATTGCCAACTAACAAAAATAAAACATACTTTAATAGACTGGGCTGCAGACCTTTTCTGTTTTAAACGAAAATTTTAATATTTTTGAATTTCGTCAATATATCTCGCAGGATGGCAGGCCGTGGAAACGAAGCATTTCCCAGTTACAAACATAACACAACTGATTCACAGCTTTGTTTGTTACGTAGCTAACCGAAACATAATATGCGCATAGGCATAACAAGTAGGTATCGAAAACAATGGGGGGCCATTGTTTGCGAACAAAGTTCGCGTTGTTTGTGGAGCCATCGGTCAGTTTAGAGTCGGTTTAAAGCGATAGGTTAGGTTTGTTATTTTCAGATGATCTTATGGATTTAACTACGTTTTACTATATTAATATTATAAATGCGAAATTGAGTTGGTCTGTTTGTTACGCCTTCACGGCTTGATTACGGCACCAATTATTCTGAAATTTGGCATGGACGTAGATTACATCATGGAGACAGATATATGGTCATTTTTATCCCGAAAATACAATGTTCCCGAAGGGTGCGATATACAAATTTTACCCGGGCGAAGTCACGGGCAGACACTAGTGTCCTGTATAAACCAAATGTTTATATCGCAGTCCTTAGAGCCAGTTTATTGGCAATAAATGCGCAGGGCCACTTAAGCAGCCTGAGGTCCAGTTGTGGTCCAAACTACAAGCGATCGTCTTTTTGAACCGACTTCATAAAAGGAGGATATTTTTTTTTTGTTGTACATTTGTACCGGAGCATTGAGAGGAAAATGAAATAGTTTACCGATGTAAGCGAGGAAAAAACCACCGATTAGCCAAATAAAAACCATAATTATGAGTAAAATCAATAGCAGTTGAAAAGAGCAATATTTCAAACTACCGTACTTAATCAACTAAGCATTAAAATAAAAAGTATAAATAAAAGTAATATCAAATGATCTATGGACCCGAAAAACATCTTTCTTCATTAACATCACATTCACTGCAGGCGACACATATATGCGTTTTCCGTACTTTCGTCCAGTGCCGTGGACGCGTCTGTGCGTTCAGCGTCTCGCCTAGTCATTTGACACAGCACCTGGTCAATTCTCGTCTCTAAGGTGCGATAAGGCTTTCATTGCCACGTAGTAGCATTTTTTCTCCACTAATCAGTGTACGAAGCGGTGTTCATTAGTCTAGAACCAAC
Organism: Tortricodes alternella; assembly: GCA_947859335.1. Classification (NCBI taxonomy): domain Eukaryota; kingdom Metazoa; phylum Arthropoda; class Insecta; order Lepidoptera; family Tortricidae; genus Tortricodes; species Tortricodes alternella. The sequence goes on from OX401986.1 coordinate 8,169,067, forward strand.
CAATCCTATTGTCGTTTTGTTTCTCGCTCACTGGTCAACAAATCAAATCAAATGTATTTATTAAAATAAGTTTTTTTTTTTAATTTTAAGTATCATATTATTTATTTCATTTGGAACAATACAAGGTACAATATAAAGTGGAAACGATGTTACCTGCAGCGATGCTGTCAGCTATCTCGCACAGATCTTGTGAAAACGCGTCGTTATGGGACTCGGACCATGTATGTGTCAGCATTATAGAAGTACATTATGTGTCTGTGTGTTCTTATTATAAAATCTCTTTTAACTTGCACTGCGAATCTCAATAAATTAGTGCAGCAACCCCTGGCCAGCACTTAGTGGGAACTAAGGATTATTGTTCACTCCCCGTGCACATTTAGTGTGCTCTCGCCCTAACACTTACACAAGTGCTGTTAGTTGAAACTTAGGAGCACGTGGATTGTGCTAATGAGGTTCTGTGTGCATTTGTGATTATAATGTAAAATGAAAATGTGTATAATGCATTTATACTTACTCAATTCAATACTCATGGGGATTTTTATGGCCACATTACCCGTTCAGATGGTTATTCTTTTTTATGACAATTGACTGACTAACCGGCATACGGCCCACCTGATGGAAAGTGGTCACCGCCGCACATGGACATCTGCAACACCAGAGGTGCTGCCAATGCGTTGCCAGTCTAGGAAAGGTGGGGAATGGGGATGGGATGGGGATGGGATGGGGATGAGGGAATAGGCCTCCGGATCTCGTCACTCGCCGTACGAAACGCAATAGCAAGCTATTACTTTACGCCGATATTCTGTGAGAGTGTGGTACTACGGCCCATTCGAACGGTTTATTTTATTTAGCCAAGGTCATGGTTTTTGAAGTCTCTAGTATTTCGCTAGCCGGTTATCCCGGCAAAAAAGCGTAAATACGCATTTATAAACAAAACGCAGCTCAGCAATTGAAATAAGACAATCATTGCCGGAAACAAAACGTCTGCGGAGGAACTTGAGCTGAAAAACGGATTGTCCGAGGACCGTAAACCGCGAGGAATATTGCCTGCCCCTTTCCACAAGTTTACCAAGTATTATAAGGGTTTTGTCTGTAAGACGCAGTAAAAAGGGATTCCATTCGTAAATGAGGCAGTTTTACGTGATTTTCTTGTTTGACACCATGCGAAAGAAAAAATTGAATAATAAATTTTATTAAGCAATCGTATTGGCCTTTTTCTGCTTGCCCACCGCGCATCTTCCTGGGACAGCTTTGGTGGAAAGTCAGGCTTACTCAAATACACAGCTATGAGAAGGACATAGTGGAACAGCGCCTCTATTCGGGAACGCTAAGTGATGTTGTAGCGACTCGCGAGCGAGATTTCTCATCCCACTCTTCCGCACGACGCGTAAGAGCGAGATGCGTGTCTCGCTGGCAGGTCGCTGCAGTATCACTTAGACGTTCCCGAATAGAGACCCAGGTTTAAGCAATAGGCCTTCGTTATCTTGCTTCTCGAAATTTTGTAAATGTTATAATTTTATTCGTAAAGAACTAGACGAGTTTTATTTACCATAGAAAGAATAATACAATTGTTTTAGAACATAAGTCCGCTAGCAATAGACAATATCTCATTAATATGTTTAGCCACAGCCGCTTAACTACGTGGGAACTTGTATTTAAGCAGCTACGACTTAGTCTGGTTTTAGTGTCACGCGGACCGTCGTACGGATTTCTCCGCACAGACCGATCTGTATGGGTCCGTATACGGACCCGTCCGCATTACTCTTAAACGCTCAGTACGGACCAATACAGATCGGTCTGTGCGGAGCGATCCGTACTGACGGTCCGCGTGACACTAACACCAGCCTTATTAGTATAGCGTTGCCTGCTCCGTCTCATAACATGTGTCTATGAAGCAGAATGTAGGGTTCAAACATTGGCTTCAATAGATAGATAGATCATTTATTTGTACTAAGCATACATTGTCAACAAGGGTATATCCCTTAAAATACATTCATCGGTTCAACAATAAAATTACAAATTAAATCACATTACATTATAACAAATTAATTACACATATAATTGCACTAACCTGAATTGTATCGAATTAAATAATAATAATGTCAAAGATTGCGTATGTCGACATAATCGTATTTACTTATCTAAGAATTCCATAACGGAGTAATAGGCTTGCTTGGTAAGGAATTTTCTTAAGTTATTTAAGAAGCTACGGTATGTTTTTTGGGATCTTATAGATTCCGGGATCTTATTATAGATCCGTGGACCGACAATATGCAGAGACTTGGCTGTCTTCTGCAGTCTGTACATCGGAACAACCAGCGCCGGTTTTCTCCTCGCAGAGTAGCTTTTAGCCTGAGGGAACTTATCAAAGTTCCTCCTCACATATTTACCTACCTCAAAAATGTAGAGGGATGGCAATGTCAAAATGCCCAGGTCAACGAACAGGGGCTGTGCTGGCTCATCTGGAGGGACACTACAAATTAGGCGAACTACCTTTTTTTGTAGGATACTTCTACTTCCAAAGATTATTCGCGGAGTTCACCAATTTAGGACTTGATGAATAGTCATAGAAAATAAGAGTACCACGTCGCATTCCTAATCTACCAGGGCGGGCGTCCTTGAGGTTGATTATTAAAGATGATATGCCTTTCAATAGTTATATATAAGGCTAGACGCTTAATGTTCAGACTTCAATTAATAATAGAAACAACGTTATTAACAACCTCATTAACGTCAAAGCATTCAAATCCGAGAGTTATGAAACGCAATTAATTTCACCAACTTAAATGAAATACTTGAGAATTTTACTTTAAAACTTCAGCCATTATCTTTTTAAATTATTGCTCGACCGACCTTGAAAAGCTGTATTGTACATACCTGAAACAAAGAATATTTTATTAGACAGTTGTTGCAGAACTTTCAAAGACTTAAGTATTCATTACGGTATTTCTAAAACATGCCAGACGGCAGTTTATGTAACGACGTGAAAAAAACCGTTTATCTCTTAGAAGTATTATGTTTATCGCTTTTATGATCCACTCGATAAACTTAGATTAATAAAAAAAATATGGAAAGTACGAAGTAGCACAAAAAAGTTTATGTTAATTTTTTTTCGTTCGAACCCGCGAGACTTTCATTCACCGAGGGAAATTCTGTCTTACCAACTGAGCTACGAAGCGCCTAGCCCAGACGCCGTATTCCTATGCCGTTCTTGGTACATTTGTTTGACGATATGGTCATTAGCGCCATCTATCCGAATTGACTAAAATTAGTTAAACCCATTCAATAGGTTACCTTTCTACGTAACGAACGTTTAGCGAAGAAATGGCGCCTTTACTCAACGAATAGTCAATCAAATAAATAATTTTCAGTGTAAAAACCCCAAAATGTATGTAATTGACATTAATTAATTATTATGAGTAAGATGATTATCGTACCAAACGGACCAAATTTTTCAATTTTGTATGCGGTAGCACTATGAAGCTAGCTGACAGAGGAGCTGCAGACAATGTCAAACTGGTCTAAATTCGTAAATCTGGTTTTAATTTGTATATATTTCGCTAAAAGACTATTTTCTACATCCTCACATTAAGGACAACGTGAGTCTCCCATTTAAAATCCTCAACGACTGCCAGACGTTAGTGATGGGCCTAAGTTTCACAATCTCCATGAACCATGTTATTTTGCAGTTGCCTCCTATACCCATACAGCAAATCTAGCCTTACGCAAGTCCTAGATCTATAGCAACTATAGCATGCGTAATATTCCATGTTGCAATTTGCGAGGGCCATCCGACCATGTCAGTGCTACTCGTTGAACCGCAATGTGGACACGAGCGCAGAACTGTGGAAATATTGGTACTTGAGAACAGTAGCAGGTTAAGATAAGATAGGATATTATCCTGGCCCATCCTAAGGATAACATAAGAATAGGAGAATTGTTGGCGGAGGTTAAATGTTTAAGTAAGTTTTCAATCAAATCAGGGCGTTTAGCAAAATAAAGCGGAGAAAAAAACAGAGGCCACTAACTAATATGTCGTTGAGAAAAAATATGTCATAATCACATATTGCTTTCCACACAGCATCTGGTTCATTAAGAACTTAAGCTATATTCTACTAACTAATATCAGATATATTTAATACATAAAAAATTGTTCATTGCCACCCTAAGAACACCCATACCTTAGACTTGGAATAGGCTAGTTTCCTGAAAAACCTATTTAGTCCGTCATTTACATTATCAAAAACTATTGAAAACGTATTTCTTCTTTTGTCAATTAAACAAAAAAATACGAAGATATAGTGCTTTGAAGTTCCGCGTGACTTCACGACTTTGCACACTTTTTACCATTAAGTGACGTGATGAGCCCCCACTCTCGAACTTTGATGCGCGTTATCTTTATCAATTTTGATTGATTTGATAAAGCAAAAAATACGCGTTCAATATTTTTTGATAATCTAACTGACGGAGTTATTAGAATTATAATTTTTATACCCAGGAAACATCCCTATTAGGTCTAATGTTTCGGTTTTCTTAGGCTGACCGATTCTTAAAGTTATGGAACAAATTTTGACTTCCAATAAAACTCCATCCTGCCTGGACCCGTTCTCTGAAAACGGAAATCAAATATCATCTATTGAATCGATATCAATAACAAAATTAAAAATCCCTCTTGCTCATTCGCGAAAAAGAGACGTGGCATCCGAAGTTACAATTTTTATGCTTCAGAGTGATGCGTCGTGTAAATTACCTTCAAACGCGTGACATCATCATTATACGGGAACAGGGTTCAGCTGTTATTGTCTAACAAATTCTCTCATTTTCGTCCGACAATCATAAATTGACCTGCACGCTCGTAGGCATTATGTGGAATTACTTACCTACGTCCGTGGCAAGCTGCGTTGAAAAACGACCAAAATTGAAGACACGCACGAACATGTAGTTAATACGCACTGACGGGTCAAGTTAGGCTCGCCGGTGAGTTCATGAACGAAGTGTCTTTTAAGAGAATCACCCTAGATGGACAGCGACCAACGATATTTAGGACACGTCACTCATACGCGAAATGAAGGAGAGAAAAATGTGGTGTGACATTTAGTTTTAGAAAATTATTGGGTGTAGGGTTTTGAACAATTTATTTTTTCCTCCCCTGAAAGGCAATAATGGGACATTTTTCAACAAGAGCCAGGAGCAGGTGCTGTCTATGTAAAACCTGATAAATTTTTAAACTATCGCGTACCCGTACCTTATACTTACCCAAAAAAATATTAAGAGCTGTTGTTAACAACAATTTTTTCTCAATTTACTATGACTAAACTACCTTTGTTCTGTGTTTTATAGCCGAATTCAGAAACGCCACTCAAGCATTTGCACTAGATATTAAGTAGTTAAATGTCCCTCAACTAGTTGTCAACCTATACAGAAACGTCACTGAAACGTCACTTTAATTAAAGCTCAATTTGAGTGACCTTTTTGAATTAGGCCATTAGATACTCATATTTCAAGTCCTTAAGGATCTACCTTTACACCCGAAGGCTCGTTTGGCTTCCCCTTATATAAAAAAACTGTAAACTTCCTCGGAACAAAAAGGAGCCTATATCCTTTTCCGGCCCTCTTATCACAAAAATCAAGAAAGAGGAACAAACAATCACACTGTCGCATTTGAAATAATTATTAGCAAGATAATGTGTGTAAGAACGATATGGTTGTAGGTACAATAAGGCCAACTCTACTTTTGGTTAAACTTAATTTTGGATATTGCAGCTGCAATTTACCGTTCCCGTTTCTACTGTATCACGCATGAAAGAAACGAATTCAGAACTGCAGTGGACAGCGCAAATTGGGAGGTGTTTGTTAACGGGTTGAACGCGTTTATAAAAAAGTGGTTTCATGGAAATTGTACTTTGTACTTTATTGCTGGCATGAAACAAAAGTTATTTTTGTTAGTAAATGGAAGAGTAGTTAGGTAACTGAATACTTATTTAGGCTTCAATTGGATTGTTTTGACTAGAAAACTCGATGCTAAAAACGTTGCGTTTGTGATGTTAATTGTACTCCGACGAAATTTACCATTGCAAAATATAATATTCCCGGTGTACTGCCCTTTGATCAAAATATTTTTTGCCAAATTTCATTTCCCAAAAAACTTATCGCAGTAGTTTCATTTCCCAAACGAATCAGTAGCACATTTACATTTCGTATTTCATTCATTTGGTCAAATTATCATTAGTAAAATAATTTGGTATCTGTTACTTTGGGAAAAGCTTTTTGCCCATACATTAGTAATCCAAGTAAAAACTAAACGGAATATCTTTAAATAATAATCAACCCTTTGCCAATTATTCGTGCGGTAATTTGAGAGTGCTGAACACACCCGTTAAAAACTGTTGCAAAAAAGAAACGCTGAAATGGAAACGTATTACACGGCTGAGATGAACACAAATAAAACAAAAATGGCGGTGCAGAAAAATTTCAAAGCAATTCTATAGCTTCGGAAAGAAGCTCTAGCTAAGTTGGTTGTGATGTGAAGCGATTTTAAATGCATATTAATAAGGTCATTAACAAAATCAAGCAATCACAATACATATTTAGTAAAGTAGTAGGTATTAACCTTATGCCCTTAATTAAGGCTACCAGGATTTTTATGCCAAAGATTTTTCCGACTTAAATTAAATCACCACTGCAGGTGTCTTACACCTCAACATTTATCCCAGTGTCCCATTAACTGCCGCGAGGACACACACACCATTTTGATTTGTATCGATTTTAATTTATATTACTCTGTGAGTTTTCTGTGTTAGTGAATAAATGTTTCTCTTTCTTTCTCTATTTCAACTTTAGCATTTTCTTTTCTTCATTTCAATCCGAACATGATCGCTTTCCTTAATGATGCTTGTACGGTCAGTAAAGGGGTCTGTCTTGTTCCTCAACTGGTCGTGAACTGAGCTCATTGTTTTGTCCGTTCGGCCCTGTTTTGTCTCCGTCAGTTTTAATTTTGAACCAGTCAAATCCAAATATGTGTCATCTGGCAGTATCGTCAAGACAGTCGGTCAGCAAGGAGGCTGGACGCCCTGACAATGCTGTTAAAAGGACAGAAACAAGACGATAATACTATTTTATTTCCCCACTTGTCTACGAGTATTACGAAAAATCCACGCCACGCTTAGCGAAAAATGAAAAGCTGAACGCTTGCAACGGACACCACTTGCATGAAATTTTTTAAACCTTCTACGGAGAATTTCTTCCCCTTTGTCGAATTTCTGATATGTTCAGCTGGTGGAAATTCCGACTAATGGTTTGAGATTTTCGAATTCTGTTCCTAAAATACATCGTCCGTGGATATTACTAAATAAAAGCACAAAATGTTCTTTACGTTCTACGTGTATAAATAATTACTTTACACGGCAGATATATGGATTTGATGATCTCATACACATTTATTACAATTTGGCTAACTTACCTAACCTAACCTTCCTCGGGAAATAAGAAAATTGTGGACACACAGAAAGACGCAGCTGGCGACTTGATTTAAAACTATGTGACATAAGAACCTTTTTATAACATAAGCATTACGCACCAGAAATTACTAACGAAGTACGACTTAATTGAAATTTTATTTCACCCACGAGGTTTTCTTCGAAACAATTGGTACAATCAACAAACTTTTTTCCATGAAGCTGGAAAAATAATGAAGAGCACAGACGGGTTTTTAAGTGCTTCAAGAGTCCATTGTTGACGGCCTCAAGGTTATCTCAAAAAATTATATAATGAAACAAACAAGTTACTTGAAGGGTACCGGTTCTAAGAATCGCCCTTGTAAGTTGTGAAGCCTTTGGACGTACGATTGTTTTTTTTTTTACTTTCGTCAAATAAAAGAAAATAATTATTTTCCGAGTTTCGTTTGCGGCTAAAAGAAATGGTACTAGGTAAATTACTTTTTAAGAGGGCTGTGACCGGTTTTTCGGGTAAGCAAGTTAAAAAATGGCAGAGGCGAAGCGTAAGGGTAAGCAGGTGCATAATTTCTTAAGTCGAACATTTTTATTATTATTAATTACTTCTTGTATTGACATAAAAATTACATATTACATATTTTTTAAGTAAATAGATAATTTAATGAGTAATAATATAATTTTTAGAACGAGAAATGATACAACGGCTTACCCTCACGCTTCGCCTCTGAAAAATGGACGGGATGGGATCTTTCTGTCTTCTTTTGCTGACATGGTTGGACCAGAGAAAATCAGGATTCCCGTTAGACTATTTTACCAGAAACATTAACGTATTCCTTTGAAACATTACCTAAGTATAAAGGAGATTAAATTTCTTAACTTTCCCAAACACTGACAACAACAACATTTTTCTGTCATTAGTAAGTAAACCATCAAATCCTTTTCCAAAAGTTCTTAAGACCCTCAAATGCTATCAAACTGTTCAAACTGCGAATAAACGGTAAATAGAATATGAGCTTTTTCCTGAAATATTATAAAGCCCGGTGCAGCCGTGTTTGTAAATTAGCCGTTTCAGTAATTAATGCTCGGGTGGAGTGCGATGTTCGTTCACCTGGACACAACGTTTGACGTGCGACTTGTTCTGTAAAGCAGCTTTATTAGGGTTGCCAGACTAAACATTGCGATGAGCAACACCGAGAAATTATACAGGGTGAGCTTGAAGCAGTAATGCAAAGCCAATAGGGATTACCGTTCAGCAGACCTAATGGAGAGGGTGAGACAACTGGACATATTTCATACAGGCAGGATCTTGCTCAAACCAGAAACAAGTGGAAAAATAAAGGAAGCCTTTGCTCAGCAGATAGCAGTGGTAAAAGCTAAAAATAAAACTTAAAAAGAAAAAGTAAACTGACAACCCTTGAGTTGCCCCTGACAACACGAAAGAGCACGTTTTGTGCGACTGAGGCAGGCATGATTAGGCATATTTTTGTACCTAAACACCGGTTTTGTTAGAGAGTTATTCTTTTGTACGTTAATATACTTTTGAAGTATATCAAAATGGGTCAAAGCTAAACGTGATGGATCCAAATCAAGAATTTGATTTTATACATTTGCGGGGCCCTTGTATTAATCTGATTGTTTTTAAAAATAGCGATTTTATCCTAGAATTCCTAAACTTTAAATATAATGGCGGCATTCCTTATTCTTATTTCCAAGCTTTGAACATAATTATGTGTACTTGAAAAAGCCGTGTGGCTTTACTCACGATTTATTGTCAGAAATAGTCCGACATGTTTCGAACTCGATTGGAGTCCTTCTTCAGGGTTTGAGTGCGGTCCCGAGGCGCAAGATTCGCGAGGCGATTGAGATCAGACGACGCCCCAATTTCAACCGCGATATGGGGTGGGAATTGCCACCAGCGTGGAAGCCCGTTGTCCCAGTCATTCGGGATACGGTACGTGTTGATACTCTTGTGGACACCGTGAACTCGGCATGTTTGCCGCCGTTCACCACCAACAACGACCAGCCGCAGCCGGGCGCGTCAGCAGCGCCGGCGCCGCCCCCCGCCGCCCCCGCGCCCGCACCCTCTGCACGGGCGCAACGCGCAGCTCGCAGAGCAGTGCGCGGGTTGATCTGACCGGGACCGCACTCAAACCCTGAAGAAGGACTCCAATCGAGTTCGAAACATGTCGGACTATTTCTGACAATAAATCGTGAGTAAAGCCGTGTGTTTTTCAAGTATTCATAATGTCTCACGAAAGTTTTAATTTGACTATAATTATATGTACTAGAAAACTACTTAATTTTTAATCTTGAAACGAAACGAGTGAAGGTAGCTAAAACAGCACGATAAAAGTAATTCAAAAGCGCTGCAAGTATATTGGAAACTAAAGTTCTTTGTAAAGCGTTCTATTCAAAATCTCTGCGTAAAGCCAGCACCATTTTGTTTCTTGACACTGCTGACTTATTCCCATCGTTCCGGCAGATGACTCACCGTCAATCTGTTACGTGGAAGCCCATTTGCAAAACACAAATTGCCGTGGCAGCCCTAAGCTCCGGAAATATAGGAACTGCGCACGTTTTGCCCGTTTTCCACCAACGTCTCCATAAAGGCACCCCCAACATTCAAATGACGGAAGGAACAACGCTGACGCAAGCTATTTTGTACACGATATTATCAGGCAAAGGTTCATTTTGCAATGCCTAGAAGTCAACGATGTAACGTTACGCCTTCTATGTCGATAAATGAGAAGCAAATTAACGGCGTTGATACACTTTTGATGAAGTTAAAAATACCTTTATTCATAACTTTCGTTACACGAGTTGTGTCCGTCGCGAGAATTTTATAAATGTGAACTGCGTTTGCAAAAGTTAGTTCATTGAAGTCGTATATTTAATTTGTTTGTCATTTTGACGGTCCGCTGCGACTCGCTTTTTTGTTTTTAACAGTTTAATTGTAGACACAAAACGGGTGTTTGCTTGTTCCGTTCTCAAAACATGTACGTCTACTTTAGATAAACTCTGACGCAGAACATATCGAATTAACCAAACTAAACCAATTAATTATACCAGAAATAGTAAATAGTCCGCTCAGCCCCTTCATTTTCACGTTTCTTTATTTTGCTCATAGCAAAAAGCAGAGACTTTCTGCTGTGCAGCAAACACTTAAGCCAAGTTTAGAAAACTCTCTTCAGCGCGTTTTGTGAATACTATGGATGTCTTCCCTAATCCATTCATAATCAATAAAGAACTATTGGACAGCGAAAACAATGACAATAGTCAAATTAAAACTTTCGTGAGACATTATGAATACTTGAAACACACACGGCAGTAGTCACGATTTATTGTCAGAAATAGTGCGATATGTTTCGAACTCGATTGGAGTCCTTCTTCAGGGTTTGAGTGCGGTCCCGGTCAGATCAACCCGCGCGCGGACTATTTCTGAGAATAAATCGTGAGTAAAGCCGTGTGTTTTTCAAGTATTAACAATGACAATGTTCACAAGTAACTCGTCATCATCAGCCTTAGCTGTACATACCTACCTACGCTACAGAAAACATTTAAGAAATACGAGTAAAGGGATCGAGAGTATCTGTATATTACAGCTAGAAGAAGTGACCATACATACATACATACATACATACACATCACGCCCGAAATCCCTAATGGGGCGGGCAGAGCCAAATAATATTAATTGGCGAGGGTCATTCCTTGCAAAAAGTTCATACCTCAAAATCGGTTGATAGAAAAATAATCTATACGCGCCTATAGATGCTAACCACAAGCGCTTGATCGCTTCGAGATACGATTCCAATTGCAAGATTATTAGATTATACGCGTATTATACAAAAAATCAGATAAGTAACTTCCTCTGACTAAACTTATGGTAAAACCATACAAAGTTTAATCCTTACGCGTTATCTAAATTTTGAATTCTACATCGAAGTCTAGTTTCTAACCGACGATGTAATCCTTTGAATAGCCAGTTAGCCGTCGCATGTAAGACCAAAAACGTTGGTAAGCGACAAAAGGCGTGTTTTTACTTCCATAAAACCGTTTTGGGAGCTTCGTGGCGATTCTAAGTAGCGGATAACATGGTCTAAGCTATGCTGAGACCGCCACACGATTTCAGACTTTTTTCCCTTTACAAACGGTCTGTGTAAAATTATGAGACGTAATGTAGGGACACACAGATCTCAAGGGCAGGAGTTAATACCTAGTAAGAAACTTTAGTAGTTCTATCCCTTTTACACCTGAGTCATTGGTAGAGGCAGAACTAACGGTAAGTCACGCAATTTTGTCCTTCGGATACCCCAGGACAGCTTTGACGGTCGGTTTTACTGACAAAAAGGTGTCTAGCTTAAATATTAGATTTGGTATTTATGAACGCTTCATTTCGTATTTTGTCGACCATTAAATATTAATTTAGGTTGGGATTTGACTGGTTCTGAGACTTCATTGAAAATGTATTTGAATAATCCGTCTGAAAGTTATTTTCATTTCAAGATAAATACTGGACGAATTACTGGGGAAGGTAACAAGTGCCGCATGATTTTCAATGCCTTGTTTATAAATTTAAAATATATGCTACTGTAAAAATAAAAAAAATAAAAAACAACACCGCAATACAGCTATTTAGGAACTTTGCCACTTGTCACCTCTTAACTCTCTTTATTTTACCAGTTTATATTAACTACCTCTCTTGTCTCTTTCAGTACAAATTTTGCAATAGATATTAAACTAACTTCCCGTAGAGCTAGAGACTTGAAACGTTAAACACTTAAAACTGGATGACAATGCAACATTACATACATACATACAACATTCATGTGTTAGTTTTAGTTATGTATAATTGTGTAAGATTATTGTATATGTACCTATATCGCACATGCAATTTTTTAATCATATGAGCCCACTGTGACATCTCTCGTCGGACGGCTACTCGTATCTGCCTTGATTTATTTCGTTCTTGTCCGGCAGCTTGAGCTTGTCATGCTCGCTCAAAGGTCTTTGCTTACGGCGGCGTCGTTGATCGGGTCACCACCTTCCCTAAAACATGGTTGAGGGAGACGATGGCTGAGATACGCGTCATACTCGTGAACGGGTGCTGTCTGTGGGGTCCGGACGGTTCATGCTCGCAAGGACCTTTTAAAATTTTAAATTATTACCTTTTAATTTATTCGTTTGTGCGTTATCTGAACCTGACTAGAGAGACTTCATAGTGTTCTCTATACTATATTCTATAGGGTTTCATATTCGATATTTGAATTATTAGGACATGAAATGTTTTTATTTCTAATTATTATTATTATTTTGATATTTGGAGACCTTACATCTTCTTCTTTATACTTGACCGTGGAGACTGTCTACATCTCCATTTAACCTAGATTAGGTAATCAATTTAGATGTTTCTTTATTTCTTTATTTTAATTATTATTATGATGACCCTTAGAGGCTTTATGCATCTCTAAGTCGCTTAACTTGTCCAGACGCGGAGACTATACATCTCCCTTATTAGTTATTTATTAGAATTAATTTTTACCTATTAGGATTGTTTGCTGCCCTTTTAAAACTCTAATGTAAAAGTTGGGGGAAAAAAAGACTTACTGCTGAGCTTCTTGCGGCGTTTCTTCTCAGCAGATGTCACCTTTCGAAGCGCTGGTAGCTTCAGACATGTAAAAGAGCCCATGTGGCCTACTTGCAAAATAAATATTTTCATTTTCATAACTTGCTCTCTTGTGTGTCTGTTTGTTTGTTTGTCTGTTCGGTACAATGACACGGTCACTTCGGAGTGAGATATAATAAGTTGGAAACTCGTAAACATCTTCATTTTGGCGTTCTTAAAGTTGTCTCAAAAATCGCATGAAATCTCGTGCCTGCATCGTAAGTTATTCAAGGTTAAAGGTCACAAAAATCGGTACTCTGCGAGTACTTAGGTTTATATAGCTCCAATGATGTTAATATCTAAATTGCTCTATAAAAATAGTAGCGCATACAATTTGCGACAAATTTTGTTGTAAGCTTGTTTTCATGCGCTCAACCATTTTTAAGATAGCGGGCGGGCGGGCATATGATCGCCTGTTCCATCTATCCCTACCGCCATATCCCCCCTAATAGAGATATGTGGAATACTTTTCCATTCTTCTCCACCGGTAGGGATACATGGAAATAATATGTCCATTTATCCACCCTAGCCCCCAGTGAGTAGGGACAAGTGGAATATTTTCCAACGATCCATACTAGCTTGCCCCCTGGTGGGGATAAGTGGAACTTGTTCCACCTATCCATACTAGCTTGTTCTCTTAGTAGTCTGTTGGCTTTTTCCAAAGACCCAAACCCACTTCCAACTGACTCTCGATTTCCAGAACACACCAATATTGTAAATGAGAGTGTTTGCGTTAAGAGTGTGTGTTTTACTAGGCGTTTGTAGGCGTGTGTATACAGTAATAATAACATTCTGAAACATTTAATCCTAGCTTGTAAGGATAATATGGAGAAAAAAAATCCTTGAGTCTCTACCAAGAGAACAACCTAATATCGATAGGTGGAATAAATTCCAGCTATCCCTACCAAAGAGCAAGCTAGTATGGATAGGTGGAGTAAGTTCCACTTGTCCCCACCAGGGGGCAAAGTGGTATAGATAAATGGAAAATTTTCCACTTATCCCCACCAGGGGGCAAGCTGGTATGGATAGATGGAAAAATTTCCACAAGTCCCTACCGCAGTGGATTTTAGTAGGGATATATGGAATAATATCCCTACCGGTGGCGAAAAATGGAAAAGTATTCCACATATCTCTATTAGGGGGGATATGGCGGTAGGGATAGAAGGAACAGGCGCATATGATCACATTACAATCAATAATTTGTATTAATTATTAGTTAATACATTGTATTTATAGTACATTGTGCATCTAGGGCCGTAAGAAGGGGATAACTAACGAGAGTCTGTTAGAAGCCCGACGCCGATAGGCGAGGGCTTTTATGACTCGAGTTTGTTATCCCCTTACTGCCCGTGATACACACAATGTTTTTCATCACATTTGCGAGGAAATGAAATAAAAATTAGACAAAAAAAGTATATATATTAATTTTATTCCCATTTCACATCATGAATTACCATCAGGTGGGTGTTCATAAACTGTGCGTTCGTTGCGATCAGCGCGGCGCAGCTCCGCCGGCTTGCGGTCGCGCGCGCCGCCGGCTGCGGCTCCCTAGCAGCTCCGCCGACCTGGCGCACTTAACTGCCCTAGGGAGTTATGGATTTTGTATGGTTTATAACTCCCGCTGACGGCGGGGCCCGTAGAGGAGTTAAATCGGCTATAGTTGCTCTATACGCTTGCGTATAATAACACCCTTTCCGAGCAAGTGTGATGAAAATAACATTTTACATAAGTCGAATATATTAATTTAATAATACTTCTGGATTACAAGTATTGCAATCCGTTTTAAACACGTAGTATATAAAAATTGTATTATTACTAAAATATTTTTTAATATAAGATTCTTTGTCTGCTAGCAATCGTTCCACGTTGAGACCTGTCCGCAAAACTGTGCGGCAGCTGTTAACTCGCCGGCAAACGAAGCGCCTCGGAGGTTATAGAATCACATGGCTACACGCAAACACGTTAACTACGAGTAAACACATAGGTATACACGGTTAATGCGCATACCCGCAAGATCGACCATCTGGTTAAGTTAGCGTTTCCTTTGTCGGTTGAAGGTTCGGGTTCGATTGTGTCTTGTTCTCGGATCGGACCCAAGATTTAGGTGGTCAGTTTCGGCCAGTGTCGCGTTATTTCGCTTCAAATACGCGATTTGTTTATTTTATACTACCTTTGACTTCATTCGCGTATAATACGTCAATCGCATTTTCATGCAATTTTCAGGGATAAAAAGTACCGTCTGTCCTTCCTTAGAGAGCCGTTAGCCATGAAATGGCAATATAATAGACAGACAGATGGCCGAATTCAGAAACGCCACTTAAGCATTTGACAAGATATTAAGTAGTTAAATGTCCCACAATTAGTTGTCAACCTATACAGAAACGTCACTGAAACGTCACTTTAACTAAAGCTCAATTTGAGTGGCCTTTCTGAATTCTGCCTAGAGTTACCTACTTTCATATTTAAGTATAATCTTAGAAGGATAAGATAGATTTCTAGTTCTTTACAGCAGTGTGTGAGAGAAGAATCGATGGGCACCTTCAGTAATTTATGAGTTCTCAAATTACCTACTGTCCGTGAAACGAAGTATTTTATTCGTATTACGCCGGCATTATGAAATATCTAAGATAAATCATTAGCCGAATTGAAATGTTTCATTCGAGCTGAAATCTTTAGACGTATCTTGGAAAATGCGAATTTTGCGCCGTGTCTCAAGATAGAGGCGTCTGATAGTATTGAATCGTAGAAAATTTATTCCGGAAAGGCTTTTTTATGAGGATACTATCGTTTGCTAAGAAATTATTTGTCGAAGGGGCCTAAACTTCTTTCCTGAATTTCAGTAGTTAAACAGAAAAGAGAGAGAGAGAGTGCCCAGGCCCAGTAAATAGATTGATGATGATGATGGAACATAAAAAAATACTTTTTCTTGTGTAAGTACCTAACTAAAGCCAGGACACATCAGTTTACAAATCACAGTCTCCATAAGTTAATTTTGAACATTCAGAACTATCCAACAGTCGTTGACAAAAATCGATGGAAATATTTGATTCAGTTGAAAAACCGACTATTGATTTGAAAACAAACGACATGGTAGATTCATTCCTTGACCTTCATAAGAGCGTGTAAAAGCCTAAATTGAATAAAGATAGTTTGACTTTGACTTTGACACATAAAATTCAATGCGGATGTTTCGAGCCTTTTGCTGATATTATTTCATTATAAAGATGAATTTATCGAAGTGAAAATGTTTCGGGAGACGCCAAACGCTGTATGGTAACTGTTTCTTTTGTAGCTTAAAAAGAAACCATTGGGTTAGGAGTACATAAGGATGATAAATTGAGTTTAATGGCGCTTACGTTCCATAGAACTCTACACATACTTACTCAACTTTGCGCACGGCGCTGTGTGCGTAAGCTTGTGTTGCTCGGACGACGTGACGCCTGCAGCATCACCGCCAAACAGAGGGGGCGTACATTAATTACATGACGCGTTTAGGGGGGGAAAGGGGGTCGAGCCGCATCTCACCGAATCTCATGTGGGGGAGAGGGGCAAATCTCACGTAAAAAAACCGATATATATATATAAAACTAGATACAGTGTAAAATTGCTATAAAACTGGGTTATATTAAGTTAAACATGTATGGCTTAATCCTACACAATATTATTTAACGCGGTTATGCGAACGTCACCAAGTAGCAGAGTAGCTTCTCGATTGATTAATAGCCGCTACCGACCAGCCCAACGCGCTCCCGACCAGCGCCTCTATTCGGGAATTCTCATCCCACTCTTCCGCACGATGCATAATGCGTAAGAGTGGGATGCGAGTCTCGCTCGCTCGCCGCAACAATATCGCTTGGACGTTCCCGAATAGAGGCCCTGCTGTATTTACGCCCGTACATTTTCGGGAGGGGGACAAGCCAAATCTCACAAAATCTCACCTAGGGGTTTTGAAACATTGCCAAAAAATGCAACAATATCGCTTGGACGTTCCCGAATAGTTGGCCCTGATAGTAGGGTAACAACAATAGTGGAACTATTGTTGCTTTTAATTGCTATGGTCCAAGTTAAGTAGGTACAATTATTAAGGCGTGAACGTAAAAAATAACATAGGAACCACACTCAGCAAAAACCACTGACCTGCACACATGTCAAGATTATACGAATTTAAATTGAGATCGTCAGTAACTAAATAGAAATAAAAAGTTATAATACCTACTTTAAATTAACTAATATTAAATGTCAGAATCGTCATTACAAAATATAAATTAGAAACTTCAATGATTACAATATCCTACTAATATTATAAATACGAAAGTTTGTGTGTGTTGTGTGTGTATGTTTCTTACCTCTTCACGTTAAAACGGCTGGACGGATTGTGATGAAATTTGGAATGGAGATAACTTATACCCTGGATTAACACATAGGCTACTTTTTATCCCGGAAAATTGAAAAGTTCCCGAGGGAATAACGATCATCAAACTCTACGCGGACGAAGTCGCGGGCACTACTAGTAACAACATAAAAATGATAATGTTAAAACAAACTAAGGCTATCATTAGTGTAGGTAATAAACAAAAGCTACTAGCTACCTATAGCCTGACTATACTTTTCATGGTATCCTAAAAATATGATCACATTATCAATCCAGTGTGTAAAGGTTCCGATTATTTCCGACGCCAGCAAACGCGCTTATCCATTCCGGCCCGTTGCGCTCCGCGTGCCGATAACTCCCGACGTCCACCGACGGCGCCCGAACGCGCGTCCGTTCCGACCCGCCGCGCCCCGTCTCACTTCGATCCGGTAGTATGCGTCAGCACGCGACGTAGTGACGACGCAGATTCTGGAGGTAAATATTGCACAAGGCACAATATACTTACGTTATTTTTCCTTTAAAAATCTAATCGGTATATAGTTATAATGTCAAATTATGTTAGTTATTAAGATTGATTTTGTTCTGCTTAGTATTAAATATATCGTTTTTTTTGCCTGTAGGTACCGAACCGAATTATATTTTCGATGCTGTATCATATATTGTTTTCTTTCTCTGTCACACACCGTATGGTATTGTGTTATAGCGAAAGTAACGCATGGGTGATGTAAATATTTAAAAAATGATAACGCGTTCGCGACAAATGTTTCCGAAGAGACATTTCAGTAATGTCAAATTTGAGTAGGTACCTACCTACCTACCTTCACATTCTATGTATGGTTTACAATTTCAAGTGTCACTTAAATTTCATATGTCTTCGGTTTTAATTCAGTCATTAATTGCGTCCGTAGTGACCTCGCATTTTGTCGCTTTCACACTAAAAATAAATAAAGACAAAGCAAATAAATAAAGAAATAGCCTAACTAAATTATAGAAAAATCAGGTCATTTTTGATTAATTATAAATTCTTCAAATTTAAACTGATATTTAGATTTGTGTAATATCGTTTAAACCTTTTCTTAATAACCTCGGGGTAACAAAGTTACGTCGAAGTAGAAATCAATAAGGCCACGGAATGCCAAACTATTCCTAAAATAAATCCAAGTAAGTAGATTCGCAAAAACGAGCATCAGGGCGTCTATTCGGGAACGTCCAAGTGATACTGCAGTGACCCGCGAGCGAGACTCGCATCTCGCTCTTACGCATTACGCGTCGTGCGGAAGAGTGGGATGAGAAACAACATCACTTAGCGTTCCCGAATAGAGGCGCGGTATATAGCCAATAATCTTACAGAACAGCAACCCGCTTGAAAACAAAGAATGTTTCCCGATTGAGTTTTCCACATATAATAATTTCTGTAACAAAGTCCAATACTTCCTTGTATTCTTGATATGTGTTATAAGGTTTTTTATTTTAGTTATATTCAGAAACATGGATGAAGAATTGCTGATAAATTTGGTGAGGGAACGTAGGGAGCTGTATGATACCACGCACAAGTTGTATGAAGACCACCACAGGAGGGAGGTGGCATGGCAGGAGATTGCTAAGCAGACTTCAATACCAGGTAAGGTTCTTTAATAATTCACATGTAATATAGGTATCTGTATAAAAATAATAAACCTGGCTCGAAATCTTAAGTTTTAACATGAGTAGTTGCTGTGATAAAAAGCCGTGACATGCACACAATGAAATCCCACCGTAAGGGTGCCTTTTTACTTATACAGTTACTTTAAGCCCTGGAATAGGACAAAAATACTTTTTATCCCAGAAAATTCAAGAGTTCCCGAGGGAATCGCAATAACCGAATTCCTCGCAAACGCATTTGCCGGTAGAGCTAGTTTTTGATAAAATAAAAAGTGCACCTCAGGAAAAACTAAAAAAATTACAATACATTCAAGTTCTTTGAAGAATTTACAAAATAAAATATTTTTTTATTTACGAGACGTTATATTTTTGGCACTATTCATACACTCATAGACTCTCTCTTTGTACTTTCCATGTCCTAACAATATGCAACTTAATTGCTTAATTACAGCTCACGAATGCAGAGATCGGTGGAAACGTCTCCGAGACAATTACAGACGAGCAAGGAAATTGCGCCAAATCAAGAAGCGGCAAGGCGTCAAAAGATTAAAGACAATAAAACACGAAAAAATTATGCAGTTCATAGATCCTATTATAGAGTACAATAGAAGCGAACCTACAGAATCCTATGTGGATGACTCCGAAAGCGCTGGATCATCGACCGGGATTTTAAAAGAACGACACGAAGAACCAGAGCCACCTGTGGATCCGCTTGTAGTTCTAGAAAGGACTTACGTGGAGGAAACCAAAAAGCCTGATACTGTGGTTACCTTTTTTACAAATTTAGGAGAAACCGTTAAGAATTTTCCAGAAGAAATTCGGATAAGAGTGAAGAGAGATATTTTTAAGATTATAAATGAAGCTGAAGAAGAAGTATATGCGAGTAAGATTGGGAGGAAAGGTGTGACTATGAAATTTGAATTATCAGATTTTTAGTTTATTGAGGATTTAGATCGTTACTTAGAAAATGAAAGCCTTAACTATTACGCGCTTCTTTTTAATGTAACACGAAATTTACAAAAATAAGTTAGCATTTATTTATAGATCACTTCGTTAAAGTACAGAGAAATCGCAAGAAAATAATATCCATATGAGCCATTTCCGAATCAAATTGATTATCGGCTATGGTTAAAATTGATACGGTTGGCATTGTTATGATTAATAAAATGCCCTTTGATCCTGACTGCGATCGCGTCTCAAAGTATGTGTCGGTCTGAGGCAGCCTTATTAAGATGCCATCAAGGCTTATTAATGTGGGTCAGGAAGTCTAGAGTGAATGTAAATGTTATTTGCAGTAATGTTGGTTGATGACCTTGTTGAAGAATTTTGAATATTTATACAGATGATAAAACCATCGATGATATTTATCATCAAGTGCGATGCGATCGAACTCGTTCGAATATTGGGTAGAGTTTGTTACACAGCAAAATGATTTGAGATTTTAAGATAAAAGAAAAACGGATTTTAGATACAAAAGAAACAACAAATAAGACCTTCGGCCATACTCTTGGGTTAAACTTGTGAAATGTAGACAAGTAAAATGTTCCGTTAACTCAATGCAATCCATAATTATTCGTGATGTTATTAACATTATTAATACAATAAAGCGTAGAAATTTTCTAAAAACCGATCGGTTTTCGTTTTCATATTCACCATATTGAATGTATTAGGTACGTTGAATTGTCCCTACCTATATGGTTCAACGCAAGTACCAATCCGCTCTTTCATCACCTGAGCAAACGATGCAGATCACAGAAACTAATTAGAAATTACCAAGAAATTCGCTCCCAGCCAGGTGTCACAGTTAATAAATCATTTAACTGTGACACCTGGCTTTTATGTTTCGACGAATGACGAAGACCTTGCAGCATAACACGTGGTACATACTCTTTTAACAAGGTTTCATTTAACTTGCTTCGTCCGAATGTCTGTCTTTGCGGTTTAAATCTTGGAAATAATTTCTTAACCAGTTTCCATGATCAGAATCGGTTGAAATTTGATTCACATGATATTGTTAACCCGATAACTCTCTCTCTCTCTATTGTCATATCTCCTGTATTTATATATTCCTGAAAATCCTTCCAGTATATCGGGATAAACAGTATCAAATGTCTGTCTCCATATAACAGGCTATATTTATACCAATTTTTATGGAAATCTGTTGAGGTGTTTGTCGGAACAAACAAATACACTTTCGCATTTTATAAATAAGTATGGATAGTCAGCGCCTCTATTCGGGAACGCCAAGTGAGGTTGTACCGACTTGCGAGTGTGATTGCTCATCCCACTCTCCTGCACGACGCGTAATGCGTAAGAGCGAGATGCGAGTCTCGCTCGCGGGTCGCTGCAGTATCACTTAGACGTTCCCGAATAGACGCCCTGATATTAGTTACTTAATATATAAGGTGGCTATATATTTTATTTATACAGAACTAGTGGACCCGCCACAGCTTCACCTACGATATTTTCCGTACAATCTTTATCACCTCTTTTCACCCCTTTAGGGATGGAATTTCCAAAAATCCCTCCTTAGTGCACTTCTAGGGTACTCGAGGAATGTCTCCTGCAAATTTCAAACCTCTAGGACCACCTGTTCAGGCTGTGCGTTGTCTATAAGTGAGTCACGGTACTGTTTTATATGTATTGATGATTCCAGTTTAGAAAGTGTAGTTTTTATATAGCACCTTACGGTCCTTGTCCTAAAAGAACTAAGCGTGCATATAAGTAGTTGTCTCAACATTATTTTTCCGTGACAAGGGGCGCATGGGGAAGCGCATAACACTATTCTGTCCCACAATACATACAAATCATTTCGTTAAAGGACAAACAAATGACTTGCGGCCTCCTGAAAAATGGCGTGCCAGTCTTAGGATAGCTGCGTTTGTTTAGAATGTATACTTTTGTTTGTACATAACTTCAATGGGTATACCCTCTTAACTCATAATAAACGGGGTGCGTGTCTTATGTCATTCTGTTTGAACGGGCGGCCCGTGGGGCTTAGTGGAGACTGTTTGTGGGTAGGTTGGACAGTTTTGTAGCTTACGAGGATCAACTTCCAAAAAGGTACTTTCGAAAATAATGTAAAAACAAAATAACATAAAATTTAAAAGCGTTAAAAAAAATATAGGTCGAATGTTACATTTTGTGCTCATACTTGGTAATATATTTAGTATTCAAAATTCAACCATAAGTTTTTACGTACATACATACATAGCATCACGCCCGAACTCCTTAATGGGGTGGGCAGAGCCACAAGACTACTTATGGCCACGTTCGATTAATTAGTCCTAAGATGGTATGATGAACCGTATGGTGACAGGTGATCAGCCCATCGCCCATACAGATAGTCCACCATGTTGGAGAGGACCCGTCCCTTAGTCGACTTTTACGACATGCCAGGATGATAAGCATCTGCACGCATTCTATGCTATTTCTTCACTCCCAGTGCAGCAGAGGAGTAGGAGTATAAGTTTTTAGGATTGGCTATAAACGGCATCTCGTTTTATTATCACACGACGTATACAAAAAACTACAAAGTCAGACTTTTATAAGGCTCCGTCAAACCACAGACGAAATGTCAGATCAAATTTTATTAAATTAGTATAATTTTTAACATAAGTGACCATAATGTAATGAGTTACTTATATGACCCTTAAATATTCCTAGATAACAAAGGCGAATAACCCTTAGATAGAACTGCTCAGTGGTGTGATTCTGAAACGTGCGCAACGGCTGATCAGCCACGACGGACTCATTCAAATTTAGACCCAATGTATTTATCCTTACAGTCTTAATTAATAGTTTCGCTGTTATTCTCGAACAAATCTCGTCGCTCATTTCGCCCCACATTACGATCGACAATCATAAATTGACACGCGCGCTCTCAGGCATTATGAAAAGCTAGGTACCCACGTCCGTGGCCTGTTGCGTCAAAAACGCACCAAGACCACCAAACTACCAACATCAAAGACACGCACGGAGATGTACTTTATACGCACTGATGGTTCAAGCTAGGCTCGCCGGTGTGTTCATGAAGGTAGTTTTATTTAAGAGACGCACCCCAGTAAATCGTTGTGATTTCGACGACAAATCGCCCATTTGCTTCTTTTAACTCTTATTTCTCTCCTTCTTTGACTCCAAATTTAATCTTTATTCAACTTGAATTAAGGCTGTTTTTGCAGCTTGCATTTTGAGTCGGATACGAGTTTGCGAAAGTTAATTCGCGCTAAGGTTTCAGTATGAGCAACATTTATATTACGTACGTGAAGACGTAGTATCATACTTTATCTGGTGTGTTCAGGTGGGCTGCTAAATGATTTGGACATTTGGAATGGTTCCGTTTGGCTGCTTTATTAACTCGAATATGTACATGTTATACCTGTAATCTGTATATATTTCACGGAAATTTTAGACATGCATCGCGCGTACTCCATACATTTGCGTGATTGGAAACTTTTAATCGCATTCCATCCATGCTTATCCATGAGAAAATTGCAAAATGGCAATTATTTATTTAATTTTTATTAAGAGTAAGAAGTTTATTTAATAAATGATTATCATCGGCCTATATACGTCTTCACACAGACCACGCGGGCCTAGTGCGGATTGGGGAATTCACATGGCTGGGCACCGTTAATCAAATAGTTAACTTCGTTAATCTTAAATCCGAAACTAAAAAAGTTAACTTCGTTAAACGCTAAAGCGTTACATTTTGGAAGATTTAATGGAAGTTAACGTTAATCGTTAACTCGAGATAGAAATTACAAAAAAGTGACTGAAGTGAGTAACCTCGTGTAAGTGACGAGAACCCAAACTGTAGCTTAGAGGAAATTTCATAGGAAATACTTTACTTGGTAACATACAGATTAATCAACCGAGCGAGCGAAGCGAGCGAAGCGTCTCCGTTTCAGCTTGGGCAAAAATACTTTCGTATGTCCGGCGGATGTCCGTCGGCCGTCCGGCGTCTGTTCATTTGTTCTCGTCTACAGGTCGCAATTCTCAACCGATTCTCGTGAAGTTTTGTGAGCAGGTTCGATAATTATATACCTAGATTATTTTTGTCGATTCAGATTTTCGAAATTTTTCAAAATGGCGGATATATGGGTGTTTTTACAATTACAAACTTATTTGCGGTATTGGTAAACTGATCCAACCTATGTCGATATATGGGGATATTAGTTTTCCAACGGCAAAGTTAAGTTTGTCGCGAGGTCTACAGCTCCCGGAGCCACTAGTTATTTAATAGTCAACACAAACGTTTCACCGTTAAGGAAACTTTTGAAACGTTTCGGAAAACGCACTCTTCGAAATGGAAACATGCAAAGCAATATGTAACGTAACAACATCGCTTATGCATTCCAAATTCCCTGTGGAGCCGCAAACCAACCCTTAGAATGTACAAATAAATATTACACTTAACGTTTTCCGATCCCAATCAGACCCTTATCAATTGGTGAAGTGAGAGCGGACTCTACACCAATGTGATTCTCTAACCCGGGCCCTTATTTGACATGGCTTAAGCGAGATCGCGTATGGTTCTTATACAATGCCGCCGCCTTTTCTGTCAAGTGAATAAGAGCGTCCACATCGTAAAATAATTTTTAGAGTGGGGATACAAAAAGTACTACAACGGTTTTAAATTAATTCAAAGAAAATTTGTTATTTTCACTGATATTTAATTAACAACTTGGCAAATTTTAATCTGACTTCGAATACTTCGAAAGCCTTTAATGGCATAAAGTACATATTGTTAATAGGTAAAATTTACAAGTTTGAATTTATTTATTAAATATCAGTGAAAATAACAAATTTTATTTGAATTAATTTAAAAACGTTGTAGTACTTTTTTCAAGGTATAAATAATTTAAGAACGCTCTAAGGAACGTTGCACCCATTCTGATCTTTGACGTTTTTGTACCGAACTTGGCCCTTTTTCACATTTATGTTTTGATCTGATATATGTATACTCAGCAATAAACCGCAAAAACATAAACGAATAAAGATAAATGTACATAACAAAGTTAAGTTAACGTAGCTCAAATGAAGGTTGTTAATTAATATCTATGATTAATGCCGCGGTAATTAATACGCATTTCATTCAACGCCGCATTTCAATGTTTTTAACTTTGTCAGAACTTCAGACATATTTAATTAATCAAGCGTCGACTAGTTGTTACAGCTTGCTTTTGCTGTGTAATTTAATAAAATTTGAGTATTGAATTCGTTAACGTGTCATTTTTCGATTATAACGTGATACAGCGGGATACAATACAATACAAATACTCTTTACTGAACATTACATAAAACATATTGGAAAAGACAAAGAAATAAGTAACACGGTAGACAATAGGGTCTTATGTCTTGGCGGGATGATGAGGGGGGGGGGGGGATATAAAAGAATCCAATCGTTGTTGAAAATATGCGATAAACTTTTTTATCATTTGTTTACCACTAGTGGACCCTCCTCACCTTCGTCCGCGGTATTTGCCATACAAACTTTATCCTTTAGGGATGTAATTTCAGAAAATCCCTCCTTGCACCTCTAGGGTGCTCGAGGAATGTCTCCTGCAAATTTCAAACCTCTAGGACCAACCGTTTAGGCTGTACGTTGTCTATAATTAAGTCACGGTACTGTTTTATATGTATTGATTACGCTGCTTCGTTAAAGTATGAAGAATTATTCCATCATCATTTTCAAAAGTCATGTCAAGGTTCGAACGCGCAACACTCTGATTGAAATTCTTGAGAGTCGCGAGTCTAATCACCACTTTATCTTCATAATTATGTCAAAGAGAGCTGCACTAACACATGTTTGTTCCAAGTGCCAGAGAGACAACGATAATATCCTCCGTTTATTATTTTGGGTGCGACTTCAAAGCCCACGAATGAACCAAGGTACTTAAAATCAAATATTAACTCGTTATTGAAATAGAAGCCCAATCAAATCCCTCTTAACACGCAAACTCGTCAATGGAACTTGAAACCACTTACTGCTCCTCGAATGGTTCATAACAATATCTCGGATGACTGATAGACTGCAGGGTAGGCCGGAGGGCTCCATTTGCTAGTTGCGTAACGGTAAGAGATGCGAAAACATGTATAATGTGTATATCGATAATTCGCTTTGATTCGCGTTAAGATTAAATACACCGCTTAGACTAACTTTTACTAGCAAATAAAGCTGCACTTGCGAGGCGCGCGGGATTTCAAAAGCGCTGTGATTGGAGCTTTTGCGGAAATGCGTTCCCGCGCCAGCTTGTAATCCCCCGCCAATACCGTCTTCACCATAAGGGTACACAGGGCCCGTGCCCAGGGCCCCCATTCTCAGGGGGCCCCGAAGGACCGACAATTTCTCTCACATAATTCGCTTTTTTTACTTTCCAAAAGGGCCCCAAATTCTTGTGTGCCCAAGGGCCCCAGCCTAGTTTAAGACGGCCCTGTCCGCCGCTTATCGATTTTTGCCTCTAATGATGGCAGCGGGAGTCGCCCGGCTATGAGTCAATTGGATATATGCTCTGTGTCATAAGGAGACACAAATTCTTTGAAGCCGTAAGTTTTTTAGGATTTTTACGTAAATCTATCGTGTCGGTGACGTAATGGTTATAATCAAACTATGTGAAATTATTCACTTTGCGCAACTTGATTCCAGATAATATAATACCGTCAATAATCATAATAATAGTTAAAACATATAGAACGCTTTATATATGCAACTGTTGATCATATCATCATTTGTGCCAGAAGCTAACGGTGAGGTTCTTAGTACATACCATATTATAGTAAGTTCCCTAATTATGTCATTGTAAATTACTCTATTTACTCTTCATTAAAGCATTCCTTACAATTTCTTTGATTATGTCCAACACAGGATATACTTTCAGTATACTTTCGTATATTCTTTTATCGTCATTTCTATTTAGTTTTTTGTTTTGTGTCGATAACTTGTTTAAGTACATCCCTAAAGCAGATCTACTGATCCCCAGCCAACTTACAATTCAACGAGTAGGCTTTCATTTATGTAACGTTCTCTTATCTCTCACCTTTTAAGAAGGACGCCGAAATTGAGAAAATGTAAGGCATTGGCTTCTTATTACGTAGCAGTTTATGTAGATGATTTTATGTAGAAGTAAATGACAATGAAATATTACAGTAATTGAGTCATGGGGAATCTTAATTTTTCATGAAGTACGGTTAGTACATACGATAGAATTTTAAAAATGGCGGCTACACTGGCACATGGCAAGCCTCTGGGTAAGTTATAAGGCAATGCGTTTACTATATTAGTGTCGTAATGGACATTGCCGTAAGATTGCGTTTGTGTTTTATAAAGCAAATTTTAAAAAGTTCACCGTCTGTTTCTCTATGATTTAGACCAATGTTGTGTAAAAGCTCTGGAAGACTGCAGCGATATTAAATAAATCATAATAAATAAATCAGAGGACAATCTTTACACAAATCGATCTAGTCCCAAAGTAAGCTCTGAAGGCTTGTGTTATGGGTACTAGACGACGATATAAATACTTATATAGAGAAATAAATACTTAAATACATAGGAAACATCCAAGACTCAGGAACAAACGTTCGTGCTCATCACACAAATATTTGCCCTTACCGGGGATCGAACCCGGGACGCTTGCGTCGGAGGCAGGGTCACTACCAACTAGGCTATCCGCGTCGGCTATATACATACATACATAGCATCACGCCCGAAATCCCTAATGGGGTGGGCAGAGCCACAAGACTACTTGTGGCCACGTTCGATTAATTAGTCCTAAGATGGTATGATCGTATGATGAACCGTATGGTGACAGGTGATCAGCCCATCGTCCATACAGATAGTCCACCATGTTGGAGAGGACCCGTCCCTTAGTCGACTTTTACGACATGCCAGGATGATAAGCATCTGCACGCATTCTATGCTATTTCATCACTCCCAGTGCAGCAGAGGAGGTCGGCTATATTGCCCTAATAAAAGGATAAAAAGAAGTCCTTATAGGATCACTTATCTGTCCGTCTGTCTGTCTGTCTCTCTGTCCGTCTGTCTGTGTGTCAAGACCTTTTTCTCAGGAACGCGTGGAGGTATCAAGTTGAAGTTATTAAGAAATACTTAAGTCTGCAATCTCTTGGAGTTGTGAAAAAATCAAACTTCTAAGTCACCGCAATCAAACGATACGGCCGTTTATACCACATACTTTTTTTAAACAAATTTAAACAAAATTGACCAAGATCATTGCACACAACGAAACATCAACTAAGTACTAAAACTATATTCGATCATGTGTGTTCTAAAAATTTAACTACAAACTTACCAATAAATCTAAATTGTTATTTAATATACAATATGTTACATCTTAAAACCAATAAAAATAACATCATGATCGGAATAAATAAAAACAGAATAATTACAAGTACTTACCTGTAATGATCAACCGATGCCACATCCATTTCGCCACCTATGTTTTTGCATGTTACTTTAGCGTCGTAGCTCTGTCCGCCGCACCATGAACACAACGAAAAATAAATGTATAAATTGCATGTGCAATATTTACTCACTTACCCACCTTTATTGTATTTTTTAATTTTAATTTACTATCACTGTACGTTTAAGTCTAAATTTTATCAAAAACATAAATGTTCTCATTTAAGTGAATTATGTAATTCTTATGAGAATAAACATCTTAACCTATAACCTATACTTTGATACTTTCAAACCAAAGTGAATCAAACTCTATAGGATACTTCCCGTTGACTTAGAATCATGAAATTTGCGAAGAAGCAATGTCTTAAAGCACAACTAAAGGAAAAGGTCCGAAAACCGTAAATTTGTAATTACATCACAAAAAAAAAATGTTAAACGGAATAACCTTTGCAAAGTCGTATCAACGACGATTGCACGGAGATAGGAGCTTGCGAAAGTAATTTTTTGTCTTATTTCATAGGTAGGTTGTAACTGGTTACCCCGTTGTAATAGCAATTTTTTTAATTTTTAGGGTTCTGTACGTACAAGGTACTGTTTCTTTTTCATAGGTAAGTACGGAACCCTCGGGGCGCGAGTCAGATATTTCGCAATTTTTTTGTTATAATTATTATAGACAAAGCTTAATAGTTTCTTTTTAACTATAGTTATATTCATTTTTTTTGTAATTAAAAGCAAATTCTTTGGTAAACGTGACGCTTTTGAAAGTCCGTAGCACAGAGTAATATAATTAAAGAGGTTTCAGTTGATTCGAGACTGTAAATTATTTAAGTGCGCTGCTCTGTGATACTGCCTGTAATAGGCAGGGTTAGCACGCTGTGTCAGTAAAATTTAACGAACTCAATTTTGCCCGCAATTTTTTTTCAAGATCAATCAATAGGTCTAAAAATCAAAGAACATGAACTTAAAAATGTATTCTTTTACGTTATACGAGACACTTTTTTCTGAGCAATATTTTAAAGGTAGCAATTTGTCAATAAGGGAATGAAGAAAACACAAAAGCTTTTTATAAATACTCGCGGTATTTTCCATAAAAACTTTATCACCCCTTTAGGGATGGAATTTCAAAAAATCCCTCCTAAGTGCACCTCTAGGGTACTCAAGGAATGTCTCCTCCAAATTTCAAAGCTCTAGGACCACCCGTTTAGGCTGTGCGTTGTCTATAAGTGAGTCACGGTACTCTTTTATAGTATTGATTTATGATTTATTATGACCTAACTCTGAAATTTTTAATAACGAATACATTTAGCACCAATAAACGTACCATCCCACTAGAATTAAAACGAAAAAATCGGCTGCCAACCCTGGTCTATCAGCACCGTAGGTAATCGAATTATGTAGTATCATACGATACCACGGGCCATGAGGCACCGTCAAAGCGACGCGTAATGGATTTACGGACGACCAATCAAAGTCGCAATTTGTTCGTTTTAGAGATACGATTTTTTTTAAAGTTTCCGATGGAAATTAATGGCCCGTGATACTGCGAAGGCTTATCGATAACGTTACACATTTATGAATTGGATGGGTGACAGTTTTAGGCTTCGTTTCAACCAGAGCTGTGCGACTCCAAAAGGATTACTCCATTTTGAGAAAAACTGCATTCCTATTGGTGGATTTCTCCTCGCTTATCGCTTAGCTAGATTTCACAGCTTTTCAAGAAACGCAGGCTTAGTATTTAGTAATTTGACTTTGGGAGAAGCTTTATCCAACAGTTGGCGTATTTTGGCTACATCGATAAAGATTCAGATAATATTCTTGATGCTTTTGGTACCACCACCGATGATAATGTGGACATCGACAGAATTATTCTTCAAAGCGAAAGGATTCGTATTGATAAATCAGGGAAAAGTATACTTTTATAAGAAATTTAAAACTTTTTATTAAAATAAACATAAAATATACGTGAACCGAGAAACGTTGAATGAATGTTCCTAGGGATAGATATCAATGAATGATGCTGTAATTCTAAAATTTTAAAGAAATTAACAAACTGTCAACATTTCTTTCTTCAACGTATTTAGCAAAAATTAAAAATGCATTAATTGCTGAAGGTTCTATAGATAAATCTCAAATATAAATAGCAGGTAGCATTATATTACAGCCCTTTATTCATTGCACTGTACAACTGTGACCTATACAATAATAAATTATTTCTGTAGCTGTCACCAAAACATATTACATCATTATTCTGAGAACACATACGTAAGTATCTCCATAATATGTCATATATACCTTTAGAACCGCGACATTGTAACATCATAAACAAGATAATCATGTGACATAATGCAACAAAGATGTAATGCACTTCTTTTAAAGAAAGCCATAAAACTTTGAAAATTATTAAACGGAGCATTATTGTCTTGTTGTACAGAAATTTTGATGTGAAGACGTCTTTAAAAAGGCTCTCATGGTTACGAAAAATTTTGATCTGTCCTGTCTGTCCACATAAATTAAAAGATCTCTCCTTCTCCCTCTAAAAGGCTGGTTGTTAAAGAGGTGGAGAACGATGTCTGATGTACGAGGAAAGTCAGTAAGATTGGTTTATTTGTCGATCTTGCACAGCACAAATTTGTTATTGGTGCCTCATCTTCCTCGAACATTTCGATGAATTTTGCACGTTTGTAAATATCTAACGTTGGGTGCGTTAGATGTTTATCATAATTTGGCTCTCTGGGTGTGCACCCTTAGCGTTACCTCGGCATCTGGCACCAAAAAAATCTTTATAAAGGATTTATATGAAGAGGTAAAAGCGAATTCAAATATAGAATACGGAACGAGGCCGACTAGCACTCACTCACGTGGGAAACGTTCACTCGCTCATTCGCCCATTCATCCATTCGGTCGCGGTCGTCTCGTGAAAGCGAAAGTTCGTTATGAACGCACGCTTTGAGAATTTTGAGTGTGTTGAGTTCTATTATTCAAAATTGTCGAATTAATTATCTTAGAATTAAGAAAGAATATTGTTCAAAAAGTAGCAAGTATGACAACATAGCGAAGAAAATCATGAAGAATTCTGATGCACTGCTTTATCCCGTTTATGGGAAATTCAATCACTTTAGGATGGAAACCTTTCGTTGCCTGATTGTCCATAGGTTAAATGAAGTAAGTGGAAAGGATCATGTGATTCCTGAGCATACTCTCCAAAATACCCCTTATAAAATACCGAATGAACATCACCTTAGCTCATGTGGGGATTCTTAAAACTTCTTAAAACTCATATTTAATAATCATTATGTTATAAGTGACTTGCACGTTATATGAGTTGTGATTTCAAGCCAATTGCACCTAATGCTTATTTTGAATAATAGAGTCAATTAAATATCATGAAACGATTACTTAAATTAAAAACCAGTATATTTATGAGATGATCTTGTATACGCACAAGAATATTAAAGGTTTTAAGAAAGTGTCTGATGTCCATAATTTTAATACACGTAGTAAGAATAAGCTCCTTGTTCCTAAGTTTCGCCTTAAGAAAGTAAGTAAATCTTTTTTGGGGAACTGCATAAGATTCTACAACAAAGTTCCCATTGAAGCATGGGACTTGTCTGTTAATCCATTTAAACGGTACATTAAAGATTCGCTGCTTAAGAAAGGATATTATAGAGTTGAAGATTATTTAAATGATAAAGAAGCTTGGCCAGCTCTGAGGCCAAGAAACGCAACAGTGTAACCTCGTAGTGTCCGGGAGTCTGTATGTCGTTTCCTGGCGCTGTCTCCGTTTCCTATTGTGTCTCCTTAATAAACTGTTATTGACCTTTTCTTTTTGGCTTAATAGCCAATAATATTTGTATTATTAGGACATGAAATGTTATATTTCAGATTGTTTTTGATATTTGGAGACCTTACATCTCCATCTTTATACTTGACCATGGAGACTGTCTACATCTCCATGTAACCTAGATTAATCAATTTAGATGTTTTCTCTGTTTTAATATTATTCTTATTATTATGACCCTTAGAGACTTTATACATCTCTAATGCAATTAAATTCACTTGTTCAGACGCGGAGACTATACATCTCCCTTATTAGTTGTATACGATAATTAATTTGTGACCAATAGGTTTATTTGTTGAACTTTTTATGTTAGTTTTAGTTATATGTAATTTTAAAGTGGAAAAAAGACTTACTGCTGAGTTTCTTGCGGCGTTTCTTCTCAGCACATGTCACCTTTCGAAGCGCTGGTAGATTCAGACATGTAAAAGAGCCCGTGAGGCCTACTTGCAAAATAAATATTTTCATTTTCATTTTCATTTTCATTTTCAAACGCTTTAAAACGGTCTGTCTCAAACCGCATTAAAGATTCGCTTAGTGATGTCACGGAAGTTTTTTTTTTAGTGGCGAGTAAAAAATAATAACTGATTAGAGATTACATTGTGTGTTTGTTTATGTGTATTACTGCGCCAATAACGAACACTTCTCAACGATATGAATGCGGTTTTTACATCTATTAAATGAGTATTCAGAATTGCTTTATCCATTATTATAGAAAGTAAATTTTCAGGTGAAACCAGGCCGTGGTAATGATATGATATAAATGAAATATCCCGTGTCAAATACCGATTCCATCACTTACTGAGTTATCGGACACGAACATATAATTACCCACTTATCACGATGGAGCAACAGTGTAGCGTTTTTGTAGGGGATTTAATTGCTCTATATCATTTCCATAGTGTGAGTTCACACTACGGTCACGTGATATTTTTTTTTAAACAGGATAACCTTTTCATAAAACATTTCCTAAAGCCTACTCCCTGCCTATCCTGTCCTTACATTCCTTCTTTTTTTAGTATTATTATCCAGTTGCGAAAGTATGCATGTATGGTTTTGCGTAATCAAACACAACTTAACGTCAGAACTTATATGAATAAATATTGCTGTGTCGGTCGGTACTTTTATTTTAGGTAATCATTTAACTTAACATACAATCTTCATCCCAGAAATTTGAAAAGTTGCCGTGGTTATACGGACCACCAAGTGCTACGCGGAAAAAAACTAGCTGTTCTTATAACTTACTCCTGTACTGCACTGGGAGTGAAGAAATAGCATAGAATGCGTGCAGATGCTTATCATCCTGGCATGTCGTAAAAGTCGACTAACGGACGGGTCCTCTCCAACATAGTGGACTATCTGTATGGGCGATGGGCGGATCACCTGTCACCATACGGTTCATCATACCATCTTAGGACTAATTAATTCATCGAACGTGGCGACAAGTAGTCTTGTGGCTCTGCCCACCCCATTAGGGATTTCGGGCGTGATGCTATGTATGTATGATCTTATAAGTAACTAACTGTGGCAAACAATCGGGTTCACCTTTTGTAATTATTAATCAACTTTCTTTAGAAGTAAAGTTCTCTTCTCAAGAAAAAGAACAACAACAATATATTAAATACACGTGAAATTTAAACTTTACAAGTAAAACCTCCTAGAAAACGATTCACACGAACAGACAAAAGTTCCCAAGCTGAAGTTAACAATCCACCCGCTCGTTGCGCAAAGTTCCTAATAATTCACGTATGCACATAAACTTTGGTAAATTCTACCGCGGACTTATCAATGATTCTGTGAATTTCGTGAGGTAAAGATATATGTTCTTTATCAAGAGCAATCCACGCGGCAGGTTCACTCGTGTTTATTTTGAAATTTCCAAACAAACTTTGAACCCTCGTAAATCTAAGTTTCGTAGCTAATGCTTAGGCAACAAGTATTACATGAAGTTAATAGTTTTGGAGATTTTGTGAGACGTTTTCTTTTGCCATAGACAGGAAAATAGGCAGTGACCCCGATGGCAAGTGGTCACCAACAATAGATTATCAGCCGGTTATTCAGATGGCATCTGGCAGACAGCTAGAAATCACTGAATGATAGCACAGGACCAGGAAAAGTGGCGTGAAAATTAAGAAACTTAAGAGGCATGGGTGGATGTGGGCTGAATTGATTGATTGAAGCAATATACTTTAAAAGACGTCTATCATTCCATCAATATTTATGCACACGGTAATCAGGGTGGTTTTCAACCAGAATGCAAAGAAAGTTTCGATGAGCTATACAATCCACTAAGCGTACTGGGATAGAAAAATAAACCGATGTTATTTGGTATTTTTCCTAGCGCACTTATATTCCTCACTCATCAATGAGAACCAACTTAAGCGCTCGAAACGCCAGAAGAATCACACAAACAAGATCTTTCAATTCCTTATCTCTAATTCAGTTTAGCCGGAATTAAACAAAAACTAGCGTGTAACGTTATATTTTTCAATTACTTCCGAGTACAAATACATATAATTTCTTTGTCAACCGTTTTCTTTGCGTTGTGAACACACAACTAATCTTGTGTTTACATTGTTGTTATCAACATGAAATGCGCCGCTTATCAGTCGGTTTCTTTGACCTGGAATGAGCCTGCAAATTATAAACATTCTGTGGGACAGTCTAATGCAGTTGAGTCCAGATAAATAAATTATCGCAGTAACCACTCCGAACATAATTTTAAATCGACTAACGACTTTTGTAGTCCATATATGACCAAGATCGTAGACGCATAATCATGCGATCAAGGACCTTTTAAAATTGTTACCTTTTAATTTATTCGTTTGTGCGTTATCTGAACCTGACTAAAGAGACTTCATAGTGTTCTCTATACTATATTCTATAGGGTTTCATATTCGATATTATAATTATTAGGACATGAAATATTTTTATTTCAAATTACTATTATTATTTTGATATTTGGAGACCTTACATCTCCTTCTTTATACTTGACCGTGGAGACTGTTTACATCTTCATTTAACCTAGATTAGGTAATCAATTTAGATGTTTCTTTATTTTAATTATTATTATGATGACCCTTAGAGGCTTTATACATCTCTAAGTAGCTTAACTTGTCCAGACGCGGAGACTATACATCTCCCTTATTAGTTATTTATTATAATTAATTTTTACCTATTAGGATTGTTTGCTGACCTTTTCATGTGTTAGTTTTAGTTAAAACTCAATTTTTTTTTCATTTTCATGTAGTTTATAAGTACTGACGGGTCAAGTTACGCTCACCGGTGAGTTTTTTGAACGAAGTATCATTTAACCTTTTCAACGCTAATGACGGATATATCCGTCCGAGCATACAGGGTTAAAGAGCCCTACATGGGTTTGACATAAAGTTGAAATTCGCGGACATGCTTAGCGTCGAAGAGAATAACACCTTTTTTTTGACGAACTGGAAATGCTTTATGCTCCGTCACCCCAGCCCCGGGTCAGGGCTTATATGGGGCGGTATGGCGGACTCACCCCAGGGGCATAACGTTTAAAACCACTCCGGCGTTTCCGTCTTGGCTGTTAAGTGGGATCGGTGAAGCATGCAACCACGACGCCCCCCAACCTGCGAAGAGCCACCGCCACTTCCCTTCCCCAAACCGGTAGAACTGTGCAATGGGCAAGATAATCACACCTTTTTTTTAACAGATTGGAAATGCGTTACGCATACCCCCACGCCTGGAGAAGCGCAGGGGTTATGTGGGACTCTCTTCCAAGGGGGAGGATGCCCACTAAAACCACTCCAGCGTTACCCTCTCTGTCGTTAACGGGGGCGCCGTGGGATCCCGAAGATTCGACCAAAATGACGCCCCCTAGCCACCCCGGTTTTACCAGGGGCCACCCGCGCCAAAGGAGAGAAGGACCCCCCCCCCCCCAAACGTGTAGAGCCGTGCAATGCAGGCAGGAGATAAGCGAATCACACCCTAGCTTAAGGTAAGCTGCAATGATGATGCGGATGATGCAATCTGAACAATTACGGTCACCGACCAGCACGAGCGCCGCTCGTCTGAGAGCATTAAACAGTCGTGTGCCTTCGTAATAACTAATTAGCCAACCTTCGCGTCGCAGTTGGTATATCAATTATATCACAAACCGCCATGTGATTTTAGACGTGTAAACTGGCTGAAGAGCCGGTTTTTTTATTAATAATAATATTATTATCATTTTGCCCGCAACTTTGTCCGGACGTTGTTTATTCCGGACGAAAGGTATCCTACGTTCCAGCTAAATTACATCGAAGTCGGTCCAGCGCTTTAGCCGTGAAATCGTAACAGACAGACAGACAGAGTTTCGCATTTATAATGTTAGTAAGTAATCCCGCTACAGATTCGCCCGCAGTTATTTTCCATACAAAGTTTGAGCCCTATTTAAGGGGTGGATTTTTCTAAAATCCTTTCTTAGCTGCTGTTTACAACGTAGAAGAAACAGACAAGCCGAATTTCATGTGGATATTATAGTTTCTGCGACTTTATAATTATTAGATTAGTAGTATTTCACTTTTATAATATCTACTAGCTGTGGGGGTTCGCATGGGGTTGGGGTGAAAAGTATTCTGTGTGTTATCCCAGACTATAATCTATCTCTGTGCTAAATTTCATCCAGTTCCGTTTAGCCGGTGTTGAGTAACACACATACATCCATCCAAACTATCACATTTATAATATCAGTAGGATTTAAAGTGTGAATTTTTTTAAAAGAGATAACCATATTGGTAAAACCCTAATCTATTAAAATGAATGACTTAATCAAATTGCAAACGAATTTTAACACTTCACAGTAATTTATTTTGCTAACTTACATCGAATCTTTTTAGTATTGAAGAAAAATTAACTAAACTAAGTACGCCACAACCTCCTTTCAGGGGTCAACTCCTCTGATCCACCAACGCAAAAATAGTCTAACTACCATCCCTTTCTCACCTTCGCGTCTACGTATACGAGCGTGAGAGAGGCAAAACAGAGTGGGAAACATAGAGTACATAGTGCAGTGGTCGTTCACCCATGCAGAGTTCATGGTAACATATATATAACTATACGTTGTATAATAAGGCAGTTGGTCACGAGTTTGTATTGTTCTTATGCGTTCGTTTTATAAGGTTTATAGCTTCATTTAAAATTGTATAGGTACTAGGATTTGTGTATGTTACTTTATATGTCGGAAAATATTGGGAAAATTTATAATTCTAAAGGGGAATATTATTACTTTATATTTAAGCAAGTACTTGTCTAACGTGTATGTATTAGTATGAATAAACCGTTACAACAAATCTGTATGTTTAAAGACACGTGGAATTTTGGCAGTTTAGTTTTTTTTTAATTAAAGGGTGAAAAGGTTCAAAGTTTGTATGAAATTGAAATTACCTTAGCCGATGAGGTGGGCACTAGGGTTTTTATAGCTCACTTTTTGATCGAACAGTGGCTTAACGGTGTCAATGTTGAACTTCGGAGCTTAGGTTAGGTCTAGTTGAAAGACATATAACTATTTAATATCTAATCAAATTCTTAAGTGACATTCCTGAATTTGGCCATAAGTCTGATAAATATTTCTGCCAAATTTTCCGATATCAGCCTATATGTATTTGATACGCTCTTGACTTAAAAATACTTCAACTAAAAAGAAAACAAAAGAACGCGAAAATAGTGCCCGATAAACGTTTAGCTTTTTTGCCAAATTGTAGCAGCCGTTGAGGGCATTCCCAGTCGTTTTTAGGGTTCCGTACCTCAAAAGGAAAAAACGAAACACTTATAGGATCACTCGTGTGCCTGTCTGTCTGCCTGTCCGTCTGTCACAGCCAATTTGCTCCGAAACTACATGACCGATCAAGTTGAAATTTGGTATACATATGTAAATCGGTGACCGTAACACGGACGCATGACGTAAGTATATGAATTTTAAACATGAAGGCCACTTTTGGGGGGTAGTTTAGTTAAAAAAAAGTTTCACAAACTATATCATGTGACATATCAAATGAAAGGGCTTATTGTGAGGATCTTTAATATGTTTTTTTCGGAATTTCAAGATAGACGGTTTGGAAGTTATTTAGGAAAATAGGCGAAAATTGACCATTCCCCCCCCTATTTCCCAAACTACTAGGCCTAATATTTTGATAAAAATACAAATAATAGTTCTTTACCTATAAATTACAGGAAAACCTATTAGAAGTCTATGGTATTTAAAGTAACATAGGAAACTTCAGATAATCATGTATGGAACGGAACCCTCTCCACGCGGGTTTAACTCGCACTTGTCCGGTTTTACACGCTAGGAACAGTGGGGTTACATTACAAGCTAGTTTATGTGCATTACCTACCATTTATCAATTGCATGGGCCCAATCCACCGTGCTTAGCCTTGCCGCCTTCCGTCCCACGAACGGAACCTCTTACTCCGGTGTTGGGCAATCCGATTGTTGGCTGGCCTACATCGCTATTGTTTTTCGATTTTACGGTAGGATTTTAGGTATATTGATAAATTCATAGATTTGCAGTGCCCGCGCCGGAATACTCGAGGGGTTACCGAAATTCGCAAAGCTGCAATTAGATGACGAATACGAATACGACGACGCGGTAAGTCTACTTGATAGTGACCCTGCCTCCGAAGCTAGCGGTCCCGGGTTGGATCCCCGGTAAGGGCAAATATTTGTGTGATGATCACGAATTGTTCCTGAGTCTTGGATGTTTCCTATGTATTTAAGAAGTTATTTATCTATATAAGTATGTGTATCGTTGTCTAGTACCCATAATACAAGCCTTTAGAGCTTAATTTAGGGACTAGATCAATTTGCGTAAAGATTATCCACAGATTTATTTATTTATAATATATTATTCATTATTCATTATTCATTATTCATTATTCATTATTCATTATTCATTATTTAATATTTATTAATTAGTGCTTATGCGAAAGCGGGAACGTGTGCACGTGAAATTTCATTATCCGCGTATTAACTTTTCCTGAGAAAACATGTCTCATTATGCCGTATTGCTCGTTTAAAGATACAAGAATAATTTAAAGAATACTAATAAAGTAAAAGGCGTAAAATTATTCGTAAGTACATTAAACAACAAAAAAAAAAAAACATTTTTTTCTCGAATATTCCCGATGTTAAAATTATTGATCGTAATTGATGTGAATTATTGCTACGCAAATACGGAGATTTTTTTACTTTTTTTTTTTAATTATGTTAAAATGTAACTAACTGATGTCATTGCGGTGAAAGTGCAACACGAACAACATTTTCACGACAATGCCGGCAACTTACAGTAAGACAGCTAAAGTTGCCGGCTATAAATTGCTCATGTAACTGCAATTTAAGGGTCCGTTGAATCAAAGTCAAAGTCATTCAGAGCTGGCAGCCCTAACTCACAACGTGTTGCCGTGATTTATTATATGCAAACATTACTTTCATACAAATTACATCGTGCGATTATGTCACAACAAACGACGTCTCTCTTTACTTCTTATTGTTTGTATGAGACTTTTTGCCGCAGGCCTGGGGGAGTAAGATCAAGAAGCTTGCGTAGGGTTGCTTCTTCAAACGAATAAATTTCACGTTATACTATAACACAACAAAAGCCTCTTTGGGTTCAGTACAAAAAATTGTTTAAGCACTTTTATTTGCAAACAAATTTGGGAACTAATAAATCAGATTTTGTTGTTCTTAATAAATAATCAAAGAATTACCTTAGAATTTCTTAAATAAAGCAAATGCTAAGCTAAAGAAAGATTCAGTTTCAGAAGTTTAAAAAACAAGAAAGAAGATAAGCCATATTTCGAAACGCTCTAAGTACGAAATATATTGAGTATAGCTTGGTGCTTTTTTATGGTTCTGTTATGTCCACAGAGCACAGCAAGATCTTATCGCCCTTAATTTTCGTTTGAAGCACATCGATGTAATTAAATATTTTACTCGTGAGTGCCAACCCTACGCACAGCTTTGAGAAACAGCTTCATATATTTACACAACATTACCTTTGGGATAGCGCTAAGTACATAATACTTAACTCTTAGAACATGCCTTTGTTTTGCCGTTTCTACAAAATACGTGTACCTACCTTCGC
This sequence comes from Tortricodes alternella, assembly GCA_947859335.1. Taxonomy (NCBI): domain Eukaryota; kingdom Metazoa; phylum Arthropoda; class Insecta; order Lepidoptera; family Tortricidae; genus Tortricodes; species Tortricodes alternella. Next base: position 8,209,548 of record OX401986.1, read on the forward strand.
GTTCGGATAAAATGCGAAGCAACGTAACAACATCATTGACATGGAAAAAACCTCGAATTAAAATTAATTACTTAACTCTTTTATTCAAACTCCAATCAATTTACTGGTGCACTCAGAAATGTCGGGTTGTAAAAGGATCCATCGATAAAATTACCCTACCAAATTTCAGTAAATTAATACATTGTAATGGCGACGCTTACATAGACGTTAAAATGGACGCTTACATGGGCGCTTACATGGTAGACCAGACAAATTTTTGAATTTAACGGCTTTGAACGGCTTGGAATGTGACAATCAAGTCACCGGGTTTTTTTTTACTAATTCGACCTTGCTGAGCACAATTTTGCCCCGTGTCAGACCAGTTTCCCCCCCTTCCCCCCATTTTTTTGAATATATGTCCCATGCCACGGTTTTTTTCCGTTTTAAACAAAAACAATTAGATCTAGGAGAAAACTCTTAATTACAAAAATAAGCTTCATTTAATTCCTTATCACGCCATATTCATATTTTTTTATAGATTTTATAGTTTTTGAGTATTATTTTCCCAAACTTCATAATAAAAATATTTATACCGTGTGGTAGGCAATTTAAGGTAGATTATTTTTGTGATCGACAGTTTTCTCTTAAATCTAATAGTTTTTGTTTAAAACGGAAAAACGGTGCCGAGGGACATGGTTTCCATAAAAAGGAACGAATCGAAACTAACCCCACCCCGTCAAAGTATTATGTAGCACAAATCTTAGTTTTGGCTGCCAACTGTGATATTAATTGAAACAAAAACAGTATTGAATCCAACCATCACAAAAGCTTGGTGGTTTCTCACACTTTCCAAAGTCACGTAACTATGAATTTTGCACCAGTTTTCTAAACAAGCCAGATAATTATGCTCTGAAAATTTAATATCTTCCACAAGCTGGCCACAACGCCAGGTGCTTCACAGAATACCTAATACCTAGGTATACTTTCGGACATTTTTAATCAAAAAACCACGAGTAGTTAAACCTAGCTAGCAAACTGCACGTGTAATGCAATAAAATAACTAAAAAGTATACTAAACTCAACTAAAATTTGTATCTTGATTTTTAAATTTTTAGTATACTTACAGTCTATAAGCTTATACCCAAAGATCTAATAACTATTCTGGGAACTGTCAAAGTTCTTAGACAACCAAAATACTTTATTCCAACGCAATAAGCTTTGACAGTCCACTGGAGTCCACAGAAAAGTAGGTAAACCAATATTTATGTCTACTTAGCAACAAATTCTAAATGTATTTTTAACGATGCCGTTAAAGGCTTGACGGCTACACTACACTGAACTGCTTTTAGAATACAATTCGGCAATGCTTACAGAACGTTGTCTGTTTCATATTGAACTTCAATACAATACTTACTTCCAGAAATCGAATGTTTGCTGACGTTTATGATGGCTGAAAATATTTATCTGTATTGTGTTTTAGATATGAATCATTTTAAGCATAGAAATAATCTTTAATCCTTTTCTGAAATCACGCTTGTGTATAGTGAGAATATTCGGTAAAAATTATGTGTCGTGCAACTATTTTATTGCAATTCCAAAATATTTACTTTGCAAGTAGGCTACACGGGCTCTTTCACATGTCCGAATCTACCAGCGCTTCGAAAAATGACATCTGAGAAGAAACGCCACAAGAAACTCAGCAGTAAGTCTTTTGTGCGACGTTTCTAGTACCATGGTCTCCACTCAAGAATCTAAACGTGTCAGGCCATCAGGTAGCTTACCTGGATTTTCTAAGCCTTTTCTTATACGGAACAGCTCATTATGTCATCGCCCAGCGCCAGAACTAATGTTAGCCGAACGGTATTCGTCAACTCTCCAGTAGCTGCTAGCCCATGGTGCAGTCAATGATGCCTATAGTGCCTTAAGCCAGTACACTCGGCCAGCTTCTACCGTTATAGTCCAGTCCTCGGACATTCCTGAAGAAGACGCTAAGCATTTGGGCGTATAAAGCATAACCGCAGCAAAACATATACATTTTTTTAACTATCATCAAAAACCCATGCAACTTCATAGAGTACATTTTTTGCACGCATTGAGTTTCATTTCATTTTCAGTTCATTTATTTGCCATAAATTGTATGTGTATACATAAAGGTGGTACAGCTATTTAGCATGCAATTATAATTCATACTGATTCAATACAATTTTACCCCATTGGGTGTAGCATAACATTATAGTAAAAAATAATAAATTGGTATCATTAAAATTTGAATTAAAGTAAAAAATTAAATAATTAATTAATTAAATATCTTTCTTATTATCAAGCATTATAATAACAATAAATGTAAATATTAAATTGAATAAAAATTAAATTTTATGTCATAAAATTCGTTCATAGTATAGGGACATTTATCTATGGGGTACTTTTTCAGCGACACGCGACATTTAGTAAGTGTCAGGGACTTCATTTCAAAAGGCAATGCATTATAGACTTTCATCACACTTGCTCGGAAAGGCTGTTATTATACGCAGGCGTACAGAGCAGCTGTAGCCTACTTACCTCCCAAGGGCAGTTATGGATTTTGTATGGGTTATAACTCCCGCTGACGGCGGGGCGAGCCGCAGCCGGCGGAGCTGCCCCGCGCTGATCGCAACGTACTTACAGTTTATGAACACCCACCTGATGGTAATTCACGATGTAAAATGGGAATAAAATTATTATATATACTTTTTTTTGTCTAATTTTTATTTCATTTCCTCGCAAATGTGATGAAAAACATTGTGTGTATCACGGGCAGTAAGGGGATAACAAACTCGAGTCATAAAAGCCCTCGCCTATCGGCGTCGGGCTTCTAACAGACTCTCGTTAGTTATCCCCTTCTTACGGCCCTAGATGCACAATGTACTATTAGCAGCGACATACCTGGGACATTTGCGGAACATTGCAGTTCTGCCAGCGGGAACTGTGACATCATGCGCATATAATGCATTCAGTCTGTCACTGCTAAAGCTGACTAAAGAAATTTTTTGCGGATATCGCCGCACGAGTTTGCACAGTTCTATAATATACAGAGCTGATAAAGTTGGCAGACCCAGTTCCTTAAATGATGCCCGACACGACTCCCGGCTAGATTTTATTCCATTCAGAATACGCAGACACTTCTTTTGCAGTCTGAACAAACGCTTTTGTCAGTCTGAGCAAACGCAAACGAGTTTGCCTTTTGAACACTTTAAAATCTATTTTGTGTTTCAGCTCAGAGCTCAGGGCTGTTAGAAGTAATGGGCATAGATAATTCTGGTAAACCTTGATTGGTATGATCAACATTTTGCTCAAGACAAACGGCATTATTGCGGATTTAATTCATCATCATCATTTCAGCCATAGGACATCCACTGCTCGGCCGGTTGGAAGCGGCCTGCAATCAGCGTTCCTGCGGTCTCTTTTAGTTCGCCTGTCCATCTTGTGTTTGGTCGTTCTACGCTGCGCTGCGCGGATAATTAGTTTGTGTTTTAAGTCACCTTTTAAAAGTTTAACATGAAGTAACAACGCTATACAAATATTAAAAAAACCGGTCATGTGCCAGTCGGACTTCCGTATGAAAAACAGATAGTAAATTGTAGGTACGGAACCCTAAAAACTAAAAAAAATGGCATTTAACAACCGGGTAACCATTTACAACCTACCTATGAAATAAAACAAAAAATAACTTTCGCAAGCTCCTATCTCCGTGCAATCGTCGAGTGTGATACGACTTTGCAAAGGTTATTTCATTTAAGCAATTTTTTTATGTGATGTAATTACAAATTTACTATTTATGCACTATTTCATTTACTTGTGTTTCACTGCTTCTTCCCAAATTTCATGATTCTAGGTCAACGGGAAGTACCCTAATAGGTTTTGATTCCCTTTGGATTCCCTTGATAATATCAAAAAATGTGGCATAAACGGTCGTATCTTTTCATTGCGTTGACTTAAAAGGTTGATTTTTCACAGCTCTAAGAGACTGCAGACCTGAGGATTTCATATTAATTTCAACTTGATACCTCCAGGCGTTCTTGAGAAAAAGGTCTTGACAGACAGACATACAGACAGGCAGACAGACAGACAGATGGACAAACGAGTGATCTTATAAGGGGTACGGAACCCTAAAAAGCGGTCAATATATTAAAAAAAGCCAGCTACATTTTTTCTGTTGCTAAAAAAACTAATTGGTGTCAGTTACAGCGGTAACAAGCCTGAATATATTATTTGCTTCCAGCTAGTAATACCATAGCAATAGAATCTCAAATTCTCGCTACATCTACTGTTACAACCTAATGAATTATGTATATATGAAGTACACATGCGAAGTCATAATAAATGTCCGGTTGTTCCGACCTTGCGTTCAATGGAAGTTTTTGTTACGCTTTTGTTATTTCATAATTATTTTAAACCTAATTAAAACTAGTTGCAAATGTGTTGCTACAAAAAGGTTAGATTGTTTGCAGCACTCTGTATCAAGTGAAAAAGATAATCTATGTTTTCATCTAGGTGTTATTATACGCAGGCGTATAGAGCAGCTATACCCGATTTAGCTCCTCTATACGCCCCGCCGTCAGCGGGAGTTATAACCCATACAAAATCCATAACTCCCTAGGGAGTTATGGGTTTTGTATGGTTTCGAACTCCCGCGGGCAGTTAAGTGCGCCAGGTCGGCGGAGCTGCTCGGGAGCCGCAGCCGGCGGGGCGCGCGAGCAGCAAGCCGGCGGAGCTGCCCCGCGCTGATCGCAACGTACGCTCAGTTTATGAACACTCACCTGATGGTAATTCACGATGTAAAATGGAAATAAAATTAATATATATATTTTTTTTGTCTAATTTTTATTTCATTTCCTCGCAAATGTGATGAAAAACATTGTGTGTATCACGGGCAGTAAGGGGATAACAAACTCGAGTCATAAAAGCCCTCGCCTATCGGCGTCGGGCTTCTAACAGACTCTCGTTAGTTATCCCCTTCTTATGGCCCTAGATGCACAATGTACTATTTATGAATTTTACCGGTGTCAGCAAAGGCAATGTGGGGTTTTTGACAAACTTTATATTCGTGGCTTCATTTTAAATTACACTCGTAAACTGATTTTTAATAGTGACGGTTATGGCTCTTAAATATTTATATCATTTTAATTCTGTTTTCGCTACTTCATTCTTGTTAAAATTTTCTATCTAATCTAGTGAGAGGTCAAACAAAAGAACTTGGTGAACGCATTTTATAAAAAACTAGTGGACCCGCCACCGCTTTTTCGCCCGTAAACTTTTTCACCCCTTTAGGGATGGAATTTCAAAAAATCGCTCCTGAGTGCCCTTTAGGGTACTCGAGGAATGTCTCCTCTAAATTTCAAACCTCTATGACCACCCGTTTAGGCTGTGCGTTGTCTTTAAGTGAGTCACGGTACTGTTTAACATGTATTGATTATTTGATTTCTAAAATTAATTTTTGCAACCACACTTACGAATATCCGTTACATACATGAATTAGTGTTAGTGACTACAGCTAAACCTTTCATGATCTATAATTAAGTTACAGTTTCATAACATAACATATTAACTTTCATATCATCACTAAATGTCGGGTCAAAATGCCAAAAGTTGCGCCCGCGCAATTTTTACTTTCACTTTCTAATTGTGCGGATTTACTTTTGTACGTGCACATTCGAAACCGCGACGAGACCATTTCGGGAGCGTGCGGCCTAGCATATTAGCTTTTATCGCGAACATAAATATTTAATAGCATGCTAGGCCCTCTGCAGATATAATAATAAATAAATAAATTGCGGGACAATCTGTACACAAATCGATCTAGTCCCAATGTAAGCTCTAAAGGCTTGTGTTATGAGTACTAGACGACGATATACATACTTATATAGATAAATAAATACTTAAATACATAGGAAACATCTAAGACTCAGGAATAAACATTCGTGCTCATCACACAAATATTTGCCCTTACCGGGGATCGAAACCGGGACGCTAGCTTCGTAGGCAGGGTCACTACCAACTAGAGTAACCGCGTCGTAAATGATAATCATTATAGAAGTCAAATTGGAATTATCTCCCGTTTTATTTCTGGAACCTGCAACTATATTCCCTTTTTACTTGTTTTTCTTAACCGACTTCGCGAAGTCAAATGCAGGGTATTGAGTTTAACAGTCTATATATAATATGTATGTATACGTATGTGACTACAAATTTTAATAAATGGTATCATGTAATTCGTGGGGAACATGCAAGTGTCATAGGCTTTTATATGAATTATAAGGGTGCGTTATACTAGGAGCAATTTTTTTATGCATTTCAACTTTTTATGCATTACGTCCTACGCACTAAGTCCGATCCGTATCCGATCCGAACCCGTGAAAATACAGTCCGGAATAGAACTATTTCTATGGTAGTTTACGCACTAGGTCCGGCTTCCGTGATCCGATTTCTTTCCGTCTTCCGTGAATATCTATTCCGGAGAAGATTATTGACAGACCAAAGCTGTTATAGTATTATTTGTATGAACGCTTGCGCAGTGCGTCCGAACCGTATCCGAACCCAATCCGAGCTGCGTACGAGCAGTGCGGCAGCGGGGCGGCGGGGTATGTGTCCGGGGGGCGCGGCAGGCATCCAGTTTAGTTCAAGGTGACAGTTACACCAGAGATCGGACTAGTGCGTAAGCAATATCCGAATTTTGGCCGATATTTCTAGATCCGTATTTTTCGGACTAGTGCGTAAGCAATATCGGAAATTAAGATCCGAAATTTCTAGATCCGTATTGTTCGGACTAGTGCGTAAGCAATATCGGAATTCGGTCCGAAATTTCTAGATCCGTATTGTTCCGACTAGTGTTCCCAAGGGAACAGGGATCACCAAATTTCACGCGGTTAAAGTCGCGTGCAATAGTACATTACTGAAGAGATCAGTACTTAAGCCATACTGGACGAGGACGATTTTAAATCCGAGCCTTAGGCGAGGATTTCTACGAACGAGTCCAGTATGGTACTTATTGGTCGAAGCTTGTATAGTGTTTTTCTCAAAATTGAAATAAATAACTAAAAAGACAAAATTATTTTTTTAAGTACAATGAGATAAACATAAGTACGTTTATTGTTCAACCTTTTTCATGACAAAAAGATCACCCTTTTATGCACTATTAAAAATAGGACATATTTTACAAGGAGTTCTGCTAAGTTCAAATTACAATGCCTGTTATGACCTTTGTATCCTACTTACTGGACACATTCATTCCGAATTCAAAACCTCTCTACTTACCGGAGACTTTTGATCATTGTCCGGTATTCTTAACTTTCGGGTGACTTTTTGAAGATGTAATGGAGATTTTACGTATCAATTTGAGAAAAAGCTATTAGCTTTTCAATATTTTGTATAAGTGGACGAACCTCTTATTAGTGTAAATATCATTCAAATGAATTTAAGTTGTAATGATGTTTAAAAGAGCTATTAAACAAGTTTCTCGGCTTTATTTGCGAAAACAAGTTTTTTCCGCGCGATACCACTGTAGCCATTCCGCCATAATGTACGTAACATACAGACAGACACAAGTATACAGTGTATAGAAGGATTAATCACGTAATTCCAGCTAAAACCAGCCACACTAAACATCAACATTCACCTTTGGGTACCAGGCGCACATAACTCGCCATGTACCTACGATGTTGTAACCAGAGCGCCAACTGCCACATTCGTTGCGAGAAACATTACGTCATGCACACAGCTGTTTATCGACCTACGGAAGTCGACCATATTTATCTTCCCTCGGAACTTTAAGGATAACCATGTAGGTCAAGTAAATAAAAAATACTGGCTGGGTCATGTTTTTTTTCCAGCGCTTTTCGTAAAGCGAATTCGACGTTTGAATGAATAAACGAACTCACCTCTGTCAAGCCGACGATCGATAACACACGTGCTACACCGCTCTGTTGCCGGCGAAAACCAAAACCAAAACACACACGATTACAATCCAACAATAATTCCAGTTAGTCTGAACGTCACTGAACAGTACACAAAGCGTCAATTTGCACTGAATTTGACAGCCGGCGTTTTCCCGGCTAAAATGAAGGAACTAAAAACAAAAATAAAAAACTAAAACGGAACAAAACAGGAACGCAGCACGGTTTCAGCGAGTGCCGAGCAGTTTTTGGTTCTGTAAGGATGTTAAAAACAGATTGAAGGTCGTAATTTTGAGTAAGTTGTAGCGTATTTATGGTTTTTCGCTGATTGGGAAGCGAAACAGCACAGATCGCCGCGATGGCGCAAGCAGTACTAAGCGAAAAAAACATAACTAAGCGGCCGAGAAGCGTTGGACGGGCGGGTGGCACGCGCGAAAGGAAACGCAACTGGAAAATTACTGTGCTCTCGCTTGTTCCCACGTGAGATTGGGTAGTTGTGTATCGTTTTTCCTTTTCCTGCTTATCAGTACGGTGCTGCGGGGTTTAGTAGAGCTATCAACTGAGTCATCGGTGTCTACTGAGTCCCCATGAAGCGCTGTGTCCATGTTAGCCAGATGATAACATGTGCAAACACCATGGTTGTTTGAATTCGTTGTTTAAATGTAAAATTGGCGTATGTTTCGGCTTTTTAGCATAACCCGGAGCTAAGCATATACTAATTAGTATAACGAATTGTTAAACAAGCTTTAATTTCGTAAGGATTGGTTCTCGGCACGCGTAAGAGACGAACAGCAGTCAGAAAAAGATTTTCGCAAGGAAAAAAAGATGTCTTGAATCAAGACAATATCGCCTTGGTCAAGACAATCCGTGATTTCCATATAACGGACATACAGTATGTAACAGGATGAACAGCAAACCTTCAAACTCGTTGATGGCTACGTTGAGACGAACACAATAACACACTGTTTGCTAGTATTCATCCGTTATTTTGGAAGAGAGAGAGGGTACATAAGGGGCATTTTTGGCGTCACTGCGCTCATAGTAAAAAAAAGCTATAGAGTTCACGAGAGAGTACAGAGTATTCACTTGTTATAAAATTTTTTACTATGAGCGCAGTGACGCAACATTTTTGTCTTTATATATAATTTGTGTCATAGTGTATTTGATAAAATATTTCAATTAGGTGTTGCGCGTTTGCACTCATATAAAAACAGGAGAATTATTAATCTTTAAAATCGCCGAAATTTTGGATAAAAATGCAATGTTGTGAATTTTTGGGCTACTGGGGAATAAAATATTAGTAAGAATAATATAAATAATTTTGATGAAAACTTAAACTATATTAAAAATTATGTTCTAAAACAATAAAATGCTGAAATTTCAATCGTGCAATCAAGCTGACCTTTTCTTAATTTTTAGGGCCAAAAAACCCCCTTATGGACCCTCATCCTTAATAAATTATCTCTAGTTTTAAAATCGGTTAACGCATTTTGTATCATCCTATCGTACCGACCGATAACTCACTGACAGATGTGTTAACACAGATTTTTTTATAAATTCCACTATTCCTCAAATCCCATCACATCTTCAACTATGACCGCGGTATATTATTAAGCGTGGATATTTCCCGGGTAAAAAAAGTATAATTCTAATTAGTCCGTCAGTTAGATTATCATAAAACATTGAACACGTATTTTTTGCTTTCTTAAATCAATCAAAATTGATTGAAATTAATGGTAAAAAGTGGGAAAATTCGTAACGTCATGCGGAACTTCAAAGCAAACGCTTCGTATTTTTTTGTTTAATTGACCAAAGAAAAAATACGTCTTCAATAGTTTTTGATAATGTACTTAAATGACCGACAAAATTGATTTTTTCAGGAAACTAGCCTATTGTGTAAGTGATGTAAATAACGCATTTTATATGTTTTAGAGTTTCAAACGCGTAAACAATAAGTAAATATCAGCACCAATGACATATTATAGAAAGACACGTTATATCCATACTCAACGCGTTTTAAAAACGTGTCTTCGATAATTTTCTTCTTTTTTCGTTTCTTTTCGGCCAGTGCAGCTTTAGGTGACATTTGACGCGGATATTACACATTAATTTGGAATATGGCGATCATGTATGAACAAAATAAATGCATTTTCGTACGTCTATTTACGTTGAATGTACCTACAAATGAAATAAAGCATCAGTTCTTCCTTTAATTATTTTTGTAGTATTAGGAACCGCCATTTGGCTCAAAAACGGCTTTTTTGAGAACATTGTCAATAGAGCACGACATGTGTTACTCGGCCAAAAGTCCGCGCGTGACTAATTGAAAGCAACCCAATTGGGTTGCTTTCTGGGTTTAAATTTTGAGCTTGAAAGACGCATCTTTGGTTTGTTAATACCATTGATCAGCACTGACATCCATTATCTTGATGCCTGAAATGTCACTTTTGTTTTTCTCTACATAGGTAGGTAATAACAAATAAGGTCGGTAAACAATAATAACGAAATCGACACTATTCTATCAATTTGACGTCTTCATAATAGAAAAACAGGGTACCATTAATAATCCAATTATTATTATTTTTGTAGGTTTATTATAAAAATATTCTGATGTTATAAAGATATGTACCATTACCTTTCTTCTCATCCAATAAAATAAAATGTATGCCTTTCGTCGTGTTACATACTGTATATTTTCTTGAACCAAGAATATATTCTTATATGAAGTAATTGGTTTTTTAGGCTCACGATATTACTCTCAGGTTAAGTAAATATATTATTACATTTAAACAATATTTCCAAGAATAATCATATTATTGAATCAAAATATATATTTTTCCTTTCGTAAGGTGCCTTGGTTAGATTTTCAACTTTGTTCGGTTCTGTTTATCCGAGTTAAGATACTTAATGAAAATGACAATGAAAATACTTTGAAAGTAAGCAACACGGGTTCTTTCTTGTGTCTGACTCTACCAGCGATTCAAAGGTTGACATCTGCTGAGAAGAAGCGCCGCAAGAAACTCAGCAGTTAAGTCTTTTTTCAACAAAATCATAACAATTTAATGGTACAAACACACTTAACCTAAAACATAAAGTACAACAGATAAACCTAATGGGCACAAATTAATTATAAGTAATAAGCAATAAGGGAGATGTAGTAATAGAGTCTTGAGATCAGGGTCTCCGAACTAGCAATAATTAATAATAAAGATATGTATAGGATCTCCACGTCAAAAGCTTAATATAAAAGTCACATCACAAGGATTATAATATGAGGGCCAAATTCAGAAAGGCCACTAAAATTGATCTTTAATTAAAATGACGTTTCAGTGACGTTTCTGTATAGGTTGACAAGTAGTTGAGGGACAATTAACTATTCAATATCTAATCAAAGGCTTAAGTGGCGTTTCTGAATTCGGCCATGAGTGTCTTAGAGATGTTTACAGTCTGTAAAGATCAAAATAATAAAAAATAGTATTTAAAAAACATGCGCATAGATTAATCCAGGTAAAATAGAGACGTAGAATTTCCACAGTCAAGTATACAAAGATGGAAATGTAAACAGTCTTCAAAATAAAACTACTTATATGTATAACATTTCATCAATACATATAAAACAGTACCGTGACTCACTTATAGTCAACGCACAGCCTAAACGGGTGGTCCTAGAGGTTTGAAATTTGTAGGAGACATTTCTCGAGTACCCTAGAAGTGCACTTACGAGAGATTGTTTGAAATTCCATCCCAAAAGGGGTGAAAAGGTGTGATAAAGTTTGTATGGGAAATACCGCTGGCGAAGCTGTGGCGGGTCCACTAGTATCTTAATAAAAATTATGCTAATCGGTTAGTGTAAGTTTAAGTCATAACAAATGTGTCGGTTAGTGTAAGTTTAAGTCATAACGTTAAAGTCTCTTTTTCTATAAGAGTTAAACCCAAACGCGTTCCGCACGCTTTTCTTGTGGTGAAAACTTACATGTACAGCGCCTCAAATCGGGAACGCTAAGTGATGTTGTCGCGACTCGTAAGCGAGATTTCTCATCCCACTCTTCCACACGACGCGTAATGCTTAAGAGTGAGATGAGAAATCTCGCTCGCGAATCGCTACAGAATCACTTAGCGTTCCCGAATAGATGAGCAGATTGACCAACTGATTCGTGAACGTGACAATCCTTATTTTTAGCAGAGGTTATTCAAGGCCTTTCTTTTTCTTCATAGCAAAATTATTTACGTATTATTGACGTGACTTAGATCTCAAGTTTAAAACAAGTAAGTATATTACGTTTACTAGGAGTACCTGGTTGATTGATAATATTAAAGTACTTGCTTCTTTCCGTGACTTTGTACGCGTGGAATTCGGTTATAGTTATTCCCTCGAGAACTTTTGTAACCGGGATAAAAAGTAAATATATTCCAGGACCTAAGGCAGTCGCGGATATAGGGTGGAAGACAAATGCCCCCCTAAGAGCGTCGGTTGCCTAATGGCTAAGGATGTCGACTCGTGATCGTGAGGTCCAGGTTCGAATCCAAGCGGTTGCCATGTACCAATAAGTTTTTCTAACTTATGTTCATTATCTGCGTTTGAATTGCGGTAACCGATGCTCTTCCCGTAAGGGTCTGAGCACACGCTGGAAAGGGCCGCTAGCGGACCACCCCTGCCGAGGCCAGCACTAGCCAAACCGAAGGGCTGCCACAATAGATCAGCAATGGTCAAAGCGGCACATGTATGGCCAAATTAACCTCCAATAATAATATAATGCCCCCCTGAGTTACGACCAAAGGCACCTTTTTTGACTAATTTTGACGGATTAGAACAAATTTTCTAGAAGATATATAAAAACCAAGCACCAAGATAACTGTGTTCGATGGGCGGGGCGCACCTCCGACACGTATCGGCTGGAATGTGGGGTGAGGCAAGGGGGATTGACGTCACCAAAACTCTTCAGCCTGTACGTGAACGAGCTGATCGCTGGGCTCAGCAGCATGCATGCGGGATGTTCCATAGATGGCCAGATGGTCAATAACATCAGCTATGCGGACGACATGGTGCTGCTGAGTCCATCGGTTTGTGCACTTCGGGATCTGCTGCGCGTCTGCGAATCATACGCCGAAGAGCACGGGCTCAAATATAATTGCAAAAAGAGCGAGGTAATAGTGTTCGCAGAGCGCGGCACCTCGCCCTGCTACGTGCCATCCATACGACTGTATGGCCAGGATTTAAATAGGGTGCACCAGTTTCAGTACCTGGGTCATGTGGTCACTAGTGACTTGAAGGACGATTGTGACATGGAGAGCGAGCGTAGGGCGCTGGCGGTACGGGGCAACATGCTGGCCCGCAGGTTCGTGCATTGTACAGATGATGTGAAGATCACTTTATTCAAGTCTTTCTGTCAATCATTTTACACCGGCGGCCTGTGGGTTGGCTATACCCAAAGGGCCATTAACGCCCTACGTGTACAATATAATAATATATTCAGAGTGTTGTTGGGTCTACCTACATTCTGCAGCGCATCAGCCATGTTTGCTGAAAATCGCGTAGATGGTTTTCACGCTACAATGCGTAAGAAAATAGTGTCCATCAGAAGCAGAATACAGAGTAGTTCCAACAACATCCTCAGGGTGTTGGCTGACCGACCTGACAGCTTTCTGCAAGGGCGCTGGGCTGCAGCCTTAATAAACCCACATGCGGACTTAGTTTATTTTATTAATTAATTTAGTCATTCTGTAATTTTAATATTTTATCTTAATTATTGTAATTTGTATTTTTATTGAATTGTGCTTCTTATGCTATAATAGTGGATCTTTGTTATCTGAAAAATAAATATATAATAATAATAATAATAAAATGACACAGAATTGCTCCCCGTTAAACGAAGTCCTGTACCGCGCCTAATTTAAGTTAACTGTATACCACTTTTCACGGCAATGGACTTCCGTTCTTCTGCTACGGAGCTGAGGGGGAAAACACACACACACACACACACACACACACAAACACACACACAAACTACGCATTTATAACATTCTAGTAGGAAGAATACTTACGCAAAATAATCCCTCAATTTAATGCATCACGCTTAGCACTACTCGTCTAAATTACGCAAGCGTGCAAACCTACATAACAGGTAATTCAAAATATTCTTTATTGAAATTGCGATAATTGGAGGACATAGAAATAATTTGTCTGTGGTAACCTAGCCTTGTACATTCACTAGCCTATGACTAGATTCTTACAAACTTAGTACAACAGCTGTTCATGTCGCTGCTGACAAGAGAAAAACGTGAATTTAGTATGCGGTGGTTTTAGTACCAAATTTTACCACCTGAAAATATAATATTGTGGATTGATAATGAGGTTATATGAAAAAGGAAAGGTACGAATTGATTATACGTTAGAATTTGCTTCTTTGTTTCGTAACTTTAAGGTCAAAATTATATAACGGGCAAGTATTTTTCATTTGTAGAGTAGTTTATTTTTAATTCTAATTTTAGATTTATATTTAATTCAGCGATTTCTTTTTTATTGTTATGTTGATTTAATAAATAAAATCATATACTAAATTATATCAATATTTCTATAGTAAACCTAGTCGTTCTAGAATAGTGTTAGCATCGACCAGCACCACATTGAATTGAAGTCATCCTAGCATGCGCAGTCCCCAATCCGCACTAAGCCTGTACAGGAGCGAAATCTAACAAATATTATTTGTAAGAGAAAGTAAATCAAAACATACCAACCATAAATTATATATCGTGTAGGGTCAAGGCGGCAACAGTGGGTCACTTTTTTTTCGAGCGATGTCACGTGATTTGGACGAGTGTTGGAAAGATGCAAAAGGATTAGTATTATAGTGTAACTAATATATATTGAATATTTTAATCGATTTAGTACAACAGGGTAATATTTTGGAAAATAAACAGTATTTAACAATAAAACTTATTTGAGCCAGTGTGTACTGGGGGTGGCATACAGTGAATCGGCCCTCAGTTCACAGTGAATCAGGCAAGTTCACAGTGAATCATCTATAAATATTACCCAAATAATAATGCAATTTTCGGCTTTTTATCAGTTTTTATTTATTGAATTAACCAAATAATAAATGTAACATTAAATAAAAATAATATTTTGTCTTAAAATTAATAATCAAATTACTTAAATTTAAAAACATTAGACTCTTTTCTCTTACTCATCCCAATTTTTTTTTAAAGCGTTTTTCATGTCGTCAACTGTGTGTTTCCCTATTTTACGGGGCCTTGCTGGACGAGCCATCCTGAAAGGGAAAATTAACGAAAATTATTACATCGTGTAAAATCTTCTAAACGAATGTCCGAGCAATTATTAACAGTAGGTACCTACAGTACACAGTCACCATAGTGTATCATGGACCACTGTGTACTCAAGCGATTTGAGCCACTGTGTACAAAACCGCCATTTTGGATATAACTTATACCACGCATGATAGTTTTGCTTAAATCGAAGTGCAGTATACGTCAAAATGACCTCAATTAAGTTTATTTCTCAGCAAAATTATTAATCCATTGGTAAAAAAAAATGTTCGTGAAAAAATAGAAAGTACACCTTACCTTAAAATTCACTTTTTCCTTCGTCAAAACAAAAAAACATTAATTACACGGGTTCGTTACATAGCTGACGCAAGCGAACTGGTTGTAAACTGTATCTATCGGGAGACCTTCCGAAGAGTGAGAAAGGAAGAAAGCTATCTATAATATTTTTGACACAACGGCTAGTGCGCCACTGTTGTCGCTATAGCCACTGTTGCCGCCTTCACCCTATGTGTTTTAAAAAATCGAATTTCTAGAGCGACAATTTTTTTATAATCCTTTTTAAATTTGCTCAATGTAGCCAGTGGTTAATGCAAAATAAAGCGTAAATTGAAAATTCTGCTTAATATTTTAAGTAAATTTTATTCGGTACGATAATTAAGTAGGTATATAATTAACACCATCCACCATTATCACTAACACCCTAACAGATGCTGCTATCATGACTTCTGAATGTAACAAGCGTAAAAAAGGCGGTTATATAATGGGTTGGAATAAATATGTTGCTGAAGCTCACAGAGAGGCCAGGTTACATTTTCGGGTATGGCAGCTTGCTGATAAACCCAAACATGGTAAAGTTTATGAAGAAATGTTTAATGCAAAGAAGGTCTTCAAGTCGAAGTTAAAGTGGTGCCAGGACAGACAGGAACAGTTTAAGATGGATAAACTTGCTCTGGCTCATAATAACAAGAGATTTGGAGACTTTTGGAAGGGAACTAGATGCATGAACGTGAAGCCTGGCCTGCCGGTGAGTGTGGAGGATAAGTCTGAGCACGGAGAGATTGCGGAGTTATTTAAGGAACATTTCACTGTCAAGTCACTGTTAGATGTGCGGTCTCCTCCTGAGTCAGTGATTGATGCTGGGGCCGCCGGGGGCGGGCGAGTTACTTACTTTACAGCTAAAGAAATCAAGTTAATCATTAAAAAAATGCAGAGAGGTAGGTCGCCTGGTCATGATGGTCTCAGCATCGAGCACTTTAGGTACGCCGGGGTACACCTACCTCGTGTTCTATGTATGTTTTTTAATCTTTGTCTGTGCCATTCTTACCTTCCAGAAGCACTTATGAGGACGATTGTTGTACCAGTGGTTAAGAATA
Organism: Tortricodes alternella; assembly: GCA_947859335.1. NCBI lineage: Eukaryota > Metazoa > Arthropoda > Insecta > Lepidoptera > Tortricidae > Tortricodes > Tortricodes alternella. The sequence goes on from OX401986.1 coordinate 8,226,112, forward strand.
GAACAGGTGACTTATCTAACAGGACGAACTATCGGCCTATTTCACTTGCCACCACCACCGCCAAGATACTTGACAGTATGTTGGACACATTGCTTGAAAGGCACCTACAACTACACGATGCTCAATTTGGGTTTAGGTCCGGGTTGTCCACAGAGAGTGCGATACTGTGTCTCAAACATACTGTCAGGTATTACACAGACAGAAAAACCCCTGTTTATGCCTGCTTTCTCGACTTGTCGAAAGCATTTGACAGAGTCAACTATGACTTGCTGTGGCATAAGCTGGGGGAGACTGGTCTACCGGCGGAATGTGTGGCTGTCTTTAGGCACTGGTACAATAATCAGACAAATCAGGTAAGGTGGGCTAACACTCTGTCCAGCGAGTACAGGTTGGAATGTGGAGTTAGACAGGGTGGGATTACGTCTCCTAAGTTGTTTAACTTATACATCAACGAGCTGATAGGTGGGCTAAGCAGCATGCATGCAGGTTGTTACGTGGGAAGCACTTGTATTAATAACGTGAGCTATGCCGATGATATGGTGTTGCTTGGCCCATCTGTAGGCGCGCTTGAACAACTTCTGACTCTCTGTGAGGCGTATACCGCAGCCCATGGTCTAGTGTACAACCCAACGAAAAGCGAGGTCATGATATTTAAAGCAGGCAGAATCAAGCCGTACTATGTACCACCTATTGTGCTGAGCGGTACCCCATTGAAGGTTGTGGACAAGGTCAAGTACCTGGGTCATATAATTACCGGTGATATGAAGGATGATCTGGATATAGAAAGGGAGCGTAGGGCGCTAGCGGTTCGAAGTAATATGCTTGCCCGCAGGTTTGCTCGTTGTTCTAATGATGTGAAAGTGACGCTTTTTAAGGCATATAGTCAATCTTTCTACACGAGCAACCTGTGGGTTAAATATACGAAACGGGCCTATAGCGCCCTGCGCGTACAGTATAACAACGCCTTCCGAATGCTGATGGGACTGCCGAGGGGGTGCAGTGCATCAGGCATGCTCGCAGAAGCTCGAACGAACAGTTTCCAGGCCGTTATACGGAAAAAGATAGTCTCGTTATTGAGTCGAGTGCGAGCCAGCCCCAACAGCTTTCTGAAAGCGATTGCGGGCAGGTATGACTGTCCCATTTTGAATTTCTGGGTTGGTCAAATTAAGGGCGTAGCCCAATTTGTTATTTAAGTTAGGTTAATTTTAAAATTTGTATAATTTGGTAATTTTTAATTGAAATTGGCACTAACCTAGTTTTAAGCACTAACTAACATATATGGATGTGTATAGTCCGAAATAAAGAAATTTATTATTATTATTAATAAAATAAGCCAAATTAGCCACTCTGTTTCATTTTGATTTTACTTATGTACTTACATTAGATGTGAAGTGTGAAGAGAAAAAATATATATTGCCACCTAAAATGTAAAAAAACCGGGCAAGTGCGAGTTGGACTCGCGCACGAAGAGTTCCATACTTATTATCTATCAAAACGGCAAAAAAATCACGTTTGTTGTATAGGAGCCCTCTTAAATATTTGATTTATTTTAATTTAACTATTTATTTTTAAAGTGAATATATAACTAAATATTCTGTGTATATTTCATGCGTCTACCTGTTGGCGTTATCAATATCAAGCAAAAACGATTAAAAAAGTCACGTTTGCTGTATGGGAGCCCCTTTAAATATTTATTTTATTCTGTTTTTTAGTATTTGTTGTTATAGCGGCAATTGACATTATGAACCGTGATCGGTTCATGAGATACAGCCTGGTGACAGACGGACAGACAGACGGACGTACAGCGGAGTCTTAGTAATAGGGTCCCGTTTTACCCTTTGGGTACGCAACCCTAAAAACATAGTTATCTTTTTATGTATCATCTGTATAGTTAATTAAAATTAAATTTCATCTAGTAATGAAGTCAGAACAAGAGCGCCTGATCTTTTCATTATAGCAACAACTTATATAATGTTGTATTTGCCAAGAAAATGTTAAAGGTGACTTCACAAAGCAAAGTATTAGGTGCTCGTAGAAATACCCAACCCAATATCCAGTATGTAGCAAGTGACTATTAAATTACATCAAAAGTGAAATTGTTAAAGTAGCAAAACGATCACCATTCGCGTTGTTTGAGCCACGGTATATTGCATTCCTGACAACATCCAAAAAGGCAGCCGGCCCAATTATCCAGCCACCAATCACAGCCGAACAATGCGTGGACAAATATTCAGGCATTTCACCACCATTGTTATCCACTAGTTGTCCACGAAATTGACAACAGGATTTAAAAAGTACCTACCGCCAACATTCATCATAAGTTGGTTGCCGAGAATAGCATCTTGTTGGTTTGAAACATGTTGCTACATGCATTTCCTCTTATTTATATTTTGAAGATGTGTCGCCGACATTGACGCTCCTGAAGCGACTCTAACCACTTTTAAAAGTCACATGATTCGACCAATATAGCTCTTATTGTTATAACCGTAAAAACTTTGGCGAAAAACTATTTGAGTGGTTTAACGGATATTCGTATCATGCTGGGCCTATTCGACAATACTCTAAGTGACAACCATAGTAAGGCGTAAGTAGTAGTTGTAATTGTTTTTTTTAATTTATTTATAAAGCTTTACCTGATTCCACAATAATTAGAATAGATTAGTTAATTTAATTTTGATATTTACAAATTATATTACTACTCATGCAATTTCATCTCCTTCTAATGTGGACCCCCTTAGGGTAAAAGCCTCCCCCAAAGAATTCCATTTATCCCTATCTTTCGCAGTGTTCATCCAGTCTCTTCCTGCAACGGATACAATCTCGTCCTGCCACCGGGCGCACGGGCAACCTCTACTTTTCACGCCATGCGGTCCTTTCCATTTTGTGATGTTAATTGTCCATCTATTGTCCATATTTGAGACTTTGAGAGTAGTGTAGAGCATCCTTTACCTTGGTTATTTTTCGGATTTTTATGTGTTTTACTCTATCTGTCAGTTTTATATTTAAACAGCTCCTTTCCATTGCCCTCTGAGTTGTTTGTATTTTGTGTCTTGCCTTGTGATCATAAATCCACGTTTGGCACCCATAGGTAAGACAGGGTAAAATGTCTGTGTCTAAAATGATAAGTGATAGTCATACTATTTTATGTGCGCTTTGTTTTTAAGTTTTTTTTTTTCATAGTTAACTTCGCATAGTGACAGCGATGCTATTATGTATGACATGCCATTTTCGAATAGAAATGTGCGTTTATTCGGTAATATTCTAAGTGATATTGTAGCGACTTGCGAGCGAGATTCGCATCCCGCTCTTACGCATAACGCATCGTGCGGAAGAGTGGGATGTGAATCTCGCCCGCGAGACACTACAATATCACTTAGACGTTTCCCTAACAGAGGCGCTCGTTTTATATAAGACAAAAATACTTTCGTTTCTTTATAGCTATATTTAGTTTAAATAAAATGTATCAAGATTTTGTTATGTATGAAAAATTGAAATGAAAAAACATTACCTAATTAAAGTGTAATAAAATAAAATTGATAATTATTATTATTAACGGGATTAATTAGATATTATATAGTATTTTGGAGTATCGAATCCCCTGATCTGACATTCCATTTAGTAATTAACACTCTCACCGCCACACATATAAGATTTTTCTGGTACAGCAAGCCATGCGGTCCGCGCCATCATACCCACGCCGCTGTAGATGGCGTGCGTCACTCGAAAAGTTACGACCCGCCGGCGGCCCGCATGGCGGTGAGAGTGTTAAGATATTTTAGATTTTTAGACTATTATTTCGTACAGCGCTTTCATATTATATCCTAAAACAAAGTTAAACCCGGGCTAATCGAAGCTTTTAGATGAGTTAAGCTCGCGAGATCGAAAGCTGCGGTGAACTGGGAAATCGTGCTCAAATTGGGCTTCCTCGATTATTACTACAGGCCCCCAATTCTCGGTGCAACCGAGATAATGTCGATTGCGAGATTAAACGTCAGATTCATACAGTTGTGTCAAACGACTGTATGCACTGACGTATAATCTCGATTGTGAGATTATCTCGAATACACCGAGAATTGGGGTCCAGATGTAATGCATAATTCGTTTCCATCGTGTTTTATTGTAAAAGTTCGTATTATCGTGCTCTCTTAATTAGCTTCAGCAAGTCGCCAATTCTCGGTGCATTCGAGATAATCTCACAATCGAGATTAAACGTTAGTGCATACAGTCATTTGACACAACTGTATGAATCTGACGTTTAATCTCGCAATCGACATTATCTCGAGTGCATCGAGAATTGGGGGCCAGTACCCATCATACCATGCTGTCATTTTTCATTTTGACATTTGACACTAAAAAGTTTCATGTTAATGAAAATAAACATGTCACTTATTTAATACAATAATTAATTGACACTTCGGGTCCCGTCGTCTTCCGATTGAGATCCGAGTTTTACCGATGGAAACATATTATTCACTTTATCTGTGTTATGTGCAGTGGGTAGCTGAGTGGTCGGACGTGCGCCTAATGGGTCGCCGGTTCGAATCCCGGCTCGGACTTTTAATTTTTTGATAATCATGTGCGGAATTAAATTTTATTACTACTAGTTAAAACTTTCGTGAGACATTTTTAAGACTAGTAATAAACTCGGCTTTACTCACGAATTATTGTCAGAAATGGTCCGACATGTTTCGGACTCGTATAAAGTCCTTCTTCAGAGGTTGAGTGTGATCGCGGTCAAAGCAACTGAGCGGAGCTGAGGGCGCGGGGGCGGCGGGGGGTGACACCGACGCTGTTGATGAACTCGGCTGCTGCGACTCGTAGTTAGTAGTGAACGGCAGTGAACATGCCGAGCTCACAGTGTCCACAGGAATGTCGACAGATCCACTATTCCGAATAGCTGGGACTACGGGCTTCCACGCTGATGGCTATACCCACGCAACATTCCGGTAAAAATTGGGGCGTCGTCCAAATTCAATCGCCTCGCGGATCTTGCGTTCCACGAAGCGCTTCTCCCTTACAAGCACCATGTCGGACCATTTCTGACAATAATTTGTGAGTAAAACCGTGTTTATTTCTAGAATTACTACTAGTACTACTTCTAGATGTACATCTAGGATTACTTCACTGAAAAGTGAAGGAAAATGCCGTTAGGCAACGCGCACGCAGCACGTGTTGGAATTCCACGATGCGTGTGAAGTCCCCAGTCCGCACGGGGTCCACGTGGGGCTACTGCTCAGTCGTTCTCACTATGAGAGATGCCCAGGACCCCAAAACCTCGGTTCATCTGAGATGAAGTCACACAAAGAACAGTGATTTTTCCTGGGTAAAATAATAATAATTCTAATTAGTCCGTCAGTTAGATTATCAAAAGATATTGAACGCGTATTATTTTCTTTATAAAATCAATCAAAATTGACAAAGATAACGCCCATCAAAGTTATGGAGTGGGGGGCTCATGACGTCACTTCATGGTGAAAAGTGTACCAAGGCCTGACGTCATGCGGAACTTTAACGCACTATATCTTCGTCTTTTTTTGTTTGATTGACAAAAGAAATAATACGTTTCCAATATTTTTTGATAATGTAAATGACGGACTAATAGAACTCTTCAGGAAACTAGCCTACTGTATGCACTGACGTTTAATCTCACTCTTAAACTAATTTTGCATGCACCAAGAATAGGGATCCAGCGGTGGTTTTTTTTTAAAATAAAAACTAGACGAATAAATTAACACGGTTTTTCAAATAACCATAATAAATATAGATAAATAACATACATACATACTTACATAAATAAATGCCGCTAGCGTGATGGAAACTTTTGAGCCAGGGGCGTTCCAAGGCGTTCGTTTTGGTGACGGTGTGTAAATAGTAGTTTATGCAACGGTTGCATAATGATAGGCCTTAAAACAGTAGGGCGGTTTTCATGAAACGAGCCGATAGGCGAGTTTCATAATAAGATCGCACGAGTGTTTTAAGGCCAAATTATGCAGAGTTGCATACATAACTTTATCTACACACATATTATAAATCCTCCATGATGGGTTCAGAAACAATATTTTCTGGCAACAAGTTATTTGTTGCAATCGTGGCTGCATATTTCCGATATCCGGCGCATTTTCACATCACACACACTCCGAGAAGACTACTATTCATATTTTCAACTAAAATGTAAATTACAAACAACTTTTTCTATTCAATTCAAAAACAAATTCTACTTTCGTTCAGCAAAACACCAACATAATGGCGGCAATTCGATCCTCCGTCAAAACCATTTTTTTTTTAAATCTTAGACAAACGAATGAAGTCTCTATTCTCATGTCACTCGAGATCAAATGTTGTGCAGTTTATATTAAAAAAACATACTGAATTGACGTTTCGTATCAATAACTGTTTTAATATCTATGGATACTAGAATAGAGACCCACTTGAGTTTTGACAGCTGTTCCAAATTTAATCTCATTTCTATACTAAAAACGATACGGGAATAACAACATTGCAGCACTCGTTTTACCTAATTGGTTGTCAAAATGGTGGTCATTTCCTACGATTTTTGATTACACTTTGGAGGTTTTATGATATGGGTGTAGATAAAATGTTTTTAGTTATTATTTTTTTATATGTCTGCTTGTTTATATCTGACGAAGCCTGTGACGGATTTTATCCTTGTTACTGTTTGACGAAGTATGTTGTGGATTAAATTAAGAATTATTTTTAATAATTTACCCATAACTAATTATAATTAGTGAATTATATGAATAGTCAGATTAAAACTTTCGTGAGACATTACTAAGACTAAAAATAAGCACGGCTTTACTCATGATTTATTGTCAGAAATAGTCCGACATGTTTCGAACTCATATGGAGTCCTTCTTCAGGGGTTGAGTGCGGTCGCGCTCATTGCAACCCACGCACTGCCGCCCTCCGCGCGGCGCGTTGCGCCCGAGCCGAAGGCGCGGGGGCAGCGGGGGGCTGCACCGGTGTTGCTGAAGCACCAGGCTGCGGCTCGTTGTTGGTGGTGAACGGTAGCAAAGCCGAACTCACAGTGTCCACAGGAATGTCAGCACATCCAGTATCCCGAATCGCTGGGACGACGGGCTTCCACGCTGGTGGCAATACCCACCCAATATCCCAGTTAAAATTTGGTCGTCGCCCAATTTCAATCGCCTCGCGGATTTTCGTCACTTAAAATAAAATCATAATAAAAAATAAACTAAAAATAATTCTAGACATAATCAAAAAGTCACAAAATATCACAAATATAAAATAAAAAGAATTTAAACATTCAGGAAATAAAAAGTATACAATGAAAATATAAAATAAAAACAAATGTCATAATAATAACTAACAACCTAAATAAAATAATAATGTAAAATTTCGCCTTCACTGTATTCTTTAACAGTAACATTTCCTTAAGTCTAGGGCCAAATTTTTAAAACAGAAACCTATAGGCAACCCTTAGCATCCATAGATGGAATCTCTACTGATTGTTTCTCAATTTTACGAGGTGCCTCCGTATCTAATCAGGGCGTGGCACAGTTCCAATCAGTAGCGGTTACTATGTTACCCACCCTTAAGGCTTATTCGGACTTTGTTAGTAATTTAGTCGAGTAGCGAGTGTTTGACTAACTCAACGTGCCTGAACCACAAAATTGTAATCGATTAGTTTAAGTAAGTTGATTTAGTAGGTTCGATCCGATGCGACGAGAAAATCTAGAAATGGAATAAAATACGTAGGATGTTCCATAAGTGATGCAATAGAAATAATGTAACAAGTTTGAACATGTATGACTGAGAGTGGTATTAGATAAGCAGAAGACTGTCAATGCTACCTGGTACACTAATGTTTGTTTGCCGCAAGTTATCCGCGAGCTGAAGAAACTGCGACCAAACTCGCGTCTGGGCAGTTGGCACTTGCACCATGATAACGCTCCTGCTCATCGAGCGACCATTACTCAGAAGTTCTTGAAGCAATCTGGGCTTACTGTGCTGGACCACCCTCCTTATAGCCCCGACCTCGCGCCATGTGATTTTAGTCTCTTCCCGCTGATCAAGAGCCAGTTGAAAGGACGACGATTTGCAACTGATGACGAATTAATACGTGCGTGGGATGAGGCCTGTGCCAGTGTCACAAAGGATCAGTGGAAGATTATGTTTAATACGTGGTTTGAACGCATGCATAAGTGTATTAACAGTGATGGTTCTTATTATGAAAAAGTTTAATAAATAGTTAGATTTTTGCAAGACTTATGGAACATCCTACGTATAATACCAATACCATTTTTAGGGTTCCGTACCTCAAAAGGGAAAAACGAAACCCTTATAGGACCACTCCTGCGTCTGTCTGTCCGTCTGTCACAGCCAATTTGCTCCGAAACTACTGGACCGATTGAGTTGAAATTTGGTATACATATGTAAGTCGGTGACCGCAACACGGACGCGTGACGTAAATATATGAATTTTAAACATGGGGGCCACTTTTGGGGGGTTAATCAGAAAATTAAAAAAAAAAGTTATGCAATCTATATTGTGTGACATATCAAATAAAAGGGCTTATTGTGAGGACTTTAAATATATTTTTTTCTGAATTTTAAGTAAAATAGTTTGGAAGTTATTTAGGAAAATTAGCGAAAATTGACCATTCCCCCCCCCTTATTTCCGAAACTACTGGGGTTAAAATTTTGAAAAAAATACAGAAAATAGTTCTTTACCTATAGATTACAGGAAAACCTATAAGAAGTCTATGGTATTTAAAGTAACCTAGTAAATTGCAGATAATCATGTACGGAACGGAACCCTCTCCACGCGAGTTTAACTCGCACTTGTCCGGTTTTTTCATATCAAAGTAATCCACGTATAATATTTAGGCGAAAGTTGTTCCCCATTTTTTTTCTCCTAATTTTTGCCTCACTTTCTATTTATTCAGAGCTTTGTCGCGTAAGTTTGGTTTCTGATTATGTTAATACACTAGCACTATGTTCGTAAGGTATGTTAACTCTTTCATCGCTCCGTAGCGCTACGTCCTACGCTTGTAGCGCGTGTAGCGTCTTCGCTGTGTAGTGAAAACTCGCTATGAACAGTGAACTCGGCTACTGGGACCTGCGCCTCTATTTGAGAACGCTAAATGATGTTGTAGCGACTCGCGAGCAAGATTTCTCATCCCACTCTTCCGCACGACGCGTTATGCGTAAGAGCGAGTGATCCTATAAAGGATCCTTTTTTCGTTTTGAGGTACGGAACCCTAAAAATGAACTATCAAACACGATTCAATAACACATTTACTAAAAAACGTCTATTCACGTTCATTTTGATTCATAAATAACCCTTACACACTACCGAGATACCCAAATTGAATACCTAGTTATTATAATAATCAAGCGTAACCACAGATTCAAAATCTCATCTCGACGCAAAAGGCCGGATACACATAAATCGCTCGGTCGTGCCACTGGCACATAAAGCCCTTGCTACACGAGCGCGTGACGACGCAACCGCAACGATGCGGCGTGCGGCGAGCCTTTACACTGACATTCGAAATTTAAAATGTGCGAAATGTAATGGAATTTTAAATGCAGGGATATTGTTCAGAATTTGTTGCTATTAAATTTGGTTGGGAAAAGCTGTTGGAATAATTGAAGGTATCCTTCTGTTTTTGGGCATTTTCAATAGACATTATTTCATCTGAGTACTGTACTATCAATGAATACGTAATAAGTTGATTTAGGCTGGGTTTTATAAAGAAACTCCATTAGTAAATGCGTTGGATTAAATTTAAGTAAATTAAGTACAAATTTTTGAAATTTCTGACTGATGTTTGATTCAACGGATGTTTATAAATCTGATTCTTTACTTTTTGTTGAGTGTATTTTAATATCACTTATTTATGATGCAATTTTAGTGTAAATGTCTATTAGTTTATTTGGGTAGGGTTTTTATGTCAATAACCTTTCTAGGCTTCGGTGATCATTTTCAAGGAAAGTGATCTAGCTGAAAAATATTTAAAATTCAGGTGGTTATACAGGTAACTAGTGGATCCGCCACAGCTTCGCCCGCGGTATTTTCCATATAATTTTTATCACCTCTTTTCAAACATTCCTCCTTAGTGCACCTCTAGGGTACTCGAGGAATGTCTCCTCCAAATTTCAAACCTCTAGGACCACCCGTTTAGGCTGTGCGTTGTCTATAAGTAAGTCACGGTACTGTTTTATATGTATTGGTGATAGAAAGATAAAGGTACAAAGTAGGATTTACAAAATAACGAAACTATTTTTTTATTAACCGACTGATCAGATGAATTGCATAATAATAAAAATAATATACCTTCATTATGACTAAGAGTTAAGCATAAATCCGAAGGGAGGTCGCAAAGTAGCCCAAATAAAACGCTTATACAGCAATAAAACAAGAAACTACAATAAGTGGGGAAGTTATCGCATTTTTCACTCAGACAAGCCGGAACAAAACCAAAACACACTTATTAATATAATAACAACGTTGTTCTCAAAGTCATAAGTGTTATTTTACAACGGCATCGAATAATTTGACCAGTCATAACAGAATACGTAAAAATGCAACTTGAGTTTATGATTTTTGATGTCTTAGGTTTGTTCCGAAAAGCAAGAAGACGTGAATTTTTAAGTTATGTTTGTGACTTACGATGTTATGGTTTTGTTTGATAGAATTTTTGATGTCAACTATTATATTTATAACTAAGAGAACGTGAACGCGCAAGTAATGTTTGAGAATTTAATTTAATTTTGTTTTCTAGCACGTTAAATTGGCATCATAATGCCATTTCCTTTATCGTTTCAGAAAATTGTGGGTTCAATAAAACGGAAAAGAAGGAAGGGGAGAGAGTGCTAAACCTGTTGATGAAAACTTTTGTAATTTATGACGGGGCATATTCAAGACCTAAATTCGGTTTCCTTTAGTACGACACGTCAGCGAAGCTTAATCGTTGGAATTGTCGAAGATGAAGTTAATGATAAAGTATTTTACTAACAAGTCTGCTATACCAGTGGCTCCGTGAGCTGTAGACCTCGCAACAAACTAAACTTTGCCGTTGAAAAACTGTTATCCCCATACATTGAACTAGGTCGCAGTCAGGTTACCAAAACCGCAAATAACTTTGTAATCGCAAAACCCCCATATCTCCGCCATTTTGAAATATTCGAAAAACTTAAAAAGAATCCATATTATTATTGAACCTGCTCACCTAATTTCAGGAGAATAGGTTGAGAAATGCGACTTGTAGAGGAGAACAAATGGACATCCGGACATGTTCTTATTCGTTCGCTTTGCTCGCTCGGTCGAAAAATTGATAATGAAATAAAATAATGAATACACACACATATCATCACGCCTGTCAGAGCCACAAGACTACTTTTGGCCACGTTCGATTAATTAATTAGTCCTAAGTTGGTATGATGAACCGTATGGTGACAGGTGATCAGCCCATCGCCCATACAGATAGTCCACCATGTTGGAGAGGACCCGTCCCGTAGTCGACTTTTACGACATGCCAGGATGATAAGCATCTGCACGCATTCTATGCTATTTCTTCACTCCCAGTGCAGCAGAGGAGGAATAATGAATACTAACTACTAATGGCCGGTTTTTACTTCTAAGTCGGCAGTCGTCACGGCAATCGGGTGCGTTCCGAATCGCGCTCACAGCGCCAGATCGCGCTCGCGCTCGTACCGATTTATCGGGTCGTGCATTCCCTGGTCGTACACTATTGACTCCCGCTACTTTTATAATGACCACTTGGGTATTTTTGTTTGTTTCTTCCAGTACAATTACCTCACATGCGAGAGCTGGCAGTGAATAGCGTTTTGGCAGTAAATTTAAAAAAAAAAAAAAATTACCTTTGTTTCCTTGAAAATTAGGAAATTTAATTCCGGAAATATATTTTTCACATGTAAATCTAGTTAATAAGCAGACTGAAATATTGATTGAAAAGCACTCAAGAACCGAATTAATTGCATAAAAATCCAGTGTTAAATTAAACCTGACCAAAACAAACACGAAGCTGCCACCATCACGGATTATATCCCTCTGCATACATTATGAAAGAACCGGTATTAAATTGAGAACTACCTTCATTTCTCTGTTGGGTTGCGGTGGCGCCTGTCCCTGCAATTTGTCAGGCGCAAACCTCGGACGCGGTCGCGCTCCCAGCAGGAAATTACGCCGTTATTCTGTCAGTGAGTGCTTGTGTCAAGCTATGGAAATAGAAACAATCTAACGGTAATGGAAACTGGAAACGATTGTTGAAATAACTCGCCAAATAAAATGTCTGCTGAAAAAGCAGCGAAGAAAAAGGGGCCTTCGGCCAGCAGTTTATTACACCACGGAATTTCAAAGGCTGTAAGATCAGATTAAACGACAAAGTTAGTTTTAAAAGGGGCAGAGATAAAACATATAATAAATATATTAACTAATCAGATGAGAAACCGATCTTTATCCGTTTAACTGGTTAAACATATATCATTCCCATATGAAATATATGTTTGCCACTTGAGCGCTGTCTGTCCTTGTTAATGTTTGTTTGATTTAATTTTAATGCATATATATGTATTACTTTACTGCTTAGCTTTTGCAACATTTAGTGTTTTTTTTGTTTGTCATAGTGAAATATGAAAAAATTAAAAAATTAAACAAACATTTATTGAGACAGACATGTTTACATTGATCGGTATCCGGTGGTCCCCAAACTAGGCTGAGCCTGTATCTTGGGACCCGGTGAGAGGGTTTACAACATGAAGCTTACTGGTTAACACTCATTATTAAGCTATATAAAAGATACTAAAAAAATAATATTAACTACATTACAATCTAAGTTTGTTTGTTTGAAGCTAAATTTCTCTCGCTAAATGTATGTGTGCGTGTGTGTGTGTGTGTGTGTGTGTGTGTGTGTGTGTGTGTGTGTGTGTCTGCGTGAGTGGATGTGTGTGTGAGCATGTGTGTTCGTGTTCGTGTGAAATACTCCTATGAACGTATAGTAAGAATATCTTCCGTTTCCGCATAAGACAGTGATGCCAGCGAGTTCTTAATGACGATCGTGACTGTGGAGGCCCTACAGTTCTTTATGTTAACGCGTTTGCATATATTTTATATATTTGCGATGCGATATATTTGTCACGTTCCGAGTGCTCCCAACGGAAGACCAGCGCTGGTAAGAGTCAGCACATACTGAGTTAGGAACAGTTTCACAACAAATGTCTATTCTTTATAAGATTTTCGTTGCGAATTGTTCATCAAACATGAAAACATGAAATTAAATTATTAGTAAATCGCGACAGATCCAATGAATTTTGCTACGTGAATGATAAAGTTCAAGTCTGAATCACGTACGGAGAATGAGCGGGAAAAAATAGCTCGCCACACCAAACATTTTACTCAACAAAGCTGACTCAGAATCTATTCCTAAACAAATCAACCGAGGCATAGGTACCACAACACGTTCCTACGTGCTTACAAATTTCCCCAAAAACATCCAGTGTGATTTTATTAGTCAGCTTTAAGGGGTGATTCAGCGGGTGACGATTTTCTATATTTGTCTGAGTAAAGAAACGTGAATGAAATGGCTGAGTCATCGCTGTACGGGGAATCCGTGACTCAGTAGGTTTACGTTTAGATTTTGTGGAACCTTCTTTCGTGAGAGCTTTCATGCAATATTTGACTGTGTTGAGAACAAAAATTCGGTTCTGTAAAATATCTTAGATTTTTTAGGGTTCCGCACCTCAAAAGGAGAAAACGGAACCCTTATAGGATAACTCGTGTGTCTGTCCATCTGTGGCAGCCAATTCGCTCCGAAAATACTGTTCCGATTGAGTTCAAAAATTTCAGATAATCATGTACAGAACGGAACCCTCTCATCGCGAGTTTAACTCGCAATTGTCCGGTTTTTTAAGATTCCTTACCTCATTAGGAAAAAAGGCACCCTTATAGGATCACTCTTGTGTCCGTCTGTCTGTCTGTCTGTCCGTCTGTCACAGCCAATTTGCTCCGGAACTACTGGGCCGATTGAGTTGAAGTTTGGTACACATTATTTAGGTCGGTGACCGCAACACGGACGTGTAACGTTAATAAATTAATTTAAAACATGGGGGCCATTATTGACGGGTAAATAAGAAAATTAAAAAAAAAATTGCATACTACAGCGTGTGACATATCAAATGAAAGGGCTCATTATAAGGATCTCAAGTTATCTTTTTTTATAATATAAAAATTAATTATTTAGGGCGTATACAGCTGACTAAAAACGGATTTTATGAGAATCCACCCCTAAGGGGGTGAAATTCAAGGTTTGTATAGGAAACACCAGAGGCGAAGACAGCTCCACAGGGCTGTAGTAAAAATATATTAACTACGTCGAGAAAGGACACTCATTTTAAATTGTTACAGGGAATTCTCGCTATATGATTACAGTGGCAACCCTTGAATATTTAATGAACTGAAATATCGCTAGTCGTGAGTCATGTGACGTAATTCCCTCGGAGGTGTTTAGGGCGGATGGGCGTGGTAGAAGTTAGGGCGGGTGCACACTGGAACGTTTCAAGTTATGAACACCTTTAGTGATAATAATTTAACAAATAAAAAACCGACTCCAAAACCCCTCTGAAAAGTAAGAAATAATAATTGGCTTTCGTAAGTCATTTACCTAGAAATGGGAGGTATATTTTTGGGTAAGTGACGTCATAAATTAAATATATCGAAGTCGGTAGCAAGTTGGTGGTAGGTGGTTGGTGGTGACTTGTCAAGTAAATGAACACAGTATGAGGGATGTATTAGAAAGTCCATTTATTCCATGTACCTATTACCTTATCAACTTGCCACCGACTTCGATATAATTAATTTATGACGTCACTTAACCAATAATATACCTCCGATTTCTAGGTAAATGACTAACGAAAGCCAATTATTATTTCTTACTATTAATTCTTGACATGTGTGCAATTTATAATGTAATATTATATTGAGAAATAAATAAATCTAATCTAATCTAATCTACTTTTCAGAGGGGTTTTGGAGTCGGTGTTTTTATTTGTTAAATTATTATTTTATTTTATACTTTTTAGTGCTTATCGTATAAAACACATTTATTACATCAAGCAACAACAGCATAATGCTAATTGCTCATCACCATTTACAAAATGTTGCTATCCACCCAGGGTGCAAGGGCATCAATCTTTGAGGAGTTCTCCTGGTTCTTCAAACCCAGTTCTATTTTACCACATGCATTTTCATGACCATAAATTCAACCTTATAAAGAAACTTAATCGCCAGCTGTGAAATACTTATCATTCAGGAGTTCCGGTGATCATCTATGGTCTTTTTCAACAGTTCCACTTCACCAAATAATGCTTTTGGAACGTAACTGCTTGAGTTATTACAGATTTTCTAAAATTACTAATATTTGAAGAGTTCCATCGATTCCTCATAGATCCTCTCATCACACCTCGACTTTGACTACAACGGGACTAAACTGGAAGTATACCCTACTGATTAAAAAATAGTAGTTTATGCAACGGTTGCATAATGATAGGCCTTAAAACACTAGTGCGGTTTTCATGAAACGAGCCGAGTTTCATAATAAGATCGCACGTGTGTTTTAAGGCCAAATTATGCAGAGTTGCATACATAACATTATCTACACACATATTATAAATCCTCCATGATGGGTTTAGAAACAATATTTTCTGGCAATAAGTTATTTGTTGCAATCGTGGCTGCATATTTCCGATATCCGGCGCATTTTCACATCACACACACTCCGAGAAGACTACTATTCATATTTTCAACTAAAATGTAAATTACAAACAACTTTTTCTATTCAATTCAACAACAATTCTACTTTCGTTCAGCAAAACACCAACATAATGGCGGCAATTCGATCCTCCGTCAAGACCATTTTTTTTTAAATCATAGACAAACGAATGAAGTCTCTATTCTCATGTCACTCGAGATCAAATGTTGTGCAGTTTATATTAAAAAAACATACTGAATTGACGTTTCGTATCAATAACTGTTTTAATATCTATGGATACTAGAATAGAGACCCACTTGAGTTTTGACAGCTGTTCCAAATTTAATCTCATTTCTATACTAAAAACGATACGGGAATAACATTGCAGCACTCGTTTTACCTAGTTGGTTGTCAAAATGGTGGTAATTTCCTACGGTTTTTGATTACACTATGGAGGTTTTATGATATGGGTGTAGATAAAGAATTTTCCAAATCGGATTGACAGAGTTCTGAAGTAACAAACATAAAAAAACATACAACCGAATTGAGAACCTCCTCTTTTTTTTTTTGAAGTCGGTTAAAAAGAAATCGTTAGCCGGTTACTCTGATCCGCGGTTGGTGTAAAATGAGCAATACACGGTGGTAGGTTTCGATTAGAGATGCAACGGAGTCGTTTGGCTGGATACCGGATATCCGACATGGTCATTGGCCGGATAGTTAGCATTTGATAGATAGCAAGCTTCACCTTGTAACAATGATTCCAAATTTTGGTATTTTACAAATTTGTATACATATAGAAGTGCTGCCAATGTATGCTCACGTCGAGCCCTTTCACTTGATACCTATTGGTACATGGATGTAAAAATATCAAGAAACAAAATGTTATCTAACATTCGGCATGTTGAATTTCAGATGACGTCATATACCTTTGTCCCCAGGCATTTTGCCTCAATCGGTTGTAACCCATTTGTTAGAACCGGTTGGTGTTAGCGATGATAGCCAACTTCTTCAGTGATTTGGCCTCTAGGTGGTAACTAATGGAATGATTACATATACATACATACTAGCGAAATTATAACCCTAATTTTTGCTTCGTTAACTTATTTATTACCAACATAACAAATATTGGTCATTTATACATTGTAATTGTTTAGGTAATCAGATGACACCCACATTTATGATTTAGTAAAGATATCGACATGTACAAGCCCTTCAGTAGAAAACCCGATGAGTCACTGCTCGCGCGCTGTCGTCCGACGTAAATTGGATGAGAAAATTACTTGCCGAAACGTTTGCTTTTTCACATACATCTGTCTAGTTAGCCAGGAAAAAATACTGAGGGAAATAACATATGAAAGGTTTTTTTACGTACAGAAAATCTTCGAGATATTTATAAAATAAGTGCTGCGCATACTTGTGTTAATGGTGCAACAAAATTGCATCATTATCTTGTTGACCGTGGAGACTGTCTACATTTCCATTTAACGTAGATTAATCAATTTAGATGTTTATTTGTTTTAGTTATTATTTTTATTACTATAACCCTTATGGCCAAATTCAGAAAGGCCACTCAAGTTGATCTTCAATAAAAGTGACGTTTTTGTATAGGATGACAACTAGTTGACGGCCCTTCAACTATTTAATCTCTAATCAAATGCTTATGTGGCGTTTCTGAATTCGGCCATTACAGGCTTTATACAACTCTAAGTCACTTAACTTGTCTCCTAAGTCACTACAGACGCTGAGACGATGCATCTCCCTTATTCGTTTTTTATTATAATTCATTTGTACCCATGAGGTTTTTTGTTACACATTTTATGTGTTCGTTTTTGTGTTCGCTGTTAGATAAAACTAATGTCAAGGTTGAAAAAAAATACAACCGAATTGAGTACCTCCTCCTTTTTTTTTGAAGTCGGTTAAAAAGACTTACTGCTGAGTTTCTTGCGGCGTGTCTTCTCAGCAGATGTCACCTTTCGAAGCGCTGGTAGATTCGGACATGTGAAAGAACCCTTGTGGCCTACTTGCAAAATAAATATTTTCATTTTCATTTATAAAAATTGCCGTGCGTCTCGTTAAAATTCAAAAATGGCTTGACCGATAGCTTAATACATAGGTGTTATAAAAACAAAAAAATAGGGATTAACTATAACAGAATTTCACGCGAATGTAGTCTTAGCTAACGTAGCTTAGCGCGTAGCTTTTGTTGGCGCTGAAAGTGTTAATATAAATTACTGCATATTCGGTCAGACTGATGTGTGTTACCTGTGTGGTGCCGGCTAAGAATAGCATCACCCCATCTCCTCCCGTGGGTGTCGTAAAAGGTGACAGAGGTACCAACCGAAGGATGGGCAGCAGCGTCCTTCGAGTACTATCATGTCCAACTGCGTTCGCCAACCCGCCTGCCGAGCGTGGCGACTATGGCAAATCCCCAATTTTTGGGGAAGGCCAATGTCCTGCAGACGTTTTACGGCTGATGAAGATGGTGATGGTGTGAAATGCATTTACATAATTAATATTCATATTGACGACGCGGTGAGCCTAGTTGGTAGTGACCCGGCCTCCGAAGCTAGCGTCCCGGGTTCGATCCCCGGTAAGGGCAAATGTTTGTGTGATGAGCACGAATGTTTGTTCCTGAGTCTTGGAGGTTTCCTATGTATTTAAGTATTTATTTTTCTATATAAGTATGTATATCGTCGTCTAGTACCCATAACACAAGCCTTTAGAGCTCACTTTGGGACTAGATCGATTTGTGTAAAGATTCCCTGATTTATTAATATTTCTGTTTTTAATAACTTACTATTCGATTCATATCAGGGCGTCTATACGGGAACATCTAAGTGATACTGCAGCGACCCGCGAGCGAGACTCGCATCTGGCTCTTACGCATCACGCATCGTGCGGAAGAGTGGGACGTGAAATCTCGCTCGCGAGTCGCTACTACATCACTTAGCGTTCCCGAATAGAGGCGCAGTTTCTTTTTGTGAATTCCAACCTGCAATTTCATGGGGCTTCAGGCTGAAAGATTGCTATTGATTGTTCTCCATGTGGAACTGAGGGTATGTGGAAATAACCTTAAATAAGGACGCATTAGAAAGACTTTGAAACATTCAGGAGCACTATGGGGATTTCTTGTAAAGTGGATTTCTCAAAATGGGGATATAGCAAAATGTGGAGTTCGCAAAACCGGGATTTCTCAAAACGGGGAGTTCGCGAAACGGGGACGTGTACAGTCAGGTAAAAAAATGTGTTGATTAAGTCGCAGGCTGAATCTAGTTAGAAATAAATTTATTTCGAAACATAACATTTAAACAAACACCAACTTTAAACTTAAAATATTTTTCTTATTAGAAAAAAAACTTTCTAAACTCTATTTATCTTTCAGTAGTGATTTCATGACAGCTATTTGTTTTAAAAAATTACCCAAAGATAATGTTCCCCGTTTCAATTCTTTTACAATCTTCTTGTACTGTCTGTCAAACCTAATTTCTCTAAATCTCCTTTTTTTGGAATGTATAAGGGCATTTTTTTTTGTTCTTGGTATTTTACTAAAATGGTCATTCGCGAATTGACAAAAACTAAATACGCGATTCGCCAAATATTATGGTACATGAAATACAAACAATCGTATTAGAGCTGATTATACTTTATATCCCCGTTTCGCGGACTCCCCATTTTGAGAAATCCCCGTTTTGAGAACTCCACATTTTGCGATATCCCCATTTTGAGAAATCCACTTTTCGAGAAATCCTATGGGGATTTCTCGAAAAGTGGAAAACACGGAATGCTTCACCGTCAGTTTCACACCTCGGCTCTTTATCATCTCCTATATCGGCAAAACAGTAATAGAAAATGCAAGAAATTCTAATGTTCACCGTGTTGCTTTCGTAACTTTATTAAAGTAAGGAATAACTATAAAGTTTGCTAGTTGACAAGTTAGCTAAAATCTCGTTTCACATTTACGACTTGGCTACGAAACAACGTAGAGGTGCTACGCCGTAGATGCAACAAGCTTAGAAGCTTCTCGAAGCGTTTTCTTTTCTGATTTATTGCGCTTCGTACACGTTTATATACTTTAAATTTATAGAAAATAAGCTACAATGTAACCTTTATAGTTACAAAAGTCGGATGTGGCTCAGGCAAGCCTACAAATGACGGTTACTACAATTTATTTATTAACCGCGATAACGATTTACAGGATGTAGTGCATAATTAGTTTCCATCGTGTTTTATCGAAAATATTCGTATTTATCGTGCTCTCTCAATTAGCTTCAGCAGGCCCCCAATTCTTGGCGCATTCGAGATAATCTAAAAATCGACATTAAACGTCAGTGCATACCAGTGGCGAAGCGTCAAATATTTCCTAAGGGAAACCGTACGGTGCGAGTCTGACGTTTAGTTAGAGTAACATGGACTTCACTGACAGCTACCCGTAGCTGCCTAGCTTGGTAAAACCGTCAGGAATCGGCTTGTAGGCAGGCTCCGCCACTGGTGCATACAGTCATTTGACACAACTGTATGAATCTGACGTTTAATCTTGCAATCGACATTATCTCGAAAACACCGAGAATTGGCGGCCCATTAGACATCATACCATGCTGTCATTTTCATTTTGACATTTGACAGTAAATAATAAAGTATCATATTAATGAATATAAACATGTCACTCCATTAATACAATAATTAATTGACACTGCGGGTCTCGTCGTATTCCGATTGAGATCCGAGTTTTACCGATGGAAACATATTATTCACTATACCTGTACACCCCTTAAATGTTAACCAATGTTCACCAATTTTTGATAAGTACCTAGTCAGTCAGAACAAAATCTAGGTCTATACGTTTTGATTTTTTCATTATAATCAATAAATTAAATTTCGGCGATTGTCTGACTTTGTTGATCTTTACTCAAAATTCTAAGAACGCATAGACCTAGATTATCTTCTAACTGACAACTTTTCAAAAATTGGTCAAAAACGGTTAAAATTTAAGGGGTGGAAATCGTTATCGCCTTTTGTATGAATATATATATATATATATAGCATCACGCCCGAAATCCCTAATGGGGTGGGCAGAGCCACAAGGCTACTTGTGGCCACGTTCGATTAATTAGTCCTAAGATGATATGATGAACCGTATGGTGACAGGTGATCAGCCCATGAAAAGGGTGATTTTTGCCGTTAGTTGGTTCCCAGTCCTTTTAAGAGAATCGCACCCCAGAAACCGTCACGGATGTGACTATTTGAGAGAACTTGTCAAACGATTTGCGCAGACCTGCACCTCTATTGATCTAAGTGATGTTGTAGCGACTCGCGAGCGAGATTTCTCACCCCACTCTTCCGCACGACGCGTAATGCGTAAGAGCGAGTTGCGAGTCTCGCTCGCGGGTCGCTGCAGTATCACTTAGACGTTCCCGAATAGCCGCCCTTCTTGTTAGACTATGACTACTAACATCAGCGCCTCTATTCGAGAACGCCAAGTGATTCTGTAGCGATTCGTGAGCGAGATTTCTCATCTCGCTCTTACGCATTACGCGTCGTGCGGAAGAGTGGGATGAGAAATCTCGCTTTCGAATCGCTACAGAATCACTGAGCGTTCCCGAATAGAGGCGCAGTCATTTCTCTAATTTCACATTTGTCGAAGATAACTAAAATAATTAACGAAATGACATCATCAAGAATACTCATAAATAATTTGATCTCCACGTCGGCTTGATAATCAAATCGAATATATTTCATTATTATTAAGAAGCCTACCTTGATATTAATTAAACATTGGGACTAAACAATGGCTCCTTTAGCCAAAGTTTTTGAATTAAAAGCGTAATTTAAATTAGGCAAAACGAATTATTGTTGGGAACAAGAAAACAGTTTTAAGCGCAAGAGTTGGACGCGTTGGCTTTTGGCATCCCTGATACCGATACCAGTTTGACAATGTTTAATTTTAATCAGGGCACATAATCAGGATTATGAATAATGCAAATAATAAATTTTATCTACACCCATATCATAAAACCTCCATAGTGTAATCAAAAACCGTAGGAAACGACCACCATTTTGACAACCAATTAGGAAAAACCAGTGCTGCAATGTTATTCCCGTATCGATTTTAGTATAGAAATGAGATTAAATTTGGAACAGCTGTCAAAACGCAAGTGGGTCTCTATTCTAGTATCCATAGATATTAAAACAGTTATTGATACGCAACGTCAATTCAGTATGTTTTTTTTAATATAAACTGCACAACATTTGATCTCGAGTGACATGAGAATAGAGACTTCATTCGTTTGTCTATGATTTAAAAAAAAAATGGTCTTGACGGAGGATCGAATTGCCGCCATTACTGCTTTCTGATGGTTTTTTGCTGAACGAAAGTAGAATTGTAAAAAGTTGTTTGTTATTTACATTTTAGTTGAAAATATGAACAGTAGTCTTCTCGGAGTGACTGTGTGATGTGAAAATGCGCCGGATATCGGAAATATGCAGCCACGATTGCAACAAATAACTTGTTGTCAGAAAATATTGTTTCTGAACACATCATGGAGTAAGTATTTACAATATGTGTGTAGATAAAGTTATGTATGCAACTCTGCATAATTTGGCCTTAAAACACACGTGCGATCTTATTATGAAACTCGCTTATCGGCTCGTTTCATGAAAACCGCACTAGTGTTTTAAGGCCTATCATTATGTAACGGTTGCGTTGCATAAACTACTATTCTGATTATCTCGATCCTATTCGTAGGTACAGTTTGCCATGTGCGATATAGTATATTAAATAAAATAATAGCAATTTAAAAATACAATATACACGTTAGTTCTGCGACGTGTTTTGCGGTGTCTAATAACTGTCGGCGAAAACGACGGAATACGACACTTTGCACCTTTTCCAATAGGGATTGAAGGTGCCAAGCCGCTGCTGGTTCCGAGAAATCTAGAACATTTGTTTATAGCCACGGCTCTAGAAAGCCACCTGCCTGTGTGTATGGGAAATTTGGGAAATACAACAGATATGGACAAAATGACACAGCGGGCTTAATTCGAAATTGGCGGGAAATAGTGTGGTTTCCGCCAGCGCAACACGTGACGTCGGCATGTTTGGAATCCTGCAAGTTCCGAGCGCCGTTGGGTCAGTCACATTAACGTGTTTACCGGCAAGCGAAATTTTATTTTTACATGATTGTCTTCCGTTTTCTGATTGTTTCGCCATATTATTGAGTATTTTTTAAAAGAATATGGGCTGCTTTTGGAATTTGTGCCGATGTCCCTTCACTTGAACTCTATATTTAATTATTTTATGGCATTATGTTCGTGAATAATGTATTATTTTGTTCATACCGTAATATATTATGGACGAAACAGTTTTTGTGGGATACTTATATTAATGTCATTAATAACGTAAGTAAGTTTATGGTTCCTATTCTTTATAATAAATTTACGTTTTCTTTAAAATCAGATAAATAAATCCAGAGACAATGCTTTCCACAATGAATCGATCTAGTCCCAAATTAAGCTCTAAAGGCTTGTGTTATGGGTACTAGACGCCGATATACATACTTATATAGATAAATAAATACTTAAATACACAGGAAATATCCAAGACTCAGCAACAAAAATTCGTGCTCATCACACAAATATTTGCCCTTACCGGGAATCGAACCCGGGACGCTAGCTTCGGAGGCAGGTTCACTAACAACTAGGGTAACCGGGTCGTCAGCGCACACGTTTAAAGGATAATTACGAGTTTTAATAAAAATACTGTTCCTAAATTAATACTTAGAATAAAAATATGTGACAAAAAATTAAAGCCTCTGTCATTCTGTCCGTATCTAAGTAGGCCTGACTGAACGCCAAGTATTGCATACGGTTCAGTTCTAACTACATGTCATTGTATTGTATCTACGAAGGGCTAGCTTGACCCAAGAGCATTAATTCCCATTAATCGACTTTTATATACTGGCTTATTTACATTAGATTTAAGAGGAGTGTACACCTACGGTTTTTCATACAAAAGGCGATAACGATTTCCACCCCTTAAATGTTAACCGATGTTCACCGATTTTTGATAGGTTGTCAGTCAGAACAAAATGTTTAAACGTTTTGATTTTTTCACTATAACCTTTAATTTCAGTTTTATTGTGGTTTCAGTATTCTCATACAAAACTAATTTCGGCATTATTTGACTTTCATGATCTTTAATCTAAATTCAAAAAAACTATAGACCTAGTCTTTATTCTGACTGACACCCTGTCAAAAATTGGTTAAAATCGTTTAATATTTAAGGGGTGAAAATGGCTACTCCTCTGCTGCACTGGGAGTGAAGAAATAGCATAGAATGCGTGCAGATGCTTATCATCCTGGCATGTCGTAAAAGTCGACTAAAGGACGGGTCCTCTCAACATGGTGGACTATCTGTATGGGCGATGGACTTATCCCCTGTCACCATACGGTTCATCATGCCATCTTAGGACTAATTAATCGAACGTGGCCACAAGTAGTTTTGTGGCTCTGCCCACCCCATTAGGGATTTCGGGCGTGATGCTATGTATGTATGTATGAAAATGGCTATCGCCTTTTGTATGAAAAGGATGATTTTTGCCTTTGGTTCACAGTTCTCTTAATATGGCACATTTGTGCGGTATCAATATTTTTAAGGTATTCGTTTGATACCGTATCAAGGCAGATACCAGCCCTATCATTAAGGAATCCATTCAGACGTCATTAGAGCCGGATAAATGGAATAACACTGTTACGGGATTTACATTCCGAGTGTGAATTTGCTTTCAGTTAATGTTTAAAAGCTGTATAATGGTTATTATTAGTACCTACTGGGAAGAACTGTTGCATTAATATTTGCATATAATAAAGTGCATTATAATAATGTGCATGAAATGCTGTTAACTAACGTATTTTTCATCACACTTGCTCGGAAAGGCTGTTATTATACGCAGGCGTACAGAGCAGCTGTAGCCTACTTACCTCCCAAGGGCAGTTATGGATTTTGTATGGGTTATAACTCCCGCTGACGGCGGGGCGAGCCGCAGCCGGCGGAGCTGCCCCGCGCTGATCGCAACGTACGCTCAGTTTATGAACACCCACCTGATGGTAATTCACGATGTAAAATGGGAATAAAATTAAAATATATACTTTTTTTGTCTAATTTTTATTTCATTTCCTCGCAAATGTGATGAAAAACATTGTGTGTATCACGGGCAGTAAGGGGATAACAAACTCGAGTCATAAAAGCCCTCGCCTATTGGCGTCGGGCTTCTAACAGACTCTAGTTAGTTATCCCCTTCTTACGGCCCTAGATGCACAATGTACTATAAGTTGACGACGCGGATACTAGTTGGTAGTGACCCTGCCTCCGAAGCTAGCGTCCCGGGTTCGATCTCCTGTAAGGGCAAATATTTGTGTGATGAGCACGAATGTTTGTTCCTGAGTCTTGGATGTTTCTTATATATTTAAGTATTTATTTCTCTATATAAGTATTTATATCGTCGTCTAGTACTCATAATACAAGCCTTTAGAGCTGACTTTGGGACTAGATCGATTCGTGTAAAGATTATCCCCTGATTTATATTTATATTTATAAGGATTAATATTGTGTCTGTCTAAATAGCTTTCCAATTACCGCATTATACGTGACCATTTTTTTAGAAGATAAAATGGATATTGTAAGCCATCATTAAAAGATAGACATATGCCATCAAGGAATTTTTTGAAGATCTATAAAAGAGAAATATCCCATTATGCATTGTTTTGTTACATCTCAAAGGGATTAGGCAGCGTTTTCGATGAAACCTCCCAGGCGGCTTGAATATTTCAACCAATTTACACAGAACCCAGACAATTTATATACCTAAACCTTCCTCATGAATCATTTTATCTATTGGTGAAAACCACATGAAAATCCGTTCAGTAGTTTTTGAGTTTATCGGTAACAGACAGACAGACAGACGCGGCGGGTAACTTTGTTTTATAATATGTAAGGATAAGGATAACCTATTTCAAGCGTCCCAGAGGGCTGGTAAATTTTCTTTGACGTCCAATAAAAAGGAGGAAATGAATATGCGCTATGGCCGCTACTTCCGGTGGAAGCTGATCCCGCGACCGCATCCGGTAGGCTTTGTGCTATTTACAGCGTTAGTGACGACTCAGTACAGGTATTTTTACCCGACTACGCGGAGGTAGGTAATATATACTAGGCAGCAGAAATATGCAGCGATATGTTGAAGCTATTCAAATCATTCAACTTTGATTCGCTTCGGAAGTCAATTCAATAGTATTGTAAGAAAATAATAAAGCATTTTCTAGTTAAGTGTAACCACACAAACAATATCTTTGTGTTATTTGCTTTTATTTATAAATGTATATCAAAATGAAATCATTCTATTGGTGGATTTCTTGGCACACCGCTTAGCTGCCAATTGTCAGCTCCGATGGAAACGCAACCTAAATTCCGATAAACTGGGCCTGTATTTAACATTGCCTAAAATGTATTTATTTGTTAAGAAAGCTTACATTATATATTTATTACACAGATGTATAACTCGTCCAAGGCAAAAAGAGCGCTGGGCGGCAGTGGATGGGTCCGCGCATGTGTGACTCTACACCCATTCCAATAGTTTTAATTTTTAATTTTAATGATATCATAAATTATTTTGCTACGATATGGTAGCTCTTATTAACTTGGCAGCAAATTTTACCATTTTACCTTAGTGATGCCAAAAGAGATTCGGTCAAATCGAGAAATTGTTTTCCGATTCGCGAATGTTTTACCCGCACAAAGGATATTGGAGGAAAAGCTTCAATTATTGAAAATATACCGTTGCTACAAACATTCTTGCACCAAGATAAATATAATTTTGTTAGTATTATTTAGTAAAGTACCTACAACATATTCAAGAAATAACACCTACGCTTAGCTTTTTCAAAACTTTATATGACACGTTGTTATTACTCCCAGTAAAACATTCAAAAATATAACACACAATGGGGAACATGCATGAAATCAAAATGAGGTTTAAACGATATATTATGAAAGTAAATGTAAACAAAAGCATTTTGCAGAAAAAAACATCATTTTGACTATTAATTTTTATTTGAATATTATGTCATGTTTTTAAAAACAGTATTTTCGGAAATAATTGCATATTTCGTTTAAACGCCGTGCATTTTGTACAGTCTAACGACAGCTGTGACGCCATAGCTGTTAGTTGTCTATTTTGTATGGAGTGATTTTGCGAGGGGTATGAACAATGACTTTTCAACAGCATAATAATGTTTTACGTAGATCGGTTTCTATTACGAGTACTTAGCACTTTCCAATACAAGATAAAGAGAATGATGCATGTTCCCTATTATTGGTATAAACGCTGTACGATAATACAAATATTTTATTTATCCACACCCATATCATAAAACCTCCATTGTTTAATCAAAAACCGTAGGAAATGACCACCATGTTGACAACCAATTAGGAAAAACCAGTGCTGCAATGTTATTTCTTTATCGTTTTTAGTAAAGAAATGAGATTAAATTTGGAACAGCTGTCAAAACTCAAGTGCGTCTCTATTCTAGTATCCATAGATATTAAACAGTTATTGATACGAAACGTCAATTCAGTATGTTTTTTTTAATATAAACTGCACAACATTTGATCTCGAGTGACATGAGAATAGAGTCTTCATTCGTTTGTGTATGATTTTAAAAAAAATGGTCTTGACAGAGAATCGAATTGGCGCCATTATGTTGGTGTTTTGCTGAACGAAAGTAGAATTGTTGTTGAATTGAATAGAAAAAGTTGTTTGTAATTTACATTTTAGTTGAAAATATCGGAATGTGTGTGATGTGAAAATGCGCCGGATATCGGAAATATGCAGCCACGATTGCAACAAATAACTTGTTGCCAGAAAATATTGTTTCTGAACCCATCATGGAGGATTTATAATATGTGTGTAGATAATGTTATGTATGCAACTCTGCATAATTTGGCCTTAAAACACTAGTGTTTTAAGGCCTACCATTATGCAACCGTTGCATAAACTACTATTTGGTTACGCTTTGCGATTCTCTAATGTAGGCAGCGGCTGATCAGCGACTAATTTTGCCTGGACTCTGCGACGGAAAAAACATTGCTATACGAGTAGCCTTGCAAGTCAAGCTAATATAATGCGTTTAATAAAAACCGGAAGACGGGCATTTTACGCTGACTCATACTCGATTCAAATAAATTACCTCATTTTATACATTTCCTAGTATTTTCGAGCTACGTTCTAAGAACCTACACCCTTGTGTGTGTCAGGTACAAGGCTCTCAGTCACCCGTAAAACTACTAAAAATGTTCTAAAACCTCTAGTGCCTTTATGTTTGCTTGGAGCAAAGACTACCTTTTAGTATAACTTTCTTACATACATACATACATAGCATCACGCCCGAAATCCCTAATGGGGTGGGCAGAGCCACAAGACTACTTGTGGCCACGTTCGATTAATTAGTCCTAAGATGGTATGATGAACCGTATGGTGACAGGTGATCAGCCCATCGCCCATACAGATAGTCCACCATGTTGGAGAGGACCCGTCCCTTAGTCGACTTTTACGACATGCCAGGATGATAAGCATCTGCACGCATTCTATGCTTTTTCTTCACTCCCAGTGCAGCAGAGGAGCCTAACTTTCTTAGCCTGCTTTTCTTTCTTAACTTTTAACTTTCTTAGCCTGTAAATATATATACTCTGAGCAAAAATATGATGTTGGTATTATTTAACTTTTTCAACGGAATGCTAACTTATCTTAAGTATACTTTTCAGGCTTCTGAAAGGTAAAAAATGAAATCCTATCGTGTTACGCGACTTTTACGGAATATTTATTGTGTACTTTTTTGCTTGGTTCGACATTTCTACGGAACGTTTCAGGTTAGGTAATAAGTTCTGCTTCCATTTATTAATAAAATATTATGTAAAATTCTACGCAGACGGAGACACGGTCCATGTTCCTATACCTAGAAAATTCTATACAGATTATGAAAGGCCAAAACTGAATTCGTTTAAAGCTCAATTTTAACTCTAACGTAACTTCATATTCTCTTTGACAATTTTTAGCACTGGAAATGAACGTGGTTGTGGTAACAAGTGAAATGCAAATAATTTAAAATAGACATTTATCTACACCCATATCATAAAACCTCCATTGGTTAATCAAAAACCTTAGGAAATGACCACCATTTTGACAACCAATTAGGAAAAACCAGTGCTCCGATAAAAAAATAACATGACTTCTTTATCGTTTTTAGTAAAGAAATGAGATTAAATTTGGAACAGCTGTCAAAACTCAAGTGGGTCTCTATTCTAGTATCCATAGATATTAAAACAGTTATTGATACGAAACGTCAATTCAGTATATTTTTTTAATATAAACTGCACAATATTTGATCTCGAGTGCTGTGAGAATAGAGACTTCATCCGTTTGTCTATGATTTAAAAAAAAATGGTCTTGACGGAGGGTCGCCATGTTGGCGTTTTGCTGAACGAAAGTAGAATTGTTTTTGAATTGAATAGAAAAAGTTGTTTGTAATTTACATTTTAGTTGAAAATATAAATAAGTAGTAAGTAGTCTTCTCGGAGTGTGTGTGATGTGAAAATGCGCCGGATATCGGAAATATGCAGCCACGATTGCAACAAATAACTTGTTGCCAGAAAATATTGTTTCTGAACCCATCATGGAGGATTTATAATATGTGTGTAGATAAAGTTATGTATGCAACTCTGCATAATTTGGCCTTAAAACACACGTGCGATCTTATTATGAAACTCGCCTATCGGCTCGTTTCATGAAAACCGCACTAGTGTTTTAAGGCCTATCATTATGCAACCGTTGCATAAACTACTATTTTAGAAGACATTTGACACTTAAATTAACATTTGTTCAAAAATTCTACCCACAGATTCTATTCCCACTCAAAATGATTGTGCTTATTTATGTCTTTAAGTATCATCAACGGATATCCGGTTACTATAGGGTATCCGATCTATCCGGCCATGATTTTACTATCCGGGCAGAGACCGGATAGTGAGTCGGTATCCGGCCGGATACCGGATAGTGAAACGCTTGGATCAGAAATAGGATATAACAAATTAAAAGCCATCAGAAATTCAGTCATGAAAAAAATTAAAGCTTAGTTATTCTTATATAAACATAAAACTTCATTTAATATCACGTCGTGCACAGTAGAATATTCGCTAATGACGTAATTTAGCGCGTATCGAAGCTCAAAGTGCCTCCCCGCCCCGTGCACTTACAATTCGTAACAAGTTGAAACTTGCTCGCCGCGCGAAAGCCGCGCAACGCAAGCTAACATGACAGAGATGGCTCATTTGCAGCTGGATATCCGGCCAATGGCCATGCCGGATATCTAGTATCCGTTATCCGGCCAAACCACTATCCGTTGCATCTCTAATCAGAAGATGGTAATTGCTTTTTGAATTTTATTGTGTCTATTAAGGTAATCATAAAGCTATTACACCGTTATTTAATTGTTTAATTTATTTGCGTTTAGTGCATTTTAGCTTTTCTACCACTTATTTATCCAAGTAGTTTTGTGTAATTATTAGTGTTTAGTGTGTTTGTATAGCGCTCCGATTGCTACAGACGGTGCTGGCTGAACATCAGCGCTGCGGGTGTCTGACACCTCAGCATTATGCTGAGCCAGTGACCGATTCACTGCCGCGATGACGCACATCCCTCGTTTTCCTGTCTCTATTATTTTGTTGTTTTTTTATTATTGTGTGTGTCTTGTGAAGTGAATAAATGTCTTTCTTCTTCTAATTATTTAATTGCATGTAATTTTATATGTAAAATAAAGCTACGGTTAAGTCCACTCCAATAGTTATTTTCAAGTAACATAACTTTGAGACGGCTCCTGCAGAACAAATAAGACCGGTATCGGAGAAAAGCTACAAGACAGGTGTACAATTGTAAATTGTGAATGGAAATTCCCGCTGTAAGGGAATAAAAGAAAATTTAAAATAGATACTTTCTATTTTAAAACTGAAGAAATATATTTATGTTCAAATGAGTAAAGTAAGTAACATCTAGTAGAATTACGACTTGTTTAGAATAAATTATATTACAATACAAGTACTTTAACGTTAAATAAACAATAGATCCTCCTCTGCTGCACTGGGAGTGAAGAAATAGCATAGAATGCGTGCAGATGCTTATCATCCTGGCATGTCGTAAAAGTCGACTAAGGGCCGGGTCCTCTCCAACATGGTGGACTATCTGTATGGGCGATGGGCTGATCACCTGTCACCATACGGTTCATCATACCATCTTAGGTATAATTAATCGAACGTGGCCACAAGTAGTCTTGTGGCTCTGCCCACCCCATTAGGGATTTCGGGCGTGATAATATGTATGTAAGTTATTTAAATAACGCATTTTATACGTTTTAGAGTTTCAAACGCGTAAACAATAACTATCAGCACTGACATCCATTATCTTGATGCCTAAAATGTCAATTTTACTTTCTCTGCATAGGTAGGTAATAACAAATAAGGTCGGTAAACAATAGTAAGGAAAATCACAGGATTCTATCAATTTTACGTCTTCATGATAGAAAATAGGATATTACCATTAATAATTAATTTAGTATAATTTTTATAGGTTTATTATAAAAAATATTCTGATGTTATTCAAATATGCACCATAAATAAAATAAATAAATAAATCAGGGGACAATCTTTACACAAATCGATCTAGTCCCAAAGTAAGCTCTAAAGGCTTGTGTTATGGGCACTAGATGACGATTATATAGAGAAATAAATACTTAAATACATAGGAAACATCCAAGACTCAGGAACAAACATTAGTGCTTATTGTTTAATATTATTAAACCTCATTTTAGATTTCAGTTTCGTTTACATATTATTCTTTATAAAAAAAGAAACATTATGTTTAAAGTTGGATTTGTAAAACCAACGAATTAAAAATGTCAGACAAGAAAAGTCTATCCTTTTATCCATTAGCTTAATATTAGATTATTATTTAACACTTATCACACAAATATTTGCCCTTACCGGGGATCGAACCCGGGACGCTAGCTTCGGAGGCAGGGTCACTCCCAACTAGGCTAACCGCGTCGATATGCACCATAACCTTTCTTCTCATGCAAACTTTGACGGGTTAAAGTACATTGATTGTGGCTGGACTAGCCGGCTTAATCTCTTGCATTTAAACTCGGTTCTGCGTTTGTCGGAGACCATCTCGTGCCCGACTTCAAGCCGCTTCCGTGACAGCTTGCCTGTCCAGGACACGACTCCAGAAGTGACGACACTGTAGAGCCACGCATTTTTATCGCGTACATAACTGTAATTACTTTTCAGTTATTTTAATATGTTGGTTAGTCTGTAAGGTTATGTATGGCCACTGATGCCTGAAATAAATGGTAAATGGTTATTATTATTGTTATTAACTGCCTGTCATTATCTACGAAATATTTACGAAATTATACGCAACTAGCGCTATGTTTTCATGGTACAAGATACTTCTCCTGACAAGCCGTTATTGGTTAGTGTACTCTTGAACTGTGACGCAATTGAATCGCTCGAATATTCACCCAGTCATTGCCATTCAATGGTATGAATCATTGAAATATATAGTAAGGAACTGCTCAAATAAATTCTCGCGATGCTTACTTTTGAGGTGTCAGAACGCAAATCTAACACCATCGCACGTTCAGTCGCATGGCAACCACGGTCTTTGAAACCCATTTAAGTGACATTATTATAATTAACTATCTAGTACTATTCCACAACCTGTGAGACCGCACCACCGAACACACCGTCCACAATGATATGATAACGTGTGAATCAAGCAATATTAGACTTTTGCAGGTATGTCGTAAGAACTAAGACATCAGCAGTAGGGTGTGGGTAAGCCATGGCGCTGGCGTTTGACAACCTTCTAAGAGACTTATTACACGAAATTGTACTGATAGGCAAACTTTTTTTGAGATCTTTGGTATTAATTTAAAGAATGAAAGTAATAAAAATGTACGTTTGTTTTTGAATGAGGTCTCTACTCTCACTTTGTTTTCATGCCATTGTGGGTTCGCTTTATAACTCCATCGACTCGGCGCTTCCACTTGTTCTTACCTTATCATTTGACGATCCGGTTCTTTGTTGAACCGGAGACAAAAAGGAGCTAAGC
This sequence comes from Tortricodes alternella, assembly GCA_947859335.1. Taxonomy (NCBI): domain Eukaryota; kingdom Metazoa; phylum Arthropoda; class Insecta; order Lepidoptera; family Tortricidae; genus Tortricodes; species Tortricodes alternella. The sequence goes on from OX401986.1 coordinate 8,259,073, forward strand.
GCGACACCTCTTTGTATGGAAAATTATTGTATAATTTATTAGAGGAATAAAAAGTTTTGTAAAACATTTTTATTTTAAGAAGACCTGTTTACTAGAAAAGCTCTGATCGAAATAAAAACGCGCTTGTATGAGTAAGTAAGTATGCATACAATTTTCTTTATGTATAGGTTGCTCATTTTCATAGAAGAAACTTTGACTTGACTCAATATTGAAGTACCTATTTTAAGATGTTTAATTTATAGCTGCTTGTTAAGATAACCGACGTCCAGTAGACAGCCCCGATTAAAATGATCATGACAATGACATGTGTCTTAGGGGCCGTAGCAAGGCTTACAAGAGGATAAGTTATCCCCATCTTATGCCTAAGTGTGTCTCTCTCACACAAGTATCGATGAAAGAGATGCACTGAGAGATTAGATGGAACGTATCCTCTGATCAACCATGCTAGGGCCGCTGGTGAAAACAAGTAGATTGTTGTTTAAAATAATAAAATATTCACTAAATTATACTAAAACAGTCTAAAAGACCGTAAAATCACGCTCAAATTCGTCACATATAACATTCTACTGTTCCGCCAACGCCGTCCATGTTGTCATGAATTTGTTACGCGAACCACGTTGGGTTGAACATTTTACTGTGTTCAAGCACTTGCTTTTTTATTTGAACTGACTTCGGACAATTACAGGATACTTTCCGCTAAAGTAAAACAAAACATAAATTAATTTTTAAAGAGCGAAGATCGAAAATCGGTTATATTAGTCACATTCACCGACGGGGCTCTGATTTACCTACACATTATTGAAATTATTTTTTAATAAGGTAACAACAAAGATTAGGAGCTACTTTTATTCAGAAAGGTTTACTAAAATATTGCCTAAATTGAATCTTAATCTGACCAATTTTTTGTATGAGGATAACCACAGGATAACGCAGGATAAATCTAGGCCCAGCGTTTGCAATCAATTTTGAAGCAGTATTTTTACTTTGCTAAAAATCAAGAACGTGTTTCGTGCAGCTTGCATTGTTTCCATGTCGTTGCACATCGCGTGACCTATAAAATATGTGATATCGGAGATGTGAGTATGCTAAGGCTGAATTTGCATGAACAATCATCGAGTCACTGGGTTGAGCCGAGATGTATAAGGTATTGTTGCGGAAGCTTGCGGGAGTACCTACCTGACTTCGTATTGATATCAGCGATTTGTTTATTTGAGTAGCGTGTCTTGTCTGTGGTTAGTCGTATGTACGTGCGTGTGATTGTGTGTGTGAGCGACTGTGCGTGTGTGTCTGTCATAAGCTGTCTATCTGTGTGTGCGTGTGTGTAAAGTCACGCTTAAACTGTTCGCTAAATTGAAGTCGCTAAACTTGAAATAAGAAACGTCAAACTGGATTGTGACAGCTTGGTGCCATACTAAATCGAATTTGACGTTTCTTCTTTCAAGTTTAGCGACTTGAATAAGAAAACGGTTTTGCTCACAATTTACTGTCGGGATTGTTGGGTTTTCAAGTGTTCATATGACTCAAGAAAGATTTAATTTGACTAAAATTACAATATAGATGCAAAGGCGAACATATCCCTAAGGCCGGGTTTTATAAAGGTTAATCAGACCTAAAGTCAGACCAAATGACATTCGGAAACGAAATTTGATCTAACTGATCTTTATAAAATCCAGACTTAAGTAATCTCTTTCAGCTTATAGGTTATCTTTGACGGATACGTTTCAAAGTTGACGGGCGTTAAGTTATTTTAAAAAACTATTTTAAACCTCCATCTTGTTTGCCTCTTGCTATTTTGCGTACACATTTAAACAAAAGTACATACCTATTGAGTAGAACATTGGGGCCAATTGGAAAGTGTGTTCGCTAATTTAAAAGTTAAAATTAGAAATATCAAACTCAATTTTGAGAGCTTGGTGCTATACAAAATCGAGTTTGAGTTTTCGTATTTTAAGTAATAGTAGTAATTTTTTATTAAGGCGACACCGTTTTGAATTGGCCCCATTGTATATCTAACAATAAATTAATGAAAAGTTTTTGGGCATTCCAATTATTTTCTCAGTTTTAGCTTGCTTTGCAAAAAGCTGTTGCGTTTCTCGTCCCAATGCGTACGTAACTTTCATCAAAATGCATACGAGACCAATGCACTTGCATTATTCACAAGTTGCATGCAAATCCAGGTCAACACCAACCGTCTTGCATAATAGATTATTAATTTATGACTTTAATACGATGACTTAAATATCTAGATAACGCAATAAACTCCTGCATGTTACTCATAGTTCTATGAACTTTACTGTTATAAGAGAATTCTGTGCGTAGTTATAATCGAGTTGCAGTCTATTTAGGTAATAGGCTAGTTTCCTGAAAAAATCTAATTATTCCGAGTTTTACATTATAAAAAAATATTGAACACATATTTTTTCTTTTGTCAATTAAACACAATTTGACGAAGATATAGTGCGTTGAAGTTCCGCGTGACGTCACGACTTTGCACACTTTTTACCATTAAGTGACGTCATTAGCCCCCACTCCCGAACTTTGATGCGCGTTATCTTTGTAAACTTTGATTGATTTGATAAAGCAAAAAACACGTGTTCAATCTTTTTTGATAATCTAACTGACGGACTAATTAGAATTACTATTTTTTAACCCAGGAAACATCCCTATTGTTCATATTATTAGACATGTACGCTAATGTTAAGTTTGTAACTTTAAACTATGCCTATTAAATAAATAAATAAATATTACAGTTTCGTAACGTAACTCTGGGGTTGTCCAGTTAGATAACCCTCTACCTTGGGAGTAACATTTTGGTTCAATCAGTTTTCCATACCTAATGTTACCTAGATTTTTTATAGTCAAGAAAAATATGACCTAGCTGATGTGTGTATTTTTTAGGGTTCCGTACCTGAAAAGAAAAAACGGAACCCTTATGGGATCACTCGTGTATTTGTCTGTCTGTCCGTCTTCCACAGCCAACTTGCTCCGAAACTACTGGACCGATTGAGTTGAAATTTGTTATACATAATATCTATATATACTCGTATTTGTTATGTAAGTCGGTGACCGCAACACTGACGCATACGTAATGTAAATAAATGAATTTTAAACATGGGGCCAACATTTGGGGAGAAAATTTGAAAAAAAATAATATATATATATGCAAGCTATATAGTGTGAGTGTGACATATCAAATTAAATGTGAGGATAATCAATAAAAAAAAAAAACGGAATTTTTAAATGAATAATTTGCTAGTTATTTAGGAAAATAGGCGAAAATTGACCATTCCCCCCTTATTTCCAAAACTACTAGGCCTAACATTTTGAAAAAAATATAGAAAATAGGTCTTTACCTATAGATAACAGGAAAACCTATAAGAAGTCTATGGCATTTAAAGTAACATAGAAAATTTCAGATAATCATGTATGAAACGGAAACCTCTCCACGCGAGTTTAATTCGTTCTTGGCCGGTTTTTTTTTACTTATCTAATGCTGATAGGAAAGTTATTTTCAAAGACATAATAACCCAGCGAACCTTCCCGTCACATTAACCCCTTGTATTATTGCTGCTGTCAGCTCTTGAAGAATATTCCCCTTGGGGTAGGCAGAGAAGAACGAACGTTATTTATGTGTAGATATATATGTACCTCGCTTCATCCAATTTTAACCCTCTTTTCATGTAGACTCGTCGGAAAATGTTTTTTTTTTTATCAAAAATGGGTATTGCGTTTGATCTCAGTCTCACCTGATGTTAAGTGACGACGAGGTCGAAGGTGGTACACGCTTACCCAGAAAATGCCTATTCACTCTTGCCTTGAAAACATCAAGGTTATACGATTCCGGGAATACAGACGCAGGGAGAGCGTTCCACTCCTTGGCCGTACGAATGATGAATGACGAAGCAAACCACTTCGTGCGCACCAATGGAAATTGAACCACATGAGGAAGGAAGCCCTCCCGGCGTCGGGTAGACCGGTGGGAGAAAGTGGAGGGTGTGATGAGGTCGTGTAGTTCCTGGGTACATTCTCCATAATACACCTTGATGTACAGAAATCAAATGCTCGTTACCCCGTCAGCGCGGAAGTATGCGGTTGATGTGTACTCGGCTCATAATGCTACGGAAACTTATTAAACCTAACTTACTAATCAGGAAATTAGTTAAGGATTTACACGTTTAGGCAGCGATGAGTTCCAGCTAGAAACGGCAAAGTTTCAAGAACACTCAGGATGGGTCGTCGGTCGAGGCGTCGGAGTTAAGGCGAAAGAACCCGTAGAATGTATACAACCCATCCTTAACATCACCCCATTACTTATTGTCTAAAAGGAGATGCTTAATGTAATTATTTAACTAAAACTATACTTGTACTTTAAGTATTTGCTACTGAAGCGGGCGTAGCTAAACAACTTAAGTAAAGCCCCTCTTGTATGTAGTAGTGAAGTGTTCGGATAGACAATCTTCTATATTTGAAATTTGTAATATAACAAATGATTTGCAAACTCATTATTTGGGGAAAAGTTTAAGGATTATATGCTTAAAATTATTTTACGAATATGGAGTCTATTAAAAGTGTAGCAAAGGAGATCTTTTTTAAAACAGCTCAGTAAGAATGAAAATTTTTTTGCTTACTTACGATTGAAGAGGAGCAGAAGCATCAACGTCAAGAATCATTAATGGACGCAATATCGGAGAGTTTTATTATAAGCGTTTCCTCGGAAGATAGTGACAGTGAAATTGTTACTGCACATACCACGAATGAAAATGAGGATGATGAAATAGCGAGTGATTGAGGTCAAAAAATGTTCTAGAATAGAATACATACATATTATCACGCCCGAAATCCCTAATGGGGTGGGCAGAGCCACAAGACTACTTGTGGCCACGTTCGATTAATTAGTCCTAAGATGGTATGATGAACCGTATGGTGACAGGTGATCAGCCCATCGCCCATACAGATAGTCCACCATGTTGGAGAGGACCCGTCCCTTAGTCGACTTTTACGACATGCCAGGATGATAAGCATCTGCACGCATTCTATGCTATTTCTTCACTCCCAGTGCAGCAGAGGAGCTAGAATAGAATGATTATTAAAAGTTCCGAATTTTATTAAATGTTACATCATTTTTTTCATGCGTCTTTGTAAATTGTACACAACTACATCCAGGAGTGGCTTTAAATACGTTTTTTACCTATATTATTTTTCTCATTTCATATTGTCAATAATCAGCCCTTTATGATGCGAAGGTAGAGTTAGAAGTTCCAACACCAGGAATCACCTTTGAAAGGACAGCGTAGTGTTAACCCTTTCATTGCTACGTAGCGCTATGAGCGTAGAGCGTCGCAGCGTGTTTCCGCTTTATTGAAAAGAAAACCCGGCTATGAAGTTCTTGGCAATAAAAGACTTGTATTTCCTTCAGATGAAGTCTAGTTGCTGAACAATTGGCATTATTTAAGGAAACGAAAAGTGTTTTAGCTATAGCCTACAGTGAAAAGAATCTTTATGAGCGCATTTAACCAAACATTTAACCTTCAGGCCTAAAACTGAAACCTTCTGGGAATTTTGCCTTAATTCAATCTTAGTTTTTATATTACAGTTTATAAGAATAAACCTCAATAGGGAGGACAATTGTATATAAACGTATCTCACTCCACAATTGTGGACAACGACAATCTTAAAGGGGCTCGTAAACAGGCTAGTTTTTTCGGGCCATCCTCAAAAGTTTAGATTCAAACTTTTTGTCCCCATTAGTGATATGTAATCTTTTTGGGGATACCCCGAATTCTAGCAATAAATTGCCGAAAAACTAGCCCGCGAACTTACGAACCTCTTAAGGTTGTTTATAGTCTCAACATCTCTGTCAATTCTAGTTAGGTTCTTAATCAGAACTTAAGTTCACCGGAACGTAAACTCAACTACACTTAATGTCATTAGCAAGAACTTCCAGGTACTCCTTTATATTGATACTAATATAACCGCGGCAGACACATCCAGGTGCCTTTATACAATAAATTTAGGTCTTAAGCCACAGTACATAGTTTAACGATACGACGCCAGTGGCCACCACACTGGGGAAAAAAGGTTCCTTTCCGGTGCCATTATCCCTATATTTATAACCATTTACTCACAATTAAAACAATCAATTATTCAAGTGGTTTTTCTCGAGCGAGCGAGCGAGAGCTAGAAGAAGCCCTTAACAACGTCGTGGGGCAATTGCACAGTTGGTTTCAAGCGAACGGTCTGGCACTGAACAGAAACAAGACATGCTTCATGACGTTCAAACTCAATGGCCATCCAAGTCGCGTCCTAAAGGTGTGTGCCGGTGATGCCCCAATACAATATGTGACCTGCACGCGCCTCCTGGGGTTCCACCTCGACAGTGCGTTAATGTGGCAGACGCACATAGACGAGATGTGCGGTCGTCTTGGGCGCGCGTGCTTTGCGCTGCGCCGGCTCGCGCGCACGGCCGGCCGGGCCGCGGTGAGGGACTGTTATTTCGCGACAGTGCATTCACTGCTTACGTACGGCACCGAACTGTGGGCCCGCGCCGCGGACTGGCGTCGCGTGTTTGCAATGCAAAAACGAGCTATCCGAGCGATGGCCTGTGTACCAGGCGACTCATCAGCAAAGATTTATTTTCCGGAATTTAAAATCCTGCCTTTGCCTTTGATGGTTTCAGGCGCAAAGGATCAAATCCCGTCTACCACCTTCGCAGCAATAAGCACGAAAACAGGCTGATGGTAGATTCGCACAAGCTCAAAAAAACACAGCGATCTATTTACTGCTTGGGACCTCCCACCTATAACCGCCTGCCTGAATCAATACGAAATGCAGCTTCCAATATTACTTTTAAAATGAGACTCAAAAAGTGGCTTCAACAAAAAAATTTTTACGACTACACTGAATTTTATAATTTACCACTCGAAATGTAAATGTATAAAACTGACCTGTAACAAATGTTACTAATAAATATTTTCATTTTCATTTTTTTTTTCATTTTCATTTTTCATTTTCTCATGAACCGTGATACTTAGTTAGACAGTTAGAATTTTCACAGATCATGTATTTCTGTTGCCGCAATAACAACAAATACTACAAAACAGAATAATATTCCTATATATGGTAGCCCTCCTTGAATATCTGTTTTATTTTAATTTAATTATTTATTTTTAAAGTGAATGTATAACTAAATATTCTGTATTCACAGTATTAAATTGAAGGGTGCTCCCATACAACAAACGTGATTTTTTTGCTCGTTTTTGCTCGATATTGATAACGGCAACATGTAAACGCTTGAAACATTTAGAGAATATTTAGTTATACATTCACTTTAAAAATAAATAATTAAATTAAAATAAAACAAATATTCGAGTGGGGCTCCCATACAACAAACGTGATTCTTTTGCTGTTTTTATAGATAATGTTACGAGTCGCACTCGTTTTTTTCTGCCACTGCATATTATTGCCAGCAACCGCCGGGCGAGATAAAAATGCTAGATGGTATCGAATTTAAGCGTAAATTAAAAAAAACGGCTGATCTTTATTTTTTTTCCTACATTTTACTGTAATTTTACTGATTTAAATCTGTGTACTGTCCCCGCAGTAAACATGGCAGTTATTGTTCCGGAAGTAGGAAGTTCTGAACTTAGGCACAATAGAATTACCAGCGCGGCTTTTACAGCGCCTGGCGCAAACTGCTGTATTAAACGTTACCAGCGGAAATTGAATGGGATGGAGTGGAATGGATTATACTATATAAATATGAAGCGGCACAATCTGGCATTGGGTACACTGTTCGGTACTTATACGAATCACTTTGATTGTACCTAGTGATTTTGATAGCATGTGACTGACACAAATTTTGTTCGTTGCCATTAAGTTCTAAAGCACAATAGGGATGTTGCCTGGGTGAAAAAATACTAATTCTAATTAGTCCGTCAGTTAGTTTATCAAAAAATATTGAACACGTATTTTTTTGATTTATCAAATCAATCAAAATTGACAAAGATAAAGCGCATCAAAGTTCGGGTGTGGAGTCATGACGTGACGTGTGCAAAGTCGTGACGTGACGCGGAACTTCAATGCACTATATATCTTCGTCATTAATTTTTTTTGTTTCATTGGTAAAAGAAAAAAATATGTGTTCAATATTTTTTTATAGGTAATCTAAAAGACGGACTAATTCGATTTGTTCAGGAGACACTCCTTCCTATTTGACAACAGTACTGTTTTCCAACTTGGCAAGGTTTTTAAGTAGTTAAAATGTTTAAAATAATTTTGAGGACTCCTAATTCATTTACAAAAATCATTTTGAAAAAGCTGTTCATTCATGGTTCAGTTCTCGCGTCGCAGTGATGTCATTCAGAACATACTCACACAAATGAATCGATCATAGTACGGCGATCGTCACTGAAGAAATTATCAATGGCGCGCGCAGCGCTCTTTGTATTCTATAGTGTATGAATAATATTGTCGTCCATGTCATTTTAAACGTATCTGATATTTAAGTTCTTCGGTGTATTCATTAATCCGTTGTAGGCGCAGAATGTCCTCCAGAAAGACTATAATGCTCTCATTATTTATTTAATCTGAAACCATAACTTGAAAATATCTTTAAAACTATGGAAATTATTTACCAAATAGAAATTACTTTAAAGTTTCAACATATTTTAGATTAAATTTTAGTAAATAAATTGGTTTTGTATCCTAAATTACCACTTAAAATGGCTCCAAAATTCAAATAAAGTATTGGCAAGTCAAAACTGCGTACGATATATCGCATCAGAGACACACATGTTCCCATAAGAATACACGATAATCGAAAAATATTGCAATAAAGTTGCCTCTAAGTTTTCAGATTTGTCTATTGAGCACCGTGCTATTAATAATAAAGTTAGTTCCAAATCAACATAATAGTGCAATGTCCCTCATTGTCATGTAAAGTGGTTAAAATAGCCATTTCCAAGTTTAAATTTATTCAAGAAATTGTTTTAGTGCGATGTCTCGAACTTTGGTCCTCTCGACGTCTGAATATTGCGAGATTCATTTATTTAAAGTTTAAACGAAATTTATAATTAATAATGAAACTAATTAACTTTGTGGCAGGAATTTTGGCACAGCTAAAACTTAATGTCGATTATCATTTAAATTAAAAACTTTTATAGGTCTCGATGGATATTGAAAATGAACATTTTTTTTTTAAAACAAACAACTATGTGGTATACGCAATGACATGACACAATGATGAAATTAAAGCGTATTTGGAACAAAAATCATTTTGCTAAATACTTTTGTCATAATTTGACCGTAATTCTTGTTTTTCTAACTTCTTTGAAATGTTACGAACCCTATTTATTTGTTAAAACAAGGAAAATTGTAGTTAAAATTGTAAAAAATCAACACGTGTGAATCCACGGACTGTCCATTTATTCCATATATACATACATACATACATAGCATCACGCCCGAAATTCCTAATGGGGTGGGCAGAGCCACAAGACTACTTGTGGCCACGTTCGATTAATTAGTCCTAAGATGTTATGATGAACCGTATGATGACAGGTGATCCGCCCATCGCCCATACAGATAGTCCACCATGTTGGAGAGGACCCGTCCCTTAGTCGACTTTTACGACATGCCAGGATGATAAGCATCTGCACGCATTCTATGCTATTTTTTCACTCCCAGTGCAGCAGAGGAGATTTATTCCATCTATACTTACTTATAATAAGTTTTTGTTTTTGAGACTTAAAAGCTTCAATATAAAACTCGAGCATTAACATTCGTTGCAAAGAGTTTTTAAACGGGCAACCAACAACAACAACAAGAACAACAATTGGGGTGTGATTCTTTAATTCGCCGGCGGTTCACTCGACGTAGAGATCCATATACACGGAAACCAACGAAGCGCCTTGTATATTACAAAACAACATGGCGGATCTACATACATACACACATACATAGCATCACGCCCGAAATCCCTAATGGGGTGGGCAAAGCCACAAGACTACTTGAGGCCACGTTCGATTAATTAGTCCTAAGATGTTATGATGAACCGTATGGTGATAGATGATCAGCCCATCGCCCATACAGATAGTCCACCATGTTGGAGAGGACCCGTCCCTTAGTCGACCGGCGGTGGCGGATCTAAAACTATTTATAATAAAAATATTTAAACGAAATGTTTACCGCAACTTCCGTCTAAGTAGATACTGTAAAATAACTTCTAACAAATACCTATTGCTGGCATATGATCAGCAGGAGAAAAGCTAAGCTGCACATAATAACGACATATCGAAAATCCACTTGAGATCGACGCCTGACTCGAGCTAAGCCCCGACTCGTGTCATCCGACAAAGCGTATTAGCATATTCTTTATTCCGTATAATGTTGTCGTACCTACACAATTCTTCTGGAAAATCTCGACGGGGCACAAACAAGAAATGAATGTCCATTGTAAAAGATAAAAACCGGATGAAAGCATGTCTTGTGACGCTGCCGCTCTGTAATCGTTTCCATAACCACAAACCTTTTGTAGTTATTCCATCGTAAATATCGTCGCCTGTATACCTTCCACTTATAATGGGTGCAGTAGTTGACTAGTGGATGGTGCCTCTGAAGTAAAAGTTAGTGGGTTCGTTTGTTCAACATTACCAAACCTTGTTTTAACTGATTGAACCTGAAATAGTAGTTTATGCAACGGTTGCATAATGATAGGCCTTAAAACACTAGTGCGGTTTTATGAAACGAGCTTTTAGCGAGTTTCATAATAAGATCGCACGTGTGTTTTAAGGCCAAATTATGCAGAGTTGCATACATAACTTTATCTACACACATATTATAAATCCTCTATCCATAATGGGTTCAGAAACAATACAAATAACAATGGTTTCTGGCAACAAGTTATTTGTTGCAATCGTGGCTGCATATTTCCGATATCCGGCGCATTTTCACATCACACACACTCCGAGAAGACTACTAACTATTCATATTTTCAACTAAAATGTAAATTACAAACAACTTTTTCTATTCAATTCAACAACAATTCTACTTTCGTTCAGCAAAACACCAACATGGCGGCGCGACCATTTTTTTTTTAAATCATAGACAAACGGATGAAGTCTCCATTCTCACGTCACTCGAGATCAAATATTGTGCAGTGTATATTAAAAAAACATACTGAATTGACGTTTCGTATCAATAACTGTTTTAATATCTATGGATACTAGAATAGAGACCCACTTGAGTTTTGACAGCTGTTCCAAATTTAATCTCATTTCTTTACTAAAAACGATAAAGAAGTCATGTTATTTCTTTATCGCAGCACTGGTTTTTCCTAATTGGTTGTCAAAATGGTGGTCATTTCCTACGGTTTTTGATTAACCAATGGAGGTTTTATGATATGGGTGTAGATAAAATATATTTTAAAATTAGAAAATAAAGACACGCGATTAAAAAACGTCTCTTTATTATCCATTGACCGAAAACCATAATAAATTTATGTATACTTACCCTTATTAGTTGAAACAACGTCTCTGATAGCACCTCTGAATTTCTTGGAACTAAGGAAAGATAAAAAGAAATTTCGATATCTGATTTCTGATTATATACACGAAAAATATTCAACAAAATCTGATATCGATTTTGATGCCATAAATGCTTATAAACTAGTTGATTGAGGCAATTTCACTTCTTTATACGATTTAAATATAGGAATAGCTATAATAACATCTCATAGATTAATTACTAAATCAAACAAAAGAATGAGATAGCACCGGTACTCGTATTCCTTTCTACACACATTATCAATAACAAAATACAAAATTCTGCCATTCATTACTTCTCCTCTTTCTCTTATTAAAAAGCTGTGCTCTCTTCATTTTAGGTGAAAGCATGACCTACATTTCTATTGATTTCTAGCCACCTATTTGATTTTGACACACTTTCTTATTTATTAAGTTAAAAAAAACTTGGTCGTCCTCTTTCACACTTTCTTTCAACGATGTTGCTTAAGACCTATCCTCTTTCCTCTTCTATTCTTTAGTGCAATTTTAACACACCAATGGGTTCAATTCGAAACGGCGTCCCCTAAATTTAAAACTTCCTAAACTTAAAATAAGAAACTTCAAATGTGATTTAGTATGGGACTAACTTAGATTATAGAATAGAGTAAGATACGCTGTATATTAATTGAACCTACGACTGTAATGCTACGCTGCTCCCGCAAACATCAGCGCCCTAATGAAGAAACAAGATGGCTGTATTCTATTAGTACGTCGATTTCAAATATGGTTCTTCGCCTTACGTCGGCCAGTGACAGTATGACCAAATTAATAAGATTGTAATAATGCTGATACAAATGAACACTAAATTGCCAATATTATTTAGTATCCATAACCTTACAGGCCAAACAAATGCGTATGTGTTTTGTATGAATCCGTGTGGTCTGTAGTTGACATTTTAGGCGGCATAGCTTGACGGTATCAACGTTTACTCTATTATTATTGTATACTCTAAGGGGACTAAGCAAATCAAGTCAAAATCGAGTTTGCGTTTCTTATTTCAAATTTAGCGAACAGACTTTCGAATTGGCCCCACTGATACACGTAAAAGTGATGAATCTGTACGTTTATTCACTTCCACACACTCGAATCTCAGTGGAGTCGAGGGACGGTGTAACATCGGCGCCGCGAGCGATACATGCAAACTTCTCAGTCTGTACATTGAATATTATACGAGAAGGAATTAATACTTAGAGCGAATATGCTTCTAAAATGTAGCAGAATAAAACCTCTATACAAAATGAGGCGTTGATATTCCGGTGTTTGTGCGCGTAGACTTTTTTCACTTATCTCACTGGAGCTTTGTATAAACTTGGAATAAACAGATATAATGAAGGTCAGTATTAACGGTAACGCATCTAAGTAACATCATAGTTTTTAGGTTACTCTTTGTTCAACTCTTAGACTCATCATCATCATCATTTCAGCCGAAGACATCCACTGCTGGACATAAGCCTCCCCCAATAATCGCCACAACGACCGATTCTGTGCTGCTCGCATCCAGCGGAGTCCCGCAAACTTCACCAGTTCGTCAGTCCACCGTGTGGGTGGTCTGCCCACGCTGCGCCTTCCAGTACATGGTCGCCACTCAAGAATTTCAGTCCCATCGGCCATCTGTTTTATGAGCAATATAATTCGCCCACTGTCACGTCAGTTTAGCAATTCGTATATGTATGTACTCGTATGTCACTTAATCCCGTATTTAATGACTCAAGTGAACGAAATGAAATAACCCAATAAAGGTACGAGTATAAGTATTATTCATACTTCACTGAAACATACCAACTATTTTTTCTGTCTCTATCCTTTTGGGATCCCTCTGTAAGGCAAAGGTCTTCCTTTTCATATGCCACTCGTTCTTATTAAGTACTTGCCCACCTTGCGTACTAAACTCGTCCTCACCTATATCAAGCGTAAAGCAACTTCAGTACAGAATGTTTTTCCAGCGGACATAATTTAACATTGAAATACTTATCAACAATCTATTCAGTCGCCAAAGTAAATGTAGTTCTATTTGAAAGGGAAAGTGATGTTTAATTTAACTCCAGCGAAAGCTTGTATAATAATAGAACTTTGCTGGATCGATATCTAATCGTCTGAATGGCTAGCATGATACTATTCGTAATTGCAAAGTAGCAATATAGGGAATACAGAAAAAAGCGTTCAAAATTAGAACTTAAGAGCGCTTAAGCATTATGTCCGATCCGTATCCGATTCGAACCCGTGAAAATAAGGTCCGGGGTAGTCGTAGAAATATGTCATTGGTAGTTTACACACTAGGTCCGGCTTCCGTCATCCAATTTCTCTTCGTCATCCGTGAATCTCCATTCCGGAGAAGATTATTGACGGACCGAAGTATCCATAGTATTATTTGTATGAACGCTTGCGCCCTGCGTGCGAACCGTATCCGAACCAAATCCGAGCTGCGTATGAACAGTGCGGCAGTGGGGCGGCGGGGTATGTGTCCGGGGGGCGCGGCAGGCATCCAGTTTTGGTGGCAGTTGCATCAGAGATCGGACTAGTGCGTAAGCAATATCCTAATTCGGTCCGAGATTTCTAGATCCGTATTGTTCGGACTAGTGCGTAAGCAATATCCGAATACGGTCCGAGATTTCTAGATCCGTATTTTCACGGGTTCGGATCGTATACGGATCGGACGTAGTGCGTAAGCGCTCTTATGTGACAGGTTGTGCACTTTTTGATAGGTTTTACCTGGCTGTCTTAGTTCGGAGTTTTTGATTACTAACCGGGGTCTGTAATGTCGCAAATTATTTTACTAAATAGCAGGATGTATATTGTAGCATTATCACGTATCGTATTATTAACCGAGCGAGCGAACCGTCTCCGTTTCAGCTTGGGCAAAAATGCTTTCTTATGTCTGTTCGGATTTCCCGCTGTTCTCCTCTACAGGGCGCATTTCTCAACCGATTCTAGTGAGATATTTTGTCGATTCCGTTTTTCTACATTTTGCAAATTGGCGGATATATGGGGGTTTTTGCGATAACAATATTAGTTGCGGTGTTGGTAAACGGATCGCAACCTATGTCGACTTAGCGGGATAACAGTTTTCCAACGGCAAAGTTAAGTTTCTTCAGCTCACGGAGCCACTAGTTACTAGTAGTAGTAGGTTGTTAGCTGTAGATCTCGCGAGGAAGGATATGTTTTTAGGGTTCCGTAGTACAACATCTCCCCAAGGGGGGAGAGGGGGGTAAATTTGTTTTTTTTAAAATGCCTCACGTTTTAAAGGATGCCCCCTTAGAAAGGTAAAGTAAGCCTTTTAAATGTGTGTGCCGAGAAATCTAGAACGTTTGTTTATAGCCAAGGGTCTAGGCGCTAAGCAAGCCACCTGCCTGTGCGTAGGTAGCCTTAGGCAATGTCATATAGAGTTCTAGATTGTGCTAGGCCTTACTCTTCTATTTACGGACACAGACGAGTGCGGTTGCATCGTAATTGAATGCAGTTTGCGCATGTGCACGATGATTAAACAAAAATACCCGGTGGATGTTTTGACGACGAGGCGAAGAGGGATGTTTATTGTGTATATATTATTGTTTAATTACCTATCCGTCTGTCTATACTATCCATACGAATACTGTAAATGCGAAGTAAGTTTGTCTGTTTGTTACACCTTCACGGCCTAACTATTAGCTAGCTAGCTAGCTTAGATCATGAAAACGCACATATAATAATTTTTATCCCGGGAAAATGCAATGTTCTCTAATAGTATAAGTATTATGACGTCAGCAGAAAACTAAACAGACGAAAACAAGTCAATACTTCGTCCAACGTTGTTTCCTACACCAGGCCACTAAAAATACATTTTTAAAATATACATAAATACATACATACATAGCATCACGCCCGAAATCCCTAATGGGGTGGGCAGAGCCACAAGACTACTTGTGGCCACATTCGATTAATTCGTCCTAAGATGGTAAATTGTGAATGGTGAAAATATACACACGAAAAAACACACGATTTAAAAAAAGCCAGTCAAGTGAGTCTGACTCGCGCGTCGAGGGTCCCGTACTTACCTATGAAAAACAGACAGTACCTTGTAGGTACGGAACCCTACAAATAAAAAAAATAGATTTTAACAACCGGGTAAGCATTTACAACCTACCTATGAAATAATACAAAAAATAACTTTCGCAAGCTCCTATCATCGTGGGACCGTCGATTGTGATACGACTTTGCAAAGGTTATTCTAGTACTATTTTTTTCTTGTGATGTAGCTACTAATTTACAGTATTCGTACTTTTTCCTTTACTTGTGCTGTAAGAAACGGCTTTTTGGCAAATTCCATGATTCTAGGTCAACGGGAACAGTGGCGAAGCGTCAAATATTTCCTAAGGGAAGCCGGAAGAATTAGAACTGTTCGTGCAGGTCTGACATTTTGGTAGAGTAAAATGGACTTCACTGACAGCTAGCCGTAGCTTTCTAGCTTGGTAAAGCCGTCAGGAATCGGCTTGTAGGCAGGCTGCGCCACTGAACGGGAAGTACCCCATAGGTTTTGATTCCCTTGCGATACCATTGCGAGTATCAAAATATGAGGCATAAACGGCTGTATCTTTTGATTGCGTTGACTTAGAAGGTTGATTTTCTCATGTCTTCGAGAAATTGCAAACTTGATATTAATTTCAACTTGATACCTTCACGCGTTCCTGAGAAAAAGGTGATAATATACAGACAGACAGATAGACGGACAAACAAGTGATCCTATAAGGCTTCCTTTTTTCTTTTTGAGGCACGGAACCCTAAAAAGAAATAGATAAAATTAAAAACCGAAACAGAGCTATTTTATTTTTCCCAGATAACATTTAAAGTCATTTCTTACCAACTTTATGTAAAGCTATTCATAATCTCGCGTTCAGCTATAAAGCCCAATAGTAAACTTTTATCGTCGAATCTTTCAGTTGGGTTCTGCTGGTTATTCTCAAACAAATCTCGTCGCTCATTTCGTCTCTAATTTTCATCGGACAATCATAAATTGATCCGCACACTCCTAGGCATTACGCGGAGTCAGGTACCTACGAACGTGGCCGGCTATGTCTGAATACAACCAACGTCGAAGACACGCACGGACATGTAGTTTATACGCACTGACGGGTCAAGTAAGGGCTCGCCGGTGAGTTCGTCAACGATGTGTTTTGTAAGGGAATCACACCCTGGTCCGGACTGCAATAGGGTTTCTTTCATATCAGTGTATTATCGGCAGGGCGATAAAAAATATACCTCGTAAACTGGATTTTGACGCCGTATTGTGGGGTTAAGACCTTTACACGCCATAGTGTGGGCATAGGCTTAGGCATATGTGTCGTTCTGACCTTGTAGGTATAACGATTTCGCATTAGCTGAGTGTGACTAAATCCATATTAGCCTGATTTTTAATCCCCGATGGAAATGTTGTTATAATTTTGACCCCTTTATGTGTGAAAAGTAGCAGTTTTTAGGGTTCCGTACCTCAAAAGGAAAAAAGGAACCCTTATAGGATCACTCGTGTGTCTGTCTGTCTGTCTGTCCGTCTGTCACAGCAAATTTGCTCCGAAACTACTGGACCGATTGATTTTAAATTTGGTATACATATGTAAATTGGTGACCGCAACAGGGATGCGTAACGTAAATAAATTAGTTTTGAACATGGGGCCCACTTTTGGGGGGCAAATTAGAAAACTTTTAAAAAAAAGTTATGCAAACTATATCATGTGACATATCAAATGAAAGGGCTTATTGTGAGGATCTTAAATATATATTTTTTGGAATTTTAAAATAATTGGTTTGGAAGTTATTTAGGAAAATAGGCGAAAATTGACCATTCCCCCCCCCTTATCTCCGAAACTAACGGGCCTAAAATTTTGAAAAAAATACAAGAAATAGTTCTTTACCTATAGATTTCAGGAAAACCTATTAGAAGTCTATGGTATTTAAAGTAGCATAGATAATTTCAGTTAATCATGTATGGAACGGAACCCTCTCCACGCGGGTTTCACTTGCACTTGTCCGGTTTTTATGTTTACCATTTTAAATATTTCAAAAGTACTTATGTACTTATTTAAAATGCTTTATACTATTCAGCGGCCCTAACATGCAAGACAAAAAGATTAGTTAAACCCGTTTATATCTATGACTATCTCTTTCGTCGGCACTAGTGTGAGAGAGACGCACTTAGAGATAAGACGGTTTAACTTATCCTTGTGTCTTGCATGTTATAGCCGCTGTAGTCCAACATAATATTATGAATGCGTTTATATATTTTTAGTTAAATAAGACGCAGATTACTGTATTTATACAGGGTGTTAAAAACTACCCGTAAAGCTGAAAGGGAGTTAAATGGGGCCTTATAATGCTGTATAACATACCCCAAAAAAATACAAAATAAAATATTATTTTCACTGATGTGCAAACCCTATTTCAGTAAAATTAAAGAGATGGTATAAATGGTATTATAAATTAGTTACGTAGGCCTTTCTGTTAAATAATCTAGTTCCCTGACATGACAGATTACTAGGGTTGACAAAATTTTTGGCTTTGATAATTAATTATATTTTTTACGGGGTATTTTGTAGCACGTTGTAAAACTGCCCATTCAGGCAATATTTCGATTGGCGTTGCAATGAACTTATTTACAAGGCAGATAAAACCCAAACAGCGTCTAAAATATATTTCAACCTAACCTCATTGAAAATCAATTCCTAATGTCGCAACGTGGAGTAGAGTGTTTGAACGAATGAAAGGAATGGAAAACGACATGAAACTTTCATGCGGTTACTTCCATTCAGCCTTCAAGTTGAATGGAAGAATCTGTTAGTGTATCCATTCAGAATAAGTCTGTATTTCGAGTGTGTGTTGGTTGCCAACATTAGGCCTTTTCTAGGGTTCCATTGTCAAACTAGGACCTCTTATAGATTCGCCATGTCGTCCGTGCGTTTGTCCGTTTGCGTTTGTCTACTTTTTTCTCGAAGACTAAGTTACAAGGCTGAAATACCCTTCTGATCTTTCAAGATTTCGTTTCAAAACTGCGACTAAATCATTAAGAGCCCTATTACGATTTTTTCAATAATTGGGCAACTTTGGCGTTCTTATTATGAGAAACTGAAAGACTTACACAAATTTGACTTGCTGACTGGTAGAGTATAGTTATTAGTATTGATCATAGCGGCCTCGCTTTTTACAATTTATTCTCATCTATTGATATAAAACCGAAATTCCGCAGCAAGTTTTTGTAAAAATGCGCGACGGCACTTTTTCGAGCTCGTGGATTGAACTACTCTACAACGCAAATGAAATGAAAAATATATAATAATATCTCTTGAATAGTCGTATAGTTTATAACGGCCTCGGAATTTTGAAATATGTATGGAATATGTAGAAAAAAAATCCAAGGCAAAACCATAAAACTACTAAAAACGCTAAGAATTAACCGTAAATATCTCTTTACTACGTTAATATTTTTACGTAAAACTTATATCAGAATAATCGTTGGTTTATAAATAATTAAAATTTAATACTTTTTTTGGAAAAATAATTGATTATACAACTTAAAATAAACGTAATTATAACTCCAAAATTACTACATAATGCAATGTATCGGCCGCCCGAATTCAGTGCGCCGAACGATAGTTCCCAATGTAAAAAGAGCCCGGACGGCCATACATCTTATGTGGCCGTCAGCGCTCTTTGTACATTGGACGAGGGCGACGTGATGCGTGCGTCCAATATACCTAATCTTTCAGAACGCGATTTGGTGGAAAATATTTTTATACGATTAGTACATACCTCATTTGATTTCACAAGTCTCAAAATCAGTAAAAATATTTTGCCCACACCGCCATCTACCATTAACTTATGATAACACAGTTAAAAAGCAATCGCTTGCATAGTCACCTAGTACAAGAAGTTATCGCTAGATGGCGCTAAGATTGTAAATTAAACATCAACATTTGTAATTAAATTTCATTAATGTCAATAAAGTAAAGTAAAGGTTGTCTGGAAGATATCGCTACTTAGCGATAAGACCGCCTTTTGTATACCGTGTTACCTATTTCTTTGTCTTTTTCCAATATGTTTTATGTGGTGTTCAATAAAGAGTATTTGTATTTGTATTGTAAAGTAATAAAACTATGTCGCCTAAATAATAGGCGACATAATATTCACCATGCACGTTGTATATCGTTGTATGTCGTATATCGTCAAAGGTACAGAAAAAAGCGTTTGCAAAAGCACATTTACATACGGCTTAAGCAACAAGAGCCCTTTATTCGACATTTACGTGATTAAGTCTCGTTTTTCATATAAATATATACAAATTAGTACCAGAAGCTAGTTACCCATATACTTTCAGTATTAGCTTTCAGCTTTCCTCCGTCGAAAGATATTTCTTAAACAACTCCGTAACTGCGCTACATTTTCTAATGCTTCCTCGCTATCCTCCACGAACTACAGAGTTCAGAAGTTGTAGTTAAACTGAGAATAATAGTCCGTGAAGTCGAGCGTAATTAGTTAGAAATTCTTGAAAAATTACACAGCGCCAATACCGCTGGAAACTGCAGATGCGCGCGGCGTTAATATAGAGCTGATAATACCACCAAAACAATAGGCATTAATTTTGCTAGTTTGTTTAGTTGACGGGAGTTGAGACAAGTAATTAAGTAGTGAGCCAAGGTCACCAAAACGATTTGTTGGCAGACACCGACCTAAATAGATGTCATACGGAAGAAAGTAACGAAGCAGTGCGACCAGCATAGAACTGAGGCCGTGCTGAGTTTACGCAAACCGTTCTCGTTATCTAAACCTATCGGAAATACTGCTTGTTGCCGATGCAAGTAAAAGGGACCGAGCGATAGTTTTCTGTAATCTGTACGGGCCTAAAGTCGACATTAGTCTAGTTATGACAGGCTATGTTATAATGAAACTGATAATTACTACGGTAGGCAAATGTATGTTTTGTTTTTTTTTTTTCAACTTCGCAAAGTAAAACAAAAGCGCAGCAAAGCCATAATGATTTATAGGATGTATGTCATTATGTAAGTTCATCTAAGTAATTGTATATAAATATTAGTATGTATGTTTGTATAGCGCTCCGTGAGTCAGTTTGCACTGGCTGAAAATCAGCGCTGCAGGTATCTGACACCTCAGCATTAAACTGAACCAGTGTCCCATTCACAACCGCGAGGATACACACACCACCGTTTTATTTTGTATTGAAATCTGAATTTATATTATTGTGTCTTTTGTGTCAGTAAATAAATGTTTTTACTTCATCTTTGTAAGTTTTTCAATGTTGAAATCTTCCCTGTTTAGTTCCTTTTAACTTTAACTTAATTTTAAAGGATGAACCAAATAGTAACCGCTCTTCATATATCCCAATTACTAAAGGCCATTATCGGGGTTCTCTTGTGTGATATAATTGGCTTTCAGACGCTGGCCCGTAGCTCGCACTGAAGAGTTGGCAACATCATATCTATGGCTTGAGCTTAACTTTGTTGATATTATACTCAATATAATGAAATGTAAATTCAGCAGTATTGACACTGGCGCGATACAAACTTTTCGCATCTGCAAGAAAAAGGCGTGAGCCTAAGTTTTGCGAATCGAATTGTAAAACTGGGACACGGCGATAATGTGGATAAAATGGCGTCATGGCCACCACCCCAAATTTTCAGGCTCAAGATAGCATTCATTTAGGAATTTGTTCGCATTATATGATCCCGACCCGACGTTTATATGATCGTAACAACATTTAAGATTTGTGCTGTTCTTTATTTCTGTAATAAAAAACTTTTCCCTATGAAATATGGGCGCGTATGGGCTTCACAATCAATTAATTTCTGTAACTGCATCCAATGAAATGATACTATAAAGCATAATTTCCACCAAACGGCTCGCATTGCATCGGATCGGAACGGATTTTAAAATCTTTAAGCGATATTAAATCATGTACACAGTTTTTAAAGTCTATATTACCTAGCCACGCTCAGCAGCTTCAGTTTGTCTTCCACGACATGCGATCGTAGCCGAAAGTATGCTGCGACGCAAGGCTAGATAATATACAACGTGTAACGAAACCGATTGATATACACATGAAACTGAACAACTTTCTCTAAGGAATATGGGTTGAAAAGTGAAAAAAAAGTGTCATGTGTCTGCTCCGATGCACGACAGGACTTTACTCCTTACGAACGATTATAAAATAAACCAGTACCCATCACACCATGCTGTCATTTTTCATTTTGTTTGACAGTAAATAATAAAGTTTCATATTAATGAATATAAACATATCATTCATTGAATACAATAATTAATTGACACTTCGGGTCCCGTCGTCTTCCGATTGAGATCCGAGTTTTACCGATGGAAACATTATTCACTATATCTGTATGTAATGCGAAGCGACCGACGCATCTTCGGCTAACATCGTGTGACTTCGTGTGACTTCGTGTGACTCCGTACCGTGTGACAGTGTGATATCGTAGTTTGGTTTTACTCCCCATAATTTTTCATACCCCAGGCTTATATATGAAAATCGATTCTTAAGGAGTAAACTCCAGAAATGTCGTCATTCCACACAAAATATGCGATCAGCTCCTCGACTTACTATGGAAAGATGAAAAAAAATCTTTCCTTTTCCACCTACGTTCCTTGGGGAAAGTTGTTTAGTTTCATGAGTATATCACGAGTTTCGGTTTCGTGCACAGTTTTTGTTACACGTTGTAGACTTTGAATACTGTGTAAGTACATGATTTAATATCGCTTAAAGATTGTAAAATCCGTTCCGAACCGATGCGATGCGGGCCGTTTGGTGGAAAATATGCTTAAGAAACTAGCTCCTTTTAATTGCAGTTTAATCTGCAGTACTGGAATTGGAATGAGCACGATAAAACTGCGGTAAAGCCAGGCATGTTCGCCATACTGTGTGTTTCACTCGCGGTAAGACTTTTGAAATATTTTTATCGCCATACCGAAGGTCATTGTTCTAATTCTCGGGCCAGTACATAAAAATATTGCAGCCTGAATGCAATTCGGTTGTCGAAACTGTGGATTAGTTTTTTAATACATGATAGCGTAGAGTTTCTTCGTATTTACTTAAGAATGTGTGAGAAGTCGTTATAGGGAGGGGTTCTTGTGGATAATCGAATACTCTTAATGACATTTCTGAGGATATTTCAAGGGACTGCATGGTTAAATTCCTTTGGTATGGCATAATGTTTTTATCCTTACTTGGTTCTCCGTTGCGGGAAGAAGAAATAACTTAGATACAAAGTTTAAATAAGGCTTATTCTGAATTCTTATA
Organism: Tortricodes alternella; assembly: GCA_947859335.1. Taxonomy (NCBI): domain Eukaryota; kingdom Metazoa; phylum Arthropoda; class Insecta; order Lepidoptera; family Tortricidae; genus Tortricodes; species Tortricodes alternella. The sequence goes on from OX401986.1 coordinate 8,281,921, forward strand.
CATTTCAGCTCTTCTGTATTGTACAATCGAAGACTTTGGAAGGTGATATGTTGTTATTCTGGAGACGCTGTGAGTACTTACAAAGTATATATTAATAACTACACCTGCATAATAATATTATTAATTCTTAATATGCTTTATAAGGCGTCTGGCAGCTGGTGATGTCTATGTTTCCAGACCATTTTATAAATTCGAAGGTCTGTCCATTTATTTAAATTAAACTCACAAATCACTTTCCGATTTCAATAAAAAATGGTAGCTAGATACCCAAATGGGCATTAGTAGCCCCTCCTGGTGTTGCAAATGTCCATAGGTGGTGATGACCATATTCCATCAGGCGGACTGTCTACCTTTCTGCCCGCCTATGGCAATAAATAAAAGACAACAAACTGTATTACTCTCTACAGTGGCAAATAGTAAAAACCTAATGCACACTACAGTTGTTCGCAATCAGCAATCAATATCAGCTAGGCACACTCGCCTCATACACTCAACCCAACGCAGGCACGTAACCGAAGCGGCTCACCACCTCCAAGATAGCCCCAGATCCCAGCTTACATCTGTGCGATGCCACGCTTACGGCTGGGTGACAGCTAAGCGTCATGAATTAGTCTCGCCTAGAAATCACAGCTGATCTGCGTTCCGTCCCCGCGCCGTCCTCGAGAAGGAAGCGCGGCGCGACCAGATGTAAGCACGGTGAATGCAAGTTGCCCACGAACATCATGCGGAGCACTAGCTTGTCCAGAGGCTAGGCCATGCCGTAACGATGCTGACTAGAGTGTACATTGCAGTATGGAGTTTCATACGAAGAATACTGAACGGTTCGAGTTAAGAGGATGTTGATCAATTGCCGATCTGATATGTGTGCGATAACCTTAACTCTTACCATTTATTTATTTTTTCCTTTTCAGCTGCAGGATCGCTACCGTGCAAGCCATTCACGTTGTTTACAATTAAATGCAACCAATGCGTCTGCGCCGCGGATGGTACGGCTTCGTGCACTAGAATGGACTGCAATAAAGTTGGTAATTTGACCCTTATGTCCATATACCTTTATCTTATTTTATATTATCTTAGAGTGTGGGGTCCTTGCGGATACACTTCGACCCTATGGTATCTTTTTTGTAACTACCCCTTTTTCCTAAACACTATCCATAGCATTCTCCACCACTTCAATGAAGTGACTTGTGGAGCGCAGTGGTAGTGCTTTAAATTCCCTTGGTGCTGGATATCCATTGCCAAGGATTTTCATTCTTAGTGTGGCGAGGGCGTCACATTCACACATGATGTGTTTAATTGTTTCTTCCTCTTCGCCACAAATTTTACAGATTGTGTTGTCAGAAAGTCCTCTCTCGGCTAAAATATACTTAACCCCTAAGTGACCTGTGAATATCCCAATTATGTATCGGAACAGCTCCATATACCATTAGTAACGGCATGGATCTCGAATCTTGACCAGGGGCGTATTTACTCTAGGGCCAATGGGGCCATGGCCCGGGGCGGCAGGCTGCGAGGGGCGGTAAAGCCTCGCGGCTTTCTTTGGGCGCCTTTTATTGTCAAGCTTACCTACGATATTTTTAATTAGAGGTACTTACCGGGGCGGCAAAGCTTGGCCCGGGGCGCCAAATCTTTAAATTCGCCACTGACCTTGACAGAGAAGTGTTTGCATGAGACCTTCTCAACATCTTACTTAGTATATGAATACCAAAAACAAGGTTAAAATATTAAGTACAAATTAAGCACATATTATTATTAAGCAGCAGCGACCTCCGTCGGGCAGTTGATTAACTTGGAGGCTCACACGTCAATCAGTGACGAGGCTGAGGTTTCTTATGACTCGGCCGAGGATACAGCTGAGTTGTCTGTCTCTCCTACGATTGCCTCGCCGCTGACGGAGGAGGCTCCTCCTCCTCCACGTACGCGAGGAAATGTTGTTGACTATAAAAAGTATTTTTAGAATAAGGGTGGAGGGATGTTAGTATTTAATATATGTGGCGCTGCGACGCGCATCATTCAGTGGAATAAATGCACCTTAGACGAACGGACGTGTTTCTATTGACCGCCCCCCGCACCCCGCGCTAACAGTACCATTCTCGCCACTTTTGGTGGCGGGCGGCAGGCAGGAGCGGGGAGCGCATTACCACGAATGCACCAATCACAGCGCTAAAAACCCCGCACACCCCACGAGCCTGGCAGCTTTACTGCTAGTAAAAGTTAAGCGGTGTCTTTAGGATATTTGGTCTGTATTATTATTATATCAAAAAATTCACTGAATTATTAATTCTAAGCTGGAAACTGGAGCTTTACGTGAGAAATGTTTTGGATACCGTGTTTTCTGTTATTCGATTCCGTTTTCAGTGCCAAAACCAATCGAGTCACTCGTTATATCACAAGGTAAAATTGTTGAAACACATAACAAGTTTAATTGAAAACGTGCAATGAGTTTTTAAATAGGTAGGTATTCAAAAGACAGTAGGTACATGGCATTTTGTAGTCTGCCGAACCCAAAAACCGGTGTGATAATCGTGTTTGGATGTTCTTGAATATTTCTCACATCAAAATGCTGGTTAAGAGCAGTGAGGGCGGCTTTTCATACAAAAGGCGATAACGATACCCACCCCTTATGTTAACAGATGTTCACCAATTTTTGATAGGTTGTCATTCACAGCAAAATCTAGGTCTATACGTTTTGTTTTTTTCACTATAATCAATAAATTCAGTTTTATTGTGGTTTCAGTATTCTGATACAAAACAAATTTTGCCATTATTTGACTTTCTTGATTTTTAATCCTTATTCAAAAAACGTATAGATCTAGATTTTTTTTCTGACTGACAACTTATCAAAAATTGGTCAAAATCGGTTAACATTTAAGGGGTGGAAATCGTTATTACCTTTTGTATGGAAAGGGTGATTTTTGCCGTTGGTTCACAGTCCGCTTATAGCTGGCTCCGCTGAAGAAGTAACATGGTAAACAGCCATATTGAAGTGCGGACAAAGTGCAGTAATATTATGCCTACAAAGCAAAATGTCTAGGCAAATGGCCTACTTGTTAAAAGTAGTTGAATGTCTTGAAGACAAATTGCTTGGTAATTTGGTTTTTATTGTAGTTAACGTAACAAATAAAATAAAGATAAAAAGACATCTTGCTTTTGAGACATCCAGCTTGTTAGGCATCTTGCTTTTTAGCCATCTTGCTTCTGAGGCATCTTGCTTCTGAGACATCTTGCTTTTAGGCCATCTTGCTTTTGAGACATCGTGCCTATAAGGCATCTAGCGTTTTAGGCAACACACTCATAACCCATCTGCACGTTTCTAAACGTTCCACCCTTTAAGAAATCAACTTTTTATTAACTTTACATTTATCCTAATTTCATTTCCTTAAGAATGGACACCCTTGCTCATTGGCATTGCAAATTATTAACTTTGACAGATTATTGGTTAATCTTAGCAAGTATGACAATCAACTACTGGTTGTAGGAGGACAATAATTTGGCAAATCGCTATCATTATTTTTATTACGTAAATAAGTTAAAGTTAAATAATAATATTTCTTAAATAACGTCGGTGCTTTATAAGTATTTGCCGTCATCAACAGAACCGGAAACAATGGTTTTGAATTACGTCTTAAGAGTCATAATGAAAAACCCCATTAATATATAATATGTATATGTATATATGTTTCTGGTTGACCTTCAAATCAGTACTTAACTCAATTATTATTTATGTTTCAGAATTATTTACCGAGAGCCAAGCTGAAGATTAAAAGATTAATTAAACAATTTATTTTTTATTTCACGATTCCTTCATACCCGTTGGTAAGGTCTCGATCATATAAATGAGGAGATAAGGTACGCTCAAACATACTGCTAAAATAATATAGGCCACCACCACTACACCCATTACTACCTCCATTCCCTTACACAGATGTAATTTAGTCATACATTATGAGTGTCCTTTGCAACAGAGTTAGACTGACGGACAAGCATAGCTGGGCACAAGACCGTTAATCTGTTAATCGTTAATTAACGAAGTTAACATTTCGAGTAACGCATTTACTTTTAAGTTAACTTCAAAAATTGTTAACGAACTCATTAACTTCCGTTAAAAACATTAAATTACGTTAATCGTTAATTAAGTACCTGTTTGTCATTGTTGTTTGTCAAGAGGACATTGCGCGGATTGTGCTGCGACTAGAAAAACACATTCTGACAAATGCGGATCAACGGTTACACCCCTGTTTTATTACATATTATGTCTAAACTTCCATAGCCCATACAAACATTTTTATACAAGAAAACAAATAACGCTACGACATATAAAATGCAATTTCTATCACGAGTTAACGATTAACGTAAACATCCGTTAAATCTCCTGGAATGTAACGCTTTAACGTATAACGAAGTTAACTTATTTTGTGACTATTTCATAGCTGGGCACAAGACCGTTAATCCGTTAATCGTTAATTAGCGAAGTTAGATTTCGAGTAATGGATTAACTTTTAAGTTATCTTTAATAATTATTAACGGACTCATTAACTTCCGTTACAACAATTAATGTCCGTTAATCGTTAATTATGTCCTACTGCAAAAGTAGCAAAAGCATACTGCGCAGACCAAGTACGTTGCGAAAATCACGTTCTGACCAGCGACGTCGTGAACGTGAAACCGCGCGGCGTCATGGCACTGCACGTTGCACCGTGCACATGCACGACGAGCCGCGTCCGTCCCCGGCGGGGCTCCCATTATTTGCGTTAACAGACAATAACATACCTCATCGTGACAATCAATGTCACAAATATTGCATTACACACAAATTCTTATCACTGGCTATCAAAGTCCAAATTGTCATGAAAATAGAAAATTATCAGAAATATCCAATATCTTAGCAAAACTATAGTTTCAAAAGTGTGTTTGTTTGCTTGCCATTCTTCTGTTGCACCGAAAAGGCTGCTCAGGGATTTTAAGTGGTAGTTCCGGGAAGTATCAATTGCCCCGAGGCCATTAGAAAATTTTGCTCAGCTCAGCTTTATAATACACCTCTAAAATATATTTGAATTGGTTTAATTAAAAATACTTTATAGAAAAAACCATTCTAAAACCAGTCAAAATTATCCGCTTGGATGACATACGTGACCGACTGACCGTGCACTTGCCTGATTATTGTCACCTGAATATAAATAACAATCAGTCACTACTTCAGTATTATCAATTATATTACAAGATATAAAAGATAACCTTTACTATATAAGGCAATATCAGCGTCTTATTCTTTTTCCAGTACAGTTTGTACTAATTAATAAAATGACGCAATTTAAATTTGAGGGTGATTTTGAATCACTAAGTGATTCCCAGTTGAAATTAGTTGAAAGTGTATTGCGAAAGCAAGGATTCACAGATGGAAAAGTTCTTGTGGAGCCAGTAGGCCAGAAAGGTGATAACTACATAGCAAATGTGAAACGATTCATCTATGAAAGAAACAATGGTTCGTTCTTCAAGATGATTGGTAAGGTAGCGCCTTCTAATGAAGAAATAAGGAAAGCTATGAATATTGCTATTTTATTTACAACTGAAACAGTTATGTATCAAGAGGCACTGCCTAAGTTCAGTGAGCTACAAAACTCAGCTGGTGTCCCAGCTAATGAAAGGATTAGATTTCCAATCTGTTATGGAGTTGGGAGTGAAGCCCCGTACGAAATTATCCTGCTTGAAGATCTGACGGAATCAGGCTTTGAAATGCTTGACAGATTCCAACCATTGACAGATGCGAGCATAAAATTAGTACTTAAAGATTTAGCAAGATTCCATTCACTTTCCTATGCTCTGAAAAATAGTGAACCTGAAACACACAAAAACATATCAAACAAATTACTGAACATGTTCGCTTTAATGGATGCAGATCCTACAGTGAAAATATTTTTCGAAGGAATTGAGAATGAGATGAAGTTATTACTGGATAGTGAGAAACGTAAAAAAATAATAACTGGGACAGTATCACTGCTTACAACTCATGCGAAAAAAAATGAGAGCTACGAAAAAAGTTCAAAATATTCCGTGATTCAGCAGGGCGATTGCTGGTCCAATAACATTTTATTCAAGCTTGAGGTTAGTCATTTTCATCTTCTTATATTTTCGAGTGCGTAAATAATATCATTATCTAAGTAGTTATTGGACATGTCATTGTACCTTTATAAATTAAGTGTTTAAAAGTATGACGACTCAATTATATAGTTTATTATTTTTACAGAACGGTTCGTCGGTTGAAAATGTCATGATTGATTATCAGATGTCAAGGGAGAGCAACCCCGCCGCCGATATACTTTACTGCCTATTGAATTGCACTGACTATGCAACCAGAGCGAAGCATTTTCACGAATGGATTGACTACTATCACCAAATGTTGGACGATTCTTTGAACTACTACGGACTCAAGTCCAACCGCATTTTGCCAAGAGACCAGCTAGATGCCGATTTGAGGAGGTACGGGAAAATGATGGTCGGTTTTGGTATCATGATGTCTTCTATGTTAGTGAGGGAATCTAAAGATGTAATTGATCTAAAACAAATGGAAAGTAAAGATAAAGAAGAATTTCTGGATACCGTCGTGACTGAAATGAGTTCCACTAACTTAGATAACACCACTATCGCCATTTTAAAACAAAGAGTTGAAGGTATTATTGACACTGCTGTAGAGTTAGGGCTTTTATAAAAGTATTTCCAGTAATATTTTATGTAATGGTACTACAATTTTAAAGTCTTCAATTTTATTGTTATATAAGGTATTTCATGTTGTACCATATAATTTAATAATGATGGTATTATTTACAATAAATTTGTGTTGAATTATCGAAATGTTTTATTTGCTGAGACTTTTCGTCAACTTTTCGCTTATTGCCTGTCCATTTATATTTCTTTGAAAATATATCTGGCATGCAAATTAAATTTTATTTCTCCTCCAAGCGTACTTCCCCGATTACATCTGCCACGTAATATACAAATTAGGTTCTCAAAACTTAGGTTTTAAGACACACATAGCTAAAAAAACGTTGGGAGGTGTAAGTAGGTATTCTAATTCAATTGTCGCATTAATTATATTAGTTCAATATAATTACAACCTCAAATGTAACAATCACTTTAGAATAAAAATTAAACTCAAGAATTCACGTGACATTGTTAAGAGGAGTGTAAAACTACGGCTTTTCATACAAAAAGCGATAACGATTTACACCCCTTAAATGTTAACCGATGTTCACCAATTGTTGATAGGTTGTCTCAACAAAATCTAGGTCTATAGGTTTTTTTTCATCATAGAAAATAAATTCAGTTTTACTGTTGGTTCATTATTCTCATACAAAACTAGATTTGGCGATCGTTTGACTTTGTCGATCTTTAATCAATATTTAAAAAAGGTATAGATCTCGATTTTAATCATCAAAAATTTGTTAAAATCGGTTAACATTTAAGTGGTGGAATGATGGGTGAGTGATGTTTGCCGCTGGTCCACAGTCCTCTTAAATATTAAAATCTTTTGACAGTCTTTTTGTTTGTTATGTTGGTATATGCAGTCTATGCTAAGCTCCTCTATGGTCGCACGACTAATAAAGTGTCACTCTGGTACAGTGGTACTCTGTGTGACATGACAATTGACAAAAGTCAAACAAATTGCCATGGTTCGATGATGCCGAAAATTACTATTTCATTCACGCGAGTGGAGTCACGGGTATATCTAATATATCTATCTATATCTAACAATTCAAATTTAATAACAATACAGGTGACTTTGAAGACGTAATGCAAAAACAATGCTTTAGATACATCTCACCTAGGCTAACTCACGTCTGAACGTTTCTAAACGGAATTAAGAAATCAACTTTTTATTAACTTTATATTTATCCTAATTTATTTCCCTAAGAATGGACACCCTTGCTCATTGGCATTGCAAATTATTAACTTTGACAGATTATTGGTTAATCTCAGCAAGTATGACAATCAACAACTGGTTGTAGGGTGACAATAATTTGGCTAATCGCTATTATTATTTTTATTACGTAAATTATGGGGAGATAAGGTACGCTCAAACATTCTGCTAAAATAATATAGGCCACCACCACTACACCCATTACTACCTCCATTCCCTTACATAGATGTAATTTAGTCATACGTATGAGTGCCGTTTGCAACAGAGTTAGACTGACGGAGAAGCATAGCTGGGCACAAGACCGTTAATCTGTTAATCGTTAATTAACGAAGTTAACATTTCAATCAACTGATTAACTTTTAAGTTAACTTTAAAAATTGTTAACGGACTCATTAATTTCCGATAAAAAAAACGTTAATCGTTAATTAAGTACCTGCCATTTGCCAAGAGGACATTGCACGGATTGTGCTGCGACGAGAAAAACACATTCTGACAAGTGCGGATCAACGGTTACACCCCTGTTTTATAAATTTTTCATGTTATGTCTAAACTTCCATAGCCCATACAAACATTTTTATACAAGAAAATAAATAACGCTACGACATATAAAATGCAATTTCTATCACGAGTTATCGATTAACGTAAACATCCGTTAAATCTTTTGGAATGTAACGCTTTAACGTTTAACGAAGTTAACTTCTTTAATGACTATTTCATAGCTGGGCACAAGACTGTTAATCCGTTAATCGTTAATCAGTAATCAGTAATCAGTAATCAGTCATTTATTTGCTCAAACATGGTATAAGTTGGTGTTTTACAAGTTGATTTGGTACAGAACTACATGTTTTGTCGCAAAGACATGCAAATGTTGAAGTAATGTATATCACATCACATCTTACTTATAAACTAAGAAACAATTTCATTTAGGTACTCCTGCATTGAATAATAAGCCTTAGAAGCTAAGAACTTATGCAACGCAGTTTTAAATTCCTTAACGCTTTCTAGTTGTAAAATTGTTACCGGTAATTTATTAAATATCCTGGGTGCCATCCCAAAAACACTTTTTGACCGCAGAGCGGTTCTAGATGGCTTGAAATTAATTTTTCCCTGCTGACGTAAACTATTAAATCCTTTAAATTTGTTTATGTTACATTTCACATACATCGATATCTCATACACATAAAGACAAGGTACTGTTAATATTTTTAATTCTATGAAATGAGGTTTGCACGACTCAATGGGTTTAATGCCACATACCGATCTGAGGCATTTTTTTTGGCTCCTGAAACCAATTCACGGTCTGTAGCATTGCCCCAAAATATTACACCATATCTTAGGGTAGCCGTGACATATGCATGGTAAGCAGTCAATACTGCTGATTGGTTTACTACTTTCCTTAAATTATATAATGCGTAGCTAAATTGATTAAGTTTTTTACATATAATGTCAGTTTGATTTTTCCATGTCAAAGCGCTATCTAAGCTTAATCCTAAAAATGTTTTAAAGTCAGTTTCATTAATCCTTTGGTCTTGGTAAGTAATAGTTAAAATGGGCGTATTTGTAGTTCGTAATTTAAAATTCATAATGCTTGTCTTTTCGATATTTATGTGAAGGTTATTCGTTTTGAGCCATTCAATTTATTAAATGTAAAGTTCGATTAATATTATCCTGAAGTACATGTGTTAATTAGCGAAGTTAGGTTTCGAGTAATGGATTAACTTTTACGTCAACTTTCAAAATTATTAACGGACTCATTAACTTCCGTTACAACAATTAATGTCTGTTAATCGTTAATTAAGTCCTACTGCAAAAGTAGCAAAAGCATACTGCGCAGACCAAGTACGTTGCGAGAATCACGTTCTGACCAGCGACGTCGTGAACGTGAAACCGCGCGGCGTCGTGGCACGGCTCGTTGCACCACGCAAATGCACGACGAGCCGCGTCCGTCCCCGGCGGGGCTGCCATTATTTGCGTAAATACACAATAATATTGCCTCATCGTGACAATCAATATCACAAAAATGCATTACGCACATAAATCCTTGTCACTTGCTATCAAAGTCCAAATTGTCATGAAAACAGTATCAGTCAGAAATATCAAATATCTTAGCAAAACTATAATTAGTTTTGAAAATGTGTTTATCTACACCCATATCATAAAACCTCCATAATGTAATCAAAAGCCGTAGGAAATGACCAGCATTATGACCAATTAAGTAAAACCAGTACTGTAATGTTATTACAGTATCGATTTTAGTATCGTAATGAGATTAAATTTGGAACAGCTGTCAAAACTCAAGTGGGTCTCAAAATCAAAATCAAAATCAAAATCATTTATTTGCTGAACATGGGTACAGTTGATGACATTTGATTTGCAAGACCAAGCCAAGTTCTGCCGGTAAGCATGCAAAATAGGTTGTTAGTAATTTAATTTAACTTAATAACTTATATAATAACAATCAATTATAATAATTATAGTTTAGTATTTTTATTTACTATGGCTCCCAGTTTTCTATTAGAAATTCATTGATGGAGTAGTAAGCTTTATTGCACAGGAAATATTTTAATGATTTTTTAAAACTGGTGTTATACTCCTTCTCGATTATAAATTTCGGCAACTTATTATAAATTTTTGGGGCCATTCCTAGAACACTCTTTGCAAACAATGCAGTTTTAGACGGCCAAGGACGTATTTTATCCCGAAGTCGAAAACTATTAAATGTATTAAATAAATGTCTATTAACTTTAACAAAGTTTGCTATTTCATAGATATATAAACTTGGAAGTGTCAAAATCTTCTCTATTCTAGTATCCATAGATATTAAAACAGTTATTGATACGAAACATCAATTCAGTATGTTTTTTTAATATAAACCGCACGACATTTGATCTCGAGTGACATGAGAATAGAGACTTCATTCGTATGTCTATGATTTAAAAAAAATGGCTTGTTCCAGAAAATATTGTTTCTGAACACATCATGGAGGATTTATAATATGTGTGTAGATAAAGTTATGTATGCAACTCTACATAATTTCGCCTTAAAACACACGTGCGATCTTATTATGAAACCCGCTTAAAAGCTCGTTTCATAAAACCGCACTAGTGTTTTAAGGCCTATCATTATGCAACCGTTGCATAAACTACTATTGTTTGATTGCCCTACTTTTGTTGCAACGAAGAGGCTGCTCAGAGATTTTAAGTGGTAGTTCCGGGAAGTAACAAACCCCGAAGCCATAAGCAAATTTTGCTCAAAAACCTACACCATAAATCGTAGTTTGTTTTTAATGTCTATCTTCTTGTATAATGTCACACTTTGTAATTTCAATGTACATATTGGGCTACAGTTATAATACTCATTTATCATAATATTAGATTAGAAGCCATAAGTATTAGTTAACATCACGCATTACATGCTCAAATAGTACTTTGCCACATATAATTATAGGTAAGTACACCGAAACCAAAGATTCACATTTTAAGATTTCACTCAATTTCACCTTAATAATCGAGAAAAACTGCCAGTTCAGCTTTATAATACATCTCTCAAATCTATTTGAAGTGGTAATGAAAAATACTTGATAGCAAAAATGCTTGTGATATACACATAGATGAAGAGGTATTCTATAAGCAGTCAAAATTATCCGCTAGGAAATCAAAGTCAAAAGTCAAGTCAAAGTCAAACTATCTTTATTCAATTTAGGCTTTTACAAGCTCTTATGAAGGTCAAGGAATGAATCTACCACCGGTTCGGAAAAAATCCTCTACTGAGAAGAGCCGGCAAGAAACTCGGTGAGGTATCATTTTTTCAAATCAGTACACATATAAGTCAACAATGATGTCTACAGTTTTATACAAATCTAAGTATATACCACAGCAGGTACGCTCATCGAGACCCAGGGATCGCCAGTGCAGGTCACGATTTAAGCCAAACGTCCCTGTCCATGACGTAGTCTTTTACTGAGTAATATGCCCTAGAAATAAGAATTCGCTTTACAGTAGATTTGAACATTGTGTCTGTTTGTTCTATTATGTTTTTAGGTATTTTATTGTAAAAACGTGTACAATTTCCTAGAAATGATTTTTTAGTTTTAGCCAGTCTATAAGTTGGTACTTTAAGCTTTCCGGTATTTCTAGTAGCCTTTGGCTTATCTACATTTGTAGGAAAATTGTATATATTTTTTCTGACATACATTATTATTTCAAATACGTATATCAAATCTGTGGCTTGGATGACATACGTGACCATGCACTTGCCTGATTACTGTCACATGAATATAAAATTGCAATCAGTCACTATTTCAGTTTTATCAATTATATTATAAGATATAAAAGATAACCTTTACTATATAAGGCAATATCATTGTCTTATTCTTTTTCCAGTACAGTTTGTACTAATTAATAAAATGACGCAATTTAAATTTGAGGGTGATTTTGAATCGCTAAGTGATTCTCAGTTGAAATTAGTTGAAAGTGTATTGCGAAAGCAAGGATTCATAGATGGAAAAGTTCTTGTGGAGCCAGTAGGCCAGAAAGGTGATAACTACGTAGCAAATGTGAAGCGATTCATCTTTGAAAAAAAGGATGGTTCTTTCTTCAAGATGATTGGTAAGGTAGCGCCTCTTAATGAAGAAATAAGGAAAGCTATGAGTACAGCTGTTTTATTTACAACTGAAACAGTGATGTATCAAGAGGCACTGCCTAAGTTCAGTGAGCTACAAAACTCAGCTGGTGTCCCAGCTAATGAAAGAATTAGATTTCCAATCTGTTATGGAGTTGGGAGTGAAGCACCGTACGAAATTATCCTGCTTGAAGATCTGACGGAATCAGGCTTTGAAATGCTTGACAGATTCCAACCATTGACAGATGCTAGCATAAGACTAGTACTTAAAGATTTAGCTAGATTCCATTCGCTTTCCTATGCTCTGAAAAATAGTGAACCTGAAACACACCAGAACATAGCAAACAAATTGCTGAACATGTTTGCTTTAATGGATGCCGATCCTACAGTGAAACTATATTTTGAAGGAATTGAGAATGAGATGAAGTTATTACTGGATAGTGAGAAACGTAAGAAAATAATAACTGGGACAGTATCACTGCTTACTACTCATGCGAAAAAAAATGAGAGCTACGAAAAAAGTTCAAAATATTCCGTGATTCAGCAAGGCGATTGCTGGTCCAATAACATTTTATTCAGGCTTGAGGTTAGTTATTTTCATTTCCTCATCTTTTCGAGTGTGTTTAAAAGTATGACGATTCGATTGTATATTTTATTATTTTACAGAACGGTTCATCGGTTGAAAACGTCATGATTGATTACCAACTGTCAAGGGAGAGCAACCCCGCCGCCGATATACTTTACTGCCTATTGAATTGCACTGACTATGCAACCAGAGCGAAGCATTTTCACGAATGGATTGACTACTATCACCAAATGTTGGACGATTCTTTGAACAACTACGGACTCAAGTCCAACCGCATTTTTCCAAGAGACCAGCTAGATGCCGATTTGAGGAGGTACGGGAAAATGATGGTCGGATTTGGGATCATGTTGTCTTCTATGTTAGTGAGGGAATCTAAAGATGTGCTTGATATCAAACAAATGGAAAGTAAAGATAAAGAAGAGCTTATGAATACCGTCATGACTGAAATGAGTTCCACTAACTTGGATTACACCACTATCGCCATTTTAAAACAAAGGGTTGAAGGTATTATTGACTCTGCTGTAGATTTAGGGCTTTTATAAAAGAATTTCCAGTACCTAATATTTTATGTAACATATATACATACTTAGCATCACGCCCGAAATCCCTAATGGGGTCGGCAGAGCCACAAGACTACTTGTGGCCACGTTCGATTAATTAGTCCTAAGATGGTATGATGAACCGTATGGTGACGGGTGATCAGCCCATCGCCCATACAGATAGTCTACCATGTTGGAGAGGACCCGTCCCTTAGTCGACTTTTACGACATGCTAGGATGATAAGCATCTGCACGCATTCTATGCTATTTCTTTACTCCCAGTGCAGCAGAGGAGGAGGGTATTTTATGTAATGGTTCTACAATTTTAAAGTCTTCAATGTTATTATTAGAAAAGGGATTTGATGCTGTACCAATAATACTTTAATAATGATGGTCTTATTTACAATAAATTTTGTGTTGAATTATCGAAATGTTTTTGTCGAGATTTTTTGTCAACTTTTCGCTTATTGCCTGTTCATTTATAAAATTTGTTTGAAAATACAAAACTGGCATGCAAATTCAATTTTAACTTTCCTCCAAGCGTACAATATCCCGATAACATCTGCCTCGTAATAAACAAAGTTCTCAAAACTAAGCTTTTTTTAGCTTAGCTAAAAAAACGTTGAGCCGTGTAAGTAAGTATTAAAATTCAATTGACGCATTAATTATTGGTTCTATATATTAACGACCTCAAATGTAACAAATACTTTAGAATAATAATAACACTTAAGAATTCACTAGAAATTCTTAAGAAGAGTGTTAACCTACTGCTTTTCATAAAAAGCGATACGATTTTGACCCCTTAAATGTTATCCGATGTTCACCAATTGTTGATAGGTTGTCTCAACAAAACCTAGGTCAATAGGTTTTTTTTTTCATGATAATCAATAAATTCAGTTTTATTGTTGTTTCAGTATTCTCATTCAAAACTAGTTTCAGCGATTATTTGACTTTGTCGATCTTTAATCAATATTCAAAAAGCGACTTCGATTTTGTCCTGACTGATAACCTATCAAAAATTTGTTAAAATCGGTTAACATTTAAGGGGTGGAAATCGTTATCGCGTTTTGTATGAAAAGAGTGATTTCTGCCGCTGGTCCACAGTCCTCTTAAGTATAAAAAATGTGATAATGTGCTTCTGGTACCTGCCCTGACCTTTTGGTACTTCTAGCTAAGTGATTTACTAACTCGGGACTAAAATACCAAAACCGCGAATGTGAACGTCAAACACGTACAAAACAACGACACGTTCGCGATTATGGCATTTTAGTGACGATACAGTAAATCAGGGGTCGTCCACAAATTACGTAACGCAATTTGGAGGGAGGGGGGGGGTCTGGCGAAGCGTTACGGTCCTGTTACGTTGGGGGAGGGAGGGGGTTCAAGGTTGGCGTTACGTCACGATTTTATAATATTGTACAATTAATGTAAACTCATGAAATTATAATTATATTATTAAGAAATGGAACCGAAATACGTTCATAGATGATTATACCTCGCCCAATGTAAAAAGAGCGCTGATGGCTATATAAAATGTATGGCCGTCAGCGCTCTTTTGAAATTGGGCGTACTATGGAATTCTCAGAATAATTCTTATGTCGTCCTTGACACTACACTTTCGTATTTTATTTAAAAATATAAATCTTTCTACCTGAATATTAGGCAAAAACTTTTTACAAAGTACCAGGCCCCCAATTCTCGGTGCATTCGAGATAATGTCGATTGCGAGATTAAACGTCAGATTCATACAGTTGTGTCAAACGGCTGTATGCACTGACGTTTAATCTCGATTGTGAGATTATCTCGAATGCACCGAGAATTGGGGGCCTGTTACGTAACGGAATGGGGAGGGAGGGGGGTTCCGGCTAAGCGTTACGGTCCTGTTACATGGGGGGAGGGGGGGTCCAAAATTTGAGAATTTTGCGTTACGTAATCTGTGGACGACCCCTCACTTGTACCCAAGTACCCAATAAGAGGCCAAGGTCTAATTTGTTCCATGCACTGCATCGAAATAATATATACCTACCTGTCAGTGGCGAAGCGTCAAATATTTCCTAAAGGAAGCCGGAAGAATTAGAACAATACGTGCGAGTCTAACATTCAGTCAGAGTAACATGGACTTCACTGACAGCTAGCCGTAGCTTTCTAGCTTGGTAAAGCCGTCAGGAATCGGCTTGTAAGCAGGCTTCGCCACTGCTACCTGTACTATATTATATTATGCGTTATACAAATATGAAGACTTCGATTACTTAATCTTATCATTTAGTTTCATGAAAGAAACATTTTATCTGAAGTGTTGATATTGTTTCAAAAATGTAAGTAATATTAATTAGGTTTTCAGATAGCGACTGCAAACATGTTATAAATAATAAAATTATCTGAATTGAAATGTTAAGGATGCCTACTAAATTTAGTGAATAAATTCAAAATTATTCATGTTTTGGACTTTAAATACATAACCAGTTTTTGCCAGAATGTTCGTATATATATTCAGTATTTAAAAAAATCTGTAAAGACCTATCTGGGCCTCTATTAGACATTGCTTAAGCGATAGATATGGAGATGGTTTCACAATACTGCCATTCCTTTCAAGGTAAGAAAAGCCACCATATCGTAGCAAAATTATTTACAATATCGTTTAAGCAATGTCGAATACAGGCTCTGACATTATATTATGAAATTATTACAATCGGGTAAAAATAAACACCTTTTAGGGTTCCGTACCTCAAAAGGAAAAAACGAAACCCTTATAGGATGACTCATGTGTCTGTCTGTCTTGTCTGTCCGTCTGTCACAGCCAATTTGCTCCGAAACTACTGGACCGATTGAGTTGAAATTTGGTATCCATGTGACTATACGGTATAACGGTACTATACATACATACATAGCATCACGCCCGAAATTCCTAATGGGGTGGGCAGAGCCACAAGACTACTTGTAGCCACGTTCGATTAATTAGTCATACTAAGATGGTATGATAAACCGTATGGTGACAGGTGATCAGCCCATCGCCCATACAGATAGTCCACCATGAAAGAGAGGACCCGTCCCTTAGTCGACTTTTACGACATGCCAGGATGATAAGCATCTGCACGCATTCTATGCTATTTATTCACTCCCAGTGCAGCAGAGGAGCCGGATGGAGGAGGATGTACGCATTAATAACTAACTTTGTTAATGTTAAACAACTCGCACTGCTATTAACTGGCAACGTGGATAGTAAAATTACATACTAGTTTAAAAATTACAAAGCAGACTTGTCTATTTGCTGTCGAATTCGGTAAGGTTCAGTTAAATGAGACGCTCTTTAAGAAATCCACGTTGGTTATTATTAACAACCGAAAGCAATTAATAATATTCACATGTCTATAATTTACCAAGTTGTAATTTATTTTCTAAATAAACCTCGGTTAAATAGCACAACCACGGCATAACTCTGACAGCAGTCGAACAACTCCTTTGTATTTTAAATAGTGATACGGCTGTTTATTATGATTTAAACTTATTAATTATATTAATATGCGCCCTTATCAGAAATTAACAATTAATTTTGGCAGTGGCTTGCTACAATTTAACATTCAGTGGTTGAGTTGCTCAAGTGTTGCCATACAAACGTGTTGTTCTCTGTCGCTCGTATTGTCACCTAGGGGCCACTGAAAATCAGCGCCGAGGCTCGCCACGGCATAACGCTGAGTGGCACCCTCTTTGGCACCGTTCGGCACAGCTTTTTATGTTTATTGTTTATTGTGCTTTTCTTGTTATCTGTCTGTGTCTAATGTGTGTTAAATAAATGTCTTTATTATTATTATTATTACTATTATTAAATGAGCCGTAATATATTTAGACAAGCCAAATTGGTACTTTGCCGTAGCTTCGTTTTTTCAGTGTAAGTTAAATAGATGAAATCATCTAAGAAAACCAAAATTTAAAATTTCACCATAATGGTTTATAGCCAATCACTTAAATACACACTATATTGAAACTTAACCTGATAATTATATTAATCTGACGTCTCTATTTCAATCACATATACAAACCGGTTCTCAGTTTTTAAGATGTGTTGAATGAATGATTTATTTGTGTGTGGAAATTCGGGTTAAATGGGCAGATACAAAAAATTCACATTAATCTAGTGTCACCAAATCCTACCTTTTCAAGTGTACACACATTGTTTAACTTCAAGAGTTAAGCAGAAAAAAAGAGAATACAAGAAAATTAATAATAAACAATAAAAATATATCCGCTTGGTAGCATCAAATTAAAATTAAGCATTAAACAATGAGAATGTCATTAAAACAAGAAATTATAAAATACCGCTTACACTCTACACATTGTCAGGTAATGTCATATGATAAGTTGAATAAGACAATGAAAATGAAAATTATTAAAATCATTTGAAATTATATAAAAATTATTATTTAAAATATCCATTTAAAAATTCATTTAGCGTATAGAAACATTTTTTTAAGAGCCAATCTTTTGTCTTGTTTTTTTTTATTTTAACCGAATATTTGCGATCCTGGTCATGACGGTTTTAAAGGCTGCGTACGTCATAAATCATGTCAGCCATTCTGTTTGTAAATAAACACTCCCCGGTAATTCCCCGACTGCCCGGATGTAATCAAACTGTGTGTTAGTATGTACATCCCTTAGGCCTGAAAAACCCCAACACACAGTGGTGTGATTTCTTACAAAATGTTTGAACACTGTCAAAAAAACATATGATACAGACAGTGTGAACATTTCCTTTGTAATAGGAAATAAAATATAAAAAGGGTTTTATCTACACCCATATCATAAAACCTCCATAGTGTAATCAAAAATCGTAGGAAATGACCACCATTTTGACAACCAATTAGGAAAAACGAGTGCTGCAATGTTATTCCCGTATCGTTTTTAGTATAGAAATGAGATTAAATTTGGAACAGCTGTCAAAACTCGAGTGGGTCTCTATTCTAGTATCCATAGATATTAAAACAGTTATTGATACAAAACGTCAATTCAGTACGTTTTTTTAATATAAACTGCACAACATTTGATCTCGAGTGACATGAGAATAGAGACTTCATTCGTTTGTCTATGATTTAAAAAAAATATATTCTTGACGGAGGATCGAATTGCCGCCATTGTTGGTGTTTTGCTGAACGAAAGTAGAATTGATGTCGAATTGAATAGAAAAAGTTGTTTGTAATTTACATTTTAGTTGAAAATATGAATAGTAGTCTTCTCGGAGTGTGTGTGATGTGAAAATGCGCCGGATATCGGAAATATGCAGCCACGATTGCAACAAATAACTTGTTGCCAGTAAATATTGTTTCTGAACCCATCATGGAGGATTTATACTATGTGTGTAAATAAAGTTATGTATGCAACTCTGCATAATTTGGCCTTAAAACACTCGTGCGATCTTATTATGAAACTCGTCTATCGGCTCGTTTCATGAAAACCGCACTAGTGTTTTAAGGCGTATCATTATGCAACCATTGCATAAACTACTATTTTGTTTTCAAGATGTGTTCTGAAAGAATTGATGTTAATTTGAAATTAAAAGAAGGTCACTTCTAAAATTATAATGAAATATTCTGCCTCGGTAATAGTTTTGATGTTGAAGATAATAGTAATAATAAATATTAATATTTATGCTAAAGATACTTGTGCTAAAGATGAACAAGAGCTAAAGATATACATACAAACAAATTATGCAAAACATTTAAATCATATCTAAACTACTTAGATGTACACTGCATAATTAAGTTGTTACTTGAAGATCTGCTATAAAAGTATTTTCATTTACTTACTGTGGATAACCTTAATTTGCTTATTCCGTTTTCTTAACTATTCTGTCTTTATTTAATGTGTATTGTTTACAATAAGAATTTATCAGCACGGATTTCATAATCCTTACTAATATTATAAATGCGAAAGTAACTCTGTCTGTCTGTCTGTCTGTTGCGTTTTCACGCCAAAACTACTGAACCAATTTAAATGAAATTTGGTACACAGATAGTCTAGAACCTAAGAAAGGACATAGGCGACTTTTTAATGAGAAAATGGGTTGTAAAGGGTACAAAGAGGGGGATGAAAAATTGTATGGAAGTATCGTCATTTTTAGAGCTATAAGCTAGAAACTTAATTTTTAGGCTGTTGATTTGATATAAATAAATATGACATTCAAAGTTTGTAGAAGTTTTACACTCAGAGGGGTAAAATAACAATAGGGAATAGGGGATGAAAGATTGTATGGAAATATGTGAATGTTTTAAACGTTTTATTAGAGCTATTCTGATGTAACATTTACGGAGTTATTACAAAATGTGAAACTGAAGAAATAATTAAAAATCCGAAAGACAACACCCAAAGACACTATTCCACGCGGACGAAGTCGCGGGCACAGCTAGTATTTCATACAATTTAATATTTATTCAGTCTTTTAGCCACGTACCAAGTTCTAGTAATACAATTAATTCATCTTTGTCTGATTCCTTTGAATATTTTTAACCCACTGTGCGCCCGAAGCCAAATCAAGAGTCCTCCCCCGAGGAAATGCAAATCATATCCGAAATTTCAAGAGAATTTCGTTATTTTCCTGTTCCTTCTTACCTAACAGTAATCTAAAAATTACTAAACAAAATGTTGCAAAGAAAACCTTTGGGTATAATATTTCAAAGCCGCTGAATGGACTGAAATTCAGACGGTTTATTTTACTTCAATCTTGAAGCGGGAATATTGTTTTTTGTCTATCCGTGAGAGTTTACTCTATTAATAGGATTCTTTCAAAGTTGAATATTGTGTTAATTAAATTAATTAAACGACCCATAGTTATGTATCTAAGGTGACGTGTGACCCGTATTTTGGAAACTATTTTCATTAAATCTAATACAGCTAAGTCTTTAAATAAAAACACATTTCATTCTGTATACATCTAAGTACATACATACATACATAGCATCACGCCCGAAATCCCTAATGGGCTGGACAAAGCCACAAAACTACTTGTGGCCACGTTCGATTAATTACTCCTAAGATGGTATGATGAACCGTATGGTGACAGGTGATCAGCCCATCGCCCATACAGATAGTCCACCATGTTGGAGAGGACCCGTCCCTTAGTCGACTTTTACGACATGCCAGGATGATAAGCATCTGCACGCATTCTATGCTGTTTCTTCACTCGTACACAGTACTTAAAGATTTATAAATGCATCAACAATAAATGTTATTTTCAACTATGTGACTCATTATCTTCGATATGAATAATGTACTTTGGAAAATCATAGTTAATCAGCAATATTTAAAGCCGATAAGTTTAAATACCGCGCGATAAGATCACTTACGGCACTAAATCCGCTGGTGGTTAAAACTGTTGATGTGAAAAACAACAAATTTTTGTTCCGTCTTTGAACGGTGTTATCAAACTAATTACGTTATTTTGCATTTAAATGCTATCTTCATTAGCACATATGACTTAATTAAAATATATTTAACGTATCGTGAATGATATTTTATCAAATCCATCGGGCCCTCTATTTGACATTGATCTAATCGATGCAGAAACCGAGCGTCACTATGATAACTATATTGCATTATACTTTATCTACACCCATATCATAAAACCTCCATTGGTTAATCAAAAACCGTAGGAAATTACCACCATTTTGACAACCAATTAGGAAAAACCAGTGCTGCGATGAAGAAATAACATGACTTCTTTATCGTTTTTAGTAAAGAAATGAGGTTAAATTTGGAACAGCTGTCAAACTCAAGTGGGTCTCTATTCTAGTATCCATAGATATTAAAACAGTTATTGATACGAAACGTCAATTCAGTATGTTTTTTTCATATAAACTGCACAATATTTGATCTCAAGTGACGTGAGAATAGAGACTTTATCCGTTTGTCTATGATTTTTAAAAAAAATGGTCTTGACGGACGGCCGCCATTATGTTGACGTTTTGCTGAACGAAAGTAGAATTTTGTTGAATTGAAAAGAAAAATTTGTTTGTAATTTACATTTTAGTTGAAAATATGAATAGTAAGTAGTCTTCTCGGAGTGTGTGTGATGTGAAAATGCGCCGGATATCGGAAATATGCAGCCACGATTGCAACAAATAACTTGTTGCCAGAAAATATTGTTTCTGAACCCATCATGGAGGATTTATAATATGTGTGTAGATAAAGTTATGTATGCAACTCTGCATAATTTGGCCTTAAAACACGTGCAATCTTATTATGAAACTCGCTAAAAGCTCGTTTCATAAAACCGCACTAGTGTTTTAAGGCCTATCATTATGCAACCGTTGCATAAACTACTATTGTCACTTTCTTTTCAATAAAAAAACGTCGCAAATTATGATAAAGATAGAGCAAATGGGGCAATATGGAAAAGAACCCCCAATCAGGATCAGGAAAAGAACCTCAGATCAATAACAAAATCTCGTATGATAATATTGACGATGACGACGCGGATAGCTTAGTTGGTAGTGACCCTGCCTCCGAAGCTAGCGTCCCGGGTTCGATCCTCGGTAAGGTGTGATGAGCACGAATATTTGTTCCTGAGTCTTGGATGTTTCCTATGTATTTAAGTACCTATTTATTTCTCTATATAAGTATTTATATCGTCGTATAGTACCCATAACACAAGCCTTTAGAGCTTACTTTGGGACTAGATTGATTTGTGTAAAGATTGTCCCCTCATTTATTTATTTATTGAAATTAAAAGAACTATTACACGTTGTTCGACATATCAAACGATTCCAATACATTATAAAAATCAAACCATAGTTTTATACCACTTTGTTTTACGTGCGTCACATTTTTCAATGTAAAACAACAACTATGAAACCTGTGGTCTCACTATAAGGGGCTAGCATGCCCCGGGGGCCAATGCGTCCTCTGTTCGACAAAGTTAACACCGCTTTAACAAACCATCCTGAAACAACATTCTGAATCTTATAACTTGCCCAGTAAGAGTTATGGTGTGTATTTTGGCCTGCAATTTCGCGTTGTGTAAAAGTGTTATGTTTCTGTGTATAAAGCCATTGTAAGACCGCAGAAAGTTATTGGTTTATTGGCTAGTGTTATAATAGTGGTTAAGGGGGCCGTTAAACGACGCGTTAAATAAGTTTGCCTTAATGGAGGATTATCCGCGTAAAATCCGATAAACATTTATAACACACATACATAGCATCACGCCCGAAATCCCTAATGGGGTGGGCAGAGCCACAAGACTACTTGTGGCCACGTTCGATTAATTAATTAATTAGTCCTCAGATGGTATGATGAACCGTATGGTGACAGGTGATCAGCCCATCGCCCATACAGATAGTCCACCATGTTGGAGAGGGCCCGTCCCTTAGTCGACTTTTACGACATGCCAGGATGATAAGCATCTGCACTAGAGAATACAATCCCGAGCATGTTTTTCGATCCCGGGATTACGGGACTTTTTATGCGTAATCCCGGGATCCCGGGGCTTTCCCGGGATTGGACTATGTGAAAAAAACTAGTGATTTCTTAAAAAAATATTATATTATATTATTAATATTTTTAATATCGTTGCACAGCACAAATCACAATACAGTAAGAAAAAAGACAAATCAAAAAACTTTATTTTTGTAAGAAATTAAAAAGACAAAACAAAAACCTATTTAGAATTTCGAAAATACAACCGCAAAAATATCAAAGCATCCAATGTTTGACTTCCAAGCCTGCTTCGTAGCTTATCTCCAACATAAGCAGCAGCTGAAAACGCTCTCTCAGGTTCTACACTGGTTGGAGGAATAGACAATAGAGCCCGTACCATATCTAAGGGTTGTTTTTTTGTCGTAATAAATGCTATTAATATAATCTAGGCAAGGTTAAGGCGTAACGTAATGGACTACGGAATGCAAACTAGACCTGTTTGTGGCAATCCCGAAAATCCCGAGATTAGCCAAGTACAGTCCCGGGATTCTCGGGGCCATAAAACGGCCGGGATCCCGAGATCCCGGGATTTGGGATCCCGGGATTGTATTCGCTAATCTGCACGCATTCTATGCTATTTATTCACTCCCAGTGCAGCAGAGGAGTTCAAAGAACATTCAGCACATACTAAAGATTTGGATTAATTAAAAAGTGATTGGCACCTTACAGAATTAATTGGAGAATGAGTGTAATGCGCGTATTTAGGTAATAGTCTGAACTCAAAAAATAATATTCCACCCAAGTAATGGTTTAAGTATAAAAAACGCCTCCTTGAGTCGGTATAAATCTTAAGCACAGACTAAATAATGCGAGGATTCGATCCAAATTCTCTAATGTAATGAACGTAGGCAAAGCTGATATACTTTTACATATTTCTTGGAAATAATAAAATATGTGCCCATCAGTTGAGTTACCAATAATCGAGTTTAAGAGGGCGCCGACCGTCCAGTGGCGCCCTCATCACTGTTATTGTGTTTTCTATTAAAGGAAAGTATTTTATTAAAATTGAAGCCGTATAAGTTGTTACGCAACTTAATACACAACGTATATGCTATGTAATATAGCTTTGCAAAGTATAACCATCATCTAATCAATTTAATAGAAAATAGTGGCCGCTATTTTCTGTTAAAATGATGACGTACCGTTTATACTTTGTAAAGCTATATTACATAGCATATAAATTGTGTATTAAGTTGCGTAACAACTTATACGGCTTCAATTTTAATAAAATACTTTCCTTTAATAGAAAACACAATAACAGTGATGAGGGCGCCACTGGACGGTCGGCGCCCTCTTAAAGCAAAGGTACTTATTTACCCCCTTATAATAAAACGCGCGTCGCAGCATTACACTTTCAAGGGACATCCCCGAATCTTCATAAAATATAACAGAAAACAAATTTTTCGAACACACACACACACGAAAAAGGAAAATATTCTCTGAGATAAATCAACAGCCTGTCCCCCAGGGAGCCTGTAAAAGAAATCGCGAAATCGTCTCAAATGAAATTTCTCACTTCGAAGCGTATAACATACTTGAAAAATTTCAGTCCTGGCAAGATAAGAAACTGAACTATGCCACATTTGCGTAAGGCTGATATTTGCGTGTTGAAAGGCTGTGGATTTTGCGCGAAACTTTCGCGCGTGAAATGTATTCGAGAGGGCAAATTGAGACCCAAAATATAGTGCGAAAGATAGAGCGTAGGAAAATTTAACGGAATACCGAGTTTACTACAGGTTGTCTGATATGCTCTGGGAGAAGAATAAAATTTTAATGTTAAAGACATTGAAATATATATGTAGTAAGTAATTTCTCAAAGCAATTTTCGCATTGCTTACTTTTTCGCATGTATATTTAATGCCCATCCGTATTGTTCGTGCGGTGTGAGACCGCAGCACCACCGACCACACCGTCCATAATGATATGATAGCGTGCAGTGGCGAAGCGTCAAATATTTCCTAAGGGAAGCCGCATGAATTAGAACCGTACGTGTGAGTTTGACATTTAGTTAGAGTGACATGGACTCCACTGACCGCTAGCCGTAGCTTTCTAGCTTGCTAAAGCCGACAGGAATCGGCTTGTAGGCAGGCTGCGCAACTGATAGCGTGTGAATCAAGCAATATTAGACTTTTGTATGTAGGTATGTCGTAAGAACTAAGATATCAGCAATAGTTTAAGGGTAAGCCATGGCGCTGGCGTTTGATAACCTACTATTTGAGATCTTTGGTTAGAGATCTATTTATTCTATTGGGGTTTCCTGAGGTAACATTTGTTCTTACATCTTATAATTAATTTGTAAGTCTAAATCTGTATACAGTGTACATGCTTATGTGATGCCCATTCTGAGATATGCCGTTATATTGTGGGGCAACTTGGAAAATACTGATAAGAAGAAATCAGTTTTCAAAAAATAGCGAGATGATCCGACATCGTTAGATATACGCAACGAATTGAAATTAAAATCATTTATTCAGCAAGTTTTGCCACCAGCGGCTCTAGCTCGGTTGACACAAGGATAAGTTAAGCCGTCTTATCTCTAAGTGCGTCTCTCTCACACTAGTGCCGACGAAAGAGATAGTCATAGAGATAAATGGGTTTAACTTATCCCCGTGTCTGGCATGCTATGGCCGCTGTGGATTTTTTACTCGACCACCGCAAGAAACTTAGCATAAAGTAATTTGCCGAATGATTTTCTGCATTCAGATACTTTAGGGGCTAGAAACTGACAGCGGTTTTTTATCCAGAAAAATAAAGGGTTCCCAAGGGAATATAACCGAATCCACCCGGGATAACCTAGTCAGTTACAATTGGGCTGTTGTTGACTGTAATGTTGTACCTTGTACGATATTCCAAACAATAATGGCAATGGATAATTGTCACATTAAGGTCTCCATTTGCAAGTTTGCACAATAAATGATCTTCAGGGGCTGGAAGTTGTCGTTAAAGCCAACTTTTCGCAATATTTCACGTTGAATTACTCATACATACAAGATTATTACCAAAATTAATATCTTGGGATTCTATTATTCAGACGGATATTAATCCGAATTCAAATATGAAATTTGCTTTGATATCTCGCGAGGAACTGAACAACAACATAAATCCTTTATACCGTACCAAGGTACGAAAATATAGTTTATTATTAATGACATTTCCTATGTTACTTTAAATACCATAGAGTTATTTTAGGTTTTCCTGTAATCCGGTAAAGAACTATCTTCTGTGTTATTTTTCAAAATTTTAGGCCCAACTGTTTCGGAAATAAGTGGGGGAATGGTGAATTTTCGCCTATTTTCCTAAGTATATTCGAAACCATTTATGTTAAAATTATAAAAAAAAAAAATTTAAGACTCTAAAAACGAGCCCTTTCATTTGATATGCCACACGCCATAATCTGCAAAGGTTTTTTTTTTTCTAATTAACCCCCCAAAAGTGGTCCTCATGTTTAAATTTAATTTATTTTCGTTACACGTCCATGTTGCGATCACCAAGTTACATATGTACCTTTCAGCTCAATCGTCTATTAGTTTCGGAGAAAATTGGCTGTGACAAACGGACAGACAGAAACACGAGTGTCCTATAAATTTTTCCTTTTGAGGTATGGAACCCTAAAAAAGTGTAGCTATCAACAGTTAAAATAATCATTTTGGAGATGTGGACCTTAACCAGAATGGGGAGTGTACGTGGTGTCAATTTGCGGCTTTTAATAGGGTTCCGTACCTACAAAATATTTTTCATAGTTTAGTACGGGACCCTCGGCGCGCGAGTCAGACTCGCATTTGACCGGTATTTTTTACTATGTCGCTAGACATTTTTGCTTTGTAGGTAAGCGTCATAGTAATACAATATGTTTCCCCTGTAATAAAGCCAGGACACACAGACACATTTTATATATACATACTTAAAATATTAAGCAAATTAGCTTTCTTTTCTCTTTGATAAGTTTCAGAGAAAACAAAAAACATTCTCTATTGATGTGACTACGGAATTACGTTCTATTCTTCTAAGGTATATTTTTAGCACTTTTGACACCGCCATTTCAATAAACTAGAAAAGGAATATTTGCACGAGGAAAAGGATAAATGGAGAATGAACAAAAAATCTAAAAGGGGTGACGCTTAAACTGAAAGGTTTTTAAGTAATTCCACTTGAAAAGAAGAGGGAGCAATTTATAAAATAAAATTGAATTTTTAGTTAAACCTTAAAAGTCCTGGTGGCGAAAATAGAAACTACGGCTTGTTTATGATGTTTTATAATGATTTGGTAGATTTACCCAGCTTATTTTTAGGGTTCCGTACCTCAAAAGGAAAAAACGAAACCCTTATAGGATCACTCGTGTGTCTGTCTGTCTGTCTGTCCGTCTGTCACAGCCTGTTTGCTCCAAAACTACTCGACCGATTGAGTTGAAATTTGGTATTCATATGTAAGTTGGTGACCGCAACACGGACGTGTGACATAAATATATGAATTTTAAACATAGGGGCCACTTTTTGGGGGTAAATTAGAAAATTAAAAAAAAAAAGGTTTGCCACCTATATCGTGTGACATATCAAATGAAAGGGCTTATCGTGAGGATTTTAAATATATTTTGTTTTGAATTTTAAGTAAAATAGTTTAGAAGTTATTCAGGAAAACAGACGAAAAATGACCATTCCCCCCCCCTTATTTCCGAAACTACTGGGGCTATAATTTTGAAAAAAATACAGAAAATAGATCTTTACCTATAGATTACAGGAAAATCTATGAGAAGTCCATGGTATTTAAAGTAACCTATTAAATTTCAGATAATCATGTACGGAACGGAACCCTCTCCACGCGAGTTTAACTCGCACTTGTCCGATTTTTTTACATTAATGGGACTGATATATTTATTCATGAATAATTATTAAAATAAAACAGTACCAACTAACACTAAAAAAAAAAGATAAAAACTAAAACTTGACTAAAATTCCATAAATTAAATTTAAAAAATCTGGTCCCCGCGGCAGGGTGCCCATCACGCAAGCTGCATTTCCACGCCGTATGGCTATACTTAGACTTTGTGCGAGGTAGCGGCCTGCGCGAGGGTCACCCGTGGCCTCCTTGAGACGCTTGCTGAGCTCCCTGAAGAACCCAGCATATTTATAAGGTTACTCATTTTCTCCAATTATCCATGTTAATTAACAGGTTTGAAATTGAATGTACGGAAGAATAACTGAAAAATATAGGTTTTTAGGGTTCCGTACCGAAAGGGAAAAACGGGACCCTATTACTAAGACTCCGCTGTCCATCTGTCCGTCTGTCCGTCTGTCACCGGGCTGTATCTCATGAACCGTGATAGTTAGACAGTTGTAATTTTCACAAATGATTTATGTCTGTTGCCGCTATAACAACAAGTACTAATACACAGTATAATTTAAATATTTAACGGCCTCCCATACAGAAAACGTGAAACGTGCCGTTTTTATAGATAATGATACGGAACCCTTCGTGCGCGAGTCCGTCCCGCACTTGGCCGGGTTCTTTTTTTATTGACGGGCTTTCACTTGAACAGTCTCAATTTGTTAATTAGTTTCCTTCACTCGGTAATTTAATAAGCAATTTGCCTCATGACAAATTAAATCTATGCATATTATGAATACTTCGGTATGTAAGTCACCTCTCAACAAAGATTCAAATATTCCCTCGCCACAGATTAAAGCTGCTTAAGGAGAAGTATTTCATTTACAATTTTGATATATGCAGCCTAAACTGCAGCCGAACGTAAGACATTAACTTATTTATTGCCATGTAGGACTTGCTAGGCGTTTTCCCGGTTATAACTCGCTACGAAAAAAGAACCTAACTTTCGAGTGTACATCCAAATTACCACAAAAGGACTAATACGCATGCTTTTTAACCGACTTCAAAAAAAGCGAAGGAGGAGGTTCTCAATTCGACTTTATATTTATACTGTATATATTTTTGAAGTGAAAACTTCTTTAGGTGCGTTGAGCAGTTTTTGCGTGAAAAAAATCATGGAACTCGCGTCATCGTCACCGAACGCTTTCCTTGAACTACATGCTGTGTTTATATGTGTACTTTTTGGGTGAGTTGGGTTTTTACTTCTATCGGCAGTCCCTAAAGATTGACAAGTTTCAGTTTCACCGATTCATCGAAGATGGCTAGACCGATTTGGATGTTTTTTTAAGCGTATAAAATCTTTCTTACTTTTCAAAGGAAATTGATCCTCACAATGTATTTCAGGCAATTAATCGTGAGTCGCCTAACGTATAGGAAACCGGTTTGCGTAATGGGACTTGTCGTCCAATTTTCGTTGTCGTCAAACATCAGTAAAATCTATATCGCCATCTATAAAAAATACAACTAAACACAATTCCCCTTAATCCTCCCTTGTCCTGATAATGCGGACCCTGGTACAGGTGGCCACGTGCGCGCACTTAGCACTTGCACTTGCGTAGGGCCAGGAAACGCTCTCACAGGCGGCAGCGATTTAACACATTCACGCTCCAAGCTACCCACGTTCACTTTAATGTCGTGATCATAGCTTGTCTTGTTGTTGTTGACTTGTTGTCGCTTCGTATATAACCCTAAATACACTAAGTTCGGCCAGGACGACATCACATCATTAATATTGATTTGATTTGATTTGATTTGATTTGATATAAATAACTATTATTTTTATCATCGTTATTTATTTTAATTCTTAGGCTAGGCTTTTACAATGTTATTTATTTTTACGAATTGGAATTATATGTATGTATAGCATGCAACATGCTTACAATAAACAAATAAATGAACAGCTGGTACTTAATAATTTCACCGTCGCAAAATTGACTAAAAATGCATTTTACTCGCGGTTTCAAGTTTTTGATATGAAAAGAAAATTGCAGTAATAGTATGATTATTGTTAACCAAACGACTTTACTACTTAGGTATATTGTGAATGAAGTACGGCATGATTGACATATAAAGTTTAGTCCGGGCTTTAACGCGATGGAAGCTAAGAAAAGGTACTCATAATTTAAGTCGTCAATTGATTAGATAAAATTCCTTGCCGTAATGGCAACCGCATCATTACACTCTCGATAATAACAATAGCCATAAAACTATGGTAATCATGTATAATATCCCAGTTTTTTATAACATTCATTTCACTAAATAATATCTCAATATTATTAAAACAATCCTTCCGTGTTCCAGCTCTTATAACTATTTCAAAAATAATTTAATCCTCATCACCTACAAACATCTCCACAGACTTATCGAGATATTCAACATTGTCACGTCACAATTCACTAGAAGGCAAAGATTTCCCCAAAACTGTGTCACCACTGCATCGTAACCTCTTAGCCGCCATCTTGGAAACTTTTCATAAACAACTGAAATTTTAATGACACCGCGGCCCTCATGGCCACATAAACAACTCTCTCCATTACAGGAACTTCCTGCTCGTACCCTGGAGGCGGCCTCAAGGGAGTGGTAAACGGATTCCAAAAAGGAGCTAGGAACTGTTAAATTATTAAGGAATGTTCGCATTGTTTGTGCTCTAGCACTTGTTTATTGACACACAAAAAGCATTGTTTTCAACTACATTATTCAAAATGTTACAGTTAGCATGTTTCATAGCGCATTACGAATTTCTATTAGAGGATTCTAATTTTACTAGTACTCCATCAAACTTGATGTAAGTACCTTGAGCTCCCTCTAAAACACCGTAAGGCCGTGCCAGGATAAGCTAAGTGATTCTGCCCCGCTTGAGTTTGGGCTTGAAATTTTTATAGATGGTGTGACTCTAGATGAGTAATTGTTGTGCAAAATTTGAGCACCCTAAACTTTATAGTTGTTGTTTAAAAAAAAAGAACGAAATATAGATTTTCTTCGATATTTTTTATTCTAGCTAACCAATTTTAATGTGCTTTACATATATTGTACATATAATAAAGATAATTATGTGACAATAATTACTCATGTAGAGTCACACCATTCATAAAAATTTCAAGCCCAAACTCAAGGGGGGCAGAATTACTTAGCTTATCCTGGCACGGCCTTTACAAGCAGATGCTATTTGCTGCACTTTAAGACGCACTCATTATTGATGCAGTGGTATCCTATTGATCCTACGCGCGGCCTCTCGTGCGGAGGGCCACGGGTTCAAATCCTTCACAACTGTGAGATTTACGGATCTAATGTGCGGAATTTGAATTGGATATTTACCACGAGCATTTCGGTTAAGGAAAACGTCATGAGGAGAGCTGCATCTGCGAAGTAAGTCAACGTGTGTGTATAGTCCGCAATCCGTACTAGAGCCGCATGAGAGGAAGCCTGTGCCGAGCAGTGGGATGTATGATGCTGGTGATGACGTGTCATTAATACGAATTTATTATGCTTTTACAACAACTAAAACCAGAAAACCGTCAATTCCCGAAACTATCTTGCTATTTGCAACGTCATTGTCACATACATACATACATATTATCACGCCCGAAATCCCTAATGGGGTGGGCAGAGCCACAAGACTACTTGTGGCCACGTTCGATTAATTAGTCCTAAGATGGTATGATGAACCGTATGGTGACAGGTGATCAGCCCATCGCCCATACAGATAGTCCACCATGTTGGAGAGGACCCGTCCCTTAGTCGACTTTTACGACATGCCAGGATGATAAGCATCTGCACGCATTCTATGCTATTTCTTCCCTCCCAGTGCAGCAGAGGAGGTCATTGTCACATATACGTTTAATACATCCACCATCACCAACTAGTGCCCTTACCGTGGCCTATTTCGCTGTAATGCCATAATAATGATGTAGAAAGCTAAGCCACTTCAAAGTTCTGTCCTAACTTAAGTATGTTGAGATTATGTTTAGTTTTACATGTTTAGTTTTACACTGTTATTGTTAATTGTAAACTTATAAAATAAAAGATTGTTTTTGAAAGTTTGCTTAAATATTTTGCCATCACTTGCTGCTCTATATTGAGTCGGAAGATCATCATTACTCATTAAACATAACTTCGGTAAGCCTTGGTTGTACTGTAGTTATTTCGAATTTCCGTTCACTAAATAAACGATTCCCCGTTTAATCCCCAGCAGGCATTAAGACCTTTCCGTCAATTGTTTCTGCAAAAAAGAATTCCCTGGTTGAGAGCCAACGGTCACTCGTTCGATGGGGTGTGACATGTGACAGAGCTGTCACGAACCGGCCGCACGCGTGGCCCTTATAACCGCTTTTAAATATTGGGGCCATGAAACTTGAGGATGAGAATGTAACAAAAGAGGTCCATAAATAAACTGCTTAGATTATACACGGTCTTTGCTGAAGATTTCGTATGATCAGAAAAATTTATTAAGATTTACATAGACATGGTAAAACAAGGTTGTTTTTAAGGATTAAATGCAGATTTTGAATTCGTGGTTATTTTTTAAAGCGCAACACACACAGAACGCTTGCGCGATCGCGGCATGTCGGGCGCAGATGTATTCTGTTGAATTTATATGGACCGCAACACACAGAAAGCGTGTGCGCGCAGCGGAATCACCCGCGCCTGACCCGCGCCCGCGTTCTGTGTGTGTTGCGCTTAAACGAAAATATAAGAAAATACTGTGTGAGAATAGCAAAAATCGTTTATCATCATCATGAGCTGTTCTTTAAACACAAATTTAGCTTCATTCCACAGAAGTAGAAGAGATTAATACTCCTTTCAATCCTTTTGAGGCTTTTTAAAAATTGCCTTAAAATTAAAGAAGTACCAGGAATTACGTAATCACAGAAAATATATTTTAAATTACGTATAATATCGTAGGTTTTTCATTCTAAATAATTAAAAGGGTTTCACTCGCAATTTTGGTCAAAAACGGCCCTAACTAATGTGACCGTGTTTGCACTGAACCCTTCAAGAAGGAGAAACATTCATTCGTAACGTGACAAAAATCGTGAGTAAATCTATTAATAATGCTTTGTTCTAAAATTATTAATAATGTTCCACGAAAGTTCAATTTAACATTTTTTTTCTATTTCATCATTTCTTTCAATTTCACAAATCAAGTAACATCCCAAAACAAATAAAATATAATGAGGTTTAAATTATACATTAAACAAAAATTTCATACTCGCTCTTTTGGAGGCCCAACACATAACAACCCTAAGCAGTCACAATCGGCTCAGGCTCAGCATCCCCGTAATGGGGGTGGGTTCCAAAATATTCACACGGGTTGTTGGGTTCTTGTGGGAATTCTTTTTTTTTCTGGGTCAAAAGATACGTTAATAATTAAGGTCGCCGGCTTGGGAATTGGCTGAAAAGGTTTTTACCATGATTTATTCGTTTCTTAAGTGATCCAGGTATAAACTGGAGGAATTGAAGGTGACTTATCAAACTGTAGTTTCGTACATTGTAAAAAATAATAAAAACAATTGATACCTAGTATTAGATAAGCAGATACTAAAAACCGGCCAAGTGCGAGTCGGAATCGCGCACGAAGGGCTCCGTAATATTAACTTTTAAAAAAGCAAAAAAATCACGTTTATTATATGGGAGCTCCCTTAAATATTTATTTTATTCTGTTTTTTAGTATTTGTTGTTATAGCGGCAACAGAAATACATCATCTGTGTAATTTCAACGGTTCAACTATCACGGTTCATGAGATACAGCCTGGTGACAGACGGACGGACGGACAGACGGACAGATGGACAGCGGAATCTTAGTAATAGGGTCCCGTTTTTACCCTTTCGGTACGGAACCCTAAAAAGGAGTTTTTACCGAGACTATTTTTCTTCTCTGTTTTGTGTGATTAGCTTAATATTATATTATCATTTTCATCATCATAAGTCGTAAAACGCCCACTGCAGGACATAGGCTTCCCCCAAAAATAGGGGGGATTTGCCATAGTAACCACGCTTGGCAGGCGGGTTAGCGACCGCAGTTGCGGATAGTACTCGAAGGACGCTGCTGGCCGTCCTTCGGTTGGTTCCATTAGGTATTATGTAGCTATATTAATTAAGACATATCCTTTGTGATCCTGTTGTAAATAAAAGGGCCAATATTCAAAAATAAAATATAAAATCAATTAAAGAAGACAGTCATAAATGTTACAAATTAATTTTGTCGAAGCCCTTAAGCTTTTTTATAGTTGCGTTTATATTCACGTTACAAAAACCGGATTGAAATTCACATTCATTCATCTCAGACAAATAAGTTCCCATCATCAAGAAAGGTCGTTATTAACCGTATTAACTTTTAAAAAATCGGCTTCTTTTTTAACGGGTTAACGATTTTTGCGCTCTGCTCACAATGCACCACTCAACACCACTTAAAATTATCGTCCGTGACATCTAAAGCTGAATAAATAAGGGCTGAAATCCCTCATTCATATCAACGCATAATTACCACGTATTTACCACTTACTGAGGCACGCGACCTTTAAATAACCCTATGGGATTCAACACCATGGGAAAGAAATCCCTTTGACAAGCCTAAGGTCGGATAGGGTGACGATTTTCGACGGTCTGAGCCAGTTAAAAAAACGACATGATTTTGTTACGAAAGTAAGGTATTTTTTCAAAAAATTCCCGGAATACGAATGTAAAGGTCAGGAATGGGGAAGTTACATGACAATCAAAATGAGGTTTAAATGATATATTATCAAAGTAAATGTAAACAAAAGCATATTGCAGAAAGGGTCAAAAATAGTGAAAAAGATATTTTTAGTTATTTTTTTAGTTTTTTGGACATTCTCATCAAATTTATGTCATGTTTTATTGCTACGATGTTGGTCTTAAAGAAGTATTTTCGGAAATAATTGCAGTTTTCGCTTTAACGCCATACATTTTGTACAGTCTAACGACAGCTGTGATGTCATAGCGGTTGTCCATTTTGTATGGAGTGTTTTTGCGAGTGGTATGAACAATGAGTTTTCAAAGCTTCATAACTCATAAAATAATGAACATAAAAAAGTTTTGCGTACACAGATCGATTTCTATTACTAAGCACTTTCCAATACAAGTTGAAAAAATATATGCATCTTCCCTATTGTGCAGCACGTCTAGCACGACCTGCCCGCGAGTCGTTTGTCGCTCAGTGCATCCCTTACATACTTGACTAGTTAGACAGAGACGCACTGAGCGACAAACGACTCGCGGGCGTGTCGTGCTAGCCCCCCAGATTAAAAGCAACCATAAATTTGTTTCTCACATAAAGTGAACGACATTGCATGCTATATTTGCGTTTGCCGAAATAATGGTCAGCTTCAAACTTAACATAACAGTAACATCTCCCGGCTACCTGACTTTTATATCCGTTATTTAGAAACGCTCTGGAACATAATTATGTTTATTATTCTACATAACAAAAACCGAGTCGATTTTTTTCACTCCCTCCTATACCGAAGGGTCGGACGATGATACAACCTTTTGCTTCTCATGTCCAAAATTTCACACGGGACGAATCATTTCATGGGAAAATACCTGATGCGTGGGAACTTTGGTTTCGTGGGAATTTTGGAACTAATTGGGTTTGTAGAAGTGTGGAATTGGGTCGATAGATTTAACAACCAGGTAGTTTAGATAAAAAAATAATTTAGAGATTAGTTTACTGAAGTAACAGAAGGGCAGGAATTATTTTAGCGTAAACACGTAATTATTGAACTCACGCTCATGTAGCTATGGGGGGCTTCAGAATGAGCAACACAACACATCCCAATGGATTTTGAATTTCATGTCTGTTTCTCTGTTTATGTAGAAATATGTGAAAGTAGGTATTTTATTTGTATCCATCTGTCGCTTCGCTACCCGAATTGTCTAAATAAAGCATAACGCAACTAAAACTAACACAATCAAAATTTTAGTTATTAATTATAGGTACATAAAAAAACGGACGGCATAACATTCAATAAAAAAAACCCGGTCAAGTGCGAGTGAAACCCGCGTGGAGAGGGTTCCGTTCCATACATGATAAACTGAAATTTCCTATGTTACTTTAAATACCATAGACTTCTTATAGGTTTTCCTGTAATCTATAGGTAAAGAACTATTTTCTGTATTTTTTTCAAAATTTTAGGCCCAGTAATGGTCAATTTTCACCTATTTTCCTAAATAACTTCTAAACTATTTTACTTAAAATTAAAAAAAAAATACGTTAAGATCCTCACAATAAGCCCTTTCATTTGATATGTCACACGCACACGAATTCAGTAGCACAACTTTTTTTTTAGTTTTCTAATTTATCCCCCAAAAGTGGGCCCCATGTTCAAAATTAATTAATTTACGTTACGCATCCCTGTTGCGGTCAACAATTTACATATGTATACCCGAATTCAAATCAATCGGTCCAGTAGTTTCGGAGCAAATTGGCTGTGACAGACGGACAGACAGACAGACAGACAGACAGACAGACAGACAGACAGAAACACGAGTGATCCTATAAGGGTTCCGTTTTTCCTTTTGAGGTACGGAACCCTAAAAAGAAAAAGGAATACATTTTTCCGCCCCAAAGGGTCGATATAGAAATAGCAATCGATGACTCTCCATAAAATCCTGTAATAGCTAATTGAAATCAGCCCTTTAGACTAGTTACCTAAAGTTTGCACTCAGGGTTAAAAAAATGCATCCCTTGCTATTTTTGCTATCAAACAAACTATGTATAACTATACTTACTTTATACTTACTTCTATTTATTCCGGTTCAAAACCTTGCCTTTGTCCGTCGCACGCGCCGACCCTATTTCACGCGGGAACCAAATCCGGTCCTGTGGGAAACTCAACCGTCGACGTGGTTCACAAGCTTTTTACAATGCCGATTTAGAGGGTTTTTATTATACTTACGGAGTTTTTGGGATATCTATTGACAAGATACTCAGGTAATTTGTAAACCTTCACAAAAAATAATTGTTAAATTAATTGTTAAATCGAGCAAGCAGGAGAAGTTCGAGGGAGTTCAATTTCCAAACCAATAACTAGGCCGTAGGTTTTTTGTTTATTGGTCGTGTTGTTTTCTTTTGTTTTAGGTCATTCACATCAGGAAGCAGATGAGTAAAACAACTAGATACCTAGGTTGATTGACTACATCGCATAACGACTAGGTCGCATAATGCCCAGATCTTTATTTGACCACGTCGCACAATGACTAGTTTGCAAACTTGACAGACGGACAGACAGACAGACAGACAGACAGACAGACAGACAGACACACGAGTGATCCTATAAGGGTTCCGTTTTTCCTTTTGAGGTACGGAACCCTAAAAAGAAAAAGGAATACATTTTTCCGCCCCAAAGGGTCGATATAGAAATAACAATCGATGACTCTCCATAAAATCCTGTAATAGCTAATTGAAATCAGCCCTTTAGACTAGTTACCTAAAGTTTGCACTCAGGGTTAAAAAAATGCATCCCTTGCTATTTTTGCTATCAAACAAACTATGTATAACTATACTTACTTTATACTTACTTCTATTTATTCCGGTTCAAAACCTTGCCTTTGTCCGTCGCACGCGCCGACCTTATTTCACGCGGGAACCAAATCCGGTCCTGTGGGAAACTCAACCGTCGACGTGGTTCACAAGCTTTTTACAATGCCGATTTAGAGGGTTTTTATTATACTTACGCAGTTTTTGGGATATCTATTGATAAGATACTGAGGTAATTTGTAAACCTTTACAAACAATAATTGT
Organism: Tortricodes alternella; assembly: GCA_947859335.1. Classification (NCBI taxonomy): domain Eukaryota; kingdom Metazoa; phylum Arthropoda; class Insecta; order Lepidoptera; family Tortricidae; genus Tortricodes; species Tortricodes alternella. Next base: position 8,319,684 of record OX401986.1, read on the forward strand.
TAAATTAATTGTTAAATCGAGCAAGCAGGAGAAGTTCGAGAGAGTTCAATTTCCAAACCAATAACTAGGCCGTAGGTTTTTTGTTTATTGATCGTGTTTTCTTTTGTTTTAGGTCATTCACATCAGGAAGCAGATGAGTAAAACGACTAGATAGGTTGATTGACTACATCGCATAATGACTAGGTCGCATAATGCCCAGATCTTTATTTGACCACGTCGCACAATGACTAGGTCGCAAAATGCCCACATTTTTCAATCTATATATCATGTATTTTGCATAATTTATTAAACCTCGCATAGAAAAGGCGTCTCAAACTCTCATACTCGTACCACTACAGGGCCGAGGGCAACACCTGAAATGTTACAGACAGGGTAATTAGTATTTTACACTTGACTGTACTGGTGTTATGCGATGTGGTCAAATAAAGATCTGAGCATTTTGTGACCTAGTTATTGTGCGATGTGGTCAAATAAAGATCTGGGCATTTTGCGACCTAGTCATTATACAATATCGTCAAATAAAGATCTGGACATTTTGCGACCTAGTCATTATACGATGTGGTCAAATAAAGATCTGGGCATTTTGCGACCTAGTCATTGTGCGATATAGTTAAATAAAGATCAGCGCCTCTATTCGGGAACGCTAAGTGATTATGTAGCGACTCGTAAGCCAAATTTTTCAACTCGCTCTTACGCATTACGCATCGTGTGGAAGAGCGAGATGAGAAATCTGGCTTACGAGTCGCTACAGAATCACTTAGCGTTCCCGAATAGAGGCGCTGGGCATTTTGCGACCTGGACAACCTGAGATAAACGCAGTAAAATGTCTTATATATTACAGGACCCAAAGCGGTCTCACTCCGCATTTTAGGTACGCTCGGCCGTCGGACAGCTCGGAGCTGTATATCGCAGTAGGTTGCCGCTCGCTCGCTCGCTGCCCGATTCGCGCGTCATCAAGTAGCCTGGACGTTTGGTGGTGTTGGATCGCGCGGATAAAAAATTGACAACCCTAGCGTACACGAAAGAGCACGTTTTATGCGAAGGAGAGTGAAGGCATGATTAGGCATATTTTCGTGCCTAAACACCGGTTTTGTTACACAGTGAAATACGACCAAAGACGAACATGCGTACGAACATGTAGTTTATACGCAATGACTGGTCAAGTTAGACTCGCCAGCGAGTTCGATGACGAAGTATTATTTATCTACACCCATATCATAAAACCTCCATTGGTTAATCAAAAATCGTAGGAAATGACCACCATTTTGACAACCAATTAGGAAAAACCAGTGCTGCGATGAAGAACACAACTTCAACAACATGACAATAACATGACTTCTTTATCGTTTTTAGTAAAGAAATGAGATTAAATTTGGAACAGCTGTCAAACTCAAGTGGGTCTCTATTCTAGTATCCATAGATATTAAAACAGTTATTGATACGAAACGTCAGTTCAGTATGTTTTTTTAATATAAACTACACAATATTTGATCTCGACTGACGTGAGAATAGAGACTTCATCCGTTTGCCTATGATTTAAAAAAAAAATGGTCTTGACGGACGGCCGCCATTATGTTGACGTTTTGCTGAACGAAAGTAGAATTTTGTTGAATTGAATAGAAAAAGTTGTTTGTAATTTACATTTTAGTTGAAAATATGAATAGTAAGTAGTCTTCTCGGAGTGTGTGTGATGTGAAAATGCGCCGGATATCGGAAATATGCAGCCACGATTGCAACAAATAACTTGTTGCCAGAAAATATTGTTTCTGAACCCATCATGGAGGATTTATAATATGTGTGTAGATAAAGTTATGTATGCAACTCTGCATAATTTGGCCTTAAAACACACGTGCGATCTTATTATGAAACTCGCCTATCGGCTCGTTTCATAAAACCGCACTACTGTTTTAAGGCCTATCATTATGCAACCGTTGCATAAACTACTATTGAGAGAATAACCCGAGAACGTTAAAAGTAAATAAAGGAGCATTCGTCGCGTACCCAAAGACGGTGTCTATTTGTTCCGGTACGAGACCCCAGCACGTGCCGCTCCCATGGGCGTTCACTTGGGAACCGAACCCCGGTACTGTGGGAAAAATAAACGGCGACTCAGTTCACATGGTTAAGTGGCTAATAATAGGTTCAGTTTGCAATGTTGTGGTTGGAATATAGGGCATTAAGAAAAGGAAGGGCCAGTGTTTATTTACACGTTTCTGTACAAAAAAGTTTGTAAAAGATGGCGTTTAATACATTAATGTGAATTTCTTTATATTCGAATTTTGTTTTTTTACTTTTAATTCTAATTGAATATGAAAATATTCAAAAAAGGGGGTTTATTCATGAATAATTATTAAAATAAAACGGTACCAACTAACACTAAAAAAATAGATAAAAACTAAAACTAGACTAAATTTAATGTAGCAAAAAATGTAATGTATTATTTTTCAAGTGTTTTCAATAAAACAAACTCAATTCCAGAAATGATTCTCCACCTATTTCTGTACGATAATATGTTTCCCTAAACGTATAGTTTTAGGAAAAACATAAGTATGGATTTCTAAAGTATGTTTCCTTATCAAAAGCACTGTGTTGACACCATACGTTAAAAACATAGTTATTGGCATTTTTTCGTATATCCGCATATAAAATTAACCTTTATTTTTACCCAACACTGCGTTCAAACTCGCACTTATTGCAAAGAGCGACTTCTCTCATTTCACAAGTTCAAGTTTCAAGTGACGTATTCGGATGTAGTTATTAAAAAAAAATACTGTATAGCATACCATCAAATCGGAAATATGTAGGCCTCGCGACATTGCAAAACCTACCAAAAAACCAAAAATTCAAGATTCAATTTTAAATGAACAGTAATCCCCATGCAGTTACTACTTTGAAAAAACCTGATATCTAGAAATCACTCTGTAGCAAATTCAACCTTGCTACAAGCACATAAAGTTTACTTTACCATTAGATGATTTTGTGATGCGAGCTTTTGCAAAGTAGCGACGATATTATTTGCATCCGATGAAAAATCGATGTTAAGTATTGAATCAAAAGGCTCGTTTCTGAATGGCTGCTTTAATGAATGCAATCGATTGCTGTTACAGCAATTACTGGAATGTTCTGGATGCAGTTTCCTGTGGAATGCGAATGTGATTAAAAACTTTCAACATAAGGGGTCATCCATAAAGTACGTCACACTAATTTCGTGAATTTTTAACCCCCCCCCCCCGTCCTTGTCACAGTTGGTCACGTTTGGGAGACCCCCCCTCCCTAGTGTGACGTCACATATTTTGCCATTTTACATCTAGAAATTATTAAATTAAAACATTTTTCTATATCAGTTCAAATTTGGCATTTTAACACTAGCTTTTATGTAGATGTATTAGATTGTGAAATGTGACGTCACAAAACTTAGGACCCCTCCCACCCCTTGTCACACAATGTCACACTTTGTCGACCCCCTCCCCCCCCCCCCCCCCCCCTTAACGTGTGACGTACTTTATGGATGACCCCTAAAAGTACACTACGTTTTCAAATTGAACTTTAACTCTTTATAATGTAGGCATGAAAACTTTGAGTAATTAGTATACTACAGTGGATGCCTCGACTTGATTTTTCGTAAAGCCCGTTGAGGCCAAATGGCACAAACGCCTATAAGAAAACGATCACCGCCGGACGCGGCGCGCACGCCCGCTCCGTCATCAAGTGCTCGCTGTCATTTGTTTGAGATGTCTGTTCTAGTGTTACGTAATACTTCAATGCATGAATACATTTAAGCGGTGAAAAAATCAACCTTCTAAGTCGACGCAATCAAATGATACAGCCCTTTATGCCACATAATTTTGATACTTTCAAGGGAATCCAAAGGGAATCAAAACCTATAGGGTACTTCCCGTTGACCTAGAATCATGAAATTTGGCAAGAAGCAGGTTCATACAATACAAGCAAAGGAAAAAGTCCGAGAACTGTAAATAAGTAGTTACATCACAAAAAAAATATAGTTTAACGGAATAACCTTTGCAAAGTCGTATCACACTCGACGGTTGCACGGAGATAAGAGCTTGCAAATGTTATTTTTTGTCCTATTTCATAGGTAAGTTGTAAATGGTTACATGGTTGTTAAAAGCCATTTTTTTGAATTTTTAGGGTTCCGTACCTACCCATATGTTACTGTCGGTTTTCCATAGGTAAGTACGGGACTCTCGGCGTGCGAGTCGGACTCGCACTTGACCGGCATTTTATCCTCTGCCCTCTCAAGTTTCCATAGAAACAAACAGACAAATAGAGTCTTAGGAAAGGCATGAATAAATTACATACATACATAGCATCACGCCCGAAATCCCTAACGGGGTGGGCAGAGCCACAAGCCTAGTTGTGGCCACGTTCGATTAATTAGTCCTAAGATGGTATGATGAACCGTATGGTGACAGGTGATCAGCCCATCGCCCATACAGATAGTCCACCATGTTGGAGAGGACCCGTCCCTTAGTCGACTTTTACGACATGCCAGGATGATAAGCATCTGCACGCATTCTATGCTCCTGCCTCCTCTGCTGCACTCCCAGTGCAGCAGAGGAGGATTAATTTTATTAGGATTAGTATTTAATGGTAAAATAAATTAATAAAAAAGCGTTCTCTAAAGAAAACAAAATACAAAACATCACTTATTTATATAATGATTTCAAAACTAGTCGAGCGTATCTTATCCTTATTTGCAGTATGTTAAATGTTTGTAAAACTAGGGCAACGTCACACTGACCTATTGACAGGTGAATCGCAGCTATAATAGCGGTCCCTGCAGGTCGCGTGCCGCTGCCTTTACATTTTTACCGGTCGGTGTAGGGTGGGGTACCAGTATTAGCGACTTAAAAATGCAATTTAATTACAAAAATTTTTGCTCTCTCTTTGCGTTACAGCTATCTTATTTCGCAATACAGGGAAGCAAAGATTACGATTTACAAAAAAAAAAACAATAAAAAAATGTAACTCCTTCTAGTTTTGCGAGAACGGTTACATTTTAATGACATTATTGGTTTAGGCACGGTATTTTTAATATGCAAGCATACCTATGTCATACTTTAGTCGGTAACTACAGAGTTTAAATTCACTGACAAGAATAACTTATTATAAAATTTCGACTAAATATAACGTAATTTAAATGCTTTTTAAAAATGTAAATTAGAAATCGCTGTGACTGCCAACTTAACCTTTTAAAATCCGCATTGGACCAGGAATGTACCGCGGCGCGTGGCTCCTGCGCTGAAGGGTTAATGTGTTTATTAAGTATAAGCACATCCCTACAAAGGGACGGAGACACAGGTAAGTCGATTTTTTTTTTTTAGTAAAGTGTTTGTGATAAAAAAAGACCGCAGAATATAAGAGAACAATTCAGCTCTTCAAAAACTAAAAATATAACAAAGATAAAATATAGTCTCAAAATAATATTAGTTATGTAAAACAAGTAATAGTACATTGTGCATCTAGGGCCGTAAGAAGGGGATAACTAACGAGAGTCTGTTAGAAGCCCGACGCCGATAGGCGAGGGCTTTTATGACTCGAGTTTGTTATCCCCTTACTGCCCGTGATACACACAATGTTTTTCATCACATTTGCGAGGAAATAAAATAAAAATTAGACAAAGAAAGTATATGTATTAATTTTATTTCCATTTTACATCGTGAATTACCATAAGGTGGGTGTTCATAAACTGAGCGTACGTTGCAATCAGCGCGGGGCAGCTCCGCCGGCTTGCGGTCGCGCCCCGCCGGCTGCGGCTCCCGAGCAGCTCCGCCGACCTGGCGCACTTAACTGCCCGCGGGAGTTCGAAACGATACAAAATCCATAACTCCCTAGGGAGTTATGGATTTTGTATGGTTTATAACTCCCGCTGACGGCGGGACCTGTAGAGGAGTTAAATCGGCTATAGCTGCTCTATACGCTTGCGTATAATAACACCCTTTCCGAGCAAGTGTGATGAAAAATAATTTTTTTAGCATTGACGAAAATTAAAAATGTCATTAGTTTCCATAGTTTCCTAATATCTGCTCTATATTTATTGAAATATATTTATTAATATTCTTACATTACCCGATATTATTTAATTAAATTATTGTTACTTATACATTTTTTTATTTATTCAGAAACAAACAGAAAATGTATGTATATGAAATTATGTGAGATTTTTTATGATTTTTGTTAAGTAATTCATCACTGTCATTAAACATTACATACATATTTCTGCCCTATACTATTGTTTATTGTCTGTATGACCAATTTCAAATGTAGTCAAACATAATACCTACAAATCGCAACAAACAACCTTATCCATAAAGCAAATAGTCCAATCGCAAGCCGATACTTTCCCATGGGTTGCACGGGAAGCGAATGGGATTCATGGGAACCATGGGAACCTCGGGTTTGACCCCGGCGCGGCAAAAAACGGTCTCACCTTCACCCCGCAACGGAATTTCACACGGGGAACTGAAATGCGTCGATGCGTTACCCGACAGAGTGCCATAGGAAGAGTAATGTTTAATCTTTAGGGAAATTTGAATGGCTCATTGATGCTGAAGTAGTTTTATTTCTAATAGCTTACTAACTTCTTATGTTTCTACTTTCTTATTTATTCTGCAATACATTTTCGATACACTTATTCAAAATGTATGTAAATTACTCTCTAGAAAGAAAGAAAGAAAGAAAGAAAGAAAGAAAGAAAGAAAGAAAGAAAGAAAGAAAGAAAGAAAGAAAAGAAGAAAGAAAATAAATTTATTCACAACAATTAACATATCAGTAGAACACATATAAGAAATAATAAAGAAAAAAAGAATTGTTGCGAAACGGTCCCAACTCAGCATGTGCTGGCTGTGAGGCCAACGCTGGTCTTCCGTCGGGACCGCTCGGTGAATACACGAGCTCTAAGTCCACTTACGGTAAAATCTGTCTAATTCAGAAAGGCCACTCAAAAAGGAAGTTGCATGAAAATCAAAATGAGGTTTAAAAGATATATTATGAAAGTAAATGTAAACAAAAGCATAATATTACAGAAAAAAACCAGATCATTTCGACTATTAAATTTTTTATTTGATTAAGGGTCAAAATTAGTGAAAAATATATATTGTTTTTTAGTACTGATTTTAGTTTTTTGGACATCCTCATCAAATTTATGTCGTTTTATTTCTACGATGTTGCGGAAAAAAATTGTAATAAATTAATGTACTCGTACAGTTTAACGACACCTGTGACGTCATAGCTATTGTCCATTTTGTATGGAGTGTTTTTGCGAGTGGTATTAACAATGACTTTTCAAAGCTTAACTCATAAAATAAACAACATAAAATGTTTTGCGTACACAGATCGGTTTCTATTACTCAGCACTTTCTAATACAAGATGAAAAAAAAGTTATGCATCTTCCCTATTGATCTTTAATTACAGTGACGTTTCTGTATAGGTTCACAACTAGTTGAAGAACATTTCACTATTTAATATCTAATCAAATGCTTAAATGGCGTTTCTGAATTCGGCCTTAAGTCATTTGAAACCCAAAAACAAATTACTGACTTTAAATAAGACTTTAATATCTATTAATTCGCGCAAACAAATAAAATACCCTCTCACTACGAGAAACTTCGATCCTAAATAACTGTAAAAACCTGAAGAAGAAGAATAGAGAAGAGATAACAGCGTTATTATCAGTCAAAGTATTTAACAACGTCAATGTTTATCAGAATATTTGAGAGATATACATTTTTAATAAAATGTAAATAAAATAAATAAATCTAAAACAGCTTTGTAATAGTAGTTTATGCAACGGTTGCATAATGATAGGCCTTAAAACACTAGTGCGGTTTTATGAAACGAGCTTTTAGCGAGTTTCATAATAAGATCGCACGTGTGTTTTAAGGCCAAATTATGCAGAGTTGCATACCTAACTTTATCTACACACATATTATAAATCCTCCATGATGGGTTCAGAAACAATATTTTCTGGCAACAAGTTGTTTGTTGCAATCGTGGCTGCATATTTCCCATATCCGGCGCATTTTCACATCACACACACTCCGAGAAGACTACTTACTATTCATATTTTCAACTAAAATGTAAATTACAAACAACTTTTTCTATTCAATTCAACAAAATTCTACTATCTTTCTAAAATGGTCTTTTTTTTTAAATCATAGACAAACGGATGAAGTCTCTATTCTCACGTCACTCGAGATCAAGTATTGTGCAGTTTATATTAAAAAAACATACTGAATTGACGTTTCGTATCAATAACTGTTTTAATATCTATGGATACTAGAATAGAGACCCACTTGAGTTTGACAGCTGTTCCAAATTTAATCTCATTTCTTTACTAAAAACGATAAAGAAGTCATGTTATTTCTTCATCGCAGCACTGGTTTTTCCTAATTGGTTGTCAAAATGGTGGTCATTTCCTAAGGTTTTTGATTAACCAATGGAGGTTTTATGATATGGGTGTAGATAAACATAAATTCGACATTTAAATCAAATACCTAATAAAAAAACATCGTCGCCAGACAGTTACCGAAAGATATCACTGCTATATTCAACAATTTGCACTCACCAATCAATAAATCAACAAACATCCTGCGATCCCCACGACCTTGCATCGCATTCAAACTTATCAACAGCCATCCTCACTTAGGGTTGCCAACTGTACTATAATATATAGTTTTGTACTATATTTTGGCTTCGTGTACTATATACTGTTGAAGAAATACCTAGGCTTTGCTGGGCTTTGAGTTGGCCAGTTCATTTTCATAAGCATTTTCGCAGCTCTGATAGCCACAAGATGCACAATCGGAATGTTAGAGACCATTTTTGTGTATTATTATTTAATCAATCATACCTTACACTCTTTTTAAAAGGATTTCCTTTAAAGTACTATATTTTCTTTCAGTGTATTATTTTATTTATACATTTAATTGGAAAATACTATATTTACCCCATATATAGTTGGCAACCCTATTCTCACTGCGCGGGGTTTACATTTCGTGGTTCTACGGGAACTAAATATTTCTTATGGGAACCAAATTCTGTGGGAACTTTGTCGGTTGCGGGGCGCGTGCGGTGTACAATCATACGATTATGCACGATTAATACCATTATGATAACATTTAGGGTAGAGTGGTATTTTATAAATCTTTGCATATTTAATGAGGTTTTGGTGTGGATGAGCCTTAATATTAACATATATTTTTAAATGAAATACAGCTTTCTTTTTATGTAAAGGATGAAATAATTAATAAATACTTACTTTGTTCAAATATGCTTTATTCTTGCGGCATCAAAAAAACATTTTAAATAAATTAACTTTTATTTTAATAATTCATTGTAAGAAAGTACTTTGGCACAATATTAAGAGTTTGAACCTACAGCTTTTTATACAAGCCTTTTGTACCTACGATTTCCAACCCTTAAATGTTAACCGATGTTCACCAATTTTTGATAGGTTAGGTGTCAGTCAGAACAAAATCTAGGCCTATACTTTTTGATATTTTCACTATAAATTCAGTTTTATTGTTGTTTCAGTATTCTCATACAAAACTAATTTCGTCATTATTTGATTTACTTGATCTTTAATCTAAATTAAAGAAAACGTACCTATATAGACCTAGATTTTGCTCTGACTGACAACTTATCAAAAATTGGTCAAAATCGGTTAACATTTAAGGGGTGGAAATCGTTATCGCTTTTTGTATGAAAATGGTGAACTTTGCCTTTGGTTCACAGTCTTCTTAAATGAAAGCATTTTGATGAGTATGAACGTTTTAAGCTCAGTATAAGTACTAGATCAGATGTGTTTTTCGGCCGTAGGTAAATGGCAATTTATATTTTAATTACGCTAGATTAAATAAAGTCTCGGCCGATTAAAATGACGGCCATTATTTCAGGCAAATTAGTTTTAAATGTAATTAAACTTTGATATGCCGGCAGCATAACTTCCTTCATTACTATGCTAATCGTCTCGGAATTATTACGGTAAGAATCAACTAGCTATGCCCAAAATGAGAGCGATTTCAAGAGGCTATAATATGACCTAGTCTTAACACACTGGGTATGCCAAAGAAAGCAATCAACAAAAAACATTCGGCACCACAATCTATATATATAAAAATGAATTGCTGTTCGTTAGTCTCACTAAAACTCGAGAACGGCTGAACGGATTTATCTTATCTTAGTCTTGAAATGTTCGTGGAGGTCTAGGGAAGGTTTAAAAGTACATAGGTTACTTAAATTATTATTCTTCGCAGACGAAGTCGCGGGCACCAGCTAGTAAATAAATAAAAAGTGTGTGTGTGTGTGTGTCAGCTCCGACGCCCGACAGGAGTTTACTCCTTACGAACGATTATAAAATAAACCAGTACCCATCATACCATGCTGTCATTTTCATTTTGACATTTGACAGTAAATAATAAAGATTCATATTAATGAGTATAAACAAGGTCACTCATTGAATACAATAATTAATTCTTCCGATGGCGATCTGAGTTTTACCGATGGAAACATATTGTTCACTATATCTGTATGCAATGCGAAGCGACCGACGCATCTTCGGCTAACATAGTGTGACTCCGTACCGTGTGACAGTGTGACATAGTAGTTTGATTTTACTCCCCATCATTTTTCATACCCCGGGCTTATATATGAAAATCGATTCTTAACGAGTAAACTCCAATAAAATAATATAAAAATCTCAAGGTCACTGCTATATAGCTGCAATAATAATGGCTAATAATAATAAAAGATGGCGCTTCCGATAATAAATCGTCAAACAGTGCACTAAGAATAAAATATAATATTCGGCGTCTAGGTTAGGCACCTCGTAGCTTAGTCGGTAAGAGCATACCCTTCGGTGAAGAGGTGTTGAAGGTGTCATGGGATTTTATCTGTGCTGTTTGTCATAACCACAAAAAATGGTCAATTAAATAAAAATAAATTTAATTGACTCTAATGCAGCAGTAATAAAATAATTAAAGTTTTCAAATGACAAATTAAAAGTATATTTCGTATTTTTCGTGTTTTTTCGTATTATTTGCAAGAAGATTAGTCGAATGGTTGCTTGACATTTGCTTTTATTCCGTATCAGAATTACTACATTTTAAAACGTAACAATTAACATTTTTCTGTTTTATTAAATTTTGTTTTTATTTATTATATTAATTGATGAATGAATAATAAGTTACAATGTTAATAGTTATTTTATAGTAATAAGTTATGAATAGCAAGTAAATAGAATTCACCAATTTTAACATGTCTACGCCAAAATCGGCAGGAAACGCATCTATTATTTTAATGTTTCAAAACGAACATAATAAAAATATGTGACAACAATTATTATCTAACAACACCCGCAAAATATTTCACCTCGAATTAGTGTCAACATTATTCTAATGTAAATTATGTAAAATACGTGCAAAATAAACCTAGAGTCGAATACTAAAACTATTTTACTTGCCAATTTCGCCACTGTAATAACCCACAGGGTAAAAATAACGACGGAACTATTCACAAAATTCCCACGAATATTTCTCACGGTCATAGAGCGTAAAAGTGATACCTGCCTCTGACATATATTTTAATGAACACTAAAACATTTGCCCAATGAAATTTCAGTCCTATTTGATCTGGGTTTGGGTCTATTTTTCATGAGCATATTTTGATGAAACGCTAGGACCTTTCGATTTTTTTTCGTGGGACAGTTTAACAGACATGGGTGTTGGGTTTAGTAATTGAGATGTCGAATTTTATTTCACTCATTTGACGCTACGCTACGGTTGTGTCATAAAAACATCTCGTAATTATTAAGTACTTTATTTGAAAAGGGTTGAAAGGTTTTTAAAATTTAAGAGGACTGTGAACCAACGGCACGAATCTCCCTTATCATACAAAAGGCGATAACGATTTACACCCCTTAAAGGTTAATCGATGTTGACCAATTTTTGATAGGTTGTCAGTCAGAACCAAATCTAGGTCTATACGTTTTTATAATATTGATTAAAAATCAACAAAGTCAAATAAATTGGTTTTGTATGAACATGAGATGAGAATTTATTGATATTAGTGAAAAAATAAAAAAGTATAAACCTAGATTTTGTTCTGATTGGTCAACATCGGTTAACCTTTAAGAAATTTGTTATCGCCTTTTTTATAAAAAACCATAGGTTCACACTCCTCATAACAGCTAGAATTTAGTTCAAAAATGTGTTTGAAGTGCGTGGTTGAAAATTACAATACAATTAAAAATTACCATGTATTAATAAGATTGCCTGTGTTAATTAGATCTTTTTAATATACTATTTAACGATTTAAACTAAATTCACAAAAAGAATACACAATCGTATTTCGCTTCGTGAATGAAACCATACGAAATAACCTGGTGAATTTTGAACAATTTCAATAAAACCGCTTATCCCGAACACAATAGCATATTTCATACTTTATTCGGAATTTAATTTCAACTGTTTGCTTAATGTTATTTCGCTCCGCATTCGAACCGCGTAAAAACGCTCAAGTTTCTTAACAGAAGAACCTGTATATTGAATTCTTAATTTACCCTGCACTGGTTTAACCCGACTATTTGCAAAGAACTTGGCTCTGTGATTAAAATGCGGGATTGCTTGGAAAATATTGCGAATCTACTGCAAACGGTGAAATACGGTGGAGTTACTAAAAATCTACTTTTCCCTTATTAATTACTAGTGGCTTCACGGAGCTGTAGACCTCGCGACTAACTTAACTTTGCCGTTGGAAAACTGATATCCCCATACATCGACATAGGTTGTAGTCAGTTTACCAACACCGCAAACAAGTTTGTAATCGCAAAAACCCCCAAATCTTCGCCATTTCGAAAAAAATTCAAAAACCGAATTGACTAAAAAATTCTATATAATAATCGAACTTGCTCACAAAATTTCACGAGAATCGGGTGAGAACTGCGACCTGTAGACGAGATCAAATGGACAGACGATGGACATACGAAAGCAATTATACCCAAGCTGAAGCGGAGACGCTTCGCTCGCTCGGTCGATTACCTGGCTTTAAACAGTGTTGGTAATTTCTGCTGAATTCCGTCGAATTTTTACCTTTATCTTGTCTTGCATTATGTATATCTTTTAAGTCCTAAGCGCTGGTAGTTTCAGTATAATTGTAATTCATATCCCATGCGTTGGTTGGATATTTTTGTTTTTTTTAAACAGGGTTTTTGCTAGGTTTTTTGGGTTTCGTGCCTCAAAACGAAAAAACGGAACCTTTATAGGATCACTCCGTCTGTCTGTCTGTCTGTCCGTCTGCCACAGCCAATTTGCTCCGAAAGTACTGGATTGATTGAGTTGAAATTTGGTAAACATATGTAAGTCCGTGACCGCAACACGGACGCGTAACGTAAATAAATGAATTTTAAACATGGGGGCCACTCTTGGGGGGTAAAATAGAAAATTAAAAAAAAAGGGTTGCATACTATATCGTGTGACATATCAAATGCAAGGGCTCGTTGTGAGAATTTTAAGGTATATAGTTCGGAATTTTTTAAAGCAAATAGGCGAAAATTGGCCATTCCCCTCCTTATCTCCGAAACTACCGGGCCTAAAATTAAAAAAAATATATACAGAAGATAGTTCTTTACCTATAGATAAAAGGAAAACCTATAAGAAATCTATGGTATTTAAAGTAACATAGGAAATTTCAGATAATCATGTACGGAACGAAATCCTCTCCACGCGAGTTTAACTAGCACTGTCATATTTTCAACAGGACTTAAATTGAAAGCCGACTTAAAATGGACTTTGCTTAGTTGGAGTCCATAATATGACGGCCTAATTTTGACTCCTACAATATCATTTGGAATCTGGTCGTTTTCGACGCGCATTTTAAGTATAATTGAATAGGTCTCTTTGCTTTTATCGTCTCTCTTATTGTTATAGCGGCAATGCCTTCTTTGAAATGATTTTGTAAGGCACGTTTGCACAAATTAAGCGTAACAACCTGACTAGATTTTTATGACATTCATTCATTTGGCGAACGGCTAAGGAGTGGAATTCCCTGCCTGCAGACTTGTTCCCAGGACGCTACAAGTTGGGTCTTTTCAAGGAGAGAGTGAATAGGCATTATCTAGGTGTGCACGCTGCATCGTCAGCCTTATCATCACTTTCCATCAGGTGAGATAGAGGTCAAATGCACATCTATATTATGTAAAGAAAAAAAACGTCAATTACTGCTCCTTGATATTTTGTGCCCTCGCAGAAACTGTTAGGAGAAAATCAATTACGATTTCCTAACAGATATCGGTTTTTTATTCGGTTATCTGTGATTTGATAGGCGTACATTTTTCCGCATCGATAACAGTATAACTTAGCCCTAGCCTTAGCTCAAAATTATTATTTTTTACCTCTCACTTGCCATTCAGCGGACCTAGCATACCAGACACGGGGATAAGGTAAATCCGTTTATCTCTCTGACTATCTCTTTCGTCGGCACTAGTGTGAGAGGGACGCACTTAGAGATAAGACGGCTTAACTTATCCTTGTGGCAGTGCCCATTTATACACAAAATTAGCTACATTAAAGTTTAATCATGATTTAAACATCAAGTACTTCTGTTTTACCTACATTATTTAATGTGAACAAGAACCAGATTAAATTAGATTAGATTTATTTATTTCTCATTTCAATATTACATTATAAATTGCACACATGTCAAGATATCAATCAATCAATCAATATATTTATTTGTAAAACATAGGTAGGTGGTACAAAGGTGGTACAGTAAGTGTCATGTGTCACTATGCTTAGCCATGAGGCATACAAACATGCAGCATGCATTACATGCACATAGTTTTTATATAGGTACTTCAGTGTTACCTCTTATTAAAATGCATCTATTAAATATTCTTGTATTGAGTAATATGCTTTTTTTGTTAAGAAATTCATATATATGAATTTAAATTGAGATCGTCAGTAATACAAATAAAAAGTTATAATCCAAATTTAAATTAACTAATATTAAATGTCAGAATTACAAATGAAAAAGGTAGGTATCCCCGTAAAGGATCGTCATTTCAAAATATAAATTAGAAACTACAATATTATAACAATAATCATAAAACAATGTCAAATAAATAAATAAATCCACAGTCGAAGTTCCATCCATGTACTCGTTAACTGAGTACAGTGGATTATCCAATAAAAAGTTCTTAAGTTTGCGCCTAACCGCCCATCCGTTAAATATCGCTTCATCGCACTTAATACGTTAGGTATAACTAACCTAAACCAAACAAGATAAGCTACTGAATGTGTCCATTATTTCTAATAACAAATTCTCATTTCAGCCACACCGAAAGCATCCGCGATCTTTTCTTCGGCGATGGAGCAAGCTGCTAAATGGAGTTTGGAGAGCTTCCCAAAAAGCTTTTTTCAATAACGAGCAGAGGGTCCATAAATTAAGGTATCCAAGTGATATCTGGGGAAGTCAATTTCGTGCCACACTTCGCCGTCATTAAACTTTTAAATCCAGAAAACATGGAACGCGGGAATATAGAGGTCACAAAGAAATTTCGAAGGACATTAGGAAAAAATATTATGCCGGGAATTCTAATGGTCTGTGAATGGCTTTTTTGTTTTCTAATTGCAAGGAATCTTAATTTTATTTCATAAAATATGATCAAATGTGAAATTTAAGATGTGCACTGAACTTCCTAAGCGGTATAAGTAATTATATCAAACATCAAACTAGATGCTTCAATGGTTTTCCTTATTCATAATACATACATACATACATAGCATCACGCCCGAAATCCCTAATGGGGTGGGCAGAGCCACAAGACTACTTGTGGCCACGTTCGATTTATTAGTTCCAAGATGGTATGATGAACCGTATGGTGACAGGTGATCAGCCCATCGCCCATACAGATAGTCCACCATGTTGGAGAAGACCCGTCCCTTAGTCGACTTTTACGACATGCCAGGATGATAAGCATCTGCACGCATTCTATGCTATTTCTTCACTCCCAGTGCAGCAGAGGAGATTTATAGTGCAAAATATAATATGCTCAAAAGATAAAATATAATCATTTATCAACAATATTCCACATATTTGGTCTTCAACTTTCATAACTGTCTGTAGTGGTAGAGCCAAACAGTAGTCCTCACTAGATGATTACTGTTCGAATGGGCCGGCTCGACCGGGGCAGTACCACACTCTCACAGAATATCGGCGTAAAGTAATAGCTTGCTATTGCGTTTCATACGGTGAGTGACGAGATCCGGAGGCCTATTCCCTCATCCCTATCCTATCCCCATTCCCCATCCTCCCTAGACTGGCAACGCATTGGCAGCACCTCTAGTGTTGCAGATGCACTGAGAAAATTTTTGATGCTATACCTGCATTACCGTAATGTATTCGCAGCCAAGTCCAAATAATGTCGAAGCATCCGAAATAATGTTGATTGTTACTTGTTAATGTAAAAACATATACAGGCGTTTGTAGTCCGCAAGATTATCTATGTAGCCGAGTCTCTACTTACGTTAGGTACGTTTTTCTCCAGAATTACGTACGTGGCATCCAGAATTACGTATGTCGGTACAGTAATATTTTCTTAGTGTGTCCATGGGCGGCGACCACTTTCCATCAGGTGGACCGTCAGCTCGTTTGTCAGTCAATTGACATAAAAAAACTCACAAATTTCATATTAAACGCTCAAAACAAACGCTTTCCCTATTTTCATCAATTAATTTTGCACCTAATTCAATTGTCCTTCCCGATGAATTTTATTCGCAGGACAATGCAGATTATTTTTACCGTTCTTCTCAATTTTGTACAAGAAAGTGTTATTACGTTACATTATTCAATATCAGCCCAGTTCTTATAAGAAGTAACTTCTGTCATTCGTCGGAACAGTATTATTCAAATCCGAGGAGCGGGGAAAATGTCCAATAAAAATGCAAAGGACGGAAGCTATTCTTTCTTCGTAGCTAACTAAATCGCCGTGTTAGAGGCGGGGCGCTGTGTCGACATTTTGTTTGCTTCTAGTTCTAACCATGGAGTATTTTTTTCTATAAGCATGGTAAGTGTGCTGATTGCTGTTACCTTAAGGTCTGTTCGGTGATAAAAAAAGTAAAAAGTCAGGGCTTCTTAACCCATTACAAATAGCGGCCCGCTAATTATTTTTACCGATGATAATAAAAAATGAAAGGGAAAAATTATATTTTTTCATAGAATATTATTATTGAATAGCGTAACTGTATAAACAGAAAGCAACACGAGAACAGAACACTCCAACGACACACTCGAAGCCAATGAAATATTATATATAGAAAGACACAAGACACGTCATATCCATACTCAATGCGTTTTAAACATGTGTCATAGTTTTTTTTTTTTTCGTTTCTTTGGCCGAAGCCAGTGCAGATTATTGAATTTATGTGACATTTGAAGCGCACATATAGGACATCAATTTGCAATATGGCGATTGTGTGATGAACAAAACCGGCGCTACACCGCAGTTGACAACGTCTGCGTCCCTCGTACCACGAAACTCAGTGCGCGCGGCGACAAGCGACGTCCGTCATACAGTTTGAGATAGTTAAGCGACAGTCGCTATTTCGAAACGATATCATAATATTTATCAACTCTCGCCGAACAGACCTTAGTTGCAGTGTGTGATATCTCAGAATGTAATTTGTTTGGCAACGGGTGAAAGTCTCTAAGATCTCGTATACTAGTACAACAATATGTGTCATGATACTCACGATATTAAAGTGATTTTGTTTCCGAGTTACTTACAACTAAAAAAGAAAAATAGATAGATTAATTATCGATTATCAAAAAATAAAGGCATCGTTGTTGTGTCGCACCGTTCTACATAAACTGACAAAAAGGAAAAGGAAGTATTTTTAAACAATATATTCACAACGATTTGAAAATGAAAATAAAAAAGGAAAAAAAAAATTGCAGGTACGCCACAAGGGCTCTTTCACATGTCTGAATCTACCAGCCCTTCGAAAGGTGACATCTGCTGAGAAAAAACGCCGCAAGAAACTCAGCAGTAAGTCGTTTTCTTCGACATTAGTTTTATCTAAAAAGAAACACATAAAAAGTGCAACAAAACCCCTTATGGGTACAAATTAATTATAATAAATAACTAATAAGGGAGATGTATAGTCTTCGCGTCTGGATTCGCTTTAATCAAAGTCCGTACTACCTCCAGTTTTTTTTTGTTAAAACATACATTACCTAGTTAGATGTTTGCGTCATCTATTTGTCTTTAGGTTACTTAAAAGTAAATAAACATTTTAAAAGATAACAATACATAATTTTGATAAGAACTTATAACAAATATTTATAAATTACTAGCTGGTGCCCGCGACTTCGTCTGCGAAGAATAATAATTTAAGTAACCTATGTACTTTTAAACCTTCCCTAGACCTCTACGAACATTTCAAGACTAAGATAAGATAAATCCGTTCAGCCGTTCTCGAGTTTTAGTGAGACTAACGAACAGCAATTCATTTTTATATATATAGATAGATATGTACTTATTTACTTATATTATTAAAAGAGTACGCTGATAGTGAGACCCCACCTATACACCGCTTGGATCTACTATTTTAAACTCTCTTTCCAATTTGATTCCTGATTTCGAGTGCTTCCGTAATTGCCACCCAATAAGTCGATGGGGGCGTATTGCGTCGTCAATAAAATGTCCATTGCTTTATTCTCTTTGTTATTGGTTGAACGGTTATTGGTTAATGATTGTTAATTGTCAGGCGGATTTGTAAAGGCTAAGATCATATTGATAAAACATACATATAACAAGTTAATTGTTCATTATCTGACTATGAGTGCGGCTGTAATAATAAAATTCCCTTTAATATAGAACTGGTTCATTTTGACAGGGATTGGAACATGGAGAGAAATAAAGCCATGTTTCATTAACCAAAATAAATTTTAATACTTAAATGCTGAATTATATAACTTTTTTTATTTAGGATACTAAAACAATATGAGGAAAAGTGTGTTTTTAAAAACACGTACTGGTAAACAACCCATTCTTGGCCTAAATTTGTAGCAACTGTATGTATAAAAAGTATAAAAAATGGCCGAATGCACAGAGGCCATTCAATTTGATATTTGACTTAAGTGACATTTACATTTATGTATATGTTGACAGAGACGACTATTTAATCTCGGATTAAATGATTATGTAGCGAATTCGGTCAAAAGTCGCTTATTCTGTCGGTTGGTTGGCATATACACTAACAACTTCTACACTTTCAATGTAAAATTACTTTTATTAAAGAAAATATGCTCATGACTTGGATTTTTTGCTAGAAAGATTATAAAATATGAACCACCCTACTTAAAAATGAATCTCAATCATTTTTCAAATGCATGTACTACAAATAAGAAGGTCCCACCGAGATTTGAACTCGGATCGTTGGATTCAGAGTCCAAAGTGCTAACCATTACACCATGGGACCGCTCGAGGGTGCACGCGAAAGTTTCGACCAGTTCACTCGCAGTCTCTAGTACGCATGACCTTGCTTCATCCCTTTCTCACATCGCTACGTCACGCTTGCACTTCCGACAGTGCTTTCAAAAGCACGTATGTGACGACAAGGACGAATTTGTGCATTGCCCTGCAAACATTACGTCTCGAAATTACGCATTTACCTGATATAATCAACACAACTTAAAGATACCAAAAAAAGACACAATTTAAAACTTTTACCTGTTCATTTGTTATTTTATGATATGTGTTTTAGTAGGACTTGGTAGTGACCCTGCCTTCGAAGGTAACCGTCCCGGGTTTGATCCCCGGTAAGGGTAGACATTTGTATGACGAGCACGAATGTTTGTTCCCGAGTCTTAGATGTTTCCTATGTAATTAAGTATTATATGAATATCATCGTCTAGTATAGGTACTTAGGGACTAGATCGAGTTGTGTAAAGATATTCCCCTAATTATTCATTTATTTATTATTTATAACTTCTTTGAAACATTCAAATCCCTACATATATTGGATAGTATAAGGAGTGTGACATTTAAAATTTGGCATGCTCGTAAAAATGAGATTCCATAGACTCACTTTTACACCTACACGTAATATTCTTTTGACAGATGAACTTTTGTGACTCTCTTTATATGCATTCACAAATAATTATTAGGAGCTAGCCAGCACTAATCGCATTACATATAAATAAAATAAATAAAAAGCCTTCTATTTCTTGCAACTCTGTTACAGCGTTAAAAGTAAGATAAAAAAGTATAATTTAAATATTTACAATGTAGTTGAAGAATAAAAAAAAAATTATGCAAGAACCCCTCCTCAGGTGAAGGTGAAGGCCTCCTCTAAAGAAATCGATTACCATATTATACATATAATAAGTTGTTAAGAGGCCACATATGCTAAGGTTGCGACGTTTGGTGATCTAGATTGCAATACTGACAGGGACTACGTGTTTGTTCTTTGAACATATTAAACTTGAACATTTGTTCTTGAAACGCTTAAACGTGAAAACACGATTAGTAATAAAAACCTCGATATATACTTTTATTTTTCACACGTAACGCTTTTTTAACATATTTTTGGTTGAATCTTCGAAACCCTATGATCTTTAACGATAATTTTTGGTTAAATAGTTGAGTAACAACAACTTCTCAATTCGCTAAAAAGGATTTCTTAATAGGTGTTATGGTTCTCTAATAAACAGCAGAAAACTCAGATTTTCGTGAACGCGTGCGCGCGCGGTGGTTGTAACAGCCACGGCTGCGAGCGAGCTATTTTAAAATGAAACCCAACGTCATAGAGTTCAGTTCTGATTGATGCAAAAAGAGGTGCTTAATCTAGTCATATGAGGGCTCTTAACGCCATTTTGCCGTTAGTTTTTACACCAACCCCAGAATGCCCTGCCAAACGATTAATCCTGAACTAAGTTAACTATTCGCAAGAAACTAAATTAATTTGATCCCGCTTCTTGGCTCCGAATCAATTTGTACAACGAATGCATCGATCAGTTAATGTAAGGCGATTAGTGATAACACAGAAAAAATAAATAAAGAAAGTTATTTTGTAGTAAAAACGCTTTAAAAATGGCTCTTACCAGAGGTCGCACGGAGGTAAGACACGTAGATGGTGCATAATATGAATTCGTATAGAGACCTATAAAGAGGTGATGCAGTAGACCTACAGTGCTCGAATACCTAGTTTTTACGCGCTGGCTTATTTACGTGCGTCACAACTCAACTGGACTATCTTCTATAGCTTACCTTTCTCGCGTTTTTCCTTTTTCTTCAATCCAAGTGTATTTCAAGACGGCGTGAAGGAGCATCACCTTAAACGGCACACTAAAAGCGACAGGCGCCTTATTCGATATTGATTCAGCGACTCCCACCCACACTCATGGACTCCACTTATGGCTCTGAAGAGGAATCACATATAGTGCTCGAATAAAAGTAAATTAAAATTATTGTATTCATCTCACCTTTTGCGCTTGTACTTCTAGCCATTCCTTGATCAATTTTTAGTTAATACAAAAAATCCACAATTTCGTACGAAGTGAACTATCTTGTCTCTGTCACCCCTGGCGCGGGATCGTAGCCTGGCTGCCGAGTGGACGTTAATCTCATTAACTTATCGGACCTTTTTATTTTATTTTATGTCCAATGAAGTTAATGTACTGCGAATAATAAACAGAATCCATTGAAGTCTCTTATAACTTCACTTTGTTTAAGGCATGAAGTGTATAGATTAAAATAAAAGGTTCAAAATAAGTGAAATAAAGATTGCGAAAATAATGCTTGTCGGATACGATGTTTTTTATTATTAAAAAAAAAAAAAACAGTTCGAGGTACAAGCGTGACTCTGGGCCCAGTCAAATTACAGATAGCTGGAATATAAATATGTCAGAATTAGAGGTTACAGTAAAATCATGCGGAATTAAGAATAAAAACCGGACAAGTGCGAGTTAAACTCGCGTGGAGAGGGTTGCGACCGTAAATGATTGTCAGAAATTTCCTGTTATTTTAAATACCATAGACTTCTTATAGGTTTTCCTTTAATCTATAGGTACATAACTATGGTCTGTTTTTTTTTCTTAAAATTTTAGTCCCAGTACTTTTGGAGATAAGGGGGGAATGGTCAATTTTCGCCTATTTTCCTGAATAACTTCCAAACGATTTATTTTAAAATTCTAAAATATATATATTTTAGATTCTCACAACAAGCCCCTCACATGATATATATTGCAAATCTTTTTTTTTTCAAATTTACCCCTTAAGTGGCCCCCTTGCCTAAAATTAATTTATTTACGTTATGCGTCCATGTTGCGATTACCGACTTACATATGTGTACCAAATTTCAACTCAATCGGTCCAGTAGTTCCGGAGAAAATTGGCTGTGACAGACGGACAGACAGACATACAGACACACGAGTGATCCTACAAGGGTTCCGTTTTTTCCTTTTTAGGTACGGAAACCTAAACATAACTTGAACCATTAGTTATTTTTGTGTATACAATATATTCAGCGTCTTGGACGACGTCATTATCCTCCCAGCACAGAATTCCCTAATGAGACGACAACTACTAAACTCTCGTGTAATTCTCTAAAGTTTGCAGAGGCTGATCAGCGAATACACGAAACTATTAATTTAAACCATAAAGACAAAACCATTCGATCTAAATTTGAATGCTCATGAATCACATGGCTGAAATTGTATGGGGATTTTTGTAGCTTTTCTTCACGAATAATAAAGATGACGGTTGATACGCCGGAGATTACCCTAACTGAATATATCGACAGTCGACATAAAGTTGGGTGACAAAATGCAACACAATCAATCCAAGCACCGGAACGAGCCCAATGGAAACCGCAAATTGACGCCATTGCAATTGATTGCTATTAATTTAAACTGTTAACTATACCACCTGTCACACCGTTAAGTATTTTTAGGGAATATTTAAGTTCACCGCCGAAAATGCAATCCAATTTTAAATTTGATATGTCTGCGTATTCAGGATTTGGCAAGTGTGTGTTATGAACATACATACATAGCATCACGCCCGAAATCCCTAATGGGGTGGGCAGAGCCACAAGACTACTTGTGGCTCTCGTTACGTCTACGTTTGATTAATTAGTCCTAAGATGGTATGATGAACCGTATGGTGACAGGTGATCAGTCTATCGCCCATACAGATAGTCCACCATGTTGGAGAGCACCCGTCCCTTAGTCGACTTTTACGACATGCCAGGGTGATAAGCATCTGCACGCATTCTATGCTATTTCTTCACTCCCAGTGCAGCAGAGGAGCTAGTGTTATGTATGTTGATGTGATCAAAGCTAACGGTAACATCAACATACAGAACACACATTATTGGCATATATATATTCCACTGTTGGTAGTGCATAGGTCTCTCGCCTTGTGATAAATAAATATACTTTTCATAATCACAATTTCCTTTATTAATTTAGTAGTAATATTATTGTATGCCTCTAGTCGTTAAATTAAGGTGAATCTAATATATAATCAATTAATACCGGTATATTATTTACCCTTAATCATCAATAAAACACCTTGACTTTGAGTTAAGAGGAGTGTGAACCTACGGCTTTTCATACAAAAGGCGATAACGATTTCCACCCCTTAAACGTTAACAGATTTTGACCAATTTTTGATAGGTTGCCAGTCAGAACAAAGCCTAGGTCTATATTAATACAGGATGTACTAGTGCAACGTAATGTCTATCTAAACTACTCTGTGCCAGTCCTATCTTGGGTCTTAGCCACTGCGCCAGAGTAAGGTAAAACTGTAATATTTAAAAAAAAAAATATTATAATTAAATGAATAATAAATAATGCCCTTCCAAGGTCCATAAGGGCTGTAACAGCATGGTTGAAAGAAATAAATAGAAATACCCTAAAAATTTAAATATATTTCTTTTTAAGAAAACTCATGTATATGTTACCTTGTTAACTTTTTTTTTTGATTCTTAGTAATTACGTAAACTATCTGACTGATAGATAGCATGTTGAGTCATTTCATAAGTTATTGTGGTTTTCATCCCCATGATATCTTGCCCACACATGGGCTTTATCAATTGTCATCATCATCATCAAGTATGTTTATGGGCACTATTAAAAAAAGCCATGGTCAGGACTAGAAATTATCTTTCTCACACTCCTCACATTTTATTAGATCTTTGTAATGATTCCTTTAAAATTCATAAATCATAAAATTCATACTTTAAAGGAGGGTTCGACAAAAAGGCAAAATAAACCTTTGGCAAAATGAGCTAGAAGTGGGCCGCACTTTTTCATAATTTTCATAATAATTATCTATCTATCTATATAGGTATTACAATAATTGTTAATACTTTCATTTGCAAAGCAGCAGCGGGCCGGAAGGAGATAGGCCGCGGGCCACATGCGACTGCATGTTATTAATTGTCTTAAAAAGTTTCTATAGTAACATATGCATGTAATATAACAAGTCTTAAAAACAAATCTTAACTTTAACGGTTTTATATGTAAAGAAATATAATAATGATGCCGGCAATGTACTAAAAGCTAAAAAATCCTAAATATACTGTATTGTTCCTACTTGTCAATCTTTCATTCGATACCCATATTTGAAGGAGCCATTTTGCGGCGGTGGCCATCTTGGATATACAATGATAAGGTAAAGGCACCTATTAACGACCCCATCGAAATCGGCACCCATTATCGTGGTGTTTTTAAATACGTGTTTTATTAGCAAATGGCTTGACTGATTAAGAATTTTTTTGCACAAGACTAAAGCGTACTTAGTTGTCTATTGGATTTATTGGCGCGGGTGCGTATGCTTCAAGCAAATAACACTCAACTCGTCAGTTCCGGCAACGGCGGCGCAGGAGCAGCTTATCCCATACAAACACGTTAGGCCACCCGTAAGTGAATTCGCACCTTACTTAGCGATTTTCGTAATAATTGTAATAACTAATGTAAAGCTATGTTTTTTAAAAAATTTATTATAGTTTCGTCTGCGACTTTGAAATACTATTTTTCTGATATTTTGTTTGGGAATACGTAAAAAATGGAATATAAAATACCTCGGTATTTGGATCCATTTTTCACTGTGGCTCCTAATTCCGAGGTATACCACGGTAATATGTAAACACTTTAGATTCAGTTGGCATTCTTTTTTAAATTTATTGTCGATTAAGTATCTAAATGTTTTATGTTATTGAAATCTTCATCTATCTAAGCAGCTAAAGAGCTATATCCGTGCCATGAAAAATATATAAGAACGTCTTAATTTTTGATTAAAACGTTAGCACTATATTAGTGGTTTCTATAGAGATCCTCAAATTAATAAGTTGTTTAAATATACAGATAAAAACAAAGATTTACTTCCTAGTTTTATGAGTTTGCTTTTATAAGCAAATAGAAGAATATATTTTCGATTTGTTTAAAAAAATTCACTACTTCTTATTTTTTTTATGGGTTGTAATTAGGATTTACAGCCCTGTTAATTAAACTTATTACCGATGGTATACACAGATAACCCTCGGTAATAGGATATATGGGAACCTAATTCCGAATTATTCATGATTAGTAAGAGTCGGAGATAGGTTCCTCTAATATTACCTATTACCGAGTGACAACGTAATGAAATAACTAATTTAGGGTACCGTGGTTCTGATTTCTTTGAAATAACCATTATTTTGATTTTGGTACTTTTGCTCGAGTCGGAATCTGGTGTTCTTCCTACTCAGCTATGCTTTTTGTAGGAGTGGGACTAAGACTAAGTATATATAAAAGTAAAGTAAAGCAAAATAACAATATAGATTTATTTAGCCAGAGACTTATTAATTTTAAGGCAAGAATACAAAACACTCTAAATAAAATTAAATTAAATTGATATTAAAATTTCTTAGTTTAAGTTATGTCATTCAAATTAGCTTAATTTAGTTTTAGTTTTTTAAATTGCATTTATAAGTAAGTGTTTTTAATCACTATCATTAAATAATTAATCAATCAATAATTATTGTAAGCTATCGTGCATGCTGTGGCCGTCTGTAATTAGTGTTGCATCTCGCCCTAACCTGTATGTTTGATTTTACGTCTCAGTGGTGTAATACTGTCGATGGTCCTAATAAATTAAATAAATAAATAAATAAATAAAAATAAATATATTTTTTGGGCTCAAATGTTACGATAAAATCAATTTAAATTCTAGTGTAAAGTCAGTACGTTTTTGATTTTTTATTAATTATTATTAGTTACTTTGTAACCAAACATGGCTTTTCCACTTAAATGTTTGATTATTATAATTTTATTGATACAATTATAAAACTTTAAGTAAGTTTTCATTTTTATTACAGTATTCTAAAAAATAAAACTATTTGTCAAAAAATGTACGGAACCAAAACTATCATTAATTCTTACCCTCGGTAATAGGAACCAAATTCGCGGTATTAGGATCACAGCCTATCCAATACCACGGTAATAGGGGATTTCGACATTTTGGCTATAATAAATATTTAACTATTAGTTACTACCTAGAATTAGACCAAAAACCTACAAAATAACAAGTTAAATCTATATACATTCATAAAAAAATCCTTACCCTCGTTACGCTGTCTTGATAACCTTAATTTTTGGCTCTTACTTGAAAACTTGCTTAACTACCACGGTAATAGGTGCCTTTACCTTACTGAATATACATAATTGTATTGTCACCAAAACTAAAGATGTGTACCGAATTTAAGATCAATCGGTCAACAGGAAGGGGGTAAAATCACAGTTACTAAATTTGACCCACACAAGACACAACCACGGTAAGCTAAATAAAACCGTTTAAAAACTAAATAATATAAAAAATAAACTTTTACATGACCTTGGCTCTTTGATTCTACTGAAGTCTGCATTGTATTTTTGTAGCTGTTAATCTTCCACAAGCAAATAAATAAACTAAATACATTTAATCTCTTGCCCCAGCGGTGTAACAGCCGGCCGACCCCTTTTCAACACAAATTCCATTCTATCCAAATTCGCAACTTTGAGACTAATCCAACTTGGATTCCTAATCGAAATATCCATTTAGATATACCTTCACTCTTGTCAAACTATGCTTGATATACGGATCCTTATTTCGTCATTTCATCTTCAGCATACAACAGCAGCTGCAGCAGTAAAAGGTTTATCGTGTACCAGGCATGCGTCCCTATCGCACCATCAGCAGACACTACTAGTTAAAAAGAAACAAATGTTCTGTTATATTTAAAGTCTAGGAAATAAATTTTCTGGTAAATATCACCAGATAAAAATTCATTCCTAAAAACACGGTAGGGTCCTACGACCAATTTCACAAACGTCGAAGGTGGTGACAATCTGACATATTTGTAGAATTTTTTATGGACAAAATTATCGTGTACCAGGCATGCGTCCCTATCGTACCATCAGCAGACCTTACTAGTTAAAAACAAACAAATGTTCTGTTATCTTTAAAGTCTAGAAAATAAGTTTTCTGGTAATAATAAATAATAATAATAAATAAATAAAAAGCCTTTTAATTTCCCATCACACATTAAAACAATAAGATTAATTCATATGTAAAAAAATAATAATGAGAATAGCAAAACATTAAAATTCATAATTCAGATTATTGCAAGTAGGTCTGTTGAAAATAATAATATTCGTAATGCAACAACTTCAATCTTAGAAAATAAAATAAAAAATAAAATAAAAAATGTACACAATGAATAATTAAGTAAGGAAAAGAACATGTGAATGAGGCGTGATGAGAACCCCTCTAGAGGGTAAAGGCCTCCTCCAGGCTCTGCCAATTCTCTCTATCTTCAGCTGTCGTACTCCATGCTTCTCCTGCAATGGCCTTGATCTCGTCTGCCCAACGTGTGCGAGGTCTCCCTCTAGGACGTTTGCCCTTGGGTCCGGGCCAGACGGTCACCTCTCTTCTCCATCTTCCGTCTTTGATTCTAGCTAGGTGGCCAGTCCATTTCCACTTTAGTTTAAGAGATTGATCAACTGGTAAATATCACCAGATAAAAAACACATTAATAAAAACACGGCAGGGTCCTACGACCTATTTCACAAACGTCGAAGGTGGTGACAATCTGACATATTTGTAGACTTTTTTATGGAAAAAATTACTTTTACGAAATAGCCCACTGGTCGTTATTTAAAAATTAACCTGAAAGCTTCACTCGTTAATCCTCTCCCATTTCGAGAAGCAAAAACATACTGAACTCAAATTTAAATAAAACGAAAATTACCAAGGACATTAATCTGTATTCGCCTTAAGCCGCTCGATTAGTCTTTCGCCACAGGAAAAAAATCCGGGTAAGTGCACTTAACGTAAGTGGATTTGGCAAAGGCCTGGTATCTCCGCTCCTGAATCATTCCATACCGGCTAGAACCAGTCGGGACTGGATATGCCCGGTTATAACCGGTTATTAAGTCCTCGAATTATGGCGGGATACTTTCGCAGTTAAAGTTACCGGTTGAATTATTTTTGATGGCAGTTTTGAGTTTTCAAACTGGTTGGGTGAAAGTGCTGCGGTTTTTCCTGTTAAGAATGAATAATGTAATGAAACGATCTTCTTCATTATTATGTAAATCTGTGTCTAGATCGATAAAGTATGGGTATTATGGTTCATGTAACTCACCCTACTTATATGAATATTTTTTGTGTGGTTTTGTGTAGTTTCATTTAAATTTTCAAGCGACGACATACCTGATCAGCACGTTTAAGAATAAAATTTTTGAATGTTAGTGGATGACGCATATTGAGCTCTGCAATTGGTTTTTTCGAAAAATAATAAAACAGATTTGTAACAAAACATTTGTGTAAACATATTCCTTTTTTAATTAGTAACAAGATGTACATATTTATTACTTTATATATGTAGATTCGTTTTAGTTTTAATTTATAATGTTATTGTTAATGTTAATTCAGTTATAAATAATAAAAAAGAAAAGTAGGTGATTGAGGTATATAAAAAGAAAATATACTTGATTAAATTTTTACAACAACTCCATCACTTTCGAATAGCCTACACGTTATACAGACTTCTTTAGGAGTGCAAACATAATATATTTAACCATGATTATAATTAAAGTTTTAATTACAAATGATTTGCGTGCATCGGTGCATTCAACCTTTTCGCCTTCGTAATCTAGTAGCGCTACAACCAGTGTGACCATCTCAAAAATAGCGAATATGCCACAGTCTGGGCAAAAAATCTGCCGAAATCCGCCACACTTGTTGCCAAAAATGCCGAAATTAAATCATCTTAATGAAAATCAAAATAAAACACAAAGTTTCAATGTTTTTTAGTTAATAAAAAAAATATAAATCTTCTTCGTTTACATTTTCAGTGTTTAAGTACATAGTTTTAGAGGACATGTTTTTTGTGGAGCGGTCTCTATCCTGGGAAGTAAAAAAAAAACTCAAAAGTTTAATCAGTATTTTTTTTTTTCATTTTTCTTTAATATCATGAAAATATAATTATTGTCACATAATTATCTTTATTATATGTACAATATATGAAAAGCACATTAAAAGTGGTTGGCTAGAAAAACAAAACGAAGAAAAACTATATTTCGTTTTTTTTTTAAACAAAAACCATAAAGTTTAGGGTGCTCAAATGTTGCACAATAATTACTCATGTAGCCAATATCCATAAAAATGTCAAGCCCAAACTAAAGGGGGGGCAGAATCACATAGCTTATCCTGGCACGGCCTTTGTGCTTTGAAAATAAAAAGAAAATGAAATGAATGAATTAATAGGTGGATTTTCCTTGAATCATTTTCATTTACAAATCTGCCAATATCTGCCAGTTTTCTAAATCGTCAGCATGATCTGCCACAAGCAAAATTTTGAAGCAAAATCTGCCAAAATGGCAGAATTCTGCCACATATGGTCACACTGGCTACAACACTACGACTGACTGACTGACCTAACGACCAATTATTTTATAAAACATGTAAACCAACTTACTGGGTCCCAAGATACAGGCTCAGCCTAGTTTGGGGTCCACTGGATACTGCTGAATGTGATCTTCTTTTGCACAATAAATATATTTTCAATTTTTTTTTTCAATATAACATACTCTAGGTGAAATAGCAACAAAATGAGCGGGTCGCGTGAAGCCTACTGAGGAGTGCGCGCGCATACTTAATTCCATCAGACACCGTGTCCGTTTATGCAAATATGCACCTTATTTACTTCAACTGCTTTTGACGTTTTTTGGCACGGCTCTTCTGTAGTTCCAACTTAGTTAATTAAAAGTGCTCAAGCTCAGACTGCTATGATATTCTCTAACAAATTTCGTCGGTCATTCCCTTTCATTTTGTCAGACAATCATAAATTGACCCGTGCGCTTGTAAGCATTATGCGGAGTTACGCATCGAAATATGCAGCTGGGTCGAAACGTGTCGTAGACACGCATTCACATGTAGTTTATGCGCACTGTCGGGTCAAGTTACGCTCACATTTCAGTTCATGAACGAAGTGTTATTTTAGAGAATAAAGAAAGAAAGAATAGTACATTGTGCATCTAGGGCCGTAAGAAGGGGATAACTAACGAGAGTCTGTTAGAAGCCCGACGCCGATAGGCGAGGGCTTTTATGACTCGAGTTTGTTATCCCCTTACTGCCCGTGATACACACAATGTTTTTCATCACATTTGCGAGGAAATTAAATAAAAATTAGACAAAAAAGTATATATATTAATTTTATTTCCATTTTACATCGTGAATTACCGTCAGGTGGGTGTTCATAAACTGAGCGTATGTTGCGATCAGCGCGGGGCAGCTCCGCCGGCTTGCGGTCGCGCGCCCCGCCGGCTGCGGCTCGCTCCGCCGTCAGCGGGAGTTATAACCCATACAAAATCCATAACTGCCCTTGGGAGGTAAGTAGGCTACAGCTGCTCTGTACGCATGCGTATAATAACAGCCTTTCCGAGCAAGTGTGATGAAAAGACATTTATTCACTAACACAGAAGACACATAGTTATAGAAACTAAGAAAACAATACAAAACAAAATGATGGTGTGTGTCCTCGCGGCAGTGAACGGGACACGGCTCTGGCTGAATGATGAGTAAAGAAATTTATCTACACCCATATCATAAAACCTCCATTAGTTAATCAAAAACCGTATGAAATGACCACCATTTTGACAACCAATTAGGAAAAACCAGTGCTGCGATAAAGAAATAACATGACTTCTTTATCGTTTTTAGTAAAGAAATGAGATTAAATTTGGAACAGCTGTCAAAACTCAAGTGGGTCTCTATTCTAGTATCCATAGATATTAAAACAGTTATTGATACGAAACGTCAATTCAG
Source organism: Tortricodes alternella (assembly GCA_947859335.1). Taxonomy (NCBI): domain Eukaryota; kingdom Metazoa; phylum Arthropoda; class Insecta; order Lepidoptera; family Tortricidae; genus Tortricodes; species Tortricodes alternella. The sequence continues at coordinate 8,351,057 of OX401986.1, forward strand.
TATGTTTTTTTAATATAAACTGCACAATATTTGATCTCGAGTGACGTGAGAATAGAGACTTCATCCGTTTGTCTATGATTTAAAAAAAAAATGGTCTTGACGGAAGATCGAATTGCCGCCATGTTGACGTTTTGCTGAACGAAAGTAGAATTGTTGTTGAATTGAATAGAAAAAGTTGTTTCTAATTTACATTTTAGTTGAAAATATGAATAGTAAGTAGTCTTCTCGGAGTGTGTGTGATGTGAAAATGCGCCGGATATCGGAAATATGCAGCCACGATTGCAACAAATAACTTGTTGCCAGAAAATATTGTTTCTGAACCCATCATGGAGGATTTATAATATGTGTGTAGATAAAGTTTTGTATGCAACTCTGCATAATTTGGCCTTAAAACACACGTGCGATCTTATTATGAAACTCGCCTATCGGCTCGTTTCATGACAACCGCACTAGTGTTTTAAGGCCTATCATTATGCAACCGTTGCATAAACTACTATTTATACATTTCGTTACATGACAAAGTGAAATATTTTACCTTTTGCGACTAACATCTTCAAAACATTAGTGAAGTGACTTTACAAAAGAGTTCATTAGGGCATTAACAAAGTGTTAAGAAAAGGCAAAAGAAGATAGAAACGGCATTTATTCAGCATTTATTCAATGACACCCCTATAGGTATAAATACGTAAAATTAGTACCTAAGCTGTGCCCTGACTTTGTTTACTCCTGGTTGCTTTGGATATTTCTTTATTTATTTACCATGCATAAAATTACTAAGTGCGGTGTGCACCGATTAAATAGACATTTTATTTTTAATCAGCCGTTTAATGGTAAATTTGACAACCGTAAACAATTGTTTAACGCTTTACGTCTGTTTAGTTGTTGATGAATTCGGCAATAAGAGTCTTTGCACACGCTGACAGTTGTACGTTCGTTACGTTTATATACTAACAATAGATAAACAAAAAAAATACAAAACGAGCGTCGACTGTTCGCGTTTCACCGTGTGCAAGAGCATTCATTCTTATAATCTTTATTATTAATATGACGTAGACTCGACGTCGTAGAAGATGTTAAGGCCCGGGCAAACCAAACGCGTTTGCGGCGCGTCGCGTTTTGAAAACGGCGCAGCGGATGTACTTACCATGGCCCACCAAAGTAGCGCGGGACCGTGGCGGTGCCGCGCTGCTTCGGTGTGCCATGGTAAATCCGCCGCGCCGTTTTACATGTCGCGCGGGCCCGCGTTCGAAACGCGACGCGCCGCAAACGCGTTTGGTTTGCCCGGGCCTTTAATAGACTTGATCTTAGTTATTTTGTAATAGCTTGTATAGATGCAAATTACCGTTTCTATAGTGCGCGCGATGTTTCTAGAACGCCATTAACTTGCTGCGCAATTCATTTTGACCTTTATTGTCTGTACTCTGCGAATACTAATGTGAATTGCCTCATTTTAGAGCGCACTATTATTTGGTGCGACCTGTACTTGTGTTATCTCCCAACGACTCTATAGCTTTTATATTCGAACACTTTAAAGCTCTTATTACCACAGTATTAAGAGCATATTCCAACGACGCGAAAACCACAAAAACACCCGTAATCCTGTCCCGGGTGGATATTAATACTAACTAATCCTTATTAAATGCGGTTGCAAGTAAAGGAACTGCACCTGCTTTGAATAAGATACTGTTAATTAGGACACCCCGGTAAAGGCACTAGTACTCTAGCAGCGAAGACACGTGCTATAAAGGGTGCACAACACGTCTAGCAGTAGTGTTCAGCTACGCATACATGAGAACCTTCAAATGTCACACTCACTTTGTTAGATTGTCACAACACTTCACTTCGTAGAAATGTCCCACTTCAATGTTCATGTCCCACTGATAGCGACGAACCGAGCGAATCATGCAAGTGAGGCGAAATAGATGACAGCGTATCGTAGACCAGGTAGCGAGTAACTCAGAGTGTGAGTGAGACAAGCGAGTGTCGTCCGTTCCGTACAGTGTGACACGATGACGGGAGAGCGAGTCGTTTGTCGCTCAATGCATCTCTGTCAAACTAGTCAAATATGTAAGGGATCCACTGAGCGACAAATGACTAGCGGGCAGGTCGTGTTAGCTCCCAGCTTTGTTATTCTCTTACATATCTCGTCGCTCATTCTGTCTTTCATTTCATTCGACAATTATAAATTGACCCGCACGCTGGTAGGCATTATGCGGAGTTACATACCCAGGTCCGTGGCCGGTTGTATCTAAATACGACCAAGGTTGAAGACACGGACGAACATGTAGTTTATACGCACTGACGAGTCAAGTTACGCTCGCCTTTGACTTCATCACACTCCAGAACCAGCCAGAACTGCCATGCTTTACCCCGCGCGTGATTGAGCCCCGCTCCCCCGCTTCACGCGTTCGAGAAAAATCGACGGAAATAAGTATATTGCGCAGGCACTCATGCGCTATGACGCGTGTACACACTCACTCACTTTGCTCATATTCTGTATTGGTATTCATCTATTTTGTACAACGCCGCCGTGTGGATATTCTTGGTACCTGCTCTGTATTTTTAGCGATCGGCTTCAGCTTCCTTTTTAAGGTTGGTAAAAAATAAAGTTGCGCAGCCTCGTCGTCACTGAAGTGAAGGCTTCCATTTTATTTCATGTGATACTGGTTACGCGAGTTCGCAAGCCACCCGCTCCGCGCACGACTCGCATTTCAGTGTATTGAAGCCTTTAGTGAGGTTGTATTGGGTCTTTGCCAGTATATTATTATTAATATGCATTTGATCTAATTTATGTGCGTTTGTATTTTGTTTTATGTGTTATAAATTAGTTCGCCAACATATATTGTGCTTAGTGGCTGGCTGGTGGAGATCGAATCTTGGCATTACGAAAACTATTGGTATTTATTATTATGCAAATAATGTTTTCTAAAAGGGTGCAATTTCTAGCTTTGCTTCTTCTCATTGCTTGTACTTAACACAGGCGTTAAGAAAAAGGCAATGTTAATCTAGGTTCTGGAGGATTTTACGGGGCTCAGTTAATTTCTTACACTGGCAAATGAAACTCACTAGTTTGAAAGGAAACCAAGGAGAATGATGCTAATATTTGCTTGAAATCACTTGTATATAATCCAATATTAAACTGTAAACAATTAAGCCTATTACAAAATTATCCATTTGCTGACGCATATATTCGATTTTGATCTAAGCGATCCAGAAACTGATAGTTGCTATGGTAACGAAATGTCCCTTTGTTTGGTCAGTTCCTTTTATAATAATAATAATAATAATAATCAGGGGACAATCTTTACACAAATCGATAAGTAGTAAGCTAGTAAGCTCTAAAGGCTTGTGTTATGGGTACTAGACGACGATATACATACTTATATAGAGAAATAAATCCTTAAATACATAGGAAAAATCCAAGACCCGGGAACAACCATTCGTGCTCATCACACAAATGTTTGCCCTTACCGGGGATCAAACCCGGGGCGCTAGCTTTGGAGGCAGGGCCACTACCAACTAGGCTAACCGCGTCGTCAATCGTCAGTTGATTGTTGCTGGAGTCTTTGTCCCAAGGCGGAATTGCCAAATGCTTGAATTGAAAAAAATAAAGAAAGGGTGTTAATCATTCTTAAAAACTTACAGCGCTTCAGATCAGCTTACAGAGACATCACTACGTAGCGATACTAACTAGATCTATTATAAACCGGGTTTAAAAAGCCCCTAAAATTGCGAGGAATACAAACACGTAGAAACGAGTCCCGTACAAACAGTATTTAACAAACCACACTGCGTATAATGCTTAGCATACTACCAGGAAAGATGCCAAAAATGTGCAACATCTTGCCAAGCGATAAATTTCATGCAACAGCTAAAAACGCTTTGGAGATATTTGCAAGAGTTGTTACACTTATGTGGTAGATTATGATGACAGTGAACGAAGAACCTTACGCAAAGCTGTGTGGCTGAATTTGGTAAGTTGTTTCCTTTTATTTTCCTATAATAAAATATGTAATTCTTTTTATCGTTAAAGGTTTTGTTTAATTTCAATGTGTGAACCCGCCACAGCTTTGCCCACGGTATTTTCCATACAAACTTTATCACCAATTTAAACCCCTTTGGGGATGGAATTTCAAAAAAATCCCTCCTTAGTGCACCTCTAGGGTACTCGAGGTATATCTCCTCCAAAATCTTTAGGATGCTTAGGCTGTGCGTTCTCTATAAGTGACTCACGGTACTATTTTATATGTATTGATGATTGGTTCTTTACTTTCTAAGATTTTCTGGAATTTTGCGAGAATACCGCCTATTACTTAATTTAGGAACTTATTTGGACACTGATTTTTTCCAATATGCTTCACGTGTTATTCAAGAAGAAATACTAAGACACCAAGTATTGCATGTTATTGTATTGTATTTAATGAATATTCGTTCAGGTTAATTGACTGAACCTTCATTTTAGGAATTGTTGTTCCCAATTGCTCATTCTTAGCAGTTAATTGCCGCCATTTTGACTTAAATTGACCCGTTTCTTTCAACACTGTGTCTATTTGCTCTTTTTTTAAATACTTCCAAGTTCCTTGCAATTTTTTAACAATATATCATTGCATAGAAACTTTTAATGCAATACAATTGGTTAAACAAACGTTTCGTATGAAAGAAAACAAGCAAGTATTGCGCAGGAATGCATGCAGAATTTAATTATTTACTCGAAGCTGCATATGGGAACATTACGTGACTTGCAAGGGGTAACCACGCTGTTTCATTTATGCTTGTATAAATTACGTTTCTTAAAGTTTAGCTGACGGTTCAAAATTACTCGTACCTATAGTTAAAAACTTAAGAGACAGTAAACATTATGTTTAGTGTACAAAAATGGTATACGAAAATACCCTACCTACTAACAATGTCAAACAACAAATATATAAAGTCTTATTGCATAATAATATATCAACAAGGTATTACTAGATTTTCCCCCTTTTTTTCTTCTTATTTAAGATTGATGCCACTTTTTCAAACGGTACTTTTGAAAACGTTAAAACTAATACCCATGATGATTATTAGAAAAGTATTTTAGAGGTCGAAAAGTATGCTTTGCATCGACAAATTAATGAAGAGGATGGCTTCTATAAACACGACTTTACTTACGAATTATAGTCAAAAATAGTTCGACAATGCACTCGTAACATGTCGGACTTTTTCTGACAGTAATTCGTGAGTAAAGCCAATTCATTCTAGTGTTAAGGAGGAGGAGGTCTTAAGTTCTTTATTAATTTTGCAGTTTAGATAGACGTGGAAACGAATAAACAAACAGATACACAGACGCACTTTCACATTTTACTTTTAGGTATATGCAGATGGAAATAAACATATTTTCCTAGTACGACTTAATCACGTCTTACTTTAACTTTGGAAGGCGAGAAAATATATAACGGAACAACCCGACTACGAAATGCACTTTACAGGACTATATCGTAAATAATTCTGTTTGGTGCAGCCGTGCATGTACGATTCGGACCAAGATGGCCTCGAATTTGTAGGCGCATTTCGCTTTAAATATTTCAAACCGTGTCGGGATCTGAATTGTAACCACAAGTTAGATTGGACCGAAAAACTTCTACAGAATATTTGTAGTTAAACGGTAGCATTTCGACACTTAATGGTACTTACTACCATTATAGAACCATGCTTATACCAGGCGGCGGCAGGCAACAGAAGTTGCTGCACTAATATTACATATTTAATTTGAATATATGTCGGAGAATACTTAAGACAGACGAGTTTTGACACGTCGCGCTCGGAGTTGTTATTGCTCACCAACAGATGGCGTCCACGCCATCAGCCTAAGGCGCATACAGCGTTGTAGTCGTGTAGTTACGGTGTTTGTAAACCAGCAGTGGATTGCTAACAAGCTGGCCCGTGTATGAGCCCCTTTATATTTGTCTGTGGCAACTCTATTCCGGTCTGTCAGTTGTGCGATCGATTCACGGGGTTCGTTACTTTTCCCTTGGACGTCACCTGCGCCGCACGTGCGCGCTGACTGCTAGCGATATTCAACATGGCGGATGAAATAACTGACGCGACACAACTAAATCTAAGTGAATCCCCGACATATATATATATAATAATAATAATTATTATTTTGATATTTGGAGACCTTACATCTCCATCTTTATGCTTGACCGTGGAGACTGTCTACATCTCCATTTAACCTAGACTAGGTAATCAATTTAGATGTTTCTTTATTTCTTTATTTTAATTATTATTATTATGATCCTTATAGGCTTCATACATCTCTCGTCACTTTACTTGTCCAGACGCGGAGACTATACATCTCCCTTATTAGTTATTTTATTATAATTAATTTGTACCCATTAGGTTTGTATGCTGCCCTTTTTATGCGTTAGTTTTAGTTAAAACTGTAATGTAAAAGTTGGAAAAAAAAGACTGCTGAGTTTCTTGCGGCGTTTCTTCTCAGCAGATGTCACCTTTGGAAGCGCTGGTAGCTTCAGATAATGTAAAAGAGCCCACGTGACCTACTTGCAAGATAAATATTTTCATTTTCAATATTATGTGATGGCCGATGGGGCCACAGAGTTCTTGAGTGGCGACCACGTAGTTACGGAAAGGCGCAGCCTGGGCAGACCACCCACACGGTACGACCTGGTGAACATCGCGGGACGCCGCTGAATGCCAGTAGCACAGGATCGATCGTTGTGGCAAATGATGATTATTAAAGATATTTATCAAAAGATTAGATTTTAAAACGTACTTATATTACACTAGCTAAACATATCTAGCGATCTACTAGAAATGCGGTCTTAATGATGTATAGAAATTAAACAAATATAAATAAAGCAAATTAACTTGAATGCGCGTTTTCAAAAAAAAAACAATGAAAAAAGGTTCGCGGTTAGTTAACAAATTAACGCTTGTACTGACTGTAATTATTTCGAACAGGTACTGTTCAATGTTATTTAACTCAATAATATTTTCAGGGCGCATTTTTATGAGTATTTTTAATGTTTGCCATTCTCCGGTTTTCTCCACTTTTCATCAGTGTCATGTTCTTTTGCTCGGTATTCGTTTTAAAGAATTACAGATGATAACAAAAGAAAACAGTTTCTTTTTAGGGTTCCGTACCTCAAAAGGAAAAAACGAAACCCTTATAGGATCACTCGTGCGTCTGTCTGTCTGTCTGTCTGTCTGTCCGTCTGTCACAGCCAATTTGCTCCGAAACTACTGGACCGATTGAGCTGAAATTTGGTATACATATGTAAGTCGGTAACCGCAATACGGACGCGTGACGTAAATATATGAATTTTAAACATGGGGGCCACTTTTGGGGGGTAAATCAGAAATTTAAAAAAAAAGTTATGCAATCTATATTGTGTGACATATCAAATGAAATATATTGTGAGGACTTTAAATATTTTTTTTTCTGAATTTTAAGTAAAATAGTTTGGAAGTTATTTAGGAAAATAGGCGAAAATTGACCATTCCCCCCCCTTATTTCCGAAACTACTGGGGCTAAAATTTTGAAAAAAATACTGAAAATAGTTCTTTACCTATAGATTACAGGAAAACCTATAAGAAGTCTATGGTATTTAAAGTAACTTAGTAAATTGCAGATAATCATGTACGGAACGGAACCCTCTCCACGCGAGTTTAACTCGCACTTGTTTGATTTTACTCTATAAAGACAGTAGGTATCAATTGAGTCTACATCAGTAGTAATATTATAAACGCGAAAGTGATTTTGTCTGCTTTTTAAGTCTTCAAGGCTTAACAATTACACCAATGGTCCTGAGATTTGGCATGGACATAGCTTTGGTCATGCAAAAATGGACATAGGATACGTTTTATCCTGGGAAATGCAATGTTTCCGAGGGAATCGCTATAAGCGAATCTTACGCGGACAAAGGACTTAAAGCACCTGTTTTTAAATATTATATATTATTTTTAAATATCAACCTCTTCGACACTCTTTGTTTGTGCATCATACTCTTTAATAGTTCGTCTGCTCGAGTACGCGGTACACCTACACGCTAGACGCTACTATAGATGCTACCTACATGTCTAAACATAAATTTATTTTTAGCTCAAAACAAAACATATTGCTAAAACTCTTTGAAAAGTAGGAAATAATGGCTGACCTCCTAGGACGAAAAACATTGTTCTGAATGCACTTTTAATTCCTAGCGAAATAACGATTCAGCGCCAAGTACCAATCTACACTGTGGATGTACAAGTCTTTGATTGAGGGTGCCGACGCCGCTTCCGGCTCGAGACGGCGGCTTCTTTGTGGCGGCATATCAATATAAAAAAAGAAGATCGTAGTGGTAGAAGTAGAACCAAACAGTAATCCTCACAAGATGATTACTGTTCGAATGGGCCGGCTCGACCGGGGTAGTACCACAATCTCACATAATATCGGCGTAAAGTAATAGCTTGCTATTGCGTTTCGTACGGTGAGTGACGAGATCCAGAGACCTATTCCCTCATCCCCATTCCCAATCCTTCCTAGACTGGCAACGCATTGGCAGCACCTCTGGTGTTGCAGATGTCCATGGGCGGCGGTGATCACTTTCCATCAGGTGGGCCGTCAGATCGTTTGCCAGTCAATTGACATTAAAAAAAAACGGACAAGCCGTATTGTAGGACTGACAAAAAGCTCCATAATTACACAATGTCGTCAATACATAGCAACAAAACCGGCGTTCATTAAAATTAACATCCCGCTTTAATTTATACGTGTGCGAATAATTACATCGCTGTTTTGCTGACTTTATCAAATTACAACGTTCCGAATTTGATACAATTTAATTTGGGGCTGTTTGTTTTTTCTTCGCATTGTTTCGATGTGGAGGAAATTTTATTTTGTTCGCAAATCAAATTTTCTATTCAGCCGTCAAAAGTTTGATTTGATTTGCCCAAGTGATTTTTTAACGAAGCATTGTTGCTGTTAAGGCAAACTAAATGAAATTGCACGTGTACAGGCGTTAAATGACTTCACTTGTGGTACCTAGTAATTATTACAACCAATGACGGTTTGTGTTTTTGAGTTATTACGCAGCTTTTCTGAAAGTTATCGGTTTTATTTTAACGTTCAATTATAGTGAATTCATGTTTATGTAAAATAATCACACAATGGTACCCAAGGGATGGAACAAGAAAGAGAGGTAGACCACGAAGTAGGTGGGATGAGTAGGTGGGATGACGACAAGTCGCGGGAAGAACATGGGGTAGAGTGGCCATAGAAAGGCCAGAATGGAGGAGGAGGCCTTTGCCACCTGGCAAACGGACACACAAAAATGGAACAAAATAATACTATATGAATAACAAAGAAATAAAGGCTTATAATAATAATATAATGAATTCATAGTCACAACCCGGGCAAGACGGCTGGGCTTGGACGCGTGTATAAAGGCGTCAGAGCACAACCGCAAAAAAACGTACAATTCGCCCCACGTAAGTTTGCGTCTGAAGTTAGCCTCAAGTCGTGTTCGGCACTCATGCTGGTGAGCCCGTCGAACCTCTATGACACGTAAAAACGTTTAGTGCGATGCTACTAGTAGCTAACTTCACAAACGCAAACTTATTTTATATAGTGCGTACCTTAGATTATAGAATAGAGTAAAAGGTACGCTGTATATTAATTGAACCTACGACTGTAATGCTACGCTGCTCCCGCAAACATCAGCGCCCTAATGAAAAAACAAGATGGCTGTATTTTATAAATACGTCGATTTCAAATATGGTTCTTCGCCTTACGTCAGCCAGTGACAGTATGACCAAATTAATAAGATTGTAATAATGCTGTCACAAATAAACACTAAATTGCCAATATTATTTAGTATCATAACCTTACAGGCCAAACAAATGCGCATGTGTTTTGTATCAATCCGTGTGGCCTCTAGTTGACGTTTTAGGCGGCATGGCTTGACGGTATCAACGTTTACTCTATTACTATTGTATACTTTAAGGTGCGTACGTTTGTGCTACGTACAGAGCGGCCACGGCCTGCCCCGCGCACGACTTAGCCCCGCTCGCCCGCTGTGCACGAAATAGGAAATCAAGGGTTACAATGGCGAAAGGCACATACGTATTTAACAACGCGTAGGTATTTAGTACGCCCTGGTCGTCGTGCAGCGTAACAGGTAAGAAGGGTTGGAAATCGGGTGGGAGGATTTTGCTTAGCAGTGAGAATCGAACCGACCAAATATGAAAATAAAATATCCTGTGTTTTTATGATGCCGATCGAAAAAGTCAATGATATATAGAGATTAATTCCTTCTAAGTAACAATTCGTGATTAGTGCTCCTCTGCTGCACTGGGAGTGAAGAAATAGCATAGAGTGCGTGCAGATGCTTAATTTTTGAGTTCAGACTATTACCTAAATACGGGCATTACACTCATTCTCCAATTCATTCTGTAAGGTGCTAATCACTTTTTAATTAATCCAAATCTTTACGTTTTGTTCTTTTAATGGGATTAGTATGTGCTGAATGTTCTTTGAACTCCTCTGCTGCACTGGGAGTGAAGAAATAGCATAGAATGCGTGCAGATGCTTATCATCCTGGCATGTCGTAAAAGTCGACTAAGGGACGGGTCCTCTCCAACATGGTGGACTATCTGTATGGGCGATGGGCTGATCACCTGCACCATACGGTTCATCATACCATTTTAGGACTAATTAATCGAACGTGGCCACAAGTTGTCTTGTGGCTCTGCCCACCCCATTAGGGATTTCGGGCGTGATGCTAATGTATGTATGTAAGTAACAGTATCTTAAATTAAAGGAAGCCTGTACAATTTAACAATTCACAAACACAATGTTGTAACAAACATTCGGATTTATAATAATATTTTTATAGTGTGATTAAAGTTGAGTAGATTTAGATTACTTTTAGATTTATTTAATTTATAATATGGCAATACAATTCAGCGGTAGGTTTTTTATTATTTCTAGTCATCTTTCCGATTGAAATTTATATTTCGAGATTTCAATAGTTTCCTTGATCATTCCTGCGGCCCTAACATGCAAGACACAAGGATAAGTTACACCGTCTTATCTCTAAGTGCGTCTCTCTCACACTAGTACCGACGAAAGAGATAGTCAAAGAGATAAACGGGTTTAACTTATCTTTTTGTCTTGCATGTAGAGCCGCTGGGATATAAGCGTACGAACTGCGGTAAGAACTCGTGTGCGTGTGCGTAAACAATACGTGTTTTTTTTTGTTTCAACTATTCTGACGCCTGAATTAATACACATACATACATAAGATCACGCCCGAAATCCCTAATCCCTAATGTGGGCAGAGCCACAAGACTACTTGTGGCCACGTTCTATTAATTAGTCCTAAGATGGTATGATGAACCGTATGGTGCAGGTGATCAGCCCATCGCCCATATAGATACTCCGCCATGTTGGAGAGGACCCGTCCCTTAGTCGACTTTTACGACATGCCAGGATGATAAGCATCTGCACACATTCTATGCTATTTCTTCACTTCACTTCCAGTGCAGCAGAGGAGGCTGAATTAATTAAACACAAAAAAAGTCAAATCAGGCATTTAAAGTATAATCAAAGAGAAAGTTTACAAGAACTAATTTAATATTCAGCTACAAGGTTTTCTGTGTCGTAATATTTGCAATTGGGTATCGGGGAACAGTTCACGACTCCTGATATCACGCAATCGCATTTTAGACAATTCATTGACGTCGTAGTGCCTGGCTTACAGCCTATTGCTTCATCTGTAACAGAATAATGTGAGCGAATCAGTATTATCATCAGCTATCTGATTCTATAACCCGGCAGTGTCTGATCAGCGATGAGGACACATTCAAATTAAGACCGAATGCCTTAGACCTTACAGTATAAATTAATAGTTTCGTTTATCCGCTGATCAACCGCTACGCACGTTAGAGAATCACACCTCGGGAGGGCCCGAACGATTGATTCGGACCACGTAAAAGTGACGCAATGTCGCATACAGAGTATTGTCATATTTTTTTTACTTCTAAGTCACGTGACCTAAAACACTAATCACGACTCCATAAAATCATAGCAATCGGGTGCGTTCCTAATCGCTCTCAGAGCGCCAGATCGCGCTCGCGCTCGCACCGATTTATCGGGTCGTACATTCGCTGGTCGAACATTATTGGCTCCCGCTTCTTTACATTTATGCCAACCTGCGTATTTTTGTTCGTTTCTGCCAGTGGAATGACGTCACATGCGAGAGCTGACAGTTGATAGCGTTTTGGCGGCAAATTTATAAACGCAAAATATTTTTAGAAAATGAGGAAATTTAATGACGAAAATATATTTTATCAACATCCATATCATAAAACCTCCATTGGTTAATCAAAAACCATAGGAAATGACCACCATTTTGACAACCAATTAGGAAAAACCAGTGCTGCGATAAAGAAATAACATGACTTCTTTATCGTTTTTAGTAACGAAATGAGATTAAATTTGGACCAGCTGTCAAAACTCAAGTAGGTCTCTATTCTAGTATTCATAGATATTAAAACAGTTATTGATACGAAACGTCAATTCAGTATGTTTTTTTAATATACACTGCACAATATTTGATCTCGAGTGACGTGAGAATAGAGCCTTCATCCGTTTGTCTATGATTTAAAAAAAAATGGTCTTGACGGAGGATCGCCATTTTGGTGTTTTGCTGAACGAAAGTAGAATTGTTTTTGAATTGAATAGAAAAAGTTGTTTGTAATTTACATTTTAGTTGAAAATATGAATAGTAAGTAGTCTTCTCGGAGTGTGTGTGATGTGAAAATGCGCCGGATATCGGAAATATGCAGGCACGATTGCAACAAATAACTTGTTGCCAGAAAATATTGTTTCTGAACCCATCATGGAGGATTTATAATATGTGTGTAGATAAAGTTATGTATCCAACTCTGCATAATTTGGCCTTAAAACACACGTGCGATCTTATTATGAAACTCGCCTATCAGCTCGTTTCATGAAAACCGCACTAGTGTTTTAAGGCCTATCATTATGCAACCGTTGCATAAACTACTATTTCACATTCAAATAGAGTTAACAAGCAGCCTGAAATATTGTTTGAAAAGCAGTCAAGAACCGAATTTTAAGTAATATCACTTACTCTTCAAATTTCTGTACTTGTTTACGTTTCTGTAGCTGTTGGTGTTAGGAGCTTTAAGATTCTGATGTCGATTAAATTCGTCATATGTTAGTTTTTGGACATTCTTTTTTAATGACGAGCATTTCTTCCTGGGGATGCACTTCAACACTCCTTTCGCTAAGCACTCGCAACTACTACAGCCGTCATAGCTTCCTATTTTTTTACCCTTGTTTGACGACGTACATTCGGCTGCATCCTCTGAAAGATAGAAAAAGAAAGAAAAAACATGTATTCGTAACAGAGCACAAAATACATCACAAGACGAAAAACTAGAAAACATAGAAAATAGTGCCAACTGTTACGAAAAGGTCCCAACTCAGCATAATGCTGGCTTGGGGGCCAGCGCTGGTCTTCCGTTGGAACCATCTGGTAAAGTCACGGCAGACACACAGAAGAATAACATAAAAACAGGTCAAAAGATCGAAATAACCCATAAGCAAAAAACGGAACACAATAATATGGCGTAAACTGGAACAGAGATTTTTTTTTGACAATGACACTTGAAACATTGGACTCTGGTATATATGAAAAATATGATTAAATATAAAAGAAAATTAAAGGACTTAACACAGAAAAGGTAATACATAGTACAAGGACAGAAGGTGCTTAGGTTTTATTTTGAAAGTCGCTCTTGTAGGTACATGCCTACATAATTAACCCGTAAAAAGAAACATCGAACACTATTGCTGTGTGTGAAGGTCGTTATCGCTCCACATCTACACCACGGATTTTATAATAGGAACGCAGCAACCCTCTAAGAAGGTCCGGCAAGACGGGCCCGTCGATGTACTTTTAGCTTAGCGCTTAAAGTGGGTAGTGCGCCGAGCCTGACGTTAACCTTTTGACCGCCCCAATCGGCTGCAGCCGTCAGCGGATACAGGGTAAAAAAGTCCTTCATTAGCTTGACTTAAAGTTGAAATTCGTGTTACTTCTCAAACATGCTTGGCGGTCAAAAGGTTAAAGGCTGATTTCTATGCGGGCGCTTAAGCATGTATTTTTTTATTTCAATTGACTGACAAACGTGCTGACGACCCACCTGATGGAAAGTGGTCACCGCCGCCCATGGACATCTGCAACACCAGAGGTGCTGCCAATGCGTTGCTAGTCTAGGGAGGATGGGGAATGGGAATGGGCCTCCGGGTCTCGTCACTCACCGTACGAAATGCAATAGCAAGCTATTACTTTACAACGATATTCTGTGAGTGTAGTACTACCCCGGTCGAGCCGGCCTATTCGAACAGTTATCATCTAGTGAAGATTACTGTTTGGCTCTACCACTACAACCATACTATTATTGTCTTAAAGGTGACACATAAAGTAAATTTTACTTGAACTAAACCTGTACTGGGACGAGCATCAGTTACTGAACCAGGACAAGTACATTTCACATTAAATATTGTCAATAATCCTTGACCCTTTCGTCCCCTGTGAGGCAACGGTAAAGACAGCGGTTGAAACGCCCCGTAGTGATCGCCCTATAATAAAATAAAGCCGCAACAAAAGATATAAACCAAATACGAACTTACCGCGTAATTTTTGATAATCGCCATTAGCATTGTTAATGACAAGGAAGAAACACGCGATCTGAAATAATTATCATCATTCAAAAATAAAGTCGCACCCTTGGTAGAATACTGTCTCATGTGCTCATAGGACGAAAATGAGCTTTAGATGCAGTGATTGTAATAGAGTAAGGTCGTGAAAAATAGTAGATTGTTGCACCAAGCCGAAAGTGATTCATTATTGCGCCGAGTGTTAGTTTAGAGCCCGAACGCAAGTGAGGGCTCTAAAAATACAAGCGCAATAATACATAACTTGATGCGAGGTGCATAATCTGCTTTTCTTTCAACTACTGCAAAAAGTTGGTAAATAGAAGTAAAATTAAAGTTTAAAACTAAACCCGACTGACGACGTAAAAAGCATTATTGCACCTGGTATGACGCACCCATAGAATTTTATATAGCCTATAATACTCGCACGTTCTCCCCAAATCTTAAGATACCATATTTATTAAAATCGGTCCCGCGCTTCAGAAGGTATAGAAAAACATTCGAAAATATTCACAGAAAACTTGTGTAACCTATACATTCTTGTCAGCCAGTACTTTGAGCATAAAATTACAGACAGGGTAATTACAGTTCGATATGACCGCTGCCATGTGGACTGTCTTGCTAATACTTTGACAATCCACAGAAAAGTGGCCAGGTGTCCCGTAGGACTGTGAATGGGCGGATTGGATGGCTGTGGTGTAAACTTCTTGAACAACTAACCAAATAAAAAAATACAAAACAGTGCTATAATGAATTTTATATGTACTTTGGTTTCCTGCTATGTGCTGAGTATTTAAGGACATCAAAATGAAATTAAAGCGTAGTTGGAAGATTTTTTTTTGTCTTTACTAGTTTTTGAGATATTTCAGACGAATAATGATCGAGCTGATCAGCTTACGTAAAACATCGTCTCTTGTACAATGTACATTTATCTTGTTTTACGCTGGCCGTTAGCCATTCGCGGCGCAAGCGACGTTCTTTGATCATAACGTACTCGCCAGCGTAAACTATCGGAAATACTGCTTGTTGCCGATACGAGTAAAAGGGACCGAGCGATAGTTTACGCTAGCGAGAGCGGTTTGCGCAACTCATGGTAACGGTACTGTTGCCACGTTGTTACTGGGTAGGGATGACGTTGCACGCGTTCAACCAAAATTGTACCACTTGTACCGAACTGTGCGTCTTGTTACAGTTTGTTTTTGGTGGGATGATAAAAAAAATACCTCATAAATTGATTTGACGAACAAGGTTTCCTTATCGTAATTACCACAGATTTAATAAAAACGACATCTGACAATAATATTTATAAATAACAAAATCTAATTTGTGTTTTATATTTGACCCTTGCGAGCGATGTTGTTTGAGTTTATCGCTGAAGTAAATCCTGTTTGCACTCGAATCACAGCCACCCTCGCCTTTGGCGACTGAATAAATCGCATGAACAGACGTCATTAACCTTGTTGAGTAATTAACTGTTCCACCGTTAGTTCATCATATAAGTATTTTCGTTTGCCTAAACTTCTTGCAAATTTTATTATATTAATTCTTAAGTACTTATTAAACTTACCGAAATAATAAAATAAAAGTGTTGCATTTCAAACGCGAACACTTGTTCAAAATGATTAATGGCTGAAGGCACGATTAAAAAATAACGCCTTGGCGAAGCAAATTGAAGAATAATCACGTTTTTAATAAGTGTAGTGTTTGGTTCGTGAACAACCATTAGATTAATTTTTCATTAGATTAATTTGATATGCAATCCATTAAAACTATCTTAAAGTATATGCTAAATACAGTACAAGTACAAACATGACGCGTGGGTGTGTGACGCCTGCGCGTGCGATCGTACATCGGCCACGGTATACAAAATGCGCTGCTACATGAAAAAGATATAGTACATTGGGCATCTAGGGCCGTAAGAAGGGGATAATTAACGAGAGTCTGTTAGAAGCCCGATGCCGTAGGCGAGGGCTTTTATTGACTCGAGTTTGTGATCCCCTTACTGCCCGTGATGTTTTTCATCACATTTGCGACGAAATTAAATAAAAATTAGACAAATATATATATATATATATATATATTTATTTTATTCCCATTGTTCACCGTGAATTACCATCAGGTGGGTAGAATAAACTGTACGTCGCGATCAGCGCGGGAGCCGCGCGGCCCACCACCTGGCGCCGCGCGCCATCTCCGACCTGGCGCATACATAACCGCCCGCGGGAGTTCTAAACCATACAAAATCCATAACTGCCCTTGGGAGTTATGGATTTTGTATGGTTTATAACTCCCGCTGATGGCGGCGCGTATAGAGGAGTTAAATCGACTATAGCTGCTCTATACGCCGCGTATAATAATACCCCTTTCCGAGCAAGTGTGATGATAACGTTTTAAGTTACATGCGCCAATGAGCGAAGTGGTGTGGTAGCCTAGTGGTTATAACGAGCGAGGTCTTGAGGAGATCGTGGGCTCAAATCCCGGCTATCACCTCTTAGCTTTTCGGATATGGTGTGCGAAATTGAATTTGATATGTACCACGAGCATTTCAGCGTAGGACCTCCTAGTGAGGAGTGTGAAGTCCCCAATCCATACGGGACCTGCGTTGGGACTACTGCCAAGAACCTCTTACCATTACCTCATTTACATGTAGCCAAAGTGAGCAGGAAAGTGGCAATGGAAGTGGCCACTTCTATTTGGGTCACTTCTCCTCCTCCTGCTGCTGCTACTCGCGTTGCACATGCAGCCAAAATGAGAAGAGAAGTGGGCATGGAAGTGGGCAGCGCGAGTATGTAAATGAGTCACTTCTCCTGCTCCTGCCGCTGCTACTCGCGTTACCTGGCGCGCACTGAGTGAGGAAGCAGCATGTAAACACCCACTGCCTTCGAAAGCAGTATGCGGGAATTATTTCTGTCAGCGCAAGCAGCAGTGGCAGTGGCTGCATGTAAACACCCACTTTCTTCGAAAGCAGTATGCGGGAATTATTTCCGGCAGCGCGCTCAGCAGTGGCAGAGGCTGCATGTAAATGAGGTATATTTAGTGGCCTGTGCCCGGCAGTGGGATCTGATGGGGGGTGGGGCTGATGATCATGATGATGAATGAGTGACCATGTGCGTCGTACGGCATCTATATTTCTGTAAACCTCCGGTGTTCCTACGTGTGAAGCTGTCTGAAGAATGTGAATGCAATGCTAAGCTATTCTAAATGAAGAAGTCTTTCATTAAAATGCTATGGGGAGATCTGACATTCAGCATTGCCTCACGTATGATAATTTGTGAGCAATGCATGATGTAAAGTAAACTATAAAAAAAAGATTGAATGTTGTAGGAGTATTTTAGCTTTTATACTGTAGTCAAATGACAAAAATAGGCATCTTTATCATTTGGGTGAATTTCCACAAAATCTAAAATTTACTTCTTAAGCACAAATTAAATGAGAATGCCTCTTTTACCCGACTCCGCGACGCAAAGGGGTAATGTGTTTATCAGTCTATGTATGTATGTATGTTTGTTACCTTGTGGCACTCTAGAGACCAAACGTGTGGGCCAATTTTGATGATTCTCACGTCAATCGATTTGTCTTAATCTTGCGAGTGTCACTAAAGACATGACAGTAATCAAAAATCAAACGTCATATTGTGAAAAAGAAACCAAGTGCGAGTCGAAATCGTGCACGAAGGTACCATTATCTATAATCAAGCACAAAAAATCACGTTTGTTATGCCCCCCTTAAATATTTGTTTTATTATAATTTAATTATTTATTTTTAAAGTGAATAATTATAACGCGTCTACATGTTGCCGTTATCAATACCGAGCAAAAACGAGCAAAAAAATCACGTTTGTTGTATGGGAGCCCCCTTAATTTTTTTTTATTATTTGTTGTTATATCGGCAACAGAAATACATCATCTGTGACAATTTCAGCTGTCTAACTGTCACGGTTCATGAGATACAATCTGGTTGACAGAGGGACAGACGGAAAGCGGAGTCTTAGTAATAGGGTCCCATTTTACCCTTTGAGTACGGAACCCTAATATGATCACTTGTTTGTCCGTCTGTCTGTCTGTGTGTCAAGACCTTTTTCTCAAGAACGCGTGGAGGTGTCAAGTTGAAATTAATATCAAATACTCAATTCTGCAATAACCTAGAGCTGTGAAAAACTTGATACTTTCAAAGGAATCCAAAGAGAACAAAAACCAACCTACTCGTACTTCCCGTTGACCTAGAATCATGAAATTTGGGAAGCAGCAGTGTCTTACAGCACAAGTAAAGAAAAATGTCCGCAAACTGTAAATAAGTATTTACATCACAAAAAACAGCAACTACTCATTATAATTTCAAAATGATACATTTAATACACCTTAATTATCCCTAATTAATTTATGAATCTATGTAGTCCCACCCGACATCCGAAGTCATGGATAATTTGGTTTTACTCCTGCAGCGTTTCTGATGGGTACACGTCATCACCCCGGCCGTTTGGTACTGGCATATTAAACAATGGAACTTTATCTCTTTGCCTGACACGTAATTGGGTGCTTTTTCTGGAACAAACAAGTATTTATTATCATCATCATATTTATATGAAAACGAGACCTAACCGCGATAACATGTTTTTTTTTGTCGCGAACGTTTTAAGCCAATCATAATGTCTCAAAATCGCCACGGCGACCGTTCCGGCTCTGCTCGTATCGTATCTAGTGGAATTCCTCAACCTTCACCAAATCACCGTGACCTTGTATCTACAAGCTAGTTAATAAGTGGGTAGTAGATACTACCCATTATGTTCTAGGTGAGGTATCCTGTACATCTTTACATTACCTTCATCAGGTAGATACCTGCCCCTGCAGAGATTTCCCGATCGCGTCTATGTGGCCTACCCATTATAGTCAAAGTGAGGTATACTGTACATCTTTACATTAGGTACCTTTATTATAAACAGGTTAGGGAACCTATATTGTCCAGGTCCTAAGGCACAGAATAGATAATAGTACTAACGTACAGAAGAATCACTGTCTAACAAAACCGGTGTTTATGTACGACAATATGCCTAACATTTCTTGTCTCTCCATCGCATAAAACAGGCCCTTTCATGTACGCTAGGTTTGTCAGTTTTTTTTATCCGCGTCACCCAACATCCAGGCAATTTCATGACACGCACATTGGCGAGCGAGCGAACGGCAACCTACTGCGATTTACAGCTCCGAGCAACGCGATTGCCGAGCGTACCTAAAGTGCGAAGTGAAACCGGTCTGCCTAACGTAACTGAAGTTTCATGAAAATCCGTTCAGCCATTACGGAGCTGGTGAGCACGCAAACAACACTTCGTTGTCGACGTGGGTAATCTTACTTTTGGCAACTTCGCCGTTGGTTATGAATACAACCCAACTGCGTGCATTTACCCATCTACTAGCTAAGCCTGTTACTTATGGCGAGAAGTTATAAGGTATTATTGGATCATGGACACGTATGTCAAAGTCAAAGTCAAACTATCTTTATTCAATTTAGGCTTTTACAAGCTTTTATGAAGGTCAAGGAATGAATCTACCACCGGTTCGGAAAAAATCCTCTACTGAGAAGAGCCCGCAAGAAACTCGGTGAGGTATCATTTTTTTTTCAAATCAGTGCACATATAAGTCAACAATGATGTCTTCAGTTTTATACAAATCTAAGTATATACCAGTAGGTACGCCCATCGAGACCCAGGGATCGCCGGTGCAGGTCAGGATTTTAGCCAAACGTCCCTGTCCAAGACGTAGTCTTTATGCCCTAGAAATAAGAATTCGCTTTACAGTAGATTTGAAGTTTTCAGGTATTTTATTGTAAAAACGTGTACAATTTCCTAGAAATGATTTTTTTAGTTCTAGCCAGGCCGAAATACCGGAAAGCTTAAAGTACCAACTTATAGATGGTACTTTAAGCTTTCCGGTATTTCGGCCTTTGGCTTATCTACATTTGTAGGAAGATTGTATAGGTACTTTTTTCTGACATAAATTATTACTTCAAATACGTATAGCGAAGGCAGGGTTAGTATTTCTATTTCCTTGAAAAATTCCCTCAGTGACTCGCGGGTGCCCATGTTATATATGGCCCTGATGGCACTTTTTTGCAAAATAAAAAATAGACAGAATAGAAGCATACACCATATAGTTTTTATGTAAAAAGTAGTTATGCCAGGATTTTTCAATAATGTGACCTTATGACTTATAAGAACACATTATTTAAAAAAGTTACATGTGCAACGCAATCGTTTTTTCGGCATCGCGGTCGGAGTATAGGAAGTCGTCGGCAGGATTCTCTTTCTTAATCTTCGGTCTTAAGCAGGTCATTGCAAGACGTTAGCTGTTAAATAGCTCCTGAAACTGTACTTGTTAATGCCTTGTTCGTCTGCCTCCAAGTTGGCTTTTACCGTTTCGGTCGTCTTTCCTGTTGTCAAGCGCTTCCTTGATGTACATACATACATACATATAATAACGCCTCTTTCCCGTAGGGGTAGACAGAGACCACTTCTTTCCACTTGCTACGATCCTTACATACTTGTTTCGCTTCGTCCACTTTCATTATTCCTTGATAATTTATTTCCTTGATGTACATTGTAACAATCCCGGTTGTTTGTAAAAAGATTTGCGAATAGACAGTCGGTCGTACGAATACGAGATATTATCGTTTCGTGACCATTTAAAAAGAAACGGGTACGTACGGCTTAATTCTTGATACATCTTTTTTTCGATCTCATTCCCGTTAGCAAAGTTAAGGGTGAGGGCAAACAAAATCTCCTGGAATAATAAACAGTAAAAACATTTAATTCGACTCTTGCCACTCGCATTTCGATGAACGAAAACATTGTGAGGAACCATGCATACACCGGATTATTCGACTTTCATGCCAATATCGTTTCTTCCTATTCGCAATACTGCATAAAGTAAGGGGTCATCCATAAAGTACGTCACACGTTAAGGGGGGGGGGGGGGGGGGGGGTCGACGAAGTGTGACATTGTGTGACAAGGGGTGGGAGGGGTTCTAAGTTTCGTGACGTCACATATCAAAATCTAATACATCTAAGTGTCAAAATGCCAAATTTGAACTATTAACGAAAAACAAAAATATTTCCAACTATATGGGTATGGACATAAGGTTTAAATTGTTTTGATAAGAAGAAGAAGATAGAAGAAGATAAGAACTTTATTGCAAGAACACAGTAGGTACATGATCTTATAATATAAAATGTGCTTATGTTCTACCATTCAGGCATGCAAAAATATAATGAGTATTTAAAAGCGCGAAATCACATAAAAATTGTCAAAAATTATTAAAATTGTTAAAACATAAGTAAGAAATTAATTAATTATTTATATCAAGTTAGCAAGTTCACACTCGCTCTACTAGTGTCAGCGCCGATCTCTTTTTTTTGTTCAAAAGTTTGATTAGATGTTGATTTTATTAAAAAATAATTAAATGGAAATAAAACTCATTTAGGAACTGCTGTTATAAGACGTCACACTAGGGAGGGGGGGGGGGTCTCACAAATATGACCAACGGTGACAAGGACGGGGGAGGGGTCAAAAAATCACGAAATTAGTGTGACGTACTTTATTGATGACCCCTAATCTGAATTCTACACAATAGTACTTCCACCATATTCACTACCGTGCACAGTTATTATTTGTGTACAGTAGCGGTTATTCCTTAAACAAAAAGTTTTTGTAAAAAAAGTGTTTAAGTAAAGCCGATTTAGCGCGTGAATTATAATTATGTTTATAAACACAATATTTGCACGCCGCAACTCTATTACCGCGTTAAAGTATCAATCAATCAATCAATGTTTGTTACCTCTTCGCGTTAAAACGGCTGGACGGATTTTGATGAAATTTGGAACGGAAATAGCTTATACCCTGGATTAACACATAGGCTACTTTTTATCCCGGAAAACTGGAGCTCCCGAGTGAATAACCGTAATCAAACTCTACGCGGACGAAGTCGCGGGCACATCTAGTAAGGTATATAATATATGTATAAAGGCTAACTTTCTGCCTGCAACTTCTGCGCGGAATTCGGTAATCATTACTTCCTCGGGATGAAAAACCTTTGGTAATCCAGGGTGTAAGCTATCTTCATTATTTTCATCCGAATCCATCCAGCCGTTGAAGCGTGAAGGTGTAACGAGCATACTTACTCACACACACATACACACACTCACAAACTTACGCATTTATAATATTTAGGGGGATTTTAAATTGTCAAGTGTTAACAATTTCTACGTAAGCTTACCAAAGCAAAAAGGGTCGAGTGTCGCATTTCAATCACATTGGTTAAAAAGTATCAATACAACTATGGAATCGTGATAGTCACGAGCGTCATAATCTTACAGCAATGCAAATTGAACCTTGTAAACAATGATTACTTTTTGATAAGTTCATGATTCAGGATTTATTGCAGCAAGGTACGGTAAAGTTTCGATAGCTGACCACTTTAGAAGACGTCATTCACTTGTAGGTACAGATGTAGTGCATAATATGTTTCCATCGGTAAAACTCGGATCTCAATCGGAAGACGACGGGACCCGAAGTGCCAATTAATTATTATATTCAATGAGTGACATGTTTATATTCATTAATATGAAACTTTATTATTTACTGAGAAAAGTCAAAATGAAAATGACAGCATAGGCACTGTTGTTCGTATGATTTGAATTCGTATGGTTCGGAAATATTTATTTTGTAAGGTCAGATGAGTTTCTGTCGTAATGCGTTTTGGCCAAATACCTATATGACCAATTGAGTTTATGGTGTACAACGTTTGTGGTCAACTGCGTGGGGAGTGAGTGATGAGTTTCTGTCGTAATGCGTTCTGGCCAAGTGCGAATCAGGTAAAACGTTTTTCAGGTCAAATCCGAATCAGGTGAACCAAGTCCAAATACGATTAATCCGCTCTAATGATTATTCGATTAACGTCTAGCCACTGCTGAGGCTGCGATTAGTCTTTAGCATTGTCACACATTTCACCTATCTTAAGATCTGTTCGGCGAAAGTTGATAAAAAAAGTTAAAAGTCAGGGTTTCTTAACTCATTACAAATAGCGGCCCGCTAATTATTTTTAGCGATGATAATATAAAATTAAAGGGAAAAGTTCTTTTTTTTTCCATAGAATATTATTATTGAATAGCCTACCTGTATAAACAAAAAGCAACACGCGAACACCCAAATGACATACTCGAATCCAATGACATATTATAGAAAGACACAAGACACGTCATATCCATACTCAACGTGAAACATGATGTCATAGATTTAAAAAAAATCGCTTCGATTAAGGGGCTGTTTCACAATCTTCAAGTAGGGTTATTTGGCAGATAATGGCGATTTTTCTATGAGTTACTCGACGGATACATTTTACTCGGACATTTTGAAACAGGCCCTAAATACCTTAGACTTCTTAAATGTTTTCCTGTAACCAATAGGTAAAAAGCTATTTTCTGTATTTTTTTTTCATTTTTTTTTCAACGTTTCTGAAATAAGACGGATGTCAATTTTCGCCCTTTTTTTAACTAACTCCCAAACTATCTATTTTAAAATTCCAAAAAAAATATATATAAGATCCTCACAATATTTCATTTGATATATCACACAATATAGTTTAAAGAACTTTTTTTTTCTAATTTGGCCCCATGTTTAAAAGTAATTTATTTACGTTACTCGCGACAGACTGAACTTTGCCGTAGGAAATCAGTTATCCCCATACATTGACATGGTTCGCAGTCGGTTTACCAATAGCGCAAATAACTTTGTAATCGCAAAAACGCCCATATCCCCACCGTTTTGAAAAAAATCAAAAAAATCATTATAAATATCAAACTTGCTCAAAAAAAATTCACGAGAATCGGTTGAGAAATGCGACTTGTTGAGGAAAACAAATGGACATCCGGACAGCCATCGGACATACGAAAACAATTTTACCCACGCTGAAACGGAGACGCTTCGCTCGCTCGATCGATAAAATAGAATATTTGTTTAATAAAAGTAATAGTTTTTAGAGCGGTGTGATTGGTGCATTGCATGTAGCCCAGACGCTTATGTCTTTTTACCTCTAATTCTATTAGATAAAAGGTCTGTGAATAAGAGGCAGTTTTGAAAGTGATATTTTAATTGATTCTGCTACATTGACCTGTTATTTAATCTTCAACCTGTTTGTCAATTGAAGGGTTGTTTTTTTTTTCAACGCAGCCCTGTATTTTTAAGCAGCTTATCGTTTGCTTTTCGATGCATTCGCATAACATGCAGAAGTCCTTGTTTTCAGTCTTACTACCGGGTTCGCAGTCTGTTGCAAAGACTGCAAAAAAAAATTTATATATTCATAAAGTTTTCTCCACCCAAGTGATTCCTTATGCCTTAATTACATGCAGCCGAATTGAGCAGGGAAGTGGGCATGGAAGTGGGCAGCGCGAGTGTGTAAATGGGTCACTCCTGCTCCTACCGCTGCTACTCGCGTTGGCTGGCGCGCAGTGAGTCATGCTGCTGTAACATACCCACTACCTTCGAAAGCAGTATGCTGGAATTATTTCGGGCAGCGCTAACAGCAGTGGCAGTGGCAGCATGTAACAGCATGTAAACACCCCCTGCCTTCGAAAGCAGTACATGGGAATTATTTTTGGCAGCGCGAGCAGCAGTAGCGCGAGTAACAGCGGCAGGAGCACGAGAAGTACTGCCGCAAAGCGCTGCTCACTTCGGCTGCATGTAGTTGAAGCAATACACCGAAACGCGGGTCGGAAGCGGGGCAGCGTATATCTCAACACATGTAAAAAGAGCACTGACGGCCATAAGTTTTACATGGCTGTCAGAGCTTCTTTTACTTGTAGCGAGGTATGAGCAGTGTCAAAGGAACTAAAATGGAAGCGTCACTGTAGTGACCGCGCGGTTGCTGCGGCGCCTACACTCATCGCTTTGAAAGCTTCCAATTAAGTTGCTGTGACACTGCATACGCGGGCCCACTTCCGATGTGTGGAAGCCTTTATGAATAGATTGACAGAGACATAAAATTGTTTAAATGTTGCTTTAAAAATAACTCCGCTGCTGCACTGGGAGTGAAGAAATAGCATAGAATGCATGCAGATGCTTATCATCCTGGCATGTCGTAAAAGTCGACTAAGGGACAGGTCCTCTCCAACATGGTGGACTATCTGTATGGGCGATGGGCTGATCACCTGTCACCATACGGTTCATCATACCATCTTAGGACTAATTAATCGAACGTGGCCACAAGTAGTCTTGTGGCTCTGCCCACCCCATTAGGGATTTCAGGCGTGATGCTATGTATGTATGTATATATGTAAAATAAATATTATAGTCCGCTCGCTAAAATAGTGTTGGTATGTAGATATTAATACTCGTTTCCTGTGAGTTAGCATTATGTTCTGGGTAGTGTCGTATTTCGGCGCTTCTTGGATGGCTTCCCTGTCCAGAACACAACTTCGGGAGCCCGTTTCTCAAAGCATATGAATTAGTCTAATAAAAGCTGAGTTTCATTTCATTTTGTCTTAATTTACAAAACAAAACACTCGTATTATTCGACTTGTATGCTTTAAGAACAAGGCCCAGGAAGTGACGACGCAAAGGAGCCACGCCTTTTTGTCGCCCATGTTTTTAATAACTTAGGTTATATTTTAATATTTATCTTTAATTGTCTTTAATTTAATTAATTAATTTAATTGTCTTTTATTTGTCTTTAATTTTTTTCATTTTTTTTTCATATTTGTAAATATTTTTTCATGAATAATTATTAAAATAAAACAGTACCAACTAACACTACAAAAAATAGATAAAAACTAGAACTAGGCTAAAATTACTTAAAATAAATTTAAAAAATCTGGTCCCTGCGGCAGGGTGCCCATCACGCAAGCTGCATTTCCACGCTGAATCGCTATGCTTAGCCTTTGTGCGATATAGCAGCCTGCGCGAGGGTCACCCGTGGCCTCCCTGAGACGCTTGCTGAGCTCCCTGAAGAGCCCTTGCGCGCCCGGACCCCACGGACCTAGTGTCTTGACCCCGAAAGCGACAAAATCGTACTGGGTGCCGAGACATTTAGTGTATTTGTTTGCTTTATACCGCTCCCTAGACTCGGCCGCCGCACCCGCCCGGTGAGTGGTAGCTGGAAGATAGGTCGCGGCGAGCGTGTCGGAGCATGTAGCGTCCCACACCAGCGCACGACCCATCCTCCAGGGTATCAACGACATACCATCAAGGCGCCTGCCATCGTCACGTATGATGCGGCTCGGATGTCGCGGGCACATTGACGCTGACAAGCGCCCTTCTGATGATGTCATTGAGGGCGGCGTGGCGGGGGAGGCGACCAGCACCTGAGAAGCAGGCGAGTCCGTGGTGGCGAAGGCGGTCCACGGTGGCTCCACAGGGAGCACAGCGATTGTCTACACACTGGGTTCACCTGAAAGAAATAGTATTATTATTTTACAAATACAGGCGTGCACTACTTGAAAGAACGGACTGTGAACCAGAGGCAAAAATTACCCTCTTCATACAACAGGCGATAACGATTTCTAGCCCTTAAATGTTAACCAATGTTGACCAATTTTTGATAGGTTGTCAGACAGAACCAAATCTAGGTCTATTTTAGATATATAGGTAAGCATTTAAGGGGTGGAAATCTTTATCGCATTTTGTATGTAAAGCCGTAGGTCACTCCTCTTAACTAGAACATTTATTGCGATCCAACGTAATACGCTGTCAAAAGTTAACTGGTATAGACGGAAACTCCGTAACTTACGGGCTAACTTCTTGTAACTGTTCTTTTTTGCTTCACTTTTTTTAACTGCCAACACTTATTTAGCACTTAAGGGGCGTGAATGTAATTTTATGGATTGCTCGTAATTCCCTCCACGGCGTGGTCCCACGTCGGAGGCTGGTCGATTGCACTCCTGCTCTGCACATTGCAGGTCTCCTTTCCCTATGCAGTTACACTTATAGCAGCCGGCGGGGTCTTCAAACAGGTCATCACTATATTGTATACATAGGGCTGATCGAGCTACAATATAAAAGAAAATTAATAAATGCAACAAACACTCGCTTGTTTCCTTTTTGCGATCGAAATTAATTTGTAGCAATAATTAAAAAATAAAACAGTGGGTACATATGGGTTCTATTTTACAATTATATTGATTACTAGCTGTGTCTGTGACTCGGTTCCCGTAGAATAAGTTTAATTTCCAGGTAAGCTTTTAAATACTAAACCAGAAGCAGAAGAATTAAGTGAAGCAGTTCGTGTCATTACATGGAACTGTTGATAGCTTAGCTTTCAAAAAATACATAAAAATAAAGCAAATTCAAATTTAACGATTTTTTATGACATTCTGCAATTTCTTAAAAAAATCTTCAGTATCGCAGAACGTATAATTTTCGGGCAGGGACCTTTGACCTTTTTTTACTACAAATTATTTGTACCATAACCCTTTAAAAGGAATGTATCGAATAACCAGTCATCCTGTAATAACACACCACACATAAAATCTCCAAGATTAGGAAACCTTTAAAATTGACGGTTCATCATACCATCTTAGGACTAATTAATCGAACGTGGCCACAAGTAGTCTTGTGGCTCTGCCCACCCCATTAGGGATTTCGGGCATGATGCTATGTATGTATGTATGTAAATTTGAAATTTGTTTCAAATATTCGTCGTATCTCTACTACTTACTAAAGTCCCGTTTAAAAACCATTTTTCAACCGTCAACAGTTGAAAGGGCTCCTAACTTCGGATCGAAATTTAAATGTGCGGTAAAAAAGACACTATAAATACCTGCAAGGTACTGGTCTAGTAATTCGTCATAATACTGCCTGTTGCCGCTGGTAATGCGATAATTTGTAACGACGTTAAATGTAAGGACAAACGTCGTTAGCTGAAATAATTAGCATAATTCATCATCTTCAATAGGCTAATATGGTTCAATAATAGTACATTGTGCATCTAGGGCCGTAAGAAGGGGATAACTAATGAGAGTCTGTCAGAAGCCCGAGGCCGATAGGCGAGGGCTTTTATGACTCGAGTTTGTTATCCCCTTACTGCCCGTGATACACACAATGTTTTTCATCACATTTGCGAGGAAATGAAATAAAAATTAGACAAAAAAGTATATATATTAATTTTATTTCCATTTTACATCGTGAATTACCATCAGGTGGGTGTTCATAAACTGAGCGTACGTTGCGATCAGCGCGGGGCAGCTCCGCCGGCTTGCGGTCGCGCGCCCCGCCGGCTGCAGCTCCCGAGCAGCTCCGCCGACCTGGCGCACTTAACTGCCCGCGGGAGTTCGAAACCATACAAAATCCATAACTCCCTAGGGAGTTATGGATTTTGTATGGTTTAAAACTCCCGCTGACGGTGGGGCCCATAGAGGAGTTAAATCGGCTATAGTTGCTCTATACGCTTGCGTATAATAACACCCTTTCCGAGCAAGTGTGATGAAAAGGTTATAGTATCCCAACGAAGTTGTGTATGTGTATCACAAGTTAGTAAAAACTTACCAGGACAATGAAACTAATGTTTTGCATATCAATATCGAATTTGGAATAGCAGAACAGAACAGTACTGAGAATTTCTCAAGAAATGAGAGTGTAATGTAATGCAGCGTCACTAATTTATTTTTAAAAGTATTAACTTTTTGGTGTTGATAATTTTGCAATTATAGAAACAAGGTATTTTTAATTTGACGTGTTTTTCTTAAATACATTTTTCACACGTTCTGGTCATAATTGGAACTGTAAAGTAGACAATGGCCGTAAATCTTAAAAATGCGGGCAGTCTCTATACATATTTCAATTTAATTTATTTACTAGTAGATACGCAAGCTTAGACTTTTATAGCTGACTAAGGCCGGCGATTATACTCGCGAATCGCTACAGAATCTCTTAGCGTTCCTGAATAGAAGCGCAGGACCCTATTACTAAGACTCCGCTGTCCGTCCGTCTGTCACCAGGCTGTATCTCATGAACCGTGATAGTTAGACACTTGAAATTTTCACAGGTGATGTATTTCTGTTGCCGCTATAACAACATATACTAAAAAAAACCGGCCAAGTGCGAGTCAGTCTCGCGCACGAAGGGTTCCGTACCATTATCTTTAAAAACGGCAAAAAAAAAACACGTTTTTGTATGGGTAATGTAGCAGAACACGTTGCTAAATAACGTGTAAAACCACATAAAATTCAATTTAATTATTTATTTATTAATATCATAACATTAGGCATAATATTACAGTAATTGCGTAATAATTTTTATACTGGTATTTTCGAGAACTTATCTGTGCCTTTTTCTATTCGACGATAGATGGCCTTTTTAAGAAGCATTAACTAATGTCTCATGTCTCTTTGTAAGCACGGACAGATGGCGTTGCGCCGTAGAATAAGTTTGCGACGTATTTTATTAAAAACTATAATTTTACATTAATTTATTACAGAACAAACAGTAAATTACTATAATTTACAATTTTCGGTAATAATATTTCACGTCATTACATATTTACAACGAAAGTTCCCTTGTTTGGTACTCTGTGGTGTGAGATCTGGCTTTTAAGTAATCTATGGAAGTCTTCGATAGAACGATTTAGTTTAGCTACTCAACAATAGATGGACCGTATGGAATAATCCAGAAAGTCTTCTATCCCGTTTTAGCACGACGGTACACGTATCTTCCTATTTCACTTTATTTAATAGCGGGATTTGGAAGTTTCTGGCGTGTTGCCCTATGTAGATGGAATTTTACCTAAGAAAAACATGAACGAGTTTGCCATCTAGAAATCCATTTGGTGTCTTACTCTAACATATTTTTTATGCATATAGGTGTCACATTCTTACAGTAAGTGGGAGGTTGGCTATCTCGCTTACTCTTAGGGAGTTGTAATGGAGATTGAAAAGAGAATTCTAGAGAGACGATGAGGATTTTGGGTTTGGGTGCTTCCTGGAAATTAGAATGAAATGGTCGTAGGCTTTCTAGAAATAATTTCGAAGGGATATAAAAGGCGGACTTTTGGGATACTTGGGGACTTTGAGGATAGTCTTATTTTGATCGTGCAAGTGGAAACTCTGCTGGAAGTTATATCGGTAATAGGCCAATAGGGAGCCCTAATCCCTGTTCGACGTTGGGATATGGGTTGCGTCGCGTTCTCTCGTCTTCGAGCTGGTTCGAAAAGCCTGCGGGGAGCTTACCAGCGTATCGCGATAGCATAGGGCTACAGAAATAAATTTAGGCTTGTGGTTAGGGTCAGGCTTCGTTTTATAAGCCCTGACCAAGCGGGAGTGCGAAGCGTATTCGGATATCGTGCGATGAGAATTCATGGGCTAGGAATGTAGCATAGGTGATGTGTTTGTGAAATCTATCAAAGTGTTGTGTTGTGATATATATATGTTTTGTATGAATCCCTGAGGATTCCACCGTGGGACCTACAGCTTAACCTCCGTTAACGCTGGCCAGATAAGATCTTTTAAAATTATTACTAGGGACAATTAGGAAACTAGGATGACTAGGGTGTATTTATGTTTGTGTGGCTGTGCAAATTCCTCTTATTTGAATTATAGCTGTGCTTATGTTGTTTTATTATTCATATTGTCATGTCTTGTGAAATTGTGTATATACATAATTATTACATACGCTTATATATTTACGCTTACAATGCCCACATAAACACTAAACATTATTTACATTCATACATATATTATTAGTTTAAGTTCCATGGAATTTGTCTTGAGTTTGTTGGAATCTAATTACAGAATATAGCCAAGAAACTCAAGGTGAAGATGGTATGATTTTCGTGTTGGCTAATTGAGCAAGATGCTGGAAGAAGTTGTACTGGCAGTGATTTCCTCTGAGTCATATTTTACTGTCAAAGAGTATGGTTTGTTCAGGATGCTAATGGGGACATAAAGTGATTGGATATGTAGAAAACTGAATGTCCACGCTATGCTCAGTGGCCCAAGAGTCATACTATATGATTATTGTACCACCTTGACGCAGATGTCAGAAACCGGAGAGTGGAAGTGACGTTCTGACTATTCTATATTCCAGAATATATGTCTAATAGTTTGGAATTTCACTAACACTCAACCACTAGTTTTTGAGGATTGATTTCTTAGATAGGTAGCTCTGTCAGTTTGATGTTCAATATCTCTCTCTTGGTAATAAAGAGTTAGAGTGAGAACATGCGGATTTGGCTAGTTCCTGTCTAAAATCTCACCGGGCAGTCCTGCTTTCAGTGGGACTGCATTCTACATAGCCTTCCAAGCTTGTATGACACTAATGCGTGGGGGTTCTCCATTATTTCATATAAGCGACCTTGTCTTTATAGTATTCTGGACTAAATTGTATCAAGACAGTTTTGCTTGAGCCTCTGCCGGGCCTGATTCCAGATTAAACTAGAATAAGCTAAATATTACATACCTTCTTTACCATGTTATCCTTCCTTATCCTAATCCAAATTTGCATATTATTTTGGCATATATTTGCTATACAAATTGGATTAATGGTTCAACAGAATTTTATTATAATAAATATAATTGTCTGCTAGAGTTCGGGCAGAGTTTAATGTGTACAAAGCATTAAACAATTCATACTCTGTCTAATTATCTATTATATAAGCATATCAGTTCTGTTGGTTTGATGTAACTTGTCCCTCATGTGGCCTTAAAGGTCGAGGTTTGATGTTACTTGTCACCATTCAGAATTGAGTATGAATTGAGAGTAATATTTATGGTTTTGGTCCACACAGGTAATTCTTGTGGGTAAATCTTCGTAAAGTCGTGTCCTCTTGAGGTTGAAAGCCCTAGAGTGATGACTAAACCCAGGATTGCCTCTGTGTTCTGAAATAAATATTGAATGGTGTGCTTTGGTTCATTCTGGTATTCTGCAGGATTATATTACGGTTGTGTCCTCTTTCAGAGTGATAACCGCGTCCGGGATTGCCATGTTTGAGCTAAAAGTATCACTTATAACTTAGTTTGTACATATTTGCTAGTCTCCGACAAGCAGCTTTACTGAAAATGTTGGATTATTAATCTAACTAAATTTAATTATAATAAACCCTTATTTTATAAGGCGGTGTCTGGAGACGGAATCTAGGGGTGGACGGAGCGATTCCCCGAGGCCAGAAGGCCTCGGCCTGATGGTTTCGGTATCCTTACCCTTTAGCTTGACCCTCTCCTTCCCTATTCTATACATTTTATTCATACTGACTGTACTCAAATTACACTCAAAACAAATATTTATATTCACTGTTTCTATAGGATGCTCTCAAATTATCATTTACTTAAGTGTTTTATAATATTTTAGTCTAATAATCATATACTACGCTCCCCAGGGAACCCTAATCAATTCAATACCTACCTTGTTAAAGAAACTGCAGAACCAGAGATGCTGGTACTGCAGGTGCGGCATTTTCACAATGTATGAGTCCTACCGACTAGATGATCACTTTATTTGGCCAAAACATAGCATTTTATTGTATATGCTAGCTAAGGAAACAATTATCCTAGTTAGGTGCAGCTGTACTCAACAGTTGGCTAGGTATAACTATTCTTAACTGTTAGGTAGTCTTTTATATCTCAAAATAGCTAGGTAGGTGTAAGAGCGCTCTTACTAATTAGTTAGGTACCCTAATAGGTCTTAACTTCTCTTATAGGTAGGCTCTCATTTAGGTTCTCTTAGTTAGGTTTCAAATAGGTAGGGTTATGTAGCTCTCCCTTATATATTTCCCTTATATACCTTCTATATGTATGTATATTTAATTATATAATATTTATTTTTAGGTGTATAGGCTTTAAACTTTTACATTATGGTTTGGCCGTGACCAGAATAGTGATTATCTACTTGATATTACATATTTCTATTTGGTTGACTCGTCTCGAGTCACAGTAATATTAATTTATTATTAAATATTTAAGGCCCCCTTAAATATTTATTTTATTCTGTTTTTTTAGATAAATACATCATTTGTGAAAATTTCAACTGTCTAACTATTACGGCTCATGAGATAGAGCCTGGAGACAGACGGACAGACGGACAGACGGACAGACGCACAGACGGACAGACGGGCACACGCAAAAGCATAATCTTACAAATCGCTTTCCTTTGTCTTAATCTTACTTTGCGAAGTTTACATTGGAAAGAAAGTGACGAAGCAAAGTGACAATCCGTTACCATAGTGACGATTGGTTGTCGTATCACTGAGATCAATGTCAAATAGAGTCACTGGTTCAGAGGAAGCCGCCGCGACATGATAACCCACTGGCGACGAAAAGTGAAGAACCTTAACAATCCTAATGTAGCCTATCATCGGTGATAACGTAAACCAGCGCCTCTATTCGGGAACGCTATGTTGTAGCGACTCGTAAGCGAGATTTCTCATCCCACTCTTCCGGGGAGCGTAATGCGTAAGAGCGAGATGAGAAATCTCGCTTGCGAATCACTACAGAATCACTTAGCGTTCCCGAATAGAGGCGCTGAAAGCTTGGTTAGATTTTTGCTACCTCCTGTTTTTTACCTACAAATCAACTTAGTATAAAGCGTTTAATATTAGCGACAGATCCTGACTGCGACAAATGTTACTGCGAAAGCGCTTGGATGCGACAAATTATTCACCGACGAACGACAGTGCGACAAACTGAAAATCGGAAACGGAGACGCTTCGCTCGCTCGGTCGATAAAATAAAATGTTTGTTTAATAAAAAAATAGATTTTAGAGCGCTGTGATTGGTGCATTCAGGGTTATGCACTCCCCGCGATTGCCTGTAGCCCCGATGCTTATGGTTTTTTACCTCTAATTCTATTTGATAAAAGGTCTGTGAATAAGAGGCAGTTTTGAAAGTAATATTTTAATTGATTCTGCTACATTGACCTGTTATTTAATCTGCAACCTGTTTGTCAATTGGAGGGTCGTTTTTTTTCAACGCAGCCCTGTATTTTTAAGCAGCTTATCATTTTCTTTTCGATGCATACGCATAACATGCAGGTGTCCTTGTTTTCAGTCCTACTACCGGGTTCGCAGTCTGTTGCAAAGACTGCAAGAAAAAAATCATTTCTATATTCATTAAGTTTTCTCCACCCAAGTGATTCTTTATGCCTCATTTACATGCAGCAGAAATGAGCAAGGAAGTGGGCATGGAAGCGGCGCGAGTATGTAAATGGGTCACTTCTGCTCCTGCCGCTGCTACTTGCGTTGACTGCTGCTCGCGCTGCCAGAAATAATTCCCACATACTGCCTTCGAAGGCCTTATATGCTGCTTTCTGACTCACGGCGCGCCTGGCAACGCAAGTAGCAGCGACAGGGGCAGGAGAAGTGACCCATTTACATACTCGCGTGCGCTGCCCACTTCCATGCTCACTTCCCTGCTCACTTCGGCTGCATGTAAATGAGGCAATACACCGAATCGCGGGTCGGAAGCGGGGCCGTGTATACCTCGCCACATGGAAAAAGAGCGCTTGCGGCCATTCATTTTACATGGCCGTCGGCGCTTCTTTTACGTGCAGCGAGGTATGAGCAGTGTCAAAGGAACTAAAATGGAAGCGTCACTGTAGTGACCACGCGGTTGCTGCTGCACCTACACTCATTGCTTTGAAAGCTTCCAATTAGGGTGCTGTGATACTATGTACGTAAAAATGATATCATTATTATAATTTCAGAAAGGCGTGCACTATTTGAGCGAACGGACTTAAATAGAAAATATATCGCGATCCAACGTAATAACCTATCAAAAGTTAACTGTATTGAAAGAAACTCCTGAACTGTGCGAAATGTGCCCTTACAGGGTGTCATGTACCTACCAACTGCCATGAACTTTATCAACTATAATTGTAATGCATGTTCATTACAATTTTACTCATGAATTAATAAATAAATAAAATAAAACTTACTGGCTAGCTTCTTGTAACTCTTCTTTGTTGCTTCACTTTTTTTCATAGCCTGCATTTGTTTACTACTTAAGGGTCGTGAATGGCTTGAAAGTAATATTGTGGCTGGCTCGTAATTGCCTTTAGGGGGGGGTATCATTGCGCTCAAGGCTTGTCGTTTGCATTCCTGTGCTGTGCATTGCAGGGATTCTTTCCCTACGCAGTGACACTTATAGCAGCGGGCGGGGTCTTCAAACATGTCATCACTATATTTTAAACATATGACTGCTTGAACTACAACATAAAAGAAATTTAATAAATACGAACACTCGCTTATTTCATAGTATAAAGAGAAGGGAAGTAGGTGATCTTCATACAACCGCACCGCGCGCGCCGCACGCACACTTAAACAAAATCTCGACCCGTTATGACCCGTTTCGCCTTACTAAGCGGGACGAGATTTGTTTAAGTGTGCGTGCGGCGACGCATAGATACTTTGGCGCACACAAACAAGCCGCGCGCGGTGCGGTTGTATGAAGATAACCTACTTCCCTTCTCTTTATACTATGCTTATTTCCTTTTTGCGACCGAAATTAATTTAAAGCAAGTATTAAAAAATAAAACAGTGGTTACATAATGGGTTCTACTTTACAATTATATTGCTTATTTGGATTCGCGTGTGATAAATACAATGTATGCAGGGACTGGTTATTCGATACATTCCCTTTAAAGGGATATATTACAACTCATTGCAGAAAAAAAGTTAATTTAGTACCCTGTCCAAAAGTTATTCGTTTTCTGAGATAATGAAGAAATTCCGCAATTTTGTAAAAAAAACATAAGTATGTCGGATATGGTCAAGAATACGGAAGCTCAACGAAACAAAGCCCGCCACAGGAAGTCTACACCAGAGCCATCTACAACACGTTTGGCGCGCTTGACAGAATCATGGCGGTCACTTGACTGCGGCAGCAGGCACACTTTGCTGTTAGTCGCTGTCGAGTGCAGACGTGCCCTGGGACTGTCGTTTCGTTATTGTTTGATACCTCCTACTTGGTGTACCACCTGAGATGGCATCCTGGCACGTAAGCCCGGTCGCGTCGGCCGTCACGATTGCCACCCCTTTTGTGTATTTCCGCCAACAAGTAAAATAAAAATATTAAATATAAAATTATAAAAAATAAATTTGCAATTTTTTATGTATTTTTATGTAAGTATTTTCTGAAAGCTCAGATATCACAGTTTTATGTAATGACATAACTCAAAACGATTCTATTATCGTTTAAAAAATTACGCGGTATAATTTACAAGTACCTATTTGTACATTTAGTAATTACTTTATTAATTATTATTATTTTCAGTTCATTTCCATAATACTGGTCGTTGAAGTATCCTTCTGTAGATAAACACAGATTTGTAAAGAGTTCGTACGAGGTTTAGCTCGCCAATTAAATAAAACCGACCAAGTGCGAGTCGGACTCGCGCACGTAGGGTTCCGTACCATTATCTATAAAAACGGCAAAAAAATCAGGTTTTTTTGTATGAGAGCCCCCTTAAATATTTATTTTATTCATCATCATCATCATCTGTAAAAATTTCAACTGTCTAACTATCACGGGTCATGAGATACAGCCTGGTGACAGACGGAAAGAAAGACGGACGGACAGCGGGCTCTTAATAATAGGGCCCCGTTTTACCCTTTGGGTACGGAACCCTAAAAAGAACGCTGACAGCCATATAATATACATATGTATATAATGGAGCGATGGCCGTTCCTATTTTTTTTTTTTAGGGTTCCGTACGTCAAAAGCAAAAAAGGAACCCTTATAGGATCACTCGTGTATCTATCTGTCTGTCTGTCTGTCTGTCGGTCTGTCTGTCCGTCTGTCACAGCCAATTTGCTCTGAAACTACTGGACCGATTGATTTGAAATTTGGTATACATATGTAAGTCGTTGACCGCAACACGGATGCGTAACATAAACAAATTAATTTTAAACATAGGGGCCACTTTTGAGGGGTAAATTAGAAAATTAAAAAAGAAAGTTACGCTGACTATATCATGTGACATATCAAATGAAAGGACTTATTGTGAGAATCTTAAATATATTTTTTTTGGAATTTTAATATGAATGGTTTGGAAGTTATTTAGGAAAATATGCGAAAATTGACCATTCCCCCCCCCCCCCTTATCTCTGAAACTACCGGGCCCAAAATTTTGAAAAAAATACAGATAATAGTTCTTTACCTATAGATTACCGAAAAGCCTATGAAAAGTCTATGGTATTTAAAATAACATAGGAAATTTCAGATAATCGTGTATGGAACGGAACCCTCTCCACGCGGGTTTAACTCGCACTTGCCCGGTTTTTTCTATGGGAGTTTTGTTAAATAACGTTAAATGAAGCAGTTCGTTTTTAGTTACAATTTGTCATTACATGAAACTGCTGGTAGGTTTCTAAGATATCAGAAAATACATAAAAATACATCAAAAAATAGCAAATTCATAAGTAACAATTTTTTATATCATGAAATACCCCATTTTTTATAAGTCTTCAAAATCACAGAACGTATAATTTCCTGGCCGGGTACTATACGACCTTTTTTGCTGCAAATCAGTTGTACTATATCTCTTTAAAAGGGATGCATCGAATATCCAGTTATCCTGTAATAATACTCCATACATAAAATCTCCAAGATTAGGAAACCTTTAAATCTGAAATTTTCTTCAAATATTCCTCGTATCTTCTACTAAAGGCCCGTTCAAAAACCATTTTTTCAACCGTCAACAGTTGAAAGGGCTCCTAACTTCGGATTGCCATTTAAATTAACGGTAAAAAAGACTATAAATACCTCTGAAGTATTCGTCTAGTAATTCGTCATAATACTTCCCCATGCCGGTGGCTTGCTCTGGGCTGGTATAAGTCACATTAAATGCAAGGACAAACGTCGTTAGCTGAAATAATTAGCATAATTCATCATCTTCAATAGGTTAATATGGTTCAATAAAGGTTATAAGTATCGCAACAAACTGCACTGGTTGCGATGTTTTTTGCAAGCTGTGTATCACAAATTTGTAAAAACTTACCAGGACAATAAAACGAATGTTTTGCATATCAATATCGAATTTGGAACTAGCAGAAACACCGAGAATTGGTCAAGAAATGACAGTGTAATGTAACGCAGCGTCAAAAATTGATCTTTAATATTAATTACTTTTTGGTGTTGGTAATTTTGTAATTATAGCAACAAGGGATTTTTAATTAGACATGTTTTTCTTTAATACATTTTTCACACGTTCTCGTCATAATTGGAACTGGACAACCGTAAATGTTTAAAAATGCGGGCACTACATACATATTTCTTAAAGAAATTATACTAGTACACAAACTTATTTATACTTTTATAGCTGATTAAGGCCGGCTGATTATAATAATAAAAAAAAGAACACTAAAACCCACGCGGCGTAGTAGTATTTTCTTTTTTGCTCTTATTCTAACGCACCCTTATTATTTGTATAAAGCCTGCGTAGGATATTTGCACGTTCTCCATGATACATATGATACCCCATTTATTAAAATCGCTTTGGTAGTTCAGGAGCAATAAAAGTGGAATATCCCATTTTTGGTTACGAGTGGATTGAATTCAGTGGATTTATCCATTCTTCTCTTATTTGATAAACAAATTTATTTAACGGCAAAAAATAAACTGAACCGTCAAACTGGCATCGGCTCCCAGTATTTTAATATCACAACTTTATCAATTTCGTCTCCGCCGTCCCTGAAATCTAAATATTTGTGTGCGAAACATCCCTCTGAGCACATACATACACATGTGGGCAACGAGCTGGAAATCGTTTGAATATCAAATCACGAATCTGAAGTTTTTGTTGTGAAAAAGCTGTGTCAAAAAGGACGCCAAGTTGGTGCTGCTAAGCGACGGTGCATGCCACGCACGCCTCATCCTAGAGACGCGCTCTGCGCCGATTCCGGCCGTGGCTGATCGACGACTGCGGCCGTCACTGTCAGCAGTGTCAGCGTCACGTTTTAATATCTCTTTCTTAATTAATGTTTATATTTTATCTTTCTATTTCATTAGTTTTGTTGTATGTTATATTTTCGAGATTGATTACAAACCGTGATGTGTCACTCCCAGGCTGTGTTACCCCTTCGACCTCCAACAACGACGAACCAACCCAAAACCTGGTGCAATGCCCTCTTTGCTCCCAAGCACGGTATTTTAAAACCCAACACGGGCTTAAAGTCCTCTTGGGCAAAAAACATAAAGAACCTGATGATACACATAACACCAACTCTGCCGCTTCATTATTCTGACCAAACAACTGATATCTCTGAAACTCTAAGCCGTTTCAAAAACAGCACCCGTATAATCAAATGTGTTCCGCGAAGCGCAAGAACATCAGTAGAACAAAAATTGGTAAGTGATATCCAAAATGTCTTATCTAAAAACACATACCAGGCTAGGGAACTACTACTCAACTTCCCCTACCGAATTCTACACATAGCGGACCAAAGCAAAACAGCTTTCCTGACATCCAAAATAAAAAATAACTGTCAACACCCATACACCCTCAAAGACCTTCACAGAAAAGCCCTCAAGCATAATACCTTCATATATAAAAATATAGAGAACAAAGTAGGGGAAGGGGATATCAGAGGAGCTGCCTGACTGCTTTTTTAGACCGACGCCATTGCTCCTAATAACCAGGACACTCTGTGGCTTTAAAAAATAAGCACCCATGGCCATCTATCAACCAAAACCTCCCTGATCTGAGGACTGGATGGATTAACCCCCCAGTACATCAAAGACCTTCTGGGCCATAGTTCAGGCGACGCCGGCGACATGCTCTTGAAGGCTCTGACAGACCTGAGCAACCTCATGCTTGCAGGCAAAGTGCATAATGAACTCACCAGCACACTTTACGACGCAAAACTGTGTGCACTGGTGAAAAAAGACGGTGGTATAAGACCAATAGCCGTCCGTACAACATACCTCCGTCTTGTGGCCAAAATCTGCTGCGCTTCTGCATCCAGCACCCTAAGCGATTATTTCCAGCCGACGCAATTGGGCTTTGGGTCCAAGGGAGGCTGTGAGGCAGCATGTAATAAGGACCCATATTTCACAAACCCCCGAGAGGTTTTGTTAAAGGTGGATGTCAAAAATGCTTTTAATAGTGTCGACAGAGCCGCCCTCCTGACTCAAACTTCTGCTAAATTACCCCAAATCTACAATTTTATTTGGCAATGTTATAGCAACGCTTCAAAATTACTTTTCAGTTTAAACCATCTATCCTCGGCCGTAGGCTGTCAGCAGGGCGACTCGCTCGGGCCAGCCCTTTTCAGCCTAGGAATTCACCCTATCATCACAAACTTAAATTCGAAATTTGCCCGAGCACCAACCTGCCCGGAAGCCTCGGTTCTCAGCAGCGATGGGACGAGCCACTCTGCAGGCTGGTACGGGATAACCTGTATCAAACGGCCACCAGCCTTTTGCTTTTGCTGAGTGGGAATCCGGGCAGTGGCTTCAAGCTCTCCTCTGCCGTCTACCCAGATAGGAACCCTACTTGACAATTCGACTTTCCCCCTATCTGTAGCCCTACGCCTGCGAGCGACATGGGTTGCCCCACATCGCTGTCGCTGTGGGGACCCAGTCGACCAGCTCGGCCACCATGGTCTTTCGTGCAGCAGGAGCGCGGGACGTCTCCCTCGCCATTCCAGCCTTAACGATATCATCCGTCGGGCGCTAGCCAGTGCGGGAGCGCCGGCAGTTTTTGAACGGCCTGGCCTTGTGCGAGACGATGGCAGGAGGCCTGACGTAATGACCCTTGTGCCTTGGAAGATGGGACGGCCCCTTGTTTGAGACGCGACGTGTGTCGATACACTGGCGCCGTCTCATCCTCGTCGCACCACCGTAACGGCTGGCTCTGCTGCCAATTCGGCCGAGCTCCACAAACGGCGCAAATACACAGCCCTTAATAGTGGCTGTATATTTGAGCCGTTTGGGGTTGATACCCTGGGACCCTGGGGGGAGAGCGCTCACAGGGTCTTTAGGGAATGCTCAAAATGACTGGTGGAGTTGACGCGTGACCAAAAGGCTGGCTCATATCTGGCACAGCGGATCAGCGTTGCCACCCAACGTGGCAACGCTGCCAACCTTTTGGGCACCACGCTACCAACTGACAGCGATTTGGGGCAATTTTTTTATTTATAGCTATTTATAAGTTTAGTTTTTCATCGGCATGTATTTTGATAATAATGTTAAGTTCATTTTAAGCGTTCTATAAGTTTATTTATTTTATTTAGCTTATATTTAGTCTTAGTTAATTTTATATAGTGGTCGGTAATTAAATAAAGTTTCTAACCTCAAAATGTGCATTTTTTGGGTAAAACTGCTATTTTATCCTAAATAAAGCAAATCAAGGCTAAAAATTGGCAAAGTGACGTCTAAAATATTGTCACCGGTTCCTTTATTTACAAGGAAACAGCTGTTTTGGCCAAAATAATGTCCCCATTTTGAGGTTAGAAGCTTGTTTACCAAATAAGATAAGTATGGATGAATCCACTGTACATAGACTGTTAAACTCTATACCCTTCGTTTGGCTTTTCGCAGTCGGGTAAAAAGGGTAAACGCAAACAGTAAGATAGATAGATTTGGTTTTACGGGTCTCAATTTATGGGCTCGCACAGAATACCGGCGCCAAGTAACCTTGCTATTGTGTACCGTACGGCGAGTGACGAGATCCAAAGGTCCGTTCCCCATCCCCTATCCAGACCCCTCTATCCCCTAGAACGGCAACGCATAGGCAGCGCCTCTGGTGCTACATATGTCCATAGACAGCAGTGACCAGTCCATCAAATGGCCGTCTGCCTGCATATGGCAAAAACCAGAACCGCCGAAACAGGAACTAAAATGGAAACCTTCACATCAGGGACTGCGCGGATTGATATGGAAGCTTCCATATCAGTTCCTCTGACACTGCTTACGCGGCCCGCTTCTGACCCGCTCCACTTTCATTCAGCGCCTTGTGCCAGGCCTTTTTTAGGATTCCGTACCCAAAGAGTAAAACGGGACCCTATTACTAAGACTCCGCTGTCCGTCTGTCACCAGGCTGTATCTCATGAACCGTGATAGTTAGACAGTTGAAATTTTCACAGATAATGTATTTCTGTTGCCGCTATAACAAGAAATACTAAAAAACAGAATAAAATAAATATTTAAGCGGGCTCCCGTCGTCCCATACAACAAACGTGTTTATAGTGGTGAGTGATTTCATTTTCCAATACGTTTACTTTTTCTACTCTTGCTCTGTAACTATAACACTACTAGAAGAAAATACTGTAAAATGTCATTTTGGATTCCAACACTCGTAGTGTAGAAACACAAAAAGTTACAAAAGGTCTAATAAGAGCTTCACTTGTAGGTAAAAAAGGAGGTAGCAAAAATCTAATCAATTCAACGCTCAGGACATGAAGGCGCGATATCTTATTTTTGCATCTTTTTGGATTGGACGGTACAAACTGCCCATAAGCGGGTTTGCGCTAATCGCGTTAACTAAATCAGCGACCTGAAATATTTAACATAATTAAATGAAATATTTAATAATTACCAATACATATCTGTTTATTTAATCAACATGCCTTAAAGTGGTGCAGTTGAGTTGGCTCCGCTACTGGAGTGCGAATAATGAATGTGCGATGAACGCTACTGCGACAGACCCTGACTGCGACGAATTTTACTGCGAAAGCGCTTGGATGCGACAAATTATTTACCGACGAACGACAGTGCGACAAACTGAAAATCGGAAACGGAGACGCTTCGCTCGCTTGGTCGATAAGATAAAATGTTTGTTTAATAAAAAAAAATGTTTTTAGAGCGCTGTGATTGGTGGGTTTG
Organism: Tortricodes alternella; assembly: GCA_947859335.1. NCBI lineage: Eukaryota > Metazoa > Arthropoda > Insecta > Lepidoptera > Tortricidae > Tortricodes > Tortricodes alternella. Next base: position 8,394,574 of record OX401986.1, read on the forward strand.
AGGTTATGCGCTCCGCGCACCCCATGTAGCCTCGCCACTTGTGGCCATTTGGCCACAACGCTTGGCAGCGGGGGTCGCCCATCGTCGCCGTGCGGAATCTATTGGATAAAAGGTCTGCGAATAACAGACATTTTTGAAAGTGATATTTTAATTGATTCTGCTACATTGACCTGTTATTTAATCTTCAACCTGTTTGTCAAAAGAAGGATTATTCTGTTTTACGCTGTCCTGTATTTTTTTGCAGATCTCCTTGTTCACAGTCGTACTACCGTGTTCGCAGTTTGTTGCATCGACTGCAAGAAAAAAAACATTTCTATATTCACTAAGTGTTCTCCACCCAAGTGATTCTTTATGCCTCATTTACATGTAGCCGAATTGAGCAGGGAAATCACTGCCACTGCTGCTCGCGCTGCCAGAAATAATGTAGTATATGTAAATGGGTCACTGATGCTCCTGCCGCTGCTACTCGCGTAGACTGGCGCCCACCCACCCACACTCACACCCACTGCCTTGGAAAGCAGTATGCGGGAATTATTTTAGGCAGCGCGAGCAGCAGTGGCAGCAGTGTCAGAAATAATTCCCACATACTGCTTTCGAAGGCAGTCGGTGTTTACATGCTGTTACATACAGCCACTGCCACTGCTGTTCGCGCTGCCAGAAATAATTCCCGCATACTGCTTTCGAAGGTAGTGGGTTACATGCTGTTACATGCAGCCACTTCCACTGCTGTTCGCGCTGCCAGAAATAATTCCCACACACTGATTTCGAAGGCAGTGGGTGTTTACATGCTGCCACTGCCACTGCTGTTCGCGCTGCCAGAAATAATTCCCACATACTGATTTCGAAGGCATTAAGTGTTTACATACAGCCACTGCCACTGCTGTTCGCGCTGCCATCAATAATTCCCACATACTGCTTTTGAAAGTAGTGGGTATTTACAAGCTGTGTCCTGCCTCAGCCCACGCGCCAGGCAACGTGAGTAGCAGTGACAGGAGCAGGAGAAGTGATCCATTTACATACTCGCGCTGCCCACTTCCATGCACACTTCCCTGCTCTCTTCAGCTGCATGTAAATGAGGCAATACACCGAATCGCGGGTCGGAAGCCGGGCCGCGTATACCTGCCCACATGTAAAAAGAGCGGTAACGGCCATACATTTTACATGGCCATCAGCGCGTCTTTTACGTGTAGCGAGGTAAGAGCAGTATCAAAGGAACCAAAATGGAAGCTCCACTGTAGTGACCGCGCGGTTGCTGCGGCGCCTACACTCATTACTTTGAAAGCTTCCAATTAAGTTGCTGTGACACTGCATACATGGGCCCGCTTTCGATGTGTGAAAGCCTTTATGAATAGATTGACAGAGACATAAAATGATTTAAATGTAGCTTTAAGAAAATTATCATAGTCCGTTCGCTAAAACAGTGTCGGTATGAAATTAATCATAAAATGCTCGTTTCCTGTGGGTTAGCATTAAATAGCGATCTACGCGTCCAGTACAATAACGCCTTTAGAGTGTTGATGGGGCTGCCGCGCTACTGTAGCGCCTCGGCTATGTTTGCGGAGGCGCATGTAGATGGGTTCGCGGCGATAATGCGCAAGCGGTGCGCCTCCCTACTTAGCCGCTGGCGCGCCAGCACTAACAGCATTCTGGTGGCGTTAGTCGACAGGTGGGACTCACAATTGCTGCAGAGGTGGACTAAGCTCCACAGTATGTAAATAAATATAATATAATATGTCCTAGAGTAAGCACTAACAATATTAAATAAGTATTAATGTTACTAACACCTATGGATACAGTCCGAAATAAATATTATTTGATTTGATTAAGTTCTGGGTAGTTTCGTGTTCCGGCGCTTCTTGGATGGCTTCCCTGTCCAGAACTAAACTCCAGGAGCCCGTTTCTCAAAGCATATTAGACTAATACCTGTGTTTTATTTCATTTTCTCTTCATTTACAAGACAAAACACTCGTATTATTCGACTTGTATGCTTTAAGACCAGGGCCGAGGAAGTGACGACGCAATGGAGCCACGTCTTTTTCTCGCCCATGATTTTAATAAGTTTAGGTTATTATTTAATATTTGTGTTAGTCTGTAAGGTATGTATGGGCCACTGAAGCCTGAAAGGAATGGTATTATTATTATAGTTTCACAAATACAGGCGTGCACTATTTGAGCGAACGGACTTAACTAGAATAGTAGTTTATGCAACGGTTGCATAATGATAGGCCTTAAAACACTAGTGCGGTTTTATGAAACGAGCTTTTAGCGAGTTTCATAATAAGATCGCACGTGTGTTTTAAGGCCAAATTATGCAGAGTTGCATACATAACTTTATCTACACACATATTATAAATCCTCCATGATGGGTTCAGAAACAATATTTTCTGGCAACAAGTTATTTGTTGCAATCGTGGCTGCATATTTCCGATATCCGGCGCATTTTCACATCACACACACTCCGAGAAGACTACTATTCATATTTTCAACTAAAATGTAAATTACAAACAACTTTTTCTATTCAATTCAACAACAATTCTACTTTCGTTCAGCAAAACACCAACATAATGGCGGCAATTCGATCCTCCGCCAAGACCATTTTTTTTTTAAATCGTAGACGTACGAATGAAGTTTCTATTCTCACGTCACTCGAGATCAAATGTCTTTCGGTTTATATTAAAAAAACATACTGAATTAATGTTTCGTATCAATAACTGTTTAATATCTATGGATACTAGAATAGAGACCCACTTGAGTTTTGACAGGTGTTCCAAATTTAATCTCATTTCGATTGAAAATCGATACTGTAATAACATTGCAGCACTGGTTTTACCTAATCGGTTGTCACAATGGTGGTCATTTCCTACGGTTTTTGATTACACTATGGAGGTTTTATGATATGGGTGTAGATAAAATATATTGCGATTCAACGTAATACGCTATCAAAAGTTAATTGTATAGAAGGAAACTCCTGAACTTACGGGCTAGCTTCTTGTCACTCTTCTTTTTTGCTTCACTTCTTTTAACAGTCAGCATTTGTTTAACACTTAAGGGGCGTGAATGTAATTTTACGGATGGCTCGTTATTCCCTTTATGGGGGGGTGTCACCACATCGGAGGCTGGTCGACTGTAGTCTTGCACCATGCATTGCAGGACGTATTTCGCTAGGCTGGCACACTTATTTCTGTCGGCGGCGTCTTCAAAGATGTCACTCTTGTGTAAACACATGGCTGCTTGAACTACGATATAAAAGAAACTTAATAAATGTGAGAACACTCGCTTATTTCCTTTTTGCAATTGAAATTACATACATACATACATAGCATCACGCCCGAAATCCCTAATGGCGTGGGCAGAGCCACAAGAGTACTTGTGGCCACGTTCGATTAATTAGTCCTAAGATGGTATGATGAACCGTATGGTGACAGGTGATGAGCCCATCGCCCATACAGATAGTCCACCATGTTGGAGAGGACCCGTCCCTTAGTCGACTTTTAGGACATGCCAGGATGATAAGCATCTGCACGCATTCTATGCTATTTCTTCACTCCCAGTGCAGCAGAGGAGTAAAGGACCTTTAAAGATGCTTCGAATATTCCTTATGTGTGGCGATTTTAAAAACTATTTTGTATGAGTCAACCGTAAATAGTTGAAAGGCGTCCAAACTTTGAGTGTAAATCTCCAACTGACGAAAAATATCAAGAGACGAAATGTTTTCTAGCATCCGCCATATTGGATTTCAGGTGACGTCATAAATCTTATCTTAACCGTGCATTTTGCCTGAGCCGTTTGACAACCCATTTGTAAATCGGTTCAGTGGTTTTGGCTCTAGTTAGTAACTAATAGAGTGATTACATACATACATAATCAAATACATACATACTAGCGAAAAACAGAACCCGCCTTTTTGCTTCGCTGCAGTCGGGTTAAAAAGAGAATAAATACAAATGACGTATGTACTTACGTACTAAGTCGTCATAAAACTCTTCCATGTCAGTGTCACTATAAGTGGAGTTAAATGTAAGGAGAAACGTAGTCACCTGAAATAATTACCATAATTCATCTTCAATAGGCTAATATGAAAATGAAAATGTTTATTTTGCAAGTGGGCCACATGGGCTCTTTTACATGTCTGAAGCTACCAGCGCTTCGAAAGGTGACATCTGCTGCTGCTAAGGCTACACACATCGCAATAGAATTATCGCGATAAAACTTCGTCTTCGGCCTACGGCGAATGTGCATGGCCACACTGCTACAGAGAGCATTGCCGCAGAGTTTATCGCGGAAAATGGACGAAGCTGTCACTCTGTATTTTATGGCGCTCAACAATTATTCTTTAGGGTTCCATAGTATAGGCTCATCCTCGTAATTGGAAATAAATTCCAAGATTCTGTCATTACTCCAATCCATCGTGAACAACCATGAAATCGTAAACAATACGTCGCCGCTTGCAGTTGACAGTACGTCCACTACGCACGATGAAGTTGAGCCGACTGAAGTGTGGCCGCGCAAGCGAAGTTCAACGCGATAAAAGCCTTTGATGTGCGCAAATTTACCGACATTGGGGCGAAGGGGCTTCGGCTTCGGGCGAAGTGCCGAAGTATTCGCGAATATTCAGCTACATACATCGCGATAATGCGAATATTCGCGTTATCGCGATGTGTGTAGCCGTAGCATGAGAAGAAACGCCGCAAGAAACTCAGCTATGGTTGAATAAAGGTTATAAGCATCCCAACAGAGTGCACTGGTTGATCATCGTGGGTTTTGTTTCTCAAGCTGTGTATCACAAATTAATAAAAACTTACCAGGACAATAAAACAGATGTTTCGCATTTCAATATCGAATTTGGAACTAGCAGAAACACTGAGAATAGGTCAATAAATGAGAGTGTAATATATCGCAGCGTGAAAAATTTATCTTTAAAACTATTGCTTACTTTTATGGTGTTGGTAATTTTGCAATTATAGAAACAAGGTATTTTAACTAGACGTGTTTTTCAATGGCCGTTAATCTTAAACATGCTCTTGGTCCAAATCGAAACAGTGAGTCTGATTCGAAACGGCGTCGCCTAAATTAAAAACTACCTGCACTTAAAATAAGAAACGTTAAATTCGATTTAGTATGGCACCAGGGTAATAATCACATTTAGGTTCAGAACTGTCCCCTCCTGTTCACGACAGTTAAGGACCCTGAGGCCTGATTTTTTTGTTTTGACTATATCCGCATATAGGGAGTCAGACATAGTTTTGGCCTGGATGAACAAAACGTTAATGGAATCCTTCGTTTTCGTTAACTTTTGACCACAGGAGGGACACATTTTGTTCTTAGCGAGATTATTACCCACCAAGCTGTCCAAATCGAGCTTGACGTTTCTTATTTCAAGTTTAACATATGTACTCGTGGTCGCTAAAAACCCGTTTGTCCATCTGGCCATCCGTCTTTTACCACTTTAATTCCCAAAATATAGATGCTAAACCAAAAAAGAAATATTACTCCATGCTTCCTTCCATTTTTTTTTAATGTCTTCAGTTCATACATTTCTAAAATTACTAAAGCAGATGAGATTTTCATTTATAAAAACAGGACAAGTGCGAATTAAACTCGCGTGGTGAGGGTTCCGTTCCGTACATGATTATCTGAAATTTTCTATGTTACTTTAAATACCATAGACTTCGTATTGGTTTTCCTGTAATCTATAGGTAAAGAAGTATTTTCAGTATTTTTTTCAAAATTATAGGATAGTTTTGGAAGTAAGAAAAAACCGGGTTCAAAAACCGTTTGAAAATTAAGAAATAATTGTAGATCTTCGTTAGTCTATACCTATAAACGACAGATATATTGTTAATTAAGTGACAAATGACACTAGTATCTTTAATTTGTTATTCAATACATTTATAAATAAAAAACTTAAGTAAAGCCCCTTCCATGTAGTAGTGAAGTGTTCGGACAGATAATAAGACATTAGATATTTTAAATTGGTGATAAATTCAATACAAATTCTGCTCACAACTACATGCAAGACGGGCTTACGTAAGTCTTTGACCTGTACTTCACTTTATAACTTATCTCTAAGTATGAAAATACCACCTCCAACGACAGTGTTCCGATTTATTTAAGAATGAGAGACCATTGTCTACAGCGCAACAGTAAGTTATCAGTCGCGCAGTCAGAACAAGTAATACTGCAATTTTCAACAAGTTATTTAATAAGAGTTACTTTCATAGTAGTATTCCGGATAATATTCTGGTATTTTGGTGAATCTACGAAGTTTTTGTTTTTTTTCCTCTGTTTTTCTTCCTCGCCTTATATGATCACTTTGCTCAGACTGGGACTTTGGCTTCTCCTTATCACACGGAGACAACAGGCACCGCATTTCCCCAGTAGATGGACACACACACGATCCACATTTACCATATGGTATTCTATCGCCCTCTTTACACTCTTGTCTTTTATCTGTAACTAAAAATCTGCTGTGTGACTACTTTTTATGACACAATCGATACACTACATTAATCATATTTCCTGTCTCGTTCGCACTAACATAACCGTTGGCGACATCATCACGTCGCATATCAGCATTTGTCATTTGCGAAAAAGAGACAGTTGCTGGTTCATAATTTACTACGAGCTTTACAATACGATTATAATCCCTGACGCATAAGTTCAACTTAAATTTTAATGGCGGCCGTGCGCGCAGGTACAGTTATGGAAAAAAGCGTCGCACCTCATACCGCACCTCGATTGAGACTCGAAAATGAGTTTTGCGCATTCAAAAGCCCTTCCCATGAGTTTGCGTAAACCATTCTGGCTATCGAAATGTATCGGAAATGCTCCTTGTTGCCGATACAAGTAAAAGAGACCGAGCGATAGTTTACGCCAGCGAGAGCGGTTTGCGCCACTCATGGTAATGGTAAAGGTCAAAGTTCAACTTACGTGCCGTGAATTATACTCAAGTCTTCTAATCGCGATCATTAATAATACATCTAACAATAATAAATAATTTAAATTAATTCATTAATTGGGCCGTTCCTGACAGACAAATATTCTCTAATTACGTCGTTCAGGCACACATACACTCACACACACAGAAGCGCATGCACGCTTCATGCACGGTCACACACACACTCACAGCCGAACAGACGGACAGCGGAGTCTTAGTAATAGGGTCCCGTTTTGCCCTTTGGGTACGGAACCTTAAAAATTACAAATTTATATTTAACGAGTAGTGTCTTTACTTATATAATTCATCCGTTTTTGATTTTGCCCATGCAAAAAACCGCACAGTGCTTCTCGTTCACTCCAGTGCAAACAGACAGTGACCGATCACTCAAGGTCATTGGCTCTTGTCAGCGTCTTAATTAAGACTGTAAGACCAAAATCATTCGGTCTAAATTTGAATGTGTCCGTCATGGCTGATCAGCCGCTGACGTTAGAGAATTACAGCTGAAAAATATAACATACTTATTTAATTAACTTACCAGCCAATTGTATCTTGTCTCTTATTTCTTTTGATAGAAGCTTTTCATGGGACGTAGATTGTGGATTCTTCTTGTCGCATGAATTTAAGTTGTTGCAAACCATTATCCCAGTAGCTTGGCATATACATTTACCACATTTTCCGACTGGTATGATTTGACCCTGTTTACACTGAAGAGCTTTATCTGTAATAAAGAAGTCTGCTTTTTAACTATAAATTTCAACAGGTACCTATCTGCGCGCGGCGCTGTGCGTGAGCTTGTACGTAATGGTATGTATGCATTTGATTTGCTTGGTATTGACGTACGCGGCAGGCCTCCGAGCAACGCAAGCTGTGATGATTTCTGATTTTTTCCTGTGGTTACGTCCAATAACCTACCTCCACACCAAGTTTCAACTTCCTAGGTCACCTGGAAGTAGTTTTAACTTTTGATTTATACGTCAGTCAGTCAGTCAGTCAGTCAATGATAAAAATAGTGATTTTCGGACGTCATTATCTCGTGAATGGTAAGAAGTTTATTACTGAAATTTGGGATTTAGCAATAAGAAGACGGGTTTAATAGAGACGCAAAATTGCAAGTATGTCAGTCAATTAGATTTTAAGTTATGGGTGGTCGAAAATGGCTCGAAACGGTTCGTGTGTCGCGAACTTTGGCTGACACACTACACTGTCTCTAGATTTTTTTAATCCGTGGCTATGGCCAAGCGTATTGCGTTGTTGTCGTCTTAAATAGACGGTCTCAATATACTTACTGCGTAATCCCTCATAATGTTTTTGACCAATGTTATACGCTGATAGTAGCTCCAGCTCCGGTTTTGAAAGCGTTTTTATTGTTCCTGCTGGACACACGCAAAAGCATAATCTTACAAATCGCTTTCCTTTGTCTTTATCTTATTTGCGAAATTGACATTGCAAAGAAAGTGAAAAAGCAAAGTGACAATCTGTTACCATAGTGACGATCGGTTTTCGTATCACTAAGATCAATGTCAAATAGTCACTGGTTTGGACGAAACCGCCGCGACATGATAATAATGAAACCCATTGGCGACGAAAAGTTAAGAACCTTAACAATCCTAATGTAGCCTATCATCGGTGATAGCGCAAATCCGCGTATGCGCAGTTTGTATAGTTTGACCACAAGCGCTGTACCGCGCCTTAGGTAGCTGCGCGGCGAGACGCGGGGTGCTTGCGGCGCGGAAATTGGGGTGGGGGGGGGGGTCAGTATTCCTTTACATTTCCCATCCCCTCTCACGTCCGGCGCTACCCAAGGCGCGGTACAGCGCTTGTGGTCAAACTATAAATACAGCGTTAATACAAAAAGTTGCAAACATTATCTCGCCCCTACATGTTCTGGGCGCTAAATTGATTAGATTTTTGCCCCCTATTACTAAGACTCCGCTGTCCGTCCGTTCGTCTCTCTCTGTCTGTCTGTCCGTCTGTCACCAGGCTGTATCTCATGAACCGTGATAGTTACACAGTTGAAATTTTAGCAGATGATATTTTTCTGTTGCCACTATAACAACAAATACTAAAATAAAATAAATATTTAAGGGGGCTCCTATACAACAAACGTGATGTTGTTGCCGTTTTTATAGATAATGGTACGGAACCCTTCGTGCGCGAGTCCGACTCGCACTTGGCCGTTTTTTTTATCTCCAAGTGAATTAAGATCGTATTCGAGGTTTCGTAACTTTGTGTGTTTCTACACCGCGAGTGTTGGAAAACGAAACGACATAATATGCTTAACAGTATATTGTAGTAGGTAGTGTTATAGTCACAGTGCAAGAGTAGAAAACGTAAATGCATTGTAAAATTAAATACGAGTCTAGTAACCATATTTACTTACCGCGGGCGCTAATCGCGTTGACTAATCCAGCGACCTGAAATATTTTACATATAACATATCTGCTGTTTATTTAATCAACATGCCTTAAAGTGGTCCAGTTGTAAAGTCTTCGCCTGCGACGCTACAGAGGCGCGGGGGTGAGACGATGCGGAGAGTTAAAGGACAAAGGCAGCCATATTTGGCAGCGTTAGCAGCGGTTCAATGGTTTTCAATACTAAATTGGACGAAGTTTAGCAAAAACGATTCAAACCAAAATAAATGCCATTAAATAATGGTTTGTTTTCCCTAAATTACGGCAAATTAAGGACAACTTCAGGCAGTCAGGAGTATAGAATTTTTTGGAAATAAAACTGAAAGGAGGTAAAAGAGGAGATTAAAATTAGTATGGAGAAAAACGATCAATTTTTCCTGAACTCTTGAAATTATTCATTTAAACATACATACTTTACATCATAAATGTTTGTTTGTTTTATCGTTCGTCTCTTATGATTCCATTCATCCGATTACAATGACACTAAGGCAAGTTGTCGTGTAAGCGTCAAAAAATGAGAGCAATGCAACGTGCTGGGCAACTTATATGATACTTTGAAATATAGATACTTACCAGAACAATAAAAGTGACTGAACGCATTGTATAACCATCAATAAAATGAAATTAGGTACGTGCATGGACTTTATTAGCGGTAAGCGTAACAAATTCATTTTTAAAACATTAATTAAAGTTAGGCTTGCTTGTCGAATTTTCCAAGGTTTTTTATATCGCGTCACCAGCGGCCCAAGCAAGTTTGACACGAGGATAAGTAAACACCGTCTTATCTCTAAGTGCGTCTTTCTCACCCTAGTGCCGACGAAAAAGAAAGGCAGAGAAATAAGACTTGGTTAAGTTATCACCAGGGCTCGAACAAATCATGCGGATGACGTGAAAATGACGTAGTTTTGCACACAGGATGATGTTTTGTATTTAAACTTCCGTGTGAGATATCGCACGAATAAAGATGGCATTCTATTGCGTCTTTTTAAATATTAGTCAAAATAATGACCAGCATATTTTTTTATCGCATAATGCTTTCACATAGTCGATTTCCATTGAAACTACATGCTTTTTAGATTAGTTATTATAGGTAAACAAACCTAACGTTATCTACACATTATATACGACGGATGAATTGAACAAAATTATGCGTCATCTATCTAATATAATACCTTTAAACGAGCAATTCTTTTATATATGCACCACAAAACACATTAGCCCGGGCCGCAAGAGATTATTTCGTTTGCATAATGGTCACAAAGTATGTATTTTCGCTTTGATGTTGCCGGCAAGTTTTGTGGTTGTAAATTTTTTGATGATATCATTATTTTTGGGGTCCCGTACCTCAAAAGGAAAAAAGGAACCCTTGTTAATTTTTAATTACATCACATTAAAAAAAAATTGTTACACGGAATAACCTTTGAAAGGTCGTATCACACTCGACGATTGCACGGAGAAAGGAGCTTGTGAAAGTTATTTTTTGTCTTATTTCATAGGTAGATTGTAAATGGTTACCCCGTTCTTAAAATTTTAATACCTTTAAAGATAGTTTTTTTTTAAATCCTAAATTATGTTTCTTTACTTGTAACCAAAAGTCATTATACCAATTTTCATGGTTCTAACTTCAAAAACGACGTATCTCCATACAAACTTTCATCCCCTATATTATCACCTTAGGGAATGAATTTTGAAATAAGTATTATCCTATATGTGACTCCAGAAAATAAACTATAACCATACTAAATTACATTAAAATCTGTCCAGTAATTTTATAAGTTAACCGACAGACAGTAAGACAAGAAAAAAATTAAAAGGTGTTTCGGCATCTTTTAAACGCCTAATTTCCAAATCTATCATTATTTTCTACAAAATCGACTTCGTTAGCCTTTCATTATAAGTATAGAAAGATACAAATATAGATTTTGATAAAAGTAAATCAAATTTTCCAATTAATTTGCGATTTCCACCTAAATAACATTTTAGCAAGATTGTCAATGTCTCCTATTTTGAAGTCTTAACATAAAGTGAAGGCACGGTAAGAAAAACTGCATTTTTCAGATGAATACTTTAAACAATGTAGGTGTCATAATAGTACTCATAGTAGTATTCAGGTAGAGCATTGGGTAGTACGCTAGATGCTCCTTGTCGATAATCAAGTGTTTTTAGGGTTCCGTACCTCAAAAGGAAAAAAGGAACTCTTATAGGATCACTCGGTTGTCCGTCTGTCTGTCTGTCTGTCTGTCAAGACCTTTTTCTCAGGAACGCGTATCAAGCTAGCGCTAGCAAGCGAGGTATCAAGTTGAAATTAATATCAAATACTCAGGTCTCTTGAAGCTATGAAAAAATCAACCTTCTAAGTCACCGCAATCAAAAGATATGGCCGTTTATGTCTCATATTTGCTACTTTCAAGGGAATCCAAAGGGAATTAAAACCTATAGGGTACTTTCCGTAGACCTAGAATCATGAAATTTGGCAAGAAGCTGTGTTTTACAGCACAAGTAAAGGAAATAGTCCGAAAACTGTAAATTTGTAATTACATCACATAAAAAAAAAGTTAAACGGAATAACCTTTGCAAAGTCGTATCACACTCTACGATTGAACGGAGATAGGAGCTTGCGGAAGTTACTTTTTGTCTTATTTCATAGGTAGGTAGGTTGTAAATGGTTACCCCGTTGTTAAAAGCATTTTTTTTTTTCTTTTTTAGGCTTCCGTTCTTACAAGGTACTGTTTCTTTTTCATACGTAATTGCGGAACCCTCAGCGCGCGAGTCAGGCTCGCACTTGACCGGTTTTTGAGAACGCTATTTCTTTTCACACGTAGGGTCACGGGAACACACCGGCATGCGTTGGGAAAGGCAGACACAGTCAGTACATTCTTCCGTTTTGATTACTGACCCAACCTCTACGCATAATCCTGAAATCCCTGTAAATTAAAAACTGTTTCCTACACTGAAGGCCACTTGATGATGATCAGTCTAGTTTGTCTTAAAGTACGGTTTAGTTGTGTCAAAATGTATGGAACTGTCACACTTAAAGCCGATTTAAAATTGTAGGGCAAGGCATCCTTATAAAGTTGTCCCCGTACCTGTTATAGTGTAATCAAAGGGAAGTTAGATGTTATTGCGAGGCAGCTAAGAGGTTTTATAGTTTGGCATGCTCTATTACGAGATAAGTTCGAAGGTTCTTTAAATATCATGCCTGCAATGGTTTATTTATAGCCCTCGTAAATTTTGATAGATTTTTACACCACAGTGACATGAAAATTTATTAAAATATGCTTAAAATAGTAGTTCTGTCATGTCGAATACTTACTACCCGCATCAATAAAGCTGGCCAGAAAATTGACCTGAAATATCATATATGTATATAAATATTAACATTTCATCTCGCAGAGCAAGAAACATCCATGACCTGACCAGGCGAAAGAACAGCAAATCTTCAATACCCCATTCTACGGAAGTTAATGCTACTCACGACTAATGCGAAAAAAAATCTAACAATAATAGTTTTTTTTTATTTTATTTATTCGGGGCATCAACAGCGATACATTTCACAAGGTCCGTAAAATAAGTAAATTTCATTAAGCCAATGACAGATGTCCACAAAAAATATTGTACATACATACATACAAACACATATATATGTATGTACACACATAGGTACTATTCAAATATTAAAAGAGAAAAGTGCGCGCGCGCACGCGTGTATGTGTGTGTGTGTGTGTGTGTGTGTGAGTGTGTGTGGGTGTGTGTGTGTGTGTGTGTGGGTGTGTGTGTGTGCGTGTGTGTGTGTGTGTGTGTGTGTGTGTGTGTGTGTGTATGTGTGTGTGTGTGTGTGTGTGTGTGTGTGTGTGTGCGATGATTACTCTCTCGTACTTAGGCCAGGTTTTTTACTTCTTAAAATGTTTCATATACTTATACAAAAAGTTACGTTCTGACATTAGAATAATTTTGACGGCTTTTCCAAACAATGACGTAGAAATAGTAGATTGTTCCGCCAAGCAGAAAGTGATACATTATTGCGCCGAGTGTTAGTTTGGAACCTGAACGTAAGTGAGGGCTCTAAAAACACGAGCGCAATAATACATCACTTGATGCGAGGTGCATAATCTGCTGTTCTTTCAACTACTGCAAAAAGTTGGTAAAAAAAAGTAAAAGTATAGTTAAACCCGAAAAGCGATGTAAATAGGTTTTGTTGAAAAACTGTTTAAGTAAAGCCGATTTAGGTGTTGTCAGCGCCATAAATATAGAGTCCCATTTTTCCGAATACTAAGGAGAACAGAGAAAACTGTTTTTCGATTACGATGCGAAAAAGTATCAAAACATAAAGATTTTTCGTCTAAAATGGAGACAAATGCCAGAGTGCCCATTATAAATAATAAATGCATACACAATTCATCCCCAGAAGTTATAGACTTTTTCATATCCGTTCTTTGAAAAAGAGAAGTTGTAGTTATTCATTAAGCAGCTTGAACTCAGCGCTTTCTTGAAAACTCGGTACATCCGTTTCCTGTTCTTTTTTGTTTTTTTCATTTTAACTGTGAACTGGATTTTAGATACATAATTAAAAAAAACTGTTTTAATATAAATGGAAAATTCGTATCAAATCAGTAACCAACTGGGCCTGTATTCGGGACTGCTAAGTGATTCACTATATCGCCATTTAAAATAACAAAACCGCGAATGTGAACGTCAACCACGTACGAAACAACGACACATTCGCGGTTTTGGCATTTTAAATGGCAATATTCTAAATCACTTAGCAGTCCCGAATAGAAGCCCTGCAGAGGTTTTTTTTGAAATGAAATACCTGTCCAACGCAAATGATCAACTCCATAGTTGTATTATCGCAATGTAACTTCTGCAACCCATTTTAAGGGTTCCGTACCTCAAAAGGAAAAAACGAAACCCGTATAGGATCACTCGTGCGTCTGTCTGTCCGTCTGTCACAGCCAATTTGCTCCGAAACTACTGGACCGATTGAGCTGAAATTTGGTATACATATGTAAGTCGGTGACCGCAACACGGACGCGTGACGTAAATATATGAATTTTAAACATAGCGGCAGTTTAAGCATGGCGGGGTGTGACATATCAAATTAAAGGGCTTATTGTGAGGACTTAAATATTTTTTTTTTCTGAATTTTATTTAAAATAGTTTGGAAGCTATTTAGGAAAATAGAAGAAAATTGACCACCCCACCCCTTATTTCCGAAACTACTGGGGCAAAAATTTTGAAAAAAATATAGAAAATAGTTCTTTACCCATAGATTACAGGAAACCTATAAGAAGTCTATGGTATTTAAAGTAACCTAGTAAATTGCACATAATCATGTACGGCACGGAACCCTCTCCACGCGAGTTTAACTCGCACTTGTCCGGTTTTTTTCCTTCCATTCAATCAACCGATGTCATAACTGATATAAAAGATACCCTTAATTAAATCCTTAAAGTACCTAATTCCAGCAATTTTTTAAGCGTTTAAACTTTTTAAATATTTTAGTACAAGTGTGCGGATAAACAAATTTTAGGTAGCTGTTGTCCCTGTAACAGATGTCCTGAATATTTTGTCGGCGAGTGCAATAACGCAATGCGGCTTGCATTTCGGGCTTTAATTTGCTTTACAGCCAGAGATTTACAGCTAAAAAATACAGCAAAATTTTAAGGCTTTTTTTATTACCTGCGGAGTGCGCGAGAATTTTAAATTTTGTTGGTTATTTACATGGGTTGAGGAATGGCACTTTTGAGACATAACTCGAAATTAATCACAGTATATTAGTTGGTACAGCCAGGCCTTCCCCTCAGACCCCTCTTATGCACAGCCTCTATATATAGTTACTCAATTGACCCACCCGATTTCGAAGGTGTATTGAGGTCGATTCGACCTCTTGGCTTCTAGTATTCTCCATTGCTCTTCATCAAATCTTTTACAGCAAAACATATACAAATAAATATATAAAATCACAGGTAACACAATAAGACGAAGGATGCACAAAAATAAAGGCCTGCGAGATGTATCGTATCCGGGGCCAGGAGTCAAAGATATACAGGTTGATAAAACAAAAAGTTATTTATAAAAGATAGAACATTTGCGTTGATTAACAAAGCTTTTCCATATTTAAATTGTAATTGCTTGTATGTAGGTTCGTATTTTATATTTAATTTTGTCTTGTTATAAATAAAATCTTACACACTACAATCAAAACTTAATTTTGCAATTAAATAGTGTACTCAGGGAAAATTTTATCTGGAACGTTCGTCTTTTTAGGGTTCCGTACCCAAAAGGTAAAAACGGGACACTATTACTAAGGCTCCGCTGTCCGTCTGTCTGTCTGTCCGTCTGTCCGTCTGTCTCCAGGCTGTATCCCATGAACCGTGAACAGTTAAAATTTTCACAGATGATGTATTTCTAATTTATTTCCCGACAGTGATCGGTCTCCAATAATACAAGTATATCAAGTTACATATACAATACATACTTAATATTTATCGATATTTCTAATTTATCGTACAAAATGGACATTGCGTTATTATATCGTATTTAGTTTATTTTATTTATTTACTCATGTGAAATAAATAAAAAGCGACTTGACGAAGTCTTACTAATTTGGGGGATCAGTAACCGAAGTGTACATTGCAATCAAAAAGTATTATTATACATAAAATATTATATCTCTGCAATATATATTATTATCTGCAAACCGGTTCATTATGCAATATTTTAGTCTGTAAATTTAAATATTTATAGGTTGAATTATAAGTTTTGTTGGTACTTGCACATTATCGGTAAAAAAGAAGAACGTCCTATCTTTTATATTTCTCTAATAATATTAGTTTATCTAACACATACATACATATACATAGCATCACGCCCGAAATCCCTAATGGGGTGGGCAGAGCCACAAGACTACTTGTTGCCGCGTTCAATTACTTAGTCCTAAGGTGGTACGATGAACCGTATGGTGACAGGTGATCAGCCCATCGCCCATACTGATAGTCCACCATGTTGGAGAGGATCCGTCCCTTAGTCGACTTTTACGACATGCCAGGATGATAAGCATCTGCACGCATTCTATGCTATTTCTTCACTCCCAGTGCAGCAGAGGAGCGGAGGAGTTTATCTAAGTAACTGTAATAAATGCCAGCACAGAAGTGCCAAAGAATCTTTCTGACATGTCAGAAATCACCAAGCACACAACACGGACACCTAAGTTTGGCAAATACATTTTAAAACATTATTTTAGAACTCGTTTAAATAAACTTCTGACTAACGAAAACTTGCTAATGACGTTTGTTGACGATTTTATTATGTTATTTATTTTCTTAATAAATCAACCTGTACACGAACGATCTTTCACCGATCGGACGCTATAAATCTACGGGTGATGAAACTCGGGAATTAACTGCCCGCGCCAGCCAGTATTTTTTCGAAGCACCCTGTATTGAACGCTAACGCGTGGTAAAATACTTTTATTTGCTTTATTTTATTACAAAAATGGTAATGAATGGTCTTTACGTGATGCAGGCGATTTTTTTTAAACGTATTTATTTGATCTCTGTATTTGCGTTTGTAGTTTTCAAAATAAAACTTTGAATTTAAATGTTTAATCCGTTGAAAGGATTGATTGTATTTTTAGCTTATTTTTTTAGGAATAGTCCAAAATAATATACATATTGCACCTTGGTTGCGAAAAAGACCGGCTTCAAATGAGAATGCAGGTATTTTTTTTATTTGGAGGTCATTCTGACTTTATATTAATTTATTTAATATCTAATCATTGCACTAAAAAAACCTTAGTTAATATTATTCATGTGAAAGCGTGTTTGTTAGCGTCCCGGGTTCGATCCCCGGTAAGGGCAAATATTTGTGTGATGAGCACGAATGTTTGTTCCTGAGTCTTGGATGTTTCCTATATATTTAAGTGTTTATTTCTCTATATAAGTATGTATATCGTCGTCTAGTACCCATAACACAAGCCTTTAGAGCTTACTTTGGGACTAGATCGATTTGTGTAAAGATTGTCCCCGTGATTTATTTATTTATTTATTTTGTTAATCTTTCATGTTAACTTGACAGCGGCAGCTTAACTTGATTTTTTGCAAAGCGATAATTGGAAGGCCGGAGGACGTAAAAAAACCGGCCAAGTGCGAGTCGGACTCGCGCACGAAGGGTTCCGTACCATTACCCATAATCAAGCAAAATAAAATCACGTAAAGTGAATATTAATATTAATAAGTTAATTTGTTTAATGTTAGTTTTTAAGGTATTTATGTTATGGGCCTTGGCGCCTGAATTAAAAGGTATTATTATTATTCTACTTTATTTTCTTTCATTTTCTCATTTTTTACATTTTTGGCAAATACATTTGGCCGAGATGTAGCGTGATGATATTCCTTCTTATTATTATTATATATTACTAAATATTCTGTGAATATTTCAAGCGTCTACCTGTTGCCGTTTTCAATGTCGAGCAATAACGAGCAAAAAAATCACGTTTGCTGTATGGGAGCCCCCCTTAAATATTTATTTTATTCTATTTTTTTAGTATTTGTTGTTATACCGACAACTGAAATACATCATCTGTGAAAATTTCAACTGTCTAACTATCACGGTTCATTAGATACAGCCTGGTGACAGACGGACGGACAGACGGGCAGACGGACAGCGGAGCCTTAGTAATAGGGACCCGTTTTCACCCTTTGGGTACGGAACCATAAAAATCTGGGGGGAACAGCGATCAACAAATTCCACGCAGACGAAGACGCGGGCAAAAGCTAGTATTTAATGAATCAAGAACATGTTGAAACTAAAACCCTTCTGGCAACTTAAAACCAGGTTTGCTCCTATTCTGACACACCTATAACACTCACACGTTCCCCATGAACCACATGATTCCTCATTTATTAAAATCGGTGCAGTAGTGCAGGTGCAAATGCTTATCATCCTGGCATGTCGTAAAAGTCGACTAAGGGACGGGTCCTCTCCAACATGGTGGACTATCTGTATGGGCGATGGGCTGATCACCTGTCACCATGCGGTTCATCATACCATCTTAGGACTAATTAATCGAACGTGGCCGCAAGTAATCTGTGGCTCTGCCCACCCCATTAGGGATTTTGGGCGTGATAATATGTATGTAGTGCAGGAAAAACATCGTGAGGAAACCTGCACATTTGGTTGTCACGGGATACGGAGGTCAGACGGCAGTCGCTTCACTGTAATAACCCGACCTGCCGAATCCGGGATCATGATCAAAGCGTCCCCTGTAGCGTAAGCGTAGACGGGAAAAAGGGCTAGAAAGAGAAGAGAGGTCCAGTAGTTCAATAGCTACAGTGGAACATCCGGTTTTAGGTCACATACCTACAAAAACATACTTATTACATAGACTGTTAAACTCAATACTCTACTTTTGGATTCACGCAGTCGGATGTAACCAATAATTAATTGAAACATGAAAACAATTACATATTTTTATACAAATGAATGGTAAAATTCTAGCATCAAGGGCTGTCTTCTAGCTTAGCACTGAAAGAAAACTAGATTTTAAATAGGGAGGACATTGACTTCATGTAAGTGAGAGGATTAAGTATTTGACCGAAGGGTCCGCCGTATCTCAATCTTGGGGATGCTTCGACTTCTTCGTCAGCATTGGCAAAATCACTCTGGTTCTTTCTAGATCTTGTTAACGCCCTGGTCAAGTCAGATGCGTCATCTTCTTCCACGACTTTACTTGCAACTGCAAAATAAATAATTAAATAACGTCACACACATCGTCCCAAACTAGGATAACCTATTGGGTCCGTGAACTACAAACGGACGTAGTGACGACTAAGGCCTTAAAACAAATACATACTAAGTTTGTCTCTTTGTTTACATTTACATGGCTAAACCGCTGAACCGATATTGATGAAATTTGGTATGGAGATAGTTTGAACGCCTGGACATTTTTTTTTAGAAAATCAAGCCCTAAATTGTTGAGATAAGGCATGGAAAATTGATTAACGGAACTTCGTGTGGCCCAATGAGTGCCTGTGGATGTCTCTTAATGTATCTGCGCAATTTACATCAATACCGCTGAACCGGAGATAGTTTGAGCCCTGGGAAACGACATAGGCAAATTTTTTAAGATAATCAATCCCTAAAAGGATGAAATAGGGGCTGAAAAGTGTATTGGTGCGTGTTCCGAAAACCTTCAGTGTCATGAAAATACATAATATTTTAAAGATACATTTCACACAAGTTGCAGATAAAAGCTAACTATGCATATAAGAATATCCGTCTCTCATGGGAATCGAACCCTCGTCCTCAAGCTCGGATCGGATAAGAAGTAAAGAAGAAGCAAAATTGTATTTTTTTTGTAATAATAATAATCATTTATTTGAGGCATCTAGTGGCCCATACATAAACACCTTACAGACTAACATACATATTAAAACATAATTTAAAATAACACTAGTGGCTCCGTGAGCTGTAGATCTCGCGACAAACTTAACTTTCCGTTTGGAAAACTGATATAACACCGCAAATAAGTTTGTAATCGCAAAACCCCCATAACTTTGCCATTTTGAAAAAAAAAACTGAGTCGATAAAAACATTCTATATAATAATAGAACCTGTTCTCAAAATTTCACGAGAATCGTTTGAGAACTGCGGCCTGTAGACGAGAACAAATGGACAGACGCTGGACATACGAAAGCATTTTTGCCCAAGCTGAAACGGAGACGCTTCGCTCGCTCGGTCAATTATTTAGGTGACGCAAACGCGTGGCTCCTTTGCATCATCACTCCTGACGCTGTATTCTGGACAGGCAAGCTGCCCCGGAAGAGCCGGAACACGACACCCTTCAGCCAGAACTCTGAACACAACGATCTCCTGCAGCGACCGCGGCATGCGCACCGTAAACGAGCAATAGTGTAATATCATGCACCTGATAAACTCTTAGTTCCTTCTGTTTAGATGTTTTTTATTTATAAAGTCAACAACACAAGGTCAAAAATAACAAAAACAAGAATATTAAAACAGAATTAAAATTAACTAACCTAAAAAACCCCACCCTGCATCGTGCCTGGCCCAAATGTCCCCATTATGCCGGCCGCATTACCGCGCTGGATAGCAATTGACATCTGCTGAACCAGCCACGATCCAGAGCGAGGGTCACCGCCCCTCTCCTTTAGCCGGCGCCCCAACTCCTTGATAAACCGTTGGGCCTCAACGCCCCATGGTCCTGCCGTTTCAACCGCGACCGGAACGAAGTTATACACTGGCTCCAGGGCAGAGTACGTGGAATGTTTTGATTTAGCGGCTCTTTCCGCTGCAGAACCAAAGCTTCTTCTATCAGTTGTAGGTATAACCTTCCCACAAACCGAAACTCTTTCCAAAAAAATCATCCTCATCACCATCAGTTCGGCTGAAAGATGTCCACTGCTGGTCACAGTCATACCATGAGTTTATGCAAACCGTTGTCGTTATCGAAATCTATCAGAATTACTGCTTGTTGCCAATACAAGTAAAAGTAACCGAACGATAGTTTTCTATTAGGAGAACGGTTTGCATAAACTCATGGTACAGCAACGACTCCCGCAACGTCCACAAATATGACAAGTGCTGACATTCCAATATAGTTATCCATATTTCCATAAAAATGTCGACAAATGTATCATACATTAGCGCGGCGTGCCTACAAGCCGATTTCTGACGGCTTTACCAAACTACAAAGCTAGAATTAGTTGTCAGTGCAGTCATTGTAACTCTAAAGGCACTTGTACGGTTTCTATTCTTCCGGCTTCCCTTACGAAATATTTGACGCTCCGCCACTAGTATCAGATGTCAGCACCTGTTGCTTTTAGAATAGGCTGGTCGTCGAACCGAAACATAGTATATCAAAAATACTCACTGGGAGATGTAGTACTCGAATTACTGACACTTGCTATGGTACTGTGACTGTCTGCCGGTAAGGCATCAGCTAACGTTAAGAAAACCTGAAAGAAAAGTGTTCTTATCACCTGGGAGAAAAAACCGGCCAAGTGCGAGTCGGACTCGCACACGAAGGGTTCCGTACCATTATCGCTAACCTCAAGCAAAAAAAAACACGTGTGTTGTATGGGAGCCCCCCTTAAATATTTATTATATTTTAATTTAATTATTTATTTCTAAAGTGAATATATACCTAAATATTCTGTGAATATTTTAAGCGTCTACCTGTTGCCGTTATCAATATCGAGCAAAAACGAGCAAAAAAATCACGTTTGTTGTATGGGAGCCCCGTTAAATATTTTTTTAGTATTTCTTGTTATAGCGGCAACAGAAATACATCATCTGTAAAAATTTCAACTGTCTAACTATCACGGTTCATGAGATACAGCCTGGTGACAGACGGACGGACAGACGGCCAGACGGACAGCGGAGCCTTAGTAATAGGGTCCCGTTTTTACCCTTTGGGTACGGAACTACTAGGGCGGTATCAGGTTTTTAGGGTTCTGTACCGAAAGGTACAGGGCTTACAATCCAGTCCATCCGCCCGCCTGTCTGTGGATTTATCTCAGAAAAGGCAAGCTGCAGCAAGTGGACCTTTCACAAATAATTTGTTATCATTAATCACAAAAAAGATCAAAACGCTTATAACAAACGGTATTGTCAAAATTTCCGTTGAAAACTACACACATTTGTTTGAACTATGTTTACATTCGATAACTCAAAACTTTCATCTTTTAAACAGATCATAATTTATCTCAACCGTTATGCGATTATATTAAATAAACTTACTAAAGCCAGCAGAAAACAAAATGACCTCATTTTATCGAAGGTGTTACAACTTGAATTGGCTAGAGTTGATATATCGAGATGGATATTGGTCACGCTACACTTATATACGTTGCGGTGAATCAAATTGATTTAAGTGTGTAAGTGACACATTCCAGAATAGTTTATATTTTACTAGCGACCCGACCCGGCTTCGCACGGTAAAAGTCAAACATAATTATTACGCGGACAACTTTATTTTCGCGTGCTTTATTTTTTTGCGATAACTCCTAAGATATTCCTTTAAATTGTACGGTGTAAAAGATTATAATAATGTGCATGACATGCTTAAGGTAACTAACGTATTTAGGCATTGTACGTGACCATTTTTTAGGGTTCCGTACCTCAAAAGGAAAAAACAAAACCCTTATAGGATCACTCGTGCGTCTGTCTGTCTGTCTGTCCGTCTGTCACAGCCAATTTGCTCCGGAACTACTGGACCGATTGAGCTGAAATTTGGTATGCATATGTAAGTCAGTGACCGCAACACGGACGCGTGACGTAAATATATGAATTTTAAACATGGGGGCCACTTTTGGGGGGTAAATCAGAAAATTAAAAAAAAAAGTTATGCAATTAATATTGTGTGACATATCAAATGAAAGGTCTTATTGTGAGGACTTTAAATATATGTATTTTCTTCTGAATTTTAAGTAAAATAGTTTGGAAGTTATTTAGGAAAATAGGCGAAAATTGACCATTCCCCCCCTCATTTCCGAAACTACTGGGTCTAACATTTTGAAACAGAAAATAGTTCTTTGCCTATAGATTACAGAAAAACCTATAAGGAGTCTATGGTATTTAAAGTAACCTAGTAAATTGCAGATAATCATGTACGGAACGGAACCCTCTCCACGCGAGTTTAACTCGCACTTGTCCGGTTTTTCATTAGGGCGCTGATGTTTGCGGGAGCAGCGTAGCGTTACAGTCGTAGGTTCAATCAATATACAGCGTATCTTTTACTCTATTCTATAATCTAAGAAAGCTCCCTAAACTTAAAATAAGAAACGTCATATTCGATTTAGTATGTTACCAAGCTGTCAAAATGGAGTTCGACGTTTCTTATTTCAAGTTTAATGACCAGACATAGAAGATTTGTGGCACGAATAAAATTGTCCTACTTAGGGACTTCCGAACGATATTTTTTTATAAGATAGAATGGGTATAGTAAGTTATCCTTAAAAGATAGACATATGCCATCCCGGACTTTTTTGTAGATCTATAAAAGAGAAATATCCCACCATGTATTGTTTTGTTATATCTCATAAAGATAAGGCAGCGTTTTCGATGAAAGCTCCCAGGCGGCTTGAATTTTTTCGACGCTTTCAACAATTCTCGTTTTATTTCAACCAATTTACACAAAACCTTGACAAATTATATACCTAAATCTTTCTGAGGAATCCCTCTATCTATTGGTGAAAACCACATGAAAATCCGTTTAGTGGTTTTTGAGTTTAGCGGTAACAGACAGACAGACAGACAGACGCGGCGGGCAACTTTGTTTTATAATATGTAAGGAAGGTAAACAACATAGAAAGTAACCTTTATTTGTATCAAAATATTGACAAGAACAGTTAATCGGATTCATGTACGATTTTATTGTTTCAGTGACGTTAGATGCGATAGTTTCAATCGATTAATAATTTTCACTGCCAAGCGTGCTCGTAGCGAGTTTTCATGGAAAACACGAAGCTACAGTAAAGTACCAATTGTGTATTGTCTGAAATTTTACGGCTACATAAAACCGAAACTTATTTTGAAAATAAATAAACATATACATACATATTATCACGCCCGAAATCCCTAATGGGGTGGGCAGAGCCACAAGACTACTTGTGGCCACGTTCGATTAATTAGTCCTAAGATGGTATGATGAACCGTATAGTGACAGGTGATCAGCCCATCGCCCATACAGATAGTCCACCATGTTGGAGAGGACCCGTCCCTTAGTCGACTTTTACGACATGCCAGGATGATAAGCATCTGCACGCATTCTATGCTATTTCTTCACTCCCAGTGCAGCAGAGGAGGTGTTTATTTATATGTATAAATTAAGCTTTGTAAATTATAGACATGTGATTGCTTTGATTTCTTTGATAGCAAACAGATTTGCAAGCTCTGTGCGAAATAACTTGCTTGGTTGATATATGCAATCATTTGTTTATTTCGGTGTACTGCCGTTTCGGCAAAATATTTTTCGCAAAATTTCACTTCCCAAAAAACTTATCGCAGCAGTTTCATGTCACAAACGAATCTTTAGCATATTTACATTTCGCTTTTTATTCATTTGATCTAATTATTATTTGGCATCATTTTACTTTGTCATGTTTTATTGAGACAAACGTTTATTAGGCAAACGTTTTGTTTTGGCAAATATTATGTTACAAAAAAAATAAAAATGGGGGTTTCGCGAAGCCCCCCTCAGTAAAAAACAAATAATCGTAACAATTCGATTATTGTTAGGTTAGGGTTAACTTGTGTCCCTTAGAGTGGAAATAGGCACCGGTGATGTCGACACGCTGGCGGTTAGGTTAGTTGAGGTTTTTGATTAAACAATACTTAGTAAAATGAAACATGACCAGGCATTTATTTGTTAAACAATAATTTGTCAAAAAATACTTTAGTAACTGTAAAATTGCGCTAAGCTGTTTTGACTAATGATTTTTTGCCAAATGATAATTTGAGTAAAATAGTTTGGGATGTGATACTTTGTTTTGTAAATTTTTTGCCCATACATTAGTAATCCGTTTATTTCTAGCCCTCCCATTTTTTCAGTGTTCGGTGCTATGCGCTTTACAGAGAAGGAATTAAATATCAAATTGTTTTCCACGGGATGAATTCCAAAAGTTTGTAGCTCCGTAATTAAACAGCTGTTCTAACCCATTTTACAACTGACCGTACTTATTTTACCAGAACATTCTAGCGGTACAGTCGGCGGCGCCGCAGCCATCCGTCACGCCACCTGCTCTTTTATTAAAATTCTACAGTCGGCCACGATTTGCTCGCGTCATGGAATTGTGAAAGACTGCCACAGACGGAATGCAATTTAAGACTTCGGTGCAGATTGTTACGTTATTTTCCTATTCGAAACGGTGTCTTCTTAATTTAAAAATTTCCTAAACTTAAACTAAGAAACGTCAAACTCGGTTTTGTACAGCACAAAGCTGTCAAAATCATGGCTGACGTTTCTTATTTTAAATTTAGTGACTTTTAAATTTAGCGAACACAATTTCAAACTGGCCCCAGTGTCTTCTTTATTTTACATCACACTTGCTCGGAAAGGGTGTTATTATAAGCAAGCGTTTAGAGCAACTATAGCCGATTTAACTCCTCTATGGGCCCCGCCGTCAGCGGGAGTTATAAACAAAATCCATAACTCCCTAGGGAGTTATGGATTTTGTATGGACTAGGAACTCACTAGGAACTCCCTGATCGCAACGTACGCTCAGTTTATGAACACCCACCTGATGGTAATTCACGATGTAAAATGGAAATAAAATTAATATGTATATTTTTTTGTCTAATATTATTTCATTTCCTCGCAAATGTGATGAAAAACATTGTGTGTATCACGGGCAGTAAGGGGATAACAAACTCGAGTCATAAAAGCCCTCGCCTATCGGCGTCGGGCTTCTAACAGACTCTCGTTAGTTATCCCCTTCTTATGGCCCTAAATGCACAATGTACTATAAAATTTCCTAAACTTAAAATAAGCAACGTCAAACTCCATTTTGTTTAGCAACAAGCTGTCAAAATCGAATTTGACGTTTGTTATTTCAAGTTTAGTGACTTTTAAATTGGCCCCATTTTCGAATGGGCCCCACTATTTATAATGTTCCTATATCATATACCTAGAATCTGTTCCTTTAACAGTAAACTGGTACCTTGCCTTGGACTGGGGCTTTGTCTACTAGACATTCTAGTGTTTTCTGGGTAGACTATTGCGGGTATGCTTCAACCTATTTTCAACCTATTTGCTTCGATGACATTACGAGTCACTTGGCGTATGTTTTACATAAAATTCTTTCATCCGTTTTCTACCCGTAGGAGCGAAAACCTGGTGTGTTTTAAAAATGTGTTTTTATTGAAAGAAAACAAGTTTGTAACCTCAAAATGTGCAATTTGTGTAAAATTTGACAAAGTGACGTCTAAAATATTGTCTACGATTCCTTTATTTGCAATGAAACAGCTCTTTAAGCCAAAAGAGGTGCATTTTGAGGTGAGAAACTTGTTTACCAAATAAGACAAGTATGGATGAATCCACTGTACGTTCTTTGTATTAACTGACCTCAAGAAATGTAGGGTACCAATCAGTGTACATACAGATGTAGTGCATAATTAGTTTTCATCGTGTTTTATCGGAAAAGTTCGTATTTATCGTGCTCTCTCAATTAGCCTCAGCAGGCTCCCAATTCTCGGCGCATTCGAGATAATCTAACAATCGAGATTACACGTCAGTGCATACAGTCATTTGATACAACTGTATGAATCTGACGTTTAATCTTGCAACCGACATTATCTCGAAAACATCAAGAATTGGGGGCCAGTAGCCATCATGCCATGCTGTCATTTTACATTTTGACATTTGACATTAAATAATAAAGTTTCATATTAATGAATATAAACATGTCAATCATTGAATACAATAATTAATTGACACTTCGGGTCCCGTCGTCTTCCGATTGAGATCCGAGTTTTACCGATGGAAACATAATAATATGTTTCATAATAATATCTGTAATGTTTTATCACTTTATTATTAATTAAATAATTCAGTAATTAATTCATTACTTTAACACACGCATAGTTAGATTTAATTTTGTTCAGGCAGTAGGTAAGATAAATTGGTTCCTGTATGTATACTAATGCTAAGTCACCGTGTATACATGTTATAACGTCAAAATATGGCAACTATCTATGTCTATTAGATAGTCGACAAAACATGACGTGTATAAAGTTACACATTTATAATTTAGAAATGTGTATTTAAGTTACAAAAATTACATTAAAATTTAATTTCATCGACCTCGTAATGGAAACATAACCAGGGCGTCTATTTGGGAACGTCTAAGTGATACTGCAGCGAAACACGAGCGAGACTCGCATCTCGCTCTTACGCATTACGCGTCGTGTGGAAGAGAGGGATGAGAAATCTCGCTCGCGACTCGCTACAACATCACTTAGCGTTCCCGAATAGAGGCGCAGTTATGTTTCCACTGATATCCAATTTACTATGTTTGTAAATGCATATTGGTTTCAATTATTATTAACAGAATGTACTTAAGTATTATTCATATAGTATTTTCAAGCGATAAATTGGCCTCAATATAATAATGGGGAATATCGTTTTGTATTTTAAATATCGGCTAAACAACGATGCAGTGCCACCTATTATTAGTTGTTGTGGTAAGTTTCCTTTCTTTTATGAATTTGTGCATTTCTATTTTATTTTTGTAGTGTTTAGTGGATTTTACTGGGAGTTATTATTATAAATGCATTCTTTTTTATCTCAATTGACTGATAAACGAGCTGACGGCCCACCTGATGGAAAGTGGGCATATGCAGTATTCTGTCATTATATTTTTAATTATTATCCTGCCTTTTCGTATCTTCCTCTGGGATGAAAATTAATGAATTTTTCACATCTTTAGTTTGCTTATTTGCCTTTTATCCCGTTTAGGCATTATTTTTATCGTGTCGGTTGATTTTAATTAACTTAAGTTAGTTCTAGATGACCTATCAGATTTTCACATTCGTATTCTATGAACGCTTTGGAACAAAGTATACTCGTAACGTAAAGTTTCATCACACTAATATTATAAATGCAAGAATCTATGTTTGTTACTCCTTCACACTTTAATGGCTTGACGGATTTCGATGAAATTTGGAATGGACATAGCTCATACCTTGCTTTTATCCCGGGCAATTTTAAAGTTCCTCTAAATTTTACGTGAACGAAGTCACGGGCAGAAGCTAGTAAGCACTTTATTTTGTGTTTCTTTTCACTACCTCATAGGTACATCAAATAATTAGGTAAATTTTCTTTCTCATCTCATTCCAGGCGTGCATTGCAAGTGTGGCCTTTGGTAAGTATAAAACAGCTTAGAAACAATACTTTCAACACATATGAAAACATAGAAATATATATTTTCATATAATCACATACATAACTTTTTTCAAAATTTGAGAAATGGTTAAATTTTACAATTTTTGTAAAAGCGATTGCTAGACTATGCCGTGTCTAATGCAAGGACTGTCTGTGTCAGAAACATTAGGTTTGCAGACATGAAAATGTCGCTTACAACTTAAATTATAATCAGTGATCGGCACGATTAGTGCCATTTGGTGTCAATGACCTCAATCATTATGTTAATATGAATATTCCCCGGGATTCCAGCAGTGACCTTCGACAGCCAGGTATTAGTAGCCAGGTAGGGAAAAGGGTTTTTATGCACTTCAAATGATTATATATATTTTAACACTTAGTTACATATTTTATATGAGTGCACGTAATATTTTACGCAGTATAAAATAAAACTAAAGTTTATCAATATTTTCTTTAATGAAAAATGATACATTTTATGAGTTTATTAAATATTCTGACTTCTATTTACAAATACATATAACATAACTCTTAATTTTTGCGAATCATGTCATGTCCATTATTATTTCCTCTTTGAATCCCGCGGCATGGTACGGGTGTTGCCGATCACTGATTATTAGGCATATTACAATGCCCGTTCATACGAAAACATCCGATAATTTGCGGGAACTGTTTTTTAGTAGGATCCGATTTAGTGGCAACAATATTTCAATGCACGCGTTCACACAAGCATACGGTTGCAGGGTCCAGCAATAAAACGGATCCTGCAAAATGTGTCATCCGATTTTGCGACTATAAATCGTTCCGGTCGTTCGATAAAATGCCGGATCTGATTAAGTGGCATATATCAATACTTATATTCACACAAGCTCGCTACAAGAATCCTGCAAAAAGCCGGATCCGGTGAATAGGACGGGGGCGGGCGCGGTCGGGGATGCGACGACGATGGATAGTATGTTCACACGGAGTCCAGTTTTACAGGACCGGAGGATCCTACAAAAGCGGGCAGCCATGTGAACACATTATCCGGTTTTGCAGGATCCGATAGTTAGTAGATCCGACGAAACTTGATGCCGTGTGAACGGGGTGTTAGCTGGCAAACGTCGCATTGTATCCATTATTTAAGTGAAATTCGGTGAAAATCAAAAATGTAGTCCGTTAACATTGTCCAGCTGGTGGATTTACTATGTGTGTAGGGGAAAGTGGGGAAAATACGAACACCTAAGGGAAAACTTAAATAAAATAGTGGAATTTAATGACAGAGTTTCTTTATTGTTTAATTATTAAAGTTTACTTATCTGTCTAACGAATTCACTAATCAACATTTATATTTGTTTAATAAATGGTAACAATATGAAAAAAAATCAAAACCCTTAGTGTTCGGCTTTACCCGACATTAGTCGCGTAAACACGAACACCAAGTTTAGCTGATTAATATGTGAGTATTCCGCTATGTAAAAGTTAAAAAAATATGTAAAAGTTTATCATTTAGCTGATTAACATGTGAGTATTCCACTATGTAAAAGTTAAATTACTATTGTAGATAGAAATAAATCAACACCAACTTGAATTTACCAAAAACCTTACATCAAACACATGCAAAATATTGAAAAATGCATACCTTGACAAGTACGAGCGTCCGCGTCTCCCGTGTTGTTGACTGGCACTAGTGGTGGAGTGATCTCCGAAATGGCGACAAATAAAATATGGCTACCTCTTTCTAACACATTAGAACCATTAGATTCGGGATTACCCCGCGTTCGCGTTTCCCCCACTTTCCCCTAATGCCATATTTTGGCACGATGAGACATGTTATTGTGTATATGTACGCATGAAGAACTAAATTTAGTTCGTACTGAAGGGGTGGAAATCGTTACCACCTTTTGTATGAAAAAGTTGATTTTTGCCGTTTGTTCACAGTCCTTTTAATAATATACGTGCACTCACGCACGCATACTATTACTCAATGAGTAACTTTCTATTATATTTATATTATATTTTACAGGTAAAAAATGCGTTGGTTTTAGTTGTTTCCAATTTGGCCACGATAGCAAGCACGGAAACCACCATGGTACGCCTTTATCCTTCAAAATAATCGTATTTATTTATTTCTAAATCAAATACAAAATAGTAGTTTATGCAACGGTTGCATAATGATAGGCCTTAAAACATTAGTGCGGTTTTCATGAAACGGGCCGATAGGCGAGTTTCATAATAAGATCGCACGTGTGTTTTAAGGCCAAATTATGCAGAGTTGCATCCATAACTTTATCTACACACATATTATAAATTCTCCATGATGGGTTCAGAAACAATATTTTCTGGCAACAAGTTATTTGTTGCAATCGTGGCTGCATATTTCCGATACCCGGCGCATTTTCACATCACACACACTCCGAGAAGACTACTTACTATTCATATTTTCAACTTAAATGTAAATTACAAACAACTTTTTCTATTCAATTCAACAACAATTCTACTTTCGTTCAGCAAAACGTCAACATGGCGGCAATTCAATCCTCCGTCAAGACCATTTTTTTTTTTAATCATAGACAAACGGATGAAGTCTCTATTCTCACGTCACTCGAGATCAAATATTGTGTAGTTTATATTAAAAAAACATACTGAATTGACGTTTCGTATCAATAACTGTTTTAATATCTATGGATACTAGAATAGAGATCCACTTGAGTTTTGACAGCTGTTCCAAATTTAATCTCATTTCTTTACTAAAAACGATAAAGAAGTCATGTTATTTTTTTATCGCAGCACTGGTTTTTCCTAATTGGTTGTCAAAATGGTGGTCATTTCATACGGTTTTTGATTAACCAATGGAGGTTTTATGATATGGGTGTAGATAAATATCCTTTTATAAAAAAAACACTATTTTTTATTTTATTTTCTCACAATCACAATTAAAATAAATCTTCACTTGCTTGCAGGTGTCCTGGTCACACATCCCAAACACACACGCGGGGACGACACAGTATATGGTCAAAAAATCTATGATTCAGGTGCGTTTATTAAACCTTAGATACTGACCACATCAAGGAAAGAATTTAAAAAAGGTTTCCTATCGAATAGGCCTCCTCTCATTGAAGGCAATACTCCCCACGCGGGCCCCATGCAGATCGGTGACCTATCTTTAAATAACTTGACTCATATAACCTATAAAGATAATGCATGAGTCATGATGTGACAAAAATGTTAACTAGACTAAGTATTGATCAATTTCGTATTATTACATATCATACATAAAAAGATAGTAATATACTTACACGATTTCAAAACTACCCCATTATTAACCTTTTTATTGTTGCAGATGATTCTAGTAATTTAAATAATAACCGACAGGCATACCGTCAACTGGGTATGTATTTTTTATATAAATATTTTTTGGAACAATTCGATGAATTAAATTAATAATTTCGATGCATGTTCATGAGTCTTGGATGTTTCCTACATTTAAATATTTATTTATCTATACATATAAGTAAGTATGTATATTGACGTCTAGTATCCATAAAACAAGCCTTTAGAGCGTACTTTGGGACTAGAGTCTGTTCGGCGAGAGTTGATAAAAAAAGTAAAAAGTCAGGGCTTCTTAACTCATTACAAATAGCGGCCCGCTAATTATTTTTACCGATGATAATAAAAAATTAAAGAGAAAAAATATATTTTTTTCATAGAATATTATTATTGAATAGCCTAACTGTATAAAAAGAAAGCAACACGCGAACAGAACACCCCAACGCCACACTCGAAGCCAATGACATCATAATATGTAGAAAGACACAAGACACGTCATATCCATACTCAACGCGTTTTAACCTTGTAACCGCCGCAAAAAATTTCATCGGACGTGTCCGTGTCGCCACCTATATACGAAGTGACACATTCAAAATATATAAGTCATTTGTCTTAATTATATTGTCTCTTCTTAAATGTACACCCATATTAACTATGCCATAACTAGTGTAGACTTTTTTAAGTTTCCCTTTGTTGTTTTATGTACTTTTTGTTAAGCATGTTCTGTTTACCTTTAAGTGACTGTTACACTTAGGTACCTTCAAATGTACCTTGTCATATTTAAAAAATGTATCAGTGTGAACAATCGTTGGTAAACCTTAAATAAAGAAAAAATATATATAAGACTGCGGCGAAATGAGCTGGATATTTTGTGTCTTATATTTCAGACAACGGCGGTTAAAGGGTTTTACATGTGTCATATTATTATTTTCTTTTTCGTTTCTTTGGCCGCTTTCAGTGCAGATTATTGAATTTATATGACATTTGACGCGGACATATAAGACATTAATTTGCAATATGGCGATTGTGTATATGTACAAAACAAATATATTTCTTTCGCCGCCGTCCGCCCGGCGCGAAACCGCAGTTGACGACATCTGCGTCCCTCGTACCACGAAACTCAGTGCGCGCGGCGATAAATGACGCCCGTCATACAGTTTGCGATAGTTAAGCGACAGTCGCTATTTCGAAACGATATCATAATATTTATCAACTCTCGGCGAACAGACCTAAGACAGTTAAGATTGTCTCCTGATTTATTTATAATTTAACTTATTAACCAATGTACCTATATATTTACGTAGCAACATTTGTGAATATTTAAAAAGCCATAAAAAATAAAAGATAAAAATGATGTTCAATTCCAATCCTGTGCCTACTCACTGGCTTACTGTTTTTTTTTTTTACAGGGCATAAATGCATTGGTTTTGGTTGCTTCCTTAAATCCCAAAGCGTTTCCAGTAATAGATCTCCATCAAACTATCATGGTATGGTTTTAACCTATAATATAACCTTGCTAGCATGGCTCATGAGTCTGTCAGTTGTCATTAATATGTGGTGTCGACCATTTTCAAAATAATGAGCAATATTGCCACTGAGAATATTTTTGTTTTGTGTGTATTTTGCTGCTGGTTCGTCAAATTAACCACAGGGATATAACAGTTTACAATGATTATATGATATGATGAATGATACTACCTAAAACTGTTAAATATATATTAAAGAAGGTGAATAATGTTCAAGAGAGGTTTTTAAACCACCTATTAATGCTACGACCACTATTAATAGGGATGTTTTCTGGGTAATAAAATAATAATTCTAATTAGTTACATTATCAAAAAATATTGAAGTATTTTTTGTTTATCAAATCAATCAAAATTGACAAAGATAACGCGCATCAAAATTCGGGCGTGACTCATGACGTCACTTGATGGTAAAAAGTGTGCAAAGTCGTCGTCGAGCGGAAATTTAACGCACTATATCTTCATCATTTTTTGTTTAATTGAAAAAAGAAAAAATATGATTCAATATTTTTTTATAATGTAAATGACAGACTAATTAGATTTTTCAAGAAACACGCCTATTGGTGTTGCCTTATTTATTATTGGATTCATTTTCAGAAAATGAAGCCAGAAGCAATTACGGCTATGGATCTCCATCATACTACCGTGGTATGCCCTTTAAATCAATAAAAAAATCTTGTCCTCGGGGTACATGAGTTATTGTTTTAGAAACTTGATTTGCATTGAACAACCAACTACTGAGATAAGGAAACGTTGTGGTCTGAAAGAAGATGTAGTGACAAAAATTGAGAAAGGTATGCTGAGATGGTTTGGCCATGTCGAGTGAATGAATGAAGAACGATTGACGAAAAAAGTGTATAAGGCGAGTGTAAATGAAAGGGTTGGAAGGGGTAGACCTAGGCGGACGTTTCGAGACCAAATCGGGGACGTCTTGAAAAAAGGCCAGGTCAAAAGTACCCTGAACCGAAGAGCATGTATGAAGGGAATAATGAAAGTGGACGAAGCGAAACAAGTATGTAAGGATCGTAGCAAGTGGAAAGAAGTGGTTTCTGCCTACCCCTACGGGAAACAGGCGTGATTATATGTATGTATGTAACCAACTACAGCAGGACCTCTTTAATCCGAACCCCAAAAATTTACCCGCCGTTCGGATCCGTGGAGCGTTCGGATTATAGAACAATTTTTTTTTATAGGGTATTTTTCATGAAATAAAACTTATAGTATTGTGAAATTTGAAATGTATATCTACAATATAAAAATAAGTCGGGTTTTCCTTCCTGACGCTATAACTCCAGAACGCACGAACCGATTTCCACGGTTTTGCATTCGTTGGAAAGGTCTCGGGCTCCGTGAGGTTTATAGCAAAGAAAATTCAGGAAAAAATTCAACAGAAAAGCGGGAAAATCTTTTTTCACATACAGCGCCATCTCTGATACATAGCTACACCAAACGAAATGTTACATAAAACGAAGCCATCTGGTGGAAAAACGGAGTTCGCCGGGTTTGCTAGTTTATCTATAAACGTTGTACATATGTATTATTAAACTTTTTTAAAGAAATCTAATATTTTAGTTTGTCGGGAGGTATTTAATGACAAATAAAAAGCTATATCGCGCGCGCGTGAAAAAGCGCGGGCGGGGGTGAGGCGTTCGGATTACAGATGCGTTCCGATTAGACGGGGTTCGGATAACAGAGGTCCTGGTGTACTAAATAAATCGGATACATCAGTTTTAAAGTGATTCTTAATCAATCTTTCCATTAGTAATGTAATAGTTTTAAAACCAATTTTAAAATGTAAACGACAATGTGTATTTTGCTAGTAGATAGACTAGACGGGCTCTTTCACATGTTTGAATCTACCGGCGCTTAATAAGAGTAATTTTTTAAAAATAATAATGATAATAGTGTATAGTAGTAATTATTTTTCTTGTTCCTATCGCATTAGGTCCTTATCTGGCAAACAAAGCCATTGTCTTTCATTGTGAAGTGTAACCGCTAATCGCTACTTTGAAAAAGAAGGTCGTAACTGCAAACACGATTTCACACAAATGTTCAACACCTGACATGCTCTGTGTTTTAATGTGAACCTTTTACCTTAGACATAAAGACGCCTTTTGTGTGAAATAGTGTTTGCAGTTACTACCAGCTAATTCAAAGTAGAGATTAGCGGTTACACTTCACAATGAAAGACAATGGCTTTATAATAATAATAATAATAAATCAGGGGACAATCCTTACACAAATCGATCTAGTCCCAAAGTAAGCTTTATAAAGGCTTGTGTTATGGGTACTAGACGACGATATAAATACTTATATAGAGAAATAAATACTTAAATACATAGGAAACATCCAAGACTCAGGAACAAATATTCGTGCTCATCACACAAATATTTGCCCTTACCGGGTAT
Source organism: Tortricodes alternella (assembly GCA_947859335.1). Taxonomy (NCBI): domain Eukaryota; kingdom Metazoa; phylum Arthropoda; class Insecta; order Lepidoptera; family Tortricidae; genus Tortricodes; species Tortricodes alternella. Next base: position 8,430,066 of record OX401986.1, read on the forward strand.
CGAACCCGGGACGCTTGCGTCGGAGGCAGGGTCACTACCAACTAGGCTATCCGCGTCGTCGCTTTGTTTGTGACATAAGTAGCTAATGCGATTGGGACAATACAAATAATTACAACTATAAAAATTTGCTTTAAAACAAGTTTGGGCTTCACAGACCATAATATATCCTAAGGACACCACTTAGCCTAACTTTTACTAGTAAAATAAAGCTGCCAAACTTGCGGGGCGCGGGGTGTTTTAGGCCATTGTGATTGGTGCATGGTTATGTTCTCCCTTTGTCTGCATTTAGCTCCTCCGCTTATAGTTATTTGACAGTAATATAATTCTGTGGTTTACTTATTTCCTTAAAATGTCGGTTATATTTTTAGATAACAAGGCCGGTAGCGATTACAGCTATGGATCTCCATCCTCCTATTATGGTATGGTCTTTAAGGTTATTCGTTTCGTACCCATTTCTACGGCCAACCTAGTCTTATTAGGCTGCCTTTCCATTGAAACGGAGCGGAGCGGAGATGAGCCGAGCTAACCAATCAGATTGCTTTATCGTATGTCAAACATTTCAATAATATATGGTAAAGCAATCTGGTTGGTTAGCTCGGCTCATCTCCGCTCCGCTTCAGTGAAAAGGCAGCCTTAAAGTGACGTATTAAAGTCATAGACGATCGCACACATCACTTGTTTACGACAAAGTTCTCTTCGACTATAACTTCATTCCAATGAATAACTTCAAAATATGAGTGAAGTGAACGTATGATCAAATGGTGCCAAAGGGGGATCAAACCCATTTGAAGTGCTAGAGAAAAAAATTAAATACCTTATTTTAAATTGAAACGCGTACAAACAGGAAATAGTAGTTTATGCAACGGTTGCATAATGATAGGCCTTAAAACACTAGTGCGGTTTTCATGAAACGCGCTTTAGCGAGTTTCATAATAAGATCGCACGTGTGTTTTAAGGCGAAATTATGCAGAGTTGCATACATAACTTTATCTACACACATATTATAAATCCTCCATGATGGGTTCAGAAACAATATTTTCTGGCAACAAGTTATTTGTTGCAATCGTGGCTGCATATTTCCGATATCCGGCGCATTTTCACATCACACACACTCCGAGAAGACTACTATTCATATTTTCAACTAAAATGTAAATTACAAACAACTTTTTCTATTCATTCAACAACAATTCTACTTTCGTTCAGCAAAACACCAACATAATGGCGGCAATTCGATCCTCCGTCAAGACCATTTTTTTTAAATCATAGACAAACGAATGAAGTCTCTATTCTCATGTCACTCGAGATCAAATGTTGTGCAGTTTATATTAAAAAAAACATACTGAATAGACGTTTCGTATCAATAACTGTTTTAATATCTATGGATACTAGAATAGAGACCCACTTGAGTTTTGACAGCTGTTCCAAATTTAATCTCATTTCTATACTAAAATCGATACGGGAATAACATTGCAGCACTCGTTTTACCTAATTGGTTGTCAAAATGGTGGTCATTTCCTACGGTTTTTGATTGCACTATGGAGGTTTTATGATATGGGTGTAGATAAAAAAAATTAACGTTCCCAGGCTCATTGGTGTTGCCTTATTAAACTATTGGTTCCATTTTCAGAAAATGAAGTCAGAAGCGACTACAGCCATCGATCTCCATCATACTATCTTGGTATACTATTTAACTTATAAAACATTTTTACCCAGAGAACATAATGAGTCTTTTAGTTTTTATTAAATGTGCGATTGTGTATGACTTTAATACGTCACTTTAAGGCTGCCTTTTCACTGAAGCGGAGCGGAGATGAGCCGAGCTAAGCAATCAGATTGCTTTAACGTATGTCAAACATTTCAATTATATACGATAAAGCAATCTGATTGGTTAGCTCGGCTCATCTCCGCTCCGCTTCAGTGAAAAGGCAGCCTTAAAGTGACGTATTAAAGTCATACACGATCGCACACATCACTTCATTACGACAAAGTTCTCTTCAACTATAACTTCATTCAAATGAATAACTTCAAAATATGAGTGAACGAATGATCAGGTGGTGCCAAAGGGGGATCAAAGTACTAGAGAAAAAATAAAAATACCATATATTAAGTTGAAACGTGTACTAGCAGGATTTTTTTTTAAAACAATACCGTTCCCAGGCTCATTGTTGCTGCCTTATTAAACTATTGGTTCCATTTTCAGAACATGAGGTCAGAAGCGACTACAGCCATGGATCTCCATCATACTATCTTGGTATACTCTTTAACTTATAAAACATTAGATTGTTTTAAACTTTCCCGATTTAAACACATATTTACATGTAAACGAGTCTTAATCGCGTAACTCAATGTTATTATTTACCTCGACGTTTCGACCGTCTTCTCGTGACCGCGGCCGATGTAATACGGTCGAAATGTCGAGGTAAATAATAACATTAAGTTACGCGATTATGTCCCGTTTACATGTAAATATGTTACAAAACATTCTTACCCAAAGGACATAATAAGTCTTTTAGTTTTTATTATTAATACTGTGTTATCAGACATACATAGATAATTGGGCTATTTTACCAATGTTTACGGTAGCATTCCAAATTTCAGACAATTTATCAGAGTTTTGGATAAAAGTGCGAAGAATGGCACATCAAAAGTATGGTGTTCTGGGCCATAGAATATCACAGGATTATTTAGTCTTTAATCTTAACAACTGTACTTCAGGACGTTGCTTTATATAATGGTATTGGTGTTATTTAAATATGTATGCTGTCTGTGTGTCTTTAAATCGACACATAAAAAACAGTACCGTGACTCACTTATATACAACGCACAGCCTAAACGGGTGGGCCTAGAGGTTTGAAATTCGGAGGAGACATTCCTCGAGTACCCTAGAAGTGCACTAAGGAGGGATATTTTTTAAATTCCTTCCCTGAAGGGGTGAAAAGGGGTGATAAAGTTTGTATGGAAACTACCGCGGGCGAAGCTGTGGCGGGTCCACTATTAAATAAATAAACTGTTAAATAAAACATAAAAATAATTACAAAGTCAATTTATTTTTGCAACTGCAATTATTTAAAGTTTTAACTAACATTAATGAACAGACCTATTAAAGACATGGTATCGAGTCGACTTATTTCTTTTATAAATGTGTGTTTGTTATTTAGACAAGGAAGCCAGAAACGACCACAGCTATGGATCTCCATCACACTATCATGGTACGCTCTTTAACCTATAAAATAAGCTTACCCTCAGTACATTATGAGTATTTCAGTTTTTAATAATGCTGTGATATCAATATTGCTTCTTAGATAATTTGACTATTTTGTCAATAATCACGGCCGCATGCCGACATTTCCAACAATACAGTGATAGTGCTAAGAATGGCACATCAAAACCTATTAGTGCTACGAATAATGTTAATTGGTGTTGCCTTATTATACTATTGGTTCCATTTTCAGAAAATAAAGTCAGAAGCGACTACAGCCATGGATCTCCATCATACTATCATGGTATACTCTTTAACCTATAAAACATTGTTACCCAAAGGATATAATGAGTCTTTTACACATACATACATAGCATCACGCCCGAAATCCCTAATTAGGCAGAGCCACAAGACTACTTGTGGCCACGTTCGATTAATTAGTCCTAAGATGGTATGATGAACCGTATGGTGACAGGTGATCAGGCCATTGCCCATACAGATAGTCCGCCATGTTGGAGAGGACCCGTCCCTTAGTCGACTTTTACGACATGCCAGGATGATAAGCATCTGCACGCATTCTATGCTATTTCTTCACTCCCAGTGCAGCAGAGGAGTAATGAGTCTTTTAGTTTTTATTAATACTGTGTTATCAGTATTGCTACATAGATCATTCGGCTATTTTGGCAATATTTACGGCAGCATTCCAAATTTCAATAATGTTCGATAATATATCAGAGTTTTGGACAATAGTGCCAAGAATGGCACATCAAATGTATGGTGTTTCAGATCATAAAAGATCACAGGATAATTTACATTATTTAATCTTAACAATTGTTCTTCAGAACGTTACTAATTATAATGGTCTTGTTGTTATTTAAATATGTATGTTCATGGTGTGTCTTTAAATAAATAAATAAATTATCTCGGTAATACACACTTCTAGAAACAAAAATTGCCCCTCCTGTGACCAAAAGTTAACGAAAACGAATGCTTAATTGTACGTTCTTCTTCTACTTCTTCTTCATAAAGGCCAAAACTATACCTGATGCCCTACATGCGGATATAGTCGAAACAAAAATATCTGGCCTCAGGGTCCTTAACTTTCGGGAACAGGAGGAGACATTTCTGAACCTAAACGTATGACCTAACCTAAACTGTTAGAATTTACATAAAAAAGTCAACTTATTTTTGCAACTGCAATTATTTAAAAGTTTAACTAACATTAATGAACAAACCTATTAAAGACAGTATCCAGTCGGCTTATTTCTTTTATAAATTTGGGTTTGTTATTTAGACAAGGAAGCCAGAAACGACCACAGCTATGGATCTCCATCATACTATCATGGTACGCTCTTTAATCTATAAAATAAGCTTACCCTCAGTACATATGAGTGTTTCAGTTTTTAATAATGCTATGATATCAATATTGCTTCTTAGATAATTAGACTATTATGTCAATAATCACGGCCGCATGCCGACATTTCCAACAATATAGTGAAAGTGCCAAAAATGGCACATCAAAAGTAGGGATTGCCATCAAACTATTATGGTATGCTCTTTAAAGCGATAAAATAATCCTGCACTCGAGGTTTCAGTTATTCCTTTAGCACCTTAATTAACATTGAATAATCTATAACTTCTACTATCCTAATAGTAAAGCTATGCATTAGTAATGTACTAAAGGTAATTTAAAAACGTTAATGTCAATGTGTATTTTGATAGTAGACCACATGGGCTCTTTTACATGTCCTAATCTACCAGAGCTTCTAGGGGTATAATAAAAAAAAACCGGGCAAGTGCAAGTTAAACCCACGTGGAGAGGGTTCCGTTCCAGACATGATTATCTGAAATTTTGTATGATACTTTAAATACCATTCATCTTAAAATCCCAAAAAAATAAAAATTTAAGATCCTCACAATACGCCCTTTCATTTGATATGTCACATGCTATAGTTAGCGTAACTTTTTTTTTAATTTTCTAATTTACCCCCCTAAACTGCCCCCATGTTTAAAATTAATTTGTTTACGTTACGCATCCGTTTTGCGGTCACCGACTTACATATATACCAAATTTCAAATCAATCGGCCCTGTAGTTTCGGAGCAAATTGGCTGTGACAGACGGACAGACAGACAAACAGACAGACACACGAGTGATCCTATAAGGGTTCCTTTTTTCCTTTTGAGGTACGGAACCCTAAAAAGCTTTTAAAACAAAGTGTACGCTCCACAGACCATATGCCCTAAACACCGCTAAAACTTAGAGCCCTGTCGCCATGGCGCCATGACGACGTCGCTGGCGACGCAGGCCTGGCCACCTCTGGCATCCAAAGGTCTCCAAACAGAGTAGCCATGGCTACTCTTCAGTCAGTTTGACAAGGACCGTAGGAATAGACGTAGAGGAGATTGCACTTATTTATTATGATCGTCGTCCGAAAATGGCGGCCGGTCGGCGACTGAGTAAGCTGCAGCTTATGCGTATTCATTTTAGTGGCAACGATGCCAGGCTGCGAGTACATCCAGTCGGCACGTAGAGAGCCGTAAATCTTGGCTACGCCTCCGAATTGACGAAGTTGCCAAAGCGTCGCCATAAGTGAGTGACAGCAGATACTTTTCTATATTATTTGTTTGGATACGTAGCCAGCGACGTCGCCATGGCGTCCTGGTGAGGCAGGGGTCTTACAACTTGCGAGCTGCAGGGAAATTTAGAGCTTTATAATTGGTGCGTTCAATGTTATGTTGCCATCCTTGCCTACGTTTATCTCTGCTGCTTATAGTTGTTAACTTATTTTCTTAAAATGTTTGTTTGAATTTTAGATAAAATGGCCGGACGTGATTACAGCTATGGATCTCCATCTTACTATCCTGGTATGGTATTTAAGGACATTCATTTCCTATCCGTTTCGTACAAGAGCAATTTGTTTGTTTTATAAAGCTATGATACTATAATGATTGTAGCAGATTTTTTCATTTTTTGCAAGTAAGAAACAGATGGATATCCGAATAGATAGTATGGGTAACGGACCCTAACGCTTCTCCTAATCCTTTGATCAATATTACTACTGAGGTTATTACCTCAGTAGTAATATTGATGCATTATTATGCATAATCGTCCAATGTTTATGGCAAATTTTGCAATATCCCAAGCAATATTTAAAAAAATCCAAATATTCTAAGGGTCTTCTTGACAATATTACATAGCTTGTATTGCTTGTGGCACATCGATAATGTATTCCCACATACACTTTCTTAATTTATGTTGTTTTGTGGACATATTAATTCGTCAATTCCACCACGGGGATATTAAAGTTTACAATGATTAAGATATGATATGATAAATGATACTGCCTACAAATATTAAATATAGGAAAACCAGCAATTTAAAAAATGTTTAACAGTCATTATTGCTACGAATAATATTAATTGATGTTGCCTTATTAAAAATTTGGTTCAATTTTCAGAAAATGGAGTCAGAAGCGACTACACCCATGGCTCTCCATCATACTATCATGGTATGCCCTTTAACATATACAACATTCTTACCCTAAGGACATATGAATCTTCTAGTATTTTTTTAGTAATGCTGTGTTATCAATATTGCTACTTAGATAGTTCAACTATTTTGCCAATTTCCACGGCAGCATTGCAATATGATACCTCACCGAGTTTCTTGCCGGCTCTTCTCAGTAGAGGATTTTTTCCGAACCGGTAGTACATTCATTCCTCTACCTTCATAAGAGCTTGTAAAAGCCTAAATTGAATATAGTTTGACTTTGACTTTATGCCCAGCAATATATCAGAGTCATAGACAATAGGGTCAAGAATGGCACATCAAAAATGTGGTGTATTTTATTATCGGATATCACAGGACTTTTTACATTCATTCATCATTACAATTGTTAAATATATAAATAGAAACAATTAAACAAAGTCAAATTGTTTTTGCTAATACAATTATTTCATGCTTTAACTGACTAGGAACTTATTAATGACACGGTGTCGTGTTCGAGTCGACTTATTTCTTTTATAAATGTGGGTCTGTTATTTAGACAAGGAAGCCAGAAACGACCACAGCTATGGATCTCCATCACACTATCATGGTATGCTCTTTAAACTACTATAAAATAATCTTGCTCTCAGTAGATAATTATTGTATCTATCAGTTTATAAAAATCCACGTTGTGAGCAATATTGTCATTATTTGTATCTTTGTTTTAAAAACAACATAATAAACTTATATAACACAATCTATTTTTAAATTTATAATAAAACTAAACTGAAACGAAATACAACTAAATTAAAACAAAATACTTATGACGATGCAGTTAGCCTAGTTCGTAGTGACCCTGCCTCCGAAGCTAGCGGTCCCGGGTTCGATCCCCGGTAAGGGCTATTTGTGTGATGAGCACTAATGCTTGTTATTGAATCTTTCATGTTTCCTATGTAATTAAGTATTTATTTATCTAGATAAGTATGTATATCGTAGTGTAGTACCAATAACACACGCCTTTAGAACTTACTTTGGGACGATCGATATGTGTAAAGATTGTCCCATGATTTATTTATTTATTTATAACTAAACTACATCAAAAAATGGCTCCTGCGGCATTCTGCCGAAGAGGGTCGCTGGCAGCGTTTCCTATTAAACTCTAAACCCCTCTTTTTGCTTCGCGCAGTTGAGTAAAGGCCCGGGCACACCAAACGCGGTTGCGGCGCGTTTGCGGCGCGAACGCGGGCGGCGGCGTCAACGCGTTTCGAACGCGGGCCCGCGTTGCTCACGCCCCGCGCCGCTTTCGCGCCGCTTTCGCACCGCTTTCGCGCCGCTTTCGCACCGCTTTCGCTCCGCGTTCGCCCCGCCTCGCGCCGCGTAATACAACTTCGCGTGCTCGCGCACGCGCCGCCGCCGCTTCGCGCACGCCCCGCGCCGCCGCCGCTTCGCGCACGCACCGCGCCGCCGCCGCTTCGCGCACGCCCCGCGCCGCCGCCGCTTTGCGCACGCCCCGCGCCGCCGCCGCTTCGCGCACGCTCCGCGCCGCCGCCGCTTCGCGCACGCCCCGCGCCGCCGCCGCTTTGCGCACGCCCCGCGCCGCCGCCGCTTCGCGTATGCCCCGCGCCACTTTCGCGACGCGTTCGGTGTGCCTCTGGACATGGCGGCGGTATTAAATACAACTTCGCGTGCCCGCGTTCGCGCCGCAAACGCGCCGCAACCGCCTTTGGTGTGCCCGGGCCTTAAAAATAATAAATAATAATTGAGTAATAATAATAGTAATAATTGAGTAAATAACCTTAAAAAACACTGCACATGTTGGTTTAATTTTCAGAACTTGAGTCGAGAATACTACATGGGGTGCACCCCGAATCTTACCTGGGTATGTAACTTTAACGATTGATTTAATTAAGTAGGTATTATATTATGGTCGATCCCACGAATGATTTGATATCTATTGTTAATATTTTTTAGCGTTTTACACAGCATAAGAGGATCCAATATTTACAGGGCATAATTGTATTGATTTTGGTTGTTTCCGTAAAACAGGAAAGGATGACGTGCCTGTAGACACCAATTCATCAGACCAGAAGGGTATGAGTTTAATCTACTAAATTATCTTCTCGAAAATTCTGGTTCAGACGGTTTATTTCACTTATGTGCCTTCGACAATATTCTCATTGCTAGTGACATTGTCACTGAAATTAATTTGGACGTATTGCCAATATAGGTGATAATTTACCTATAATTTAATGAAGGAAATACAAATACGTGTATAAAATTGATCTACCCGTGCTATTTCTGAAAAACTATGTACGAAATTATTTATTTTAACTGTACTAAATATTAAAGCCCTTTTTATTTCAAACAAATTAACGCAAAACGTGTTTGAAATAATTGACTCATTTTTTACATGGCAGATGTACATCCCGATGCGGCGGATCACCAGTCTCTGAGTATGCAATTATTTTATTCCCTCACTTTATCCGGAGTTCGCTGACAAATATATCGGGGCCAATTCGAAAGTGCTCCCTAACTTGAAATAGGACACGTTAAGGTCGATTTCGGCAGCTTGGTGTCATACTAAATCGAATTTGAAGTTTCTTATTTTAAGTTAAGTGCCGTGGAGGTACCGGCCTAAGAATGTACCCCCCCATCTCTTCCCGTGGGTGCCGTAGAAGTCGTCTAAGGGCCATTAACCAGAAGATGGGCAGCAGCGTCCTCTGAGTAAAGTAAGACCTAACTGCGATCGCCAACCCGTCTGCCAAGCGTGGCAATTATGGCAAAACCCCCCAAACATGATGGTACAATCAAAACCACGACCACGGTAGCGGTGGGGCAAAGGGTCTAAACTTCCAACCGGCCCTTTTGGAAATCGATGGGGGAGGCCTATGTCCAACAGTGGATGTCCTACGGCTGGAATGATGAATGATGATGATGATTTTATATTTTAAGTTTACGGAGGTTTAAATTTAAGCGACGCCATTTCGAATTGGCCCGTTAGATAGCCATTATCACTTAATTTTTAAACATTTCCCAAGTCCCATGACTAGGGAAATGCTGTCTTTCACACTGGCCACTTTGAACGCTGTTAAGTATTGAATGTGACTACACCATACCGGCGGCACTTTTCCTCTTGCGGCGTGCCATTAATTAATATGGTTAATCAAATAAATAATCACATTCTGAAGCATCCGTAATAGCAAATACAAGTGTAGTCCCAATTTTGATACTATAATTATCAGTAAAAATATCAGTTACCGCACTGTAAACTTTTACTTTTAAATTGTTGTATTACGCGGGAGCAGTAACAGCATCCTACAAGTTATAGGTAGTAGGTTTGATTATCCTCTTAAATATGTGGCAACTCATTCAGCGGCCCTAACATGCATGCCACAAAGATAAATTAGAACCGTTTATCACTATGACTATCTCTTTCGTCGGCACTAGTGTGAGAGAGACGCACTTAGAGATAAACGGTTCTAATTTATCTTTGTGCCATGCATGTTAGGGCCGCAGAGGACAAAATCAATGCTAGTTATAAAGTACTAATCTAAGCTAATATTTATTAACATAATAAACGAACCTACATATGTATGTAGATGTCTAATGAATTAAATGAATTATTATTATTATTACTTATAACCTATCAACCTTAATTTTTAAACTATTTTTACATAATTGATGCAGTTTTTTTCCCATGGTTTATTTACCCTGATCTTAACTTTGACATGAGGGAGGGTAAACACCTAACAAAAAAACAGAGTTCTAAACGCCAATCAAATCAATGAATTCGAAACTTTTGCATCTTGGACACAAAAGATGGATATGAATGGGGGGGTCCGATCCGAATGTCTTAACCCCCCCCCCCCCCCCCTTTATATACATCCGTGGAGGACGGTAATCGTTAATAATCCCATTACCGTCCATTAATTAGTAGTTTATGCAACGGTTGCATAATGATAGGCCTTAAAACACTAGTGCGGTTTTCATGAAACGAGCTTTAGCGAGTTTCATAATAAGATCGCACGTGTGTTTTAAGGCCAAATTATGCAGAGTTGCATAGGTACATAACTTTATCTACACACATATTATAAATACTTACTCCATGATGTGTTCAGAAACAATATTTTCTGGCAACAAGTTATTTGTTGCAATCGTGGCTGCATATTTCCGATATCCGGCGCATTTTCACATCACACAGTCACTCCGAGAAGACTACTGTTCATATTTTCAACTAAAATGTAAATTACAAACAACTTTTTACAATTCTACTTTCGTTCAGCAAAAAACCATCATGAAAGCAGTAATGGCGGCAATTCGATCCTCGGTCAAGACCATTTTTTTTAAATCATAGACAAACGAATGAAGTCTCTATTCTCATGTCACTCGAGATCAAAATGTTGTGCGGTTTATATTAAAAAAAACATACTTAATTGACGTTTCGAATCAATAACTATTTTAATATCTATGGATACTAGAATAGAGACCCACTTGAGTTTTGACAGCTGTTCCAAATTTAATCTCATTTCTATACTAAAATCGATACGGGAATAACATTGCAGCACTGGTTTTTCCTAATTGGTTGTCAAAATGGTGGTCATTTCCTACGGTTTTTGATTACACTATGGAGGTTTTATGATATGGGTGTAGTTTTTTTTTTTTTAGGACACAAATGCCTCGGCTTTCGGTGTTTCCTCAATCATGCCAGCCAATCCCACCATGAGGAGTGAACAATTCCAAACTACCTAGAAATTGTTTTAATGGTCACAGCTGGGTTATGCTTAACTTTCAGACAATAGTAGAGCCTACTATAATACTTAGTGCTATCAAATCTTCTCATCACTTCATATCTCACCGCCACTGTGATTACTTTAGCTAGATCATTCAAAATAATAAAATTGTGGAAATAAATGAGTTTTTTTATTTAATTTTTATTTCCTACTTTCGTTGTCTTTCTTAGACCTTAGTACTTCTAAGTTTATTCGGGTATTCAAGCGATCAAGATTAATGTATTCTTAATGGATTATTTCATGTATTTTGAAATTAATTTATTTTAATTGACCGTTATTGCAAAATGCAAAGTCCTGCAAGTTCCATTCAAAGATTAATAAGTTTTCTGTTTGCGAAACGCTAGAAAATATTCCGCATGAATTGATGTTTTGTGAAATTAATGTTCGTCGTACAAAAAAAACACCTCTGCTGCACTGGGAGTGAAGAAATAGCATAGAATGCGTGCAGATGCTTATCATCCTGGCATGTCGTAAAAGTCGACTAAGGGACGGGTCCTCTCCAACGTGGTGGACTATCTGTATGGGCGATGGGCTGATCACCTGTCACCATACGGTTCATCATACCATCTTAGGACTAATTAATCGAAAGTGGCCACAAGTAGTCTTGTGGCTCTGCCCACCCCATTAGGGATTTCGGGCGTGATGCTATGTCTGTATGTATGTATATACAAAAAAAAATACAAAAACTCCTAAATGCGATTAACATTTTATCGCAGCTACGATCTCAAAAGAAGTTTATTGCGTTCAATACAACCGTGTTGAACAAGTTATGTAGTTCGATATGGTAACGCCATCTATTTCCAAGTCTATAAACTACGAAGCTCTATTGCCGACGTCTTAGTTTTTATAACATTTACTTACACAGAGTTATTTAGTTATTTTGCCTTACTCATACGCTGTCTTTCATTACTCTCTAGGAGTTAGCACGAAAACAAAACGCATCAATCAATCAATAAAAGACCTTTCCGAAATGTAATAGGAACTCCGATGTCGCCAATATTAACGCATGTGCGATAGAGTGAAACTCACGTTTTGACACCAAAAAAGTGAGCATTGCAAAAGTCGCGTTGGCAGTTCCTTATTATATATAATTTCTATGATAGGAATGCACTGCCGGGTCAAGTTACGCTCGCCGGTGATGCCATGAACAAAGTGTTGGCAGTCTAGCACTGGACAGTCTGCTTATGCCACGTCCCATAAAAGTTATTGTTCTAAAAATGTTATTTTTTAAATGTCAATTGACTGACAAACCGGCAGACGGCCCAGCTGATGGAAAGTGGTCACCGCCGCCCATGGACTTCTGCAATACCAGAGGTGCTGCCAGTCTACGGAGGATGGGGAATGGGGATGGGATGGGGATGAGGGAATAGGCCTCCGGATCTCGTCACTCACCGTACGAAACGCAATAGCAAGCTATTATTTTACGCCGATATTTTGTGAGAGTGTGGTACTACCCTGGTCGAACGGGCCCATTCGAACCGGCCCATTTTTATTATAGAAACTATTAGCTAGAGATTGGTTTGGTGTAAAGGACACAAGTTAACCCTAACCTAACCTACCAGTAGTATAATTGTTACGGTTTTTCATTTCTTATTGCGGGGGCTTCGCCCCTCGAGCCCCCCTCGTGGGGGGTTTCACCCCCTTTCCCCCTTTTTCCCTGTTATGCAACTAGATTCGGACAGGATTTCGGGCTATAAAAATTCTGCAAAATTATATATATTCTAAACAACATTTTGCAAAATAAAATTCGGCCATATCAATATTAGGCTAATATAATATTCGGGAAAACAACCATACGGCTAGTAACGAATTATGCCGAATAACATTTCGGCAAGTTTAAGATTCGGCGAAAATGATATATGCGTAACTTGTTATGCCTAATAAGTTTCGGACATTAAAAATTATGCCAAATAGATGGCACCCCAGTGGAACGAATACAGGCTAAAGATAATGATGATGATGATGGTGGTGGTGGTGGTGGTGATGACCGAGCCTTCGTCCGGCAAAGATCACATAATTGAGCTAAATTCAATGCATTTATTTTAACAGTACAACAACGCTGTAAAACGACTTTTTCCTACTTAAGCAATTTAATTTTCTATCTAGGCTGTACCTAGATTCTAGACAACTTTAAGACCGGAAGCTCTTAGCTTGATGAGACATCCGGCAGACGATTATATTGTCTTGCCTCAGGAAATTTAAATTTGTGTACGGTTTTTAAATTTTCATAGACATTTTCAAGATGAATTTGGTAACGTTTCAGGAGACTTTAAACGCTTTATTATCAATCCAGTATAAAAATATAAACATTATACAAACCATATTCGCAACGCAGATTTTCTCAAAAACAGGATAGAACTTATCCCTCTCCTTCTTTTATTTTGATAAAATACGGATTAAAACTGATATGCAAAGAAAAAGCTACAGATATTAAAAAGTAACCGACGTCCATTTCAGCCCCTCCACAGATAAATTGAACAGGATCAAAACAATTTCAGATCAAGATATATGCCGTTAAGAAGACTGAACCAACGGAAAAAAACACTTTTTTCATACAAAAGGCGATAACGATTTCCACCCCTTAAATATTAACTGCTTTTGACCAATTTTTGATAGATTGTCAGTCAGAACAAAATCTAGGTTTAAACGTTTTTTGATAATTAATTGATTAAGAATCAACAAAGACGCCGAAATTATTTTTGTATGAGAATAACTACATCAAAAATAAAACTGAATTTATTGATTATAGTGAAAAAAACCAAAACGTATACACCTAGATTTTGTTCTGACTGACAACCTATCAAAAATTGGTCAACATCGGTTAACATTTAAGGAGTGGAAATCGTTAGCGCCTTTTGTATGAAAAACCGTAGGTTCACATTCTTCTTACATAAAAAACCACAATATTATGCTGCCAGCGTGAAAAAAAATTACAAGACAGTTGTAAAATATCTCGGATTTTTAGGTTCTTTCTCGGGAAAGCAATCCTGCACAGAGAGATAAGCGCCGGTCTCTTATATACATTATTTATTAATTTCTCTCGCGGCGCCTCTAACAAGAGAGCTTTGTTCTCGAAACCTTCTATCTTAGACCCGAGGCAGTCGTCTGTATTTATAAGAGCGGGATTAACTTTAACATTGAAGGTTGACCAAGAAATACGACTATCAGGAGTGATATATGTATGGCAGCTCCTGGTCGTGTTGTGACAAACGGGCAAAAGACCGTTAAACCGTTAATCGTTAATTAACGAAGTTAAATATTCGACTAATTAATTAACTTTTAAGTTACTTCAAAAATTGTTAACGGACTCATTAACCTGCGTTAAAACAATTAAAGTCCGTAAAATGCCAAAAGGACACCGCACGGCTTATGTCAGATAGCTTTTGATTTCAATTTGATCTCTAAATACCTAATAAGTATTATCACAAACTATAATGAAATACCTACCCTGTTTTTAGTAATGTTTCATGTCCTGCCTAAAGTTCCATAGTACATACGAACATTTTGTATAAGTAAATTACTCTCGCAACGACACTAACAATTTTTCTTTATTATTTTTTATGTCAATTGACTGACAAACCGGCAGACGGCCCACCTGATGGAAAGTGGTCACCGCCGCCCATGGACATCTGCAACACCAGAGGTGCTGCCAATGCGTTGCTAGTCTAGGGAGGATGGGGAATGCGGATGGGATGGGATGAGGGAATTTGCCTCCGGATCTCGTCACTCACCGTACGAAACGCAATAGCAAGCTATTACTTTACGCCGATATATTCTATCATGTAACGCTTTAAGGAGAAAACTGCCACGAGAGACCATGAGAGTAGTTACTACATAGAAATGTGATTTTGCTATAAAGAAATCAGCAGGCGTTAACGTTCACTTTACTATATTCACTCTTAAAAAGCAATATTTCCAATGAAACCGAATTCGTCTTACTTTACCAATAAATACAGGTCAAATGGGAAACTTAATCAGACATTTTTTTTCCAACTTTGTAAATAATAAAGTCAAAGTCAAAGTAAAACTATCTTTATTCAATTTAGGCTTTTACAATCTCTTATGAAGGTCAAGGAATGAATCTACCACCGGTTCGAAAAAAATCCTCTACTGAGAAGAGCCGGCAAGAAACTCGGTGAGGTATCATTTTTTCAAATCAGTACACATATAAGTCAACAATGATGTCTACAGTTTTATACAAATCTAAGTATATACCACAGCAGGTACGCTCATCGAGACCCAGGGATCGCCGGTGCAGGTCACGATTTAAGCCAAACGTCCCTGTCCATGACGTAGTCTTTTACTGAGTAATATGCCCTAGAAATAAAAATTCGCTTTACAGTAGATTTGAACATTGTGTCTGTTTGTTCTATAATGTTTTTAGGTATTTTATTGTAAAAACGTGTACAATTTCCTAGAAATGATTTTTTAGTTTTAGCCTGTCTATAAGTTGGTACTTTAAGCTTTCCGGTATTTCTAGTAACCTTTGGCTTATCTACATTTGTAGGAAAATTGTATATATTTTTTCTGACATACATTATTATTTCGAATACGTATAGCAAAGGCAGGGCATTTCAATTTCCTTAAAAAATTCCCTCAGTGACTCGCGGGTGCCCATGTTATATATGGCCCTGATGGCCCTTTTTTGCAAATATGCATAACAATACGCGAAACAAATGCAGTTTCTTGTTTTTTTGCCTTAGATACATGTTTTTAATAAATCATGATTACACTATCATTGTAAGATTAATACAATTAAAAACTCTTTGACGTCATATTGAGATTATTGTTTCATAACACTTCAGTAGGGTAACCAACTGTACTCCGGATTTTTTTTTTAAAATCTTGCAATTTATACCAAAAAGCCATAGAAACTACGAAGATTCGCAACTTCTATTGCCGGGTTTACATTTTTCAAGACAAGCCTGGGGCTGCCTCTTAGTACGCGTTGAAACTCTACGAATTATTTTTGTATTTTTTACTAATTCAATTCGCAGAATCTTTTTGTGTCCAGGGGATGTGATCTTTCTCTAATTCGCCAGGACAGCATAAACCGGCCTTCACGCAGCAGGCCACTCTTCATATTCATACGTAGCATTACAAAGGGATAAAGATTGCTCTGTCTCATTCAAGTACATCGATGCGTCCCATGTAAATAATATATAGATAAAAGATAGCATCCAATGACTTCATACTTTTCTGCTGAAATTATTTACATTTCACTAATATTATAAATGTGAAAGTCTGTAAAGATGTTTGTACAGTCGAAGTCAAAAATAACTACGCGGATTAAGTTGACAAAAATATGTGAACACGACTTTTTTGTATAGAAATTTTGTGAGTACAGTCGTCCTCATACTCGGTTAAACGGATTTGCGAAAATTGGGCTGTAGGTAAATAGTTTATGTAAATAGAAATTTAATAGTCCCTAGCGAAAAACAAAAGAGCTGAAGAAATCGCGTGCAAAAGCTTGCAGTACTTATCATAATCATGAGATTTTATACTATTATCGTAGGCCACGAAATGCTTACGACTGACTGCTTCATGGCATATTTTTACAGAATACCTAAGGATCGAGCAGATGTGGATTCCCACAAATTATAATAGCTATAGGGGAAAAAGTTCAGCGTAAATCCTCAAAGTGAATCACGCACATGTTCTATCAATATCCGAATCATAAATACAGGACATAGAATAGTAAGCTATTTCCTTTGACAAGCTTATGCGACACGACGACAAAGTGAACAATATTTGGCATCAAAGTAATCCCAACTTTACCTTTAGTTTCTTTATTTGCCAAGTGAAATCCCAGTTTGCAATCACAAAGAAGATCCACCGGAAAGACAGGATTATCCGTCTTTGATGGGTTGGGGGGAGGTGACAGCGGGGCGTTGCAATACCGGCGGTCTTTTGGCGTGTTTACACCGGGTCGACAAGTCGCTGTTGAAAACGGCAACCTACCCGGTGTAAACAGTAAAGGCTTTCATATACCGAAACGATGTCGGACCGCGTAAGCACCCACAGGAATTAAAATGGAAGCATGCACTTCAGTGACCGCGCTCATTGATTTGAAAGCTTCCAATAGAGTTCCAGTGACACTGCTTACGTGGGTGCACGGTGGTGGCTTCGGTGTGGAAGCCTTGAGTTGTCTGTGGACTGGAGTCTGCAGTTAAAGTCAACGGAGTCGTGAATGTACACACTGCCGAAAGGCAGTCGACTTGGTGTAAACGAATCTTCGACTGCGTAGCCTTCGACAAGCCGAAGTGTAGCCGAATTCAACAGTCAACTCGGTGTAAACACGCCATTATATCACCCTTAAAATCTTCGGAGGCCGTTTGATAATAAAAATAAAATGAGTTAAATTACTTCACACTCAACAGCTAAAATTTAATCTACGAGTTGTATCGGGTTGATCAAAATACAAATACACAAATAACCAGGCCCCAAAATAGAAGTAGGTTAGGTATGCTATGATATATCTTCAACCTTCGCAGACCAGGTGAACAACTGAGCCCACCTGTAATCGGTCGGTGGTACTGATATTATAAATGCGAAAGTCTATTTGTTGGTTTGTACTTCGTTCACGCACCAACGGATCGACGTAATATTGCATATAGATAGTTTACGAGGCGGAGAGTCACATAGGTACTTATTACCCTGGAAAGCAGTGTGAACAGCGAAAGTAGTCAGAGGCGTAGCTAGGTAACTAAAGGCCCTGGTGCAAAAAAAACTGAGGGCCTAAATATATTCTTTAAAATGAGTTGCCATGATTTTCATGTTGCAAACCAAGGTGGGAGAACTTTTAGCTAGTTCAATACAAGGTTTGCTGTTCGGGGTCCGAGGGCCCCCTGAGCTTGGGGGCTCCGGTGCACGGCATCGTCTAGCACTTCGGTAGCTACGCCACTAATAGCAGTGTAATGTTCCGGACTGAAACCACTGGAAAGTGCGTACACATGAGAAAGATTGTTTCAGGAGTGAACATCCCTAGCACGCCAATGCCCACACACGTGACGATTGAGCTCGAGACCCAAAATTCGACATCGCGGAATATTTCTAATATTACCATCACGGAGGTAAAAAGTTGAGTTAAGAGATTAAAACCCCATAACAATAACCATGAGTGCTATTTTTATAATCCTCATTTAATTTTACGCATTGAAATAAACATCATGACGCAACATCTGTAGCCTTTACCAAGCTATCACACTTGAATCAATATGGAAGCACCAAATAAATCAACGATCGATCGGTTACCTTTACAAACTGTAATCTACTTTTTGTGTCTTCAAACAGCATTGAGAAAACCTCGTTTGGAGCACGATCAAGCAATGAGAAAGAAAGTCCAAGTGATAGCTCCAGGGGGACTAGCACAACATGCCCTCGATTTTTGCTCAGTGCGTCTCTATTATATAACTAGTCAAATATGTAAGGGATGCACTAAGTGACAAATTACTCATGGGCAGGTTGGGCAGTCCACGCGCGGGCAACGAGAAATCGGGGGCCAAGGAAATGGACGTGGTGCGCTGACCCCGACCATACTTTCATACCCTGCACTCTACCAGGCGCCTCATTCGGGAACGCTAAGTGATTCTGTAGCGACTCGTAAGCCAGATTGCTCATTCCACTCTTCCGCACGACGCCAAATGCGTAAGAGCGAGATGAGAGATCTGGCTTACGAGTCGCTACAGAATCACTTAGCGTTCCCGAATGAGGCGCCAGTACGAGTGTTCTGAAGGCATGGTCATAATTATTGATGCAGTTTCCGTATTAGTCATTAACTGCATTAAAACTTTACTTTAAGAGGTTTTAAGATTCCTCGGAGCTCGCGCGTGGACAGGAGACGTGCTAATAGACAAACCTGATGAGAAATAATTCAAAACAACAACACAAAAACAACAAGTCAGCCATCGGCGTATGACTTTAGTGAAGCGATGTTTTTTAAGTTGAATAAAAAGCAATTATCAGGGCCCGAATTTGACATCGCCCTACCTGAGTGATGGTGCTTGTATATTGTTTGATATTGTTTCTATTGTGCGCGGGGTTTGAGGAAACAGAAGAGCGAGAGAAAGGTGATATGGTGGCGGGATTACATGTCTATGAGCTGTGATTGTCTTTTTGAAGGCCAAAAGTCTGGATCCTAACTAAAGGCTGTGGGATACTGCAAATGCAGTACGTATTCAACTGAGCCCTTACCATGAGTTTGCGCAAACCGTTCTCGCTATCGAAATCTATCGAAACTGCTGCTTGTTGCCGATACAAGTAAAAGGGACCGAGCGATAGTTAACGCTAGCGAGAGCTGTTTGCGCAACTCATGGTAATGGTACTGAACTGAACTGTCGATTTCACTGCAATCAGAAGCTCGTATCCCAAAAACGAGAAACCAACGGCAAAAATCACCCTTTTCATACAAAGGGTGATAACGATATCCACCCCTTAACTGGTAACCGATTTTGACCAATTTTTGATAGGTTGTCCAGTCGGAACAAAATCTAGGTCTACCTGTCAAAAATTGGTCAAAATCAGTTAACATTTAAGTGGTGGAAATCGTTATCGCCTTTTGTATGAAAAACCATAGGTTAACACTCCTCTTAATGTATAACTAACTCAAGTAATATGTTTGCAACAAATTTGAGTTTGTTCCTGATTCATTTCGAGATACGACCTTTTGTGCACGATAACCTAAAAATTTGGTACACTTGTGACGATTCCTCGCTTCTTACCAACTGAAGGTGTTTTCGGTAAAAAAAATACCGTATTCCGCCGTAACTAGTGCTACGCCTTTATCAGGTAGGATTTGACTTTGTAAGACTATAGAAATATTTCAGAGAGTACCTTGTTACAAAAATCTCTGGCAAGTTTGATATCTCGATGAAATATCATTTTATATTCTCTTATACCATTTTAAAAGTTTCTTTATTTCAAAAATGGAACATTTCATAATGTATTCATGGCTTTAGATGTTTTTAAGGTATTTATACTACAATATAACTTGGTCGAGCTTCTAGAGCTGCTGAGGCTTATCGAAATTCAATTTTGGTAATTTGTGGAACTCCTTTTATACGTAAAGAATTAAAACCTAACAATTTATTTAATAATGAAAATAAATTTTGGACATAAAAGAATAAATAAATAATTAACGTGACATTCCATATATAATACTGTAGTACCCAGGTGTCATTTTTGGTAAATCGTGTTATTTGGAAATTATATTTAGATACGAATTGTATAGGGGAAGGGGTAGTTGTAGGGCTCCCAATAATAGTTTTTCTCACAAAAGAAGGAACTTGAAAAAACCGGCTAAGTTCGAGTCGGACTCGCGCACGAAGGGTTCCATACCATTATCAATAATGAAGCAAAAAAAACGCGTGTTGTATGGGAGCCCCCCTTAGATATTTGTTTTATTTTAATTTAATTATTTATTTTTAAAGTGAATATATAACTCAATATTCTGTGAATATTTCAAGCGTCAACCTGTTGCCGTTATCAATATCGAGCAAATCGAGCAAAAAAATCACGTTTGTTGTATCGAAGCCCCCTTGCTTGCTTAAAGCTATTAGATAATAAGTATGCAAGTTGCATGTTCATATTATACGTTATCTCATAGTCATAACTGTCATAAGTAAGTACAATTTATCGATAAATTACTATCGTTCGGAAGTCCCTAGGACAATTTTATTCGTGCCAAAAAAATTCTATGTCTGGTCATGAAAGAAATTTCTTCCTCCGGCGAAATATGATTCCGCGAACTCGCTAATACATTTTATACTAAATGCAATAAACAAACGTTATTTGATAAAAACCCGAATGCTTCCGAGGATAATTCTAAGATAGTTCCAACATAAGTCAAAAGCTACGACGCGGTGCACGCTCAACCCCTCAATTAATCTCCGTCAGCAGACCATCAGTTTCAATCATCAATCGGATCTATTGGCGGAACTAGTTAGACTGTATTCGTATTAGAAATAGAACTTACAATACAACTAAAATGGGAACAGACCCAATCAGCGGAGTAAACGAAAACAGCTGGAAACTGAATGTTTTGGCGCTTTTCCTGCTTTCTGTGACAGGTAAAATACGGTAAAAGAAATTACAAACCAAGGAGGTAACTGAGGCAAGGTGGTATAGTGATGCCATTATACCACTATAAAGCCTAAAATTAAAAGACCTATACCAATGCCCTAGTAGCATTTTCCGTTGGCATCCATTGGCCAACAATAGGCAATCCGTAGGGATATAGTTAGTAGTTTTCCCACATAAAACTAACAATTGGACCAATTACCAACGTTGTAAATACGGCTACCGTTGTTTAAAAACGGTTGGTATTTCTGCATTGTATACAACGAAGGCCCTGTTAGATATTGAGTAACGTTGGCCCAATGCAGTAAAATATTATCATTATGCCCATCCACCGGTTGGCATTTCTGCATTATCACAGAGTAAAGATATTAGACACAGAGGTCCGACGAAGCCGTCTAGACGAAGCAATCGTCCATGTGTGCGGGGCGAGGGGGCGACCCATACTGGCCTTCGTAGCATGGGACCTGTATTTAAGGGCTGTCGGCTCGCGCTCGCGCATGCCATATTAATATTGTTATTTATTCCTAACACAAAATATTGATTTACCATTGTCCTAACGACATAAAAACTTCACACAACGTTCTAGGAACTTCAAAGAAAATTCTAGAAACCTCATAGAACCGTCCAGCAACTTAACATGAAATAATGGAAACCTCATAGAACCTTCCAGAAATACAATGGAACCTTCTATAACCTTCATAGTAACATCATAGAACCTACTAGACAATTATTCTTATTCTTCAAATTTCATAAAAAACTCCCGAAACTTCATAGAACCTTCTAGAAAGTTCAAGGAACCATTATGAAACCTCATAGAACCTTTTAGAAACTTCATGTAATCTTCTAGAAAGCTCATAGAACCTTCTAGAAACTCATAGAATTTTCTTAAAACTTCATAGAAACTTTTTCTTACTTCATAGAAATTTCCAGAAACTTAATAGAACCTTCTAGATATCACCATATAACGTTTTAGAAGCTTCGTGGAATCTTCTAGAAACCACATAGAACCTTCAAGTAATTCCATCATAAATTCTAGAATACTCATAGAACTTTCTAGAAAATTCATGGAACCCTATAAATTCTCATCGAACCTTCTAGAAACTTCATAGAAAATTCTAGAAACCTCATAGAACCTGCTAAAACTTCATGGAACCTTCTAGTAGAAAAGTAGTACTTAGTGAGAAGAAATAAGTATAATTAAAAGACTAGCTTTTGCCCGCGACTCCGTCCGCGTTCAATTCGTTTATCCTCTTTGTGATTTATGTCACAGCGACAGTAGGAAAATAGAAGAGATATAAAGAATACTTTTTATCCTGAAAAAGTAGCACTATTCCCCAGAATTCCCGTTCATCACTTTATGATGAACGATTTGACGCGGACGAAGTCGCGTGTAAAAGCTAGTGGTTAATAATAATGATTATGGTGACGTTCGTCTGAAATAAATAAATAGGTAAATTATATAAATATGGTTTATTTGTGGCAACCCTAGCGTACATACGCCGTTTCGAAACTGTTCAGACGTTGACGGCATTTACAGCGAGATCAAAGGCGTCGGACTACTGTGTCTCTTTATACTATGGCATTATATTGTTTCAGTTCTACAATGGCCTCGGTTGTAGACCTTACCTCAAAATGACGGCCAAATCTAACCGTTGTCCAACTAAGCAGACCCATGTGGCCCGACCAAATGCCAACACTAAATGCTTTTAATAAGGTGTATACTGTAACTATCTGTTGACTGACTTGATAACTTAATGACGGCAGTTCAACTGCCTAATTTGCCAGAGGTGGTGGGTTTGTATGATGAGCACGAATATTTACTTAAATAATAATAAATCAGGGGACAATCTTTACACAAATCGATCTAGTCCCAAAGTAAGCTCTAAAGGCTTGTGTTATGGCAGGCGGGTTTCACTCCGCACTTTAGGTACGCTCGGCCGTCGTGTTGCTCGGAGGTGTAAATCGCAGCAGGTTGCCGCTCGCTCACTCGCTGGCCGATTCGCGTGTCGTTTTTGTTGGATGACACGGATAGAAACTGACAACCCTAGCGTACACGAAAGAGCACGTTTTATGCGACTGAGAGAGAAGGCATGATTAGGCATATTTTCGTACCCAAACAACGGTTTTGTTAGAGAGTGATTATTTTGTACGCTAGTACTATTATCTATTCTGTGGTTATGGGTAATAAACGACGATATACATACTTATATAGAGAAATAAATACTTAAATACTTTCGAATATTTTCGACGACACGTTTGGCCTAGTTGGTAGTGACTCTGCTTCCGAAGCCAGCGGTCCCGGGTTCGAATCCCGGTAAGGGCAAATATGTTATGTGATGAGCACGAATGTTTGTTCCTGAGTCTTGGATATTTAAGTATTTATTTAACTATATAAGTATGTATATCGTCGTCTAGTACCCATAACACAAGCCTTTAGAGCTTACTTTGGGGCTAGATTGATTTGTGTAAAGATTGTCCCCCTGATTTATTAAATACATAGAAAACATCCAAGACTCAGGAACAAACATTCGTGCTCATCACACAAATATTTGCCCTTACTGGGGATCGAACCCGGGACGCTAGCTTCGGAGGCAGGGTCACTCCTAACTAGGCTAACCGCGTCGTCATATTTATACTCTAGTAATGGATGTGAATATATGTTTCACCCGCGTAGATCGAATATTGTTCACAATTTCATGGGTTTATTAAACCATTTTGCGCGTAATCCTTATTATGTTTCTGAAATAAGTAGCCTTAGTTACTCTTTATACAATCGGCTATCTGGCAGTGAAAGTTCCGTCAAATTCGGACAATTTCAATTCGATTCGGAGGTTAGCTGGAACAGACAGACAGATAGACAAAAAAAATATGTTTTTCTGTTATAGTACCGTATATACTGATGTAGTGCATAATTAGTTTCCATCGTGTTTTATTGGAAAAGTTCGTATTATTATGCTTTCTCAATTAGCTTCAGCAGGCCCCCAATTCTCGGTGCATTCGAGATAATCTCACAATCGAGATTAAACGTCAGTGCATACAGTCATTTGACACAACTGTATGAATCTGACGTTTAACCTCGCAATCGACATTATCTCGAATGCATCGAGAATTGGGGGCCAGTACCCATCATACCATGCTGTCATTTTTCATTTTGACATTTGACAGTAAATAATAAAGTTTCATATTAATGAATATAAACATGTCACTCATTGAATACAATAATTAATTGACACTTCGGGTCCCGTCGTCTTCCGATTGACAACAGAGTGTTACCGATGGAAACATATTATTCACTGTATCTGTACTTTCATATTTAGTAAAAAAGCTGTTATTTTGACATTACAAACAGACACTTCAACTTTATTCTATAAAATTATTAGTATCGTTGTCTATTACGAGGGAATCCTAGTTAGACAAATATTTTTCTTGCCGAATTCTACATATTGTATCATTTCACAATATTACAATGTACTTAGCAGCCTGTCAAATCTAGCTGTAACGTTAGACTGGCCTGTCCCAATGATAAATAGCCCAATGATGGATCGGGGTGCATTCCAAATGCATTGCCCGGTGCAGGCGCCGAGCTAACTGTAAGATGAATGGGGGCGGCGATACGTGCTGTCAGTTCAATTATCTATAATGGAATTGGTTTTAAAAAGTTAAGATGAGTTCAACGAACGAAATCGACAATCGGAATCAGCAATTCGGTATGCTGCACTTGTAATAGCATAGTATGTTTTAGGGTACCGTACCCAAAGGGTAAAACGGGACTCTATTCCTGAGGCTTCGCTGTCCGTCCGTCCGTCCGTCATCATGCTGTATCTCATGAACCGTGATAGATAGACAGTTGAAATTTGTACCGGAAGTTGACCAATTACAAGAAAAAGCGAAAAATGTTTCTGTCCCATTGTACTTTTATAATCAGAAAATGTATTTTCTATAACTTTGTACTCTCCTCTATTTTTTATGAAAAAAAAATGTCGTTACCGTTGTTCCCACGGAAATATTCTTGATTGAATTTCCATGTGTCCGGACCGTTTCAAATAGGTACTGCATTTTGATTGATCATGACTCGAATAGTCAAATCGGGTTCTGATTTTATTTCACATACTAAATAATTACTAATAATCACACAATTTGTATATTTTAAATCATTATTCGTACAAAATTACTCATTGCCGTTATTTGGTGCAAATGAAAAAAAACTTAAAAAACCAAATAGGTACTGCGGATTTGACATGGTAAACATCCTTAAGAGAATCACTTCTGTCATTACTGGATACAAAGTGTCAAAGGTATCTCATCTCCCCGTTTTATTCCCATAGTTATGGTTTAACTGCAAATGGCGCGGCACTGAACAGTTAGTGACCGTTACGGTTACAGCGACTACTTTGTTGCATGTTAGTTAAGTTTAATGCGAAAACTATCGTTGGTTTGTCTGTTTGTTTACGAGCCGTAAGGTACAATGTTGGGATGGTTACAAAGTTAGGGAATTATGTCTTTAAGTGATCTTAAAGTGATTGCTGTCCAATTTTAAGACAAAATATCATACTCAACTCTACCACCGCTAGCGCTTCCCGGCTTCCTGTTACTCACTTCCGTCCCTTTTCACGAAATCACTCCTACAGAGAGCAGAAAAGCGAGAGAAAAGATGTTACACATCAAAAAACCGGTCAAGTGCGAGCCTGACTCGCCCGCCGAGGGTTCCGCAATTACGTATGAAAAAGAAACAGTACCTTGTAAGTACGGAACCCTAAAAATTAAAAAATAATAGATTTTAACAACGGGGTAACCATTTACAACCTACCTATGAAATAAGACAAAAAATAACTTTCGCAAGCTCCTATCTCCGTTCAATCGTAGAGTGTGATACGACTTTGCAAAGGTTATTCCGTTTAACTTTTTTTTTATGTTATGTAATTACAAATTCACGGTTTTCGGACTTTTTTCTTTACTTGTGCTGTAAGACACTGCTTCTTGCCAAATTTCATGATTCTAGGTCAACGGGAAGTACCCTATAGGTTTTGATTCCCTTGAAAGTATCAAAATATGAGACATAACCGGTCATATCTTTTGATTGCGGTGACTTAGAAAGTTGATTTTTTTCACAGCTTCAAGAGGTTGCAGACTTGAGTATTTGATATTAATTTCAACTTGATACCGCGTTTCTGAGAAAAAGGTCTTGACAAACAGCCAGACAGACAGACAGACGGACGGACAAGCGAGTGATCCTATAAGGGTTCCTTTTTTTCCTTTTGTGGTACGGAACCCTAAAAATTTACAATTCTTTAAAAAGTACGAAATATATCTCTATGGTCAGCGTTATTGAACTTATTTATGAAGACCCTAAAGCCAAACCAATCGAATACTTAGAACGGAGTGAAAATTTACTAATCTAACTAATCTATACTTTGAATACCAAACAATTCAGGCTTTCTAATAGTACTAGTTTGCAAACGGGTAAATTGAATTCGGAGTTTGCTAGCAATCCCGGAGGTAATTCTGGGTCGAAGCTTCTAAATATTTGTTTTCAATCAAGCTAAATACTGGGAATATTGTTTATTTTAAGCCAATTATCTACCGATTAAGCCAATTTTCAATGTTATAACCGCCCCGGTTTATTTTGTATTAACAATTTTCAGGCGAGCCGTTCTCTTGTTTGCCGCCACAGTGGTATAAAAAGCGGCCAAGTGCGAGTCGGACTCGCCCATGAAGGGTTCCGTGATTTATGACGTATTAAAAAAAAACGACTTACTAGATCTCGTTCAAACCAATTTTCGGTGGAAGTTTACATAGTAATGTACATCATATATTTTTTTTAGTTTTATCATTCTCTTAGTGTAGAAGTTACAGGGGGGGGACACATTTTACCACTTTGGAAGTGTCTCTCGCGCAAACTATTCAGTTTAAAAAATATTATATTAGAAACCTCAATATCATTTTTGAAGACCTACCCACAGATAACCCACACGTATGGGTTTGAAGAAAAAAAAAATTTTTGAGTTTCAGTTCTAAGTATGGGGAACCCCCAAAATTTATTGTTTTTTTTTCTATTTTTATGTAAAAATCTTAATGCGGTTCACAGAATACATCTACTTACCAAGTTTCAACAGCATAGTTCTTATAGTTTCGGAAAAAAGCGGCTGTGACTTACGGACGGACAGACAGACAGACAGACATGACGAATCTATAAGGGTTCCGTTTTTTGCCATTTGGCTACGGAACCCTAAAAACTACTTTATCTGCGTGGAGTGTATGTCTAAAATACGACGAAATGGGGAAGTTGCATGAAAATCAAAATGAAGTTTAAATGATATATCTACTATATAAAAATAAGTCGGGTTTTCCTTCCTGACGGTATAACTCCAGAACGCACGAACCGATTTCCACGGTTTTGCATTCGTTGGAAAGGTCTCGGTCTCCGTGAGGTTTATAGCAAAGAAAATTCAGGAAAAATTTCAACAGAAAAGCGGGAAAATCTTTTTTCACATACAGCGCCATCTCTGATACATAGCTACACCAAACGAAATGTTACATAAAACGAAGCCATCTGGTGGCGAAACGGAGTTCGCCGGGTTTGCTAGTTATGTATGAAAGTAAATGTAAAAATCACAGAGAAAAGCAGATCATTTTGACTATTCATTTTTATTTGATTAAGGGTCAAAATTAGTGAAAAATATATATTGTTTTTTTGTTCTGATTTTAGTTTTGTGGACATCCTCATCAAATATATGTATTTTTTTTATTTTTACGATGTAGATCTAAAGACAGTATTTTCGGAAATAATTGCAGATTTCATTTAAAGTTGTAGTGGTAGAGCCAAACAGTAATCCTCACTAGATGATTACTGTTCGAATGGGCCGGCTCGACCCAGGTTGTACCACACTCTCACAGAATATCGGCGTAAAGTAATAGCTTGCTATTGCGTTTCGTACGGCGAGTGACGAGATCCGGAGGCCTATTCCCTCATCCCCATCCCATCCCCATTCCCCATCCTCCCTAGTCTGGCAACGCATTGGCAACACCACCTCCGGTGTTGCAGATGTCCATGAGCGGCGGTGACCATTTTCCATCAGGTGGGCCGTCTGCCGCTTTGTCAGTCAATTAATTGACATAAAGAAAATAATAAAAAAAGTTGTTTTGGCATCCTTAGTTTTTTTTTTTACTTTAAGGATATTGGTTTAAACAATATATTTAAAAAAAAAGCAAGTTCTCATAATGATTCACGAAAGTATAAATTAGCTATGCATATAATTATTAAAATAAGGGGATATAAGTACTAATAAAGTGGGTCCAATTCGAAAGTTTGACGTTTCTTATTTTAAGTGACTGGTAGAGTTGACGCGTGACCAGGCCCCCAATTCTCGATGCAGTCGAGATAATGTCGATTGCGAATATAAACGTCAGATTCATACAGTTGTGTCAAACGACAGAATGCACTGACGTTTAATCTCGATTGTGAGATTATCTCGAATGCACCGAGAATTGGGGGCCTGAAGGCTGTCATATCTGGCACCCGGATCAGCATTGTCATCCAACGCGGCACTGCAGCCAGCCTTTTAGGCACGCTACGAAATGACAGATATTCGGGGTTTTTATTTATAGTTATTATTAAGTTTAATTTTTAATTTGTATGTATTTGGATAATAATTTTAAGTTTATATTACGTGTACCTACTTTAAGTTTATTTATTTTGATTCAGTTGTTATGTCTTAGTTTATTTTGTTTCACCCGTAATAACACTTTTGTGTTTTAAAAATTACAGTTCTATTATAATTATTCGTTATTACTATTCGTGTAAAACTGCAAAAGTATGTTAATAATAATAAAAGTTTTTTGATTTTGACTTCCTTTTACGTTTGATTTTGTTTTAGGCTTTAGACCAATTGGTCCAGATTGCTCCCTAACATATTACACTTACTACCAACCATATGCTCTAATTCATAATAGTACGTTGTACATCTAGGGCCGTAAGAAGGGGATAACGAACGAGAGTCTACTAGAAGCCCGACGCCGAAGGCTCTACACACACATACATTGGCTCTACATTGACTCTACATTGAATCTACATAGGCTCTTCATTCGCTCTACATTGACCCTACATTGACTTTACATTGACTACATTTACTCGACAATGACTCTACATTGACTCTACATTACTACAACTCTACAAGTTTTGAAGATAGGAAATAAACCTTGTCTGATTTTAAACCTCCTTTAGTCTGAAATGAAGTTGGAGTGGGTGACTATATTTCAAAACTAATTTCATAACTCCCTCGGGAGTTATAAAAAAA
The DNA here is from genome assembly GCA_947859335.1 of Tortricodes alternella. Classification (NCBI taxonomy): domain Eukaryota; kingdom Metazoa; phylum Arthropoda; class Insecta; order Lepidoptera; family Tortricidae; genus Tortricodes; species Tortricodes alternella. The sequence continues at coordinate 8,459,914 of OX401986.1, forward strand.
CCATAACCCCCGTGGGAGGTAAAACGGCTTTAGCTGCTCTATACGCCTGCGTAGAATAACACCCTTTCGGAGCAAGTGTGATGAAAAAGACATAACCCACCTTTTTGCTGAACTTAAAAATTAAGATAGCAAGCTAAAAACAAACCGCCCTTGAACGTCTTTCAAAGTAAACAACAGATGACGTAAAACAAAAACATAATAATGTCTTAATTTCGCTTTGTATCTCGAATAAAGGCGATTTGCGTTAACGGCTAAACAGACAAACAGTCCAATTAATTTCATTGTTCGAAACATTCAATTAACAACGTTAAATCTACGGCTTACGGAACAAGAAACATTTGAACTTCAGCTCTGTTCTGAAAGCATTAAGGTTGATTAAAATTTAAGCGGTTGTGCGTTTAACTTTGACAGCCAGCGATCGCAAACTTACTTATGTTAACACAGATGCATTTGTGTTTTGTTTGCTGACCGTATATGTATATATAGTAGTACATGTCGGTCGGGAGCGTGTATAGTATATACCATTTGACAATTAGGACCGGCAAAATGCTGTCTTTCGCTTTGGTATTACTCGTCGCTTCGGTAAGTCCTATTTTCTATTTTATTCTGTGAAAATTAATTAGATTTATTCACCATTATATGTAATCATTCCATTTCTAATCTTTTTCTTACAAATGTACTGTTATTTTGTGTTGAATTGAGAGCCAATCTGGTTCCCAGTTGGTCGAACCAAATTTTACTTTGAAGATTTCGTTCGGGTATTTGATTGACTGGATTTAAAGAAACCCCCAACGATTCGGTAAGCGTATAGTCGCCTTACCCTAACGAAAGGCTTCCCAATTCGATACAGTTAATTCGACTAAGAACTTACCGAAACCGAAAGCCCTCGATTGGGTTTCCCTATACTAAGGTGTTTAACGAACGGATTTAAGCTATTTTTATCATTACGCGCAATTCATTCGACTTATATTGCAATACTTAATAGCTAGGCGGTATATTATACCTTTTTTATTGAGCCGCTTATACACTACGCCAAAAAATGCGTGGAAAAGAGAGAGACAATTGATAGGGTAACCCTATTAGACTTGTTAAGCGCAACGGACGGGTTCACTTCAAGTAGTTATGCTAGTATACGGTAACACAACCGATAGGAAAACCATAATGATTGGGTAACCAAATGATAGGGTTTCCCTAACGATAGAGTTAATCAAATGAAGGTGTTTCGGTCCCTGGTCAGGACCAAGAACATCACGAATACACAAATATCGTTCAGTATTGCATACCGTACCATCCTTGATCCAGTAAACCTAGGTATTGAATAAACTACTACTTTAATCTTATAAACTTTATCCTCAATTTAAAGTCATCGATTATTTCAAGCACTTTCCACATTCCTGAGGCTCCTATTCTCAAAACCCCTTCCATAAAAACGTTCGAAAAATATCGATGGATACCTGGAAATGTCACATCTATTTTTATTTATTCGTGAACCGTTTTTTGAAATACTGTCCTGCCAGTGACGTGCCGTTTATCGCGATAGCGTAACCATGGATTAAGGGCCGATGGTTTTATTCCGTACGTAAAAGATTCTACTATAAGAATCTGTTGATAAACCTTGGTAAGTATGTTTTCATGAAAGTATTCCTGGTTTTTGTAGGGCTTTCGAAGTGCTGTTATACTAATCAGTCAGAAGACTTCTGATATGGTATTATTTTATACAAATTTAGAGGCCTTTTATCAAAATCATGTTATGTTAATCATTCACATTTGAATTGTAACTTCAGACTTCGCTAGACCATCACCGACAAATAGAAATATTTTACTAAAAATGCAAAAGCATTTATGGTAATAAAAATAGTGGCTAATGTTCCGTCTAAAAAGTTCTCGTCGGAAAAGTAATGCTAAAGTGCTTGGCTTGGTTAATTCATTTATATTTCCTAAAACCATTAGATAGATAGGTAGATAGATAGATAGGACATTTATTTGTACTAAGCATACATTGTCAACAAGGATATATCCCTTAAATTAAATTCATCATTAAGTATACTCTCATACAACGTAGACATAAAAATAATCTTTATATATCTCATTACACAAAATTAATAAAAAAAAATACCAATCTGAATGGACTTCTTTGGACTTGTTTGGACTTGACGCCAAAGGTTGCGATTCTACAACCGCCCACCACGTCTAGTACCAGCCCGCCAGTCATTTATCGCTCATTGCATCCCTTACTTATGGTGACTAGTTTGCTAGAGACGCACTGAGCTTAAGCATAACATTATTACCCCCCAATGACCTCAAAAATCTTAATAGCCAACTAGATAAATAGGCACATAAATAGAAAAAAACCTTAGAGCTTTGTTTTCTGATGACAAATGCATATTGTGCTTAAATTGTCGATGGCTTTGCGCACAGAAATAACTTATCTCACCAATTTAAACCCCGCAATTGAAAAAAAAATTGAATTGCATCAATTACGAATCAACTTCATTGACGCGTCGGCACCCGGGATTGGCCATCGTTGGGCAGGCAATCCGCTGTGAGTTATGAAAACAGTTCGCCGAGTGACAGCGTAGCAGCAAAATTCATGTGGTTTTATCAATTGGTTTATTCCGATAGAAAGATCGACGTTCAAAGTTTTATTCATACAACTCAAACAGTTTTATAAACTGACTAACAGTATGGAATAATTTAATATGCACGCATTCAATTAGATAAGATACTATGTTATGTAAAAATCGTAACACCTTGAGCGGGTAGCATGTTTGAACCATAAACATGCTATCTGTACCACCTACATTTTACAACAAGTAAGCGAATAAATAAATAAATAAATAATCGACAACTGTACTATAGTTTAGTTTAATAGAAAACACAATTACAGTGATGAGAGCGCCACTGGACCGTCGGCGCCCTCCTAATCTAACACAGAATTTTGTCGGGATTAAAAAATTATCCTATGTCTTTCTTGAGAGTCACTCAGACGGATAATCACTACAACGTTCATAATATTATTAGGATTTAATCGACTTTTAACTTATCTTCTTACAAGTCGTAGTCGACAATGAACCTACTTAGTGCATGCGAGAAAATTGCCAAAATAGCCCCCCACCTGTCATTGGCTTATAACGAATGGTCGCAAACACGGTTTCGATATTGCAATTTTTATTATAAAACTAGCTGGTGCCCGCGACTTCGTCTGCGAAGAATAATAATTTAAGTAACCTATGTACTTTTAAACCTTCCCTAGACCTCCACGAACATTTCAATACTAAGATAAGATAAATCCGTTCAGCCGTTCTCGAGTTTTAGTGAGACTAACGAACAGCAATTCATTTTTATATATATAGATAGATAGATATAAACTGTGTAGTGCACTTCAATATGGGTATAATAACTTGAAAGGAACATGGACCAATGATGTATGAGCGATCCTCGGAATTGCTTTGTGTAATTTATAAAAATCAAGAACCCGACTGCATAACCTCTAAAAAGAGAGAAACAAGAAAGTGATTCCGGTACCCATTGGGGTCGATTATAGAATAATAACGCAATAGAGACCAAGTCGACACGCATAATCTTTAGCAACAAAATCGGGGCCATTTGTGTCTCTAAATTCATACAAACGACGAGACGGCTCCCATAGTGTCAAATGTCAAAGCGCACCGCTATTATTGCTCGCTTTATTGCTTCACTTTTGTCAGGGCAGTTGTATGTAAACTACCCTTCTATGGTTTGTAATTTTATGGGGTCGATATGGTAATAGCAGTCAGTGACTCATAATAAAATCCTAAAATAGCTATTCGAAGTCACCGATTAAATTTACCTTTAATATTTGAAAAACATCTCATTATCTATTGGCCGAATTGAGAAACGCCTTAATCTTAAGCATTTGACTAGATATTAAGTAGTTAAATGCCCCTCAACTAGTTGTCAACCTATACAGAAACGTCACCGAAACGTCACTTTAATTAAAGCTCAATTTGAGTGGCGTTTCTGAATTCGGCCAGTATATTAAAACAAAACCAAAGTAAATGTTGCATAACGAGTTAAGCGAATGTTAGCGCCATTTATGGGATCAGTTATGTAATTCTCTAACAAATCTCGTCTCTCATTTCATCTCACATTGCAAACGACCATCATAAATTGGCCCGCGGGCTCGTAAGCATTATGCGGAGTTAGGTATCTACGTCCGTGGCCGCTAGCATCGAAGAAAACCAAGATCGAAGACACGCACGAACATGGAGCTTATACGCACAGACGGGTCAAGTTAGGCTTGCCCGTTCACTTATGAAGTCCGTTTATTTAAGAGAATCCCACCCCAGCCATGTGATTATTTAACATTCGCAGCGGCTGATCAGCTAAGAGGGCACATTCAAATGTGGACCGAACGAGTTTGATTTTAAAGTCTAAATTAATAGTTTCGTTTATCCGCTGTACAGCCGCTGCGCACGTTGGAGAATCACACCCAGCGCTGAAATCAACTGACGTTTTTTAAATCTTTTAACCACAGAGTGCGTTCGCCGCTCCATCCGCCTCCGTCTCCCAGTATGGAATTAACGAGATCAGCCCACTCCGAGACAATGGCAGACTCGTCTCCAGGTAACCTATTCAACCTATAGTAGCCGCATTATTATCTGAGTCGTCGGGTCATAAATATTTTGTATCCATCTATCTCGCTCGCACTTATGCCACTCGGTCATAGGGAATGGCATAGTGATGTGTAAGGATGATAGAGGTGCATATCGATAATTTGATATGATATATTTCATTACATAAATATATTTATAGAAAACAACGTTCGACGACTCAGATAATGCATCTACTATAACAGCATAATCATAAGTTGTAAGTACCAAACAAAATCAAAAAATTGGGATTCGTATCCTCGACTCTTCATTGAAGATATTGCACTGGCCAACTGATCCACCAGGACGCCCAGCATTGAATTTTGTCATGTGATTGATACAAATCTAAGAGCTCCACTTGAAGTAGTCAGACATACATAGTTTAGTTAAGACTCAGAAATAGTATAAAAATTAATATATCATTATTGATCTACACAGCTACCTGACCAACCGCCCTGCAGAGTTGGTCGATGGCGGTGACACCAACATCTACATCTTGACTATCCAACAAATCTTGGACGACTATGCCAACCAGAACGATGCCTACACCCAAGCTTCCGCCTTGTCCCAAATCATCGCCGTCCTCGGAGAACTCGCCACCGGCGTCCCTGGTGACGCTTGCGAAGCTGCCGGTGTAAGAATCTTGAACAACAATATATTAAACATGAGAAATCTTTGGCCATTTGATCTTTACCAGAATTTATTGAAAGACCTCTAGCGTCAGAATTTGCTTGCAGAATGACCCAATTTGTCCAGTTTTTCTATGGTCTCATAAAATTCACATTAAATGGTAGTCATTAAATTCACTGCCTCCTGGTTTTAATAGAACATGAATTTAATATATGCAATAAATAATCTCATTAGGTCTTCAGTTTTTTTGTAATGTTTAATTTTATTATTGACGAATTTAAGATTTAACCGGAATCTTTATCCATGCCGATCTAATAGTCATAAAAGTTTCTAAAGGAAAAATACTGGTTTATGGACACATTGCCAAGCATTTTTAAAATATTTTTGAGTTCTTCCTGATAAAATGTTCTTCATCCAGGTCTCCAACGCTGTTGCTTCTGGAAACGTTAACGCCATCAGACAAGCCGTCGCTAACTGGATTAGACGCGTCCAAGTCAGCATCGACCTCATCGTCAGTCTGGCCAACAACCCACAAAGCGTTCGTTACTCTGTAAGTACAAATCCTAGCTCACTATAATCGAAAGTTTAAGCAAAGGATAAACTGCTAAGTATTTCGTGTTTGTGGTGAACGGGTTCCTTTAGTCAAGGTAACAACCTTTAAATTTAGTTAGCTCAAAAGTAAGATAAGAGGTAGAAATGATTGTCTCAAAGGGAATAAAAGTAACGCTAAGCAAGTATTTGTCGCGGAAAGTGTGTAAAGTCAAAAAATGTTGTAACGAGAATAAATAACTTCTGTTGTTTTTGAATGACAAAATATTACCTTTTGTTTATCTAGACTGGACCACGCGGTAACTGCGTTGGTGGCGGCAGAAACTACCAATTCGAAGCAGCTTGGGATGCTATCCTGGACGCTGCCAACCCATACACCATCCCGTACGTATCAGGCGAAGACCATTGTTAATCTTGAAAGTAATCCACCGCACCTCTATTAGTGGTTTCTTTTACAACTCCTCAGCTACCTACCATCGTTAATTTCATAAACATATCATATGTTTACACTAAGTTAAGAAATTACTACGGTCACTTTTCAAGTTATGATTACAAACAGGACCGCTCGATCAATCGCTGGTGATGATCTAACTGAACTCTAAAACTACTATAAGTACGTGACCATGCGAGCCCAATTTGCCGAACTGAACGTCCACACCTTCTATTTCTTAACAATCCCTGAAGTCCCATCTAACCTCTGGTGTCTTTCAGACTGGTGAACGAGGAGTACTGCGCTGCCAAGCGTCTGTACACTGCCTTCAACGCCCGTAGCAACAACGTTGGAGCCGCCGTCACCGCTGCCGCCGTGCCACAAGTCGTGAATGTCGTCCTAAAAGCTCTGACCCCAGTGGCCAACGTAAGTTTACCGTCGGCAGAATTCATAGCTTCTCTCCAACAGACGTTAATATTCGAATAGGACATAAAATCTTGCGGAACGTACTGCCATCTGATTTGCCACATACATTTGTTTTCCTGATTCGATTTCGGGACTCCAAACGAATTGGGCTCTCCAAACGCAGCAAATCCATATAACAATCTGGGCTTGTCACACACGTTAGATATTTTTTCCGTACGGCACTGTTCTGTCCATTCGTTCCGAATGCTAGCTCTTGCGTTCACGGTCACGGGGTATTGGCGGATTATGTCGTGATGACGTATAAGTTGCCACGCAGTCCGGTCCGGCGCAAAGTCACAAGTGTGGACGTGACATTTCATTGTGAAAATTATCCGTGACTGCGTCAGCAATGTTAGTCTAGTCTAGCGTACTGTCACAAGTGTGGGCGTTAGTCGGGGTTAATGAGCATGTCAATTGAAATAAAATAAAAAAATGTGTTACTAAATTCTTACAACTAAACTAAACAATGTTTTCAATTAAGGAGAAGAACTGTTTACTTGAACTATACATCTATGTGGAACATATCACGTACAAATGATAGTTGATGTGTATTGTACTAACGAACGCAACGCCTATCATGCCAGCTTTGTCATAAACTTCTGGCTATCTTGTTTTCACTTTAGCTGATTATTCGAGTATTTGGATAATGTTTAAGAAACAAAATTTGTCTTATCTGTGGCCAAAAGTTCACAAAAATGACGAGTTAAATTCACGTTTGCTTCATCCGGGCCCAAACTATGCCTGATGCCTTACATGCGGGTTCAGTCCAAATGGTTCTTGCGGCCTGATTTTTGGCCTCAAGAACCTGAACTTTCGGGAACAGGAGGGAAAGTTAACGGTTGCCTAAATGTGTATATAACCAATGTATGCTTGGTTGCTCTTAATTGTCTGTCTTTTCAACAGTTCCTCCGCGTTGTTGCCTCTGGTGCCAACCCCGCCCAAGCCGCTGCCGTCGCCAAGTCCGCTCTCGCGCAAGCTGCCGCCAGCGCTTAAACGACACATCCCTAACCCGATCCTCAAACATACATATCGTATCTATATATCATAAACGGAAAAACCCTTGCAAAACAACACCATGGCTATTTAATTCATGTATATACTCTCATACCACTCAAAGGCAAATATTAAGAAGTCATAAAATAATATTGAAACATATATTACGCATAGTACTTCTTCATGGCTGCCATTCGATGAAATAGAAGGGATTATTAATATGTAAATATACGTTCTTACTATAAACCAACAGGAACTGGCTTTTCATTTCGGTAAACGATTCGATTTTCTGTTTAATAAAGATGTATCCAACCTTACAATATATTTTTCATTTGTATCCAATCGATACCTTTAAGACACAGGACAACATTATACAAGGGCAGAGTACGGACATTACAGTAACTGGATAATAAATTTCAGCGGTGCAGGCTCAACTTTATACCTAGGTACTAAGTAAATAATAAACTTAAAAACTTAAAGCTGGGAGCTTAGTTATCCCAACTTATAGTAAGTAGCAAGTATCAGGTAGTTTAGTTCAAGGATCGAGAGCCGAGGAAGTTGCCAAGTAATTAAACTATCCCAAAGATATTTTATCTACACCCATATCATAAAACCTCCATTGGTTAATCAAAAACCTTAGGTAATGACCACCATTTTGACAACCAATTAGGAAAAACCAGTGCTGCGATAAAGAAATAACATGACTTCTTTATCGTTTTTAGTAAAGAAAAGAGATTAAATTTGGAACAGCTGTCAAAACTCAAGTGGTCTCTATTCTAGTATCCATAGATATTAAAAAAGTTATTGATACGAAACGTCAATTCAGTATGTTTTTTTAATATAAACTGCACAATATTTGATCTCGAGAGACGTGAGAATAGAGACTTCATCCGTTTGTCTATGATTTAAAAAAAATGGTCTTGACGGAGGATCGAATCGCCGCCATTATGTTGACGTTTTGCTGAACGAAAGTAGAATTTTGTTGAATTGAATAGAAAAAGTTGTTTGTAATTTACATTTTAGTTGAAAATATGAATAGTAAGTAGTCTTCTTGGAGTGTGTGTGATGTGAAAATGCGCCGGATATCGGAAATATGCAGCCACGATTGCAACAAATAACTTGTTGCCAGAAAATATTGTTTCTGAACCCATCATGGAGGATTTATAATATGTGTGTAGATAAAGTTATGTATGCAACTCTGCATAATTTGGCCTTAAAACACACGTGCGATCCTATTATGAAACTCGCCTATCGGCTCGTTTCATGAAAATCGCACTAGTGTTTTAAGGCCTATCATTATGCAACCGTTGCATAAACTACTATTACAAAGCTGTTTTAGATTTTTGTTTTTTATTTACATTTTATTAAAAATGTATATCTCTCAAATATTCTGATAAACATTCACGTTGTTAAATACTTTGACTGATAATAACGCTGTTATCTCTTCTCTATTTTTCTTCTTCAGCCCTTAGTTACCCAGTCAGAAGTATTGAGGTACGGTGTCCCACAAGGATCAGTGCTTGGACCCCTATTTTTCATAGTTTTCATCAAAGATCTACAGTGATGTCTGACTTTCGGGACCCCGTATCTTTACGCTGATGACACCAGTATCATTATTAATGCACGGCTTAAGAATCAACAATAGCAGGTGTTTTTACATCTTTCACGGCGATGTCAATAGCCCTGACTGACTCCACATGCAATAATTCTAAGTCATCACTAAGTCTAATTGTTTAAGATTTCTGAACGTGGAACTAGACCCTTTTTACGGTTCCACAGTCAAACTAGGAACCCATATAGTTTCGCCATGTTCATCTGTTCGTTTGTTTGTACGTATATCCCAGCAACTTTTTCTCGAAGACCGTTTAAGTTGCATAGCAGGAAAAAATATATTTTGTTGTTATTTTCCAACCATACTCTATAGCAACGGTGAAAAAAAATTGTTTCTTATACAACCTAAAATGGGTTGTCGTTGAATAGCTCTTTAAACACATTATAAACATAAGTATGTTTAGATTTTGTTTAGATTTAGGGGATCGTTTGGGAAATAAGTATTAAACGCCAAAGGTTAAATAAAGTATATATGTATGACAAATCCATCTATGTAGAAGTAAATAAGAATTATTCATGTACAGTTAGCGCTCCGTGCGTCACAAACGGTGCTGGCTGAAAATCATCACTGCAGGTGTCTAGTCTAATACCTCAGCATTATGCCAGTGTCCCATTCACTGTCGCGAGCACACACACACCACCTTTTTGTTTTGTATTGTATTTCTTTATTCTTTCTTTCTTTCATTTCTGTTGGAGTTATTTATCCCCAGCCCCCACAGCTAAAACTATATACTCTAAAAATCTGAATAATATGTTAAACGAATTTAGAATTAAAATTAACACGAACAAATAGGCTTCATTGGACGATTCCATTATCGCGGGTGCAACAATCAGACGCATTTAAAGTTTCTTACTAATAAACAGAAAACATTTTTAAAGAAAGTTTTCTTTTTAGGGCTACATTTAAACCCGTTTTCGTTGATTTGTTTATAAGAATTTAAATAAAATAACTATAAAGTCACGAGAGCTATTTAAAGTGCGATTCGGCTTAGGCTAAGCGCGCACAATCTGATCTCTCTGACGAACGAAGACGAATAGACCGAGAGATCCGATTGCCGATCGCAACAAAAATCGTATTGGGGGCTTTATAGCGTTGTTAGCCTAAACCAAAGAGTATACTTAGTAATATTACCAAAAGGAAGGCTAAACTAACGCTATAAAGCCCCGATAATCAGTAGAACCTACGCAGTTACGAGTAGAGTAAAGTTTTGTATAAGACGGAATTTCAGAAGTAAATAGTCCGGTAAGGCGGTAAGGTGATACGATATGACACGCGTCAAGGAATTCAAAGACATCTGTCAAAAGATACCACAACAAAGCTCTAAATTAGAATTATTTTCATTAAATTTTATAGTTACTTTTATGTTTACGTGAAGATACATCATGTGGGACAAATATGCCGAGTGAGCGACAAGCAGAACGATGGAATTAAAATTATTCCATGTGTTGCTTTGGTTAGCTGTACTAGTAAGTGTACTCTTTAAAGGTACTGCCACCCCCTTTTCCTGGATAAGACCATCTACGACCATCTACGAACTGCGTCGAGGCATTGAGCGAGGCTCCCCATACTCTTTACCATCACCATCATCATCATTTCAGCCGTAGGACATCCACTGCTGGACATAGGCTTCCCCCATCGATTTCCAAAAGGGCCAGTTGGAAGCGGCCTGCATCCAGCGTTTTCCTGCGGTCTCTTTTAGGTCGTCTGTCCATCTTGTGGGTGGACGTCCTACGCTGCGCTTACCGGTCCGTGGTCTCCATTCGATTCTATGTTCATCTTAAGGCCCACCTGTTGGGAGACTCGATTGAGGCCTTCGAGCATCGTGCTGAGATCCTCCATCAATTCTGCCATGACCACAATAACGTCGGCAAATCGAAGGTGAGTGATGTACTCGCCGTTGATGTTGATGCCGAGTCCTTGCCATTCCAGGAGCTTGAAGGCGTCTTCCGATGCGGCAGTGAACAGTTTCGGAGCGATTACGTCTCCCTGTGTCACGCCTCTTTCTCCGCCTCTACTCTATACTATATGCTTGTCTAAGTGCTTGTAAACGAGCAATTGTTTTAGCAATTTATTGCTGCAAAGTTTACACTGTTTGTTCCCAGTAGTGATATGGAATCCGTTTGGGAATAGCCCAGTGACATGGGCAGTCCTATATTTAGATACTGGCTATCTGCGCACCAGAACGAGAACCGAAAGTAGTATAATAGTTAAGGTCTGTTCGCCGAGAGTTGATAAATATTATGATATTGTTTCGAAATAGCGACTGTCGCTTAACTATCGCAAACTGTATGACGGGCGTCGCTTATCGCCGTGCGCACTGAGTTTCGTGTTACGAGGAACGCAGATGTTGTCAACTGCGGTTTCGCGCCGGGCGGACGGCGGCGAAAGAAATATATTTGATATGTTCATATACACAATGGCCATTATTGCAAATTGATGTCTTATATGTCCGCGTCAAATGTCATATAAATTCAATAATCTGCACCGGCTTTGGCCAAAGAAACGAAAAAGAAAAGATATCTATGGCACATGTTTAAAACGCATTGAGTATGGATATGACGTGTCTTGTGTCTTTCTACATATAATAATGTCATTGGCTTTGAGCTTGGCGTTGGGGTGTTCTGTTCGCGTGTTGCTTTCTTTTTATACAGTAAGGCTATTCAATAATAATATTCTATGAAAAAAATAGAGTTTTTCTCTTTATTTTTTTATTATCATCGGTAAAAATAATCAGCGGGCCGCTATTTGTAATAAGTTAAGAAGCCCTGACTTTTTACTTTTTTTATCAACTCTCGCCGAACAGACCTTAGTATATATTACATTTGCAAAAATTATTTATCTTTCTGACCTTCCAGTGGTCGACATGTTCGAACGAACTGGATCGGGAATTGACCGAAGACCGCTGGGTATTCCGCCACAACAAGCAAGAAGAGTTGCCGTCGTGTGCGAGCGTAAAGCCGACGACAAGAGATATTGTGAAGCGGTTCTATGCCATATTGCCTTAGTGAGTATTTGGGTCATACACACGTTATTTATTATTGGAGGTTAATTGGGCCATATGTGCCGCTTCGACCATTGCTGATCTATTGTGGCAGCCCTTCGGTTTGGCTAGTGCTGGCTTAGGCACGGTCTTCGGCTGGTCCGCTAGCCTCCCTTTCCACCGTGTGCTCAGACCCTTACCGTAAAAGCATCGGTTACTGCAATTCACACGCAGATAATGTACATAAGTTAGAAAAACTCATTGGTACATGGCAACCGCTTGCATTTGAACCCGGACCTCACAATCACGAGTCGACATCCTTAGCCATTAGGCCACCGACGCTCCTATACTCACGTTTAGGTTCAGAAATATCCCATCCTGTTCCCGAAAGCAGACCCTGAGGCCTGACTTTTTTGTTGGGACTATATCCGCATGTAGGACATCAGGTATAGGTCTGGCATGCATGAAAAAAACATATAATTAAACAGCTGTTTTCGTTAAAGTTTGGTCACAGGAGGGACAATATTTGTTTCTAGAAGTGTGTATTACCCATTTGCTTCAGCGTGGTAGCGCAATGTTCAGACGCGAGCCGCTTGGGCTCGAGTCGAATTTGTCAAATTTTGAGTTACCTTCGAGCGCGCAAAAGTTGCTTACGAAAGTAATGTTAATAACCATATTTTTAGAACCCTAGCGATAGAAAATAGAAACGAGTGTCCGGACTTCTTAATTCATGTTTTTTCACTCGACTTTCGAAATACTTACGGGCTTTATGTTTATTGTTTATTCATGCGAAAGTAGTAAAAAACATTGCTTTACTCGTAATTTTGAAATTTGAGCAATAGCGAATTGAAATAGAGTGGTAAGAACTTTTGGTTGTAATTTTAAATATAACTTTCGCACCGTATAAAACGGTTCTCCAGTCAATTTTAGATACACTTATGTTTGCTTAAAGAATAAAAAGTCGGGTGTGTTCGTTCGTTTATCCTTCTTTCAAGCAGCAACGGAGCAACGTATCGACGTGATTTTTTGCATAGAGATAGTTGGAGGGCCGGAGAGTGGTGAATAGGCATTTTTATACTGGAACAATGCACAGTTCTCGAGGAAAGAATGATAAGGGTGAATTTCAAAAAAAACATACGATTGTATGGCTAATTTTCGTAACGCACAGGTACTTTTTTTAAGTTTTTCTTAACTACGCCTTAATTAGGTACAATATTTTGAAATTTACCTAGTGAACTCAGACAAACCACGGGCAAAAGCTATTAATGAGTATTTTCAGTTAGTCAGGCTGTTAGGTACCGAAAACGTAATTAATTATAGTAAACACTCGAACGGGCGGGACGTTTACGTTTAATTAAATCGCAATACGAAATTTGATGCCAACATTGCATTATAATGGCATCGTTATGTTATAATTATCGATGGTTTCGATATTTTGAAAGACAGTTAATTTTCGCCCGTACTTTTTGGATAACCATGATTCTCTAGCCTGTCCGGCGAAGCTTTGACGACGGGCACAGGTCTCCTCTCGTGAGATGATGGACGTATCTCGTGGATTGGGCATTAGTCCCAACGCGTGCCTACTGCGGATCGGAGACTTTACAACACTTTTGAACTACTTCGCAGATTTATGCAGGTTTTCTCACGACGGTTTCATTCACCGAAATGCTCGTGATAAATAGACTACAAGTGCGAGCCAGGATTTTAACCCGTGAACCTCTGAACATGAGGGCGCGAGTCAGACATCGGCACTCCTGCACAAGTGCCACGTGATGTTTCATATTATTATTTGCGTACATATACACTGCGGCTGATGGAATATGACACCATGAAATTGCGTCACACACAGCAGAAATAGTGTGTTAGTTTTAAGTTATTTTGTTTGTATTTTAATATGTATGTTAGTCTGTAAGGTATTTATGTATGGGCCACTAGATGCCTGAAAATAAATGATTTATTATTATTATTATTATATACATACACTATCTGTGCCCGCGACTTCGTCCGCGTGGAAAAGATAAAACATTCACATAAACCTTACATATTTCCATACAAACTTTCATCCCCTATTCCCTATTGTTATTTTACACACTTTTACAAACTTCGAATGTCATATTTATTTATATCGAATCAACAGCCTAAAAAATAAGTTTCAAGCTTCTAGCTCTAAAAATGACGATACTTCCATACTACTTTTCATCCCCCCTTTCAACCCTTTACAACCCTTCTTTCGCATTAAAAAGTAGCCTATGTCCTTTCCTAGGCTTTAGACTATCTGTGTACCAAAGTTCATTTAAATCGGTTCAGTAGTTTTGGCGTGAAAGCGCGACAGACAGACAGTTACTTTCGCATTTATAATATTAAGTAAGTATGGAATGACCGTTATTTTTTTTATCATCATTGTATCAAAGTTCAAAAAAGAGCAATTGTTTATGGCCAGTGCCGACTGCATATTCTATGACACCAGTTCCATAAAAGGTCGTGTCAACATTACCTCCTTCAGTTTCGACAAGGAGCACGCGAACACGTTTTTCCTGCACAAATACCGGGCCACAGTGAACGTCATGTCGGAGGGAGACGACATATTGGACCGCGAGGCCGCCTTCTACGCAGCCGTGCTCACTCCTGTGATATTCCTGCAGCAATACAGGGATACTTGGTGCTTACTCGAACGGGTAAACTCTTTAAATAGCTGTTCAATCATGTTTAGTTTAAAACTGTAATAAGCGAATCGTACGAAATAGTAGTTTATGCAACGGTTGCATAATGATAGGCCTTAAACACTAGTGCGGTTTTATGAAACGAGCCTTTAGCGAGTTTCATAATAAGATCGCACGTGTGTTTTAACGCCAAATTATGCAGAGTTGCATACATAACTTTATCTACACACATATTATAAATCCTCCATGATGGGTTCAGAAACAATATTTTCTGGCTACAAGTTGTTTGTTGCAATCGTGGCTGCATATTTCCGATATCCGGCGCATTTTCACATCACACACACTCCGAGAAGACTACTTACTATTCATATTTTCAACTAAAATGTAAATTACAAACAACTTTTTCTATTCAATTCAACAAAATTCTACTTTCGTTCAGCAAAACGTCAACATAATGGCGGACGTCCGTCAAGACCATTTTTTTTTTAAATCATAGACAAACGGATGAAGTCTCTATTCTCACGTCACTCGAGATCAAATATTGTGCAGTTTATATTAAAAAAACATACTGAATTGACGTTTCGTATCAATAACTGTTTTAATATCTATGGATACTAGAATAGAGACCCACTTGAGTTTGACAACTGTTCCAAATTTAATCTCATTTCTTTACTAAAAACGATAAAGAAGTCATGTTATTTCTTCATCGCAGCACTGGTTTTTCGTAATTGTTTGTCAAAATGGTGGTCATTTCCTACGGTTTTTGATTAACCAATGGAGGTTTTATGATATGGGTGTAGATAAATGTTTTTTATTTAGTTGTCTATTGTTTTGACACAATTTTTTTTCCCTAATTGTGATATATAGAGCATAAGGTTTAATTTGCGATAATGCAATTTTTAAACGAAACCTAACGTATAGGTATCCCGGCGATACCTCTCGTGGCGATACTATCACCACGAGAGTTGAGGTCACGCACACCGCGGCATGTCATGCGTGCACAAGACAATTTCGTTCGAATTTTCAAATTTGTGTTTTGTTTTGTATGGCATTGTGTACTTGTGTGTGTGTAATCATTCACCTCAATTCTCGTGGCGATACCTATAATATTGGTATTTAGAATTTTCTAAAATGTTACTATATCTGAGTAAATTCCATTATGACAAATGAACGATTAGGGCAAATAGGTATGGAATATGAAGGAATGCTTCTTTTAGTTCCAACGTGCAATACGGATGTACCAGATATCTCACCCAACTGAAAAGAGGTCTGCTCTGAAACTGCTCCAAAATCTTCGGGATGTTAATTCTAAGGTAAACTTTAAAATATGCACATAACTGAAATCAACAAAGGCATTTAGAGTAACTTTGCGGGTCATTAATTTGTAAGTTTGATTTTAGATAACTTTAATAAAATTCCTGGATAGAAAATTGGTGTCAATACTAATTTCATATATGACAAGTGAAACTTTATGGGCAGTATTATACAACTATTATGTTAAATTTTGGAGGGAATCTGATGGTTTGAAAAAGAAAATATTCTGATCATCTGCCGATCCTATATAAAGGGCTTAGGGCCTGGCCACCACACCACCACCACAAATCTGTTCCACATCACCTTTATTTATTTATTTATTTATTTATTTATTAAGGACCACCAGTGGTCGATACAATAACACAAGAATTATACATAAAACATCGAAGGGGTAATAAGCTAAGTGTCCAACCTATTAAGAGGGCGCCGACCGTCCAGTGGCGCCCTCATCACTGTTATTGTGTTTTCTATTAAACTAAAGTATTTTATCAAAATCGAACCCATATAAGTTGTTGCGCCGTTTAATACACAATTTATATGCTATGTAATATAGCTTTACAAAGTATAAACGGTACGTCATCATTTTAACAGAAAATAGCGGCCACTATTTTCTATTAAATTGATTAGATGATGGTTATACTTTGCAAAGCTATATTACATAGCATATACGTTGTGTATTAAGTTGCGTAACAACTTATAAGTACGGCTTCAATTTACTAAAATACTTTCCTTTAATAGAAAACACAATAACAGTGATGAGGGCGCCACTGGACGGTCGGCGCCCTCTTAAGGTGACCACAGCATGCTCTGATATTATCATGAACTCAGTATTAGGTACCTATAGCTAATTGTTAAATCTTGAAACTTATATATAATGTTAGTATTACACGGTATACAATTCAAGTTGTTCAATTTTAATTATTCAGATATTCAGTTTAACAGTTTACACTATTTGATTATTTTACAATTAACTTACTCTTTAGGTATAGGTATAGAAATAAGATGTGTTAGGCCCTTTTATGCAAGGAAACGTATCCCCCCTTTTGTTAATCTACTGCGCTAGAGTAAATGCCAAAATCCCTTATCGCCCAATATAATATATTGATCCCCTACTATAAATACAGTAAATTCACACACAAGGTTACAGTATAAATGGCAAGGACTGAGCATTAGTTACTAAGCTCGTGTACACCTAGCGTACAGATGTAGTGCATAATTAGTTTCCATCGTGTTTTATCGGAAAAGTTCGTATTTATCGTGCTCTCTCAATTAGCTTCAGCAGGCCCCCAATTCTCGGTGCATTCGAGATAATCTCACAATCGAGATTAAACGTCAGTGCATTCAGTCATTTGACACAACTGTATGAATGTGACGTTTAATCTCGCAATCCACATTATCTCGAATGCATCGAGAATTGGGGGCCAGTATCCATCATACCATGCTGTCATTTTTCATTTTGACATTTGACAATAAATAATAAAGTTTCATATGAATGAATATAAACATGTCACTCAATTAATACAATAATTAAATCAGACTTCGGGTCCCGTCGTCTTCCGATTGAGATCCGAGTTTTACCGATGGAAACATATTATTCACTATATCTGTAGCAGATAGTGTAATTGCACGGACCCCTCGGTGAGCTAGCATAACCTGATTGTAATTTAATTGTCTAAGGTACGAAACTTCATCAGCAACTTACCGGGACCCGTATCGCCAACGCACTCGACCACACCCGCGGACCAGGATGACGAGGAACTTCACGACAGGAAAGACATCCGTTACCTCAAAGAGTTGATTAAAAACCTTGGCTGATCAATTTTGTTTTATGTTTATTTACTTTCATTTCCAGATGAATTCACCTTGATTAAGGTACTTTTTGATATGTAGTCCATTCTAAGACCTTGTTCACACAAGATCACAGGATACCGGCAATTAATATTGTAGGCTAGTTAACGAGGAGTTTGACCCTCATTAAAGGGGCTAGTTTTTCGGCAATTTATTGCTGCAATTCGGGCTGTCCCCAAAAAGACTACATTATAACATCACTAATGGGGACAAAAAGTTTGTATGTAAACTTTTGAGGATAGCCTGAATTGCAGCAATATATTGCCGAAAAACTTGCCCGTTTACGAAGCCCTTAAGAAGAATATACAGATGATAGTTTTCTAATAATATAGTGCCAATTGGCACTTTTGGATTATTTTTCTCAAAACCAGGCACCCAACTTAGGGTTCGTCTCAAAGTATTTCATTCACTGAAGTTGCATCAAGTTTCTGCCGCGATATTTGATTTAGTGTCGATGTCGCCATCGTACTCCACGAACTCAACGATTTTCAAAAACATTATTTAATAATAGGCTGACTTTTTTGGTACACAAGTCCTAAATCCTGTCAAATCAAACAGAATTTCTCACCAGATTTTTTTTTATTTCTGAAATATAAAATTACAAAAAATATAATCGAATACTGTAAATGCTATTTATTAAGTATCTAAACATGTACATAGTATTATATATAAAAATTACGTGTCACGTTGTTTGTCCGCAATGGACTCCTAAACTACTGAACCGATTTTAAATTTGATTTGCACACCGTGTGTAATTTGATCCAACTTGAAAGATAGGTAGATAGCTTACATCTCATTTTATAGTCGCAATATTATATTATTGCAAATTTTTTGTGTATTATTTGACAATCACAATTATCTGTTAGGTCCAAACGATTCTAACCAGATGGCGATATCTGTTGACTGGATTGAGTAAAGTATTCAATAGATGGCGCTATGTTAAATTAATCAATCATCGATCAATACATATAAAACAGTACCGTGACTCACTCATAGACAACGCACAGCATAAACGGGTGGTCCTAGAGGTTTGAAATTTGGAGGCAATATTACTCGAGTACCCTAGAGGTGCACTAAGCAGCGATTTTTTGAAATTCAATTCAATTGAAATTTGTATGGAAAATACCGCGGGCGAAGCTGTGGCGGGTCCACTAGTAGTACAATAAATCTTTCTAACCAAACTTTGAAGTGTTGCTTTTAAACAAGTGTCAATTTAAGCGATAAACTAACCACCTATAAAAGAAAAACGATTATTTCAAATTATTGTTTCTATCAGAACGTTCGTTTCCTAGGTTATCATCATAGCTGGGCACCGTTAATCAAATAGTTAACTTCGTTAATGTCTAATCCATAACTAAAAAAATTAACTTGGTTAAACGTTAACTCGTTAGTTTTCGGAAGATTTAACGAAATTTAACGTTAATCGTTAACTCGTGACAGAAATTGTATTTTATATGTCGTTAGTAATTTATTTATAAAAAAATGTTGGTGTGGAAGTTTATGCAGACCATGAAACATTATTAAAAAGAGGGTATTGCATTAGAGTTTGTAATAATACACCATGATTTAGAGATCAAATTCAAATTAAAAGATATATGACATAAGCCGTGCGGTGTCCTTTTGGCAAATATTAGGTACTTAATTAACGTTTAACGGACTTTCATTGTTTTAACGGAAGTTAATGAGTCCCTTAACAATTTTAGAAATTAACTTAATACTTAATCCGTTACTCGAAATGTTTACTTCGTTAATTAACGATTAACTGGTTAACGGTCTTGCAGCGGCGAAGCTTCAAATATTTCCTAAGCCTCTGCCATTTAGTTAGAGTAACATGGACTTCACTGACAGCTAGCCGTAGCTTTCTAGCTTGGTAAAGTCGTCAGGAATCGGCTTGTAGGCAGGCTGCGCCACTGCGGTCTTGTGCCCAGCTATGGTTATCATGAATATAGATATTTTACAATGAACATCTAGAGACAATTTGATCAGTGGTGTCATGCACTTAGGCGCCTACGAGCTCGTCTTACAAGCAAAATTACGAAATTGCTAGGACTGTTTTAATAATTTACTATAGAATAAAACCTCTTAACCTACGTACGTTCAAGATATCGGTTGAATAAACACGCGAGCAAACACATAATGACGGCGAACACCATCAGAACGAAGACTAATAGAAAAATCGAGTTGTCGTTGCAGGGGTCCGTGAAGGTGCTGCTCCTCATCAGCGTACAGTCTACCAAATCTGGGATTATGGGGATGGCGCTGGAGGAAATGACCGAAGCAGCCTGGCCTGTGATAGCTAGGAGGCTGATGAAAGAAGGCAGTCCAGAACGTCCATCGACTTGTTCAATTAACGCTTGGATCTTGTACGTGTCACTGTTAATAACGCTGCTTTTGATGTCCTTGGCAATATCTCTGGAAAATAAGTGTTATTTTTAATATCTATCTGTACTCTGTAACTTTTATCAAAAATAAAAAATAAAAATCACGATTTTACGAAGCCGATATCGATGAAAATTTGCAAGCAAATATCCCGGAATGATATCTGAGACTTCTGGGAATTTTTGTCCCGTAAAATAACGCTAAAGCTAGTCATTTTCTTTTTTACTTTCTACACAAATATCGTCGTAAAACAGCCTAAAAGAGATGTAATATTGCATACCGGTAGAAGTGATCAATCCTCTCCCTCTTGCTTTTCTGTACGGCATCAGAGATCAGCTTCAATCCTTTCAAAACGCTGGACAATGGAGGAACAGACATTTTAAAGAAACCGCCATCCTCGAAATTTGGAGCTAAGGTGAACGAAAATATGAAGGGAACATCCTGAAACAATTCATTGATTAAATAAGGTATCTGCAAAGTAAGGTTTCTGACTTCTCGACCCCTTTTCGTTTCCGAGTTTCGAGAATTCTCGACAGCTTTTTCCCGAGTCGTTGATATTTTCTTATTTATAATTATAATCTCAAAATTAAAACAAATAATTGCAATTGTAACTTTATTAATTCAGTCTTTAAAAATCAATAATTATTTTATCTACACCCATATCATAAAACCTCCATTGGTTCATCAAAAACCGTATGAAATGACCACCATTTTGACAACCAATTAGGAAAAACCAGTGCTGCGATAAAGAAATAACATGACTTCTTTATCGTTTTTAGTAAAGAAATGAGATTAAATTTGGAACAGCTGTCAAAACTCAAGTGGGTCTCTATTCTAGTATCCATAGATATTAAAAAGTTATTGATACGAAACGTCAATTCAGTATATATTTTTAATATAAACTGCACAATATTTGATCTCGAGTGACGTGAGAATAGAGACTTCATCCGTTTGTCTATGATTTATAAAAAAAATGGTCTTGACGGAAGATCGTATTTGCCGCCATGTTGACGTTTTGCTGAACGAAAGTAGAATTGTTGTTGAATTGAATAGAAAAAGTTGTTTGTAATTTACATTTTAGTTGAAAATATGAATAGTAAGTAGTCTTCTCGGAGTGTGTGTGATGTGAAAATGCGCCGGATATCGGAAATATGCAGCCACGATTGCAACAAATAACTTGTTGCCAGAAAATATTGTTTCTGAACCCATCATGGAGGATTTATAATATGTGTGTAGATAAAGTTATATATGCAACTCTGCATAATTTGGCCTTAAAACACACGTGCGATCTTATTATGAAACTCGCCTACGGCTCGTTTCATGAAAACCGCACTAGTGTTTTAAGGCCTATCATTATGCAACCGTTGCATAAACTACTATTAACTTTTTAGTGCAGAGTTCACCAACAACTAAACAGACGTTTAAGCGTCAAATTTGGTTAACATTTAAGGGGTGGAAATCGTGATCACTTTTTATATGGAAAGGGTGATTTTTGCCGTTGCTTCACGGTCCCCTTAATATGGTCCTCCCTATCTCTCACAAATGTAAAAACTGAGTTACCTTTGTAACAGTGTACGCCACTTCCAAATCCCTGGTGAGCCACGCGTACCCGTGCCATGTCCCGGGCTTCCGGCGGCGAGCCGCACTCGCGAGCGATGCCGCATTCACCGCGTCAACGTTCAACATCACAATATAAGCTTTTTGATCCTGTATAAACTGTAAAGCCTGAAAGTGGGCACAACAATAACAACAAGTTATAAATTTGTCCAATTCATGGCAAATATTAATGTTGCTCACACCAGGCACGAGTGGAAAAATGAAGTGAAAACGTTCGGGCCAAATGGCCCCAATTCGAAACGTCGCCTTAATTAAAGCTCCCTTAAAGTATACAATTATAATAGAGTAAACGTTGAAACCGTCAAGCCATGCTGCCTAAAAACGTCAACTACAGACCACACGGATTTATATAAAACACTTGCGCATTTGTTTGGCCTGTTAGGTTATGATACTAAATAATATTGGCAATTTTGTGTTTATTTGTGGCAGCATTATTACAATCTTATTAATTTGGTCATACTGTCACTGGCTGACGTAAGGCGAAGAACCATATTTGCAATCCACGTACTAATAAAATACAGCTATCTTGTTTTTTCATGAGGGCGCTGATGTTTGCGGGAGCAGCGTAGCGTTACAGTCGTAGGTTCAATCAATATACAGCGTATCTTTTACTCTATTCTATAATCTAAGAAAGCTCCCTAAACTTAAAATAAGAAAAGTCATAGTCGATTTAGTATGGTACCAAGCTGTCAAAATGGAGTTCGACGTTTCTTATTTCAAGTTTAATGACCAGACAAAGAAGATTTGTGGCACAAATAAAATTGTCCTAGGGACTTCCGAACGATATTAATTGATCGAAAAATTGTACTTTCTTATGACAGTTTTCACTATGAGATAACGTATAATATGAACATGCAACTTGCATACCTAAGCTATCTATTATACAGTATAAACATAAGAGTATGCTGGGGCCAATTCGAAAATTTGTTCGCTAAATTTAAAAGTCGCTATACTGAAAAATAAGAAACGCAAACTCGATTTTCACAGCTTCGTGCTCAACAAAATTTAGTTGGACGTTTCTAACTTTATGTTAAGGTAATTTTAAATTTAGGCGACTCCGTCTCGAATTGGACCCAATATTATGCTACGCAATGTCATACAATTTACCTAAATAGGCCTTTGTTGCGGCACTCTTGTTTTCAGTTTACTTTGCATGGAAATCGATTGAATAGCATTAAAAGAAGTTTTTGTGTAAGAAACAAAATAATAAAAAAATATTTATTAAAATTGATGTTTATTTGAATTTTAAAATCCCTAAAAAGTATGCGATTACTTAAATTAAATATTACCTATCATTATATAACATCGATTGGATAGTGATCAGCATTTTAGATCTATTATGAAATGTACCTATCTTTTGGAACAGTTATCGATAAATTGAATATCGGAAGGAAGTCCCTAGTTAATTGACGTTTTTGCCTCAGAAACTTCTGTCTGGTCAGTACATTTTCAGCATAAAATGTTGGTAGTCGCCTATTGTTAAGAGTGCCAAATGGAAAATAAATAAATAAAAGAAAATAAACCTTGATCTTACCTCGTCAAAGTTACATACTTCGTGATGTATTTTCTTGTACGATGTACGAACTTCAACACATCGCTGAACGTTATACACAAACTGCTCATGATGGAGCTGCCCAACTAATTCATCTTCAAAGGCCGCGCTGTACGCTGAATTATCAGAAATAATCGCAATCCTTTGCCATCCCTGGCTCTTGAAGAAACTGGTGAACGCATGTTTCAGCGGACGCCAGTTATTGACATGAACTATTGCATTAGGGAATGCGTCAACATATTCCTCCATGACGTAAGGAGTATCGTAGAAATACATGGGTATTTCTGATCTCGATATTTTGTCAAATGGTTTTGGTGCCACGACGGCTAAAATGGTTCGGTCATTTTTTTTTATTAGTTCACGACATTTTGTTTCGTTGTGGTATTCTATGTTGATAGTTGGATATATTTTGAAGAGTTTGGTGAAATTGTAGGGTGATAATTGCCATGATAAGGCTTTGTTTTTGCATATTAGTAATCTGTTAATACTTTGAAGAGGTTGAGAGGCGATGTCTGCTGACAGCTCCTCAATTCCTGGGAAGCAAGGTTAAGGATATCACTGACAGTACACATTTGGAATACAATATATGTTTTATAATTTGATTTGTTTGTTAGATGGGTTCCGCAAACGCATTATTTTCGTGTAGCTTATTTCCGCGATCGATTAATTTCTTCATCGGAATTTTACTCGTAGCTTTCTTCGAAGTCGCATTTTTTAGCAACCGATAGGCATTCTTACTACTCGTAGCTTTTTTAATAACGCATTTACTTTCACTTTCAAAATGTTGTTTACGCAAATAATGTTACGGATGGAAAATATATACGAATCTACATTGAATTTTTGACAACATATCCAACATTTTGTCTACGACTTTTGATAAAGTAACCATCATTTTGTTTTGTTGCCTCGAGTAGAATGCTGATGAATACACTAATCGATCGCGGACAAATGCGACGTGGGAAAAAGTTAGGAGTAAAATTGATTTATTAGCATTTAATATACTTTCTCATTTGGTACACTTTTTAAATACTTAATACATCCAATAGCAAATTATTAACTATTATAAACTATTTATACGATGAAGAAATTAATCGATCGCGGAAAAATGCGACTCGGAAAAAAGCTACAGGAAAATAATGCGTCCGCGGAACCCATCTAACAAATCTGTAATTTGTCTGCCGCGCTCGCAGCGTTGCTAGTGGAAGTCACAATGTAAAAAGCTAAATTGTAACATCTAAACGATTTTTCTAAAACGGAATAACTTGATTTAGTTCGACTTAGTTTGATTTAGTTGTCTTCAATTCGAGCCACATCTAATGCCCGGGCTAGTAAACCTAGCCAGGAAAGTATGTGTACTGGCACGGATACGTGCGGCCCTAGCCAGTGCATCTTTCTTCAATACTGTATGAGAGAGACATACTGAGGGATAAAATAGAGATAATTTATCCTCGTGTTAACCTTGCTAGAGCCGCTGGTCTCCTACCCTGGCTTGGCAAAATGATAGAAGATGTTTACACAACTGTGGATCTCGGTGTAAAAATATCGTTATCACTGTTTAGGTACATGTTATTCTTGAACTAGCATAGACCATCCATCCACACCAAGCTAAAAAGCCATAGGATAGTAAATCGCAATGTAGACGCAGCGCTAGCTCAAAAATTAAATACCAAAGTCATTAAAATTATCTTGGCTGAGACACTAGGTTCCTAGCTTACTGCTTGAAAACCTGTCTACATGGAGCTACTGCCTCGAATGGCCCGGGATAAAATATTCATTGAAGGCATATTATTTTCCTACTAGCCATTTCTTCACTTAAACTTTTTCGAGGCGACCCCATAATACTATGATTTTGAAATCATACCGATTGCAACAAATGAATGCAGAGCCACCATGAGTTTGCGCAAACCGTTCTCTATCGAAATCTATCGGAAATGGTGCTTGTTGCCGATACGAGTAAAAGGGACCGAGCGATAGATTACGCTAGCGAGAGCGGTTTGCGCAACTCATGATAATGGTACTGGTCTGTTACTTCTAATTAAATGTAGACACGCTAGGTATAGGTATTCATAATATAAATTAATGGCTATTTTATTACTTACCATCTTGAGAAGACTGACAGTCACCATTCTGTGACGAAAAAACGATCACTAAAGATAAAAATATTATCTTCATCATTAAATTTGAATTAATTATGTATCACAAGGGTTTTTCATAGAACTATATTTACACCAACCGTATTCGACTAGCAATCACCATGATATAAGTAAGTCATAATAATACATAACAGTCATGGAGGAAAATAAACGAACAGAGAAGTATTTGAGACTGTTTTTCCTGCTTGGTTTGTTACTGATACATACATACATCACGCCCGAAATTCCTAATGCGGTTGGCAGAGCCACAAGACTACTTGTGGCCACGTTCGATTAATTAGTCCTAAGATGGTATGATGAACCGTACGGTGACAGGTGATCAGCCCATCGCCCATACAGATAGTCCACCATGTTGGAGAGGACCCGTCCCTTAGTCGACTTTTACGACATGCCAGGATGATAAGCGTCTGCACGCATTCTATGATATTTCTTCACTCCCAGTGCAGCAGAGGAGATACTGATGGAGGAGTACTGATAGATATGATTTTAATTTCTAATATCATCAGCAATATTAAGAATTCAAAGGTCCTTGCATCAATGTAATCTCCCTTGACTAGCTTGACAAAACCTTGTGTATCAGCATAGCTGGGCACAACACCGTTAATCCGTTAATTGTTAATTAACGAAGTTAACATATCGATTAACGGATTAACTTTTAAGTTAACTTCGCAGATTGTTACCGGACTCATGAACTTCCGTTAAAACAATGAAACTCCTTTAATCGTTAATTTAAGTACCTAATATTTTCCAAAACGACACGGCTTATGTCAGATAGCTTTTGATTTGAATTTGATTTCTAATTACAAACTCTAATGCAATACCCTATTTTTACTAATGTTTCATGCCCTGCCTTAACTTCCATAGCACATACCAACATTTTTTATAAGTAATTTACTACGCAACGAGTTAACGATTAACGTTAACTTCTGTTAAATCTTCCGAAATGTAACGCCTCACGAAAACGTTAAAGCGTTACATTTTGGAAGATTTAACCGTTAACCCTTGATAGAAATTGTATTGTATATATCGTTGTGTTAGTGATTTCCTTAAAAAAATGTTTTGGGCAGGACATGAAACATTTGTAAAAAGAAGGGTCTGCGCGCGATGACCGCCGACGACGTACCTACTTGTCAGAACGTTCTTCGCAGCGCGGCGTGGTCCGCGCAGTTTCCTCTTGGCAAAGTAGGTACTTAATTAACATTTAACGGACATTAATTGATTTAACGGAAGTTAATAAGTCCGTTAACAATTTTTAAAGTCAACTTAAAAGTTATCGAAATGTTAACTTCGTTAAGTAATTAATGATTAAAACGCTCGAAACGATGAATGGGTTCCCCACTGACAATCACTATATAGATACATGGAAGGATATAAACTGAAAACCATTTCTCCACGTTTATTTTCAAGAAATAAAATCATATAAAATTGTAAAATAAACAAGACTTATTTACAAACAAATTGGCTGTCTACACCTCCATTTAACCTAGATTAATCGATTTAGATGTTTCTTTGTTTCAATTATTATTTTTATTATTATGACCCTTAGAGACTTTATACATCTCTAAGTCGCTTAACTTGTCCAGACGCGGAGACTATACATCTCCCTTATTAGTTATTTATTAGAGTTAATTTGTACCCATTAGGTTTTTATGTTGCACATTTTGTTTTAGTTTTTAGATAAAACTGTACTGCCAAAGTTGAAAAAAGACTTACTGCTGAGTTTCTTGCGGCGTTTCTTCTCAGCAGATGTCACCTTTCGAAGCGCTGGTAGATTCAGACATGTAAGAGAGCCCGTGTGGCCTACAATAATACAATACAATACTCTTTATTGAACACCACAAAAAGAACAAAAAAGCATACACTAACAAAATAAAGTAAGGGAACAATAGGCGGTCTTATCGCTAGATAGCGATCTCTTCCAGACAACCACAACAGAGAAAATAATGAGCAAAAAGTTTAACTTTGGCAGGTGGTGCAAAAATTTAAGTTAAAACATTTTCTAAATTTACAAGCACTCACAAATACGAATATATAAATATATATATAAATAAATAAATACATATCTACATACATACATATATACATCCAGATACATATACCTACATTATTTATGGATATGCAAATAATTCAGCCATAGTAGAGAATGAGAGATAAGTAACAGGAAAATAAAAAAATAAAAAAAATATTACAGCGGAAGGGACAGATAATGCTCCTTAAGTCTATTTTTAAAGATACAGAGAGATACCAACTTGCAAAATAAATATTTTCATTTTAATTTTCCTAAAAACAAGTGGGCAGACTAAGAGCGTTAACACAAAATGCCGAAGAGCTCCATTCTCGAATTACATTAGAACAAACTTTTTCAATTCGTTCTTTGTAAAACTGAAACGAAAATATAAATGAGTTGATGATAAAGACTCTCTAACTTTCGGGTTCCGTAAGCTAAGTAAATCATTTAAAATGACTTCGTTCCCGTGGAATTGGGATGAAAAGTATCCTTTGTATCCAAGATGTAGTCTATCTGTCTACCAAATTTCATTCAAAGCTGAACTACGCCTACGCCTATAAATGTCTCTTCCCGCAAAAAAACTATGCAGCTGGGTAGATCTTGCTGATTGGCGAGTACTTATAATTAATCAAGGTACTTACTTAATAGCATCGAAAACCGTTTACCCAATTCTATAGTTCAAAATTGACTTCCAAGACCCAAAACATACCAAGAAATCAACTAACAAGTAAACTACACAGGCGCTTCATTCGGGAACGCTAAGTGATTCTGTAGCGACTCGTAAGCCAGATTTCTCATTCCACTCTTCCGCACGACGCGAAATGCGTAAGAGCGAGATGAGAGATCTGGCTTACGAGTCGCTACAGAATCACTTAGCGTTCCCGAATGAGGCGCCAGGTTATTATTAAGTTTCCCAATAATAAAGCTGGTAAATCGCTCAGTGGCCCTACCCTAGTAAGGTCAACCAGAGAATAAGTTATCCCCATCCTATCTCTAAGTGCATCTTCGATACTAGTATGAGAGAGATGCACCGTGGGATAAGGTGGGGATAACTTATCCTCGTGCTATTATTCTTATTATCTTAACAAACCTCGCTCATTTCGTCTCTCATTTCGCTCGACAATTATAAATTGATCCGCGTGCTCGAAGGCATTATGCACAGTTAGGTACCTACGTCCTTGGCTACGTCCAAATACTGACCAAAGTCGATGACACGCCCGAACATTGCAGTTTTTACGCACTGGCGGGTCAAGTTAGGCTCGCCGCTATGTTCGGTGACGAAGTGTTATAGGATAATGCCCTAGAGCGGAATGACAGAGCGCGGACATTACCCAGGTCAAGAATGTAAATGGGGTACTTTCTTATTTAATGCGCGCTGTATATTGTGTTTCAGGAAGTTTATTTACCTGCCTGAACACTTTTGACGTCTATTTTTGAGGTTAGACCTCTTGTCTCTAACCCTAATAAAATCATCTGTGATTCCGACTGAAAGAATACAAAGCGGTCTCACGTATTTCTTAATAATGGTCCTTCCTATTGATAGTATTTTTGTGAGGTGGGGTCAATTGGAAATACGCAAGGCTATTCTAGGATTTTTCTAGGATATTGGGGCTAATTCAAAGTGTGTTCACTAAATTTTAAAGTTAGGTAGGTAGGTACTAAACTTAAAATAAGAAACGTCGAACTCGATTTGGACAGCTTTGTTCTATAAGTAGGTACATTTCGACGTTTCTTATTTCAAGTTATGAAATTTTAAATTAAGAAGACACCGGGTCCAATTCGATACGGTGTCTTCTAAATTTAACATTAGCTAAACTTAAAATAAGAAACGTCGAACTCGATTTGCACAGCTTCGTTCTATAAGTAGGTACATTTCGACGTTTCTTATTTTAAGTTATGAAATTTTAAATTAAGAAGACAACGGATCCAATTCGAAACGGTGTCTTCCAAATTTAACATTAGCTAAACTTAAAATAAGAAACGTCGAACTCGATTTTGTAGGGTGCCCTACAACCTTTCAAAATCGAGTCTGACGTGTCTTATTTCAAATTTAGCGACTTTTAAATTTAGCGAACACACTTTCGAATTGCCGCCACCGTTTCGAATCGGACGCTTTATTTTTGTATCGACCCCACGAGCACGGCAGAATTGATTTGTTATTAGCCGAATTCAGAGAGGCCACTCAAATTGAGCTTTAATTAAAGTGACGTTTCTGTATAGGTTGACAACTAGTTGAGCAGGGCGTAGTTAGGGGGGGGCATTATAGGGCAATGCCCTACCATAAAATACCAATGCCCTACCTTGAAAAATACCAATAACTACAATAATACGCTAAGAAAATCGTTTGTTCATAGTATGATACTACCTTGTAATCATCGCTGCCCTACCTCAAATTCAACTCTAGCTACGAGCCTGTAGTTGAGGGACATTTAACTACTTAATATCTAGTCAAATGCTTAAGTGGCGTTTCTGAATTTGGCCATTATGTCTCTCTTTATGCAGGTTACGGCGGCGCAGCCTGCCTACAAGCCGTGTCCTGAGGGCTTTACCAAGCTATAAAACTACGGCTAGCTGTCAGTGAAGTCCATGTCACTCTATCTAAATGTCAAACTCGCACGTACGGTTCTAATTCTTCCGGCTTCCCTTAGGAAATATTTGACGCTTCGCCACTGGTAGGTTATGCCAGTTTTTTTTTTTTATCGTAACTAAACGTCTAGAACGCATTTGCGAATAACTCATGTAGAATTAGAGATTTTAACGCAGACGCGTGCGTGTCGTTTATTATGGCTTAAACCATCTTAACTGACACTTTCACTGATAGTCTCAATAAAAAACAAAACTGAACATAAATGACGAAAAACTCAAAGATGATATGATTATAGTTTGTCGTATATCAAAATTTTTCTCCTGTACAACTGACGTAAGTCGAAAAAAAATATAGTAAAGTCTATTCAGAAGTAAATGAAAAATTGTTTAGTTACGTAATAGTTGTTCTATAAAAGCGTTACTTCCACATATTAACGTAACTTTAACCTCATTCGAATGGCATAACCCTATAATTTTCTTAATTGGCACAATTGCCGAATCTGGCAACTGGCAGCGGTGATTTACACACAACCATACAACTTGCCACTTTATCGTTAAATTACTAGCCTAAAATAAACCAGAATTGTAAGGATGCTGGTATTGCGTGACTAGTTCAAAGTGAGCAGTCCGTCTTTTAGGTAAATTTTATCAGGTTATAGCCAGGCCGTAAAAGAAATGAGGTACAAATCTCTACCTGTCCCGACGCCTGTCAGCACATTAAGTAAGATTTTATATAAGTGTGGTTTTATCGCACAAGCCATTTTTAGGGTTCCGTACCCAAAGGTAAAAACGGGACCCTATTACTAAGACCGCTGTCCGTCCGTCCATCTGTCACCAGGCTGTATCTCATGAACCGTGATAGTTAGACAGTTGAAATAATCACAGATGATGTATTTCTGTTGCCGCTATAAGAACAAATACTAAATAATTATTTAAGGGGGCTCCCATACAGCAAACGTGATTTTAATGTAAATTGGGCTATTTCAAAAATGTGTAAACGTTTAAATAAGATCTCTTTGTACATGCAATTTATGGCTAATAAATGAAATGAAATGAAATGAAATGGTACGGAACCCATCTTGCGCTAGTCCGACTCGCACTTGGCCGGTTTTTTTTTAAGAAACGCGTGCGCAGCTGCCTTGGCGTGGCGGGGATAAGTTAACTCCGTCCTATCTCTCTGATTATCACTTTCTATTTCTCTCTCAATTTATGGTGTCTTTGGTGATAACGTCCATACGTCTGCCAATGTCCAGAAGTGGACATCTTTCGGCTCCAATGATTGGTAATGAAGAAAATGCGTTAAATATATGCTGCATATCTTAAGGGTCTAAGGTATTAAAATCTCGTTGCGTGTTCAACCACGGCCCAGCAGTCCAAGCAAAGTCAGAGACGAATTTAAAGATTTGGCGCCCCGGGCCAGTTAGCTTTACCGCCCCATTAAGTAATAAAAATATTGCAAGTAAGCTTCCCAAAAAAAACGTGCCCTAAGGCTAACCACTGAGCTACAATATAACTGTGCAATATCACTGGTTGCACAATTATAATGATCGTCAGTAGTCGATATTTTACCGTCAATATCATCTTCTGACGATCAATATAATTGTGTAATTGTGTGATATTGCACAGTTATATTGTAGGTCAGTGGCTAGCCTAAGAAGGCCGTGAGGCTTCGTCGCCCCTCGCAGCCTGCCGCCCCGGGCAATGGCCCCCTTGGCCCTGGGGTAAATACGCCCCCGAGCAAGATTGACACGCGGATAACTTATCCCCATCTTATCTCTCATTACCTACATCTCTTTCTCCGATACTGGTATGAAAGAGACGCACTGAGGGATAATATTGGGATAATTTATCCCGGATAACATCCTCGTCTCAGCCTTGCGAGGGCCACTGGTTTAAGGCAAGGGCGTCGTAAGCCGAGTAACCCATTTATATACGTGAGATAATAGGAGGCCCAAGGTTAAGGGGTTGAGGTCTAAACAAATTTACATCGTAAAAATGTTTAATGGCCCATCGCGCTGAAATAGGGTGTTAGCCGGGAAACGGCTTTATTACGCGAATAAATTCACCCCCGCGTCTTATTTTTTAGTGCATGCCGTCAATTTTCTCGAAATTTAATTAAAGTTGATTAAATTTGTATTGTTATAATTTTATTTTGGTACCCTGTTTCTCGCAACTTATTTGACTATGGGTAATTTTAGATCATATACTAATATTTTGTACAAGTTTACTAGTGTCCGTATCATAAAGCTACAATGATAATTTACAATTGTCAACTAATAAACTAGTAAACAAACCAGACATGCAGACAAGCAAAAATGATGATCAGGAGAATAAATCACAAAAGGACCAGGTACCTCAGCATACTGACAGGGGTAATCACAGGCCACTGCCCACTAAATAGACACCTGTCAGTAATAGGGGTAAACTCAGACCCACTATGCCCTCACTGTGGGGAGGAGGAGACTAGCAAATTATAGCCGACTGTGTCATGTACTCGTCACTGAGATAAGACATTTTCGGAGTAGATGAAATAGATGTAACTGAGTTAAGTAGCTTGAACCTGCAGGATGTTCTTTTGCTCTGCAGGAGAACAAGAAGATGGGATCCATGTTGGAGGGGAGCGCCGCCAGGGCAGTAACCTTAAACTCCAAACCTAGGGGAACTGGGCTGACGCCTGTCACCGGACAGGCGTCTCCACCAATCATCATCATCACCGGTAAACAGTGTTTTGTTATAGTTAAATATAATGAGATTTATTTTGTTTCAAATACACTACTTACTAGATGTGTTTTGTCTCGTAAATTATAGAGAAAGTCATTGAAATATATAGTAAGGAACTGCTCAAAGCAATTCTCGCTATGCTTACTTTTGAGGTGACAGAACGCAAATCTGACACCATCGCACGTTCAGTCGCATGGCAACCACGGTCCTTGACACCCGTTTATGTGACACTATTATAATTGGTATCTAGTACAATTCCACAACCTGTGAGACCGCACCACCGAACCCACCGTCCACAATGATATTATGATAGCGTGTGAATCAAGCAATATTAGACTTTTGTACCTATGTGTCGTAAGAATTAAGGCATCAGCAATAGTGTGTGGTTATGCCATGGCGCTGGCTTTTGACAACCTTCTATGAGACTTGTTACACGAAATTGTACTGATAGGCATTCTCCCTATTCTTCTTTTGAGATCTTTGAAGAAAGTTGAGGGAGATGAATCACACAAGAGAATACTGGTTACTAATTTATCCCGAGTTACACATGTCACATCAGTTGAAATGGCCCGAGATGACTGCCCAACTCGGGTCCTGAGTCCCCTGCCCGTGGCGTGGGTACGTTAGCACATACCTATACAACAGGGATGTTTCCTGGGTAAACAAAAAATATAATTCTGTTAGTCCGTCAGTTAGATTATAAAAAAAATATTGAACCCTATATTTTTTGCTTTATCAATTCAATCATAATTGACAAAGATAACGCGCATCAAAGTTCGGGAGTGGGGGCCCATGCGTCACTTAATGGTAAAAAGTGTGCAAAGTCATGACGTCACGCGGAACTTCAACACAGTATCTTCGTCATTTTAAGTTTATTTGACAAAATAAAAAATATGTGTTCAATATTTTTTTATAATGTAATTGACGGACTAATTACAAATAATATTGAGGAGTTAGCGTATCACTGGTCATTTTCCTTACTTGTCAATTTCACTAATTCACCAGTTTACTCATTAGACAGTTTCTGAATTCGCCAATTTTCTTATTTGCCAGCTTCACTAAGTTGTCAATTTTCCTATTAAGTTGGTTTCCTGATTCGCAAGTTTCCTTGTTCGTCAGTTACTTCAGATTGTCCGTTTTGCTATTTCATCATGTTCCTAACCCGTTACTTTCCTTGTTCGCAAG
Source organism: Tortricodes alternella (assembly GCA_947859335.1). Classification (NCBI taxonomy): domain Eukaryota; kingdom Metazoa; phylum Arthropoda; class Insecta; order Lepidoptera; family Tortricidae; genus Tortricodes; species Tortricodes alternella. Next base: position 8,494,227 of record OX401986.1, read on the forward strand.
TTTCCTTGTTCGTCAGTTAGTTTAGATTGTCACGAGCGAGCGGCAATCACAAAGCGAACATGGATAAACAGAAAGATGTCTGACGAATTATTATTCGTCAGATATCTTTCCATACTGGCAACCAGTGAACCAGACGAATATGGAAACTACTTAGTGCAGATGACATCCTAACCTACCTACCTATCTTATCTACCGACGAAAAATTTAACTGGTGTACAAGAAAACTAGCGAATTAACGATGCTGACAGCCTAGCAAAACTAGAGAACGAGGAAACTGAAGGATTACGAAAACAGCAAATTGGCAAAATTGTCTAACTGACGAACACGTAGGGGAGACCGGGGACAATTGAACCGCGGGGCAAGTGCTCCATTTCTCAGAAACCAAATAAGTTATCAATGTGCGTGTACCTTCAGCACACTCTTATAAAACGCGGCAAGTAACTGACAGTCAGCCGCGGGCGCAGACCAACGCGGATGCGTACTAGAGGGCAACGAAGTTTTAGGACGCTCACGGTAAATATTACGCCCGTATTATATGGTCATTTTTATGCAAAATAACAATGTATTTGGATTGTTTTGTGTTTTGTTGATTTCTTTTGACTTTTAGTTCTTCGTTGTTATAAAAGTGATGGTCGCAACGCTGCCTAAATCCGAGTAAATAATTATTTTTGCTAAAAGGTCTGTCGAGACGATTGGTCCACTAATCGTGGGGTCAATTGAACCGGTTCAATTGCCTCGGTGGTTCAACTGACCCTTATACCTCGTACTCGTACTCGTAATTTTGTAATTCGCAATGCATCGTGAAAAATATCGCATGAAGAGAATTTAACTTATTATTATTATTTTATTTGTAATGAAAAACTTACTTTAATTTGCTAACTTGAAAGGGGCTTTAGTCCAGCAAAGGAACGAATTTGAAAAATAAGCATTAGGGTGTTTTTTATATTCTTATTGTTTCTAAATAATTACTTAAAACTTTATGCATGTATACTTATATCTATTTTTTTAACTCGCGATTTGTAATTTGCTAATTACTGTCTGAAATAGAGAGTTAATGACATGCCATCCTTTAAGGATCATAGCAAGGCGACTGTTTCCTGATAAATTGGTTAATCAAAGTAATATTATAGTAATTTATAAAACATTTAATGAGTATTCAGAAATGGTTAAGATAGGTCTAGTAGTACAATGTAATTGAAGGATTTTTTTATCTTATTAACAGTACTTAAAAGTTTCTCTAGTAAATAATTATAATACCGCTTCTTGCACATGCCTCGTAATCGAAAAAAAAGACCGATTGGACATGTAAAAGCTCCCTAATCTATGTTTCTGCAAATCAATGTAAAACTGATTGTCAATTAAAGTCTATTAAAAAATAAAAGTTATTATTTTCCATAATTATAATTTTAATACATACCTCTTAGAATTATGACTGGGGCAATTAAACCACTGGGGCAAATGAACCAAGCTCGTTTTCATATAAAGTCATTACTGCTAATAAAGTTACAATTTCGAATAAAAATAACTTAAATTGTATTTTATTCTATGTACAATTTTAAATTACAAAGTTCGCTTGTTTTAAAATAAGAATATAACCAAGCGTTAAAAAGTTAAAGGCAAACTTTTTATTCGATCCTTTTTGATACTTGTTTCAAGAATATTGTAGTTTTTATCATGAATGCAGGTAAACTGAACTATAACCTTTTTTATGTGTAAATATGTAGTTGTAAAATATACTACAAGTACTAGTTAGGTGACGTTAAACATTTGAGTCTACTGACCCCGTAACGGGGTCAATTGAACCACTTTCCCCCGACGTGTTTGATTGACTATATCTCGTTACTTTCTTAATAATAAGGAATGTTGCACATTGCATTTCATAGCTGATTAAATTCTCCATACAACGGTATATGACACTAATGCGTTACGCTATGAGTTACGGCGCAAATAGCTGTCAAACAAAAAATGGACCGATTGTCCCCGGTCTACCCTAAACCGTTTGATTAGCGAAGCTGACAAATAACGAAACTAGCGGATTGCAATACTGACAACTTCACGAAACTAGCAACGGAGGAAACCGAAGAATCAGGAAAATGCCTAACAAGCGAAATTGTCAGCCTAACGAAACTGTCTAATGAGTAAACTGGTGAATTAGTGAAATTGACGAGTAAGGAAAATGACCAGTGGTACGCTACAGATATAGTGAATAATATGTTTCCATCGGTAAAACTCGGAACTCAATCGGAAGACGACGGGACCCGAAGTGTCAATTAATTATTGTATTAAATGAGTGATATGTTTATATTCATTGATATGAAACTTTATTATTTAGTGTCACATGCCAAAATGAAAAATGACAGCATGGTATGATGCACAGAACACAGAAAGAGGTTAGAAAGGCCGTCTGCCATCATTTATACCGAAACCGCTGTCGCCGACCCATCCCCGCCCCCTATTACAACTACTTACACAAACGAAATAACTACGAGAATACGCACACACCCACAATAATCAAAGTCCGCTCGTGATTCGTGCGTTCGAATAGCCAGCCGTTGCCCCGCCCATTACTACTACCGTGACAAAAGCAATTTATTTTACATTTCCACTAGGCCTCGAGCATATCGATAATAGTTATCGATGACGAGTAGCGCCCTCTATGCCGCGTTTTGAAGTGTATACTACTATTTCGTAGTTAATCACTCTATAATGAATAATAAATAATAGTTCAAGTTCCACAAGTCATTCTTGAATATAATCAAGTTACGGTAATGCTTTAAACAAGTCTGGATTTCAAATTTGGGTGCGGTGAATTTGTTTATTTCGCCATACAGTTTATATTACCATCAGCATTCCATTTACGTGAAGCGAATTATAATAACCCTTTCACCACCAGACCATTCTAAAGAGCGTTGCCATCAGCGCCAGGCCCTTAAAATTGTACCCTATTTTTTATCAAGTACGGGTGTTCAGACACGCTTTGTTTTAAATTAATCGGTTTATTTTGATCCGAGTTTTGTCATCTGTAAATGACTGTAGCAGTCATGGAACTTTTCAGGTTTTCATCTTATCATGAGTCAGATGGTGAAGGGGTTTAAAAGAGATCCATTGTTACTAGCCGATGTTACTCGGTCTGGGTCTGCTGGGTCTCTATTCGACATTGCCTAAGCGATTTCGCGTACGGTTTTTTATGATGCGGCCGCTATTGCTATCAAGCTAATGCGAGCTACCATATCGTAGCAAAATAGTTTGCTACGATATGGTATAGACATATAGAGGCCATGGAGATAATTATTATAATTGAACGAGTTAGAAATTATCGTATTAGCTTAGTATTACTATGTTATTTACTTCAATGACTGTGCTGTTGACCGTTGAAGAGTTCCCTAGTTAGGAGTCAACCCTGAGTGCAGCAACTATGTCATGGTAAGACTTGTAACCGGCATTCATAATAAAATGCGTACATAAAATTCCGTGACTGTGCTGTTGACCGTTGAAGAGTTCCTTTGTCTGGAGCTAATCTTGGATGTCGATTCAAGTCATGCTTACCATAAAAATACATTGTCATCGGAACTGAACCAACATGTAAAAATTCAGCTCCGTAGGATAAGAGGAAGTGGTTCTAATTCAGCTTGCAAGATTTGACCCGGACATACATACATACATACATAGAAACATTGCAAGTTAAATAAATCCATTCATCAATGCAGAAAAATAAATAACATATCGAACACATTGTTTATCTATAGTCGATAACACTAAGTTTGGCCACATCACTAGTCTCATTGCTTGGTCACGTAGGCCGTTTTTGAGAAAACCATTAAATAACTTAGTTTTTAGACTTACCTGAAAAAGAAATTCCATCTTTTGACACACTTGATACTTGGCTTCTCGCCCTGCACGTAATTATTGTACAAGACGGCATTTTCAATGGTCTAAACCTGATTTTGCCGCAGCTCGACACATAAACACAGCTCGCGCGCGACTGACAGCGCTGTCAGCGAGTTGTGTTTTAAATATGCTTATTTGCTCAACTGCGCGGCACGCGTGCCCCGCCTACATCGCCTTTCTAACCTCTTTCTGTGTTCTGTGGTATGATGGGTACTGGCCCCCAATTCTCGAAGTATTCGAGATAATGTCAATTGCGAGATTAAACGTCAGATTCATACAGTTGTGTCAAATGACTGTATGGACCACAGAACACAGAAAGAGGTTAGAAAGGCCGTCTGCCATAATTCGTACCGAAACCGCTGTCGCCGAAGCATCCCCGCTCGACGTTACAACTACTAGCGCAAACGAAATAACTACGAGAATACGCACACACCCACAATAACCAAAGTCCGCTCGTGATTCGTGCGTTCGAATAGCCAGCCGTTGCCCCGCCCATACCGCTTCATTGACAAAAGCAATTTATTTTACATTTGCACTAGGCCTCGAGCATATCGATAATAGTTATCGATGATGTATCGCGCCCTCTATGCCGCGTTTTGAAGTGTATACTACTATTTCGTAGTTAATCAGGCGCTGTGTAAGGCGGGTTGCGTGCTGTGTCCGGCAGGTCGCGCTGTGTCCGGCGGGTTGCGCGCTGTGTCCGGCGGGTTGCGCGCTGTGTCCGGCGGGTCGCGGTCGGTCCGGCGGGTTACGCGGTTTTTTTGTCTAATTTTTATTTCTTTATATGCAGCCAGGATTGCAACAAATCACTTGTTGTCAGAAAATATTGTTTCTGAACACATCATGGAGGATTTATAATAAGTATGTGTGTAGATAAAGTTAAGTATGCAACTGTACATAATTTGGCCTTAAAACACTCGTGCGATCTTATTATGAAAATCGCCTATCGGCTCGTCTCATAAACCGGCACTCGTATTTTAATGCCTATCATTATGCAACCGTTGCATAAACTACTATAAATATGCGCAAATACAAAAAAAAGTTCAAGTTTCTCGTGTGTAATTTTTTAACTTAATCATTATATTGTTATTTATTATTATATTATATTTTTTTTTTTATGTAAATTAAATATAGTTATAAAAACCCACAAGCTATTATAATATAAGTTTAGACATTATACACCGGCTTCACATCAAGCCCGCCACTTTTAGGTAAATTGTTTTTATATTATTAGGAACAACATTGATAAAAAATACAGAAGTTAACTTAAATGATAAATAAATTCAAAAGACTTATTATAATAGGGTATAACAGGACCAAATGTACTTAAGCTGAACTCAGAGGAATTAACAAGTTACTTTGTAAACCAGGCTTAAGGTGTATTATGGTCGCAGCTCTGTAAGTGCATTAAAAGTATTTTTTTAAAACACTCTTATCATTAATTATCGCTTTTTTGGTCCATTCATCAATGCAGAAAAATAAATAACTTATCGAACACATTGTTTATCTATAGTCGATAACACTAACTTTGGCCACATCACTAGTCTCATTACTTCGTCACGTAGGCAGTTTTTGGGAAACCATTAAATAACTTAGTTTTTAGACTTACCTGTGAAAAGAAATTCCATCTTTTGACACATTTGATACTTGGCTTCTGGCCCTGCACGTAATTATTGCACAAGACGACATTTTCAATTAATTAAACCGGATTTTACCGCAGCTCGACACTGTGACGCAGCGCGCTCGCGACTGACTGCGCTGACAGCGAGTCGTGTTTGAAATAGCTCATTTGCTCAACTGCGCGGCACGCGTGCCCCGCCCACATCGCCTTTCTAACCTCTTTCTGTGTTCTGTGGTATGGACTGACGTTTAATCTCGATTGTGAGATTATCTCGAATGCACCGAGAATTGGGGGCCTGCTGAAGTTAATTGAGAGAGCACGATAATACGAAATTTTCCGATAAAACACGATGGAAACTAATTATGCGCTACATCTGTAACTCATATTGAAACTATTATACTTTGAGAAATGGGCACCCGTACGTTAATAAAGAATAGGTGTAGGTAAGTACTATGAATGAATGGGGTAAATGAAACGCTTACCCATACCAACCAAGACAGAACAATATTAATTTGTTCCATAAGTAGAAATTGTATACACAGTCCACTATACTTTATTAAAGGTACAAGTCAACTCAAAGGCGCTCTTGATTCGTCTCATTTCTTGTTTCACTAACTCACTAATCTTTTTTGAACATTAAACACTTTCATTGCCAAGGCATTCTTTGGCCAAGGACCCTGTTGCCGGGTCCTGTGTTCGTAGCGAGTTTTCACTACAAAGTTCGTAGCTTGTAGCGCTTAGTACTACGTAACAACTAAAAAACAACAAAACTTTTAATAGGCGTATTCCACGGGGGTGTCCTTCACTGAACACTCGAGTTTTCAATAAAGAAGAGAAAATAAATGTTTATTAAGTTTAGGAAATGATAGAAGTAGGTACACACAAAGAGATTTTCGTGGAATATCCCAAAATAATTAATCTTACCTCATAAATATTTCTATCAGTAATATGAATTAACGTAACCGCCAAAAGGTGACTTTTCAGCAGAGCCAAAAAACTAAATTACAATTCAGAAAAAGAGTTGGAACTTTTTGTAGTTATCCTATTGCAACGATGTTTATAGGAGTTTTCTTATAATAGTAAGACCACTTAATTGAAAAACACCATTATAAAGCCTACTATCATAGTTTTAAAGATTACATGGCCTTTACGTAATTTTTTTTAAAAACAAATGCGATAATTTCTGATTTTTGAAAAACTTATAACAGCCATAACGTAACTCACAAAACATATTCTTATAATAGTAAGACCACTTCATTGAAAAACACCATTATCAAGCCTACTATCATAGTTTTAAAGATTACATGGCCCTTACGTAATTTTTTTTAAAAACAAATGCGATAATTTCTATTTTTTGAAAAAACTTATAACAGCCATAACGTAATTCACAAAACATACAACCTACTTTTTTTCGCCTTGGGTCAATCCGATCAATACATTAAAAAGTATTTCCAAATCTGTCGTTTACATTAACCAACAAACGGCTGATTTCGAAATCTGTCGTGTACATTAACCTACATGGGTGACCCCAAATTTTCATAAAATATAACACACATCATAAGAACGACTTTAAAAAAAAAAACCTTGAATTTTCGTTAACTTACCTAATCGCCATTTTTTTCAAGATACCGAGAATATAAATACACCAAACGACAGAACGGAAAATTTGCAGTCGAACTGTATTATATAACTCAATTTCGTCATTTTGGCGGTTACGCTAATTCATATTACAGCTGAGGATATCATCAACGTACAATACAATGAGGCGGATATATTCAAAGTCATCGAACTCCATACAAAACTCATAAAAACATGGTAATAGAAAAACTCAATTACCATTTAACAGGCAGGCAGGTGCCGAATAAGCCGTAAAGTGTATTTTCGCAAATCGGCACGTTTTCCATTGGAAGCGATACGGCGCGCGGCTGATTGCTCAAAAAATACATCTCAGTCAGTTTATGCATCAATATACAGTTTTATTTTCATGATATTGATATTGATATTTATTTATTTTGTATTAAACAATGTTATTGACATTGTTTATATATTTGTTTATATATTACAATTAAAATTAACATACCTAGTAGCATTTTTATTATTTAAAATTATTTTAATTTATATGATTTATTATATTTTATGTCTATTATCTGTGTGTTGACATATTTACTCACTCATCTAGGAATTCTCGTTAAAATAAAAGGCTTTATTGGTACAGACTATCTTAAGTTTATGTAAAAAACCACACTCAGTTTTTAAACCTCGGATAGTTTCAGGTATCTTGTTGTAGATACGCGGGTCCATAATTTGCAGAGACTTGCTTGTCTTCTTCAGTCTGCACATGGGGATAGCCAACCTGGGCTTCCTCCTCGCAGAGTAGTTTTTACAATAATTTATAAATATATACCTATACATTTAGATTTTCTTTTATAAAAAGGAAGAAAAAACGTGCATGCCTACCTTGCAGTACGTGATCGACGCCGCCCATGGACGCTAACAACCCTGCTGCTAATTGCTGCCGACAAGCCCGTCCGTATTATACCTACGTAATACTCCAGAGCATGGAGTACAGTTCCGCATATACAAGAAGACAACTTGAAGTTGTTAAAACCCAATTAAACTAGATGGCGCTACAACCATAGCCTGCGGGGTGTTATTCAATGAAATTAAATCATTTCTTTAAGCAAAATGACGTGGATAATGCTTTTGTACATGTCTTTTATGGAAGCTACCAGCTGTTGCTAGAAAATCATAATTGCACTCGCGCTGTTTCGTCCTATGCGTCCTCGCCCTATATTTTCGGTTTGGCTTCCGTCCTCATGTGAGAGATGAACTCATTGACTATAGAAACTGCTAAATACGCAGTTTAGATTTGTGTGGCAGACGTGGCAGTGACACAGCAGGCGTCCGTATGAGCAACACAAGATCATAGCGCGAGTCTAGCGGTGAGCGAAATCTGGTGCGCATGAGACTGCTCCCACTCCCGTAACCGTCCCGCTCACTCTCCAACGATATCCAATTTTCGACTTCGTCGCAATAACAGTCACCGCTAGACTTACGCGCCACTATCTGTATCTGTAGCATTCTATCATAGTATAAAGAGGGAAGTAAGTTATCTTCATACAAACGCACCGCGTGCGGGTTGTATGTGTGCGCCAAAGTATCTATGCGTCGCCGCACGCACACTTAAACAAAATCTCGACCCGTTTCTCAGTACGCCAGTCGGGGCCAACACCGCGCGAGGTTCGCGCGTCACGTCTTTTCGGCACCGCTAAATGAATGAAAAATGTGTGATAATCGCAGGAGAACGTATTGCTGTGTGTTTGGGTGTCTTAATAATTCATCGATTCCAGAATTGTCTCTGTTCAGATTACCTATTGAACAGAGACAACCCTGAAACAGTAGGCAATTATATCGCGGATTGGGCCGGAGATAGCCTACTTCCCCTCTTTATACTATGATTCTATAGAACAGCCAGCAGTGTATTGCAGTCTTAAAACGGACGGCTACGGAAAATGATTTTAACGGCCCATCTATCAAGATACAGTTTACGATGACCATAAAGGCGCGGCGAGATGGGCATTTTTCATCCTTTCGGGCTGCTTTATGCGTGCGGTTTATGGAAGGGTTAGGGAATTACGCAAATAACTTACATTACGGGAGAACAATACTTGGAATGCGGATGCTCCATCGCCATGATCAACATGTTTGTCTAATACGTTTTTGTTTTCGAAAACAACGTTGAAACTGCCACCTTTGAAATTTTGTGAACATTAAAGCCTTTTTAAACTTAAGTGACAGTGGGCGGGGTGTACATTACCTTTTTTTTATGTCAATTAACTGACAAACGAGCTGACGGCCCACCTGATGGAAAGTGGTCACCGCCGCCCATGGACATCTGCAACACCAGAGGTGCTGCCAATGCGTTGCCAGTCTAGGGAGGATGGGGAATGGGGATGGGATGGGGATGAGGGAATAGGCCTCCGGATCTCGTCACTCACCGTACGAAACGCAATAGCAAGCTATTAATTTACGCCGATATTCTGTGAGAGTGTGGTACTACCCCGGTCGAGCCGGCCCATTCGAACAGTAATCATCTAGTGAGGATTACTGTTTGGCTCTACCACTACTAAAACGACTACCTACTCGTAGAACGGCACACGGTGGACTGACGACCTGGCCCCCAATTCTCGATTCATTCGAGATAATGTCGATTGCGACATTAAACGTCAGATTCATACAGTCGTGTCAAATGACTCTATGCACAGACGTTTAATCTCAATCGTGAGATTATCTCGAATGCACCGAGAATTGGGGGCCGGGTGAAGATCGCAGAACGCCGCATAAAAATTGGCACATAATGTTATGTATAATTCACGGCACGTAAGTTGAACTGTGACCATGAAATCGCAGAACACATTTTCGGGTGTCAATCGAGGTGCGGTATGAGGTGACGCTTTTTTCCATACCTACCTGCCCGGTCGGCCACCATTTGGCCGCATCCAGTGCGACGCGGATGACCCACGCGGACGCCCTCTGAACTCGCATTGTACACGGCCTTTTGTTCAACTTATGCGCCGGGTATAAGTATAGTATAGTATGAAGATGGACATATGATACTTTGATCTCGGTATCCTGCAGTGGCGAAGCGTCAAATATTTCCTAAGGGAAGCCGGAAGAATTAAAACCATACGTGCGAGTCTGACATTTAATTAGAGTAACATGGACTTCATTGACAGCTAGCCGTAGCTTTCTAGCTTGGTAAAGCCATCAGGAATCGGCTTGTTGGCAGGCTGCGCCACTGATGCATTTTGTATAATTTTTGTTTGTGAGTAACAAATCTGTATTTATTGTCATTAAGCTGAATCTCAGTAACACATTTTTTTATTTAAAATTTATATTTCTCCTCTTCTTAATATATTCAAGTAAATATATTTTTTATCCATTTATTGTGATAACTCCCTTTAAAAAACACTATCCCGAAACAGGGGCCACGAACTCACGAACTTAGAAGCAGAGCCAAATTTTATCACAAAATAGGGTCCAAATAAGAGGTCCACAAATAAATTTATATTAAATAGAATTCGAATTAAAACTAAATAATTTATGCATTAAATTACTGGCAATATTCATTACACAAAACCTTTCAAAGTGATATCATGTTTAGTAATTTATTTAAAAATTATTAAAGTCTTACAAGCCTTAACATACCGAAGTATGGGACATTTACCTTACACACAGCGGCCCTAACATGCATGGCACAAAGATAAATTAGAACCGTTTATCTCTAAGTGCGTCTCTCTCACACTAGTGCCGACGAAAGAGATAGTCATAGAGATAAACGGTTCTAATTTATCTTTGTGCCATGCATGTTAGGGCCGCAAGGAGCATGTAGTTTATTTATACGCAACTAGCAAATCCGGCGAACTCCGTTTCGCCACCAGATGGCTTCGTTTTATGTAACATTTCGTTTGGTGTAGCTATGTATCAGAGATGGCGCTGTATGTGAAAAAAGGTTTTCCCGCTTTTCTGTTGAAATTTTTCCTGAATTTTCTTTGCTATAAACCTCACGGAGCCCGAGACCTTTCCAACGAATGCAAAACCGTGGAAATCGGTTCGTGCGTTCTGGAGTTATAGCGTCAGGAAGGAAAACCCGACTTATTTTTATATAGTAGATGACGGGTCAAGTTACGCTCGCCGGTGAGTTCATGAACGAAGTGTTCTTTTCGAGAACCACAACCCATCTGTCGCAAAACATTCCTGGCTGTACAAGTGAATACAAAAGCCCCCGGCACTATGAATCCCGCGGTCAATATCCGGATCCAAAACTAGCGATTCCGCCCTCTCTACCGTGATAGCAATCTTGCCCGGTCAATTTTATGATGCGAAAAATTAAACGACCTACGTGAGAGTTTTTGGGGCTTATATATAGTATCGCATAGTTTGGTTGTGAAAAATGATCGTGTATTGTGGAACCCGATATTATCGGCAGAGAATGTTCAAAGGAGAAAGTTTTGATATTATGACGAAACGAAATCTACGGTAAGGGTTTTCGGTTAAGACTGTGAACCAAGGGCAAATATCACCCTTTTCATACAAAAGGCGATAACGATTTCCACGCCTTAAACGTTAACCGACTTGACCAATTTTTGATAGGTTGTCAGTCAGAACAAAATCTAGGTCTATACGTTTTTTGAATATTGATTAAAGATCAACAAATCGCCGAAATTAGTTTTGTATGAGAATACTGAAAAACAATAAAACTGAATTAATTGATTATAGTGAGAAAACCAAAACGTATAGAACTAGATTTTGTTCTGATTGACAACCTGTCAAAAATTGGTTAAAATCGGTTATCATTTAAGGGTTGCAAATCGTTATCGCCTTTTGTATGAAAAGCCGTAAAACTTCTGATATTTATGGTCTTTAAATAAAAAATGTGCTATCTAAAATATTCATTTATTAATGAAAACATTGTATAAAATAACACTTACGCTAAAATTGGATCTATAACTCACACATTTGCACAATGCATTTCTTAATTGATGAAAAATTTCAGTATACAAATACAACAGCTCAGTGAGATAGATATAGATTGCTTGTTATTACCGTACATGATTAATTATAAGTTAAAAAATCTCTTCTATAAAAATATATGTTAACACGGTCAATTTTTCGATAACTACACAAAAGACCCAGATTTTTTCGAGTAATTTCATTCGGTTATGAACTGGCAGTTCGGCGTAAGATGCGTGTGAAGTCCCCAATCGGCACTGGGTCCGCGTGGGGACTACTGCCCACTCCCTCTCACTATGAGAGGACACCTTTGCCCAGCTGTGGGACGCATATAGACCGATGATGGTGATAATGAAAAAGGCAGTAATGTAAAACAAAACTAAATAAATATTCAAACAGAAATCACTTCTTTTTGGTAAAAATAATAAGTCAGTTTGTCGTACTCGGATGATAGCTGTCAAATTAGGTTAATCCTGCTTCAGGTATTTAAGTTGCAATTTTTCAAATTTAACTTTTCATATCTCTTAGGCCCAGAACAGACGGTGAAGTTTATGCCATAGACTCCTTTAACACATTCAGTGCCGAAAACCCGAAAGTCGGGGTTTCTATGACTTTGTCGCCACGCCGAACGACTCGCTGGTCGGGTTCTTGCTATAGCAATTTTGTATGGAGGCAATTTTTCGGCGCCTGGGGTGGGACTTGATTTTTGGGCTGGCACTGAAAGTGTTAAGAGCGCACATGACGCGACCATTTTGAAACCGGTTTGAAACGCGTTGCAAATCAGCAAAGTTGTCGCGTCATGTGCGGTCTCTATGGCATAAACTCAAATGAAACTTAAAAATAACTAGAAATTGCAGTTTCGTTGCAGTTGCGTTTCACCGTCTGTTCTGGGCTTTAGATACAACTGATACAAGTTGATAATAGTACATTGTGCATCTAGGGCCGTAAGAAGGGGATAACTAACGAGAGTCTGTTAGAAGCCCGACGCCGATAGGCGAGGGCTTTTATGACTCGAGTTTGTTATCCCCTTACTGCCCGTGATACACACAATGTTTTTCATCACATTTGCGAGGAAATGAAATAAAAATTAAACAAAAAAAAGTATATATATTAATTTTGGTGAGTGTTCATAAACTGAGCGTACGTTGCGATCAGCGCGGGGCAGCTCCGCCGGCTTGCGGTCGCGCGCGCCGCCGGCTGCGGCTCCCGAGCAGCTCCGCCGACCTGGCGCACTTAACTGCCCGCGGGAGTTCGAAACCATACAAAATCCATAACTCCCTGGGTTTATAACTCCCGCTGACGGCGGGGTCCGTAGAGGAGTTAAATCGGCTATAGCTGCTCTATACGCCTGCGTATAATAACACCCTTTCCGAGCAAGTGTGATGAAAAAATATTTTTTGAAACGAAAAACATTATAGTCCCTACACGTTATGAAGAACTTCACCAATTTCGTCACGAGCACACCAAAAACTAACTTGCTGGTAAAGTCATTTTGCACTGATCCCTTGCATTCACATGTCTTGAACACTTTATACTTATAACAAGGACAGGAAGCACGCGAGGAGTTTGATTATTATCAATACATATAAAACAGTACCGTGACTCACTTATAGACAACGCACAGCCTAAACGGGTGGCCCTAGAGGTTTGAAATATGGAGGAGACATTCCTCGAATACCACTAAAGGCGCACTATGAAGGGATTTTTTGAAATTCCATCCCAGTACGGGTGAAAAGGGGTGATAAAGTTTGTATGGAAAATACCGCGAGCGAAGCCGTGGCGGGTCCACTAGTTTGATATAATGTGCTATGGGCTTCAAGACCGCCCACAAAGTGGACCACCCGGTTAAGGTTGCGGGAGCGGTCGTTGTAGCGATCTATGATGACGGCTCGCCTGGACAATCACAGACGGTCGATCTGGTGTAGATCATTCAGCCCACAGACAAAAATCTGTATACTCTATCTGTTTAAGTAATAACCTTTTGACCGCCACAGTCAGCTGCAGCCGTCAGCGGATACAGGGTAAAAAAGTCCTTCATTACCTTGACTTAAAGTTGAAATTCGTGTTACTTCTCAGACATGTTCAGCGGTCAAAAGGTTAACTAAATATAAACAAACTAACCCACGTGACTCGGGTAAGCAGCCAAATCAGTTAATCTTATCTATCAATGGTACGTTTTGATTGGGGGTCGTCCACAAATTACGTAACGCAATTTGGAGGGTGGGGGGGGGGGTCTGGCCAAGCGTTACGGTCCTGTTACGTTGGGGGAAGGGGGGTTCAAGGTTGGTGTTACGTCACGATTTTATAATATTGCACAATTAATGTAAACTCAAGAAATTATAATTATATTATTAAGAAATGGAACCGAAATACGTTCATAGATGATTATACCTCGCCCAATGTAAAAAGAGCGCCAAATTACTTGAATATTACGCAAAATGTTTTTACAAAGCACCTATTACGTAAAAGAAAGGAGAAGGAGGGGGGGTCTCGGCTAAGCGTTACGGTCACGTGGGGGGAGGGGAGGGGGGGGGAGTCAAAAATTTGAGAATTTTGCGTTACGTAATTTGTGAACGACCCCAAAGTTGTTTAGCCGAGTCACGTGGTTTAAGTTAATATTTACATTTTGTTAATTATAACCGAGTGTAGCGGAGGCCAATGTCCAGCAGTGGACGTGTTTCGGCAAAAATGTTGATGGGCTTCAAGTAATTTTTTTATCTAGTTTACATGCCGTTGTAGGCCGGGCCGCCGCCGCCCTCCGGCACGACCCAGTTGATGTTCTGCGAGGGGTCCTTGATGTCGCACGTCTTACCTGCAAGTATTCAGATCACTAGTATAATGTATAGTCGATTCATTCTAACTTGTCTTGTTTGGTAAACAAGTTTATAACCTCAAAATGTACCTTTTATTGGGTGAAGTCTATTTTATCCTACGTAAAGCAATCCTAGGTAAAAAAAGTGGCAGTGTCTAAAATATTATGTGCGGTTGCTTTATCTACAAAGAAATAGCTGTTTTAGCCAAAAACGTGCATTTGGAAGTTAGAAACTTATTTACCAAACATTGACGTATAAGGGTGAATCAACTTTTTTGTGTTGTTTACTTTGTCCCCGGTTGTCCAAGTGACACTTATATACTGTTTCATAGAAAAATGCTTAGGTTGTCCAAGGGACAAAATTTGTGTAACCATAGCAACGGGTGGCGCTAAAAAATTGATTCGCCCATAATATAACACAATCAGTCGGAAACCAAAACTACCGTCGTTGTCAACAACTAAATGTTATGTGCTTAATTGCAAAAATAACAATTATAAAATTAGAAAAAAGGATGGAATATTCCTTTTTACGTAAGTCTATTGATTGATTAACAAATACTATGTGCAGAGGTGGTAATTTTTTAGATTTGATAATTTAATTCGTTCCTACAAATTGTCCATTATCACGGAACAAAAATCTAAGGAGTCAGTGTTCTAACTGCTGTTCAATAACATCTACGTGACGTGAAGAACGTGTCAACGAATTTCAGTGGCGCAGCGTCAAATATTTCCTAAGGGAAGGCGGAAGAATAAGAACCGTACGGTGCGCATCTGATATTTAGTTAGAGTAACATGGACTTCACTGAGAGCTCGCCGTAGCTTTCTAGCTTGGTGAAGCGGTCAGGAATCGGCTTGTAGGCACGCTGCCCCACTGACGAATGTATACTTACAATGAATGCAGTTCTGTGCGTTGATTTGCAATCTCTGTCCCTCGCCGGTCTCTAAAGGTACATATTCGTATACTCCTGCAAGAAACAAATTAAAATGCTCTACTAAAAACAATACTCTAACGAACTCGATATAATTATAACACTTGTTTACAGAATGGGGTCATTATTCTTTTTAGTGCCTTATTTTGTTTCGGATGTATCCTCTGCTGCACTGGGAGTGAAGAAATAGCATAGAATGCGTGCAGATGCTTATCATCCTGGCATGTCGTAAAAGTCGACTAAGGGACGGGTCCTCTCCAACATGGTGGACTATCTGTATGGGCGATGGGCTGATCACCTGTCACCGTACGGTTCATCATACCATCTTAGGACTAATTAATCGAACGTGGCCACAAGTAGTCTTGTGGCTCTGCCCACCCCATTAGGGATTTCGGGCGTGATGCTATGTATGTATGTATGTAGTAGGATAATTTTTAACGAATTCACTGAAATTTTATGATTTATTTTAGTTATATCAAATGTCTTTCCATATCGTTTTTACTATTCACATGAATCTCAGTCAATAATTATTTTGATAATGCTGAAATAACTACATTTTCTCGCTCAAGACCACTGCGTTACCAACAAAAAAATTAGAAACTCGCATTTATGAAGCACAATAGTTATTAAATTATAAATGTCGTAATAATTAATATTTTACGATCATGTTAGTATATAGAATAATACTGTGCAATAAAAAATTACTTTCAAATATGCTGGGGACTTGTTTGTAGGCACTAAAAGAAAATCGCGGCTAATAGGGAAGATGCATAATTTTTTTCATCTTATACTGGAGTAATAGAAACCAATCTGTATACGCAACACATTATTATGTTGTTTATTTTATGAGTCATGAAGCTTTGAAAAGTCATTGTTCATACCACTCGCAAAAACACTCCATACAAAATGGACGACAACTATGACGTCACAGCATTCGTTAGGCTATACAGAATGTATGGCATTTAAACGAAATCTGCAATTATTTGCGAAAATATTGTTTTTAGACCAACATCGTAGAAATAAAAGATGACATAAATTTGATGAGGATGTCCAAAAAACTAAAATCAGAACTATAAATCGATATAGATTTTTCACTAATTTTGACCCTTAATAAAATCAAAATGAATAGTCAAAATGATCTGCTTTTTTCTGTAATAAGCTTTTGTTTTCATTTACTTTCATTTTCATCATAATATAATTTAAGCCTCATTTTGATTTTCATGCATCTTCCCCATTGAGAACCTTCGGTTTTTTTTGAAGTCGGTTAAAAAGTAGAATGGCCCAATTATTAAATTTAGGAATTTTATAACTGACCTGCAGGACAAAACCGAGCTTCAGGGCCGTCATAGATTCCTAAGTTGTTCTTAACGGGTATTGTGTCGTCCTTAAGCGTCAGATGAGGAGGCTGGTCGGATTCGTGATTAGTACCTGCGTATAAAACAAAAATATCTTAAACAATTCTAGGGTTATTTAGTAATTTATTTATTAGTTGTGCCTGCGACTTTGCTCGCGTGGGATAAGCATGAAAATTTTCCTATGTATTAATCTAGGGTATAAGCCATACCCATCCCAAATTTCATCCAAATCCGTCCAGCGGCCCTAACATGAATGACACAAAGATAAACTAAATCCGTTTATTTCTATGACTATCTTTTTCGTCGGCACTAGTGTGAGAGAGACGCATTTAGAGATAAGACAGTCTATCTTATCTGTGTGTCATTCATGTTAGGGCCGCAGCCGTTGAAGCGTGGAGCAACAAAAAAAACTCTCACTAATTTATTTAAACTTGCATAATCAATATGGTAAACATATCACACTTAATGCTAAAAGGTATTCTAACTGGAATGAAAAGAAAATATTTTTACAGGTGTATTATATGAAATTATGGTTTCAGCAATCAATATCGATGCGAAGTGCGGTTGTAGCCGAGTGGGCGAACGCACAATTATGCAAACGGTAGCAGATTCAAATACCCGCTCGCACCTCTGAGTTTTTCTCAACTTATATTCCAAAATAAAATTATATTAAATCATTTGTTGAGCAAAATGGCGTGAATAATGCTTTTTGACACGACGCCGCTTCTACCAGCGACTACCAGCTTTTCGATGGAAACTATAACTGTTTGAACGAATTGCAGCCGTAATTTAAGAAAACCGATAGATGGCGTTAGAAATTCCGGGGTATACCTCGCCCGTTGTAGAAAGAGCGCTGACTGCCATGTAAAATGTATGGCCGTCAACGGTCTTTTTACAACGGGCGAGGTATACGATTGATTGTACAAATGTAGTGCATAATTAGTTTTCATCGTGTTTTATCAGAAAAGTTCGTATTTATCGTGCTCTCTCAATTAGCTTCAGTACCCATCATACCACCCTGTCATTTTTCATTTTGACATTTGACACTAAATAATAAAGTTTCATATTAATGAATATAAACATGTCACTGAATACAATAATTAATTGACACTTCGGGTCCCGTCGTCTTCCGATTGAGATCCGAGTTTTACCGATGGAAACATATTATTCACTGTATCTGTAAGCCGTTGACTGTCCTGTAACTTTATTCGACCGTGATATAACATACCGGTCAGCGCAACTGATGAGAGTAAGTCGAACGTGATGACTCCGTCTGGCTTCGGGTACTCAATTGGTTGACACTCCTTCGCCGGCTTCAACTTTGCGTGATCAGCGCCTGTTCACAAAAAAAAAATACTTCCTAATCTCCATATAGTGTGAGACCTTAGAACAGAACTTTCAACCCTGTTGAATACGCGAAAAAAAAATCTGACGCCACTTGAGGTATTTAAAAACCTGGAGACCTGGTTCTTGTGAGATGATGAAGTCAAATGTGAGATTAATGTCAGATTCATACAGTTGTGTCAAATAACTGTATGCGCTAAATTTAATCTCACATATGAACTCATCTCGCAAGGACCATGTCAGGCCCACCATATCAATCAATTTTTAAGTTTTAACATGAATTCGTTTTTGCCAGAACGGCTTTCGTTTTTTTAGTTTATTAAAATAAATATTTGTATGATTCTATTTATTATTCTATTTTTTCATTAAATCCCAGCACTACTAACGGTGGTATGGTTCAGTCCCACCCTACCCCCAGGGGTATGGCTAGGAGGGGTATGGTGGGTCTGACATGGCAAGGACCAAGAATTAGGGCTCTGGTCTGGATTGCGACCGCGACCCCCTGAGTAAGACCCACAGGTTGAAAAACACTGCCTTAGAATATTAAGAGTCTAGGAGAGGCAGGATAAGACTTGACTGACTTGATGGCTCAGTGGTAGCACTGCCTGCTAAGACAGTGGTCGCAGATTCCCACCCCGCTAGGGGCAAACGTTGTGATGAGCATGAAAGTTTATACCAGAGTCATGTATATTTGGGTTCTAAATATATTTACGAGTATTTATTTATCTATATAAGTATTCGTATCGTCAGTACCCACGGTACAGGGAATCTTAGTTTGGAACTTGATCTAAAGTTGAGTCAAAAAAGAATCCATCGATTTTTCAGTTTTTTTTTTATGTTTTTTTTTAGTCCTTACCACCATGGCTCAGGGTCCAAGGTTCGGCGCCGCGCAGGATCGTCGAGAATCCGGAGTAGATCAAACCGCCGTATAAGCCTAGCTTGCTATGGAACGATGGCCGAACGTTGCGTACTTGCTGAAATTTGTTATTAACGTTTTTATTTGATATCGTTATAATTTACCTATTGTTATATCTAAATAAATAAATTGCTAGATGAACAATTGACTTCAATTTATTTTATCTTCGTACAAGCCTACAATAACATAGGTATACAATATCTTGCGTGTATATACATCGCCCAATGTAAAAAGAGCGCTGACGGCCATATAAAATGTATGACCGTCAGCGCTCTTGTTACATTGGTTGAGGTGTAAGAAGCTGTAAGCCCCAATCCGCACTGGGCCGGCGCGGGCACTATTGCCCAGTCTCGCTCACTAGAGAAGGCCTGCGACCAGCAGTGGGACGCATACATGATGACGATGAATAAGCTGTAGTGTTTACCGCAAATCTAGTATATAAAAATGAATGTTCGTTTGTTTCTTTAGGACCTATGCGTTCCTATACCGTTCATCCAACGAAACTTTGGTAAGTTGTGGGCATGCTTTGGTTTATGTAAAAAAAACAAACAAATGCGAGTTAAACTCGCTAGGAGAGAGTTCCGTGATTATATTAAATTTTCTATGTTATTTTAAATACCTATAGGTTTTCCTGTAATCTATTGGTAAAGACCTATTTTCAGATTTTTTTTCATAACTTTAGGCCCAATAGTTTCGGAGATAAGGGGGATGAATGGTCAATTTTCGTCCAGTAGTACCAGTAGTTTCCGAGCAAATTGGCCATGACAGACGGACAGACAGACAGACAGACAGACAGACACACGAGTGATCCTATAAGGATTCCGTTTTTTCCTTTTGAGGTACGGAACTCTAAAAAACAATAAGAACCATTTGCCACGTATGCCAGGTACAGCTAGTATTAGATAAATATTAATATGTAAGTATTCACGGGACGATAACTCAGTTACCTTGAGCTCCTTGTAGACAAAGGACTGCTTGAGTTTGTCCTCGTACTCGGTGGGCACGACGCCTTTCTCGTGAGTCGCCTCGCCCGATATAATGAGATCCATCGCCGCTTCCGCCGCTAACATACCTGTCAAGTATACAGATGCTTATAAACGAGCGTTTTCACGAATATTTCTAGCTGGCAACCATAGGCGTCTTCCTCTAACGTACCAAGTTAGAGTAAGACGACTATTTGCCTCATATAAATTGCCGCGAAGTGTCTCGTCTACCAGCACCTTAGTGAATGCAACTAGTAGCGCGCGTTGATATGAAACTTCCAATCACAATACGATGCGTTTGCGCGCCGCACGACCCGCGTTTGGTTACGAGAGCCGTCTTACGAATGAGACCGAGGTTAAAATAGCTGATGTCACTACAATAGTAGTTTATGCAATGGATGCATAATGATGCACTCGTGCGATCTTATTATGAAACTCGCCTGTCGGCTCGTTTCATAAACCCACACTCGTGTTTTAAGGCCATATTATGTACAGTTGCATACATAACTTTATCTACACACATATTATAAATCCTCCATGATGTGTTCAGAAACAATATTTACTGGCAACAAGTTATTTGTTGCAATCTTTTTCGGGGTCACTACTATTCATATTTTCAACTAAAATGTAAATTACAAACAACTTTTTACAAATCTACTTTCGTTCAGCAAAAAACAAACATGAATGATGAAATGACATCATTAATGGCGGCAATTCGATCCTCCGTCAAGACGAATCATAGACAAACGAATGGAGTACATATTCTCATGTCACTCGAGTTCAAATGTCATAAAAAACATACTGAATTGATTTTTCGTATCGATAACTATTTTAATATCTACGGATACTAGAATAGAGACCCACTTGAGTTTTGACAGCTGTTCCAAATTTAAACTCATAACGTTACAAAAATGTATAATGTAATAACATTACAGTACAGATTTTACCTACTACCACAGCTCATAGTTGTAATAATGCTGGTAATTTCCTACGGTTTTAGAATACATTATGGAGGTTATATGATATCGGTGTAGATAAAGTACTGTAAATGTTTGTGATTGTAGTAGAGAAAATGATGGTCAAAATATTTTAGTGGCATATACTGACCGCTCTTCATGGCGTTGTGCGTGCCCTTGATCCGGGGCATGTTGAGGTAGCCGGCCGTGTCGCCCACGAGGCAGCCCCCGGGGAAGTGCGGCGTCGGCATGCACTGCCAGCCGCCCTCCACGAGCGCGCGCGCGCCGTACGCGATCCTCGAACCACCTGCAACCAATCAGGGCTCGTATTATGGGAGGTATAACCTTTTGACCGCCACAGTCGGCTGCAGCCGTCAGCGGATACAGGGTAAAAAAGTCCTTCATCATCTGGACTTAAAGTTGAAATTCGTGTTACTTCTCAGACATGCTTGGCGGTCAAAAGGTTCAATGATATATTATGAAAGTAAATGTACACAAAAACATATCACAGAAATATCAGATCATTTAGACTATTCATTTTTATTTTATTAAGGGTCAACATAAGTGAACAATATATATTGCTTTATAGTTCTGATTTTAATTTTTTGAACATCCTCATCTAATTTATGTCATGTTTTATTTCTACGATGTTGGTCTAAAAACGGTATTTTCGGAAATAATTGTACATTTCGTTTAAGCGCCATACATTTTGTACAGTCTAACGACAGCTGTGACGTCATAGTTGTCGTCCATTTTGTACGGAGTGTTTTTGCGAGTGGTAGGAACAATGACTTTTCAAAGCTTCATAACTCATAAAATAAACAACATAATAATGTGTTGCGTACACATATCGATTTCTATAACTCAGTACTTTCCAATACAAGATGAAAAGAAATTGTTATATTGTTTTTATAAATCCGAGACTACGGGACTTGCTACATTTTGAGGAATCCTCTATACATTTGAATCCACCCAGCCAAACAGCTTTTGAGTGAACCCAAAGAAATTACATACATATGTACCTACTTACATACTTAAATATATAGCGAGCGACACAATACATGGTGAAAAGTTCCTTACCTTCAAACAGCGGCTTCACATAAGGGTGCAGCTTGAACCGCTGGAACTCCTTGAACGGACTCATGTAGGGGTTGGCGTAGTCGAGTCCCACGACGAAGCCCGCGGCGACCAGGGGTGACTCGCCCTCGGGCACTTGCAGGTGGTAGATGAAGGAGCCGCCGTAAGTGTTTTTGTCCAGGGGCCAGCCTATGGTATGCTCGACTAGGCCGGGTTTGTGGTTCTATAGGATTGAGAAAGCACTTTTTCATTCCCCCATCTCGGAAAGAGTATTTTTGTTGTTCAATATCTGAGTGCAAAAGCCGTTTTTATCCGCTAGAGGATAAAGTAAATGGAATTAAGAACATCGTGTGCACTAAGTTTGTGAATTCAAAACATTTAAACCTTTTTACTTCTACCTCCATGGTGCCGAATTTATCATACAAACTTTTTTAATTTGTTTAACTTCGTGTACTTTTTTTAA
Source organism: Tortricodes alternella (assembly GCA_947859335.1). Taxonomy (NCBI): domain Eukaryota; kingdom Metazoa; phylum Arthropoda; class Insecta; order Lepidoptera; family Tortricidae; genus Tortricodes; species Tortricodes alternella. The sequence continues at coordinate 8,517,084 of OX401986.1, forward strand.
TTTGCTTTGTGCGCGCCATTTTCTTTTCACGTCATATTGTTAAAAGTTTAAAACCTTAGTTTCAACAAGAAACTTGAAAACAAGTGAAAAACCTAAAATGAGTGATTCTAGCGGCGAGGAAGTTTATTTGACGCCAACAGAATTGACTGAAAATGTTAATAATGCGCAACGGTTTTTTTTTTTGCATTTAGTCATTTCCTCGCTGAGGTGGAATAAAAAGTTACGTGTTGCACAAATTTTCACCTCATGCTCTTTTGATTCCCACGCTAACGATCAGGATTCAAATTTTTGAAACACTCGCTGCGCTCGTGATTGAATTTTAGGAACCTTCTCAGTCATCGAAATTGAGCACGCGGTTAAAAAGCAACTTTACACTCTTGTATAACAAATAACTATTAACGCCACTAATAAATAAAAAAATGCCAGGAGCGCCAGTCTATGATAAAGCTATAAACGTGCCTGAAACTTACCTCGGGTTTGACTTCCCATAGCTCTTTCAACCCTATACCGTACGATTGCGGCTCGGCTTTCTCTCTCAAATTGTACTTGTTGGCAACCATCTTTGTCAAGTGTCCATGACAACCTGCCAAAAACAATAATAAAAATTGATACACCTAAAATGCTACACCAGTGTTCTTAACCTGTGGGTCGCGACTCCCCGGCGGGTCGCTAGCTTTCGCACTGATGGTCAAGCAAACCCTTGGTCAAAGGGCCGCGGTTGCAAGCCAGGTTTTTAAGTAGCTCGTCGTCGAAACCACTGACATAGTATTAATATGGTCATAGGGGGTCGCCTGATTTTTAGGGTTCCGTACACAAAGGGTAAAAACGGGACCCTATTACTAAGGCTCCGCTGTCCGTCTGTCTGTCACCAGGCTGTATCTCATGAACCGTGATAGTTAGACAGTTGAAATTTTCACAGATGATGTATTTCTGTTGCCGCTATAACAACAAATACTAAAAAACAGAATAAAATAAATATTATAGGGGTCTCCCGGACAACAAACGTGATTTTATTGCCGTTTTTATAGATAATGGTACGGAACCCTTCGTACGCGAGTCCGACTCGCACTTGACCGGTTTTTTTTTAATTGTAAAGGGTTCGCAGATTCAAAAAGGTTAATCAAAACTTGACGTTTGGGAAATCATTTCGTTCTCATTTGGCATAAATTCGGCGTAAATATTGACCAGTGAATCGTGAACCCTAAAACGTACCTTCGGCAAATATGGTGATCTTGGCATGGAACTCCATGCCGCGCTCGAACGTGTCCTTAGGGCTGCCGTCCTTGGCGATGCCGACGTCGCCCGTCGCGACGCCCCGCAGCGAGCCGTCGTCGCGGTACAACAACTCGGCGCCCGCGCAGCCTGGCCACACCTACTCCAACATTTTAACTTAGCAAATTTCAGTCAAAATAATAAGCTAAAGTTTTAAAAAGCCTGACTTAGAAGAAAATTTGCTAAGAATACTTGAAAAACACACGGCTTTACTCACGATTTATTGTCAGAAATAGTCCGACATGTTTCGAACTCGATTGGAGTCCTTCTTCAGGGTTTCAGTGCGGTCCCGGACTCCAATCGAGTTCGAAACATGTCGGAATATTTCTGACAATAAATCGTGAGTAAAGCCGTGTGTTTTTCAAGTAGTCTTAGCAAATTTTCGTCTAAGTCAGGCTTTTTAAAACTTTAGCTCCTAGATCCCTATTAAATTTCCCAGATGACTGCGAACCACTGCGAGCTTTGAAGAAAGAAAAACTTTGTATTGAACAAAATAGAGCGCGCCACGCGAAGCACACTTTGAAAAACCCAGATCTAAGTAAGACCTGGGTTCTAACAAGAAATTGTAGAGTTCTCTTCATTATTTATTATGGATTATTCTGAACACATTGCCACAATATTAGCTATATATGTATGTCCGATCCATCTTAGTAGTAGTAGATAAATAATTATTAGCATGTAGTGTATTTGTATAGCGCTCCGTGAGTCACAGACGGTGCTGGCTGAAAATCAGCGCTGCAGGTGAGCCAGTGTCCCATACACTGCCGCGAGGACACACACACCACCATTTTGTTTTGTATTGTTTTTAATTTATATTTATGTAACTCTGTGTGTCTTCTATGTTAGTGAATAAATGTTTTTCTTCTTCTTCTTCTTCATAGTTCTTTTAAGCTAACATGTTCATAGAAATCCTTTCAGTCAGTAAAAAAACACACTGTAAAAACAAAAATGGGTAATACACACATTTAGGTTCAGAACTGTCCCCTCCTGTTCCCGAAAGTTAAGGATCCTGAGGCCTAATTTTTTTGGTTGAACTATATCCGTGAAGAAAACGTAAAATTAAGCAGTCGTTTTCGTTCACTTTTGGTCACAGGAGGGACAATTTTTGTTTCTTGAAGTGTGTACTACCCAAATATGCTTGCCTGTACCCAGAATTCAACAAACAACAGTTTTAATTAATGTTTTCTTTTTAAAATACATAGGCTGATAAACACAATACCCACTTTTGCGTTGCGCGGTCGGGTAAAAATATGCCTGATGGCCTACATTTGCATTGACCACAGAAGGTGAAGTTGGACTTTCTTACCTCAGCACCGGCCGCCTCCGCTTGTTCAGACATCCACCTCACGAGGTGCCCTAGACGCACCACGTAGTTCCCGTGGTTGTAGATAGGCATGCCTACAGAAAAACAGAAGGATGTGTTAGGCAGTCTCTTTTATAAATAAATGAAGCATTTCATAATTTTCGACCGAGCGAGCGAAGTGTTTCCGTTTCAGCTTGGGCAAAAATGCTTTCGTATGTCCGGAGTCTGTCCATTTGTTCTCCTCTACAGGTCGCAGTTCTCAACCGATTCTCGTGAAATTTTGTGAGTAGGTTCGATAATTATATAGAATTTTTTCGTCAATTCAGTGTTAAGAAATTTTTGAAAATGGCGGAGTTATGGAGGTTTTCGCAATTACAAACTTATTTGCGGTATTGGTAAACTGACCCGATGTATATCGATGTATGGGGATATCAGTTTTCCAACAGCAAAGTTAAGTTTGTCGCGAGGTCTACAGCTCACGGAGCCACTAGTATACTTGTTTAGGTAATTAAAATAAACGTAAGGAAACTAAACCACGTGACTCAGCTAACCAACCAATCCAGTCAATCTTTTTTATCTATGGTTCTCTCAAGTTTATACACTATTAAAAAAAAAGTGGCAGTCGCATACAGCACGCTAATTTGAATAAGTTCAGTCCAAAGAACATTTTTAAGCAACTGATCATACTACAAACACTACACGGACTATATCTATGTGTTATTATCATTTTAGTAGCACCAGCGAAATAAGATAAGCTTGACTCAAACAGCTCCTTACCAGGTAGAACAGGAATAGGGATCCTCCCCCCTTTAGTCAGGTACCCAAACTTGTCAGCGTTAACCACAGTGTCCATGGGTGCACCCTTCTCCTTCCAATCAGGAATCAGCTCGTTCAGGGCTATAGGATCCACGCAAGCACCTGAGAGAATGTGACCGCCCACTTCAGCGGCTTTTTCTAGAAGCGTAACTCGTACTTCCTGCAAACAGAAATTTAATGTAGGCAAATGTCTAGTTGTCTATAAAGCTGTGAAGAAAATTTTAAGCAGTTAAAGCATATTCAGTATGGGAACAAGTTTAAATCGGAAAATATTTTTCTTATTTCCAATAAATGTCAAAGCAAAGTTTTTGTACTTACAGCTCCCTTTTCCTCTGCAATCTGCCGAGCCCTGATGGCAGCCGCCATGCCTGCCGGACCCCCTCCAATAATCAGAATGTCCGTCTCCTCTGCTATACGCTCCATGTTTATATCTAGAATATTTATAGAGTGGTTCAGTAACTTAAAGCTGTATTTGCACACAATGCTTAAGCGATTCAAGCTCAAATCTGATTAAACTGAAAGAAATTTGCTTCAGGGTTGTCCCAACATAATCTTGCTTTCTATATAAAATGATGTAGGTGGCATATAAATTCATAATTATTGAACAGGGTTTGTATTCGACATTGCCTAAACGGTATCACACATTTTGCTATGATTCAGTAGCTCTTAATAAATTGACAGCATAGGCGACCGCAAAGTTTTTACTTTGATCCATTGTGATATCTATCGCTTAGGTCTCAGGTTAGGTTAGCTCAAACACAGGCCCAATGGCCGAATTCACAAACGCCACTTAAGCATTTGATTAGAGATTAAATAGTTGTATGTCCCTCAACTAGTTGTCAACCTATACATAAATGTGACTTTAATTAAAGATCATTTTGAGTGGCATTTGTGAATTTGGCCACAAGTCTTGTTTCTATGTAACCATACCAATGTCGATCTTAATTGTTTATGTACGTCAAGATTTGGTTATATTGATAATAATGTTTACAAGGTTATCACTAGGGTTGGCAACTTAACAAAGTCAGTCAAACCTGAATGTCAAATGATAAGATAAATAAGATAAAATAAACTATAACTAGCCCACCATTTTTATTAATTGTTTATGAAATGCTCCCAATAATGGTCTTGTCAGGGTCCAGCATGCCTGTCTTTGTACAGTACAGGTACAGTAACAGGCTGTTATTTAATTAAATGCTTTAGATCAGTTACATGTTGTAAACAAATCAAAACATAAATGATACAAAAAAGTGTAAATGGTGACATTGAAGGGTGAAAATTCGTACAGTGAAGTGGCACTTGGCCAGAAACAAATGCTGCTTATTTTTTATTTATTAGCCTTATTGTGACCTTGGTATTGCAGCAGATATTTAAAAATATAATAATGTAATCAAAAAAAATCAAGGCACTACGACAAGGTGCATTTTTAGGAGAAGCATTGATATATTGTTCGAGAAGACAACCCTAGTTATCACAATACGTACCTTTCCATCTTGGGTCCTTATCCCTAGGATGTATCGTATAATGAGTGGTTATTTTTGGATAGACATCAGAATAAAGCCTCCGAGCAGCATTTGTTAGCCGCCCCACTGAAATTTATGAACAAAATTAAAACAAAAACAAGTGAACACCAATCAAAACAAATAACTTCAAATAAGTTGAACGTTGAACTTTGAACTTTTGATTCTGGCACTACATTGCGTAACATAACTTTGAAAATAAACGACACGTACACTCTAAGACCGATTTTCTACACTAAAACATTATAATTATTTTAAATTCTAGTAATAATTCACAAAAAAACGAAAACTTCACTAACAGCTGATACGCTACGTCACTGAAGAACAACTTTTGAATTGAAAAAGGATCACTGTAACCCTGAAACGATATATCATGTACTTATAATACGTGTTTAACAATAGTTTAAGTTGGATATCATTGCATTTATTGAAAAATTATTTAATTACCCTGACGAGCCGAACTAACAATCGCCGCCGCCATGTTTTTAGAACATGCGTTCCGATACTGCACGCAAACGATTCACGAAGAATGTTGTTGCACACACCTCGTTAATATATTTTTTCTGTGGACTCAAGTCGATTGTTATTTACAGTTCTTATTGCCATCGAATAAAGTGTTGTTTTACTTCGATAAAACTTAACAGTCTCTATTATTCCCAGAAAAGTTAGTACATTTATATCAGAGTGCTTAGTACACTAATTTATATCGCGCACATAAAGCATCAGTCCCTTTCGCACCCGCATATTAGTTAAAAAGTGACAGATGCTTTATGTGCGCGATAAAAGCTAGTCTGCTAAGCACTCAGAAGATGTTGGAGGTCCGTCTATTTGTTATTTGATATAAAATAAAAAAAGAAGATGTCTTTTACCACTAAATATATATTTTTTAAATACGATTTTGATTCATCTTTTAACATGTTATTAACTAGAACATTGGTTTAAGATTCCAAATTCCTGACTTTTAATATATTTTACATCATACATAATGTGTTGAACAGCCATTTAATTTTTATTCACTACTAAAATTGAAATATAGTAAGGAATTGCTCAAAGCAATTTTCGCGATGCTTACTTTTGAGGTGTCACAACGCAATTGTGACACCATCGCAGGTTCAGTCGCATGTCAACCACCATCCATGACATCCGTTTAAGTGACACTGATATAATTGAAAAAATGCCCTGGCACATCGTGCGGTGTGAAGCACTCCGACCCCACCGTCCACAATGATATGATGGCGTGTGAATCAAGCAATATTAGACTTTTGTGGGTATGTCGTAAGAACTAAGACATCAACAATAGGGTGTGGTTAATCCATGGCGCTGGTGTTTGACAACCTTCTATGCGACTTGTTACACGAAATTGTACTGATAGGCATATCCTTCTTTTGAGATCTCTGTTTCGTCCAAAATGCAAAATGGTTATGATGATGAATGAATAACGTAAAAGGGCTCGTAAACGGGCTACTTTTTCGGCAATTTGTTGCTGCAATTTGGGCTATCCAAACGTTTACAATGAAACTTTTTGTTCCCATTAGTGATGTCATGTAATCTTTTTGAGGATAGCCCGAATTGCAGCAATAAATTGCCAAAAAACTAAACCCGTTTACGAGCCTCTTATGGGCAAGGCCGCAGCTGCGGTTTTTTAGTAACTGCGGGTGGGTGGCTGTCAATTAGTAACTGGAAAACCAACCGCAAGTGCGGGCGCTTGTATCGCTTCCTCGAGTCACAAAAAAAAAAACATTTTGTGTTATTCATATAGTCAGAACCAATTGAAAAACACTTTAAAGATGCTACAAATTGTTTTACCTTAATAATCGATTGATACCATCGTGCCATGGATGACCCTGAACACGGAAGTGTACCAGCCAAGTTCTTCCAAAAAGGCAATAAGACTTAAACATTGTTAATGACTATTTAACAGTATTTTAATGACTATTTAGCAATCTTTTCAATTAATTTTATATCTGCCAATCGCCACTTCTTGTAGGGGAGAAGTGGCATGAAGGAGCCAGGTTTTGAAAGAGCCACTTACATTATTTTGGTAGTTTAGGAACGGATTTGGTTGGTAACTTGATTTTTAAGAGGCAATACTGATTTCCCGTCACCCACAAACATTTGATAGCTTGCCGAAACCAACGGACGCCGGCACATCAAGTCAAAGTTTTTAGCACTCAAAAGTAAGTATGTTGCTTCATTTAATTTGTTTTTTGGTATTTTATTGTGAACAAATATAGGTAAATGGCTTGCAGATTGAGTTTGTGCATATATTTGGCCTTACAGCTGAGTAAAAACTGATCCGCCAAAGTTTTCATATTGTAGTTATTTTAAAGGTTATATTTTTTTTAAGAATAAGTTATGAAAGAGCCGGGTGAACGGGCCTTGAAAGAGCTGGCTCTTCCATAACCGGCTCTGTCATAACCCTGCATTTGGTTTATGTAAATAAAATAAAATAATAATAAATATGCATTTTTTTCATATATTATTAAATTATTTGCTTCAGATATTGTATCATAGAAAAGCTTGGTCCAAAATAACGAAAATAGTGATAATTGCGTAGTTTGCAGCAAATCATATGAAAACAGTGGTTGAAAATACGTTACAGTGCAAAATTTGTGCTGGTTGGGCATGAATCATGTGGCATTAAGGGGAAATTTAGTTTCTTTTGCAAGACATGTTTCTAATTTTAAGAAAATTACCTTGTATATTCCAAAGTTCCTGAAAAGTCTGAATCTTAAGCAAATAGTTAGTTAAGACTTAGAAGTTCAAAGTGAGCATTTTTTCTTCAAGCTTTAAAGATTTAAAGATGTTGTTTTTGATATAGAAGATACTTTTTGTTATTTTGTTTATTTTTCGAATTTTTATAAGGTAGTATAAAGTAATCCGCTTCCGATATGTTAAGATTATATTTATAATAGATTTGACTGAATAATTGAAGCAGTTGTAAGAATTACTTAAAATGACTGATGGAATTAAAAATTTCTTAATTGTCTTGTCTTTTTGTTATTTTTTTAATAGTGCAATAATTCTAATTATTGTGAAAATTATGCATATAATTATTATTTTGCATAATTTTCACAATAACACTTTTTAATACACACTGGCTCTTTCATAACTTTAAGTAACTCTTTCAATACCGAAATGTTATGAAAGAGCCAAAAGACACATTTTTTTGAAATGAATGTTTCATTGATTTTTTTCTTTTTCCTATAAAATTACCTACTTTAATAAATAAAGTATATTCGAAGAAAAAAAAAGCATCACTTTTTTCATTAGAAGTATACTTTTTTGCTCCGTTTAGTAAACTGGCTCTTTCATCCCACTTCTCCCCTAAATTGGAAAATCAAACCAAGCAATGTAAGCTAAGAAATATTTATTAAAAAAAACTTAATTCATAGATAAATTAGTAAAAGACAATGTTTTGTGTTATCATTATCACAGTCTACTTCACGGGCTTCATCTGCCACAGGCCGTCGTTGAGATAGTGGCAGTTCTCAATGCCAACGCCTTTATTCACTTTAGCTCTGAAAAAAAAAAACAATTAGCTGCATAAAATAAGTCGTAATCGACAAATTTGTTCATATATTGCAAACTAGAAATTCTAATTTGGGACCTTAGAATAATAAAGCAATAGAAACCAAGTCCGCGCGCACAATTTGAAGCAACGAAATTGGAGCCATTTATGGCTCCAAATTCATACAAACGCCGGGACGCTCCCATAGTGTCAAATGTCAAAGCGCACTGGTTTATTGCTTCACTTTTGTCAGTGCGGTTGTATGTAAACTATGTTCTATGTTTAGGACCTAGGCTGATCGTGATTTGGAGGACTGGTTAAATGTTAAGGCTAAAGTTGTGAGCATGCTGTCAAAGAAAAATAATTTACTCTTCAAATGCGTAATGTCGAAACTGAATACGCTAGTTTTCTTCGTTAATAATTTAAGTATAACTCTCAATGTAATGCCTGTATAACCCTTACATGTCATCGGTGGACAGCGATGTCATTCCAACAGCGAGCGCGTGTTGCTTGCCCTCTGCCATGACTGCCACGACCTGGCCCTGTTTATAAATAATACCAATACTATAGTCAAATTAAAACTTTCCTGAGACATTACGAATACTTGAAAAACACACGGCTTTCGGAGCAACCCGCGCACTGACCGCGACCGCACTCAACCCCTGAATAAGGACTCCATTCGAGTTTGAAACATGTCGGACTATTTCTGACCATAAATCGTGAGTAAAGCCCTGTGTTTTTCAAGTACCAATACTAAATTTCACTTTTTTATTTTTATTTATTTAAGAGGGTTTTATTCAAATGTCACCCTCCTACTACACAATCACAATACACATTAGAGATCAGATAATATTTCCCCTACGCAGCTACGTTTGATACAACTTAAAACAAGTTTGTATAGTGTTTTTGCCACATGCCAGACACAAGGATAAATTAAACAGTCTTATCTCTAAGTGTGTCTCTCTCACACTAGGTAGTGCCGACGAAAGAGATAGTCATAGAGATAAACGGGTTTAACTTATCTTTGTGTCTTGCATGTTAGGGCCGCAGAACATTATTTCACTTAAAATGTAGAATTAAACACTTTGTTACAGTTACACACCTTTAACCTGTATCTGGCACTGGCATGTTAAAATATTAATAAATTGTGTCGAATCCAAACTAAATAACGATATATCCATCCACAATACCTTAATACATTATTTTCAAGTAATGGTTAAATAATCGACCGAGCGAGCGAAGCGAGCGAAGCGTCTCCGTTTCAGCTTGGGCAAAAACGCTTTCGTATGTCCAGCGGATGTCCATTTGTTCTCGTCTACAGCTCGCAGTTCTCAACCCATTCTCGTGAAATTTTGTGAGGAGGTTCGGTAATTGTATAAAACTTTTTTGTCGATTCATCTCGTCGGCGGAGATATGGAGATTTTTGCAATTACAAACTTACTGGCGGTGTTGGTAAACTGACATGATCTATGTCGATGTATGGAGATATCAGTTTTCCAACGGCAAAGTTAAGTGTGTCGCACGGCCAATCATTATTTCTTACTTTTCAAAGGGTTTTTGTTTTAGGTTCAGTTTTTTGAAGTCTTTTGTCGCGAGGTCTACAGCTCACGGAGCCACTAGTTTAACTTTACTTATAAGTATTATAGTTTTATAGTTTCATAAAAATAATTGGACTGTCAATGGTACAAGAATACATAATATAACTGAATGTCGAAATAATCACAGAATCAATTGGCAGTATAAACAGACCTTTTCTACCGTCGACATGCGAGCCCCAGGTGAAGTCAGTCCCGGACACATGATATTAGCACCGCTGAGAACGAAGCGGATGGCACCCTTGTCCACCTGCTGCAGTGGGAGGAAAATGGGATCTGGAAAATTAACTCGTTGTTAGAAAAGGTAACGTGAAGTACGCAGTTACTTCAAAATGTATAAATCAGGTGATCGCGTCACGTAAAAAAAGCGCTGACGGTCATACGTTTTATATAGCCGCCAGCGGCCCTAAGATTCATGACACAAAGATAAGATAGACCGTCTTATCTCTAAGTCCGTCTCTCTCATACTAGTGTCGACGAAAGAGATAGTCATAGAGGTAAACGGGTTTAATTTATCTTTGTGGCATGCATGTTAGGGCTGCATCGCTGTTTTTACGTGAAGCTAACCATTATATTAATGTTAATGGTAGCTACTGAATGGCTTGGCTAAAAGTAGCTGTGCCACTTAAGTCAAATAACTTAATTACTAATTAGGTAGTCGCAAAGAAATCTAGGCTCTAATTTGATACTCGCAGCCAGCACGGCATCTGTGAGCAGTCACGATTTCAAAAATTGTGTAATTCGCAATTTCGGATTTTGTACTGAGGTATAAAATATCTTACATTTATGTAACAGCCGCAGTGTTGGCATCCAAGGTCCCTCGCGATGTCTGAAGAAAAGCAACTCTCCAGCGCTGTTCACCATTATCTCGATGTGATCGTGACTAAAACCATGAAAAAATTATAATTTAAATATTTTATCAATTCCATTTGACATTTTATTTGTGGGTACAATCAAACTTGGCGGTGACACTTCCGCGTGTCCAAATATGTCATGAGGGAGAGGAAAATTGAAATATGTGTAGTGTAAATCAAATTGAATCGATCGAATGATTACAAAGAAAGCATCAGTCTGTCCGTATTTCGACTTTTACCTGACCTATGTGCCTTATTATCGGCCCTGTAACTGTACTGGGCTTCGTACCTACATTATTAATTAATCTGTGGTACATTCATTAGTGCTGCCATCTGTATCTTATTATAGCGGGCTAGGTCAACATCTCCGTCAGTGCATCTTTATGGTTTTTAAATACGCAGTGTCGTGTATAGATGGCGCTAGTGGTACAGAGTTACTATTTGATTCTAAGGATCAAAGTTCTTTCCATTATCACTTTCTAAAGTATATAATATCAGCCCTTTAGCGTTTAGTCATAATAACAATTACCATTTCTTATATGAAAGGCCACAATAATTATATCAAATTAGTTATCGGACTATTTTATACATAAATGCAGCGTATTTGAAGAAAAAAATAGACTTAATAGTTATTAAATCAAATCATTGACTGATCGCCAAATTCAGAAAAGCCACTCAATTTGATATTTAATCAAAGAGACGTTTTAATGTCGTTTTCGTATATCATGACAACTAGTTGAGGGCCATTTAACTTTTAGTTTCTAATCAAATGCTTAAGTGGCGTTTCTGAATTCGGCCATAAGACTGACTGAAATATTAGGGTAAAAAAACCATTAGGTACCATTTGACGATCCTGAAGGTGTCCTTCTTAGGCAGCACCTGGTCGATGTAGTTCTCAAGATGCGGGTACAGCTCAAGAAGACGAGCCCTGATGCCCTTCTGCACTGAGGATTTGAGCTGCTGCGTGCCGGATATGCTTTCCTTCTCGTCAAATCTGGAAAAATGAGGGTAGATTGAAATCCTGAGGATGAAATTACCTAAAGGGATCTATGCGGTAGGAAATATCAAAACGAGTTATGTTTTAAAGCAATCTGCGCCTGTATTCGGGAACGCTAAGTGATTCTGTAGCGACGCGTAAGCCAGATTTCTCATCTCGCTCTTACGCATTACGCCTCGTGCGGAAGAGTGAAATGAGAAATCAGGCTTACGAGTCGCTACAGAATCACTTAGCGTTCCCGAATAGAGGCGCAGGACTCATAAGTAATCGGCTAGGTACCTACCCCGTGACGAAAGGGTCTGGCCGATCCTACCATGTAAAATTGCCCCGGGCTGAAAATGTAGGTTTCCTACCTTATAGATATAATTTTACGTAGTTTTAACCTTAAAATGCTCTTGGTTTTGAAGAAATATAGTATAAAAGAAAAAATATGTTTTTATATTTTTGTAGCCAAACTAATAATTCAATTTCTTTGTAATTTGGAAATATTATGTATCTAATAATAAAGTATTGTCAAAAAAAAAACGACGTTCAAACTCATTTATGAAGGGTTAAAAATTGACTTAATTTTTTTTTAAATTTAATCTTACGAGATAGGGACAACCTCTAATTTTAGTTATTTTATGTGGAATCTAATAATGCGTAACATATATTTTTTTGACCCTTAATCAAATAAAACGAATATAATAGGTAGTCAAAATGATCTACTTTTTTCTGTAATATGATTTTGTTTACATTTACTTTCATAATATATCATTTAAACCTCATTTTGATTTTCATGCAACTTCCCCATTGGTAAGATTTAGCTTAATTTTCAATTAACCGAAAAGATCGGATCAAGATCCACATTTTATTGACAATAATTAAAAGGCAGAAAATCTAGTAGGTAAGTATATTACTTTGCTACTTTAAGAACTAAAATTACAGCCCATTGTAACCATTTTCAAAGGAAAACTTCAGTAAGTTAAGTTTCTACCGCCGAAGGCTCAAACATGTTTTCTCGATTACACTTACAACGGAACTCCCTCGAAGCAACGTAGAAAAACGATGTTACTCAATTAACTCAAAGGTCATTCCAACACACATAGCTAGTAGCATTCCAAGGTTTCAGCGTGCCAAACAAGTACTATTTCATAAATAGTCTGTAGAAGCATCCAAAGAGCTAAATATCATTAATAATTGCGTTAAATAACGAAATAAAACACGCTATTTTTCGCAAAACAGAACGCCTGTACGTCACCGCACGTTTAAAAATAAAAGGAAATAAGTCCAAATGAAATTCACTTTTGTTTTAAACTTTACTCAACCGCGTTAGAATTAAATTTGGAATGGATTTGTATTTCACATTATTACTTTTTAATTTTATACGAGCGATATCTGAATGGTAGCGTGAGCAAGACAGCGGCCAGCTCAATGTCATGAAACGTACACGCGTTGGCTTTGGTCACGTTTTGATATTATCTTTCTTATCGTGTAAAGAACACGAAACTTCCTACATTGCCGCTTTAACAAGCACACTTATTTCAGCGTTTACAAATAAACTAGCGTTGTATAGGAGTTATGTAATAAAATCGACAATGGAAGTGCGTTGGAACGTTAATAATTAGCGAGCGTTATAGATATAGTTGAGTTGTTTTGCAATTTTTTTGGTCTGACGGCAACTGTTTTAGATCTTATCTGTGCTTGTTAAATCGAATAATATTATTGGAAATGGTACTAATACTAATATGCCGAAATATGTATAAAATAACTAGCTGGTGCCCGCGACTTCGTCTGCGAAGAATAATAATTTAAGTAACCTATGTACTTTTAAACCTTCCCTAGACCTCCACGAACATTTCAAGACTAAGATAAGATAAATCCGTTCAGCCGTTCTCGAGTTTTAGTGAGACTAACGAACAGCAATTCATTTTTATATATATAGATAGATAGATAGATATATATATATATGACGTAGGACGGTCGACCGGTATACTAAGTTATATGATTATATTAAACCAAACCCATTTATTTTCAAAACATCCGTTCGTACTTCACAGTACATTATGAGGACTTTAAGTAATTTACATAGTTACATGAATGTTACCGTTTCTTGAACTTGGCTTAGCGCTCTACCTTTTATTGTTTGTAGAGAATTGAAAGTAAACTCCTTTATGATAATTCTACTTATTACCAAATCGCGAAGTGTTATGCTTGCATATAATGTTTACAAAACTAGAAGGCATGACGTTGTTTATTAATTTACTGCAACAACAGTATAAATATTCATAGATTTATCACACTATTGTCCGGTTTTTCCTTAGAAAACTTAGATAATGATCTATTTTACCCGCAGAACATATAGCTACGAAACGAAGCGTCAATTTTTTTAGCATAACCTCAAAATAGCCGTTAAAGTAATTTAAACATAAAAATAAAATCATACAATACGCGTAATTTATTCAGTGATAGGTATCGATCGAAAGTACCAAGTAATTTTCCTTCTGTTCATTTTATTATAACGCCAATAGAAAGTTAGCATGACATTGATTGACCTTCAAGACAAATATAGGTCAACGGTTCTTTGCGAACATTACTCGTCCTTAAAGGTCACGAAAAGGGCGACTTTTATTTTTATTATAAAGGCCGGGGCAAACCAAACGCGGTTGCGGTGCGTTTGCGGGGCGAACGCGGGTCCGCGCCGTTGTCGAACGGCGCGGACGAATATACCATGCCACACCGCGGCGGCGCGGGACCGCCGCGGTCCCGCGGCTACTTTGGTGTGGCATGGTAAATTCGCTCGCGCTGTTCGACAACGGCGCGGACCCGCGTTCGCGCCGCAAACGCGCCGCAACCGCGTTTGTTGTGCCCGGGCCTTAAGGGTAAGGCAAACGAGTATGCGACTCACCTGCGGCCCTAACATGCATGACACAAAGATAAGATAGACCGTCTTATCTCTAAGTGCGTCTCTCACACTAGTGCCGCCGAAAGAGATACCTAGTCATAGAGATAAACGGGTTTAATTTACTCTGTGTCATGCATGTTAGGGCCGCTGTGAGTTTACGAAAGCAATACTGCTAGTTGCCGATACATGCAAAAGGGACAGCGATAGATTTCTATTGCGACAACGGTTTGCGTAAACTCATGGTAGATACAGTGGTGGTAAGTGTATCCGACGCCCATGAACACCAACAACCCCACAGGCGTCATTGAGCCGTTGCCGTACTTCTAGGAAAACAAACTTCTCTTGAAGGCACCTCGCTGCATTTTCACAAATATAATACGAAAGGGTGGAAAATAAACAGATGTTCCCGTTGCGCACTAAATAAATAAACAAATAAATCAGGGGACAATCTTTACACAAATCGATCTGGATCCAAAGTAAGCTCTAAAGGCTTGTGTTATGGGTACTAGAAGACAATATAAATACTTATTATAGAGAAATAAATACTTAAATACATAGGAAACATCCAAGACTCATGAACAAACGTTCGTGCTCACACACAAATATTTGCCCTCACCGGGGATCGAATCCGGGACTCTAGCTTCGGAGGCAGGGTCACTACCAACTAGGATATCCGCGTCGTCAAACTACAGCGCACTAAGGGTTGAGAACTACTGGTAACAAGCGTAGGGGTCCGCTAACTGACATTGCTTGTTTCAATCAAATCAAACCTTTGGATCCAAACCAGTAGTTATTGACTTGACAATGCGCTTTGAATAAAAAATATGGGCGTATTATGGGCTTCGTCCGCGATATTTTTCATACAAACTTTATCACCCCTTTTCACCCCTTTAGGGATGGAATTTCAAAACATCCCTCCTTAGTGCACCCCTAGGGTATTCGAGGATTATCTCCTCCAAATTTCAAACCTCTAGGACCATCCGTTCAGGCTGTGCGTTGTCTATAAGTGAGTTTGTATGTATGTATTGATAAGCTGACGCCCTAATGCCCGTAGTGTGAAAGTCTCGAGTTCAAGACTGATGCCGTACTCAAGTAGGCGTTATCCAACACTAGAACCTTTAATTAAGTACGACATCACTCGCTTGTCACTACGGCGTATGACATTAATCCTTCATGAACTTGGCTTACACTCTACCCTGTTAAAATACAACGAATAGATAATATTTTATTCTGTCACACACAGTTCATAACAAAAAAGATACGGTTATGACGATAACAGTTCGTCCTTGATCTAAATCGATTGTCACACGAAAGGCGTCATGCAAAGATACCCATGGTAAACATAGGGTTTTGGTGAATCACATTGTACTCTAAAAAAAACCGGACAAGTGCGAGTTAAACTCGCGTGGAGAGGGTTCCGTTCCGTACAGCTACATGATTTTCTGAAATTTCTGAAAATTTTAGGCCCAGTAGTTTCGGAAATAATTGGGGGAATGGTCAATTTTCACCTATTTTCCTAAATAACTTCCAAACTGTTTATTGTAAAATTCCAACAAAATTATTTTAGATCCTCACAATAAGCCCTTTCATTTGATATGTCACACGATATAGTTTGCATAACTTTTTATTTTTATTTTCTAATTTACCCCCCAAAAGTGGCCCCTATGTTTAAAAATCATTTATGTACGTTAGGGGGCGTCCATTAATTACGTGAGGTGCTCGGGGGGAGATTGGGGCAGGGGGGAGGGAGTCTAGAAAAATCTGACATCTCACCAAGGGGGGAAGGGGTCAAAAATTAAATAAATGCCTCACGTAATTAATGGACGCCCCCTTATGCATCCGTGTTGCGGTTACCGACTTACATTATAGTATACCAAATTCCAACTCTATCGGTCCAAATTGGCCAAATTGGCTGTGACAGACAGACACATGAGTGATGCTATAAGGGTACCGTTTTTTTCTTTTTGAGGAACAGAACCCTAAAAATTACAGATGATGACAAACCACGCCCCTTCAACATGACGTGTACGCTGCAGGAGACTTAGTTGTATATCCGAGTACTTAGTAATTGGCTTTAGAGTCTGACTCTTCAGCTATAAACACACGTGTCTAAGATTCGAAATCGAATTGAAAATACAAATAACACGCAATTACAAAAACCTGCATTAACTACTTTTGACTAGATGTAAAATAAAGAAATCATTACGACTTTATTCACGGTACTAAACCCTGAATAAAGTCGTAATGTGAAAAAAACACATTTGATCGCACTAGACATAACAACGAATACGCGTAATAATATTATTGAATTACGCACTTTGTACCGGTAGGTATAGATAGGTAATTACATTACAACGTTACGCAGATAAACAAATTAGGGAAGCAAGTTGTTTTCGTATATGGGATGCTAACTACCGGTAAAATAATTTGAAAAAGTCTTATGAGTATTAGGGGACTAAGAACCATAAACCTTATATTAAAAGAAGTCCAAATTAGAACACGAGCTACGAGTACGTCAGCTACGGGATAATCGGGCTTTCATTTTTGGAAAAATATATTATACGTAAGAATAGTTCCAAGAATCACGAATGACTTACGGCCGCACTCATATTCAGATAAGGTTGAAGAAAAGGTTGATCCTTTTTAACTGACTTCAAAAAAGGAGGTTCTCAATTGGTCGGAATCTTTTATTTCAAATTTCCATACAACGCAACGTCTTCACTATCTTAAAGCATCTTCACTAACACTTCTCATGTTAATCTTTCTATTCGGATTCTGAGTAGTGTCATTTCAGTCACAATTATTAAGGGCCGCACTCAAAGCCAGATAACTAATGAACGATGAATCCTTTTTCAAAATTGCCATATAAAATTACCGATATAAGGAACTTAATCGTTCATTTTCTGACTCAGAGTAGCATTAATGAATCATTGACATATCCCTGAGTGGTTTGGTAGAGCGGGTAGAGGTTAGGTTAAATTGTCAGAGGTTTTGTCATCTTCTTAACTCATCTTCATCTCCCATGAAATTGCAATGTCACTTCACTTGTCCGTTATAGAAGATATGGGGAGGTTAAATAAGTAATTTTAGCTCCCTATTTCACAAACTCGACACATATCATCCGTCAACATTATTATAAATTTTTCCAACATGAGTCGGTCGATAAAAGTGTCAGATTGTCAGCACTTGTCGCGTGTCATAAGGCGACTTCTGAGCAACTGAGGATTAAACTTATTGTTTTTAGTGATTCTGATTAAGAGTACTGTGAAGCAACGGCAAAAATCACCCTTTTCATACAAAACGCAATAACGATTTCCTCTCCTTAAATGTTAACCGATTTTGACCAATTTTTTATAGGTTGTCAGTCAGAACAGAACAAAACCTATGTCTAAACGTTTTTTGAATATCGATTAAAATTCAACAAATTCAAATAATCGCCGAAATCAGTTTTGTATGAGAATACTGAAACGACAATAAAACTGAATTTATTGATTATAGTGAAAAAAAACAAACGTATACTTCAACCTAGATTTTATTGTGACTGACAGTCACGTGATTAATGGATGGCCCCCTAAACAGGAGACCGATAACTTTAAACACAAACCTTTTATTCACGGTACATCACGTAAAGGGGTCGTTCTCTCATTTCATGCAAATTTAGCTTAATTTGATTTTGTCGTAAAATTGTTCGATTTTGGATAATATTTCCAATGCATGAATATTGTGTTAAGTAAAAAGAAGACTTATCTTCTATGAATATGACTTTAAGCCTTGTCTTTTTTATTTATTTTACAAAAACAACCCCATTTTATCATTCCCCGCGGTTGAAAAAGTCGAATGTTGTAGTTTCATGTTATATTATTTTTAAATGAACGAACTCTCACTTTGAGTTGATAGGATAATCAAGAGCATATTTAGTCATGACAATAATAACAAAATATAACTAGTATTAATTAATACCTAAACCATGATATTGTCTTTTAAGTTTTTGTCACGAGCTATTTGCTCATTACCGGCGCGAGAAATAGTTTTAATCATATTTCGGTTGATTACCTACATCTAAGGGTCTACCCCTGCTAAAAGAGGCGTTGATTTGTCCGTCGACCGCGAGCTATTGTAAGTAGCGCACGTACGCCGCTGTGTGAAAAAATATTTACGTTCTCTTGTGTGAATTTGGGGTTTGTCACACTTAGCTGCTCATTACCATTCAACGAATTAAAAAGTAAGCGCCGGGTAATTTAATTATATTTATAGCGATTTCTATGTGTTTTTATAATATCTTGATGTCAATTGAATTTATATTTTTATGGCCAAGTATAAAGGGAGTTATTCTAAAAAAACTACTGATATCTCATTCCGCTCTTCGTCATTACCTTCTTTTCCTTCCAAATTCTTGGGGGATGGTAATGATATGTTTTTGAAGGTAATGATAACGAATCTAAAGGTATTGTCTTCAAAAAAGTGGCAAAGGCGTCAGATATCGACGTCTATCTAGGTGTGCATGCTCGATCGTCGACCTCATCATCTCTTTCCGTCAGGTGAGATAGAGGTCAAATGCACATCTATCATCTATATAAAAAAAAGATGGAATTGAAGCTGTCATTAAAATGGCATTTGACAACTTTGTTAAGCATGGTGAAGACCTCAGTTCTTTAAAAAGTTTTGCGGAGGTTATGAGCCATAGTGTAAAAAATATCAAAATTAGTGCTGGTGTGCTTGAGGAAGATACTATCTTCTAATAGAAATTCCCTCTAAATATTCCTAATTTTAGAGGAACAATGAATGTTCATCAGGTAACTAAAATTATTATTTCGTTATTTTAGTTATACTTATTTTAAATTATAATAATATTATTAATAAGGCACTAATTTAACTTTTTTACAGGTAATTTGATGCCGCTTCATACCTTACAGCGTTGCTTTTCGGAAGCTTTGTTCTTTTTATGTTATATTCCATGCAACGATAAGCAGCATCTGGGAATATTGAGCACAGGGATAGATAGAAAAACTACAAGTCAATTCAACGAGCTGCAAATCGTGAACACTGGTCAACCTTAAGAAATAGTAAATAATGAAAAATGTTAAACGCAACTGTTTTAGACATCAAAATGGCGAGTGGAACCTCAGAAATCAACTTAAGAAATATAGCGACTCCAGATCTTCAACATGTACAAAATGACGGTCTAAATATTGACTCCTCCACTATTCACAACAATATGACCAATACTGAAGACGCTGCACTTATAAATCAAATCAGTGTTCAGGAGTTTTCAGGTGATAGCGACATTGCCGCACCTGCAAATACGGTTGAGACTCCTTTCATGAAATCACCTAATGTTATAATTTTGGTTATGATTAAGTATGATTGGCAACGATCTACTTTTTAAAACAAGACATCCCGCGTACTTCACCAAACTAGTCATCTGATACGAGTGTAACTGAGTTAGGTAACATTGAGAATATAAAAACATTAAAATAAGAAAAATATAACAGCGAAAACATAAACAAAAATACGGATTAAATAAATATAAAAAACGAAATTACACAGAATTAGATGATAACAAAGAAAATTGTAATACCAGTGTAACTGAGTTAGATAACATTGAGAATATAAATTGATTTACTAAAGGAAATTATACCAGCCAAAAATTACAAAAATAACATCAATTCGTATCAAAAACGAAAACACGACAGAAATAAAAGAAAACAAAGAAACTTGTAATAACAGTGATAACATAAACGAGAACAAATACCTAATCATTATTTAACAAGAAAATTGGCAGAATTACAGAATGATCTGAAGGTTCTTGTATAGTCTTTTTTTAAAGAAAACTTCAACAAGATCTTGCACGTTTCTTGGCCTACTATAGTTGATGAAGATACAGTTGCAGAATTGAGGAGTTTGTCTACTTTGGTGAATCCAAATATTAACAGGCGAGGACACTATGATTTTGATAACTTACCCAACATACATTTTATGTAGGGTTCATATTATTATTGTTTCCTGTAAGGATTAAGATTGACTAGACTGATAATATTACTGAATATTATAAAAGGTACCGATTAAAAAAAAATGGCTAAGTTAGATATTGGGTCCAATTTGAAAGAGTATAAGCTAAATTTAAAAGTCACTAAACTTAAAATAAGAAACGTCTTGATCTTGACAGCTCTGTGCTATACAAAATCGAGTTTGACGTTTCTTAATTTAAGTGTAGGAAATTTTAAATTAAGAAGACACCGTTTCGAATTGGATCCATTATTATTCCAGGGCAAACTGACTGCCTAGGCAAGAGTTTTTAATGTGTTGTTTTCTTTATTTTATATTACTATAAAAGCATAAAAAGATTTTGGTTGTTTTACTAATTCAAAGAGCATTATAATTATGATGAAAACTTTTCTAACATTTAAAAAATAACCGATTTTGATACGAGATTTCTAGTTTTTCGGAAAAAAAATAGTTTTTTATAGGCATAATTATTTCTTATAATATAACAATTTTTATTGATTATAGTTTCACGTACAAGTGAATATGAGAAGTTACTAATTGTGTTTTTATGATTGTCAAAGTTTAAATAATGAAATTGGTTTGTATAGAAGTTATTACCAAAGAAGTACTTATAAATAAAAGTTTTCTTAAATAGAAGTTGTTTAAATTTCTTGAATTTTAAGTGTAAAAGCATAATCTTACAAAAAGAAATGCTAAAATTAGATTGATAATTCTATACAGTTCTTTATAATAGTTTTATGGACATTTGTTTAGTGGAGTACCTAATGATTTGAGATTGTTGAATTTTGATCTCAAAAAGTGGTTTTTGATAATTAAATAAGCTTAATGATACCTAAAATTGGCCATATAATTATATTTTTGTCATTACCATCCGCAATTTCAATTACCATCCACCTTTATCTCATTCCTTTCCTTTACCTTATCATTACCATCTTAGTAAATTTCATTACCATCTCGGACTTCATTACCAGTAATGCTTTAAAAAAAACACCATTATAGATATCAGAGTGCCTTTAACACGAATATATTAATTAAGGGGTCCTTAATCATAAGGAAGTATTAAAGCATTCGTAATTAAATAAAAAAAATAATTGGCGAGAACACCGCAAATGTGCATGAAATGAGAGAACGTTTAAAAGGTCACATGATAGTCACATAATAGTATATTAAGGTTATCAAGTGCATGCGTAAAAGATGTTGGATGTAAATAAAAAAATTAATAATGTGATGGAACCAAAGGCGTCGATCAAGATGGAGTCGTCCTTTTGTCGTGATGAAGTCATTTTCTGTCCGTTAATGCAGCCACGGGATAACTTGACCCCGTTTTATCTCGACTATCTCTTTCGTCGGCACTAGTGTAAGAGAGACGCACTGAGAGATATGACGGTGTTAAGTTATCCTAGTGTGGAAGACAGTTTCCTTTTCACAGCTAAGGCGGTAAGGCGGACCTGCCCCGTCCGTACTACAATGCCCGCAGTGCTTTGAAGCGAGTGTTCAGTGTTGAAAAGAGTGTTGGCTTGTACGGGCTCTACCCGGCTGACCTGTACGGAACAATCCGCCTCGCTGTGAAACGATGTTCTAGCGCCTCACGTGTCTCCGCTCCGGGGGCCCGTACAAACTGAGAAACCAGCCTAAAGGTGGCCTATACGGATTTGGACGCGCGCGCCTAATTCCTCCACTTGCGTAGCCAACATGTCATGTTATCTCATTAAAGGCCATCATTAGTATATTCATATAAAGGGGCCAATTCGAAACGGTGATATCTTAATTTAAAAGTTCCTTAACTTAAAATAAGAAACGTCTAACTCGGTTTCGTACTTATAGCACAAAGCTGTTAAAATCAAGTTCGACATTTCTTATTTTAAGTTTAGTGACTTTTTAATTTAACGAACACACTCTATTTGGCCCCGTATATAATAAAAACATTGCCGACATTTTAAATTGTGGTTGCTATAGGTACATTCTTCCACGTAGGATAGTAGATACTAATCATGGAACGCGTAAAACGGTTTCCTACGTCGCAAACCAAAATAGATTTCCTTAGGAGACCATCTTGATTTCTAAACTCGGTCATGTGATTCTCTACGACGTAAACCGCGCTTCCGTCCCCCTGCTCTTTTTGTTGGTAGCTTCGTTAAGCGAGCAGTATGCACAGGTGCGTTATCATGCAAAAGCAGAATCCCTTTACTGAGTTTGCCCCTTTTTTTTCTTTTATGGCTTCTCTGAGCTGGTCAAGTAAATCTGCGTAATATTCAGCATTCATTGTAGTTTTTTTTGGCAAGTATTCTACAAGCAGAATTCCTTCCGCATCCTAAAAAAATATTGCCATTACTTTGCCTGCTGACGGGCGAACCTTAAATTTCCGAGGAGGCTTTTCATCCTTGAATTTCCATTATAGTGACTCCTGTTTACTTTCGGGATCCCACTGCCGAATCCAAGTCTCATCACAGGTTACTATTCTAGAAATAATTTCCTCCTCTTTTCCACGGCTCATGTCTAAAAATTCCTCGCAACATTGAACACGTCTGTCCTTGTCAAACGGAGTCAACATTCTAGGGACCCAGCGTGCACTAACCTTAGACATGTGCAAATGTTCATGAATTATTTCATTGACCCGTTCTTTACTAATGCTCACATCCCTGGCTAACACCCACTGCTTAATTCGCCGGTCTTCTAAAATAAAATTTCTCACTTTGGCCACATTTTCATCGGTGACAGCGGAAACTGGTCGCCCACTACGAGGATCATCTTCAAGGCTCTCACGGCCAAGCTTAAGCTGTTTCGACCAAAACTTTATTGTAAATTCAGAAGGGCACGAACCACCAAAAACAGGTAACATAACAGTCTAATCTGCGAGGGTGTATTTCCTTCTTTAGTGAGAAATTTTATCACTGCACGCTGCTCAATTTCAATCAGATAATTTTTTTCTTGCGACATTTTGAAAACAATCCAATCCCAAAAAAAGCGGGAAGCAAGAAACAAATGAATGTTGGTGATTTTGAAAAAAGAATAACCAGTGAACACGACCTCATAATGGCCAGTATTATTTTCGCATAACATATAGGCTAGGTAGATAACTTTTCAGCCGCCCCTCGTATTTTAAATACAGGTATAAAGTATAATCTTATTTTATTCGCCGCTTTTCGATTTAAAAATCGTACATTTGAAAAAATAATGAAAAAATAAATACACGTGATACCTTACTACATCCCCCCTCCCCCCTTTTGACTGTTCGTGATTTTTGTCAAACCCCTCTCCCCCCTTTCAAGCCTCACACGCATGTCAGACGGGAATCGAAGCGCTCGAATACAAAAGATAATATTTCTTTTGAAGAGTTACTGCGTAGAATAAAACAGGCCATATTAGCTAACAGAGATAGTTGTAAGGACAAAATTCGTAAATGTATACAATTAGTGTTGGACTGGCTTATATCAATAATTATGACAAATTTCTCCGATGTATCGATATTAAGTAAGTGGTTTGGATGTATATTTAACTCACAAAATGACCAGTAACAACGTAAACAAAACTATTAAACTTAACTTTTTGCAGTGGAACGCACAGAGTCTAAGACCAAAACTCTTAGAATTCCAACAAATATTAATCCAAGAGAAAATCCATGTCGCTGTAGTAAGCGAAACCTGGTTAGAGCCGGGAAGCAGGCTAACAATTAGCAATTACAACATATTTAGAAAAGATAGGGATGACAATTATGGAGGAATTGCCATTTTAACACATAGATCTGTTCAGGCGCAATTATTTAACTGTAATAACAATAATCCAGGTATCGAGTTAATTCATGTTAAATTATTTAATTGCAGCTTCATCCAGAGTGTTATTGGTATTTATTGCCCACAATCTGTGCACACAAATCGACGCGACTGGGACTGTGTATTCTCTCAATTCACAAGGGGAACGTTGATATTAGGCGATTTCAATGGCCACCATACCAATTGGTCATATAAAACTGATTCAAGGGGGTCACAAATATATGAGGCACAAGATGAATTCAATTATGTCTCTCTTAATGATGGTACATTTACTCGTATTAAATTAGTACTTGATCATTGCCAACGTAGTTCCCCGGATATTTCTCTAGCTTCTACGGATATTTCGTACAAAGTTGACTGGAAAGTGTTAAACGAGTCTTTGGGGAGTGATCACTTAGCCATTAAAATCTCCACTCCTACGAACTTGAACGCCACAACTTCCAAAAAGAGAAACTATAAATTAGCTGATTGGGAAAAATACCGACAATATCTAGAATATGAATTCTCCCAATTGAGATATCCAGATAACCTACAAGAACTATATGATATATTTATAAAAATTATCATTAAAGCGGCAGACAAGTTTATCCCAACTATTAAACTAAGTTCAAATCCGGCTAGTAAATTCATTCCTAAACCTTATTGGAATCCTTGTCTATCTAAATCGGTAGCAATCCGTAGACGGGCACTCTCTAAATTCAGACGAAACCCAACTCCTTCCAATTTGGTTTATCTAAATAAATGTATAAACGAGTCCCAAAAACTTATAAGAAAAGCTGCTAATGATAATTGGCATAACTTTTGTGATTCCATGGATGAGGTTTCATCTTATAAAGAAATGTGGCAAAAAATGAAATGGATTAAGGGTTATAGATCCGAAAGATCACAGATTAATATTGACTCAGCAGAATTGCTTTTGAATTCATTATGTCCCCCTTTTGTATCACCCCCCAAGCCTTCATTCTATTCCACGAATACCTCTTTAGAATCCCCAATAACTTTAAATGAACTTGAAACATGCATTAAATCAAAGGATACAGCTCCTGGAGTTGATGGCATTTCATTTTCTATGATCAAGCGTCTTCCACGTAATGGTAAAATGCTGATCTTAGAACTACTTAATGAGTCTCTTAACTCTGCATTTATACCTGCTCAGTGGAGGGATATTTGTGTAGTCCCTATCCCTAAACCTGGCCGTGATGTTACCTGTGTTTCATCCTGGAGACCAATTTCGCTGATGTCTTGTATATGCAAAATCTTTCATTCTATCTTAAATAAAAGACTGGAATGGTCTCTGGAAAAAAATGGCATCTTTTCTACTGATACTGTAGGTTTTCGAAAATCAAGATCCTGTTTAGACAGCTTGAGCAGACTAGTATCATCGATTCAAATTGGTTTTACAAGGAATCAGTTTACACTTGCCAGTTTCCTAGATATCGATAATGCGTACAATAATGTCGAAGTAAATAGGGTCTTGGAGACGCTGGACAATCTTAACATTGGATCAAAGATTTGCAGTTATTTATGGTCATTCCTGAGCATGAGAATTTTAAAAATAAAAATAAATGACACCGATATTAGTAGAAATACTGGGCGAGGACTGGCCCAGGGAGACCCATTATCTCCACTTTTATTTAATGTAATAACGCATAACATATGTAATAGGGTCAAGGCAGTGAAAATATCTCAATATGCGGATGATTTCGTACTGTACGTTTCCGATAGCGATATGGATAGTGCAAGATCGCGATTGCAATCATCTCTTAATTATATAGTTAAAACTTTAGGAGATTGTGGCCTGCAGGTGTCCGCTGCAAAAAGCAGGATTTGTATCTTTAAAAAGAGCCCCAATAGAATATCAACGAATATTGTTATTGATGGCACGGTTCTAGAGGAAGTGAAATACTATAAATATTTAGGCCTCTGGTTGGATCGGGCACTTTGCTGGAACAAACATATTAATGAAATATCGCAAAAATTGGCAAAGTTCCTTAATCTCTTTAAAGTTTTGGCGGGACCGGGTTGGGGCATCCACCCTAAGCACTTGAGACGATTATACATTTCTATTATTAGAAGTCGCTTAGACTATGCAAGTTTTTTATTTGATAATTGCTGTAATTCTAGTCTATTTAAACTGGTAAAAATACAAAACCAATCATTAAGAATTATAGGCGGCTTTGTAAAGAGTACACCTATTCACGCAATGGAGAGTGAACTTTGTCTACCACCATTGCATCTTCGTCGTAGATATCTTGCCGGCAAGTTCTGGCTGAAATCCAAATCATTTACGGATAACCTAACAATTTCTTTACTTGAGGAACTTAGGGTATCTATTACGGGAAGGTCTTGGAGGCGCAAAGTCCCTCTTTTGATATCGATTCACGAGAATTTGAAAGATATCCCAATGCATTCAAGTCCTCAGCTGGAAATGTTTATGTTAGACTCGTGGATAAGTTCTTTTGATTTATATAGTATTATCAAATGCAACATACATGGAATTAGTAATGCCAAACGTAGTTATGACAGATCAGCTATAAGAGATACTTGTACGCACTACTTAGAAAGTAATTACGTTGGATGTTATAGAATTTTTACAGATGGGTCTAAAGAAAATGATCATAAGGGAGCAGCATTTTATGACCCTCAGGCTAATACTAATATTAAATTCAAAATTGAGAGTGATGTGTCTATCATGAGCATTGAACTCATCGCTATTTTAGAATCTCTAGCATATATAGAATCTATAGAGTGTGATAAGTTTGTAGTTTTAACAGATTCTCGAAGCTCACTTCAACATTTGATTAGGTGCCTGTCTGGCAAGAGAGGTTCTTCAGTTGCATACAAGATAATACAATCCATCTTCTTGTTACAAGCTAAATCAAAGGTAGTTATACTGCAATGGATTCCTTCACATATTGGACTGTTAGGAAATGAAACTGTAGATATTCTTGCTAAAGAAGCTTCTTCTGAAGGCGTTCCATTAACTATCCTTCCCTATTTTTCAGAATGCACTCATTTCATTAAGCATAACTGTTATATTATGTGGAAGGAATACTTTGACGAAAGGTCAATAGAAAAGGGTGTGTGGTATAGAACTATTCAGCCCGAACCATGGAAAAGTCCATGGTTTTATGACTGTAAGTTAAATAGAATTTATTTGGTTACTGCATTAAGACTTCGTTCTGGACACATTCCACTAAATAAATTTGCGTTTTTAATGAGGAAAGTTCAATCACCAAATTGTTCAGAATGTGGAGTTGTGGAAGACTGTTATCACATAATGGTGGAATGTGTGCGGAACGAAGATCGGAGAATACAATGGTTTTCACAATTTGGTCATAATTTACAAATGGGGGGATGCAATAGTGTGCTGGCTTTGCCTTTATCGGCGGAAGCCAGGGCACTGTATAGAATGGTTCTGGTAGGCATCCGCAGGCGATAATAATCTCCTGCGAGTGTCTGCTGGATACTCCAGTCTACTAAATATAGTTAACATCTAAGGCTTGTATTGTTTTACCAAAATGTTGCACAATAGAGCGACATCGTCTTATGTAGACAAAGCTCTTTAAATAAAGAAAAAAAAAAAAAAAAGCCTCACGTGATTAATGGACGGCCCCTTAGGGCTGCTAAACCCCAGTTCTAGGTTATTCTGTGAGATAAGTGTGTCACATGTGAGATTAATGTCAAATTCATACTATTATGTTTAAGAACTGTATGCATGCACTCACATTTTATCTCACATCACGTGTGAACTAATCTCGCATGCACCGAGAAATGAGGTTCTGAACTTTGTTGTTGATAAGAGTTGAAACCATTGTTTTTGTAAGCCCCAATCGACTCATGCGATCATACTTATGTTCCAGAACATAAGTATGATCACACAACAATTGCCACCCCCTAACGAAAAGCAAACTATACTTCGTTTTATTTAGCAAGAGATAGATCTTGACAGAAGTAAGCGTAACGCTTCTTATTGAACACGTTTTACGGGAATATTTCGGAATAAGTGGAAATATATGTTTGATAATTTACCATTTATTCCGAAATATTCCCGTAAAACGTGTTCATAGCATACATAACATCACGCCCGAATCCCTAATGGGGTGGGCAGAGCCACAAGGCTACTTGTGGCCACGTTCGATTAGTTAGTCCTAAGATGGTATGATGGACCGTATGGTGACAGGTGATCAGCCCATCGCCCATACAGATAGTCCACCATGTTGGAGGACCCGTTCCTTAGTCGACTTTTACGACATGCCAGGATGATAAGTATCTGCACGCATTCTATGCTATTTCTTCACTCTCAGTGCAGCAGAGGAGTTCGTGTTCAATAAGAGGCTTTACGCTTACAAGCGCGTCAAGATCTTTCACCTGCTAAATAAAACGAAGTATAACCGAACGAATATTTCACCTTACCATGATTATAAGGATAAAGGATTCCAGGGTTCAATAATGGCAACAACTGAGGGTACAACTAAAGGTCAAGGAGAGAAAGGACGAAGCGGCAATGTGCTCTTTAATATTTCTCGGCTTACAGTGTTATTGCTACTATTAGACAGATGATGGGTATATAAATACATTGTTGCATAAACACACAATAAAATGCCACATTATATTTATAAGCACAATAACATGCGTCATTATAAGTTTGGTTAGGGTCTTAACGCGATGGAAACAGAGTCGGGTAAAATAATAACAAGGTATACTTACCTACCTTTTGGTTAGTTTCCATCGCGTTAAAACCCTAACCGAAACTTGTAATTGTAAATATTATAACTCGGTATAAAAAAAAATCCTCTGCTGCACTGGGAGTGAAGAAATAGCATAGAATGCGTGCAGATGCTTATCATGCTGGCATGTCGTAAAAGTCGACTATATCAGGGACGGGTCCTCTGCGACATGGTGGACTATCTGTATGGGCGATGGGCTGATCACCTGTCACCATACGGTTCATCATACCATCTGAGGACTAATTAATCGAACGTGGCAACAAGTAGTCTTGTGGCTCTGCCCACCCCATTAGGGATTCGGGCGTGATGTTATGTATGCTATGAACACGTTTTACGGGAATATTTCGGAATAAATGGTAAATTATCATACATATATTTCCACTTATTCCGAAATATTCCCGTAAAAAGTGTATTTATTTTATTCTGTTTTTTATTATTTGTTGTTATAGCGGCAAAAGAAATACTATCACGGTTCATGAGATACAGCCTGGTGACAGACGGACAGACAGACGGACGGACAGAGAAGTCTTAGTAATACGGTCCGGATTTACCCTTGGGTACTGAACCCTAAAAACAAAACATTACCCGTGCGGCTTAACAGCCTGGCTTTGCTACGATATCGGATTACCTAGTGTGTGTTTCTTGCAGGATCTCGTTTACATACGACAGGTAAAGGAAACTTTTAAATAGACTACAAGCAAATTCTACCAATCTGGAAGATATGCCGCAAGAAACTCGTCAACAAACGTAAGAAATACGTAGGTATACTTCGTATACTTATGAGTGAATGCGCCATGCATGATAACGAAGAGGCCCATGCCTGCCTATATATAGATAGGTATATTCTATATATAGATAGGGATCTCGTTTACATACGACAGGTAATAATAAGGAAACTTTTAAATAGACTACAAGCAAATTCTACCAATCTGGAAGATATGCCGCAAGAAACTCGTCAACAAACGTAAGAAATACGTAGGTATACTTCGTATACTTATGAGTGAATGCGCCATGCATGATAACGAAGAGGCCCATGCCTGCCTATATATAGATAGGTATATTCGGGGCGATTAGATTGACAATGACGATTACATTGTGCTAACGCGCTTAATACGTAGTTTTAACGACTCCTTGTTCCGAATGATGTCTACTTTGATTCAGCGTCCTCGGCAGGTGAAACTTCGTCTGCGGAATATGAGTGAAGCGCTTTAGATTTAGTTTTTAGAGTTCCGTACCTCAATAGGAAAAAACGGAACCCTTATAGGATCACTCGTCTGGCTGTCTGTCCGTCTGTCACAGCCAATTTGCTCCGAAAATACTGGACCGATTGAGTTGAAATTAAGTACATATATTGTAAGTCGGTGACCGCAACACTTATGTGTAACGCAAATAAATGATTTTTAAACATGGATGCCACTTTTGGGGGGTAAATTAGAAAATTAAAAAAAGTTTGCAAACCTTGGCGTGTGACATATCAAATGAAAGGGCTCGCTGTGAGGATCCTAAATATTTTTCGTTGATTATTTTAAAATCAATGGTTTTGAAGTTATTTAGGAAAATAGGCAACAATTTACCATTCCCCCCTTATTTCCGAAACTACTGAGGCTTAAATGTTGAAAAAAAATACAGAAAATAGTTCTTTACCTATAGATTACAGGAAAACCTATAAGAAGTCTATGGTATTTAAAATAACATAGGAAATTTCATATAATCACAGAACCCTCTTCACGCGAGTTTAACTCGCAGTTGTCGGATTTTTTATTTCATAAAACAATTACAGTATTGGAGAAATAGATGCACTTAGAGATGATAGGGATAACCTTATCCCCGTGTCCGTGCTACGGCCGCGTGTTATCAATAAATTGTAAATACCTAGCTATCCAAAACGCAGTGTGCTGGATCTTAGATTAAATTGCAAAAACGACGTTCTCCACAGGATTAGGTTCTTTTAATTAATGTGTCGTTTATCTTTGAATAGGTAACGGCGTTGTAACATGAAGTCGGTTAAAAATTTGGACACTATTTTTAACACGCTTTTATTAGCTTGACCTATATGTATGTATGTAATGGAATCTTTCAGCGTAATTTTAACCTACTTCTAATCGTCGTAAATATTTGAAACTTTCCAAGTGTATGCTATTCGGATGACAATACAATAATTTGGTACCATCGAGCTGATCTGACCATGGAGCCAGGAGGTGGATAGTGGAACTCCTCAATGACTACTAGTAAACCCCTCGAGTTTGGGCTCATTTTGTTTGGTTTGACGAGTCCAATAGGTATCCCTTAGTGATGAGGGTCCTTTGTACTTTTCAGTGCGTTACTGACAAGAGCGTGTTTTTTATATCTTTGTGTAAATTATAGTTTAAAAAAACTAGAGTCATTATGAAAATATAGCAAATTGCACCCCACGCCTTTTACTATAATTGAATTATTTGTTTATATAGCTTAATTTTTATTCTAATCTTATCCCAAATTTATTAGTCATAATTGATTGTTGGAATTTCTACGACTGCAACAAAAACTATTCATACTTTAAAAATATTTTCTACTTTTTAGTTCGGTTAGCTATTAAAGCGTGTTTTTTAGTTTTGTTAAACTATATAAGCATCCCTACTTAATCATGTTAAATTGCACGGCTTGTGTGGCCATCTTAAACGCTAGTATATTTTTTTATCTGACCTACCCTATACCTGAAGGTAAGTACCTACGATAAAGCATCGCAGTATAACGATTTGCAGGCGAGGGTGACCTCTTATCACATGCCCAACATTCCGTCCACCCAATAGCTTCTCCCAACGATTGACCTCATTATGTACATCGGACATTCCGCAATCATCTAATGACATTGCCACGTTCATTATCAAGACAAACTGCTAAAATTACTAATAGTCGGATAATGGGGCCAATTCGAAAGTGTGTTCACTAAAATTAAGTCGTTAAACTTGCAATAAGAAACTT
Organism: Tortricodes alternella; assembly: GCA_947859335.1. NCBI lineage: Eukaryota > Metazoa > Arthropoda > Insecta > Lepidoptera > Tortricidae > Tortricodes > Tortricodes alternella. The sequence continues at coordinate 8,549,303 of OX401986.1, forward strand.
TAAACCTGCGTTAAACTAGATTTTGACAGCTTGGGGCCATGCCAGTTTCGGATAGGACTCAATCAACAATTAACTTATAGTCGGATAATGAAGTTTTTTTTTTAATTTCCCTTAATTATCTTCACTAACGCCTTAGAAATAATGTGTTAAGTATTATTGTAAGACTAACGCACATTTCATTTCATTTCATTTCATTTATTTGCTTTAAAGATTCCAGTCAATCCATGCAAAAACTTATAGTTAATCACATTTATAATTAATTAACAGTACTCAATAGAAATTACATTAATCAATGAATATAAACATAGATATAAGGTTAAAATTAAAATAATCACATTAAAATTAAATTATAAATCAAATTTTTAAATAAATGTCATGATGTAATTAATAATAATAATGTCACTCAAATACTTTACTAAAATACTCGTCCAACTTATAAAAAGGCCTCGATATCAAGAACGATTTCAGCTTTCTAGTGAATTCTCTTAAATTATTTGATTTTCTTATTTCGATGTCAAGACTATTAAATATTTTAATTGGTATGTAATTGATGCTTTTTTTATAATAGGTAAATTGCGGTTAAGACATGTTAAGAGGAGTGTGAACCTAAGGCTTTTCATACACAAGGCGATAAAGATTTCCACCCCTTAAATATTAACCGATTTTTGATAGGTTGTCAGTCAGTATAAAATCTAGGTCTATACGTTCTGGTTTGTTCACTATAATCAATAAATTCAGTTTTATTGCCGTTTCAGTATTCTCCTACAACACTAATTCTGGCGATTATTTAACTTTGTTGATCTTTAATCAATATTCGAAAAACTTATCGAGTATAGACCTAGAAGAGACCTAGATTTTGTTATGGTTTACTGTCATTAGGTACAAATGGAAAATCGTCCACTCATGAACGTTCACGTCTATTATTCGTTAATTCATTAATTAATTTACAACGGAAATAAATTTAGTTATAAATACTTTTCAGCATAATTACATTTTCACTAAATTCACTTTGGATACTATTACTTTTGACCCAAATTCAGAATGTTTATTTTACGTGGACGATTTTCCATTTGTACCTACCGACAGTAAACCTGTTATGACTGACAACCTATCAAAAGTTTGGTCAAAATCGGTTAACGTTTAAGTGCCAACTGTCTCATTCTTCCCGATTTCAAATTTTTTACCCAACAAGTAGGCGCAGGTTAAAAAATTAATGATCTGTAATGTTCGAGTTTAAAGTCCTTTCCTTATTTCTAATTATTTTCTATTTCTATTCTTTTGATGGCAGGCCCATACAATACACACCTAGAAAGTAAACTTTCACAGTGCCGAAGGTCATAGGGAATCGATATGCCAGTGCGAATCCATTATTATTTACTATCTGTTATTGTTCAATATGATCAAATAGGTAGGTAGGTAGGTATAGATAGGTATGCAATTTTATACCCGACTGCAAAACGGAGGGATATGTTTTTCGCGAGTATGTATTGTATGTATGTTTATATGTATTCACTCGATTAGTTACCACTTAGAGCCAAAAACTACTGAACCGATTTTAACAAAATTGCCCGGTGACACTGGGCATATGACGCCACCTGAAATACAAAATGGCGGATGATAGAAGACATTTTGTTTCTTGATATTTTCCACCTATGCATTAATCTGCATTATTGGTAAAAGGGCTTATTGACGAGAGAATTGCACAGATTAAACTCTAGATACATTGGTATTTATAAATACTTTATATGCAGGTATATATTACGTATGTGAAATAACTACCTGCATTTGGAATCTTTTCTCTATTTAAAAGCATAACAAAATTCCAACTAAAAAGACGCAGATACAATTTCAGTTAAGTGCCATCATCCCAATATCACCCGGGCATTTTGCCCGAATCGTTTGATACCCGATTTGTCAAAATCGATTCGGTAGGATACTTTTGGCTCTAAGTGGTAACTAACACCTACTATATACTCGGGAAAAACATAACCATCCTTTTTGCTTCGCTGTAGTCTGTTAAAAAAAGAGAAACAAGATACTGCCGTGCCGTGTTCGATAATGGAGATGAAACAGCAGTCAGTGACTCTCCTTAAAATCCAATAATAGCTATTCGACGGTTACCGTGTGCCAATACCATATCGACCCCATGGACAAATCGGCAAATCAGCAAAGTCAGTAAAATTTTTTAGAAGTATATTTGAGTAATTATTTATACTAGAGTGGACGCCTCTACTTGATTTTTTGTAAAGCCTGTTTAGGCCAAATGGCACAAACGCCTATAAGAAAACGAGCACCACCGGACGCGGCGCGCATGCCCGCTCCGTCATCAAGTGCTCTCTGTCATTTGTTTGAGATGTCTGTTCTAGTGTAACGTAATATTTCAATGGAAGTAGGTGTGTATACCACGCCCAATGTAAAAAGAGCGCTGAAGACCATACATTTTATATAGCCGTCAGCGCTCTTTTTACATTGGTCGAGGTATATATTTTATGTTTATTAGATTTAGATTAGACATGCGTCAAATTGAGCGGCCTCAGAAGGTGGCACAAACGGAGGAGTTGAGTCCAAAGTCATAAATAATTGTCTGATAATTTATTATATAATTTTTAACCCATCAAACAAACATATACCTATAAACAAATGACAAATAAAGTAGTGTGAAAGTTTTGTTCTATGCATTCACCTTGCTGTTAAGACATATTCTAATTTAATTTCTAAATTATTCTAAACAGTACAATTCATGGTAGTAATAGTGGGAACAACCATTTAACTAATTCGGTTATTGACATTTTTTCAAAAAATATTTTTGACTGCTTCTTAGCTCATTTTAGAGAATGTAAAAATATTTTCATAATTAATTTTTCACACTTTCAAGGAAAAGCAGTAATAATATTTTTCACTTTTAAATTAGCCGCTAAAACGCTATCTTACTGTCAGCTGTCTCGTGTGACGTCAACTTACTACAACCGGTCGTAAACGTCAAAAAAGCATAGTCGGTATGAGCGTGCGGTCCGAGATCACCTACGGTGTCACAACCGACCTTATACAACGCCATACGTCGTGACTGGTGTTTAAAGTCACGTGAATAGAAGTAGAAATTTAAATTTCTAAATTATTATATTTTTCAAATTATCTTCATTTACATAAATCCGGTTCTATAATGTACTATTGAGGGCTAAGCTACCGTTCCTCAGAAATATATTAATATTTCTTACTATAGTCAAGTAGCCAATTGGCATATCACACTATGAATGATTTCTGAATATGCAACAGAGAAAATGAATTTAAAAATCATGAGAAATATTGTCTTTTTTACATTATATCTAAGTAAATCAACTTTGATATGCCAATACTGAGTTAACCGTGATTAAAATTGAATTGTGATGGGAATCTAATTTTGTTTTTGAATGTTTTTACATTTTTTAGAAACACCTATTTCGTTTACTCTAATACTAGGTACATAAATAAGTTAAGCACTTTCTCATTTCAACATACCAATATGTATTCTCGGGGTGCATCAGTTGGACAATATAGGTACATCACAATCTTTTTTTTTACATTTTTTTCTCATAAAATCTTTACATTTATGAACACTTATAACAATTTAGAATATAATTTTTATTTTTATTTATTAATAAGTGCAGACCAGTTTGATTTAACATGATGCAAATGAGGTGAGAACTGAATGATTTAATATCAATGATCTAAACTAATAATAATATAAACAAAATTAAAGAAATACTAACATATTTTATTTACAAATAAAACATTTAGAGAAAGAAATACCTATGTCTATTGAAATCTATGATGGAATGTAGAATCAAGATCCTGAGTTTAAGAAGTTATGTTTAAATTGCAATCAAGAAGAATAGCTACCTGTGGAAAAAAAAGAAAACAAAAACAAACTACGCCTGTTTTTTGAAGTCTGTTAAAAAGTACAAGTACACACTGGCAGAATTGAGACTGTAGATAAAAAATTAAAAACAGTGTAATATGTAAAGCAAATGATTGATCAATGTAGGATTATGAAATGGAGAACAGGTTTGGCTAACACAAGCCAACTAGAGCATTGAAATGAGGTTGAAACATGCATTAATAGTCAATAGTCATGAACTCGTGAATTAATATAGAAATATTAACACATGTATGGAAGAATTTTTGGTGGTCAGCATCTTATCACTGGACTTATTTAGTGCAGAAAACGGGGAAAGTAAATATAGGTATAGCTCAAAAACCCACCTACCTAACTACCAACTGAAAAATAATGCAAGCAACCCAAACAACTTACACAGAAGTTAAAAAATGTGCAATATTTAGTGCAGATATTGTAAACATCTTAAATAAATAACTAGAACATTTATGTTAAAAAATTTGTATATATCGAGAAAACATGTTCACCCATATAAATAATCCAATAACTTTTAGCCCAAATAATACCTTACCTTCCTATTGATTCATTTTCATTTATACATAATTATTGCTTTAACAAAATGTGTGTTCAAAAAAGAAATATCAAAATGCATTTAAATCAACATGTTAAAAAAATATGTGTGAAGCTATAAATGATTATTTTTTTATCCTTAAATTTATCTATGGCCTAGTATCACATTTGGTAGGGGGAGGGCTAGAAGGCTATAGATGATGGAGGCATAGAGCACTCCCCGACGGTCACTCGGTAGGAGGCCAATTCACTAATGCCGTGGTAGTGCACAAACGCAGCCACAATCACCAGCACATGGAAGATTTGGTGGGATTGAAACCAGATGTCACACTTTCCTGGGAACCATCTTTCAGGTACACGCAGGGCGTAAAACATTGCACCAAGAATGTACAGGAGACCCATCAGAACCAGCCAGCCCAAGGATGCCTTGCTAACCTGAGTGAACCAGCCCTCTGTGATACCATAATGAATCGCAGGCACTACCCCTGAAAGGCCAAAGCCCATAAACACTCCTGCTCTGAGAGGCCGCAGCCGCGGCTCTGAGAACCGGTCCCAAAGTGACACAATTATAGATAGTATTCCTAAAACAACAACTACAGACAAATATATAATTTTGGGTCTGTAGTGGCAATAGAAACTGTAATACAACCAAGGAACAAATGAACCCATGATCAGTAGGGCTATTCCGCAGTAATCCAGCTTTGAAAACAGCTTCCCAACCATTTCAGAGTGACAGTACAGTGTGTGGTAGGCAAATGAAAAGCCGAGACAGATAATAGCTCCTACAAAAAATACACCAAATATCATTTTCTCTTGCATTTGAATTTCGATTGAGGGCCGTGAGAGGAAGTAGATGGCGACACCGATGAACGCCACGCACCCGAGTAGGTGAGTCCAGATATTGCCAGTCTCGGTGTGGATGCGGAAAATGGAAGCGAAGCACGCGCTAAAAGACGGCAGCGGCGGGCGATGCCCCTTGTGCAGGTAGTCGTTGTCTTGCAGCCAGCGCGGCAGGTGGCGGAAGTGGCACACGTTCCATGAAGCCTCCCACACTTTGCGAACGAACTCTTCAGCTTGTTCTGCGGCATTGTGTGCCAACGCACCCAAATCAATCTCGTCGGATAGCACACCCGCCTTCAACACTTCGGCCATCTCCGCGTCGAGCAAATGTTGGTCCTCGGGCGTAGACGGCAATGGGCAGCCTTCTTCTTCTTCCGCGAGCACCTCGTCCAGCTCGTCCATGTGAGACGCCAAGCTCTCGGCCTCCGGGTCCCATCCTTGCCGCCGCCGTAGCCCGTCCGAGGACACGCTTTGCGACCCCGAATCGGAGTCTAACTCCCACATCGTCGCTGATTTTTCACTCTTTCAACACAACCATCCGACGACACGGTTGACCCGCTTTTTGATGCGACAGTTATTAGTAAGAAACTCGGTTACGTCACGTAAACCACAGTGCACAATGCAACGTCTTTTGTTTCGAGGCTGCAAGCTTTCACTTTTCAAGAGCGTCCTTACATTCCTTAGTTATTTAAAGAAACCTTTCACTGTAATTTAGCTGATTATTTAATTTTAGGTACAAATAAACTCCAGATGCATCGCACAAAGAACGAACAGCTGCAAGAAACTGTCGTCGTCAGTCCCACGCTCCACTCGCCATCAATTTCCAATCGCTTTGGCAATTTGCTTTGCTATCTCACTTGCACTTTAACAGCTGTCACCGAAAATAGCGTTGCGACGCCCCCAACAATCTTGAACAATCGATTAATTCAAATCAAATCACGAATCGCTGAACCCAGTATGTCCCATACGAAAACGTACGCAATCGCAACGACGCAGCGATAACGTCGACATTTATGTGAATAAAAACCTTAATATTTATTAATCGTATATATTAGTGGCTCTGTGAGCTGTAGACCTCGCGATATATGTTTTATATTTTATAGCTGTACTTGACGCTCGTACGAGGCGCTCGGGCGAGGCGCTCGGCGAGTGGTACCGAGGCGAGTGGCACTCACTTCATGCGCGTATAGCTCAGTTGCCGCCGAATCGTAGAAGACGATGGACGTGCTGCGACAGCTTTGTCCGCGTTTGCTCATTATGCTTTTTTACGTACATATTGTACAAAAAGATTCGAAAACCTTGCAGGAAAAAGAGATGGTGGATGCTTAGCTTACTATACACAAAAATAGTACAGTGTTAGAACACATCTACCCTATGAAATTTATATTTTTATATAAATACGTATCAAGATTCTTTACTTTAGTAAGTACCTAATGGAGGTACGTGCGTGAACATGCTTTTTTGTTTATTCTTTTGTTAGGTGTTAGCTGAGCCTAAATAATAAAAATAAAAAGAGTTTCATTAAGTTAATATTACCTATATCTAAAACTACCATTTGCCTGCGACATTGTCCGAGCGGAATTCGGTTATAGTTATTCCCTCGGGAACTTTTGATTTTTCCGGGATAAATAGTACCCTTGCTCCTCTGCTGCACTGGGAGTGAAGAAATAGCATAGAATGCGTGCAGATGCTTATCATCCTGGCATGTCGTAAAAGTCAACTAAGGGACTGGTCCTCTCCAACATGGTGGACTATCTGTATGGGCGATGGGCTGATCACCTGTCACCATACGGTTCATCATACCATCTTAGGACTAATAAATCGAACGTAGCCACAAGTAGTCTTGTGGCTCTGCCCACCCCATTAGGGATTTCGGGCGTGATGCCATATGTGTGGTATATAAATAGTACCCTATGTCCTATTCCGAAGAGGGTTATTTCATTTTAATTTTGTTTTATTATATTAATGTAAAATCGTACGTGAAGTATTTTATAACCTGTGGCACACTAATGTACGCGCGCGTGAGGTCGGGCCGCTCGCGATTTCACTCGTCACTTTGATCTTGCACAAAAAACCGACAACTATAGCGAGCGGAGACGAGGCGAGGCGAGCGCACACGAGTCAAGCCGAGCGGGCCTACTACACGCTAGCAATCTCTGCACTCGCCTCCACTCGGCGCGCGTCAAGTACAGGTATTACATTTTCAACTTTATACGTTTTACTGAATTGACAAAAAGTTTCACAAGAATCGGTTGAGAAATCAGAAATGCGACCTGCAGAGGAAAATAGTCGGACATCCGTACATATCGTGGACATACGAAAGCATTTCTGCCCAAGCTGAATCAGAGACGCTTCGCGCCCGCTCGGTCAATTTTATAGTCATCATTATATTAATGTATGGACCAATCTCATTTATTAATTAGATAAATAAGGCACGGTAAGATTTCGGATTACAATTAGGATAATTTAAGAAAAAATACATAAAGGTTTTTTTTATATTTTTTGTATAAGACCTTAACTAAAGTGACATATTTGAAACATGTTTGTAACTTAATTACAGAAGTTTATTTAAATTACTTTTTGATTGTCTTATTAAAATTTTTGTGTCATTACGAAAACTTCAAATCAAATCATGTCGGGCCGTTCATGACGATACATTTTGAGTAAACCCGTTTTCGTTTCAAGTCTTAATACACTGATGAATCTTTCAAAAATCGGTTGCCGAATCGACTTATACAGATACTAAATCGTAACGAAACTCTTGGCTAACGTAATTTGGGCAACACTATTAAGTATGACGTACTCAAAAATGCTGCTCTCTGATTGGGTAATAAATTGTACGTCATAAAAATCGACTAACCAACCGGTGACGACCTATATTATAACCTATATATATAAGTAAGATAAAGGATAAAATATCACCAAAATAAGACATAATAAAGAATTGTTAACTTACTTTTTGAACATGTTGATAGAAGAAGAAAGTACACAACGCTTAATAAAATTCACCGTTCAGTAAACACAAAATTGTGACACCGGAAAATACAGCAATGTGTCTGTCACATCCGTAAAAATTTGACATCAACAATCCCCGATCTAAGCCAATTGTCGCAAAGCGGGCTCTCCTACTATTGGTTAACCGTTATATAACTTCCTACGATTGGCTTGTTTAACGTTTAGTCTAATTGCGTTTTGTTCTCTATTCCTTATTTACTGTGCTAAATTTATTGTTTTCGAAAATGGTCTTCTTCCCTTTTCTATAAAGAAAACGTAACAATAACTATTATAATAACAATATAGGTATTAATTTAAAACTCTATATTGTAGCCATAGAACATGTCACATATTGCATAGAGTACAAATTGATAGAAAATTCAGTTTTGCCAATATTCTTGTCTATGAGTTAGGCCCGCCACATACATTCGTTTTTCTGATTCGAGTTCCGTCACATTTTCATATCCGGATACCCGAAACGCAGGCATTTCATATTTTCATATGAATTGTTCTACGTGGCACACACGTAGGTACGTAAATTTTCCGTTCGTTCGTTCGTTCGGAATTCCGTATGTATGTGGCGGGCCTTAGACCGAATGTCATTTTTTATTGTCAGTCAAAAGTCAAAAGTGTAAAAAGTTTGTTTTGACACCACGTGGAGTTGAAGATTAATTTCACGTTTATTGAAAGTAAATGACTAAGAGTCACTAAAAAAATGTCTAATTTATTAGAAGTGCTAGTGACAACGGATTCAAATAATACGTTATGGACAAGCAGTATTTGGGATCCTCACACTGGCACCAATTTGAAGACTTATAAAGGTGGTGGTACGGCAGAGCCGAAAACCCTCTCGTTCATTGGAACCGATTATTTAGCAGCTGTAGAGAGAACTAAACCGATTCTACACATTTGGCCTTTGAATTCCCATCAGACAGTCCAAGGCATGCGTTTCATTCTACCAGGAAAAGCAGGTGCTTTCGCTTTTTCTCCGGATGGTGCATACTGTATAGCCGGCATTGAGGAGAAGATATATATATGGCAAATCGCATCCGGTAACCTGTTGACTATAATTAATAGACATTATCAAAAAATTGTTCGTCTTAAGTTTACCCCAGATGGGAGATATTTTGTGTCAGCAGCAGAAGATGGTATGATCATGGTGTGGTCCTTAGCTACTGTAGCTGCTAACCCTGAGGCTGAACTGGTAACTCAAACGACTGCAGGTCAGCATGACCCTGTCTATATATTCTCCGACCATTCATTACCAGTTGCAGACCTGTGTATAAGTAAAACTGGCATGCATGGCCGATTATGTTCTGTATCAGGAGACAGAACCTGCAAAATATATGACTTAGCTTCTGGAGAGATGCTGCTAAATCTTGTGTTTGATGTGCCTTTGACAGCAGTCACTCTTGATGTTCTAGAATTGACTATCTTTGTTGGTACCACTGAAGGAAAAATATATCAGATCAGTCTCACTAACCCCCCAAGAAGTCGAGACCTTCTGATCAACTCTGCGACTAGCCTTGTGTTTAATTGCCACAAGTCTATAGTTACTTGTTTGTCAGTCTCACTGGATGGAGAAACATTGATGTCGGGGTCAAATGATGAGCGAGTCTTACTGTGGCATATATCTAGCAGACAGCCAGTAAGAACTATAAAACATAAAGGACCATTAACAAATGCTTTCTTCACAACTAATTACCCAGCTATTTACAAACAAGAGTTCAAACCCAACATAATCCTTCACAGCCTAGAGCGATCTCTGGAAAGTTCTGATGAACTCATAGAGTTAGAAGTATTAGTAAATAAAAAAATAAACTTCTGGCCAACTATTAATGAAATTAACTATGAGCAAAGCATGGGTACTGCAGCAGAAAATGAATTCAAAATTAATGAGACAAAACTGAAAGATGAATTGGAGAGTTTGAAGAAGATTAATGCTACTTTATATTCTTTTGCTATTCAAAAAGAAGTAAATTCTATTGTCAATGACAATAGCACTGTTGGAAAGAAGAAAAGAAATAGAAAAAATAAATGAACTAGTAATTAATTATTGACTAAATTTGTGGTTGTTTTATTAAAATTTATCCTTTATTATGAGAAAATAATGGTAGATTTAGTAATTTTCTTTAGGTGGGTTATACATATGTGAATTATCTTGGTCTCTATTTGAAACATATTGTCAAGGATAATCAAGTATTCTAAAATAAATACCTAATTATCCTTGAGAAAAATAAATATTATTAAAAAATACTAAATCTACCATTATTTCTCACCTGGCAAATCAAACTCATCGAGGTCGTTCAGAAACAAATAGCTATCATCACATTTAAGCTCCGTTCTATTGAAGACGTTGTTGATTTAAGCCTAATTCAACTTAATATATCTCAGATAATATTTTTTTACTTTATTATGAAAATAAAAGGCGAGCGGGTTTTTGGAAAATATCTAAAGCACTTAGAGATGCTATAATTTTAGAACGTAAAAAAGTTCAAGCAAACGTCACCCATTTCGAGCAACGCATTTTGGTCTGTCTGTTTTTAAAATATACCCGTATTTTTTCTGGGCGTCCTATTTCATGCAATATGCGCTGAAATAATAAATATCTGTCAATAGCAAAGCTACGGTTATGGTTTTATGATATCTTGTTTATCAATGTAAGTTGGAGTTAAAACATTATGGCCCGTGAATTAAAAATAAACTCGAGGTTGTATTGTTGGGCCTGCGTCACAAACAAAACATTGTTTTGTTTATAGGCGGACGAGATGTCGAAAGCTGTGATAATATCGGAGTGCAAGAAGGATATTGGGGGTATGAAGGATGAAATATCATTGTCACCGAAGAAGGATGGGCCAATGAGCTTACTGGGTCGTCTCTTACGATTGGACACGTTAAAAAGGAGTACAGCTACTAGTCCGACGCATGTGGATCCATCAGTGACATACTATGGGGTGTACATTCCTTGCGAAATCAAAAAGGGCCCAGATGAAGGTAAATTTCAGCATTCTCCTCCATAATCACTAACTGACATGAAAGTGTGTCATCAGCATTGTATTATTGTCTCGTAAACTATGTCAATGGAATTAGTTTTCATAATGCCTATTGACTTTCTCTACTAAAATAAAGCTGTTATTGACAATTATCAACAGGAAAACACTGCTTTTTAATAACGGAAAAGTGCTATACCAATTGTTTTGGCACTATTTGGTTATTAAATAGCAGGGATTTTTTGTGTATACAGGTCACATCTTATATGATTGTATGCGAAATTTTAACTCTATCTTATTTGAATTACTAATGATATTTACACAACTGAGCAGATGCCACATGTTTGACTACTTGAAATGGAAAAATCAGCCGAATGGCACCTTGGCGGCAATAAAAATCCTAATTAGCGTGACATTGAATTACCACAATCCTAGGCTTCGGCTGCTACAGCGGCCCTAATGAATGACACAAATATAAGATAGACTGTCTTATCTCTAAGTGCGTCTCTCTCACACTAGTTTCGACGAAAGAGATAGTCATAGAGATAAATGGGTTTAATTTATCTTTGTGTCATTCATGTTAGGGCTGTAGTAGTAAAAAGAAGCTTTAAATATGTTCCCTTTATTTGGTTCATGATAGTGATTTCAAAAATGTTTGTTTAGTCATATCACACTTACTGGGATTAGGCCAACTCTTTTATTTCCAACATTTCTTACAGGGGTGGGGAAACTTTTTCATTAGAGGCCAGAAAAAGGCAAGAATAGGGAGAGACAGAATTACAACAAATAATCATTATAAACAGCTATTAATTTTAATTATCTATCTAGTGGGCCAGATTAAACCCATTCGCAGTCTGAAGTTGGCCTGCAGGCTATTTTTGTCCACCCCTGCTCTAATACCCCCTATATCCCTAATTTGTTCCCAGCATATAATATTATAGCTGTACTTAATCTAGCATATTATTCATTTTTATGTATGAAACATATATTATTTTTTAACACTAAAGAACTACACATGATATAACTAGGTTGAGTCACACCCAATACATATTAATTAGAGCATTTGAGTGCTTATTCATGAGTATAACATAATTAAATTAGGCACGACCTTGACCGCATTGTCTAATGATTATTTATTTCCACTTATTTATTAGCTGTATGTAAAAACTAATAATGGTTAATGTTTTGTACTCACACCAACACCACACCACACACACCTTTCCTCTGCTGCACTGGGAGTAAAGAAATAGCATAGAATGCGTGCAGATGCTTATCATCCCGGCATGTTGTAAAAGTTGACTAAGGGACGGGTCCTCTCCAACATGGTGGACTATCTGTATGGGCGATGGGCTGATCACCTGTCACCATACGGTCCATCATACCATCTTAGGACTAACTAATCGAACGTGGCCACAAGTAGTCTTGTGGCTCTGCCCACCCCATTAGGGATTCGGGCGTGATGCTATGTATGTATGTTTTGTACTCAATGTCACATGTTAACCTTGACAGGAAGGAACAAAACTAAGCTTTGCAAGTGACAAGAGTGTTGTTCTATCTGAGGCCCCTAGCAAATACCAGGGTCAGAATTAGGCTGGCCTTTAGTTTAAGTACAACTTTAAATATAGTTTTTATTCGGATGGGCCTGGAACGAGAAAAAGATCAATATTTTAACTCATTGGTCAATATAATAGTAACCGACTGGTCATTTGGGATCAGCTAGTCGTTGCAGTTTCGATTCCAGCCAGAGCCAGAAACCTATATCATAATATACTTTTATTAGTTTTGGGATCTGATCATTTGAGAGTAGAGATGCGCTGAATATTTGGTAATTGATCTGGATTCGGCATATACGGCATTATTATTTTGTATGCCTGGTGTGAGCCCAATTACTCTATACTTAAAGAAAACGAAAGGAAAATCTATTAAAAAGACCTTTATCTCCTTTTCAAACTTATTTTGCAATCACTGATGACAGCTTTAAGTTGAATTCAATAGTTTGGCTGAATATTTGGTTTGTTAAGAGCGTGACTGCACATTCTTCCAAAGGTCCGTATTCAGTGGAATCTATGTTTGGCTCATCTCTATTTGAGTCTTTATGTGTTGTACACAGGCTCAAAAACCAGGTCTAGTTTGTTTGTGTTGGTTGTAAGTTTTAATAGTCGTGGTGTTTCTTATACAGAAGCAATACATGTGTACGAGAACAAAACGGAGGCACTGGAGCTGGTTCGTCGGTATAAGCTGGCACGATTCAAGGCGTTCCATAGCCGGCAGGATGCCATCTCTTTTGCACTGCGAGGGGCGGAGCCCACAGATACCACAGATGGAAATGACAGCTGTAAGTAAGCCTTATTTAGTCTACAACAGGGAAAAAACCCGTGTTAAAAATTTACCGAACTCAAGAAGTCATGTTCTCATTTGCTTAAGTATGTACAGGTTTGAAATAATCAAGAGAATTATTTTCTTTGATAATAATCGGATATTTAGCCAATAATTATCCATAATTATTCTTAGTTTTGTCTCCTTAACTTTTGACTAAGTAATATATGTATATGTTTCTCTGAAATATTTGCATATTTATTTACCAAAATTGTTTGTCTATTAAAACCATATAAACGCGTTTTATTAAACAACGAACTAGAAAAAAAACATCAAATTAAATTCTGCTAAAAACAAAGAATATAAACTGCTATTACGAACAATAGTCCGATGGAAGACACCTTATAAGCAAGAGGTTGATATACTCTGCACGTCTAGCATGATTTGCCCGCGAGTCGTTTGTCGCTCAAGGCATAGTATAAAGAGAAGGGAAGTAGGTTATCTTCATACAAACGCACCGCCGCACGCACACTTAAACAAATTCTCGACCCGTTTCCCGTTACTAAGCGGGTCGAGATTTGTTTAAGTGTGCGTGCGGCCACGCGTAGTTACTTTGGCGCACACATACAAGCCGCGCGCGGTGCGTTTGTATGAAGATAACTTACTTCCCCCTCTTTATACTATGCTCAAGGAGTAATCAAACGGTTCACTTGGGTGAATGCTCATACGAGTGAATGTTTATTGTAGTATTCACTCCACGTCACACTTGATTAATTCTGTGTTCAGACGTTTCATTTCGAATGAAAGAGATATATAAACAAAAAGTGAACCGTCTGATTCCTCCTTCAGAACGACTCGCGGGCATGCCGTGCTATAGTTTGACCACAAGCGCTGTACCACGCCTTGGGTGGCGCCGGACGTGAGAGGGGAAAGGAAATGGAAAGGAATACTGCCCCCCCCCCCCCCCTCCAATTTCAGCGCCGCGAACACCCCGCGTCTCGCCGCGCAGCTACCTAAGGCGCGCTACAGCGCTTGTGGTCAAACTATAGCCCCCCTGTTAAGGAAAAAAGTTGACTACTTATACTTACACTAAAGTATATTCAGTTGCAGTTCCCGACTACGTACTTTTATACGAAGTCGGGAACTAACCACTAAGTTTGATGAGCTACAATTGGAATGTCTGCGACATCCACCGTATTCTCCGGCCCTTGCTCCAACAGATTACCATTTTTTCCGGAATTTGGACAACTTCTAATAAGGAAAAAAATTCAACTCCGATGCGGCAGTCCAAACCGCCTTCAAAGAGTTTATTGATTCTCGCCCCCATGGTTTTTTAGTAAAGGGATCAATGAACTACCTATGAGATGGCAAAAGTGCATAGATAACAACGGTGTATACTTTGATTAATTAAATATATTTTACAAAAATATAAATGACTTTATATTCCTCCCGTACAAAACGCCAATTTCATATGTAAGGACCTAATATATTTTTGCTAAATATCGTCAACATAACAAAATTAACCCAACTAAAAGAAAAGTAGTTAATGCTTCCTTTTTGTCAGATATATAATGGTGCATTATTTTCGGTTCTTCTCGTTTCTTGTGTATCATTGCTGTTAAATGAAGTTATTATATTTATTGCTTGATTTTTTATCGCCTTTATCGCTATGTTCTAATTCTTACATGTTATCTGCTATTTAATCAATTTCTCATAGTACGGGAGCAAGTGCATTATTTTGCTATGGCTGATCTCTTTTTCTTAGGACACTAGTTTTATCGCGCACATAAAGCACGGGTCCCTTTCGCACGCGCGTATTTGTCAAAAAGTGACAGATGCTTTATGCGCGCGATAAAATTTAGTTTGCTAGGCCCGCTGATTGATAGAAGAATCCCATAGGTGTTAAAAAAGTTATGATAAACGTAGATCAATCAGTTTTTTTTTCGGTTTGGAATTTAAGACTGTCTGGCTGATCGTCAATATGACCTTTGACACTGTCTGCGAGGTAAATCCGCCTATACGGGAACTGACTGACAGAATTCTTCCCTTCTATAATCTAAGTTTCTTCCGGTACCCATAAACAATTTCTATCAAATAACGTACCTAAGTAATTCCTAATGCTTCCGCGAAAGTGGAATTTCTTTTGGTATTTTATTATATGTATAGATATTTCCGACCATTTGATTTATGAAAAACTGTCTAATCTAATTATCACTTTTACCCGGAGTTGTCTGTGGCTTTTACAAACAACACTCTTGGGTTCCATTCTTGTATCTCGTTCCGTTGATAATCATGCACTTGCCTCCCGTGCTATAGACACTTTTGTTATAGTACGGGAGGCAAGTGCAGCGATCGCATGATTGAATCCGTTTATGATAAAACAATTTGACCTGCTTTCACTATCAGCTATTTATATTGATAGTGATAAGTACCTTGTTTATAGTACTCATATGCGTATAAAGTAAACATGTCGTTATCTGGTATACAATTATGGTTCCGGGTGAAATTGGAATGTTTGTCTCAGTTGAGATTGTGCCTGATTTTTATCAGCATCATCTTTGGCCTTTCCGTATGATACGGAAGATTTCAACAGTGCTACAATAGTAGTTTATGCAACGGTTGCATAATGATAGGCCTTAAAACACTAGTGCGGTTTTATGAAACGAGCTTTTAAGCGAGTTTCACAATAAGATCGCACGTGTGTTTCAAGGCGAAATTATGCAGAGTTGCATACATAACTTTATCTACACACATATTATAAACGGCGACGATGGGGCCCCGCCGGCTGCGGCGACGGCGGCGCGCCGGCCTGTAGCTCATATCTGTATCGATATGACCATTACGATACTAAAATCGATACTGTAATAACATTACAGTACAGGTTGTCATAATGGTGGTAATTTCCTACGGTTTTTGATTACATTTTATGATATGGGTGTAGATAAACACTTTTATGATATTAATAATCGCATCAAAAACATTCAAATGTTAAGAATGTGCAAAGCCTCGCATCCTCTATCCTCCAACCCCTATGCTGTAAAAAGTTGTGAGATCCT
Organism: Tortricodes alternella; assembly: GCA_947859335.1. NCBI lineage: Eukaryota > Metazoa > Arthropoda > Insecta > Lepidoptera > Tortricidae > Tortricodes > Tortricodes alternella. Next base: position 8,565,940 of record OX401986.1, read on the forward strand.
ATGGTAGAGCCAAGTCTGAGATGTTCTTATCATTTTATCGGCAATTCAGCTATTTCGTTTTGAATTATTTTTATTTTCTATCAAATAACCAATATTTTAAGCCCATATCATTATTATACATCTTTGTTTAATATAAGAAAAATATCGTGACTTGGCAATCGCACAGCACAAACATGACGCTGTAATGCGTCATAGATAATTGTTCTCAGTTTCATCACAAACATGACGCTGTAATGCGTAATAGATAATTGTTCTCAGTGTCATATTTTTCTGTGCTATTGCCAAGACAAGATATTTTTTTATATTAAACGAAGATGTATAATAATAATAATTGATAATAATCATTTTATCATTTAATTTAGGCAATAAGGTCGATAACACCTTAAATGCTAACATACATAAATAAACAAATAAACGTAATGGTGATGCATCTAAAATTATTCTAGCCTCCTAAAACCCCGCGCCCTGTATAAGGAACAAAATCTATACGCAATCATTTTTGACTTTGCCTTTATTTGACAGTGTTCAAAATTCAAGTAATACAATTGATATTCGGGCCTCAGGACTTATCAAACAACAGTCGAACAACAAAAATGTGGAATGCTCTCCCGGCCCACGTTTTTCCCTCTTCTTACAAACCAGGTGTCTTCAAAAGAAGCGTGAAGAAGCATCTCCTAAGCCGGCATAGTGATGGCGACAGACGCCGTACTTAATTTTGGTTAAGCGCCTGTCGCCCGCACTCATGGACTCCACTTGCCGCTTACCAACAGGTGGAAGAGGAGTCACATATCGTGCTCCAATAAAAATAAAAATAAATCCTTCTGTGGCCCGAATGTCAATTGTGTAACCTTTTGTTATACACTCATATTCTTGCAAACAAATATTATCTTATCTTAAAACTAACCCATTAATTCTGCAATTTGTGACGAAATTTATTATTCAATCAGGTGTTTTGGAAACCTGGTTTATCAGGAAACCGGTGTATCCAGGTGTAATCCGAAGGGCGGGGGGGGGGGGGGGGTCACATGGGGCATGACCCCCCCACCCCAAAGTCGTAAACGTCAAATTGAAAAATCTATTAATTTACAAAATAAAGTCTAGTCTAAAAGTAAAGTCTAATTTACTCGACATATTATTTTATTATTAGTGACCCTCTCCAAAATTTTAGGCTGCAACCGCGCCTGGGTGTATCTGGTATTTCGAGAATCTGTTATTTCAGGAACCTGGCATATCAGCTATCTTGTATTTATAATTCGGGTATTTTGAGCACGAACGCCACTGGTGTTAACTGGGATTGTTTCGTTCTAGCTCTTATGGGAGAGAAGCCGTATCCCTTCAAGGCGCCTTCCTCGCAGGACTTGGTGGCGCTCCGCAAGTCCATAGAGAAGGGCCTGGTGGGCACCGTACGCGACCGAGTGTGGGACAACCCGCGGTATCTAGTTAGTAGCGGGAACACGCCTTCCATTATGCAGGTATGTTTTTACAACCATAGCGGGCAAAGATAAACAGGTAAACGGCCGTTTTGGAATGGCCCTGCCGTTTTATAAAGCTCTTATTATGAAGGTAAGATAGGGGTATCCGTTTGACCCTAGTCTCAGTCGTATTATGAGATCTTAATTCCAGGCAGTTTCCGAGCGCCCGACGGCATGCTGGCCTCTTTAGCGCACTCATAATAACATTTTCATCACACTTGCTCGGAAAGGCTGTTATTATACGCAGGCGTACAGAGCAGCTGTAGCCTACTTACCTCCCAAGGGCAGTTATGGATTTTGTATGGGTTATAACTCCCGCTGACGGCGGGGCGAGCCGCAGCCGGCGGGGCGCGCGACCGCAAGCCGGCGGAGCTGCCCCGCGCTGATCGCAACGTACGCTCAGTTTATGAACACCCACCTGATGGTAATTCACGATGTAAAATGGGAATAAAATTATTATATATACTTTTTTTTGTCTAATTTTTATTTCATTTCCTCGCAAATGTGATGAAAAACATTGTATGTATCACGGGCAGTAAGGGGATAACAAACTCGACTCATAAAAGCCCTCGCCTATCGGCGTCGGGCTTCTAACTGACTCTCGTTAGTTATCCCCTTCTTACGGCCCTAGATGCACAATGTACTATTTTCCAGGCAGCTCAGTTTACGGCATAAACTGCCTGGAATTAAGAGCTCATAACACAACCCCTGATGGAAAGCGAAGACAGGGTCTGAATGGAACACGCTTGCCCAGAAAATGCTTATTCACTCTCACTTTTAAGACACTAAGATTGTACGATTTAGGAAATACATACGCAGGGAGACTTCCAATCCTTGGTGAAGCGAACCAAAAAGGATTTTGCCGTAATACGGCTCATAGGAAACTTATGAGGATGCCCTCCCGACGTCTGGTAGCCCGGTGGAAGAATGTGAATGGTGGGATTAGGTCGTTTAGTTCCTGGGTGCACTCACCAAAATACACATTATAGAAGATCGAGTTTGGTTCCAATGAGCTTGTCGTCACCGATCAACCTCCTAGCCGCGCGGACCACAGAATTTATTTACAAAGTAACATTGTACAGGTAGAATTAAAACGGACCTTGAAGGAGGCCTGGAAAGCTCATATCTTAGGACAGTGAGAAAAGTAGAAGTCGCAATCCAATTCATTATCAATACATATAAAACAGTACCGTGACTCACATTCACATGCCTCGAATACCCTAGAGGTGCACTAAGGAGGGATTTTTTGATTTCCATCCCTAAAGGGGTGAAAAGAGGTGATAAAGATTGTATGGAAAATACCGCGGGCGAAGCTGTGGCGGGTCCACTAGTTGGATATTATTATATCCAACTAGTCCCTCGTCACATATAGCCGTCGTTTATTTTACGGTAATTTGTTGTAATTTGATGAAAATAATGTTGTGACAAGGTTCTTTGTGGTTTTCTGAAATTCAAATTGTTTTTTAAAAATAAAAAATAAATAAAAAAATAAAAACATTTATTTTCAGGCATCTAGTGGCCCATACATAGTATTTTTTATCGAGTAATGCCAGACTGTCTTAAATAATGCAAATCTTTAGGTATTTATATCTCCCCCACACTAGCGTCTTGGGCGTCGAAGCTGCGCGGGCGCTGGCAAGACGCCGACGCTCGAAATATGCTAGTGTGTGGGAAGCCTTAATTATTTAAAGTACTGTTTTTTTTGTAGGAGGGTTCCCGCTACAATGCTCTGCATGTATCAGCAAAGGCGCTCAATGCAGAGATGTGCAATCTTATTTTGACGACGGTTGGCAACCCTGCCTTCGTACAGACTTTATATGGCATAGATGCAGATGCCCAATGTTGCCAGGTATATTATATTGGTGTTTTTATGAAATATGTTTCACTAAGTTTCTCGTACAGCAAACCTGGTAGCACTAAAGAATCCTCTGTTCCAAAATTTTCGTGCCCATATTTGCTATTATTTTTAAGAATAAAAAGTCCTCGATGAGAATAATAAATATAACACTTTACCTGCTGCCAATTCCACCATCGAACTACTCGCAACAAACTCACGTTCCACCCTCACCACCTTGATCGGTGGCAGTCAACTACCGTACGTTTTGTGCGGATTTTTTTGCCACGTACGGTAGAAATTTGGAGCGAGCTTGCTGCAGCAACGTTCCCGGACCGATACAACCTAGGGATCTTCAAAAAACGAGCCTACTCTTTTCTCAAAGGGCCGGCAACGCATCCGTGATTCCCCTGGTGTTGCGGGTGTCCATGGGCGGCGGTGATTGCTTACCATCAGGCAACCCGCCTGCTCGATTGCCACCCTCTTACTGTATAAAATAGTAGTTTATGCAACGGTTGCATAATGATAGGCCTTAAAACACCAGTGCGGTTTTCATGAAACGAGCCAATAGGCGAGTTTCATAATAAGGTCGCACGTGTGTTTTAAGGCCAAATTATGCAGAGTTGCATACATAACTTTATCTACACACATATTATAAATCCTCCATGATGGGTTCAGAAACAATATTTTCTGGCAACAAGTTATTTGTTGCAATCTTGGCTGTATATTTCCGATATCCGGCGCATTTTCACATCACACACACTCCGAGAAGACTACTTACTATTCATATTTTCAACTAAAATGTAAATTACAAACAACTTTTTCTATTCAATTCAAAAACAATTCTACTTTCGTTCAGCAAAACGCCAACATGGCGATCCTCCGTCAAGACCATTTTTTTTTAAATCATATACAAACGGATGAAGTCTCTATTCTCACGTCACTCGAGATCAAATATTGTGCAGTTTATATTAAAAAAACATACTGAATTGACGTTTCGTATCAATAATTTTTTTAATATCTATGGATACTAGAATAGAGACCACTTGAGTTTTGACAGCTGTTCCAAATTTAATCTCTTTTCTTTACTAAAAACGATAAAGAAGTCATGTTATTTCTTTATCGCAGCACTGGTTTTTCCTAATTGGTTGTCAAAATGGTGGTCATTTCCTAAGGTTTTTGATTAACCAATGGAGGTTTTATGATATGGGTGTAGATAAAAAATATTACATATTATATTTCGACATTAAAACTTTGCTACATTTTTACCGTTTTTTTATACTTTGATATTTTATGACATAACTCGTATAAGGCATGAAACTAAGCAAAACTGTGTAACTATGCACAAAATCTGCTAAAGACAGCTTTAATTTTATGAAATTATTTTGCAGGAGTTCGCAGCGATCCTAGTGGACCGCTACCTGAACACGCCCGACAAAGGCATGAACGAGACGCCGTTGCACTTCGCAGCGAAATTCGGCGCTGAACAGGTCGTGGACGTGCTCACGTCCTTCCCGCAGTGCAACAAGACGGCCGTCAACAAGTTCGGCGAACAGCCCAAGGACGTAAGTGCATAGCGAATGTATGGAGAAAAAGTTGCTTTCAGCTAGCGTCTGCGTGGACAATTTATCAATACATATAAAACAGTACCGTGACTCATTTATAGACAACGCACAGTCTGAACGGGTGGTCCTAGAGGTTCGAAATTTGGAGGAGACATTCCTCGAGTACCTTAGAGGTAGGTGCACTAAGGAGCGATTTTTTGAAATTCTGTCCCTAAAGGGGTGATAAAGTTTGTTCCACTAGTGCTTAAAATATAAGGAATTTACACGTTACTGACTTTTTACCCGACTACGGCGAACCGACAAGGAGGGTTATGATTTTGATCGGTATGTAGGTATGTATGTATGTGGGTATGTACTTATCATAATTTCCTTGGAAGCGTCTTGATCGTCCGCTGGATGTAGGTTATGCGACATCACATTAAATTGAATATAGCGCCCTCTAGAGGACATAAAGTCATGCAATAATGATTTTTTTATTTATGATGACGTGTTGGCTATTTTATGAAAGGGATTGATTAGCACATTTATGAGCATTTACAATGAAAGTGTTAAACTAAGAAACGTCAAGCTTTGTGCTGTACAAAATCGAGTTTGACTTTTTTTATTTCAAATTTAGGAATTTTTATATTCGGAAAACACCGTTTCGAATTCAGCCCCTATGTATGCTTAACGATGTATTGTTATTGTAGATAATCTGCAAGCGCGCCTCTAACCCTTCCCCTGACACGGTGCGCCGCATCACGGCCATGCTGCAGGAGCGCTACTACGTGCCCGTCGTGCACTGCGAGGACGGCAGCGCGGCCCCCGAGATCGGGCGCGCCTTCACGCCCGCCGACCCCCCCGTGAGTCGTCCTTATCAACACCATACAGTAAAAAGACATCTCAAAAGACAGTAAAAAAACAAAACTCCCACTGCAGGATAAGGGCCTCCCCTAAAAGGGGCGTCCTCGTGGATTGACATTACTATATTGGGGCAAAGTGTGTTCGCTAAATTTAAAATTCGCTTAACTTTAAGGATGTGTACCCAATATTTCGATTTGTATATTTTTCGCTAAAATTGAATAGTACGGTAAAATTAGTCGTTTTGCATAAGTGTAATAAAAAAAAAACCACTTTACCGTTCTTTTAAAGGAGATAAATGACGTTTAAGATTACATTCAAGCCTGTGTTATTTGTACCGGAAGTTGATTAAATTACAAAGCGAAAAATATCAATAATCAGAAAATGTATTTTCTATAACTTTGTACTTTCCTCGATTTTTTGATGAAAAACAAATGTTGTTACCGTTGTTCCCACGGAAATATTCTTGATTGAATTTCCATGTGTCCGGACCGTAACGTCAAACGGTAGGGAAAGGCCGCTAGCGCTGTTGTCACTGGAGTAGTCGAATCAGGTTCTAATTTTATTTCACATACTAAATGATTATTAATAATCACACAATTTGTATATTTTAAATCATTATTCGTACAAAATTACTCATTGCCGTTATTTGGTGCAAATGAAAAAAATACTTGAAAAATCAAATAGATGTACTGCGGATTACACATCCTTAAGTCAATTTCAAATTTAGTAGACGCCGTTAAGAATTGGACCCATTGTCTGCGTAATAAAGATTTATAATGAAAATAAGTCGTATTATGCAGGAGATAAACCCGGACCCGCTGAGCCCGCGGTACGAGATCCGCGCGTTCGCGGGCCCCATGGAGGCGCGCGCCGCGGACTGCTTCCGGCGCCGCTGGAAGACGCCGCCGCGCGCCGCCCGCCCCGCGCCGCCCGCCTTCCGCCTGCGCGAGATGACCAAGGGGCTGGAGACCGTCGGCAGGTCAGCCTCGTCCACATTATTACAACCTTGGACTAGTAAAGGTAGCCTTAATCTTTTGGCCGGCAAGCATATCTAAGTAACACGAATTTCAAGTTTAAGTCAAGGTAATGAAGGTCTTTTTTAGCTTGTATAGCCTGTCACGCATAGTCGACAACGGGGGCCGGGAGGTTAAGGAGACTGGGGCGGGTTAAGGCCTTGAGGAGACATTGTCCTCCTGTCGAACCTTTGGGAGTAGCAGAAATTTATTAGTGGGTGGTGCAATGAAGTACTTGTTAATCTTAACTCCCGTCCCGTGTGTTTTGCTTTGCGAAAAAGCTGTCGCGTCAAAAAAACTCGTTGCTATCCGGCTCGAAGGACCATTTAATGAACCGACGACCTGTCCACTATAACAAAAGTGAAGTGGGTTCATCCATACTGGAGTTATTTGGTAAACAAGTTTCTAACCTCAAAATGTGTAATTTTTGGGTGAAATAGCTGTTTTATCGTAAATAAAGCACACGTAGGCTAACAATAGGCAAAGTGACGTCTAAAATATTGTCTCCGGTTGCTTTATTTGCAAGGAAACAACTGTTTTACCCAAAAAAAGGTGCATTTTGAGGTTATACATACATACATACATAGCATCATGCCCGAAATCCCTAATGGGGTGGGCAGAGCCACAAGACTACTTGTGGCCACGTTCGATTTATTAGTCCTAAGGTGGTATGATGAACCGTATGGTGACAGGTGATCAGCCCATCGCCCATACAGATAGTCCACCATGTTGGAGAGGACCCGTCCCTTAGTCGACTTTTACGACATGCCAGGATGATAAGCATCTGCACGCATTCTATGCTATTTCTTCACTCCCAGTGCAGCAGAGGAGCATTTTGAGGTTATGAACTTGTTTACCAAATAAGATAAGTATGGATGAATCTACTGTAGTTAATTGCTGCAGCCAGTTGTAGGAGTGCCAAAAAAGATATGTTGATGTAAAGTCGTTATAGTTTATTGAAGTTAGTTAAGTACACACATAAATAATTAGTTTGACGATTCCTTTCTCTTGATGATAGTTTAAAAAAAGTTGGTTAAGCACTTAACTAATGACAAATTAATTACCTAAATATTACATACAGCTGTCGCGAGGCCCAAAGTAACCGCGAGTAAGCCATGAAAAATTTACGGTGTTGAGACCGTAAAGTAAGGTCTTAACTTTGTGCCTAGTTGATCCCTCGCTTATTAGTGGTTGTAATTGATCTGACACGAAAGATACGAAGAGCGTTACTGTAATGCTAAGGCTACACACATCGCGATAAAACTCCGTCTTCGGCCTACGGCGAATGTGCATGGCCACACTGCTATAGAGAGCATTGCCGCAGAGTTTATCGCGGAAAAATGGACGAAGCTGTCGCTCTGTATTTTATGGCGCTCAACAATTATTCTTTAGGGTTCCATAGTATAGATAGGCTTATCCTCGTAATTGGAAATAAATTCCAAGATTCTGTCATTACTCCAATCCATCGTGAACAACCATGAAATCGTAAACAATACGTCGCCGCTTGCAGTTGACAGTACGTCCGCTGCGCACGATGAAGTTGAGCCGACTGAAGTGTAGCCGCGCAAGCGAAGTTCATCGCGATAAAAGCCTTTGATGTGCGCAAATTTACCGACAGCGGGGCGAAGGGGCTTCGGCTTCGGGCGAAGTGCTGAAGTATTCGCGAATATTCGGCTACATACATCGCGATAATGCGAATATTCGCGTTATCGCGATGTGTGTAGCCGTAGCATAAAAGAGCAATTTAAAAATTCCTTTAATAATAATATGGATTCATTTCATGTTATTCAGTACCTAACCAGAGGACACATTAATAACTTTAAATATTCAATTAATCAAATTCTTTACCGTTCATTTAAATCATTGTTTCAGAGACCTAGCGGAGGAAATGAACGTTGGTTGGAAGGAATATTGGCCGTTTCTGGATACGTTCACCGACCTGCGCACTCCCGAAGGCCTCGCCTTACTAGAAAACTTCCTAAAGGCGAAATACGAGAGCGCCTACTCCTTCGCCTACAACGACAGCTGCGCACAATCCCACCAATCACCCGACGACATTTCTCTATCTAGAATAAGTCTAGGCAACCTAAGCAATCATAGTCCTGTCAAGTCAATTTTGAGCCCAATGTCCGAGCTATGCGTTGCTATGAAGACATGCACGATATCTTCGGACCGGCCGCCGCATTGGAAAAAAACTGACCCTATAAGACAAAGAATGTGCAGGCAGCCTAGTGCGAAAGCTGTTTTGACGAATGGCGACGCCACACCTCATACGAACCACTCTGTAAGCCAACTACTCTGCATAGAGAGGACCTGCCAAGTGTTCGCCAAAAGAATATCAGATGCGTTGACGTTTTCACTCACATCCGAGCCTGAAGTGGCCGGGGAATCTCTAAAAGCTGAAGCGAAGAATCTCCAACACACTATGCACACTTACATGGACGATGAACGGTTTCAAAATATTAATTTCACGTTGATTCACTCGAGGCTCGCTCAGTTGGTTGTGTTCATGTTGAAACGGCAGACGAAGGAGACGGATGATGTTAACAGTCTGGTCGAGTTCTTGGTTAAGCTGCGCTGTCCGAACGATGACATATTTAGCTCGGACGACGAGCAACGTTGTTTTAATGGTCCGAATAGAGTAAGATTAGCCCACGTTATAGATAGCCATGTGCGGTGTCTTGCTAGTTTTATTGGTGAAGAGTTGACCGAGATGGAGGTGACTAAAGGGCCCTCAGTGTCAGAGGGCGAGTGTACGGAGCAGTGGAATAAAGCAGCCAAATGTAGATGCGACTGGAAGATAGAGTTATTCGAGAGGAATAGTAAGAAGAATGCTTCGTTTAGAAAAAACAGGTCAATATTGTCGACCAGCCCGAAGAATGACAGTTTGGTTCGGAGGCTGACGTTCGATTATGATATGGGTAAGTGATTTTTATTTATTGTTCTATTACACAAACTAGTGGACCCGCCACAGCTTCGCCCGCAGTATTTTCCATACAAACTTTATCACCCCTTTTCACCCCTTTAGGGGTGGAATTTCAAAAAATCCCTCCTCTAGGACCACCCGTTTAGGTTGTGCGTTGTCTATAAGTGAGTCACGGTACTGTTTTATATGTATTGATTATCTCATCGTATTACGTACTAGTATACAGTTTTCTTCCTCCTCTGCTGCACTGGGAGTGAAGAAATAGCATAGAATGCGTGCAGATGCTTATCATCCTGGCATGTCGTAAAAGTCTACTAAGGGCCGGGTCCTCTCCAACATGGTGGACTATCTGTATGGGCGATGGGCTGATCACCTGTCACCATACGGTTCATCATACCATCTTAGGTATAATTAATCGAACGTGGCCACAAGTAGTCTTGTGGCTCTGCCCACCCCATTAGGGATTTCGGGCGTGATGCTATGTATGTATGTATGTATGTATACAGCTTATTAAAAAAAAATCGTTTCCCTACGTACTCTTTTGATTATAATATGTACTGATAGTTAACTTTTTATTTAACCATTAGGTAATTGCAATGCAAAAGCAAAACAAAAATGTAATCAGAGGCTGTGACTTTACATACCCTCAGATTTCAGATTATGCCGGATATTATAGATCCACCAATGTATTTTGGATATTATTTAAATAAAAAACCATGCAGAACGATACTTTATACCTATAAACCTGATCTGTGACGATGTTCTCAATCCGCTGGCCTACTGCCCAGTCCCTCTCACTATGGGTCTGCCCAGCAGTGGGGCGTATATAAGCCGGTGCTGATCTGTGCCCTGTCAGGTGACGGCAGGCTGCAGCGCGAGTGCGCGCGGCCCGTCAGCGTGAACTCGCCCGCCGGGGACAGCGGCCCCGCGCTGTTCACCGTCGACACCGCCAAGTGTCAAGTCGTCGAAGCAGAGGTATATATAAACTTCAATAGGAAATACGCACGAAAATCAAAATGAGGTTGAAATTATACAGGGTGTCTCATTTAAATCGGTCAGTATGGGAAGGTCTGAAACTATAAGACATACGAAGATCTGTTCTTAGGAACCATGTCATCAATTTTAATGGGAAGAAAAACTGCATTCATACACCTAAAAAAAACCTGTATTCAGATCGGGAATCGAACCCAGTTGTTTTGAAAAGAACAAATGTACACTATTTCTGTTTGGATATCGATTGTGTAGGTCTTAAGCGGTAAATGGCTCTATGAAACATGATGTCTAAAATGAATAAAATACATTGTTTTCACGTACTTTGATTTATTTTAGTAGGTGTTCGAAGTGACCACCGTTTTTTTTTTCAATACAATATTCAACACTTTTTTTTTTCGGTGTATGTATGTGGTTTTTCTTATTAAAATCGATGACATGGTTCCTAAGAACAGATCTTCGTATGTCTTATAGTTTCAGACTTTCCCATACTGAACGATTTAAATGAGACACCTGTATATTATGAAAGAAAATGTAAATAAATGAAAGAAAGAAAAAAAGACATTTATACACTTCACAAGACACACACAATAATAATTAAAAAAAAACGACAAAATAATAAAGATAGAAAACGAGGGATGTGTGTCATCGCGGCAGTGAATCGGTCACTGGCTCAGCATAATGCTGAGGTGTCAGACACCCGCAGCGCTGATGTTCAGCCAGCACCGTCTGTTGCAATCGGAGCGCTATACAAACACACTAAACACTAACAATTACACAAAACTAAATACGTGTAAAAGAAAAAAAAAGATAATTTTGACTGTTCCTTTTTTATTAATGGTCAAAATAAGTGCAAAATAAATATTTTTTATAGTTCTGAATTACTAATTTTTGACATCCTCATCAAATTTATGTAATTTTTTATTGGTACAATATTGGCCTAAAAAATTGTATTTTCGAAATTGCAAAGTAAGTATAAACGCCATATATACACTAACGTGTGTTGTGACGCAGCTCATGTCCATTTTGTATGGAGCGTTTTTGCGAGTGATATGAAATATGACTTTTCAAAGCTTTGTATCTCAAAAAATAAACACCACAATAATATTTTGCGTACACAGTTTGGTTTTTATTACACATTACTTTCCAATAAAAGATGAAAAAAAAAACCTGTAAGTTCACTTTTCAACTCATCTTTGCACGTGTATGTATGAATGTATGCAAATAAATTGAAATGACTCTATTTGTCACTAACATCGGTCAGCATGGAATTACATTATAGTTATTCCCTAGGAAACTTTGAATTTTCCGGTATAAAACTGCCGTGCTAACGATAAAGACCGTAAGTGCATTTTTTGAGTGTATCAAACATACAAACACACACAAACATTCGCACTAGTAGCACAGTAGGATTGTTTTGCTTTCTGAATTGATTTTGTACTTATTTATTTATAAACTTGTGTTGTTCAGATATCAGACGACGATTCGGTGACGTCGTGCAACTCTGAAGACGCGTATCTGACCGCCTCCGAACACTCTGAAAGCGAAGACGAAGACAAAATGTTGGATGCTAGCGACAGAGCTCTAGCAGAACCCTTTATATGCGGGTACGGTATACCCGCCACATATTTTCCATACAAACTTTATCACCCCTTTGAGGATGGAATTTCAAAAAATCCCTCCTTAGTGCACCTCTAGGGTACACGAGGAATGTCTCCTCCAAATTCAATGTCCATGTTATGCAAACTCTTAAAGATGTGTATACCACTTCAAATCCGCAGTACATCAATTTAATTTTTCAAGTTTTGTTTCATTTGCACCAAATAACAGCAATGAGTAATTTTGTACGAATAATGATTTAAAATATACAAATTGTGTGATTATTAATAATTATTTAGTATGTGAAATAAAATCAAAACCTGATTTGACTACTCGAGTCATAACCAATCAATATGCAGTATTTAAAACGGTCCGGACACATGGAAATTCAATCAAGAATATTTCCGTGGGAACAACGGTAACGAAATTTTTTTTTGTCATCAAATATCGAGGAGAGTACAACGTTATAGAAAATACATTTTCTGATTATAAAAGTACTATGGGACAGAATTTTTTTTTCACATTTTCTTGTAATTTAATCAACTTCCGGTACAATTAACACAGGCAAAGCACATATCACATGTAATCTTAATCTTAAATGTCATTTATCTCCTTTAAAAGAACGGTAAAGTGGTTTTATTTTTTATTACACTTATGCGAAACGACTAATACTACCATACTATTCAATTTCAGCGAAAAACATACATAAAACAGCAAACGCTTTTCGAGCTCTGGTTATAAATTCCGATCTATTACTATTTGACAGTGAGGAGCCAACCAAAATGGACCGGCTAGTGTTCGACGCAGTAGCACAGTGCCGCATCAGCCCTGAACAATACCCCAATGTTTACCGCTGGCGGCACACTGTTGCCCTCTACTCGCCCACCGAGAGAAACAAGTAAGTTATAGACCGAGCCAAAGGCGAGTGCTTCGATGGCACGGCGTTTGTACACTGCTTTATTTTCGACGATAGCTTTTAATACGGACAGAGCAGAAGTTATCGTGAGGTTCTATTAGTATTACATAAAACCACTATATATACGATCTACATAACGTAAACAGGGTGTAATTTCCGTATCGTCCGTTTGACATACATGAGATTAATGTCGCACTCAGATGGAAGGTTGTTTCTAGAAGGAGGCTTTACACATGCCATTATAGTTATTATGCATACATTATTTTTAGATGGGCGTCACAACCTTCAGCGGACGACAGCATCGCGTCGATCGCTTCGTTTTCCATGTCGAGTCCGGCCGCGCGGCCCAACCGCGCGTTCCGCCCGCGCGGTTCTCCCGCCGTCCGCTGCAGCACGCCGTGTAAGGAAGTGAAAGACGAGAGCTCGAGGACCGTTCCCTTACAGGTAAGTAATATAATGAAGTGCCTAGTGGTTACAATGGGGGAACAAAGTGGTGCAATTGCCATCTGTGCTGGAAGTCGTTGGTTAGCGGCCGAGTGCTGAGCGTGCCCCAGATGCCGAGTGATGGCTGTAGCCGACAAAATATATGGGAAATGGCATGCCGTGGCGTCAGGGGCTGCCGACGACCACAGCCAGCTGTGGCGGTCAAAGGGCTAAGTAACACAGACCATTATATCCAACGGACTCCGCATAGCATTAGAGGCAAAAGGCGTAACCTCGAACGCACCAATCACAGCGCTCTAAAAACCCCGCGCGCCCCGCAACTTTGGCAGCTTTATTTGCTAGTAAAAGTGAGGCTAAGCGGTGTCTTTAGGATATTTGGTCTGTGTTCAGTATCTATCACCATAATTTCAGCTTAAAGACCGTCAGCTGTTTCAGCTGTTCACTTCTAGACATAGGCCTCCCCCAATGATACCCACAACGACCTATCTCGTGCTGCTCCCATCTAGCCAACCAGAAGATTCGGTTTGCTCATGGCAATGATACCAGGCCTCTATTCGACATTGCCTGTCCGATAGATATCGATGGTTTTATAATGCGACCGCCTTTGATGTCAAGTTAACAAAAGCTGCCATATGCCAGCAAAATAATTTGCGATATTATTTAGGCAATGTCGTATAATGTCTTAATGTCATAAGGGTCATAATAATTTTTATTTTTATTATTATGACCCTTAGAGACTTTATACATCTCTAAGTCACTTAACTTTTCCAGACGCGGAGAGTATACATCTCCCTTATTAGTTATTTATTAGAATTAATTTGTACCCATTAGGTTTTTATGTTGCACATTTTGTATTAGTTTCTAGATAAAACTGTACTGCCAAAGTTGAAAAAAGACCTACTGCTGAGTTTCTTGCGGCGTTTCTTCTCAGCAGGTGTCACCTTTCGAAGCGCTGGTAGATTCAGACATGTGAAGGAGCCCAGGTGGCCTACTTGCAAAATAAATATTTTCATTTTAATTTTCATGTCGGCTGGATGCGAGCACCACAGGATAAGTCGTTTAGTATCTATATATCATCATCATCATCATCATTTCAGCCGAAAGACGTCCACTGCTGGACATAGGCCTCCCCCAATGATCTCCACAACGACCGATTCTGTGCTGCTCGCATCCAGCGGAGACCCGCAATTTTCACCAGGTCGTCAGTCCACCGTGTGGGTGTATCTATATATACCTGTATCTATTTATCTAATATTGGTGTTCGTATCCTGGTTTGGAAGTAGATCAATGTGTGCTAGTGTTCAAGATATTCAATGTTATTTATGTTGGACTTCAAAGACTGAGGTCGCGGATTTAAGGGCCTGCGCACACCACGTTTTTTTAAACGCGCCATTGACGCGCCTGAGTAGCGATACAGACGCGACACGCACTGCTTTGTAGGATAAAAAACGTGGTGCGCACAGGTCCTTATTCTCGTCAATCAACTACGCATATAACCTACTTCTATTGGACGTGGGTCTCGTCGTTTGTGCGTCTGTGTCTCTGCAAAGATACCGATTAGCCTAGTTTCGGCTGTTTAGCGTCAAGTGATTTATTTTAATTTATTATCAGGTGTCGAACTGGCTCCGAGTGACCGGTCCGAACTCTCCTCGCTCCGCGCTCGCCACAAAGAACCTCGGGCAGAACGTGAGCTTCGGCTTCTAAACTTATCTCAAACTGCCCTTAGATAGGCGAGTGGAACGAAAAAACCGGGGACTGTCATTCTAGCATTACTATTTAAGAATGTGAACCTACGGCTTTTCATACAAAATGCGATAACGATTTCCACCCCTTAATTGTTAACCGATGTTGACCACTATAATCAATAAATTCAGTTTTATTGTTTTTGTATTATCATACAAAACTAATTTCGGAGATTATTTGATTTTGTTGATCTTTAATCAATATTCAACAAAACGTATAGGGGTGAATTTCAAAAAAAATGTACGTAATTAAGTCGTAGTTAAGAAAAAGTTAAAAAAGTTTCTCTGCGTTACGAAAATTAGCAATACAATTATATGTCTTATGGCTACAATTAATAAGGTATATAATTGTATGGTTAATTTTCGTAACACAGAGGAACTTTTTTAACTTTTTCTTTACAACGCCTTAATTACGTACAATTTTTTTGAAATTCTCCCACAAACCTAGTTATTTTTTTCTGTCTGACAATCTATCAAAATGGGTGGAAATCGTTATCGCCGTTTGTATGAAAAGGGTGATTTGTGCCTGGTTCACAGTCCTCTTAAGGGTAGTCACACTGGAGCGGTGAGATCGCTCCGCCATTCAAATATTTCAAGCATTCTTATTAGTCAGACGAGTTCTCGCTAAATTACTAATTATTTTTACGATTTTTAAACACTGACCGCGAGCCCCCAGGCGACCATTAAAAGATTGGTGAGATCGACTGCTTCAGTATGGACGCACCCTTACGCTGTGCCGTAGCTTTGACTTACATCGAAATGAAACTTGTTATTTGACAATTATTATAATTCATCACAATTGATTAATAGAAAAAAATCTGATTAATTTCTAACAGTGTTAAAATATCGTCCAAAGAAATATGGATATAAATATAACACTAATTGTTGCTTATTATGTTATTATTAACGCAAATGTGGAAAGCAGGTCCCGTTTATTCGTTTCTAGGTCAAGGTATTGGTTTATTTCTAGTGATTTTATTTAGAATTTGAATGTAAAAATGACATATGTAATGTTATATTGTTATATATAGGTATTACGTAGCTTTGTATATTCACGATTTTGGTTTACTTACGCCTGGTTTTATTAAGTTCCGTCAGATCAAATTTCAGTACTTAATTGAGTGCGATTTTTAACGTTTGTAATCGAAATTTGATCGAAAGGATCTTTTAAACTAGCTTTAGTTAGAATTGACAACGAAAACAAAATTTGTTGTCCAATTGAGACGCGTAAATTTCTGATTGTATATGTTTTTTTAGTGTGTTTTATGAGGGTGAGAATTAATAGTTAAATGTAACTTGGCGACCGTAACCGTCGAAATATCTTAACTGTTATCAAGCCAAAGGTATCGCTGGCTAGCCGATACCTGGGGTGTGATTCCGTAACTTGCGCAGCGGCAGATCAGCGGATAAACAACACTAGTAATTTAGACTGTAAGGACGAAATAATTCAGTCCAAATTTGAATGTCTCCCTGATCAGCCGCTGCTTCACCAGAGAATCACAATGCTGAAACGTTATCGAGAAGTTTAAGTGATTCAAACAACAAATATTTAACGATTAACTAAGAAATATTTTCAAATATCTCATCACAAACTTCTCGATTACTTATTGGCATTTGAAATGTGGTGTCTCATTTAAATTGTTCAGTATGGGAAAGTCTGAAATTATAAGACGTACGAAGATCTGTTCTTAGGAACCATGTTATCGATTTTTAATAAGAAAAAAGACCTGTACTCAGCTCGGGAATCGAACCCAGTTGTTTTGAAAAAAATAAACTTACACTATATCTATCCAGATACCGATAGTGTAGGTCTTAAGCAGTAAACGGCTCTATGAAATATGATGTCTATAAAATAAACAGTGTATGAATGCAGTTTTTCTTCCCATTAAAATCGATGACATGGTTCCTAAGAACAGATCTTCGTGTCTATAAGACACGAAGATTTCAGACCTTCCCATACTGACCGATTTCAATGAGACACCCTGTATATATATATATATTATGGACGCTAAAGAAAGATCGAGGTCTCCATTTAATGACAAATAATACACGTCAAATAATTAACCGCCTTAAAATACTTATTTCTTGACATAATTTTAACAAGTTAAAATAACAAGGCGACTCAATGTTGTGTTCAATTTCGAGGGCTGACATAAATCGTATGGGATCGTATTGTTCTCTCTATTCGTAGGTATTGTTTTGTGTAAAATTAATGGTTATCCACTGCAGCATAATAACTATAATAGTTTTAGTTTAATTCCGTTCTAGACTGCATTTCGTCGATTCCGCAATTCCTATTCTATCTAATTCACTGCGATAGCATTTATAATTTGAGTTGTACTGTCCCTATTTTTTTATAGCCAAATGCGAGTGGAATATTCAATGAGAAATACGTTTACGAATGTTTGTACTTTTATATTTAAAAAAAGAGTTATGTAAAAAATAATATGTATGTTTTATATGATATGTTTTAATTCACATTAACATTAGAAAAATAAATGATGACTATGGTTATACATACTTTGTTTTATTTATGAATTTGATTAGTCCCAATAGATATCGTCGTCAGAGGTTTTCGGGACGGATACAGGGGAGCTTAAGCCGTGTTCGTCATCGGATTTGATGTTGTAATTGTCCGCGTCGGCCGAGAAGTCATCCGGGTAGTCAGCCGGCTCGTTAATAGAGTCTTCATTCCCTGACTCTACCTGAGCTTGGTTGCTGATTCTCTTATCAGTTTTGTCGCGAGCCTCTTCTTCTGGTGACGAGTTGAGATTAATCTTCGGCGATTTTTCGCTCGCGTTACTGTTTCTTTCGATGGGTTCGGGGCTCACTATGATAGTCATCGGCGATGGCATAGCGTTATTAACACTGTCGGGCCTAGATGCTGCGATCTCGCCCGGATCTACTGAACTCTGGACGACTAACAACACGTCTTGATCGGATTGTCCCAGATCGTTAATCTCATTTGTGCTTTCGACTTCCACTCTCAACACATTTTTGTCGTTAATTTTCGTAGCGCTCTTAGTTTCTTCAAATGGTTTCTCGACGGCTTCTTTAGTGGGTTCATCTTGCAAATTGTAAATCTTGCTTATATTTTGCTGTAGTAATTCCCGTTCCTTTTTTCTTTGTTTCAGTTCTCTAATTTCCGCCCTTCTCTCTTTGCAAAATTGTATAGTGTGTTCACTATTATGAGGTAACCTTGGCTTTTCCAGATGACGCTGTTCTGGTGTTTCCAAATTCGATGGTTTTCTAACAGGCTGTGTGTAATACAGCTTTCTGAACTCTGATAAAGGTTTATCTAAATAGTCAGATTTGGAAGCAGGTGCCAGTTCACCGTTATTTACGGAATAATCTTTAGGTATGGGTTTCATTATTTCGGCCACTGTGTTCTTGTTTTTGAAGTGTGTTTGGCCTATGTTGAAGCTAGCTTGGTACTTCGATAGACATTTATCTAACTCTACTTTCGCGAAATCGTTCGTGTCTTTTTTCATTGATTGCGAATGGCCGGCTAGTTCTTTATTCATTTTGGAGATGGGGTCAATATTGTTGGCTGATTTTGTTAAGTTTGGGTCTGTAACAAATAGGAAAATTTTAAGTGATATGGGTTAATCAAATAGTTAACTTCGTTAATCGCTAATCCGTTATTGAAAAAGTTAACTTCGTTAAACGTTAACGCGTTACATTTCGGAAGATTTAACGGGAGTTATCGTTAATCGTTGACTCGTGATAGAAATTGCATTTTATATGTCGTTGCGTTAGTGATTATCTTGTAAAAAAATGTTGGTATGGGCTATGGAAGTATAGGCAGGACATGAAAAAATAAGAAAAGAAGGGTGTAACCGCCGACCCGCCCGAGCGTACTTGTCAGAATGTGTTTTTCGTGGCGATGCGCAGTGTGCTTTTGGCAAATATTCTGTACTTAATAAACGATTAACGGAATTTAATTGTTTTAACGAAAGTTAATGAGTCCGTTAACGATTTTTAAAGTTAACATAAAAGTTAATCCGTCAATCGAAATGTTAACTTCGTTAATTAACGGATTAACTGTCTTGTGCCCAGCTATGGATCCCAGGTTCTCTGGAACTTTAGACCAAGGTTGCTTACTATCATCGGCTGCCCTGAGCTCCCGCCGTCGCCGGAAGTCGATATAGGAGCGCTCCACGGCCTCCGCCTCTATCTCCAGTTTGCGAAGTTTCATTTTGGCATCACGCAGCACCTGGCTGGGGCTCTTCTCGCGAATCAAAGAGTCACGGGTGACGCTAACAAATTTAAAAAAGTAAATAAATACAAGTTTAAAGGTAAAGACATACTGAGACATCTAGACTCTTGAATTTGCATGAAAATTGTTGACTTAGAAACTTACTTATCATACGAAAAGCTGTCACACGCATGTATTTTTCTAAGTCATCTTAGTCTAAGAAAGAAAGATCGACCTTCACCCATTAGATAACTTGATGAAACATATTTTTTATCAAATATAATTTATTAACAAACATCCGTATGATAACTTGCCTATCGAAAAGTCTTCATACCTATTACAAAATTAAAATTAATTCAATTAAACATAGCTATGAAAACTTTTCGAAAGGCAAGTTATCATAGGCATGTTTGTTTATAAATTATTACAAATATACGCGTCGAATTGAGAACCTCCTTCGGATTTTTTTGAAGTCGGTTAAAAAATATGTCTCATCAAGTTATCTGATGGGTGAAGTCCGATCTTCCTCGTCTCTTCTACTATCTGTTTTCAAACAAATTCGGCGTCCAGATGTCATAATGAGTTGCATACGGGGGCTCAGTATGTCTTTACCTTAAAACTAAATCCTGACTGGCGATGTAAAAGCGTTCTTGCTGCTAGTATGACACACCCTTAGAATTCTCATAGCCTATAACACTAGCACATTCTCCACGACTCACATGATAGCCCATGTATTAAAATCGGTCCAGTAGTTCAGGAGGTAAAGTGGTACATCCGATTTTTGGTCACCTATATACATACATAGATTGTTAATCTCTATATACTCTTCTTTCGGCGTCGCAGTCGGGTAAAAAGGGCTATTCTAAATAGTACTCAATATATATTTATTTTACTCCTCTGCTGCAAAGGGAGTGAAGAAATAGCATAGAATGCGTGCAGATGCTTATCATGCTGGCATGTCGTAAAAGTCGACTAAGGGCCGGGTCCTCTCCAACATGGTGGACTATCTGTATGGGCGATGGGCTGATCACCTGTCACCATACGGCTCATCATACCATCTTAGGACTAATTAATCGAACGTGGCCACAAGTCGGTAGTCTTGTGGCTCTGCCCACCCCATTAGCGATTTCGGGCGTGATGCTATGTATGTATGTATGTATTTATAGGGGATGTATACTATTTTTTTCACCTTCACTGTACATAATATATAATGATTAACTAAAAGAAGTTAAAAAGTGAATAAGCCACCACTGTTATTACCAGATATTATGTGCTACACTGTCTACATCTGTAACATACATACTATCACGTCCAAAATCCCTAATGGGGTGGGCAGAGCCACAAGACTACTTGTGGCCACGTTCGATGAATTAGTCCTAAGATGATATGATAAACCGTATGGTGACAGGTGATCAGCCCATCGCCCATACAGATAGTCCACCATGTTGGAGAGGACCCGTCCCTTAGTCGACTTTTACGACAAGCCAGGATGATAAGCATCTGCACGCATTCTATGCTATTTCTTCACTCCCAGTGCAGCAGAGGAGGGAGGAGTACATCTGTAATAGGGTTGCAATACGTTAGATTAAAACAACTAACGTTTTCAATTTCTCTTTGGCCTCTCTGAGCATCGACTTTGGGCTTTTCTCTTTAGTTTTAGGCGTCTCAATGGTGTTCATTCTGGTTCGTATATTATCACTGAAAAAGATCACTGTGTTAAGTTAGTTACCCTAAAGTTGCTAATTTATTTCAAACACAAGCTTATACCGGCGACTCCGTCCGCATTGGATTGGCCTAGGGAATTAAGCATTTTCCTGGATGAAAAGAACCCTCCAATTAATAATAATAAATCCGGCGACAATGTTTACACAAATGCATCTAGTCCCATAGTAAGCTCGCTTGTGGTATGGGTACTGGACGACATACATACTTATATAGATAGATAAACACTTAAATACATAGAAAACTACTGTAGACTGCCACCGATCAAGGTGGTGAGGGTGGAAGGTAAGTATGTTGCGAGTAGTTCGATGGTGGAACTTGGCAGCAGGTAATAACCGGAACATTTCTTCGGAACACTTCCCATAATAAATGCGGTACAGGATGCAAAGAGATGCAACCTCCCTCCGCAGGGCCAATGGGTCAAACCGATTGGAAAGCGACCAGCAACAATTCGAGCAGCTCTACGCTTTCTCGCACTCAGCCGTGGCGTTCAATATAGGTTTAGTGGATGAGTTTTGCGTGTGACCTGATTAACAGCGAAGACAAGGTCTAGGTTGGAACACGCTTGCCCAGACCAGAACATGTCTTTCAAGATTGTATGATTCAGGAAATACAAACATGCATGTATAGTATACCTCGTGGTCGCTTGTGGAGTGTAGACTTCTTCCTGCGGCTGCTCATCTGTTCCGCGCTGAGTGGATGGCGGACTGCTTATACTGACGCCGCGACCACCTAATTACAAGAAAAGGGTTCAAAAAATTACCGTCCCAGTTTATCTCCGAAATTTGCCAACCGAAAAATTTCATATTTATAGGTAATTTGTAAACGTTTACCCGGTTATTAGAAGTTTTTTTTTATATTTTTAAGTCTTCTTTACCTTAAAGGTACAGTCTTTTTTCATTGGTTAGCAGGAGACACGCGGCGCGCGAGTCTGACTCGCTTATGACCGGTTTATTTTTAAAGGTGAAAGTGTGAGAAAATAATACTATAATTACTGGGTCTGTCTTTGGAGTTGGAGCGGCGCGGCGCCAGCGGGGAGCTGCGCCGGCGCAGGCCGCGCGGCTGCTCCTGCGCGCGCCTGCGACACCATGACTCCGTCAAACACATTGCGGACAACGATCTCAAAAGGATATGGCATTCAATACAACTGCGTTGAACAAATGACAGTTCGTCACGGTAACGCCATCTATTTACAAGTTTAAAAACTACGAAGCTCTATTGCCGACGTCTTAGTTCTTATGAAATTTACACAGTCTTATTTTGCCTGGTTCATCGCTGTCTTTCATTGCTCGCTAGGAGCTACGAACCACAAAAACGAAACGCATGAATCAGCCAATAATGGACCTTTCATCAATGTAATAAGAACGCCGAGTGTGCGAGGGTGTCATTTTGATACCAAAAAAGTGAGCATCGCGATAATCGCGTTGGGCAGGTCCTTACCATATATTTCTATGATTGCGAGTTGAGCGTCAAGTTAAACACGGCTCATATCTCCGAAATTACAAAGGTACTATTTTTTGTACTAGGTACTAATTGGATACAATTTAGGTACTATTTTTTGGAACCATCAGAACCTGGATATCTTCGACGGATACACCAACTTGACGCTCACCATTGCGGGTGGGTATTCAACCGCCGCTAGTATAAGTCTCTCTATACTATACTTTTATAGTTTTTCATTTATTGATTATTTAATAATTTATAATCATCATTTGTTGTTTTATTACTTAGTAATGTTTCTATTTTATTTTATTTGAATTTTTACATATGATGTAAAATCAATGTTTGATTTGAAAAGATTATGTTCTGCTGAGTTTATTGCAGGACTTCTTCTCAGTAATGATGGTCCTGTCCGAAACGTTAATAGATTCAACCTATTTTAATTTAATCATGTGACGAGTAAAATAAATTTGAATTGGGATATAAACTTGTGGCACGAATTACAAATTTCAAGTATTTTGCATTTTTTTCAGGTTGCTGGTAACCCCCAACCCCTTACGGTACTTCCACGAGATTCCTAGCCGGCGCATTAGAAATACGGTCGCTATTCGAATAACTCTTCACTAGGCTCTCGTTACGCTCGTGTTACAAGTGTCAGTACCATCTGGCACACCGGCGCTCGCCGACCACGCCCAGGAACGGTACGACGTCCCCCGGCACCACGATCGGCGCGGGCCCGAGTGAGAAGCACAACTCTTCACCGGCTCCCTTGCACCAACCAAACATGCTTGAACCTGCGTTCGCGGATGAACTGAAATAAACAAAAACTTCCTTAGCCTTTTGGCCGCCAAGCATGTCTGAGAAGTTGTAACGAGGCGCTATCGCGACTCGTACAAAACTCCTTCGACTGACAACTTCTCCTTCATCTCCTTCCTCTTCTTCTTTCAATTTCCTTTCCAATTCCAAATTCGAAACTCAAACGTTAGATCGATAGATCGATTCGGACAATTGACTTCACTTCATAAGAGAGCTCGGCCTAGAAAGGTCTTGGACTTATAAAGAAATATAGCTTTATTTTAATACATACATACTGTAAAATACCTAAATACTTAGAATCATTAGAACCACAGTTAAAAAGTGCATTGCGAGTTATAAAGGAAGCACAATTGTACCCGTTATCCTGTTATTAAGAATTACCAGTGAGGCACTTAATCGTAAGTAGAGTGTCACACAAAGCCTCCAAATCATCTCATTCCATAGCCTCACCTACCTATATTCATAAGTTTTATAATGTTGTTCCAGAGTGCCTCGTATTTATAAAATAAATTACCTCTACCCTGATACCTGTTTTATCTCCATCATCCACTATCACCGGCAACCCGTCTACGTTCCAAAGTAATACGAATTTCAACTTTAAGTCAAGGTATTGAAGGCCTTTTTTACACTGTATACGCTGTCACGCATAGTCTACAACGGCGTCCAAAAGGTTAGTAAACTAGTGGCTGTGAGCTGAAGACGTCGCGAGTCCGTCTTTGCATAGATTTTGTGACATTTAAAAAAAAAAATGGCTGAAATATGTTTTTTTTCTTACTATTTGAACCCCCTTGTTATGGAAATTTTGAAAAATTTAAACACTGAATCGATGAAATTACGTATAATTATCGAATCTGCTCACAAAATTTCACGAGAATCGGTTGAGAGATGCGACATGTAGAGGAAAACAGTCGGACATCCGGACATACGAAAACATTTTTTCCCAAGTTGAAACGGAGACGCTTCAAGCTAGCTCGGTTAATAAATAGTGATAAATGAATTCCAAGCGGGCAAAACATAGCATTACATTGGAATAGTTAACTCCGTATGTGCTGATGCCCGCCTCCCCGTTACCTCCCGCCACGCGGGCGATCTTCCAATTGGAATGTTTCCAGGGTTCAAAAAAAAGTAATTGTAATTAGTCCGCCGGTTAGATTAACAAAAAATATTGAACACGTGTTTTTTGCTTTATCAAATTAATCAAAATTGACAAAGATAACGCACATCAAAGTTCGGGAGTGGGGGCTAATGACGTGACTTAAGGGCGTACCCTACGCCGATGACCTTGAGCGTCCCAACTCGGTCAAAATAAAAATAAAACTTGAAAACTAACTCGTCGCATGTGCGCAGCGTCGAGCGGCACAAGCTTCACGTCAGACGGCTTAGCAGCGTATGCCACCCGTCGCACGCGCAGAGCGCCGCGAGCCTCTTAGTTCACGCGCCGCAGTGAAAAGTATAATTTACTCAAAAACTACAAAATAAATTGAAAAACCGGTAGATGAAATTATAATGTACATTATTGTCTTCTGATTAGTAAAAGTTTCATGTATAAACGTCGCATAATAAGGGAGCCTTTACGGATTTTAGTTTGAAAAAAGGGTTTACGGTTTTTTTTTTGCTCTTGATTTATCACTTTTTTCAAGATTCCGGTAGACGAAAACAAAGAATAGATTCCATACTACAATATATATTTTTTTCAAGATTCATGCACAACGCTAAGTATACTTTATAGGATTTTAAAACAAGCAGATTCAAGGTCATTGGCGTGGGGTACGCCCTTAATGGTAAAAAGTGTGCAAAGTCGTGACGACACGCGGAACTTTAACGCACTATATCTTCGTCATTTTTTGTTTAATTGACAAAAGAAAAAGTATGTGTTGAATATTTTTCTATAATGTAAAACACGGACTAATCAGAATTTTTCAGAAAACTAGCCTATTGTGTGGTTTTCACTTCGCCCTGTACTATCTATGTGATGCCGCCACTGACCTGTCCGGGCAGCGCGCGGGCGCGGTGCGCGGGCGGCGCGCGCGCAGCGCCGTCTGCAGGCGCGCCGCGTGCGCAGCCATCTCCGTTATGTGGACTGATTGCTGCAAGAAATTCCTCACTATACTTATCATCATCATCATTTCAGCCGTAGGACATCCACTGCTGGACATAGGCCTCCCCCATCGATTTCCAAAAGGGCCGGTTGCAAGCGGTCTGCATACTATACTTATATTCAAAGTGGACAATATTTATATGCAGTCATAGCGGCATGTGCGGGAGAATTAAAAGAGGGTAGCACTTTATCTTAGGTGTAAAGAGGATTGTGCAGCATTCATACATACCACCTAGGTTTAAGAATGTGAAGATTGTTTTGCATATTGTTTGTGTTTTGTGTTTGAAATAAATAAAAAAATAAATATCACATCAAATAAAGTACTTAAATAGAGCAGTTAAATGATTAATTTCAATAACTTGAAATGTGTTGAATATGAAGTTATTGAAATTCATTATTTTAATTCACTATTTCAGTACTTTGTTTGAGGTGATTTATAAGTATAATTTGAATAGTTTTAAATGATTTTTTTTCTATATTACCGCTAATTATTTTATTAGCTTGACTTATTGAAACGTTCCATGCTTTTAAATAAATAAATCACACTAATATTATAAATGCGAAGTTTGTTAGTGTATGTGAGTTAGTCTGTTTGTTACACCTGCATAAACACATAATGGCCAAATTCAAAATGGCCACTCAAACTGATCTTTAATTAAGATGATGTTTATGTATAGGTTGACAACCAGTTGAGGGACATTTAACTATTTAATCTCTAATCAAATGCTTTAGTGGCGTTTGTAAATTCGGCCAATAGGAACAAACGCCACTAAGTATCCTATTAAAGGATACTTTTCATCCCAAATTCAACGCGTATTCGTTTCGAGCACAGCTAGAAATAAATGCGTGAAATGGAAAAAAAGCACTTGTCAGCGATACCATCCCATTTGGAACCGAGTATAAATGAATCCTCCTCTGCTGCACTGGGAGTGAAGAAACAGCATAGAATGCGTGCAGATGCTTATCATCCTGGCATGTCGTAAAAGTCGACTAAGGGACGGGTCCTCTCCAACATGGTGGACTATCTGTATGGGCGATGGGCTGATCACCTGTCACCATACGGTTCATCATACCATCTTAGGACTAATTAATGTGTGTACTATGTATGTGTAAATGAATATGAATTAGAACGGCTTGCCTGTTGATTGAGGAGCCGGAGGCGCTCGTTCTCGTCGGCCAGGCGCGCTAACTCGGCGCCGCCGGACGAGCTGCACGACGGGCTCCGACTGCGCGCTTGCAGCTCTTCATAGGACTGCCGTACGACAAAGAGATATATAAAATCGCGGAATGCAAGTTGAACTTTGAACTTGAATGCGCAGAACACATTTTCAGGTCTTACGAGTACTTCAAATGCCGAGTTAAACTCGCTTGGAGAGGCTTCCGTTTCATACATGATTATCTGAAATTTCCTGTTACTTTAAATACCATAGGAAAAGGAACGGAAACCTAAACAACGCGATTTTACACAACAAAAAAATTTTTTTTCATTAACTATCTGCTGTCATGCTAACAATGGTATGTAGCGCCATCTTGTAAATGTACCTTGACCATGGAGACTGTCTACATCTCCATGTAACCTAGATTAATCAATTTAGATGTTTTCTCTGTTTTAATATTATTCTGATTATTATGACCCTTAGACTTTATACATCTCTAAGGCACTTAAATTTACTTGTTCAGACGCGGAGACTATACATCTCCCTTATTAGTTGTATACGATAATTAATTTGTGCCCATTAGGTTTATTTGTTGCACTTTTTATGTTAGTTTTAGTTATATGTAATTTTAAAGTGGAAAAAAGACTTACTGCAGAGTTTCTTGCGGCGTTTCTTCTCAGCACATGTCACCTTTCGAAGCGCTGGTAGATTCAGACATGTAAAAGAGCCCGTGAGGCGTACTTGCAAAATAAATATTTTCATTTTCATTTTCATTTTCATTTTCATTTACCTCAAAACTCTGTGAGATGGATGGCGCTATATGTAATAAGTATGTGATTCGTATCTAAATATCTGCTACGAAAAAACACGATATTACAAAAGAAATACGCTCGCCCATATACTAATATTAGTGTGATAATAGTAGTTTATGCAACGGTTGCATAATGATAGGCCTTAAAACACTAGCGCGGATTTATGAAACGAGCTTTTAAGCGAGTTTCATAATAAGATCGCACGTGTGTTTTAAGGCGAAATTATGCAGAGTTGCATACATAACTTTATCTACACCCATATTATAAAAGGCGACACGGCGACGACGGCGACGATACTGTAATAACGTTACAGTACAGGTTGTCATAATGGTGGTCATTTCCTACGGTTTTTGATTACATTATGGAGGTTTTATGCTATGGGTGTAGATAAAAACACATACCTGATCGAAATTAACATTCTTCAGTTTCTTCAAATTATTGACAACATTCGGTCTGACTTCTTCCCTCAGCATATTCTTATCACTCTCATTGTTCATCACATTAATTTTAGAGTTCACATCGCTGACATCAGTAATCGTGCTCCGCTCTAAAACACATTTAGGCGCCGCCCTAGAGCTCTCTAAATATTTCCTCAGCATAACCAATTCTTCTTTCAACATATTGTAGTGCGATATCAAATCATTCGCGCTATTGCTTTTAGTTTCAGA
This sequence comes from Tortricodes alternella, assembly GCA_947859335.1. Lineage (NCBI taxonomy): Eukaryota > Metazoa > Arthropoda > Insecta > Lepidoptera > Tortricidae > Tortricodes > Tortricodes alternella. Next base: position 8,594,195 of record OX401986.1, read on the forward strand.
ATTGAATTCGTTAGCGTCGGTGTAAGGGATATTGTTTTCAGATTCGCGTTTCCGAATCTCGATTTCAGATCTCTCTTGATTGATGCTGTCTCGCTCTAACTTCATAGTTTCCAGGTTCTCTTCTAGAATGACTAGTTCGTCTGCTATCTGCTTGCGCATTTCTTCGCAGCGCACGTTCAGTGATTCCTTTGCTTCGGTCAGTTGGGACTGTAAACTTTGTTCCTATTTGAAAATATTATAATTAAGTAATAAATCACGTCTCTTCGTCTATACATACAACATGCTCCTGGCTGTTTGGACATGACTGAATAAAAAAATAGTAGTTTATGCAACGGTTGCATAATGATAGGCCTTAAAACACCGTACGGTTTTCATGAAACGAGCCGGTAGGCGAGTTTCATAATAAGATCGCACGAGTGTTTTAAAGCCAAATTATGCATAGTTGCATACATAACTTTATCTACACACATATTATAAATCCTCCATGATGGGTTCAGAAACAATATTTTCTGGCAACAAGTTATTTGTTGCAATCGTGGCTGCATATTTCCGATATCCGGCGCATTTTCACATCACACACATTCCGAGAAGACTACTTACTATTCATATTTTCAAATAAAATGTAAATTACAAACAACTTTTTCTATTCAATTCAACAACAATTCTACTTTCGTTCAGCAAAACACCAACATAATGGCGCCAATTCGATACTCTGTCAAGACCATTTTTTTTTTAAATCATAGACAAACGAATGAATTCTCTATTCTCATGTCACTCGAGATCAAATGTTGTGCAGTTTATATTAAAAAAACATACTGAATTGACGTTTCGTATCAATAACTGTTTAATATCTATGGATACTAGAATAGAGACCCATTTGAGTTTTGACAGCTGTTCCAAATTTAATCTCATTTCTTTACTAAAAACGATAAAGAAATAACATTGCAGCACTGGTTTTTCCTAATTGGTTGTCAAAATGGTAGTCATTTCCTACGGTTTTTGATTAAACAATGGAGGTTTTATGATATGGGTGTAGATAAAAACAGTTTACAGATATAGTGAATAATATGTCTCCATCGGTAAAACTCGGATCTCAATCGGAATACGACGGGACCCGAAGTGTCAATTAGTTATTGTATTAAATAAGTGACACTTTATATTCATTAAAATAAAACTTATTGTCAAAATTGAATCAACTGCGCACGAGTTAGACCAGGAACTTTATTTCTCGGTTACAAAACACATTACACGTTGTTAGACAATAGACAAATATCAGGGCAAGGTATCCTCAATATCCTATAATTTTACTTATATTTATTCTTTTTAGGTTTACAAAAATTAAGCAAGCACGCACACGTCTAGCTCGGTCGGCCAACAACAGAAACTCTCCCGCTAGAGGGCGCGCGCGGACGCGAAGGGACCCGAGGCGTTTAGTTGCCGCGTTTCGCTTTCTCATTTGATTTTAGATTATCGCGCGTTATTCTAAGTACCGGTTGGGCAAACGGTGGCAGCGCGAGGGACGACTGTTTGAAGGATTTGCGATAAACTTTATTATTTAGTGTCAAATGTCAAAATGAAAAATGACAGTGGATGGGTACTGAAGGTAATTGAGGGAGCACGATAAATACGAACTTCTCCGATAAAACACGATGGAAACTAATTATGCACTACATCTGTACTCTCATTGCCACTGACACGTGTGTTGCACAGGTCCTGTCTCTTGTTGATGTGTAAAATCTTTCCTATCGTTTCACTGCAATCAGTGGGAGTGATTTCGTGAAAAGGGACGGAAGTGTGTGACAGGAAGCCGGGGCAGCGCGCGCTATTTGATTTGACGAATGAGCGCGTGCGGTAGTAGAGTTGGCGGTCAGATGGTACTAACCCAATTTCCGTGAGGTTGGTACTGTCAGCCAACAGTGTGACGAGAAACTATATTAATAAATGCATTTAGCATTTTTTATAGGATATAATGTTAATGTTGCTTATTACCAGGGTGAGATGTCAGATGTTACACATGATATGCGACTACTGCAACGCTCGCTCGTTTTGTTGGTATTATCAATGAATGTTACAATATGTTACGATCTGTTTAAGTTTAGTTGAGATAAAGTTAGAAAATTTGGATACCTGTTTTTCTTACTACGAATAGCTTTTTGTGCCGCGCGATCAGCTACTGCATATGAACATTTTCCGTGACTTTTTATGAAAACTCATAAGCATAAAACGACCAGCCCGTCAATTTCTCGTAAATTTTTCGTAATTCGAGTGTCGAATTTGATATTTGTCACGAGTTTTTCTTTTAAGAAATTCAACAATTTGAAGTCCCCAATAAACACAGAGCCTGCGTAGGCGCTAATGTCAAGACCCTCTCAGTACTAGAGCCTCTGGCATCAGGACGTTTATAGGCGGATTGGAATCATACGGACTTACCAACTCGTTGTGTACCTTATGCGCGAGCTGGTCGGTGCGCGCGCGCACGGCCCGCATGGCGCGCGCCACGCGCGCGTGCTGCGCGCGCAGCGCCCGCGCCAGCCCCCACAGGAAGCGCTTCTTGTCGTCGATGGTGCCTTCCAGTGCCGCTGACCGCGCTTTGAATGACTCTTCCAACTGTGGAGCCAAAAAACTATATCGAGCTCGAGCAAAACATACTTCTGGCTACGGGATAGTGCAGGTGCGCTTCCAAATTGTGCAACAAAAAGTAACGTACCCACAATATGTGGGCGTGGGACAATAGATAAGGGGGCGCCCATTCATTACCTACGTGAGGCGATTTTAGCGATATTTCGACCCCCCCCCCCCTTCCCCCCTCGATGAGATGTTTTGAGATTTGGTTCCCCCCTCTTCCTAATCTCACACTAGATTTTTCAAAAGGCGTATTTTTTGTGTAAATACGTTAATCTGTGCTTGATTTCGCTGACATAATTTGCTTAAGAGGACTTTAAACAAACGGCAAAAATAAACCTTTTCATACAAAAGGCGATAAACGATTTCCACCCCTTAAATGTTAACCGATCTTGACCAATTTTTAATAGATTGTCAGTCAGAACAAAATCTTAGTCTATACGTTTTTTGAATACATACATATTATCACGCCCGAAATCCCTAATGGGGTGGGCAGAGCCACAAGACTTCTTGTGGCCACGTTTGATTAATTCGTTCTAAGATGGTATGATGAACCGTATGGTGACAGGTGATCAGCCCATCGCCCATACAGATAGTCCACCATGTTGGAGAGGACCCGTCCCTTAGTCGACTTTTACGACATGCCAGGATGATAAGCATCTGCACACATTCTATGCTATTTCTTCACTCCCAGTGCAGCAGAGGAGGGGGTTTTTTGAATATTGATGAAAAATCAACAAACTCAAATAATAGCCGAAATTTGTTTTGTTCTAGAATACTGAAACAGCAATAAAGGTAAAATTATTGATTACCTATAGTGAAAAAACCAAAACGTATAGACCTAGATTTTTTTTGGACAGACAACCTATCAAAAATTGTTCAAAATCGGTTAATATATGAGTGGAAATCCTTATCAGCTTTTGTATGAAAAGCCGTAGCACACTCCTCTTAACAATTTTTATTTAAGACTATATTTATATGTAAGTATTGGCAAAACATGTTTTACTTAGCCCAGTTTTCTCGCAATTTTACACTGTTTTGTGCGGTAAAGGAAAAATTACGCGATATTTGCTCTCTCCCCCGCGTGAGATTGGGTGAGATTCGGCTCAACCCCCTCCCTCCTTAAACGCCCCACTTAATAAATCGAGGTCTCCTAATAATCCAAGTACAAAAGGTTCTCTTATGATCATGATAAAAGCGGCCTTTTAATACGCCTACATAATTATTAGTAACAAAGAATATGGACTGCCAAAAGTTGAAACTGTTTTGCAAACAAAAGCTAACCTCATGCTGCCTCGCCTGGAAGTGTATCGCGTGGCTGGCCAGGGAGCGTTTGATTTTCTCTTCCTGTTCCGTCTTGACCATGTCCACTTCTGCCTCGTACACAGATTTCACTTGTTCGAACATCTGAAATGCAGAAACGAATCCTAAAGGCCAGTTTTCCTCTTGTTTGTATACATTAAAAATATTCAAATGATATCACAAATAAATTACTTAACAAATAATAATAATTAGATCAACAGGAGCTGTCAGTTTTAGATGTAACCGATCGCTCGGGACGTAACAGTGAGATCGTTTCAATGCAACGTTACTACATGAGCTACGCGAATTTGTTTTTTTGATCCAATGAATTAGTTCTAGAAAGCACGAAAAACGATCTTATTTAAATGGTAAAAAACAAACACAATGATAGGTAAGGAGAATGAATTAGACCTCGTCCATAATGTTTCGCTCCATCAACCCTACATTCTTCATTAAATACTCCACATGCAGTGGATTTGCACTTGGTTCCTTAGCACTCTGCAATAAGAGAACTTTTATGTATTGGGTAATGATTAGGGAAGGTCGTTCACGTTATATTCAAGGAGATGTCACTCATAATATCTACTTACATTTGATCAAAGGATATATTAATTACTAATGGACCCGCCATAGCTTCGCCCGCGGTATTTTCCATAGAATCTTTATCACCTCTTTTCACCCCTTTAGGGATAGAATTTCAAAACATCCCTCCTTAGTGCACCTCTAGGGTACTCGAGGAATGTCTCCTCCAAATTTCAAACCTCTAGGACCCCCCCGTTTAGTCTGTGCGTTGTCTATAAGTGAGTCACGGTACTGTTTTATACTTTCTCTAATAATGAATACTCTAATCAATATTAGAGTATTCATTATTAGAGAAAGTGGCACAACTGACGTTAAACATACCAAATATTTTATATTTTACTGAAAAGCAGGCGGTCTCTCGCATTACATATTTTTCCCCTTTTTTGTAATTTAAGTGATAAACTTCTTTTGGATAAAAAATAAATCATTTGTTTATTTATCAATTTTGCCTCTTTACTGAACAAATTAAGAAATCATCTGATGCAAGCCATGTGTGTTTGAGTGAATTCTCCATAAATAATTTACAACATTATCGACCAATTTTAATTTCCTAATTTTGCCTAAAAAGTAATGTAAGTGATCGTGGAATAACCCTATTGTATCAAATATATAAAAGTCATCGATTTTATATGATTCCTAAAATACTTACTGCTCTCGAGGGGCCAACTTTAGTGCACATTCCCAAAATTTAAAAAGTAACAGATAGCTGATATTATACTTAACATATTTCTGAAATACCAAATCCCCAATACACCGGTTTCCCGATAATACCAATTTCCCAAAACGCCAGATTGTATAGTAAAAATAAAATAATATACCAGTTTCGTTTTTGCGTTCTGAACCTACAGTAAAAGAAATTTGCGGGAATTACAATACTTATCCAAATTCTAGTACAATCCCAGGCACATAATTTGACCCAAAATGGCGGTCGTCCGCTCACCTTCGCGCTCGTACAACTATGGTTACTTCACGGCACGTAAGCTGAAATATGACCTTGAATGCGTAGAACACATTTTCGGTTCTCAATCGAAGAAGTGCCATTTGAGGCACGACGCGAGAGGCTGCGCGTAACCATGGTTTTACCTGCGCTGACGACCGCCATATTGGGTCAACTTATGTGCCGGGGATTAGAGCTAGATTTGAAATAAACTATGTCTCACTTTGCTATAATACTTCTTTTTCTTTCTATATTTCTCCCGCAGCTGTTTCAAACGCGCGTGACAAGCTCTGCAGTGCGCGTAGTGTCTGCACTTATCCGGAGCGTGCTGGCGGGAGTGAGATTCGAATTCAGAGGTTTTGGAGCACGAAGAGATGCTGTCTTCTTGGGACTGAGCTGCGGTTTGATGTGGTCACAGATTACATAATACTCAGATACACAATCTCATACAAGAAAATGGCACCTGCATAAGCCGTGCTATTCACCGAGCTATTTTTTTTTCCCCTTGTTATATACTAGACGGCGACAGTTTGCTCGCTGCTAGCTTAATATTACTTTGTAGAGTCACTAGATGGCGTTTGTCTACATTTTAATGATTTCGCGGGGAACGATTGATACATTATAATCCGGTAGCTGAAGGTTTCTCAATTTCAAAAGGCAAACATAAATTGACCCACGCACTCGTAAGCTTTACGCGGATTTAGGTACCTACGTCAATGGACAAGGACGACCAATGTTGAAAGACACGCACGAACATGTGATTTATACGCACTGGCGAGTCAAGTTAGGCTCGCTGGTGAGGTCAGGAACGAAACTGTAGGTACCTATATCTTACGTAAGTTGAAAAGATGTATTTTTGTTTGAGTAGATATTGTGTGGTTTTTAAAGTCATTTGATAGGTTTAGGTCTAAAACGGATAGGGCAATGGAAATTATGTAACTAGGGTAATCCGTTTAGAAGTTATTAGGGATTTTTATACTTATCGAAAAATTGACAAACGTAACATTTTGTAGGTATGTTATTTTAGTTATTATTAATTAACATTTCCATTCTTCCCGTTTCATTCTCAACAATAAATCAATTAGATACGAGTGCCACTACCACGATATTTTTTTGTGCATAAGCCATAGTTGACAACATTAGAGCAACCGCCGAGCGTAGGCATGAAAAGTGAAGTACATACATGTGATTGACTTCTGTACCCATCTCTTTTGTGCCCTGGCATGACGCCACGATATGCCTTTTTCCATACATTTGCGTCGGCTACAGCCGTCGCGTGCTTTTTCGCCGTTAACCGTGGCGTTTAAAAAGTTAATTGTGTTTACGCCAAAGTCTTAACCAAAGTATTATTATTTAGTACATTTTTTTTAGTTTATTAAATATCAGACCTACCAGTGCGAATTATTAAAGACAAGCTTCTGCCCTTGACTTTGTTCGCGTGGAATTCGTAATAACTCACACACACAGTGAGAGAAACTTTCACATTTATATTAGTTTTTGTTCGCTGTTTTAGCAAATTGGATGTCACTTTTTGGATCCAAGATGGCGGATAACACTTTCATATGAAAAATCGTCATGGGTATCGTTTAATATGTATTTAGGCATGCCAAAACCAAATCTGATGTCACTTTTTGGATCCAAGATGGCGGATGAAACTGTCATGCCAAAAATCGTCATTGGTGTCATTTTCAAGGTTTTAAGGCATGGCAAAACCAAATCTGATGTCACTTTTTGGATCCAAGATGGCGGATGACACTGTCATGTCATAAATCGTCATGGGTATCGTTTTCAAGGTATTTAGGCATGACAAAACCAAATCCGATGTCACTTTTTGGATCCAAGATGGCGGATGACACTGTCATGTCAAAAACCGTCATTGGTATCGTTTTCAAGGTATTTAGGCATGACAAAACCAAATCCGATGTCACTTTTTAGATCCAAGATGGCGGATGACACTGTCATGTCAAAAACCGTCATTGGTATCGTTTTCAATGTATTTAGGCATGACAAAACCGAATCGAATGTCACTTTTTGGATCCAAGATGGCGGATGACACTGTCATGTCAAAAACCGTCATTGGTATCGTTTTCAATGTATTTAGGCATGACAAAACCGAATCCGATGTCACTTTTTGGATCCAAGATGGCGGATGACACTGTCATGTCAAAAACCGTCATTGGTATCGTTTTCAATGTATTTAGGCATGACAAAACCGAATCCGATGTCACTTTTTGGATCCAAGATGGCGGATGACACTGTCATGTCAAAAACCGTCATTGGTATCGTTTTCAAGGTATTTAGGCATGACAAAACCGAATCCGATGTCACTTTTTGGATACAAGATGGCGGATGACACTGTCATGTCAAAAACCGTCATTGGTATCGTTTTCAAGGTATTTAGACATGACAAAACCGAATCCGATGTCACTTTTTGGATCCAAGATGGCGGATGACACTGTCATGTCAAAAACCGTCATTGGTATCGTTTTCAATGTATTTAGGCATGACAAAACCGAATCCGATGTCACTTTTTGGATCCAAGATGGCGGATGACACTGTCATGTCAAAAACCGTCATTGGTATCGTTTTCAATGTATTTAGGCATGACAAAACCGAATCCGATGTCACTTTTTGGATCCAAGATTTCGGATGACACTGTCATGTCCAAAACCGTCATTGGTATCGTTTTCAATGTATTTAGGCATGACAAAACCGAATCCGATGTCACTTTTTGGATCCAAGATGGCGGATGACACTGTCATGTCAAAAACCGTCATTGGTATCGTTTTCAATGTATTTAGGCATGACAAAACCGAATCCGATGTCACTTTTTGGATCCAAGATGGCGGATGACACTGTCATGTCCAAAACCGTCATTGGTATCGTTTTCAATATATTTAGGCATGACAAAACCGAATCCGATGTCACTTTTTGGATCCAAGATGGCGGATGACACTGTCATGTCAAAAACCGTCATTGGTATCGTTTTCAATGTATTTAGGCATGACAAAACCGAATCCGATGTCACTTTTTGGATCCAAGATGGCGGATGACACTGTCATGTCAAAAACCGTCATTGGTATCGTTTTCAATGTATTTAGGCATGACAAAACCGAATCCGATGTCTCTTTTTGGATCCAAGATGGCGGATGACACTGTCATCTCCAAAACCGTCATTGGTATCGTTTTCAATATATTTAGGCATGACGATTTTTGACATGACAGTATCATCCGCCATCTTGGATCCAAAAAGTGACATCGAATTTGGTTTTGTTATGCCTAAATACCCTGAAAACGATACCAATGACGGTTTTTAACATGACAGTGTATTCCGCCATTTTGGATCCAAAAAGTGATATCGGATTTGGTTTTGTCATGCCTATATACCTTGAAAACGATACCTATGATGATTTTTGACATGACAGTGTCATCCGCCATCTTGGATCCAAAAAGTGACATCAGATTCGGTTTTGTCATGCCTAAATACATTGAAAACGATACCAATGATGGTTTCTGACATGACAGTGTCATCCGCCATCTTGGATCTAAAAAGTGACATCGGATTTGGTTTTGTCATGCCTATATACCTTGAAAACGATACCTATGATGATTTTTGACATGACAGTGTCATCCGCCATCTTGGATCCAAAAACTGACATCGGATTCGGTTTTGTCATGCCTAAAAACATTGAAAACGATACCAATGACGGTTTTTGACATGACAGTGTCATCCACCATCTTGGATCTAAAAAGTGACATCGGATTTGGTTTTGTCATGCCTAAATACCTTGAAAACGATACCTATGATGATTTTTGACATGACAGTGTCATCCGCCATCTTGGATCCAAAAAGTGACATCGGATTCGGTTTCGTCATGCCTAAATACATTGAAAACGATACCAATGATGGTTTCTGACATGACAGTGTCATCCGCCATCTTGGATCCAAAAAGTGACATCGGATTTGGTTTTGTCATGCCTAAATACCTTGAAAACGATACCAATGACGGTTTTTGACATGACAGTGTCATCTGCCATCTTGGATCCAAAAAGTGACATCGGATTCGGTTTTGTCATGCCTAAATACATTGAAAACGATACCAATGATGGTTTCTGACATGACAGTGTCATCCGCCATCTTGGATCCAAAAAGTGACATCGGATTCGGTTTTGTCATGCCTGAATACCTTGAAAACGATACCAATAACGGTTTTTGACATGACAGTGTCATCCGCCATCTTGGATCCAAAAAGTGACATCGGATTTGGTTTTGTCATGCCTAAATACCTTGAAAACGATACCAATGACGATGTTTGACATGACGGTGTCATCCGCCATCTTGGATCCAAAAAGTGACTTCGGATTTGGTTTTGTCATGCCTTAATCCATTGAAAACGATACCTATGACGATTTTTGACATGCCAGTGGCAACCGCCATCTTGGATCCAAAAAAGTGATATTCAATTTGCCAAACCAGCGAAAAAAATTATAATAAATCCGAAAGTTTCTGTGTGTGTGTGTGTGTGTGTGTGTTATGTTTGTTGTAACTTCACGGTTCAACAGGGCTGGACAGTTTTGTATAAAATTTGGAATGGAGGTGGCTTATACCCTGAATTAATATAGGATAATTACGCTTCCTGATAACTATCGGATAATTATCGGATAATTATCAGATAATTATCGGATAATAATCACCAGTATAAGAAATGAATTTGTTATATTGAGTCATAAGAAATTCCGATGTAATATTGTTTCATAACAAATTCTAACAAAAGATAAATAAAAACAAATACATTTTATATAAAAAGAAACTCGGATAGACGCAAGTGCGGAGATACACGTTCGAATATTTCGAATACAGTTTACTATCACGCGCGAAATTTTTTATCAATCGACAATTATCGATCCGTTATTATCACGATAATTATCATGATAATTATCGTGATAATTATCATTGACAATTATCCTTTCGAACCTTGGTTAGTTCCCGGGGGAATAACAGGTTTTCACCAAATTCCACGCCAACATAGTCCCGGGCAGAACCTAGTCTTTAACCTTTTGAACGCCACGGCTAACGGCTAAAAAGCGTGCCACGAGCGCTCGACAACGGCTGTAGCCGACGCAAATGTATGGAAAACGGAATGTCGTGGCGTCAGGAGCACGCAAAACTGCCGACGGCCACAGCCGACTGTGGCGGTCACAGGGTTAGTAATTCGCACTGGTAGGTCTACTATTTAATACACTAAAAAAATTATTCTAAGTACTAATACTTTGGTGTGAATATTTTAAACAAAATAAATATCCTTCCAATGCAGTGCCATGAAACAAAATAAATATCTGTTCAGTCAGCTGGAGAATCGGGCGGTCCCGAAACGAGACGACCCCGGTTCGAGTCCAGACGATATTTCTTTTTCCCTCTTTTTTTCAAATTATCCCTATTATTGGGAGCCCTTTATCAACGCATAAAAGTTGTATTTAAATATAATTTCCAAAAAACACGAGTTACCAACAAATCCGTCATCCAGGTACTTTTTATATATAAGCGCTATCTAGTGTGACGTGTCGAAACAAAAAATCAAAATGTAATATTTGTTATTTTTAAATACGTGTTGAATTAGCTTTAACATTCATTTATTTTCTTTAAATATACTAGTATTAATTTCCAATTACCAGAATTCTATTTAATATGCCGTATTTGCGAAGTTAATACAAATAAGTGAATCGTTGCGCCATCTATTGATACGTTTACTGTACAAAAGATAATTTGTTCGAGTTGGGACCCCATGATGTGGTTAATGAATCAATTGGAAGTATTTAAAAAAATAAACGGACAAGTGCGAGTTAAACTCGCGTGGAGAGGGTTCCGTGATTATATGAAAATTCCTATGTCAGGTACTTTAAATACCATAGACTTTCCTGTAATCTATGGGTAAAAAACTATTTTCTGTATTTTTATAAAAATATTTGGCCCAGTGGTTTCGGAAATAAGGGGGAGGGGATGGTAAATTTTACCCTATTTTGCTTAATAACTTCCAATTTTAAGATAGATACCATCTTAAAATTCTAAAAAAAATATATTTAAGATCCTCACAATAAGCTCTTTCATTTGATATGTCACACGATATAGTTTGCATAACTTTTTTTTTTTAATTTTCTTGGTTAACCTCCAAAAGTGGCCCCCATGTTTAAGAATCATTTATTTACGTTACACATCCGTGTTACGGTCACCGACTTACATATGTGTACCAAATTTCAACTCAATCGGTTCAGTAGTTTCGGAGCAAATTGGCTGTGACGGACAGACAGAGACACAAATGATCCTATAAGGGTTCCGTTTTTCCTTTTGAGGTATGGAACCCTAATAACTCATGTGACTTAAGAGCCGTATTACAAACAGGGGCATTTAGATTGTATGTCGCCTAAGTGAACTAATAGGCCTTAGCCAGTGAATGGGTTTAATGTTTTTAAGTATAAGGGTAGGGTGGTTACGTCAGGAAAAGGAAGAATATAAGAATGCATTAAAAAATAGCAGCCCCGCCGCAGATCCCTGCGGCATTCCTCATACAAGCTTTGAACACTGCGGCCCTAACATGCCAGACACAGGGACAAGTAAAACCAGTTTATCTCTAAGTGCGTCTCTCTCACACTAGTGTCGACGACAGAGATAGAGAGATAAACGGGTTTAACTAATCCCTGTGTCTGGCGTGCTAAGGCCGCTGTTAGGTTTTCGTAAAACCTTTCTTATGTCTGCACCCACCTTTCAAGTTTGTAGGTTCTATATTTCCTATGATTTCGTGATAAGTCAGTGTGTGAGTGGTATTTCGTTTTTATATATAGAAATAGACAACATTTGTTTTTAAATATACCTGTATGAATTGGCTGCGTGGTCTTATACAGCTGAACACATTTCAAAATGCAAAACAGTAGTGATGAATCATCATGCGTTTTATACATCTCTACAATGTTGTTTGCATGTTCAGAGTCACATTTAACACCTGGAATAACATCATATACACTCTGTAGAATAATGTGTTAAACTCTATTTAATGTAGTTTACCACGCCAGTGATCAAGCAAACAAGATGTTTAATCTTTTGAACGCCACGGCTAACGGCGAAAAAGCGTGCCACGAGCGCTCGACGACGGCTGTGGCCGACGCAAAATTATGGAAAACGGCATATTGTAGCGTCAGGGGCACGGAAATCTGCTGTCGGCTCTGGGGCATTCAAAAGGTTAAGAGCTACTTAAGGCTATGATTGAAATTAAATTATTTTGGTGTAATACTAGATTTTAGCCTTTAATGTAACTGAGTGTAACAAGATACTGACCTAAGCAGTTTAAGATGGACCACACATCATTGTCCTTGAACCTGAGGCCTGAAGCTTCTCCGTCAGCGCCAACGTCCATCAGGGACTTGGCAAAATCAAACACCATGTTAGCCAGTGGGATCTCTGACACAAACACTGAGAGGCTATAACCAAACTCCTGAAAAATTTACAATTCTTACATAGTTTTCTTGTCATGATTCATTATACAACATCAATGTTTCATAGTATTATACTTTGGCAAAGATCAAAAAAAATTGAAATAAAACCAAAGTAACAGATGCAATAAAGGTAGCCATGACACTAAAGTATAAATGGGCAGGCCACCTTATGAGAACTACAGATAACATATGGCAAATGATCCACTGCTCTACGGAAAAAGAAAGTAACTGAATTTTTTTTTCGACTCCATTGTTTTTAAATTTTTGGGACTTTTAGACTGTACAAGTCCCAAAAGTGTAAAAACACCGGAGTCGAAAAAAAATGTCAGTTACTTTCTTTTTCCATAGAGCAACCGTGATAATGGAATGGTACCCTAGAACAAACAAAATAATAAATGTAGCCCAAAGAGTAGATGGAATAGTGAGTTTAAAGAAACAGGAGAACCATGGACAAGAATCAGCCAAGATAAAAAATGGAGATCTCAGGAGGAGGACTTTACCCAAAGATGGGACTTCGGCAACTAAAAACAATGCAACAACACAATAGATTAATGACAAAAACAAAAAGATGAAGATAAGCAAGGCTATAATCTGCACTGGGCCTACGTGGGGACCAGAGATGGGCATTATTTGAATAATTATTCAAGAATTCATGATTTTATCATTTGTGATTAAATCATTCCACGGCTTTTTCAAATGACTGCAAATAATTAGTTATTTTATTCTAATAAATAACACAAATAATAATATAAATAGAATATTTATAAGAATTTTATAAGAAGGATGCTTTATATATATTATGATAAGTGGGCAAGACATAATATATAAGGTTCTAAGTTCAAGACAAATTGTTCCATATATGTTGTTATTTTTACCATTTAGTCCTCACACAAATAAAGACCGGCACACTTACTTTACCAAACATTAAGAAACCACTGACTTTTATATACTGAAATGACATAGATAGGTACACCTATATTAGAAAACATTTGATAGGACCTTACCATACATAACAAATACTCCGCAATTAGCATGTTTAACGCTTGAAATTTGGGTTCGAGACGTTGTGTAAAGTGCTTTTGACATGTTGAAGGGTCACCTGAATTTATAAACAAGCATAAAATGTTTAATAAAAAAACAAGAGCCGAAACCTGCAACTGGATAAATGGTTATGAGATTAGGAGTCTTACCGGTTTGTGAGTTTTTCAATACTTCTATAATATGGCCGCGTAAATAAGCTCTCAAGTCATTGAGAATACCGTTCTTATCAAAAAGTTCGAAAATGAATTTTTGGAAGTTTTCGGCCGATTCTGATTTGTTCGCTTCCTGAATTTCCTCTATTGGAATTATAGGCGTTTCCGTTTCAACTGTTCCCATTTTGTTACTTATAAATTGGCTATTAATTATATGTTTTCCTTCATTCTAATTTAGTATCAAAATTAGCCTTTTTCACCGCAATTTAAAACTTGTCAGATCGGTGACATTAGTTTGTTTGTTGTGACTGACAGACATAGACATTCATTTTTTCCGCCATTATTTCCGGTCTGCGTAACGCATAATCAGTACAACGCTATTTACGTAACAAAAGCCAATTTACAACAATTTATGAGTAAGATTTATTACAAATATTACAGTAAAAATTGATATGTTTTTATAAAGTTGAATGTATGGAGTTTTAAATAGAAAATACATTAACAAGTACATGACATCACTAATCGAATAAGATTGTGTATAATGATCCGCTATTTTGACATCTCCCTCAACAGTCCCTGTGGCGCAGAGGATAGCGCGTTGGACTTCTAATCCAAAGGTCGTGGGTTCGATCCCCACCAGGGATGCAGGCTTCTTTTTGCTTTTTATGTTTTGATTCGAATTTTGGTTTTGTATTTTGTAATGCGAAAAAAATGTATACATACATATAATAAGCACACGCAGCCGATTTATTGGTTTGTTTACTAACCAAACCCCATTTCACTTTTTGAGAAATTTTAGTAGGTAAGTAACCTAACCTAACCTAACGAGTAAAGGAACTTCAAATCACCAGCTTATAATTTTAAAACAAAACTAAAAGTAAGAGCCTACCCATATTCGTGAAGAGTAATCCTTGAAAAATAAGGAACGTCCAGAGAATCATCATGTAGAAAAATGTGTTACTGAAGTTAAGAGGTTTTTGTTCTAATAAGTAACAATGGAAACTTGGTCAAATAGCTAGTTTCGTTGAAAAATAATATGTAACAAGTGCGAGTTAAACTCGCGTGGAGAGTGTTCCGTTCCGTACATGATTATCTGAAATTTACTAGGTTACTTTAAATACCATAGACTTCTTATAGGTTTTCCTGTAATCTATAGGTAAAGAACTACTTTCTGTATTTTTTTCAAAATATTAGCCCCTGTAGTTTCGGAAATAAGGGGTCAATTTTTGCCTATTTTCCTAATTAACTTCTAAACTATTTTACCTAAAATTCAAAAGAAAATATATTTAAAATCCATACAATAAGCCCTCTCATTTGATATGTCACACAACATAAGATGCAGAACTTATTTTTAAATTTTCTAACTTACCCCCCAAAAGTGGCCCCCATGTTTAAAACTCATATATTTACGTCATGCGTTCGTGTTGCGGTCACCGACTTACAAATGTATACCAAATTTCAACTCAATCCATCCAGTAGTTTCGGAGCAAATTGGCAAACAGATGGACAAACAGACAGACAGACACACGAGTGATCTTATAAGGGTTTCGTTCTTTCCTTTTGAAGTACGGAACTCTAAAAAGATGGTTTATCTTATGTTGTCTTAGAGAGTCCTTGCGTAATTATAAATTTCGGATCAACGTAATCCACTTCGGATTACATTATTATATTTACTCTTTGGTGGATTATGTGGCCGTGCTATCTGCTACCTGCTATCTTATGCTGGCCACAGACGATCCAGTATACTTGCGCAAACCAGCTACCCATCTCATCTCTTACTTCGTAACAGAATGTGATGGGTAGCATATCGTTAGGTGTATGAGGCGCTTTACTCTAAAGGCCCGGACACACAAAACGCGGTTGCGGCGCGTTTGCGGCGCGAACGCGGGTCCGCGCCGCGGCGGCGACGAACGGCGCGGGCGGATTTCCCATGCCACACCAAAGTAGCCGCGGGACCGCGGCGGTCCCGCGCCGCCGCGGTGTGGCATGGTATATCCGTCCGCGCCGTTCGACAACGGCGCGGACCCGCGTTCGCGCCGCAAACGCGCCGCAACCGCGTTTGGTTTGCCCCGGCCTTAAACGTTCCAAGCCGCTAGCGTCGCTGCGATCTAGGAATATAGGTACTTAAGCCGGCCATACACCTAACGATATGCTTGCGCAAGTTTAGACTTGTACAAGTATACTGTAACGTGTATGAGAAGAATTTGCGCAAGTATCTTCCCATACACGTTACAGTATACTTGTACAAGTGTAAACTTGCGCAAGCATATCGTTAGGTGTATGGCCGGCTTTAGCGACGGAGATTACGACAGTCGGGCATGCGTGAAACACGCGCATTGAACCCAAACCCAAAAATTTCGTTTAAGTATGTATAATATTTGAAAGTAATTATTGTTTTTCTTGAAGAGAAAAGATCGTATATTGACTTGTTTTTCATCCTTCGAGCGCAACGCCACCACCTGGTTTTACATCAATAGTATAGCCACTGCGTCCCATTGTTTGGCCCAGTTGCATGGTATATTTTAAGGTAGGGTTGCCCCACAATGCCCCCCCCCCCCCCCCCCCCAGCTACGGCCCTGGATCGAAATCGCATTTAGTTATCGATCGGTCGGTGATTGGTAATGGTAATTGGTAATGGTAATGGCTGTCATCCGATCAAGGTAGTTGGGAGTCGACCGCTTTGCCGTGCCCGACCGACTTCTACACAGTGAGTTTTGTACCCCAAACTTGATCAAAAGAACCTCTGTCGAGATTTTGTTCCAACCATGATAATATTATAATATAAATAAATTACTAAATGGTTACCTTATTTTAGAGATATTTCATTTATCAATTACTAGCGGCCCGCAACAGCTTCGCCCGCGGTAATTTCCATACAAACTACGAACTTCCATTTCACTTTTTTAATTTACTTTCTTAACAATTCTTTCGGCATCGCTCTAAAAGTGTTAATAGACAATCGAACATGGTATGCTTCACACTGCGACCTTGGTGCGCTTCGGACTATATTCGATCGTGTGGCGATCAGTCCGCCGCACATTGTTATTATTATTCCGCTTTATTTTTTCAATTTTCTGTTTTTTTACATTCTTTCATATTATAAAAATAACAGTATAAAATAAAAAAACATAAAAAACGGTGAACCACCGACCGCGAAGCAGGGCCCAGGCGATCGGTGACTAGGGCTGCAGAGAATTATTATTATTATTATTATTATTATTATCGGTACGCTTGATTCGATCGTTTGCATATCCATCGTGACGGACGGACACACGCTGATTGGACGGTCTGTGGTGCAGAGCGGTTGTGTTGTGTCGAGTGACGAGCGCACCGTACGGTGTGTTGGTTGGTTCGTCGGGTAAAAACATACCTATTTTTCTTTTCCGTAGAAATCGTTCTCATCTCATTGCTGTCAAAAATGACATTGACACTGACCTGACTGCGTTTGACAGATTTGATAAATTGTGTGTGAAATCTTTGGAAGTGTTTGTTTCCAATTAGCAGAGTTCTTTCTATTTTTCAAGACACAAATAATATAAAAAAAATACAAAAATGAGGAGACGAGCTGGAGTAGGTGCTATACAGAAACAGAAGCTTGAGCAAGTGAAATACAAAGAGAAGGGCTCTGAAATCCAAGAGAATCAGTTCCAGCAGATGTCAAAACAGCTAGAAGTGTTTAGGGAAAACTTGGAAGAGTTTGCAACGAAACACAAGAGTGAGATCAAGAAAAACGCTCAGTTCAGGAGGCAGTTCCAAGAGATGTGTGCTGCCATTGGTGTCGATCCTTTGGCATCGGGCAAGGGCTTCTGGTCAGTTCTTGGTTTGTAGTTTGTTCTGTCGTTATTTATGGTTCTATTTTTTTATTTAAGGTCTTGTTTTGTCGCCACAGATTAACTGTTCAAATCACCTTATTAAGAGGTAGAGGTAGAGGTTGTAGTGGTAGAGCCAAACAGTAATCGTCACTAGATGATTACTGTTCGAATGGGCCGGCTCGACCAGGGTAGTACCACACTCTCACAGAATATCGGCATAAAGTAATAGTTTGCTATTGCGTTTTGTGTGGTAGTGACGAGAACCGGAGGCCTATTCCCTCATCCCTTATCCCATCCCCATTCCCCATCCTCCCTAGACTGGCAACGCATTGGCAGCACCTCTGGTGTTGCTGATGTTCATGGGCGGCGGTGACCACTTTCCATCAGGTGGGCCGTCAGCTTGTTTGTCAATCAATTGACATAAATAAAATGACATAAACCTTATTAAGATGCAAAGGCCTAATGTAATTATTATTGAATTATATGCTTTTTTATCCTTGCGATCTAATTCCCATTACGTATTAATTTACAGGAATTGGTGATTTTTATTATGAGTTAGGAGTCCAAATAGTAGAGGTGTGTATGGCGACAAGCTACAAGAATGGTGGATTGATTACACTGGAGGAGTTGCGCACAAGGTTGATTGCAGCGAGAGGCAAAGCAAAGAAACATCAGGACATCACAAATGAAGACTTGTTAGCTTCTGTCAAGAAATTAAAGATATTTGGCAATGGGTATGGGTATACATAATAAATATATCTAAGTTTAAGCAGGCTAGTCAAGCAAGTCCAAGGCCTCTGCAAGAACTCTGAGAATATCTGATTTATGTAAACTTTAAATATGTACAATTCTTTAGTTTAGTCTACAGAGACCCACTGATTTAACCCCTCATATGCCTGGCCATGCTTTTTCTTTGGTGCACTTTTTGCATTATTTTTTCAAGTAGTTTTTGGTACTTCATGCATCCAATGAGATGCAATGTCAGTTTCTTTTACAAACCACATATGAAGGGTTAAAAATGTCATTTATGGAATAACACAGACTTAGTAAATTAGCTTGAAATCAATAAAACAATTTGTCATTAAGTATATTTATACCAACAAAAGATAGCTATATTAAATTTGAGTGAAAACATGGGATCAACCAGTTTAACCACCATTCAATTTTCATCTGAACTGTCCGTGTTGCCACCTATACAAACAAACACCAACAAAATGTATAAGTCATTTGTCTTAATATGGTGTCTTATAATTCAGACATATATTGTTTTTATTTGACAATAGAGTTTAGTAGGTCATTTTATGAGCACCATTTATTTCCTGTCTGCATCTTTTTGCCTTTGATTTTCTAGCAGCTAACTTACTTTTTTTCACTTATTTCAGGTTCACAGTAGTACCGATAGGTAAAGGCAAGTGGCTTGTCCAGTCCGTGCCCGGGGAGCTTAATCTCGATCAGACCCTGGTGCTGCAAAAGGCGAGCTCGTTAGGCAGTGCATGGGTGTCAGCCAGCATACTCACTGGAGATCTCGGGTGCATATTCCTTACACTGATTAACTTTAATATTTTCTTTTTAAGGATTAAGGAAAACTACCTAGTAAAGTAACTGGCCTGCAATTTACTAGCCACTTTGTAATATCAATACATATAAAACAGTACCGTGACTCACTTGTAGACAACGCACAGCTTAAACTGGTGGTCCTAGAGGTTTGAAATTTGGAGGTGACATTCCTTGAGTACCCTAGAGTTGCACCAAAGAGGGAATTTTTGAAATTCCATCCCTAAAGGGGTGAAAAGGGGTGATAAAGTTTGTATCGGAAATACCGCGGGCAAAGCTGTGGTGGGTCTACTGTGGTGGGTCTATTCAGTCAGTTTATTGATAAAACAAGGAAGTTTATGATATTTAAAAGCAAAGCTGTGGTGGGTCTACTGTGGTGGGTATTTCAGTCAGTTTATTGATAAAACAAGGAAGTTTATGATATTTATGCAAACAAAATAAATTATCTAGATGGTGACTATTATCATGAGTATTTTTCAAGTGTCCTACATACAGCATTGACATACAAGTTCGTTTTTTTTTCAATTCTCATTAATTCGGAACTGAAAGTGAGGATTGCAAATTAACACATTAATGATGATCCACATGATGACCACTCATTGATGATGAGTCCTCGCATTCTGATACTAATATTTCACAATGTCGATGAGCAATTGACGAAATTCTATTGTCATCTGGTCATAGTGGATATAATGAAGCTATATTATTACATTATATTCACTAAAATGGGAATAATAAGACTATTTCTAACAAGAAACAAAACAGGTCCCAAAAACCATTTAATTTTCAACCTGGCGATGTCCATGTAGGTCAAAACCATTTGAAAAAAAATATATATTAAGAAATAATGATTGGCTACTTTATTAATTTATCAAGAAACATTCACATTATTGTTAACTAAATGATAAACTGAAACTACCATACAAAAAAAATATTTTTTGTACTTCTCAGGTACATCTATTAATTATAATACTTTCATTTGCAGCTGGAACGAGACAAGGGCCCAGAACGCGCTCAACCACATGGTCAGGGAAGGCCTAGCATGGGTGGACACTCAATACAGCAAAGAGACATTATACTGGTTCCCTAGCATGTTCTCCGAGTGTGTTACAGCATAATAATGACCGGCTATAATTTGACATACATATTTTGTATGTGGAATATGTCAAATATACTTAACAATTTGTAACCAAAACGCGGCATAAGAAAGCAAGGCTCCATGCAAGTATAGTGATTTGATCGCTGATGTTGAATCTGATTGTGTTATCTTAAATCAGCCTTACACCATGCAATTAAAGTTCAATTTTGGTTGATGCAAAATTGGATATAAACTTGCAAATGTTATCTATCAGTTATTAATGCTGTTACCAATATTATAAATGTAAATAAATGCCAATAAGTAAAGAAAAACGTTTTTAATGGATATAATTAATATTGCACTTTCCATTTTGATCACTAAAAATTATTTCTTATCAACTATTCGTGCTGTCCTCTTGATTCGGGGATTCTAATGGTGACAGTTTCAATTTTGATCTCAACTCCTTGTTTTCTTTCAGTAAATCCTCCATTCTCTTCTTTAACTTTTTAACCATGTCTACATATGATTCTTTCCATCTGTGAGACAAAATGTTATCATTAACAAATGATAAGAGCTTGGTGGAAATTCGCCAGTGGCAGTTTCACAAATGCCACAGGTTCGGATAATCCGATATAATTGTCAGATTTCCATCCAAAAGTCGACAAATATGTCAGATTGTCAGCAGCTGTCACGTGCGTCAAATAGGCCACTGATGAGTGATGACACTACTGAGAAGTTCCATTTCGCTCGTTTAAAAATAAAAAGAAATAATGTGAAATACAAATCCATTCCAAATTCAATTTTAACGGGTTTGAGTAAAGTTTAAAAGAAAAGTGAATTTCATTTTGACTT
This sequence comes from Tortricodes alternella, assembly GCA_947859335.1. Lineage (NCBI taxonomy): Eukaryota > Metazoa > Arthropoda > Insecta > Lepidoptera > Tortricidae > Tortricodes > Tortricodes alternella. The sequence continues at coordinate 8,615,612 of OX401986.1, forward strand.
GTTTCTTTTTCATTTTTAAACGTGCGATTTATGAAATTTGCATAAGACGGAGTTAATTTGGTTTTGCTAATTTGTGAACATACAGTAAGGGTTAGAAATAAAACATAGATATGTTATTGGCGGAATCATTTTGGGCGGTACTCAGATGCAAACGCTCTTTGGATTAGGTACATTGTTTTTCATACTTTTTACTAAGTTCCATTTGATTCTCCAAGTGCTTGTGTAACTCTGCCAGTTCCTCTTCTTTCGTGGACACCATTCTGTAGACATAAATTTATAAAGTATTTTTTCGTTCCTCGGCTTTCCCTCTTTAAACGTCAGAGAGGGTTGGCACCTGGGAGTGGGACGTACACATTGATTGTTTTATGCTTATGTTTCTCTAAACTGTAACACGCATCATAGGTAGGTATGGGAGTAGACCAGGGGCGTAGCTACCGCCGTATCAGCCGTATCAATGATACGGGGCCCCCGGGGTACAGAGGCCTTTTGTCTTTACCCTTCATTTGGGCCCCCCCAAACTAATTTTGATACAGGGCCCCTCGAAGGCACGCTACGCCACTGGAGTAGACCAAAACTAACCGAGTAACTTAATTACCATAGCTCAATGATTCAAAATATGGTTTGGCCGAGTGTTGTGTGTATTTTTGGACACTATCTAGCATAACTTTTAGTACCCACGTTTGTACTATTCTATTCTTTATAGCAAGTGAAGTCACGCAAAATATCAAGCGACATCATGTGAAGCGTGTTGAGGAGTTGGCTGGTGTTTTACAGGAATCGACCTTTAATCTTATCTTACTTTTGGCTTAATTCAGTCCTTGATGTCAGCATCGTCTGGAATTTGCTAATCATGCCATGCGTTTCTTCCAATGATTTCTGCAAATGTTCTACTTGGGCCCTGCAGAAACAAATTTGTATTATTAATGTTTTAATTCGTTATATTTTTGATGTGGCTCGCTTCCTGAAATCTGTGGGAGTGATTTCGTGAAAAGGGACGGAAGTGTGTAACAGGAAGCCCGCGCGCTTCCCCGGCTTCCTATTTGATTTGACCAATGAGCGCGCGCGGTAATAGTTGGCTGTCAGATTGTACGTCATGTTAATGTTGCTTATTACCAAGGTGAGATGTCAGATGTTACACATCATATGCGACTCCTATAAGGCTCGTTTGTTTTTTATTTTTAATTTTGAGGTTGGTTATGGACTACTCAATGTACTTATTCATAACTTTGTGTTTTGACGATTTGCATCACTTACTTAAGTTCATCGCATTGTGACTTCAACAGTTTCTCCTCCCAATCCCGCCGCTTCACTTCTCTAGTGTGACTATCTTGTATTCTTTGTATGTCGATGGCCAAACTTTCTTTCTCGCAAACTAACTGTATATTCCGTCTTTCAGATGCCACCTGTGATCAATTTAATTTACTATGAGAAGCTAGTCCTTTTCCATCCTATGCGCACTCACAACAGCACACGACAAGGACATCGTTAGATCCTCTCTAACATAGTCCAGTACAAAAGAGACGCGAAACTGAAAAACGGCTGGTGTATTATAAAGTTTGGTGTCGTGACCTGGATTTTTTATATTATTTCAATGAAATATTAAAACTTTACAAACCAGTTCTTGGAACACAGTTTCAAGCCTTTGCTCCACCAGTGCTATTTTGGGGTCTACAGATTTTAGTTCATGTTTTTGCTGCTTCAAACAACTTTCGTATGACGCTTGAAGAATTTTGTTCTCCCTGAAAATTTTGTAACATTAAAAACTGGACAACAAATCCTAGAAAATTTTGACATAGGGCACTCATTTTGTCCAAGTGGGAGTGTAAAAAAGCTATTTAAATTTCTTGTCCTTGATAAACTATTGAATAGTCTTGCCAACAACTGTAAAAAAAACTGTTTTAAATAAAGTTTCTTTGTACCTGAGTGCTTTGCTCAACAATAATCCCTTTTCAACTAATTCAGTATCTAAATTTCTTATATGCTCCAGCATGTCTGAAACTTTTTCATTGTATTTTTCTTTTAGATCTTCTAATTCAGCCCTGTAACTCGACTCTGTGTCTTGTTTCACTCTAGCTAAGGTTTGTTTTAGCTCAGACATCTCTCCTGAAATTGTAAGTATTACGACTGCACCACTGATCTCGACGGTTTGCGATGCGCATGCGGTTATTGTCGTTCAATTTCGTTTAGATAAAAATGATACGATTTCAAAATACATAAATTCTTAAAATTAGAAGAGTAGTCTAGTTGCAGAAATCTCTTTTACAAATTTATTTTAAAAGTCTGGATATTGCGATAACCAGTGGCGTAGCTACAAAAGTGCTAGACGGGGCCATGTACCGGGGCCTCCAAGCTCAAGGGGCTTTCGGACCCTGACCAGCAAACCTCGTAATGAACTAGCTAAAAATTCTCCCACCTTAAATAGTTTAGTTAGGTCCCTTGGTTACCTAGCTACGCCTCTGGCGAAAACAAACTTTAATACTGTAAGGGATGTAACTAACTTGACACTAATAATTAAGATAGTTCTCAAGTCGTACCTACCTGTTATTTTCGAAATCTTCTTGTACAGTTCATTTTTTTCGTTTGACACCAAATCAAAAAGCTGCAGTGCTTCTGCAACCTGGTAAAATTCAAACATCCTTATTACCTGTGATTAATGATTTTAGTCCGTAAGAATACAAGTAGTACTTAATTATGGTTCCTGGTTTAAACTTACTTTTGATTTCGCTTCTGCTTCTCTGTGAGCCTTTTCGCTGAGTTCCCTTTGCAAAGTAGTTATTTGTGATTTCAAATTCTCACTGTTTTTTCGCTCTACTGCTAAGTTAATTTTGTGCTCCTCTAAATCTTTACTAATTAGGTCGAGTTTCTCTTCCAAATGTTTACCCCTTTCCTGCATCAGTGTTTATTAAATAAAAATCAAATAGCAAACAAAAGTTGACTCAATATATTATCCTTTTAGGTTAATTTACCTTATAAGTGTTAATTTCTTTTTCCCTGTTAAACAGGTTGCCTTCGATCTCGTTGTTTTTCTTGTGTATCTCTTTGTATTTGGATTCCAGTTCGATGTAGTCCCTAAGTGCTGCGTCTAATTTTAGTTCTAGACTACGGTTTTCTTCTTTTAAATCCTGAAAAATGTTGGTGATCATAGGTTAAACAATGTTACGCGAATTATAGTCTTACTTTATTGTATGAAGGCCGCTTACACTGAACTGTGTCGGGTGTACGTAGCTGACAGTTGTGAAAATAAACAGAGTTTATGTGATAGATAGATTAAGATATTTTCTTCCAACTACGCTTTAATTTCATCAATATGGCCTTAAATACTCAGCACAAAGCAGCCCTTATTTGCTCTAGAGCAAATAAAATTGCATACAAAATTCATTATTGCACTGTTTTGTATTTTTTTTTTAATTTGGTTAGTTAATCAAGATGTTTACACTCAAGAGTCAATGTGGAGTCAATGTGGAGTCAATCTGGAGTCAATGTGGAGTCAATCTGAAGTCAATGTGGAGTGAATGTGCAGTCAATGTGCAGTCAATCTGGAGTCAATCTGGAGTCAATCTGGAGTCAATGTGGAGTCAATGTGGAGGCAATGTGGAGGCAATGTGGAGTCAATGTGGAGTCAATGTGGGTGGAGTCAATGTGCAGTCAATCTGGAGTCAATCTGGAGTCATGTGGAGTCAACGTGGAGACAATGTTGAGTCAATGTGGAGTCAATGTAGAACTATACCAGGAGCGAAACTGCTTTTTACGTCGCTAATCAGGTTTTAGTTTTTAACTTTACTTTGACTTTTCTTTTACCAACTTTGTGCAGTAGTTGAAAGAAAAGCAGATTATGCACCTCGCATTCAGTGATTTATTGCCCTCGTGTATTTGGAGCCCTCGCTTACGCTCAGGCTCCAAACTAACACTCGGCGCAATAATGAATCACTTTCTGCTTGGTGCAACAATCTACTATTGTATAAGAACTAGCGTCACGTCCGTCGGTGGACATATGTCGATAGCTCCTGAAGTTTGCACACTTAAGTAGCAGTGACATACAGCGGCCCTAGCTAAACTGCCATAAGGATAAGATAGTCTTATCTCTAAGTGCGTCTCTCTCACACTAGTGCGGACGAGATAGTCAGAGAGATAAACGAGTTTAACTTATCCCCGTGTCTGGCATGCGAGAGCCGCTGAAGTGGCAGTAGGTTGGCTCTAGCTCGGAGAGCTGAGAGCCGATAGGGCGAATAGGTCCTCGGTCGGGGATGATGGATCAGGAGATCAGAAGACGGAGCCGGCATAGGCACAGGTCGGCACCCAACAAGATGGACTGACGAGCGTGCCGGAAGCCGATGGACACAGAAGGATGACCGTATCTTGTAGAAATCTTGGCAGTGGCGGTGTAGGAAAGAATGGCACCCCAGGCCGTTTTGTATTGGGCACCCCTACTTAAAATAAAACACCAAATACTAAACATGCTTATCGTGTCTGGTGTCATGTCTTGGTGGTAGCTATTTATTGATATGTCTTTAAGAGGGAGATTTTATGCGCCTTCTTTGGATGTACGAGTGAATTGTCGTTGTCACCCCTTGGTGATTGGGACCCGGGGCGGACCGCCCCCTCCGCCCCTTCTTTACGCCGCCACTGGAGGAGATCTATGTTCAGTACCTATTGAGCGTATGTGATGAAGATGATGAATTTTGACAGATTTTGACGACCTATAACTTATTTACTTGCTCTTCCACGTTCAATTGTCTAAGTTCATACCTGTTTGTCTCCTTTTTCGTACCCCTGGTAAGTTTGCAGCTCGTTTTCTAAAGCTTCTATAGTACGTTGCGAGGTTTGCCACAAAATGTGGATCGAATCTCTCTCCTGCAGGAAGGTTCCGAATATAGTATGATATTTATGATGTATTTATATTAAAGCAAGTCAGAAATGTTCGTTAATTTTCGCAAATACGAGCGAAACTAAACCGTAAAAGTTCAAATCCCGGCTCACACATCGTTTTCGCCTATTTTACTAAATAACATCAAAACCATAAACAAAACATATTTAAGATCCTCATAGCAAGCCCTTTCATTTGATATGGCACACGCCATAGTTTGCAAAACGTTTATTTTTGGAAGAAAGAAAGAAAAATATTTTATTTGTATCATACCACCACCAACTACCTTTTCTAATTAGCCCCCCAAAAATGATCCCCGTGTTTAAAATTCATTTATTTACGTTACACTTCCGTATTGCGGTCACCGACTTACATATGTGTACCAAATTTCAACTCAATCGGTCCAGTAGTTTCGAAGCAAATTGGCAGTGACAGACGGACAGACAGACAGACACACGAGTGATCCTATAAGGGTTCCGTTTTTTCCTTTTGAGGTACGGAACCCTAAAAATGGGTAATTACGAATATATTTGCATTGTGTTAGAAAAAAATATTTTAGGAAGTTAGTAAAGGGGCCCGAGAATGGCATTGCCTAGGGGCCCCGGCCCCGACGTGGTTAATCCGGCCCTGTCGCCCGTCGTAATCAGGAAAACATCGAAATATCGAACCTTTGCTATTAAATTGACTTGTTTCCTCAGATCCTCGAGCTCATTGCTGATGTCCTGTTCCTGATGGCTCTCGTTTTCAAGTTTTTCTTTAAGGAGCATCTTTACTTGGCGAGAGAGCTTCTCGTTGTCTGATATCAGTGCTCTCACTTCTTGATCTACTACCGATTGGTTTTGCTGTAAAAAATATTTTTACCATGACGCAGTGTCTGTCCTGCCTTATTACATTTTCTATGACGGATTCATTCAATATTTTGTACGTTATAAAATACAAACATTAAACTACTAAATAAAATAAACTAAGACTAAATAACAGCTAAAAATAAATAAATAAACCTAAAGAACGCTTAAAATACACTTAAAATTATTATTAAAATACATATCGATTAAAATCTAAACTTAAACATAGCTATAAATAAAATGCCGATGTTATTTTAAATGAAATGAACAAAGAGATATATTTGTTTGAGGGAACTAAATATAAATTTTCTACGACTAGAAACATAAAATGTTAAATTTAACACTCTGTAGTTACTTATATTATACCTAATTGTCATATGCTAAGCTAGCATAGGATAGAATCATATTAAATTATATGAGGACTTGATACTTAATTAATTTACGATGTTAACATTTCTACCTATGCACTTACCCTGTAAAAATCAACTTCGTTTTGAAAGACGTTGTAGGCTGTATTTTCCATAATGGATTCATCAGGACTTTTTGTATTTACTTGGTTTCTATTCTGACTCAGTTTTGCGGTAATCAAGTGATAAAATAAATTAAAATCACTTGACGCACATTGCTTTGTTTACATTTTCGCGCTATGTAATGTCAAAGTCCGTTGCTAAGCAACTTTGATTCCCTTGTATGTCTAAAGGTGCCTTTCCACTGAAGCGGAGCGGGGCGGAGATGAGCCGAGCTAACCAATCATTGCTTTATCGTATGTCGAATATTTCAATGACATAAGTACGATAAAGCATTCTGATTGGTTAGCTCGGCTCATCTCCGTCCGCCTCGATCCGCTTTAGTGGACGAGATGAGAAGTATTTTCTTAAGTGCAACTATTTACAACTTTTATTTCAATATTTTTTTTGGTACAATGGATACAAGGGCAAGGGCACGGGGCCAATCACTCTTTAGTTTACAAACATGAATACTTTAAAACATTAAACATAACATAAATAATAAAATTAGTTATTCAAGTTATACAAACCTATCCGAGGTTAACGGTTGTAGTAAAATGCCTGTCAACTGTCAAGTGTCAAGTCCAACGAAAAAATTTGCCAAACTTTCGCTCAATACGAATAGTTATTGCGGTGCGGGGTTTTGAATATGTTAACTTAGATACAATTTATCTATCTATTATTATGAAATAATCAAATATATATTAATTTTCTAAAATGTCTAGGTAAAAATCCAGTTTGCCTTATCTTTATGTAAACTTAGAATATTGCATGATAAATTGCGTTAAGAAGTATGATAGGAGTTAAACTGAGTGACAGGATGAGAAATAGTGAGATAAGGAAACGTTGTGGTCTGAAAGAAGATGTAGTGACAAAAATTGAGAAAGGTATGCTGAGATGGTTTGGCCATGTCGAGAGAATGAATGAAGAACGATTGACGAAAAAAGTGTATAAGGCGAGTGTGAATGAAAGGGTTGGAAGGGGTAGACCTAGGCGGACGTTTCAAGACCAAATCGGGGACGTCTTGAAAAAAGGCCAGGTCAAGAGTACCCTAAACCGAAGAGCATGTATGAAGGGAATAATGAAAGTGGACGAAGCGAAACAAGTATGTAAGGATCGTAGCAAGTGGAAAGAAGTGGTCTCTGCCTACCCCTACGGGAAACAGGCGTGATTATATGTATGTATGTATGTAATTGCAATGCGCGTAAACATGAATGTTTTTGTCTTGTTCCAGTTTGTATTTTGATATTAGAGAGGATCAGTGGCCGCTAATTTATGATGAAAAGTATAACGTATCATTCTGTGGGCTCGAGAGGTTTCACGTTTTTGACGCAAGGAAATGGCATAATATAATAAAAGTGAGTCAAACATTGTACGGTTGCAGTAGCGCAATGTGTTTATTTAATTTAAGAAACTATTTAAATTGATTTCAGTATCTGAAAGATGCTGATTTTATAACAGACGAGTGTGTGGTAAAGCCAAATGAACCACAGAAAAGCGATTTACGAATTGTACACACTAAAAAGTACCTGAATTCGCTTAACGTAAGTCACCTTTAATCTATCTATATAATAAACACGAAATATCACTGGCTCACGTATCAATGAATCCTCAAAACTATATAACTTAGAAATATGCAATTTTGCAAGTCTTGTTTCGGGCCTAAGGAAGAAATTGTTGAAATTCAAAACAGTCTATTCAAAATTTGTTACATCGGTACAAATTTTGAATCATCACCGTGGGTGAAGCTGTGGTGAAGCCACTAGTATGAGACAATGCAGATTAGAAACAATTAATTAATACTCTCACATGTAACATTTTATTTCCTTGTATTAAGAAGTCAAACCATAGTGTTGGTAGTTGGTATGTAAAATTCATCTAATCTATACATATAAAACAGTACCGTGACTTACTTATAGACAACGCACAGCCTAAACGGGTGGAAATTTGGAGGAGATGTTTCTCAAGTAACCTAGAGGTACAATAAGGAGGGATTTTTTGAAATTACATCCATAAAGGGGTGAAAAGGGGTGATAAAGTTTGTATGGAAAATACCGCGGGCGAAGCTCTGGCGGGTTCTCTAGTTTAATATAATATTTGTGTTGTGTAAGTAGTTTGTTTATCAATATGTATATTTCCTTACCTTTCTATTAAGGTTTTTATATATTGCTAAACTCGCTCTGTTTTTAAATTACAGTGGAGTGCAAAAGTTGCCATGATAGCAGAGGTACCTGTAATAGCCTTTGTTCCAAATTTTCTCGTACAGCATGCATACTTGAGGCCTATGAGGTATGTCTTGCCTAACCCGTTGAAGCAGATGGTTATGTTTCTGTGTTTATGTTAATTAATTACCATTTTAAATATAGAAGGTAATCTAGACAACAATTCTATGTATACATTTTTATTTTATGTGTATCAAATGCAAAGGCTCACTTATAGTGCCAGGCTTGCAATCGTCATTTTAATACCATTTATGGCTCATGACTGGCTTGTTAGCACACTGGTATGCAACTGCCATCTGTGGCTGAGGGTGCAGGTTTGAGTCACATTAAGGGCAATCTTTGTGTGAGCACAAATGTTTGTAACCAAATCTGGATTTGTAGAGGTAGAGATTCAAATGGTCCGGTTCGACCGGGGTAGTACCACACTCCCAGTGGCGCAGCGTACCAACAACACAATTCCTGATGGCTTTACCAAGCAAGAAAGCTATGGGTAGCTGTCAGTGAAGTCAGTGTTACTCTAACTAAATGTCAGACTCGCATGTACGGTCCTAATTCTTCCGGCTTCCCTTAGGAAATATTTCACGCATCGCCACTGCCACACTCCCACAGAATATCGGCGTAAAGTAATAGCTTGCTATTGCGTTTCGTACGGTAAGTGACGAGATCCGGAGGCCTATTCCCTCGTCCCCATCCCATCCTCATTCCCTATCCTCGCTAGACTGGCCATGCATTGGCAGAACCTCTGGTGTTGCACTTTCCATCAGTTGGGCCATCTGCCTGTTTGTCAGTCAATTGAAATAAAAAAAGGTGTTTATCTACACCCATATCATAAAACCTCCATAGTGTAATCAAAAACCGTAGGAAATGACCACCATTTTGACAACCAATTAGGAAAAACCAGTGCTGCAATGTTATTCCCGTATCGTTTTTAGTATAGAAATGAGATTAAATTTGGAACAGCTGTCAAAACTCAAGTGGTAGTGGTAGTTCTAGTATCCATAGATATTAAAACAGTTATTGATACGAAACGTCAATTCAGTATGTTTTTTAATATAAACTGCACAACATTTGATCTCGAGTGACATGAGAATAGAGACTTCATTCGTTTGTCTATGATTTAAAAAAAAAATGGTCTCGATGGAGGATCGAATTGCCGCCATTATGTTGGTGTTTTGCTGAACGAAAGTAGAATTGTTGTTGAATTGAATAGAAAAAGTTGTTTGTAATTTACATTTTAGTTGAAAATATGAATAGTAGTCTTCTCGGAGTGTGTGTGATGTGAAAATGCGCCGGATATCGGAAATATGCAGCCACGATTGCAACAAATAACTTGTTGCTGGAAAATATTGTTTCTGAACCCATCATGGAGGATTTATAATATGTGTGTAGATAAAGTTATGTATGCAACTCTGCATAATTTGGCCTTAAAACACACGTGCGATCTTATTATGAAACTCGCTAAAAGCTCGTTTCATAAAACCGCACTAGTGTTTTAAGGCCTATCATTATGCAACCGTTGCATAAACTACTATTTCAGATTAGTGACTCTGGTTGACACAGGGTGTGACATTATTTACTGTTATTATTTATTACCGTGGCGTAGGTTACAAACCGGCGGCTCCGTGCTCGCCGGCAAGCTCGCCCTGGAGCGCGGCTGGGCGCTCAACGTCGGCGGCGGCTTCCACCACTGCAGCGCCAGCCGCGGGGGCGGCTTCTGCCCGTACGCGGACATCACGCTGCTGCTGCGGTTTCTCATGAACAATGAGCTCATACAGAACGCCATGATCGTTGATTTGGACGCTCATCAGGTACAATCTTAGAATAATAACGCAATAGAAACCAAGTCCGCGCGCACAATTTGAAGCAACAAAATCGGAGCCATTTTTGGCTCCAAACGCCGGGACGCTCCGTAGTGTCAAATGTCAAAGCGCACCGAACGCATCTCAGTTTATTGCTTCACTTTTGTCAGGGCGGTTGTATGTAAACTATCCTTCTATGGTTTGTAATTCTATGGGTACAGTATATCTTGTATGTTGTAACTGCTTGATTGAGGTTGCGTTCTCACTTAAGCGAAATTCTGCCTGATTGAAATGTTTTAAGTACTTATTCAAATAACATAGTAATTTATTCTATGGATATTGTGTTAGAACTTACTTTATTTAAAGTCATCTAAGGTCTGTTCGGCGAGAGTTGATAAATATTATGATATCGTTTCGAAATAGCGACTGTCGCTTAACTATCGCAAACTGTATGACGGGCGTCGCTTGTCGCCGCGCGCACTGAGTTTCGTGGTATGAGGGACGCAGACGTTGTCAACTGCGGTGTCGCGCCGGGAGGACGGCGACAATCGCCATATTGCAAATTAATGTCTTATTTATGTGCGCGTCAAATATCACATAAATTCAATAATCTGCACTGGCTTCGGCCAAAGAAAAGAAAAGAAAGAAATATCTATGACACATGTTTAAAACGCATTGAGTATGGATATGACGTGTCTTGTGTCTTTCTACATATAATATGTCATTGGCTTCGAGTGTGTCGTTGGGGTGTTCTGTTCGCGTGTTGCTTTCTGTTTATACAGTTAGGCTATTCAATAATAATATTCTATGAAAAAAAAATATTTTTTCCCTTTAATCTTTTATAATCATCGGTAAAAATAATTAGCGGGCCGCTTTGTGTAATGAGTTAAGAAGCCCTGACTTTTTTTTTTATCAACTCTCGCCGAACAGACCTTATAGGTATTTGATTAAAATCGATATTTTAAATATATACTTGTAACTATATACTCAGGTTTGTAAGACGCCTCTTCAGATAATTTGTTACTTATATGAGAAGATATTGCTAAGGATTCATTTTTAAATTTATTTACATCTGGCATGCATTGTTGTTAGTGAAAATAGTTACAATGCAATTTAAAAGTAAAGGGCGTAATATATTTTCTATGGAAATCGAACAGTGTTTCCCCCTTATCTTCCAAACTACCTTTTCAGGGTAACGGTTACGAACGCGACTTTATAGGCGTACCAGAAGTGTACATCATGGACATGTACAACCGGAACATATACCCAAACGACACGAAGGCCAAACAAGCGATCCGTAGGAAGGTGGAGTTGGGTAACAGAGTGGAAGATCTCGAGTACATGCTCAAATTGAGGCAGTAAGTCATCATTTCAGGACCAAAGACGTCAACTTCTGGACATATATGCTTCCCACAATGATGACCAAAACGACCTATCCTGTGCTGCTCGCATCGTTTATTAGCCTAAAAATAGAAAATGATAACTAATAGCTAGCCGTGGCGGCGCGTGAGGGTAAGCCGATGCATAATTTCTTAACTCAAACATTATAATATTATTAAGTACTTCTTGTATTAACATAAAAATTGCATATTACGTAATCATTTTATGTATATACAATATTTAATGGGTAATAAAATAATGTTTAAAAACAGAAATGATACACCGGCTTACCCTCACGCTTCGCCTCTGATAGCTAGGGGAGCTGGCTGCCATTTTGGTATATGATTTGTTCGTGTGGCAGACCTGAATTGTTCGATTAATGACAATGTAAAATGAACCTCAGAAAAATAGTCTGCCCACATGGTAGAGCTGCGTTTTCAAAAAACGGTGTGCTAATGAATGAATCATCTGTGCGTGGTTGTCTCTTGGACTGATGGCCAGAATCATCCTCAAAACGATGATCATCGAAGAGGCAGACGTGCAGGGCTCTGTTTTATAACGGGACGTAGTTGCAAAAATGTTAATGAAAAAAGCTATACTAAATCATTTGTTCGTCGTTCTCGTTGCATCCATTCGATTCATTAGGACTCCCAGAATAGAAAAAAAAAGTTGGCAGACGTCTAGGTCGCTGATTCTTTTATTTACGATTTTTTAAAGTTGTAATTCAAAAACGCAGGGACATACGGCTTTCATTTACTGGACCAAATCGATTTGTATTGACTAGAGATGCAACGGATAGTGGTTTGGCCGGATACCGGATACCGGATATCCGGCATGGCCATTGGCCGGATAGCCGGATATCCGGCCCCACACGAGCTATCTCTAAAGCTGTGTTAGCTTACGCGGCCTTCGCGCGGCGAGCAAGTTTCAACTTGTTACGAATTGTAAGTGCCGGTGAAAGCCTTTGAGGTTAAATACGCGCCTTATTACGTCAGTTGGGAATATTCGAGCGTGCACGACGTGATGTTATATGTTAGTTTTATACTTAAATAAAAAGAAACTAAGTTTTAATTTTATAACTGAAATTGATTTTGTTTATTTCTGATGGCTTTTATTTGTTTTATTGTATTTATGATCCAAGCTTTTACTATCCGGTATCCGGCCGGATACTGACTCACTATCCGGTATCTGGCCGGATAGTAAAATCATGGCCGGATAGGTCGGATACCGGATAGTTGCATCTCTAGTATTGACATAAACTTTCATCCCTATCAATATGAAAGACGAACAAATCATATACCAAAATGGCACCCAGCTCCCTAACTATAAATGGATGAATACGTTTAGCGCTAAACGTTTTATAAACACTTGGCCAACTTTTGCGCCAGGTCTAAAAAGCATTTTTGGAAATTAAAATTTATTTACAGAAATCTAAAAGCGGCGTTAAATGAGTTCATGCCTGACATACTGGTTTATAACGCAGGCACCGACGTCCTGGACACCGATCCCCTGGGACACTTGAGGATCAGCGAAATCGTAAGTGTTGTTCTTATAAACCCCTCCCGTTGTGTAAGAAGTCTTTATAGTAGGGGAGCCCAAGAGGGGATTTTGGGTTTAACTCAAGCGCGGCAGATTAACATAAGGGGGGATACCTTGTGCTCAGTTGTAGTAGCTCCACTAAATATAAGCCCTTTATATAGGATCGGGAGCTGATCAGATTTGTTTTTTGTAAACCATCGGATTCCCTCCAAATAACCGTCAGATTTTGGGCCAGCACAACTAGAACATCAAACTGAACCGTTTATATAATAATCTGACGCGCTCGAGTATATTTCAATATGAGGCTTTGTTTGCATTTTGGAAAAGCTTCCACGAGCTTGTGTACCTTCGAATTGTCAGTCTTTTGAATGAGAGCTATTTTTGGGTTCACTCAATATCCCCTTTGAATATCTGACGCGCTCGAATATTTCTATATGAATGTTTTTTTTTTATTTTATTTTTGACGCTCCCCCACCGGTAAAGGCGTACAGATCTCATAACCTTTTTTTCTTTCTATCAGCTAATCTTTGAAATCCAATAGATCCCCACGACGCTCGAGCAAAACCTCATTTAGCATCGTGGGCTCCCCAACTATTAGAACCTACGTTCCGTACGTAAGTCTTATCCCTGTCACTGTCTCTCCTCAGTCGTGATGTAATTGTGAAAATATTGCAGCTGCCCTAGCATGCCAGACACGGGGATGAGTTAAACCCTTTTATCTCTCTGACTATCTCCTTCGTCGGCTCTAGTGTGGGAGGGACGCACTTAGAGATACGACGGTTTAACTGATCCTTGTGTCATAGTTGCTAGGGCTGCAGGACTAACTAACTAAGATTTTTTCCTATTGGTCAAACTTCAATAAGTTTCCCTTAAGATTATATTATAGTATAAAGAGAAGGGAAGTAGGTCATACAAACGCACCGCGCGCGGCTTCTATGTGTGCGCCAAAGTATCGATGCGTCGCCGCACGCACACTTAAACAAATCTCGACCCGCTTAGTAAGGGGAAACGGGTCGAGATTTTCTTTAAGTGTGCGTGCGGCGCGCGCGGTGCGTTTGTATGAAGATAACCTACTTCCCTTCTCTTTATACTATGATTATATCCTAGTTTTGGAGATTCGGTCATAAATCAGTGATATTAATTATAAATTAGATGAGGGAGTCGTTTGTGAATGTGCCTAGTGTTGTTCGTTTAGAATTCCGTATTTAACCTTTTAACATAAAATAACCAGCTCATTTCGCCGCAGTCTTATAATTAAGACAAGTGACTTACTTAATACATTTTGTTTGTGTCACTTGGTATAGCTGGCGAAACGGACACGTCCGATGACAATTTGACGGCGGTTAAAAGGTTAAAACAGTAAAACACGCACATATTTATACTTTTCCATATCTATAAAGTGTGGTCACGGAGCAGGAATTCCGTACGACCCCTCACTAACTATGACGACGCGGTTAGCCCAGTTGGGAGTGACCCTGCCTCCGAAGCTAGGGTCCCGGGTTCGATCCCCGGTAAGGGCAAATATTTGTGTGATAAGCACGAATGTTTGTTCCTGAGTCTTGGATGTTTTCTATGTATTTAAGTATTTATTTCTCTATATAAGTATGTATATCGTCGTCTAGGACCCATAACACAAGCCTTAGAGCTTAGTTTGGGTCTCGATCGATTCGTGTAAAGATTGTTCCCTGATTTATTATTTATTATTATATTATAACTATCCGTGCAAGCGCGCCGATATTCGCGCTTGAGTAACAAACAAGTAGTGAGAGGTCATTGTTCCAAACTCCTCCAGCGGCACTAGCAAGGTTGACACAAGGATGAGTTAAACTGTCTTATCTCTAAGTGCGTCTCTCTCACACTAGTGCCGACGAGAGAGATAGTCAGAGAGATAAAAGGGTTTATCCCCGTGTCTGGCATGCTAGGGCCGAACTGATCCGTTACCACACTTATATCAAAAAATAACTTAATCTGATTTATCTGTAGTTAGGAGGACTGTGAACCAATGGCAAAAATCACCCTTTTCATACAGAAGGCGATAACGATTCCACCCCTTGAGTTAACCGATTTTGACTAATTTTTGATAGGTTGTCAGTCAGAACAAAATCTAGGTCTATACGTTTTTTGGTTATTGATTAAAGATCACCAAAGTCAAATAATCGCCGAAATTTGTTTTGTATGAGAATACTGAAAAAAAAAAACAATAAAACTGAATTTATTGATCATAGTGAAAAAACAAAGCCGCAGCCGCAGTGCGGCTAACCGGACATAGCCTTAAGGGGTGGAAATCGTTACCGCCTTTTGTATGAAAATCCGTAGGTTCACACTCCTCTTAAGTCACAGTGCCAGTGTGACTTTAATCTAGATAAAAAAAAACCTCCTTCAGCGAAAATTCATAGCTAAGAACATAGTCTGTTGTAGTAGTAGTCTGGGTCAATTACTTCTTAAATCATACTCGAAAGAAAGAAAAAAACGCATATTTGGAAACAACTTGGTTTGCGATAGTAATTTTTCCATACAATTGTTGCAATGCCAAATCCTCGGGTCCATCCTTGGGTTTGGCAACATACAATATCTTTATGTATATAATTCTACTGTACGTGTGTATGTCACTGAACTCCTCCTAAACGGCTGGAAGGATTTGAATTTTTTTTTTTGTATGCGTTTGGGTGGCGCCCTGGATGGTTTAGATTCACAAACCAACCCGGCAGATGGCGCTGCAGTCGGTACAAATATTGCGGGCGAAGCTGTGGCGGGTCCACTAGTATATACTATAAATATTTAATTTTCTCGTTTGGTCCATATCTATGTGCAACACCCTATGTGTATGCCAATACCTATACCAATTAGGGCCGATTTTCAAAGGCCAGGTGAAGTTTGTATTTTTTTCCCTTAATTCAATCAATAACTTCCAGGGAATAATAAAACGGGACGAATTTGTTTTCGAAATTTGCAAATCTCACAAAATCCCAATAGTGATGCTCACAAGCGGTGGTTACGTCAAAAGAACTGCAAAAATAATCGCCGATTCCATAATGAATTTGCACAAGAGAGGTCTGATCACCGGCGATTGCACTGGAGTTGAGAGGAAAAAAAGCAATTAACATGGCAACACCAGGAAATGACCGGAATTGTTACCAGGCTTTCAAAATCCTTGAATTCTGTGGTTTTTTATATGGTCAGAAGATTTTGAGTTTAAACCGACGACAATTAAATTTGTGGATTAAGTGATATTATATTATTGATCTCATTTCAACACGTAGTAATGAAAGTGCCAAATATTGTTATTTATCTTATCATAGTGCAAATAAAAGCGATGTAGAATTCTTAGAAGATGTGTCGGTATACCAAATGTATTTTAATAGCAAATTTATTTTTGAAATAAAATTTTCTTTTTCTTCTACATTTGTGTATTTATTCAATAAACAAAATATCACATAGTAGCCAAAAGGACAAGCGTAAATTAATGTGTAATAAAGTGCTATAATTTAATTCAAACAAAACAATAACACAGTAATAATAATAAAAGATCGATCTTCCATGTACAAATGTGACGATAAAGCGTTTTCTTTTAATAATAAAAGACAATAAAACCAATTGGAAATGTTCCACCTGTATATGTCTGAACAATTCAAGCAGTTTCCAAGGATATTCTAGCACAAACTGGTGTCAATGTAGCCATTTTGTTATTAATAATAACAAAATGGCTACATTCACCAACCAACGCTTACATTCTTCACGAACGATTTGGACCTTGATTCACCCAAAAGGTTCAATATTGGTATATAATTAGGTGGCGGTAGGGTGTTATTTTGGGGACCTCCTGGACCCCAATTCTCGTTGCATTCGCGATAATGTCGATTGCGAGATTAAATGTCAGATTCATACAGGTGTGTCAAACGACTGTATGCACTGACGTTTAATCTCGAATGTGAGATTATCTCGAATGCACCGAGAATTGGGGGCCAGGAGCCGCTACTGTTCGATACCTAAAAAGAATCCAATTATCTCAAACTATTCAAACAAAAAATAACTCTCAACGGCCGCACTCATAGGCAGTCAATGAACGATCAACATACTCCTTACGGGGCTCGTAAAAGGGCTAGTGTTTTAGAAATTTATTGCCACAATTTGGGCTATTCCCAAAAAGATTACATATTACGTCACTATTGGGAACAAAAAGTTTAAGTGTGGGGATAGCCCGAATTACAGCAATAAATTACCGAGAAAATTGTTGGTTTACAAGCACCTTAGTAAAAGAGGCTCGTAAACGGGCCAGTTTTTCGGCAATTTATTGCTGCAATTCGGGCTATCCCCAAAAAGATTACATATTAGATCACTAATAGGAACAAAAAGTTTGAATGTAAACTTTTAAGGATAGCCCGAATTGCAGCAATAAATTGCCGAAAAACTAGCCCGATTACGAGCCCCTAAAGATTTTATATGGAAATTTTGAAAAAGAAACACGCAAATGATTTATTAACTGAGTGCTACTCGAAGGTCGAGTTTGCTATAATTTATATAAACCTGGACCGCTTGACGGAGGACAAATCCTAGAGTCAATTTTGTGCTTTGTTGTGGACCTCAAGTGCGTTCCAATGGATAACGGGAACATGCCCTAATTCCCAGTCTCTATGCTAGAGGAGCCCAGTAGTGGGAAGTATTTATGCTGTTAATAAAAGTGGGAAAACCTTAACCATGATATGATAGAGATCATTAATACCTTCTACTTTATGTTCATTCAAATAAAGCCGTTAACGCAATACAGTTGTTTTAAAAAAGACTTTATTTTTAAGTAGTTGAAGTAGAAAACCTTTACCATTATTACATATATCATTGGCAGGGTTTTTCCACTTTATCTGTACCGAAGTATTCGCGAACTCGGGCACAAAAAGGGAGACACTGGAGAATCCAATGTCTATTTATTTATTTTAATTAGCCTCATATATCATTGGCTCATTTTAATTGCGGTCCATTGCGGTCCAGGAATCTATTGTCTGATACCCTAAATATCGGAACAACCAACCATACACACTGTATTAACTCTTATTGCCAAGATCCTTGTTACCGAGGCCGTTTTGTATGAAAATTTGTGTGCGTTCCCACCAAAGTTGAGCGGAGTGGCTCTATTAAATTGGAAAATTTGTAATATTTCAATGACAGAGCAATCGGATTGGTAAGCTAAGCTAAGCGGTTTGCTAGAAAAAAGTCCACCAATAGGATAACTTAATTTTGAAATGACCGCAATCGTATTGGTTGTTTTTTTCCTGTTAATAACGCAGCATAAAGGCGCTTGGCGATGTTAATACATTTATCTAGTTGTTGTGTTGAACTGCGAATAGTAGAGGTCGGTAGGAGTGTTGTTGTAGACGACCTCGCGGTAGTATTTCTCCTTCTCCTTCTGCTGCAGCGCCATCAGTTGGTTCTCCTCCATCAGCTGCCGGGCGATCTCCCTGGGGGTTCACACAAGTAGATACATCAATACAGGGAATAATAACCGCTTAAAAAACAGTTGACATGCAAGGGTAGCGTTTACCCTTTCAAATAATAAAAAATATAATAGGCTGCTGCGTGCAGCCTAGGAGCACACAGACTCCAAATATGGTCCTATGCCCTCCATCCTATAGCTCGTTCCCCAACTATTGTAAATCCTCACCTCCTCTTCCGCTTGTCCTCGATGTCCTGGCGCGCCACGTCCCGCTGGATAGACTTGGCGAGCGCTTGCCACTCCGCCTCCATTTTTTCCTCAGCGTCGCGTTTCGCCTGGTCACAAATTGAGTTCACAAACAACGTCACGAGATTCCATCAAATCTCAACCTTCTGTCTAAGTCTGCTAGAACTGTTCCTAGCTCACACAGTCCGTAGGTTCAACAAAAGCTTAAGGTACTATAGTACCTTAGATGTACATTAACGTGGACTACTTAGGGAGCTGACAGTGCGTCTCACGCTCGCTGCCAGTGCAACTCCCTATATCGTCTCGCCCCTCACCCCGCTCCTCTCTAGCGTCGCGGGCGAAGACTGAGATTCACTATAAGGCTTCGGGGGCTTTGTGCGATTATTGATTGTAACATTTTTTTTGGAGTAAAATGAGATGTTTGCGTCATAATCAATTGATACATACGAACATTCTAACATGCGATCCTACCACAAAAAATTCACCGATAGGGATTTAAAAAAATATATATATTAGAAGTCGGGACTCAAAGGACATGGTAAGAATAAGAACAAACCTTGGAAGCAGCCATTTGATCCTTTTGAGCGGCGTAAAACTTCTTCAATTCTTCCTGGTTCATGCCTTTGTACATGAACCCGATAACCCTATAATGAAAAGCGTTCTTGTAATTTTTTTGACGTGGTCTATTTTTAATCTTTTTTTCGTCGCAATCCTATGGCTACTCGTAAAGGCCAAGGATACGCACAGATTACCTTGACTTGTTATTTTTCAAATCTGGTGAACGGTCTTGCTGGTTATTCGTTTGTCTAAATCAATCAAACAGATCACTGTTATTATTTTATTTGAACCTGAAACCACTTTAGTTTAACAGTTCTCCTAGCGCCCTACCTGACAGAAGCGTTTTCCATATGGTGTTATTGTTAAACGAAGCTCGAGGTCGCCGCTTCAATTCCCGTCAGTCCCGCCATGTTATATAACGAGCGCAGCGGCTGAACAGCGATGAGAGACACGTTCAAATGTAGACCGAATGTCTTTGACCTTACTGTCTATAAAAATAGATTTGTTTATCCGCTGATCAGCCGCTGCACACTTTAGAGAATCGCGCCACATATAGACAACCTACCTGTCTTTCCCGATCGCACTCTTGGCCACGTCGGGGTTCTCAGTGAGCATATCGGACGTAAGGTTGTTGTACATCTCAGCGGTGTTGTCGGCTTCTTCTTGGTCTTTTAACACTTGCTCTAGTTGATTGCGTTCTGCTGCCTAGTGAACATTCAAGAATACGTTTGGGATAGGAACCAAATACAATAATAAACAAAGAATAAATTATATTATAAAGACCCTCACTTTCTCTTTCGTGATAAGTACCACTAATTGAAGAGAAATTACACTTCCAATTATATTCGGTGAAATATTTTTGTGTGTGTTAGTTAGTAATATAGCCAACCAAATAAATCGAAAAATCAATCTTCGAGTTATTTCCCGAGGTACGATCGCCGTAGGGCGATTGTTCGTACTATTGTTTTTTTAGTCTTCCATGATTCTACTTATTTTGTCCCCCAACCCAAATACCCATACCCATGTACCCATACCCAATACCCATTTTATTTCTTTTTAAATTTATTTAATGTTCCTACAGAACAGGCACGTCATTTCTGCAATATTATATATGTAAGGCTTATCTGATCCCGGGTCTACCGCTAATTTGATGTTCTAATCCTAACCTAACCCATTCTGGGTCATTCACGGTAAAGTCAATACATTTTCAAAGTTATATTATTTCTGTTTTGTTTTTCCCAATAAAACGGCAAATTACAATAAAATTTTGGGTATATCTCAGATTCCAACGCACGTATGACCATGAAATTACAACAAAGGCATTGTAGAATAACAATACCAAATGACGCAAGCGTATACAATACAAGCTCAAAGCGTAAATTTAGGTACTAGACTGTGGACATTTGTTGCGTTGATATCAGTCGAAGACGTTGCCTCTAATTGCCCCAACTAGGATCATAGTCGTGACGTGTTTATATAAGGGTGCTTATAAATGAGCAATATTTTCAAGGCAATTAAAGGCAAATATAGACGTCTTCCTCTAACCTACGAAGTTAGAGTAAGACAGCTATAGTTGCCGGCTATGAATGACGTGATAAGTCGCTCGTTTACCAGGACCTAGTAAGTATGCGTTCTTCTTACCAACGCCTCGTTGTATCTCAAATTGGCCTGGCCCAGTCTGTAGCGGCATTCGCGCTCCATCTGGTCGAGGTCACTGGCACGCGCGTCTCTGGCCTTTATCGCCATCTGCATACAGATGAAAATTGTGAAGCAAACAAGCTTTACTTTACTAAAGAACCCTAGATCTGAAGGCGGACACTAGACACTATTGACAAAAATAATGAACAAAAGTAAACGAAAACAATTAAAAACCCGACCAGCGACGTAAAAGTACCAAGTAGGTACACTAACTGCTAATAATGGTATTATATTTATTTTTGCAAGTATGACGCAACCTTAGAAGTGTCTGAGGTATAATTGGAAGATTATAATTATATAGAAAGAAGGCTAATGCACCAAGAAATATAATGTGAAACTCTTAAATAAATAATAATAATGAAGAAATGAGAATAGACGACATGAATTGGTATGCAAATTTTGACACTTCTTTGGCACGTTCACAGTACACACACAAATACATTTCTTGTATACAGACGAGATGATACATTGGCAGCACCATTCATAGACATTATACATATCTAGACGCAATATGTGTGTCGCACCATCTAAGATAACTGAATTACTATACATCCAGGCGAGATGAGGAGATATACCATGTAAGCAGCTTCAGCCTTCTTCCGCTCCTCATCCGCCGCCTTCCGCTCTTGGACCTGCTGCTCCAGCCAGGAGTTCTTCTGCGCCGCCATCATCTTCTTGCGCTCGTCGTATTCCAAGTCCTCGCCTTCAAACCTTACAAGTTAAAGGAAACACTTGAATAAATACTCGTTTTGATTCAAGCAACTCCACTTGCGCATATAATTGGTCGAAGCATAATCAAGGTCATTGTTCGTGGTAATTTTCATATACATCTACCGGTAAACACTTTGGGTTTATATGAGTTGCCATGGTAGCTTTATGGAAAGTAAATAGCTGTTAGTTAGCGGTACCTGCTATTACGGCGGTCATGTGCAATGTTCCACCACTTACTTCTGTGCACTGGACATGCCAACGGGCTCCCCGTCTGAGGCCCTCGGAGGCAGCTGTTTTTTCAGGACATCGGGGTCGTTCAGGTCAAACTCGCGCCGATCTTCGGGCCGCTGGTACAATTGCCGGTACGTGTCGATTTCGCAGCCGATGCGACGACGCTCCTGAATTATGGTATAGGCAGAGAACTAAAGTTGTCGACACGACGCACAAAGTCTGAATGCTTACAAGCTGCCGCTGAGACGTATGTCAAGTGCGTTCTCAAGAGGAGAACACGACTCGGCAAACGTACTTAGTGGTTTTGGAGCGATTTGCGCAGAGTAGCCGGCGGGCAAAGAAATATATGCATGGAAAGGAAAGGCCTAAATGACGTTAAGGGAATTGTACGAGTTATATTTATATGTATACATACATATGGTGTGAAAATTGGCTGATAATATTATCTCATACGCACTCAAAAGTTTACAATGTGAGTGACAATTCACCCAAAAAGATACAGGCCCATTGCATCTGTGCCACGTTGAAACCGAACCGATCAGTTTTATAAATCGTCAGAGTCGGCTGTAGCCGACAGCAGATTTCCGTGCCCCGTTCGACACGGCATGCCGTTTTCCATACATTTTGTCGGCAACAGCCGTCGGTCGGCGTCCGGGGCACGCTTTCTCGCATTCAGTGGTAGGTATAACCCTCCGTCTGCGATTGTGATGGGAATGCAAGATGCAGTTGGTATACTGTCATTTTATGTCAATTGTGGCAATCTTACGTGTCTTCTATGTGGGACAAAATTGCTAACGTTACTTGCCGTTCCCATTCTGATCGCGGACAATAAAATATCAAGTGTAGAAGCATCGCAACACAGCACAGAACACCGCGTTCTGTGCTACTTGTCATTTCAGGGCTGTCACTTCATAACTCGACGGCTTGAGGCTCGATTCGGAATCACATGCTGGCACGAACCGGTTTTCTATGCGGCAGGGGAATATCTTTGGTTCTTTACTCATTAGAGAACATCGCAGGATGGAGAAACATGGCAGCGGCCCTAGCAAGGTTGGCACAAGGATAAGTTAAACCGTCTTATCTCTAAGTGCGTCTCTCTCACACTAGTGCCGACGAAAGAGATAATCAGAGAGATAAACGGGTTTAACTTACCCATGTCTGGCATGCTAGGGCCGCTGAAGTGGCAGTATGCTGGCTCAAGCTCGGAGCACTGAGAGCCGATAGGGCGAATAGGTCCTCGGATGAGGACGATGGACCAGGAGACGGAGCCGGCACAGGCACAAGTCGGCACCCAAAAAGACGGACAGACGAGCTAGCTAAGGTGCCGGAAGCTAATGGACACAGAAGGATGACCGTATGTTGTTGAAATCTGGGGGAGATCTATGTTCAGTAGTGAGCGTGGGAGAATGATCATGATGAATTTTGACGAAGTAAGTATATCATAACTTCATAACTCTTCCACGTTCAATTGTCCACTATTGCCGACTATCTGTCAGAGAGATAATAGTACATTGTGCATCTAGGGCCGTAAGAAGGGGATAACTAACGAGAGTCTGTTAGAAGCGCGACGCCGATAGGCGAGGGCTTTTATGACTCGAGTTTGTTATCCTCTTACTGTCCATGATACACACAATGTTTTTCATCACATTTGCGAGGAAGTGAAATAAAAATTAGACAAAAAATGTATATATATTAATTTTATGTATTTCCATTTTACATCATGAATTACCATCAGGTGGGTGTTCATAAACTGAGCGTACGTTGCGATCAGCGCGGGGCAGCTCCGCCGGCTTGCGGTCGCGCGCGCCGCCGGCTGCGGCTCCCGAGCAGCTCCGCCGACCTGGCGCACTTAACTGCCCGCGGGAGTTCGAAACTCCCGCTGACGGCGGGGCCCATAGAGGAGTTAAATCGGCTATAGTTGCTCTATACGCTTGCGTAAAATAACACCCTTTCCGAGCAAGTGTGATGAAAAAGGATTTAACTTATCCTAGGGCCGCAGGAGCACTTACCTCTTGCTCCCGCGCCTCGAGCACGACTGCCAGGTTACTGTCCTTAATCATCTGCGCGGCGAAAGCCAGGTCGCGCCGGGTCTGCTCATCGCGTTCCACACGCTTCTCAGCCACTTGGCGCTCCAGGAATGGGAGGTCCACCTGGAAACAGGTCGAAGTGAACCCACGCACCGCCTCCTATATAGTCAACTTATTAGTTGTATACGATAATTAATTTGTGCCCATTAGGTTTATTTGTTGCACTTTTTATGTTAGTTTTAGTTATATGTATTTTTAAAGTGGAAAAAAGACTTACTGCTGAGTTTCTTGCGGCGTTTCTTCTCAGCACATGTCACCTTTCGAAGCGCTGGTAGATTCAGACATGTAAAAGAGCCCGTGAGGCCTACTTGCAAAATAAATATTTTCATTTTCATTTCCATTTTCATTTTCATTTTCAATTCAACATACTCTCCGCGCGCGAGCTCCGAGGAATTTTAACGCACGTTAAAGAAAAGATTTAGTACAGTAGGTAAATGGCTACTATCGCAACAACATCAATAAGGACCACACTCGTAGGTACTGGTAGAGTGCAGGCTATGAAAGGATGGTCGGGTGCGGTTTACCACACCCGAAACGCAGAAAAAAGGAACCCTTATAGGATCACTTGTTTATCCGTCTGTCCGTCTGTCTGTCTGTGTGTCAACCCGTTTTCCTCAGGAACGCGTAAAGGTATCAAGTTGAAATTAATATCAAGTACTCAGGTCTGGAATCTCTTGGAACCGTTGAAAAATCAACCTTCTAAGTCAAGGCTATCAAAAGATACAGCCGTTTATGCCTCATATTTTGATACTCGCAAATCGACACCTATAGGACTTCCCGTTGACCTAGAATCATGTAATTTGGCAAGAAGCCGTGTCTTGACAAGTAAAGGAAAAAATCTGAAAACTGTCCTAGTAGATACATCACAAAAAAAAAAAACACAGAATAATCTTTGCAAAATCGTATCACACTCGGCGGTTGCACGGAGATAGGAGCTTGCGAAAGTAATTTTTGTCTTATTTCATAGGTAGGTTGTGAACAGTTACCCGGTTGTTAAAAGCTATTTTTTTCATTTTTGGGGTTCCGTACCTACAAGGTACTGTTTCTTTTTCACAGGTAAGTACGGAACCCTCGGCGCAGAAACCTGTAAATGCTATGCGGGAAAGAAGTTTCGCACAGTGTATTAAGTAGAGACATTTTTAACTTACACCAATCTTCCTGTTACGAGCATTGAAGATCCGAGATCTCCTTTCCAACTCGCATTGCCTCCGCCTCTCTCTGTTCTGCGCCTCCTTTCGGTCTTGATCATTGGCTATCTGCATTTTCATCATCTTTGCTGTTTATTTGTGATATGTAAAAGGGATATAAAAGCTAACGATCGCTTGAAAATTCGTGCGCGCAACGATCAAATAATGACGTTGTCAAGGCAACGTTGTTTTCATTAGGACTTTATGGTTTTTTATTAGTGGCCAGTACCATTACCATGAGTTGCGCAAACCGCTCTCGCTAGCGTAAACTATCGGAAATGCACTACCATTACCATGAGTTGCGCAAACCGCTCTCGCTAGCGTAAACTATCACTCGGTCCCTTTTATTTGTATCGGCAACAAGCAGCATCTCCGATAGATTTCGATAACGAGAACGGTTTGCGCGAACTCAGGTAAGGGCTCTGCTTGTTACCGATACAAGTAAAAGGGACCAAGCGATAGTTTACGCTAGCGAGAGCGGCTTGCGCGAACTGAGGTAAGGGCTCTGCTTGTTGCCGATACAAGTAAAAGGGACCAAGCGATAGTTTACGTTAGCGAGAGCGGCTTGCGCGAACTCAGGTAAGGGCTCTGCTTGTTGCCGATACAAGTAAAAGGGACCAAGCGATAGTTTACGTTAGCGAGAGCGGCTTGCGCGAACTCAGGTAAGGGCTCTGCTTGTTGCCGATACAAGTAAAAGGGACCAAGCGATAGTTTACGTTAGCGAGAGCGGCTTGCGCGAACTCAGGTAAGGGCTCTGCTTGTTGCCGATACAAGTAAAAGGGACCAAGCGATAGTTTACGTTAGCGAGAGCGGCTTGCGCGAACTCAGGTAAGGGCTCTGCTTGTTGCCGATACAAGTAAAAGGGACCAAGCGATAGTTTACGTTAGCGAGAGGGGCTTGCGCGAACTCAGGTAAGGGCTCTGCTTGTTGCCGATACAAGTAAAAGGGACCAAGCGATAGTTTACGTTAGCGAGAGCGGCTTGCGCGAACTCAGGTAAGGGCTCTGCTTGTTGCCGATACAAGTAAAAGGGACCAAGCGATAGTTTACGTTAGCGAGAGGGGCTTGCGCGAACTCAGGTAAGGGCTCTGCTTGTTGCCGATACAAGTAAAAGGGACCGAGCGATAGTTTACGCTAGCGAGAGCGGTTTGCGCAACTCGTGGTAATGGTACAGGTGTAGATTGTATGTGTTTAGCTAGAACTTCAGGCGCAGGTAGGGGCTGGGGTGCGTAGGGGGTAATTAGTTAAAAAGTGACAGATATTTTATGTGAACGATAAAAGTTAGCGTGCTTATACCAACACGTAATTTTTGATCTGTGATTTAAACGAAATGGCTTTTCATAAACGAGTATTGACTGGATTTCTTTGCGGTTTGGATGTCTAACTTGGACAATAGGCTGGTTTCCTGAAAAAAAAACTATTTAGTCTGTCATTTACATTATCAAAAACTATTTAAACGTATTTTTTCTTTTGTCATATAAACAAAAAATGACGAAGATATAGTGCGTTAAAGTTCCGCGTGACGTCACGACTTTGCAAACTTTTTACCATTATGTGACGTCAGGAGCCCCCACTCCCGAACTTTGATGCCCGTTATCGTTGTCAATTTTGATTGATTTGATAAAGCAAAAAATACGTGTTCAACATTTTTTGATAATGTAACTGACGGACTAATCGGAAAAATCCCTATTCTGTGCTACAATTTTCAGACTACAGTTACAGTTTGTAAAAGGAATACTTACTTGAAAAATCATCGTCAAGAATTATGGCAGGACCTAGAAATAATTTTGGTCCCCTTAAAAGTCAAACGAAACATATGATTTTGGATTTTTATGCCAACGGTACACCACTACATATACGATTCTGTGGACTCGCTAATAAATAGATTTATTTATTAATAAAACTATGGAAAGACGTTTGAGTAGAGGTTTTTCTCAGATCTTTTTGGGATTCGAATGTTTTATGCATTCAAAACTACTAATTGGAAGTTAACAAGCAAATTATTTAGTAGAAAATGTTTTTATTCGACCGGTCACACTGCACTGTACGGCCGGCGCGGTTTGTTTGCGTCGCTCCAGCGGCACCACATAATTCATACGGCGTGCTACGTAGTACAATACAAACAAGGTCTCGCTTCTCATTCGTCCCGCCACTAGCGCTGTGGACGGACGTGCAAAACGCGCGCGCAAAAAACTATTTTTTAACGAAATTATCGGCAATTGCCCAATAGTTATTAACCATATTTGTGTAAACTAAGTGTTCATTTGTTATAAAGTGCATTTTCATTCAGAACTAATTGTGTTATGTGATGGTATTATGACAAGTGTTTTGAAGAAATCTAGGGGAACGAAAGGAAAATCGGAGTCAATGCAGGAGGATCTGCCTTCGCGATGGGGCTCCCAGGAAAAGACGGAAGATGCTGGGAAACTCATCAAATATATAAACGATAATATTATTGGAAGTGGGAATTCGTTCTGCGGACCTTTTGGGAGGAGGAAAGGTAATATATCCATAGCCTCTAAATTTTTGTATGTCAACACTATTTGGTGTTGATAATGTTACAAGAGTCTAAATAATAGGTATTTATGATGTTTTCTTGTCTCCTAAATAAGGCAGACCGCAACACTTACAATATGATGAAGGTTAAGAGCGCCAGTGAATCATTGAACCTTCTTCACTGCAGTTCAATGTTGACTATCATATCATCTAACCGGTTACAGTAACTTGTTATACCTATATAATCTATCTAATCTAATATACCTATGAGTATATGGAATTGACATTTAATTAAGTCTAAATTATAATTTCGTTTTTATGTCTGACTTTACTATTTTTATTTTGATTATAAATCGTTTGTTATTAATATGTGATAATTGAATTAATGTTTTGATAATGTATTATTTTTTGGTGTCAATTTAAATTGTTTATTATTAATTTGTGATGACATATATTCTATTTTATTATTTAATGTTTTGACGATCTCAAATTAAATTAATATATTTTGACATGTACTGAATATAATGTAATTTAATTTGAGAAATAAATAAATCTAATCTAATCTATCATAATCCTCGGTCAGTGCAAATAAATAGTATCCAACAAATTATTGTCAACTTGTGACCTTGTTTTCATAGTTAAACATTTGATAGATAAATAAATAGGTATAATGTTAATGGATACTCTGGTTTTGTGTTATGATTAGATAATGAGGTTTTAGTGTTATATAATATTCGTGTCAATTCCTATAAATGTCTGTTTATTTATTTCTTTTAAACTATATTCTACTTTAATCATACAAATTCAGAGCACAAGATTTTTATAAGGTAAATGAGACAATAACATGAAATTTGAATCTTAATCGGACAAAGACGTCCTTTATCGTAGGTGAAGGTCGTGTAATGTCATGGGCACTAATGGGCAGGAACAGGAACTACGTAGGTATCTAGATTTCATATTCGCTGCTGTTTAGTAAAAGTAGTTAATTAAACATAGCTTATGTAAGTAGATTCATATTATAAGCTTAATATAAATTTCAGTTTGTAAGTAGTTTTTATTTTCTAAAATTATTCGGTTTCCCCCTTTTTTAATAGGGTCTGTACTTAACTGTTTTAAACCTCTATTTTTATTGATTATTATTTATTTGAATTGTTTAATTATATGCTTTGGCAAAACCCGAATTATGTTCTAAAATTTCACATAGGTACTGTATGTGTATTACTCTCTTATTGTTGCTCTCCTTAAACGAAAAAATATTGATTTATTTATACAAAATAAGAGAAAAAATCCAAATATTTAGAAACGGCCTTCTCGAGATAATCGTTCTTAATTAATTAGCGGGCGCGCGCGACCTGTTCGATTCAATTTGTTTTTTCCTTTGTTGAACTATTTTCGGATCATGATCCCAGGAATCGAGTTGTTGCTTGTATTTAATTATAACACCAGTTATTTCTTATACCTATTTACCAATACATATTATAAATCAGTAACACTAAGTGATAACCTGATCAGTAACGAAAAGGTACCTTTAAGAAATTATTGGATATTTGTAGTGCTACGAAAACCGCTCTACTATAATTTTAACTGACACAATTGGCACAGTTTTAACTCCATGCTTTATTTGTTTATAGATATTTCATGTCATGACGTGTTTAATACACATTAATAAAACAGCATTAATAATGTTAATAACGACACGTCTCTCATATCATACAGCGCACGTGTTGCGTCCATGCTGTTTAATTTGTCACTAAACATCGCAAAAACATTTCCACGGTGCGATTACTCGACCTTCGCCCATTTGGCGTTTTTAATAAAGCGAATCATCGAGTCTCTAAACAATCAATGATAGCAAATGCTCATCTCATTGATTGAATTCTGCCGGTATGGTTCTTGATACGCTCGCTTAAAAAAAAATCAACCGATGTTAGGTACGTATCTCATTTTTAGGGTTCCGTACCTCAAAAGGAAAAAACGAAACCCTTATAGTATCACTCGTGTGTCTGTCCGTCTGTCACAGCCAATTTGTTCCGAAACTACTGGACCGATCGAGTTGAAATTTGGTATACATATGTAAATCGGTGTCCGCAACACGGACACGTGACGTAAATATATGAATTTTAAACATGGGGGCCACTTTTGGAGGGTAAATTAGAAAATTAAAGTAAAAAGTTATGCAACCTATATCGTGTGACATATCAAATGAAAGGGCTTATTATGCGGATATTAAATATATTTTCTTTTGAATTTCTAGTAAAATAGTTTAGAAGTTATTTAGGCAAATAGGCGAAAATTGACCATCCACCCCCCCCCCCCCTTCCCTTATTTCCGAAACTACTGGGGCTATAATTTTGTAAAAAATACAGAAAATAGTTCTTTACCTATACATTACAGGAAAACCTATAAGAAGTCTATGGTATTTAAAGTACTAACGTAGTAAATTTCAGATAATCATGTACTGGAACGGAACCCTCTCCACGCGAGTTTAACTCGCACTTGTCCGGTTTTTTCCTCAACAATCTTATGAAAATATGTTAAAGTGAGAGATCGAAGTCAGCGAATATGCCCGAATAAAACAGGTTTGACCGGGAGAGATAGGAGCAAAAACCCTGGATGCTTTTATTTTGTACAAGACGTGTTTTTTAATAAAATATTTTCCTCATTGAAGTTGAAGGTCGTTTGTATATATGTAGTTCGGTACAATGCAAAAGATGACAGTATTGTCTTACGTTATTAATATCGTTGCATATTAATTATTCTAGTCATCGTAACTGCGGAAGTGTAGATAAAGGAATTACTCCTTCACGTGTTTTTTCACGTGTTAAGCGTTAGTCACAGTACTGTGTGTTGTTTTCATATGCATTAACAACAATTATATTATTCTAATGAATCCACATAATCTTCATAAAACATACCTAGTTTCTTCATTGCTTGCCCTATACTTATACGTTTAGAGACATGTATACCACTATCTAGCTGTCTCTCTCTCTAATATATCTAAACAGAATTACCTACTTAAGAGCAACGCAATCTGCATGCTAAACCCTAGACACGTGTTACACACGTGGTACACTCAATACACGACAGGTCGCATTTGCATGGACTTTAAGGACACATAATACCTACGTGCATGTCACTATCAAAGGCTTCAAGATTTGATTGACGCGTGAAACAGAGATGTGCAATATTACCGGGTCCCCGGTAATGCTTTATGCACATGAATTTACTTACAGTTTTTTACATTTAAGAAGTTCTAAAAACCTAATGCTGAATGTTTAATTATATTGATCACCTTAGGTGTGCGCAATTGCGAGCATTCAATAAATATTAATTAATTCCGAGTTCGAAGTTCAGGCAAATTGGCACTACCTAATCGGACCACTGTTAATCAGTAAACGGACACAAATTCATACCGACAAGTTTATGTCAGTTTATGTCATACCCTTCGCAAGCTCTGCCGGGCTTACTCATTTTGATAAGGTGGGATAGGACATACATAGCCTTTCATTGTATTTAAATAACTTGCTTTCAAAATGAATACGCCAATGACTATCAGTTTGCGAGGGAATATTAAAAACAAAGACAATTCTGTTACAATATAACAGACGATAATATTTCGATTGATTTAAACAAAAGAAATGAAAGTTGGCTCTAGCTGCAAATACCCTGGCGCATTGCCTTAGACAATAAACAGTCTAGGCTAAGAGTAAATAAACGAACAGAGATAAGAAAATGCATGTATAGTTTAATGAATTGCTCTATTACACATCGTTTCCAGGAAGCAAAACTGTTATGTTATGACACAGTTGGCAACACTGCGGGCTATTAATAAAGAACAAATTGGGTCAATTTAACAAAGATTATACCTAAAGATTAATAAAAACACGGAGGATAAAAATGATAATTCCCATTGTTTGTGTTAAATTATATTACAATTTAAATATTTTATATTAAGTACAGTAAGTTGTGGGTCATGCTTGATTGACGCACATTTTTTATGTAGCGGACTTATTTAAAGTTGCGAGGTGTTTAAAGCAAATTCTCCATTTTGTAGTACAGCAGCGATTAAGAATTTTACTGTGCGTCTACAGTGAATTCATCCATACTTGTCTTATTTGGTAAACAAGTTTCTAATCTTTAAATGCACCTTTTTTGGCTAAAACATCGGTTTCATTTCTTTTTTTTTTGTTCGAAAACGAGCATGCGGGTTACCTGATGGTTAAGTGCGTCTCTCTCACACCAGTGGCGACGATAGGGATAGTCAGAGAGATAAACAGGTTTAATTTATCCCCGTGTCTGGCATGCTAAGGCAGCAGAGTAAAATGCCACCCTGTCGCAAAGACACTAAAAATCTTACTGTAACGTAAATTTGAATGTACATAATTATATTGGCATATTTCCATTGTTTTACGAGCAGCCTTGTCGAGTCATTTGGAGTATTAATTATTTATTGTCTTGTTTACAGGTACGTCGACCAAACATTACTTATTCACCGAGATTTAGGTAAGATTTTTTTCTAACTAATTGGATTGTGGCAAAGATCTCAAAAGAAGGATATGCCAAACGCCAGCGCCATGGCTTACCCACACCCTACTGCTAATGTCTTAGTTCTTACGACATACACACAAAAGTCTAATATTGCTTGATTCACACTCTATCATATCATTGTGGACGGTGGGGTGTCAAGGACCGTGGTTGCCAGGCGACTGAACGTGCGTTGGTGTCAGATTCGCGTTCTGACACCTCAAAAGTAAGCATCGCGAGAATTGCTTTGAGCAGTTCCTTACTATTTATATCAATGGATTGTGGTATGTTTGAAATAGAAAACACCCCCTTTCCCATCTATCTCTACATTGATTAAGAGGCTAACGAGGCTGATCTGAAATCTTCACGTCGCCCTTTTTTCGTTTTGACCGATTATTTAAGTAAAGTTCACCATTCGGCCATCCTCCGTTATTGTCGGCATCCCACGTTTTTCACATAGATTATATCAAATCACAGATATGACCTTAAAATATATTACCCGTTATCTTATTAAACACAATACTACAGAATGATATGAGCAACAAAACCTCCTAATACGAGATGTTGAAATAAGAAAAATAATTAATTACTATTTTTTGACAGTATGACACGCATGACAAATATAGTACTCTTACCTTACGTAAAATAGTAACTATACATATATATTATCACGCCCGAAATCCCTAATGGGGTGTGCAGAGCCACAAGACTATTTGTGTGGCCACGTTCAATTAATTAGTCCTAAGATGGTATGATGAACCGTATGGTGACAGGTGATCAGCCCATCGCCCATACAGATAGTCCACCATGTAGGATAGGACCCGTCCCTTAGTCGACTTTTACGACATGCCAGGATGATAAGCATCTGCACGCATTCTATGCTATTTCTTCACTCCCAGTGCAGCAGAGGAGTATAGTATAAATAGTAACAATTGATTAATAAATAATCATGTTTTTTATATTATAGGCAATTATAGGTACTTACATTTATATATATCAATAAATAATGGATGTCTATATCGCTTCTGTAAACTTCTTAGGTCTACTGGTAAGTAATGTCATCATGGCGGGTGACATACATTGCGTTTACGATACTTTCAGTTGAATGCTACCTAAAAGAAATCGCAGCAATGTAACTTGTGTCATTTTCGTCTCCGACTTTAGCCGATAATAGCCGAGAAAAACAACAAAAAACAACAAAAGAGCAAAAACCAGGAAAAGTTGGCAAATTTCCGGTGTACGAGATTATGAAGCGAAATTATACGTGTCGCTCGACCCTCAGTTGTAATAACTGTACTAAGCGTTTTTGTAATGTAATCGTATGAGGTCAACCAGAGGCTGAACTTGACATTTGAGCCTGATCAACTTATATAAACGATTTGGAGTCAATTTGGCAATGTAGGTTACATTCGTGCTGGGTACAAGACCGTTAATCTGTTCGTTAAACGTTAATTAAGTACCAACTATGTGCCAAAAGGACACCGCGCGGCTTATGTGAGATAGCTTTTAATTTGAATTTGATCTTTAAATTTTAATAATAGGTATTATTACAAACTCTAATGTAATACTCTATTTTGACTAATGTTTCATGTCCGGCTTGAACTTCCATAGCACATACCAACATTTTTAGGGTTCCCTACCTCAAAAGGAAAAAAGGAACCCTTATAGGATCACTCGTGTGTCTGTCTTTCTGTCTGTCTGTCTGTCTGTCTGTCTGTCTGTCTGTCTGTCTGTCTGTCTGTCTGTCTGTCTGTCTGTCTGTCTGTCTGTCTGTCTGTCTGTCTGTCTGTCTGTCTGTCTGTCTGTCTGTCTGTCTGTCTGTCTGTCTGTCTGTCTGTCTGTCTGTCTGTCTGTCTGTCTGTCTGTCTGTCTGTCTGTCTGTCTGTCTGTCTGTCTGTCTGTCTGTCTGTCTGTCTGTCTGTCTGTCTGTCTGTCTGTCTGTCTGTCTGTCTGTCTGTCTGTCTGTCTGTCTGTCTGTCTGTCTGTCTGTCTGTCTGTCTGTCTGTCTGTCTGTCTGTCTGTCTGTCTGTCTGTCTGTCTGTCTGTCTGTCTGTCTGTCTGTCTGTCTGTCTGTCTGTCTGTCTGTCTGTCTGTCTGTCTGTCTGTCTGTCTGTCTGTCTGTCTGTCTGTCTGTCTGTCTGTCTGTCTGTCTGTCTGTCTGTCTGTCTGTCTGTCTGTCTGTCTGTCTGTCTGTCTGTCTGTCTGTCTGTCTGTCTGTCTGTCTGTCTGTCTGTCTGTCTGTCTGTCTGTCTGTCTGTCTGTCTGTCTGTCTGTCTGTCTGTCTGTCTGTCTGTCTGTCTGTCTGTCTGTCTGTCTGTCTGTCTGTCTGTCTGTCTGTCTGTCTGTCTGTCTGTCTGTCTGTCTGTCTGTCTGTCTGTCTGTCTGTCTGTCTGTCTGTCTGTCTGTCTGTCTGTCTGTCTGTCTGTCTGTCTGTCTGTCTGTCTGTCTGTCTGTCTGTCTGTCTGTCTGTCTGTCTGTCTGTCTGTCTGTCTGTCTGTCTGTCTGTCTGTCTGTCTGTCTGTCTGTCTGTCTGTCTGTCTGTCTGTCTGTCTGTCTGTCTGTCTGTCTGTCTGTCTGTCTGTCTGTCTGTCTGTCTGTCTGTCTGTCTGTCTGTCTGTCTGTCTGTCTGTCTGTCTGTCTGTCTGTCTGTCTGTCTGTCTGTCTGTCTGTCTGTCTGTCTGTCTGTCTGTCTGTCTGTCTGTCTGTCTGTCTGTCTGTCTGTCTGTCTGTCTGTCTGTCTGTCTGTCTGTCTGTCTGTCTGTCTGTCTGTCTGTCTGTCTGTCTGTCTGTCTGTCTGTCTGTCTGTCTGTCTGTCTGTCTGTCTGTCTGTCTGTCTGTCTGTCTGTCTGTCTGTCTGTCTGTCTGTCTGTCTGTCTGTCTGTCTGTCTGTCTGTCTGTCTGTCTGTCTGTCTGTCTGTCTGTCTGTCTGTCTGTCTGTCTGTCTGTCTGTCTGTCTGTCTGTCTGTCTGTCTGTCTGTCTGTCTGTCTGTCTGTCTGTCTGTCTGTCTGTCTGTCTGTCTGTCTGTCTGTCTGTCTGTCTGTCTGTCTGTCTGTCTGTCTGTCTGTCTGTCTGTCTGTCTGTCTGTCTGTCTGTCTGTCTGTCTGTCTGTCTGTCTGTCTGTCTGTCTGTCTGTCTGTCTGTCTGTCTGTCTGTCTGTCTGTCTGTCTGTCTGTCTGTCTGTCTGTCTGTCTGTCTGTCTGTCTGTCTGTCTGTCTGTCTGTCTGTCTGTCTGTCTGTCTGTCTGTCTGTCTGTCTGTCTGTCTGTCTGTCTGTCTGTCTGTCTGTCTGTCTGTCTGTCTGTCTGTCTGTCTGTCTGTCTGTCTGTCTGTCTGTCTGTCTGTCTGTCTGTCTGTCTGTCTGTCTGTCTGTCTGTCTGTCTGTCTGTCTGTCTGTCTGTCTGTCTGTCTGTCTGTCTGTCTGTCTGTCTGTCTGTCTGTCTGTCTGTCTGTCTGTCTGTCTGTCTGTCTGTCTGTCTGTCTGTCTGTCTGTCTGTCTGTCTGTCTGTCTGTCTGTCTGTCTGTCTGTCTGTCTGTCTGTCTGTCTGTCTGTCTGTCTGTCTGTCTGTCTGTCTGTCTG
Source organism: Tortricodes alternella (assembly GCA_947859335.1). Lineage (NCBI taxonomy): Eukaryota > Metazoa > Arthropoda > Insecta > Lepidoptera > Tortricidae > Tortricodes > Tortricodes alternella. Next base: position 8,651,505 of record OX401986.1, read on the forward strand.
TCTGTCTGTCTGTCTGTCTGTCTGTCTGTCTGTCTGTCTGTCTGTCTGTCTGTCTGTCTGTCTGTCTGTCTGTCTGTCTGTCTGTCTGTCTGTCTGTCTGTCTGTCTGTCTGTCTGTCTGTCTGTCTGTCTGTCTGTCTGTCTGTCTGTCTGTCTGTCTGTCTGTCTGTCTGTCTGTCTGTCTGTCTGTCTGTCTGTCTGTCTGTCTGTCTGTCTGTCTGTCTGTCTGTCTGTCTGTCTGTCTGTCTGTCTGTCTGTCTGTCTGTCTGTCTGTCTGTCTGTCTGTCTGTCTGTCTGTCTGTCTGTCTGTCTGTCTGTCTGTCTGTCTGTCTGTCTGTCTGTCTGTCTGTCTGTCTGTCTGTCTGTCTGTCTGTCTGTCTGTCTGTCTGTCTGTCTGTCTGTCTGTCTGTCTGTCTGTCTGTCTGTCTGTCTGTCTGTCTGTCTGTCTGTCTGTCTGTCTGTCTGTCTGTCTGTCTGTCTGTCTGTCTGTCTGTCTGTCTGTCTGTCTGTCTGTCTGTCTGTCTGTCTGTCTGTCTGTCTGTCTGTCTGTCTGTCTGTCTGTCTGTCTGTCTGTCTGTCTGTCTGTCTGTCTGTCTGTCTGTCTGTCTGTCTGTCTGTCTGTCTGTCTGTCTGTCTGTCTGTCTGTCTGTCTGTCTGTCTGTCTGTCTGTCTGTCTGTCTGTCTGTCTGTCTGTCTGTCTGTCTGTCTGTCTGTCTGTCTGTCTGTCTGTCTGTCTGTCTGTCTGTCTGTCTGTCTGTCTGTCTGTCTGTCTGTCTGTCTGTCTGTCTGTCTGTCTGTCTGTCTGTCTGTCTGTCTGTCTGTCTGTCTGTCTGTCTGTCTGTCTGTCTGTCTGTCTGTCTGTCTGTCTGTCTGTCTGTCTGTCTGTCTGTCTGTCTGTCTGTCTGTCTGTCTGTCTGTCTGTCTGTCTGTCTGTCTGTCTGTCTGTCTGTCTGTCTGTCTGTCTGTCTGTCTGTCTGTCTGTCTGTCTGTCTGTCTGTCTGTCTGTCTGTCTGTCTGTCTGTCTGTCTGTCTGTCTGTCTGTCTGTCTGTCTGTCTGTCTGTCTGTCTGTCTGTCTGTCTGTCTGTCTGTCTGTCTGTCTGTCTGTCTGTCTGTCTGTCTGTCTGTCTGTCTGTCTGTCTGTCTGTCTGTCTGTCTGTCTGTCTGTCTGTCTGTCTGTCTGTCTGTCTGTCTGTCTGTCTGTCTGTCTGTCTGTCTGTCTGTCTGTCTGTCTGTCTGTCTGTCTGTCTGTCTGTCTGTCTGTCTGTCTGTCTGTCTGTCTGTCTGTCTGTCTGTCTGTCTGTCTGTCTGTCTGTCTGTCTGTCTGTCTGTCTGTCTGTCTGTCTGTCTGTCTGTCTGTCTGTCTGTCTGTCTGTCTGTCTGTCTGTCTGTCTGTCTGTCTGTCTGTCTGTCTGTCTGTCTGTCTGTCTGTCTGTCTGTCTGTCTGTCTGTCTGTCTGTCTGTCTGTCTGTCTGTCTGTCTGTCTGTCTGTCTGTCTGTCTGTCTGTCTGTCTGTCTGTCTGTCTGTCTGTCTGTCTGTCTGTCTGTCTGTCTGTCTGTCTGTCTGTCTGTCTGTCTGTCTGTCTGTCTGTCTGTCTGTCTGTCTGTCTGTCTGTCTGTCTGTCTGTCTGTCTGTCTGTCTGTCTGTCTGTCTGTCTGTCTGTCTGTCTGTCTGTCTGTCTGTCTGTCTGTCTGTCTGTCTGTCTGTCTGTCTGTCTGTCTGTCTGTCTGTCTGTCTGTCTGTCTGTCTGTCTGTCTGTCTGTCTGTCTGTCTGTCTGTCTGTCTGTCTGTCTGTCTGTCTGTCTGTCTGTCTGTCTGTCTGTCTGTCTGTCTGTCTGTCTGTCTGTCTGTCTGTCTGTCTGTCTGTCTGTCTGTCTGTCTGTCTGTCTGTCTGTCTGTCTGTCTGTCTGTCTGTCTGTCTGTCTGTCTGTCTGTCTGTCTGTCTGTCTGTCTGTCTGTCTGTCTGTCTGTCTGTCTGTCTGTCTGTCTGTCTGTCTGTCTGTCTGTCTGTCTGTCTGTCTGTCTGTCTGTCTGTCTGTCTGTCTGTCTGTCTGTCTGTCTGTCTGTCTGTCTGTCTGTCTGTCTGTCTGTCTGTCTGTCTGTCTGTCTGTCTGTCTGTCTGTCTGTCTGTCTGTCTGTCTGTCTGTCTGTCTGTCTGTCTGTCTGTCTGTCTGTCTGTCTGTCTGTCTGTCTGTCTGTCTGTCTGTCTGTCTGTCTGTCTGTCTGTCTGTCTGTCTGTCTGTCTGTCTGTCTGTCTGTCTGTCTGTCTGTCTGTCTGTCTGTCTGTCTGTCTGTCTGTCTGTCTGTCTGTCTGTCTGTCTGTCTGTCTGTCTGTCTGTCTGTCTGTCTGTCTGTCTGTCTGTCTGTCTGTCTGTCTGTCTGTCTGTCTGTCTGTCTGTCTGTCTGTCTGTCTGTCTGTCTGTCTGTCTGTCTGTCTGTCTGTCTGTCTGTCTGTCTGTCTGTCTGTCTGTCTGTCTGTCTGTCTGTCTGTCTGTCTGTCTGTCTGTCTGTCTGTCTGTCTGTCTGTCTGTCTGTCTGTCTGTCTGTCTGTCTGTCTGTCTGTCTGTCTGTCTGTCTGTCTGTCTGTCTGTCTGTCTGTCTGTCTGTCTGTCTGTCTGTCTGTCTGTCTGTCTGTCTGTCTGTCTGTCTGTCTGTCTGTCTGTCTGTCTGTCTGTCTGTCTGTCTGTCTGTCTGTCTGTCTGTCTGTCTGTCTGTCTGTCTGTCTGTCTGTCTGTCTGTCTGTCTGTCTGTCTGTCTGTCTGTCTGTCTGTCTGTCTGTCTGTCTGTCTGTCTGTCTGTCTGTCTGTCTGTCTGTCTGTCTGTCTGTCTGTCTGTCTGTCTGTCTGTCTGTCTGTCTGTCTGTCTGTCTGTCTGTCTGTCTGTCTGTCTGTCTGTCTGTCTGTCTGTCTGTCTGTCTGTCTGTCTGTCTGTCTGTCTGTCTGTCTGTCTGTCTGTCTGTCTGTCTGTCTGTCTGTCTGTCTGTCTGTCTGTCTGTCTGTCTGTCTGTCTGTCTGTCTGTCTGTCTGTCTGTCTGTCTGTCTGTCTGTCTGTCTGTCTGTCTGTCTGTCTGTCTGTCTGTCTGTCTGTCTGTCTGTCTGTCTGTCTGTCTGTCTGTCTGTCTGTCTGTCTGTCTGTCTGTCTGTCTGTCTGTCTGTCTGTCTGTCTGTCTGTCTGTCTGTCTGTCTGTCTGTCTGTCTGTCTGTCTGTCTGTCTGTCTGTCTGTCTGTCTGTCTGTCTGTCTGTCTGTCTGTCTGTCTGTCTGTCTGTCTGTCTGTCTGTCTGTCTGTCTGTCTGTCTGTCTGTCTGTCTGTCTGTCTGTCTGTCTGTCTGTCTGTCTGTCTGTCTGTCTGTCTGTCTGTCTGTCTGTCTGTCTGTCTGTCTGTCTGTCTGTCTGTCTGTCTGTCTGTCTGTCTGTCTGTCTGTCGGTCTGTCCGTCTGTCACAGCCAATTTGCTCCGAAACTACTGGACCGATTGAGTTGAAATTTGGTATTCATATGTAAGTTGGTGACCGCAACACGGACGCGTGACGTAAATATATGAATTTTAAACATAGAGGCCACTTTTTGGGGGTAAACTAGAAAATTATAAAAAAAGTTAGGCCACCTATATCGTGTAACATATCAAATGAAAGGGCTTATTGTGAGGATCTTAAATATATATTTTTTTTAATTTTAAATAAAACAGTTTAGAAGTTATTCAGGAAAATAGGCGAAAAATGACCATTCCCCCCCCCTCACTTTCGAAACTACTGGGGCTAAACTTTTGAAAAAAATACAGAAAATAGCTCTTTGCCTATAGATTACAGGAAACCTATAAGAAGTCTATGGTATTTAAGGTAACCTAGTAAAATTCAGATAATCATGTTCGGAACGGAACCCTCTCCACGCGAGTTTAACTCGCACTTGTCCAGTTTTTATAAGTAATTTACTAACGCAACGTCATATAAAATGCAATTTCTATCACGAGTTCACGATTAACGTTAACTTTCGTAAAATCTTCAAAAATGTAACGCTTCAACGTGTAACGAAGTTAACTTTTTTAGTAACGGATCTAGCGATTAACGAAGTTAACTATTTGATTAACGGTGCCCAGCTATGGTTACATCAGATAGTATTATGGAGTAAATCCAGAGATCAACTAGAATGCCCAAAAATGGTCCTTGAGGGACGCGCAAAGAACCAATTATTTTAACGAGCGTTGAGTATTTTAAGATGTGAAAGATCTAAGATAAAATAAAATATGTCACCTATTCGTTTGAGTATATTTTTAATATGAGGAAATTACTGTAGTACCCGTTGTTTTAAATACATTTCCTCCTTTCCACAAATAAATGTGACTAATCCGTGAAAATTCAGGTCAAGAGAAATATATTTTCGCAAAGTTCATTATGCTTCAATTAGGATAATTAACTATGTTCTTAGATAGCAGATAGCACTAAACGGCTGGCAAGTACTCAACTTTTTTATCTTTTTACCCGAATTTGCGAAGCTTAAAGTAGAGTATAGGTTTAACAGTCTAACGTCGCTGCGCGTGCAATACCGCGGAAGAGCACTTTGTAAAAACCGCGTATCTGCGTTTTTTGCGATTTTACAGGAACAAGAAAAAAACCGGTCAAGTGCGAGTGAAACCCGAACGGAACCCTCTGTTCCGTTATTTACATGATAAACTGAAATTTCCTATGTTACTTTAAATACCATAGACTTCTTATAGGTTTTCCTGTAATCTATAGGTAAAAAACTACTTTCTGTATTTTTTTCAAAATTTTAGGCCCGGTAGTTTCGGAGATAAGGGGGGGGGGAATGGTCAATTTTCACCTATTTTCTTAAATAACTTCTAAACTATTTTACTTAAAATTAAAAAAAAAAAATACATTTAAGATCCCCACAATAAGCCCTTTCATTTGATATGTCATACGATTTCAGTTGCACAACTTTTTTTTTTAATTTTCTAATTTATCCCCCAAAAGTGGGCCACATGTTCAAAATTAATTAATTTACGTTACGCATCCCTGTTGCGGTCACCAATTTACATATGTATACCAAATTTCAAATCAATCGGTCCAGTAGTTTCGGAGCAACTTGGCTGTGACTCCTGAATGACTGGGCCGATTTTAACAAATAAAGTATAATATTCTTAGTGGGGAACGTGAGGATGTAGGCTACATAGGAATTCTAAAGGTGCGTAATACTAGGGCAAAAATGCTTTTACGTCGCCAGTCGGCTACAGTTTGTTATTTTATATATTACTAGTGGACCTGCCACAGCTTCGCCCACGGTATGTTCCATACAAACTATATCACCCCTTTTCATGCCTTTAGGGATGGAATTTCAAAAAAATCCTCCTTAGTAAACCTCTAGGGTACTCGAGGAATGTCTGCTCCAAATTTCAAACCTCTAGGACCCCCGTTTAGGCTGTGCTTTGTATAAGTGAGTCACGGTACTGTTTTATATATTACTAGTTGCCCGCCCCATATTCGCCCAGGAAAATCTCAAGACGCATGAAAATGAAAATGAAAATATTTATTTTGCAAGTAGGCCACCTGGGCTCTTTTACATGTCTGAAGCTACCAGCGCTTCGAAAGGTGACATTTGCTGAGAAGAAACGCCGCAACGACTTGTTCGACAAACATCATCATAGTTCGGCCAATATGATGAAAACCCCAGTCGTTTCCGAGATTAGTCTATACAGACAGACAGGACGAAAAAAAACGCGGTGGGGGATTTTAATTTTTAATAGGTACGCTAAATAGTGCATTTCTATGCGATGGTTTAAAAATATCCTGGAAATGGCGAGTCTTTGATAAAATTCACTGAGCATAATTGTAATATTTTTTAGGTTCAAGGTACTTCATATCAATGTAGGTGAAAGAAAAGCGGGTGCGTCTGAATGTGACTCAACGTCAATGTTTTGTCTAAAGATATTGACTGACATATGGACAAGAAAATCCTTTTAAGATAATACCGTGTCAATAACTCAAATGTAGGTACATAAAACGTGAAAAATATCGATTGGTATTTCCTTTTACTATTGAGCTGTATGTTGTATTAGTGCAAGTAAACTGTAAGTCCGTTTGTCTATCAAAATTAACACTGTACCATTTTTTTTAGCTATAACAGGACTGTGAAGAACGGCAAAAATCAGCCTTTTCATACAAACGGCTATAACGATTTCCACCCCTTAAATGTTAACCGATTTTGACCAATTTTTGATAGGTTGTCAGTCAGAACAAAAACTAGGTCTATACGTTTTTTGAATATTGATTAAAGATCAAGAAAGTCAAATAATCGCCGAAATTAGTTTTGTATGAGAACACTGAAACCACAATAAAACTGAATTTATTGATTATAGTCAAAAAATCAAGACGTATAGACCTAGATTTTGTGCTGACTGATGACCTATCAAAAAATGGTGAACATCGGTTAATATTTAAGTGGTGGAAATCGTTATCGCCTTTTGTATGAAAAGCCGTAGGTTCACACTCCTCTTAAGCAAAGCCACCATTAAAACCTAATTGGCAATTAGCGTTTTATTTTTAAATTCGTTGCTATGACACCTTACAATATTATCTTACATTTTTACATGTTGATTACCTGTTGACGTCTCGGAACTAGGACAAAAGGTGAACGTACTTGCTGAGAGACACGTCGTGACTTAAAATTAAAAAGAAACGATCTTTCTAAACGTAACACTCACCTAGTCATTAGACTAGGGAGCTGTGACGTACATCCAAATGGGTTTTTGGCGTGAAAATGTGAAATGGTTGACAGAATTGGGGCAGGCAACACCCATGACGATTTACCTGCTTTTAAAGAGGGCTTGTCTATGAGTACAATGACCTGGTGTATTTGTGGTGCTGTCTATACGTTGGGGAGCTTACCGGATAAAGTGACCATGTCTGTGCCATTACCATGAGTTTACGTTCCGTTCTCGTTATCGAAAACTATCGCTTGGTCCTTTTTACTTGTATCCGCAATGAGCAGTACTTCCGATAGATTTCGATAAAGTCAAAGTCAGAGTCAAACTATCTTTATTCAATTTAGGCTTTTACAAGTTCTTATGAACGTCAAGGAATTAATCTACCACCGGTTCGGAAAAAATCCTCTACTGAGAAGAGCCGGCAAGAAGCGGCTCAGTGAGGTATCATTTTTCAAATCAGTACACATATAAGTCAACAATGATGTCTACAGTTTTATACAAATCTAAGTATATACCACAGCAGGTACGCCCATCGAGACCCAGGGATCGCCGGTACAGGTCACGATTTAAGCCAAACGAGATAACGAGAACGGTTTGCGTAAACTCATGGTAAGGGTACTACTGATGTTAAGTAGCATCATGAATAATCAAGGTACCTATGAGTCGGTGAAGTTTCGCATAAAATAGACATACTCGTACTTTTACAATGATTTGGATTGTCATGCGGCAAATAGAGCGAGCCTTTTGAAGTTCATATATCATTACAAGTTCATTGCTCTGTCAATTGACAGGAATTAACAAATGGTACATCATTAGCATCAGTTACATTAATTTTGGGATCGTCAAAACGTAGCAAAATTAATGACATGTCGTGGTAACGGGGCAATTTAAAAATGAATCAATTTAGACTAGGGAGTAATCAGTTTGTATAAAGATACAAGATTGAAGTAAAGTCATAATTTGTATGTATGAGTACGTGGTCGCGATATAATAAAAACCTGACTCGCTGGTTTGCTGACACAAGATAAAACCTGATAGAGATGTTAATTATATATTAATTATAAATATTAGCCTATACAACCTATAATAACATCACACTGAATGACCCGTACTAAAATTTCCCAAATAAAAAGGATTTGACTGATGTCATCACTCTAATTGAATTATGCAAAAAAAACCGTCATCTACAAATATATTGAACACATATCACATATGGGTATGTATTTCGTATTTGTTTATAATATACATATAAGTATTTCGATAAAAGACGGATCGTCCGTCCGTGACACGGGATCATTTGATTGAACCTGCTTTTAGGATGAAAGCCATCTCATTTTTCTTTGCCTTGTTTGAAGAGAATTCTACACTCAATCATACATTCTAATCTATATTATGGGATACTAGCTTCTGCCTTCGACTTCGTTCGCGTGCAATTCGGTTACAGTTATTTCCTCGGGAGTCTTTAAATTTTCTGCGATAAAAAGTAGCCTATGTGCTATTCCATCCAGATCTGTTCAGCCGTTCTGTCGTGATTGAGTAACAAACATACATCCGTCCCAACATTCGCATTTATAATATTAGTAGGATATACAACGTGTCCTGGCTGTTGGACATTACTTAACACAAAATGCTCAGTCCTGCATATCTGACAAATGTACAAATTATGAATAGAACACAATCACTCTATTATTAACAACAAAAAAAAACTGTTTTATACTGCAAGCTGTATTTACCCGCATTGGCACAGGTGCTGCATACTTAGGTCCTATCACTTTATTTTTGTTGGCATTATAAATGAATACCTGTTGCCCGCGACTTCGCTCGCTTGGAGCGCCATCTACCAAGGAGTAGCATTCCTCATATATCCTTTTTTGTGTAACTCTAACGGTTTTTGCAGCGCACGCTCAAATTGCTCTCAGATGACAGGATTTTTGTCGACTTACTTGCCAATTTGCACAATATCTTTATACCCTATGTGCTTTTCTGATGTATGAAACTTTACAATGTACATGACATTATAACATTGTAATGTTTCATCAAAATCCGTCTAGTACTTTATGCGTGAAGGAGTAACAAACATCCATCCATCCAAAGAAACTTTCGCGTTTATAATGGTAGGATAGGAAGTAGGATAGTATAGTAGGATTGATACAGCATGTTACTAACTATTTGTTTTATTTTAATTGAGATTAAATTTGTTAAAAAATTAAGAATGAAATGAAGATGGGCGTATTATATTTAGGGGTCTGGGGTGTCTCTAGCATTTAGACTGTAAGGACAAAGTAATTTCGTCCACATTTGAATGTGTCTCACCGCTGACGTTAGAGAATCACATGGTTATTTGTCTATATTTTGGCGCCAACATGCTCAGATTATCGTAGTTTGAGCCATCTACTGTGACGTTATAAACATCTAAATGTTAAGTGCAAATATATTTAAATTATAGGAAAAAGCCGTTGCGTTTTATCCATCTACAGAATTACAATAATGCGTTCATGAATAATGTAACGCTATCTAATTATAATAAATAGGTTTATAAGTTATAGCCTAAAGTTTAGTGCCAACTAATATGCGCTGAATTTATGCTCGCATAAGAAATCGTTTACGCACCCACTTGCCGTAACAATCTACTTTCAAAGCACCTAACCATAATAATTTGATAGCCTATTTGCCACAAGCTATAATAGAAAGAAAGAGTCATGCCTCTCTTTCTTGCCACGTGTAGCGACATATTTTATACTTGTACAAATATTGAGCATTAGTGCAATGCGTGGCGCAGTGATGTATATTATAAAGCAAAGCGTGTTAACACAAGTGCAATATGCGAGGTTCAGAAACTGCCGTTCCTTCAATTCAACTGACAGATGTTCACAATAACACTTCATCACCGAACTCTAGGCCAGCCTAACATGACCCGTCAGTGCGTATAAACTACACGGCCGTGCGTGTCTTCGACCTTGGTAGTATTTCGACGCTGTTTTGCCAAGGCCATGGGTACCTAACTCCGCATAATGCTTACGTGCGCGCGAATCAATTTATGATTGTCGGCCGAAGTGAGAAATTAATTTTGTTAAGAGAATAACATAGCTGGTGGTGTACGTCGTAAAATAAAGACTAGCATTATAACTACTCTTGCGTCAATACTTTGCAACTACTGAACCGGTCAAACAAGTGCAAAATATGAGTATAATAGTCACCGCTAATCCTTGACCATGATAGATAACTACTTATTAACTTTGACACACTTACTATAATGGAGAGATTAAGTAAGGTCGTAAACTGAAAGTCAAAGTAATAGTATTCGTTTAAAAACGTTTAGTGGGTTAAATGTATGTATGCGGTCGAAGGACCATGTTGGTCCTTCGACCGCACCCGAAGGACAGCATTTAGGGCAGGATGCGATTTCGGAGCATCGAACTCACAATTGGTTTGAATTAGTTTGAGTTAGTAGTAGAATTAGAACACTAGATCTAAGCCGGGGCGGTTCGTCAACCTTTGATCACCGGTAGCGAAACCGAATACATACATGTCAGTTTTAATTACGTTGTTTCAGTTGGCAAAAAACACAATTTATTATTAGTTTGAGAGACAGACTGCTTGACGCGTTGAGTCTATTGAACCCGATGTATAATTAATGTCAGGCTTTTTTTGCGTGCCCAAATGTATATGACATCAACGTATGACATGCACTTTTTAGTTCTCTTATTCTTTTGTTTTTAAATGTAGCTGTCATCGCTTTTATTGTGTTGCTATTAGGAGCGATATTATCATAGCTTCGTGTATTGATAATATGCAAACTTGTTCATGTGTTTTTGGTGAGGAATCGGCGACGATGGAAAAAAACCCGATTTTATTTATATTTAAATACACGAGTAGTAGCCGAAGTGTTACTCGAGTGCTTGGTAATTTGCCAACATGTAAAGAGGGTTGCCCTGTATCCTGTTGTCCAAGAGATACAGATTTTCCACTGCAAATCTACATCTGGGGCATTTCTCAATGCATTCCCTTGAAATTTGCTTCGGATTTTTCACTTGAATTTTAATCGTTTCGAATCTTGAAAATATTCCGTGACTTCAGTTACTTGCTTACACAGTGACTGCCTAATTAATTATTAACATGTGTGTGAAATGTTAAGGCCTGTGTCCCTGTTGGTCGCGTAAGTTTAAGTCAAATATTCCCGCGAAATATCAGGTTTCATTCGTTTCTGGATAAAAAAATATTAATTGTAATTAGTCCGTCAGTTAGATTATCAAAAAATATTGAACACTTTTTTTTTGCTTTATCAAATCAATGAAAATTTACAAAAATAACGCGCATCAAAGTTCGGGAGTGGGGGCTAATGGCGTCACTCAATGGTAAAAAATGTGCAGTCGTGACGTCACGCGGAACTTCAACGCACTATATCCTCGTAATTTTTTGTAAAATTGTCAAAAGAAAAATAAAAACATAAAATTTATCCAAAATATCGCCTAAGATCTCTAATTGCGGTTTAGAAACATTGGCATTGGGATAAGTTATCCTCATCTTATCTCTCAGTGCATCTCTTTCTTCGATACTAATATGATTTCCTTAGAAAACTCTGACTCCATCTTAAGCCTTTCGCACGACCATGATGACCAACATAAGAAGAGTAAATTAAGATTATAACTTTTAATATTAAAGAATATCAAAGCTTGACCTCAGTTCTTATATATCAAAATGCCTTATCAAGTTTTGTGCAGAAGCCGGATCACTAAACAAGGTTTGTGCAAGGTTTACCTTGCTGATGATAATATAAATAAGGTTACTTAAAACAATAACAGCATATATCTAATCGTCACGTAGATCTATGATATATTGCATATCCGCTATATTTATTGGGAGTTTCTTGTAAACCACCTGGTGGGTCTACTGTGATGCTTTGTAAATAAGGCTGGATTTGATAAAGGTCCGTTATATTTCGGAGCAAATTATAGGAAATCAGTACAAATTTTGACATACCCCACCGAAATGGGGAACTTGCATGAAAATCAATCAAAACGAGGTTTAAATGATATATTATGAAAGAAAATCTAAACAAAAGCATATTACAGAAAAAAGCAGATCATTTTGACTATTCATTTTTTATTTGATTAAGGGTCAAAATTAGTGAAAAATATATATTGTTTTTTTAGTTCTGATTTTTGTTTTTGGACACCCTCATCAAATTTATGTCATGTTTTATGTCTACGATGTGGTCTAAAAACACTATTTTCAGAAATAATTGTAGATTTCGTTTAAACGTCACACATTTTGTACAGTCTAACGAATGCTGTGACGTCATAGTTGTTGACCATTTTGTTTGGAGTGTTTTTGCGAGTGGTATGAACAATGACTTTTCAAAGCTTCATAACTTATAAAATAAACACCACATAATGTTTTTCCTTTACAGATTGGTTTCTATTACTCACACTTTCCAATACAAGATAAAAATATATGCATGTTCCCTATTGGATCTAGCTGATTTAGGTAAAGTTCATCTTAGACAACCTTTTTACGAGAAGTATTCACAATTCGTCCTTATTTTATCGTTTGAGAATAGGCTAGTTTCCTGAAAAAATCCAATTAGTCCATAATTTTTATTTACATTATAAAAAAATATTGTACACATATTTTTTCTTATATCAAAGTTACAAAAATAACGAAGATATAGTGCGTTGAAGATCCGCGTGACGTCGCGACTTTTTACCATTAAGTGACGTCATAAGCCCCCACTCCCGAACTTTGATGCGTGTTATTTTTGTCAATTTTAATTGATTTGATAAAGCAAAAAAATATGCAATAATTATTTTTTGATAATCTAACTGACGGACTAATAAGAATTACAATTTTTTTTATCCAGGAACCACCCCGCCCTTCTTTCTTCAAGGCTTTTTTGAACAACCATCCACAAAGATTGAAAAACACAATGCCAAGAGAATAAAAACAGGTCGCGTTTACATAATTTTGCATAATTTCCGAGCTCTCTTTCTAACGCATCGTAAATATAAACAATAGTGACCTAAAGGCCTATATGCAATTCTTCGAAGCCGTTTTGTGCTGGATTATTTGAAGAAATGTGTCACTGTGACACTTTCCTGTAGACCTCATTTATTATCTTTGTTGTAAAGCAATAAAAACGCGATTTGTCAATCTCTCTTTAAACACTGGCATTTATATTTATAAAGATCTTCTGTTTGAACTCATACTCATCGTCCGTCGTCATATAAAATCTTTACTAGGGAACATGTAAATCGTTCATTAAATGACGCTGAGTAGCGCCATTAGTCTCGTTAAAATTAATGTAGCTCAGCACTTCTAAAGTTTGTCACATTGTCTCTACCTCCTCTTTGTTGCCGCCTTGGAAAGTTTGATCAGGATATCATGAAACAAAGGAGTATCAGTATAACAAAGTATCCACTGCTAATAATTCCAGGATGAGACCTGTAGTACAATATATATAGATTACGTAGATGAGACGTATTGTCTTTGAGTTATTAACCGGTGGTTGTGGTTCCAATGTTGGACTTTGGCGCTTGAGGCTATGGTTTCGATTCCCATTACAGTCATATAGGGACTCGTATTTGACTTTGGGTCTGGTCGTTTGTGCTAAGAAATCTGTATCTTGGTCCTGAGAACAACACATATATAAATGAGCTTTCGCTTCTTATCTTAGTTTGGGCCGTTGAATGTGACGTTATTAATGTATTTTACCTTTTTATAACAATAATTGTCATTTACGATATAAATTTCTCGGTATCAATTAAAAGATCTTTAAGTAAAGTTACCGTGCACGGGCAAAACCTTGGAAATGATCAATGATTAAAACTGATTGCAGCTAACGGGTGTCGTTTAGATTCCTTTCTGTAATCGCTGATGCAATAAAAACGATTGCAGAGTTCCGTATAGGGTGCCACTTTAGACAGTAAATTTGATTTGTTTAAAATGATGGGAAAAACTGGAGGAAACTAAAGTAGATGACAAGGTAGCAGTCTAAAATCCAACGACAAATCTCAGTCTATACAGAGTAAACCCCAACTCAGCCAAAACATACTATGTATCGAAATACATTAGTGGTATGTTTTGGTCTAGTTTGAATTAACCCTCCTATTCCAACGATGCTCATTCTTCCTGGTGTACGCGCAAATCGATCGAAAGGATGTCTCCTCTAGATATTCTTAGCACTTATTTTATACAGCAACGTCTGCAGAAACCCTTTATCTTAATACTAAACTCATTATTGTCGTATTCCAAGGTCTAGGAAATCGTCTTGAAGTCATTCCTGGCGCGTGTAGAATCCTAACTCGCTCGTCGGATGAATGGAGCGGAATGCTTCGATAAGAACTTGGATCTATAATGAATGGGAATGTTTTATTGTTTCAGTAATATTTATAATGATGGAATCTTTTTTTAACTCTTTGGAAATACAGTTGTTAGCTCAGTATAATGGGCTTGTAAGGAGTAGGGAGGGTAAGTGTTAAAGTGTGGTATATCTTAAAAAATAACCGGTTACTGCCGTTGGAAAACGGCTGTCCCCATACATCGACATAAGTCGCAGTCAGTTCACCAACCGCAAATAAGTCTATAATCGCAAAAAAAACAAAAAAAATGTGATGTAACTACAACGGTTTACGGATTTTTCTCTTTACATGTGCTATAAAACATTGCTTCTTGTCAAATTTTACGACTCGAGGTCAACGGGAGTACCCTATCGATTTGGATAACCTTATGAGTGTCAAAATATGCGGCATAAACGGCCGCATCTTTTGAGTAGGGCGACTTAGAAGTTTAATTTTTTAGGGATCGTAGACTTGAGTATTTGATATTCATTTTAAATTGATAACTCCACGCGTTCCTGAGAAAAGGTCTTGACAGACAGACAGACAGGAAGAGGGATAACGAAGTCCTTCAAGGCAATCCTTTAAGGGTTCCTTTTTTCATTTTGAGGTATGTAACCCTACAAAAATCGAGAAGAAAATTTACATATTATTTAAAATATATCACACAGCCACAAAAAGGCACATAATAACATGATCGTAATTCCATTGAAGCAGTTGCCGTTGTCGGATTGCGACAAATAGGACATGATGATAATGTACGAGGGGCGGCTGAAAAGTTATCTACCTAACTATGAAACAAAAGACGATCATGGCTAGTTTTTTTTATTTTTCAATATAGTCTCCTGACAGGGAAATGCACTTATTACATTTATCAATTAAAGACATTAGCCCGTTAAAAAAAAAACTTTAGGTTTATCATCGAAAAAGTCATTAACAGCAGCCTTCATGTCGTTATCGGTTACGAATCTTCGTCCCCTCAATTCTTTCTTCAAAAGTCTGAACAGGAAGTAGTCGGATGGGGCCAAATCTGGACTATATGGAGGGGGGTTGATTACTTCGTACCCATTTCCATTAATTGCTAGCTTCGTTAAGCGAGCAGTATGCACAGGTGCGTTATCATGCAAAAGCAGAATCCCTTTACTGAGTTTGCCCCTTCCTTTTTCTTTTATGGCTTCTCTGAGCTGGTCAAGTAAATCTGCGTAATATTCATCATTCATTGTAGTTTTTTTTGGCAAGTAATCTACAAGCAGAATTCCTTCCGCATCCCAAAAAAATGTTGCCATTACTTTGCCTGCTGACGGGCGAACCTTAAATTTCCGAGGAGGCTTTTCATCCTTGAATTTCCATTGTAATGACTCATGTTTACTTTCGGGATCCCACTGCCGAATCCAAGTCTCATCACAGGTTACTATTCTAGAAATAATTTCCTCCTCTTTTCCACGGCTCCTGTCTAAAATTTCCTCGCAACATTGAACACGTCTGTCCTTGTCAAACGGAGTCAACATTCTAGGGACCCAGCGTGCACTAACCTTAGACATGTGCAAATGTTCATGAATTATTTCATTGACCCGTTCTTTACTAATGCCCACATCCCTGGCTAACTCCCACTGCTTAATTCGCCGGTCTTCTAAAATAAAATTTCTCACTTTGGCCACATTTTCATCGGTGACAGCGGAAACTGGTCGCCCACTACGAGGATCATCTTCAAGGCCCTCACGGCCAAGCTTAAACTGTTTCGACCAGAACTTTATTGTAAATTCAGAAGGGCACGAACCACCAAAAACAGGTAACATACGCAGTCTAATCTGCGAGGGTGTATTTCCTTCTTTAGTGAGAAATTTTATCACTGCACGCTGCTCAATTTTAATCAGATTATTTCTTTCTTGCGACATTTTGAAAACAATCCAGTTCCAAAAAAAGCGGGAAACAAGAAACAAACGAATGTTGGTGATTTTGAAAAAAGAATAACCAGTGAACACGACCTCATAGTGGCCAGTATTATTTTCGCATAACATATAGGCTAGGTAGATAACTTTTCAGCCGCCCCTCGTACATCTTGATGTCATACAAAATTGTGATTTCTATCTCATAACAATAACATAAAGTTTATGTTTCTAGTTAGCTTTTAATTTAATTCAATACCTATATTCTGCAATATCCTTTAGCCTATAAAACTTAGAACTGCCGGAATGTGACATTCCGCGGTGTTTCTAAGAACAACGTCGGCTAGATCTCGTTTCCATTGCGATATTATATCTTCGATTGTATCTCGATTCTTGTTTAAAGTGCATGGACGTGCAAGATTTTACAGTAGCAGATATATATTTCCTAGGAGCCGTACTCAGCGGTTTGGGAAATCCTTTTTGGTTCGCACCGCTAAGGCGTGGAACACTCTTCCAGCGTCTGTACGAGTATTTCCTGAATTATACAACCTTGGTGTCTTCAAGGTAAGAGTGAATAGGCATCTTCTATCATAGACCCTGTATTCGCTTTCCATCAGGTGAGGCTAGGGTCAAACGCATGTCCAGTCCTTCATGAAAATAACAAAAATATCTACCTAAGAACACATGGACACTACGACACTATGGACGTTCTCGTATTGGATTGAATCATTCCTTATTTTTAATTCAAATGTCATTGTCAAGTGTGGAGTTGTCACGCAAGAAATACAATTTTTTGAAATCCTACGTCAGCGAATCGGCCAAAAAGTCATTGAGTAGTTAATTTACTTGTTTAGTTGTACGTCTAACCACAATATTTTTGGGTATGATCATGATAATCACTTGCCGAAGATGTTCCAAAACGTGACATCCGTTTCTTTCTATCAATGTCCCGTTTCACGAAGCTACAAGTTACAAAGCTTTTACAAGTAAAAACTGGCAACATTGCAAGTCAGATGTATGGGATCTGCCATCGGAGTTGCCAATTTTTGCTTGTTTGCCACAAATATCCGTATAGTTCTGGAAGTTCTTTTTGAATTTCTGCTAGAAGTGCACCACGGTCAAACGAATTGAATGCGTTTATAAGTCAATTTTGAGAAAAACTTCATAGTCCGGACGACCCAGAAAAGAGCGTGCAGCATGCACCGCTGCCTCACTGCCTCCTTTGATGCCAAATCCAAGTTGCCGTGGGTTAAAGGTATTAGAAAGTCTTTGTTGGAATTAACGGCAACAGAGCTTAGAAGCTAAACGCGTCAAAGTGCTGCCGACAAATATAAATAATTATAATTCTTAAAACATTTATTTCATAAAATGAAAACGCATTGATTAACACAATAATACAATCTTATAAATAATGCCAATTAATTATATTAATTTATGCTTAGGTATCCGTAACATTCAGGTGATATAGATACTTCACCTACATGTTATTTATGTTATTGAAATATACATTAATAATTTTTATTATTATGTATACACCTAGAATATATAATTATATTGGTCATAAACACTCATTTATCTAGTCCCAAACTAGGATTCCCTTTACGCACGTTTAAAAATAAAAGGGAATAAGTCCAAATGAAATTCATTTTTGTTTTATAGTTTACTCAACCGCATTAAAATTGAATTTAGAATGGATTTGTTTTTTACGTTATTTCTTTTTAATTTTAAACGAGCGATGTGTACTAGACTGCGATACGAATACTTATATACTTACATAAATACTTCAAATCTACGACTCTGGTAAAACATTCCTAGCGGAAGTCGATCCGCGATCCGGCACCGTAGGTAGTTCCACTGTCACTGCGCCATCAAGTTAGTCGAAACAAAATTATGCCATCAGGGTCATAATCATAAGCAACCATCAAATAAGTATGTTTTTATATTTTGTGCAATGGAAACGAATCGTGGTCGATCCAAGTCTGTACTACTGTTGCGGGTAAAATGTTTAACGTTTTACGAACATTATAAACTTCAAATAAAGCAATCATAGACATCTATTGCACGATAAACAAACTATAACATAAAAAGGGAATGAACCAGGACGCGATGTGCAGATTCTGCTAAGAGACAGAGAAGACGGCCATGCACATCCTCTGGTCAAGTGGGCTATTCATGCGCAATAGAAGTATTCACCTTGGGCGGTATATACACCCCGAAGAGATACAGGATCTCACTGTCCAAAACATCTGGAACTCCCAGGATGCTGCTGAAGCAGCGAACAGTAAAGAAGGGCCTGCCACAATTGACCAGCAATGATCGAAGTGGCGCATTTAAGATCAAATTATCATACGATAAACAATTGAATATAAGTGATGTCACGCATCTCATTATTATTTTTGAACTTGTTGCTAAAACACGGCTATCACTGAATGTCGTCATACAAATTATCGAAACTTATGAACATTTCATGAGCGTTATCTAATCATGTACCGTGGTAATGACATATACATGGTGATATCCAACAAGATTTAAATGCATAAAAATTATTTTAACGTCGCCGTCAATTTTGTCAAGAATAGGTAAGTGTAGATTAAAGATCCAGAAATTTGCTTTGTTAAATTAAAAAGCACTTTTTTTAGCATTACCTCTTTCATGACCAGTGTTCTTTTTTATCTTGCTAATTTACAATTACCATTTTCTATGCGTCCTATTTAGTTTACAAGATAACATAATGTCCACCCACTCTGCTCTTTATGAACGTGCTGACGTATTTGTAAATGCGGAAAGAGTCTGTCTCTTCTGTTGCTCACAATATTATTCTACAAAGAAAACTCTGAACATCTAGGAATGACTAACAAAATATCTACAAATACTACACAAAGTACCATTGTATGTCCTACATCTATCATTACGGCACCAAACACCTCGTATTACAGTCATCATTTCATTTACGTATAGAATAACAACAACATAAACTTTACGTATAGAACAAGAACGTCAAGAGATCTAATATGTTTTGCTCCTCACGTTACGTTCATTGATTTACGATTTTGTTTACCTCGCTACAGTGGCCATTCATGTTCTATCTGTTCTCAGTTTCGTGACTAAAGCAGGTTACGCTGTCAAAACAGGCCCGTAAATATGAGCTAAGTTTTTAAAGTAGCTAAGTTCAGGCAGAATGTTTCATGATTTAGTAGTAGCTAGTTGCCCTAGCTTTGTATCAAGTCCATGGATGTCAGAGTCAGAAATCAGAATATCATGGCCAACTTCCTAAACATAATTTTAACGATCTCTGGTTTTCAAGGTTTCAAATCTAACACCATTGCTTTTACTCTCTACTAAAAACAAGACATTAACTTAGTTTCAGGCTATGAAGTTTAGAGCTTGACGGTGCGCTGTCGTGCACGTAGATGTTGACACGTGCTGATAAAATGGCACCGACGGAAATCCTTAACTGCTATTCAGTATTCAGCTGAAGGCATTCGTTGATATCTTCATTATATTGAATGAGCTTATTGATGACAGCTCTTGATGTTTGACCTTTGCAATTGTGATGTTTGTCTCCAACAATTCCTTATTACTAAGTTAATGACGATATTCATTCTATTACGGAAAATATTTACTACCATCACACCCCAACTAGAATAACAATGAAATGTATATTGCCTATACACTATTCTTCTAGGTATTTAATTAAGTGTAAACAAACTAACCCACGTGACGCAGCTAATCTAGCCAATTAAGAGGAGTGTGAACCTACGGCTTTTCATACAAAAGGCGATAACGATTTCCACCCCGTAAATGTTAACCGATGTTCACCAATTTTTGATAGGTGGTCAGTCAAAACAAAATCTTTGTCTATACGTTTTGATTTTTTCACTCTAATCAATAAATTTAGTTTTATTGTGGTTTCAGTATACTCATACAAAACTAATTTCGTCATTATTTGACTTTCTTGATCTTTAATCAAAATTTAAAAAAACGTATAGACCTAGATTTTGTTTTGACTGACAACCTATCAAAAATTGGTTAACATTTAACCGGTGAAAATCGTTATGGCCTTTTGTATGAAAAGGGTGATTTTTGCCATTGGTTCACAGTCCTCGTAAGTCAATCTTGTTAATATAATGGTATGTCTTTCTTGGCTTTTTTATCTATGGTATGTCTGGATTGATAAAATAAAACCGAGCAAACTTAGCTTAGTGTTGAGGCAGTTACATTGTTTGAATTCCGTGGAAATAATTATTTGTGCCGTCACAAAGGAGCTAATAGAAAACGATGTTTCGGATGGTTATAATCTCAAATATCGACCTGCAATTCACTTTAATTGAACGTCCGCTTAGGGTTTCCGGTGGCCATTAACAACAGGTACCTACCTACCTATGTAGGTCATCTAGTGTGCCGGTCATATACTGCTAAGCTCAATTCACAATAACAGTATGGATTATGTCAGTGTGTAAATTTTATCGTTATAAAATGAATAAAACAATGAAAACAATTACCCTTGTTGCATACGTGCCATGTTATAATTTTCCACGCATAATTCTTTAGTCACGGCATGAGTCACTAGTATCATACTCGCATACAATGTTAGATTCACATTTCACATCTAACTTTGAACAAAACTTGCCGCTTTTATGCATAGTTGCATATATTCGACAATGCATTTCAGGCTGGATTTTTGGCCGAGTATAAAGAAATTAGGTTTGTTTCCATTGTAACCAGTTTCATTATTAGGTGCTCCTCCTCTCCCTTCCTCCGTCCTCGGGGAGTGCTCTTCCACTATCATCAGAAATGTGGTGTAGGGCTAGCCTATCCACCCATTTAAGAAGGCATCCCTTCTTAAATGGGTGGATAGGCTTTCTAAGAAGTGCCACTAGCAAAGATAATTATAAATATATACAATATAGAGTAGCGGTACTACGGAGTACCGCAAGGAATTTGCTTGGGATCCTTTTTGTTCCCACTTGATGATATCCGATATGAGACGTAGTAAGTTAAAGAATGCGAGGTGTTTGCTATAGTGTAATGCAACGCGCTGTTTATAAAGGATACCGAATAATATTGTTTAGTAGCTTATATGAAACACGTGTTGGAATAACGTGCGGGTTTCGGGTTACTGTTTTGTTTACAAAACGGAAGGAAGGAATGTTGCGGTTTTAGTTATAATTAATTGCTTGATAAACACAATCCAAATTATAAAACAAACGATACGTTTACAGCATAGTACGCAGTACTTAAGGTGAATTGAAAAGCAAAGATAAATAAAAAAATATTCATCATAAGTAAACATGGTCCGTTTGTTATGAAACTACTTTATATATCGAATAGTTATCCCAAAGCGAGCTTTATATAATATAACAAATTAGGTTAGTATGAATAAGAAATATTATAACATATATTAGGTAGGTAGGTACCTTCACTGTAATAAAAACGACCCACCGCTTTGGCAATGAAACTTCCAAAGCTATAACATTCACGACCTGCCTCAAGGTAATATGTTCTTAAAAATACTTCTATTTTATTTTAGTTTAGATACATCCACGTCCGAAATATTTTGCATAAAATGACTATAGTATCCGTAGAACAAACTGACGACTTGGGCCATACAAGTTCCTTTCTGGAGTGTACTACTTGCACTACAGATGTGAGTCACGCTCCGTAAGGCCATGCAAGTGCGAAAAAGTTATCAACGATTCTAATGATTTATGACCCCAGTCATCCGTTCATACTGCGGACACTATAGCCAAAAACGTAATACTTAAGGTAGTTAAAAAATGTATATATAATAGACTAACTTTCAATAACATGTGCCCCGATGGTCACATGAGATCGATTATTTAATTTATTTGGTACAGTCAAATTATATAACTAGAAACACGGACCAATACGCTGTCCTTTACTTTACGTGGTGCGCCTAACGCTTTCTCAATTTCTCGAAGACTCTTATACCTACTTCATTCCTTGAAGGCTGCATCAAATGGACCAATCCTTTTATTATAACTACTACCTCTTATCAACATCCGTGGCTCGGGTATAAATATTCGTGCTCATAGTTTGCCATAAGCGGGCTTCGAACCCATGTCCATCGACACGGATGGCAGTTTCCTACCCCTGCGCCTTAGAGTTGGTCATACAGACCATACAGTGTGTATTATTTATTGTTCTTGTGGTATTACCCAACTGTCATAAATGCCTAGCGTAAAATTCAAGTACATATCAAGTAACACTGTCGAATTCGTCTGGTTTTTTGATCGGCAGGTTGTATAACCTTTTGCGTTCTTTTATTTTAATCTAAGTAAATGGTAAACTTTTCGGTAACCTGAGGTAAGGTTTACCTCGGGTTACTTTTACCAAAACTAACAAATAAATTAATACAGTTATAGGTCCACATTTCCTGATGTAACCAGATTGTTCTTATTCTGAGGTCGTAAAAAAAAATCAAGTCTGTCGCAATCGTTATTAACGATCATTATAATAGTGATCGCGTTTTGTCGGTTGCAGAATTGGCACTCGTCCAAGGAGACAGGAGACATGACGGCTTTATGATTGTTAATATTGGACAATAAAGTATTGGTCTTGTATAAATTCGAACAGTATACAAATGTAGAGCATTAGTGTTGGAATCGGAATCATTCGAATTCGCTGCCACTGAAGCGAAGAGAAGTGGAGCAGAGTGTTGCGATAAAAATCCTTGAAATGTTTCAAGGACATGATAGAGCAACCAACCTGGTTGGTCTTAGGATTTTGCGCAACTCTGCCGCGCTAGCGATAAATGCAGTAAGTACCATTTTTGACAACATTGAGTATTGATTCAGGTTCAGCATAATATGTTGACTGCGAATTCATTCCCAGTGGGGTGATGCTATAACGATAACCCAACGAGTATTATACTACTGCATAAATCGGTTTTTTTATGTGGCTGATGAGTCTTCGTCGATGAATAAAGCGTTTAATTAGTAATAATGGCTGGAGGAGTTGTCTTCAATAGTCACTCGAAAAGAAAACTTAATGTATGAAAAATATAAGGCAAAGTCAGACCTTGCTTTTCCAAGTAACTATTTTGATTAACCAAGTAAGAACATGACCAAATCAAAATATTAATTTTATAAGCACCTATAGACATTATCTAGGTGTGCATGCCCCATCGTCAACCTCATCATCACATGACATTTGCCATCAGGTGAGATAGAGGTCAAATGCACATCTATCTTCTATAAAAAATAAGTAGGCCATATGGACTCCTTCATAATTATAAATCTACCAGCGCTTTGAAGGGTGACAACTGCTGCACCAGTATTTATAAGTGGCTTTTCAACCAAATCATATCATGTAAAAAGCTACAATTTCAATGATATAAAAAAAACCGTAGAAGTAAAAAAGTAAAAAAAATTAATCAAAAAAGTTGCTGTGATGTGCATATTCCCTGGACAAGTTAATCTAAGTGTGAGATGTATAAAATCTCTAAGGGTCAGAATAATAAAAGTAATTAACGCAAACAAATAAACAAAAGGATGGTCTCCACGGGCAAGTACCTATATAAGTAAATGGATGTATGGAGATGCAGTCTCCAAAAGTCATAAACGAAATTTTAAATATGTTTTATCAGATCATAAAGAGATAAATAATATTGGCTATAATCAAATCAAAAATGTCAATAACAGTGTATATTATATTTATAAGCTGTAAGTGAATTCAGCATCGGCATTCAATTCCCAAGGTAAATTAAATAGTATAGGTATACTCGTATCAAGCCACGGCTTCAGTGGTCTGATTTCATTCATTCTGATAAGAAATGATGTTAGAGCTCCGTAAGGTCAACGAAATTTCAGTCTAGACTCAGTCAGAAAACTATACTTATTCCAAAGCTAAGCTCATTCAATAAAAAAGCAAAAATCAAGGACACCGAATTCAATAAAACCCTGGCTAGACCCGGTCCCTTGCCAAAAATAAGTGCGTAGTAAGCGAGCCGTTGCGGAAGGGTAGAAAGGGACGGAAGCAGGGTGCGAGGAGTGAGAATAGAAAACATTTGTGACCTTGAATGTAGCGTAGCATTCGGGATCAATAGCGGGAATACGGAACTTAGGCGTACCTACCTACTTACGCTTTTGCGTATTTTACGTAACGTAATGCGTAATATGTGCGTGAGATGAAGTCATGAAGATGTCTGTAACCTTCGACGCTCCTGTTTTTGCAAACGATAAAAGTCCCTCGTGCGATAGAGATAGATTTCTAGAGCAAAGTTTGAGCTGGGGTAGAGGAACTGTTAAGAAACTAGATTCGGGATAAGTGCTCTGATGTAGTTCATGTAGTTAGCTACTGAATGAAAGATTGCAAACTTGAAAGGGAGTTGTAATGCAATTGATAACTGAATATGCAATGTCATTATGGAGATGTCTTATATGCTATTCACAAGGTCGTATCGTATCGTTTTACAACGAAGCGAAGAAATGTAAGAGGCTTTGGCAACAAAAGCTAGTGGGTTTATAATTTCAATATTTTCAATCACTTTATTTAACACTTATGGCCTAATTCAGAAAGCTCCCTCAAATCGATCTTTAATTAAAGTGACGTTTCAGTGGTAATGTAAGCAGTAATGCTTAAGTGCGCAGAGGCTGATCAGCGGATAAACGAAATATTGAGGTCATTGAAATACTTGCTGTAAGGAACTGCTCAAAGCAATCTTCGCAATGCTTACTTTTGAGGTGTCAGGACGCGAATCTGACACCATCGCAGATTCAGTCGCATGAGAACCACCATCCATGACACCCGTTTAAGTGATACTGTTAGGTATAATTGAAACATTGCCCTCCCGTATCATGCAGTGTGAGACCGCAGTACCACCGACCCCAACGCGCATGTGAATTAAGCAATATTATACTTTTGTTTGTCGTAAGAACTAAGACATCAGCAATAAATAGGGTGTGTTTAAGCCATGGCGCTGGCGTTTAACAACCTTCTATGAGACTTTTTATACGAAATTGTACTGATAGGCATATCCTTCTTTTGAGATCTTTGATTGGGGCCAATTCGAAAATGTGTTCGCTAATTTAAAAGTATCTAAATTTGAAATAAGAAATGTCGAACTCGATTTTGACAGCTTTGATGCTATACAAAATCGAGTTTGTCGTTCCTTATTTAAAGTTTAGGTGACTCCGTTTTGAATTGGACCCATTATCTAATTTAGATTATAAGTTACAATGTCATTCGGTCCAAATTTAAATGTGTCCCTCACCGCCGATCTTAGAGAATTACATGGCTGATGTCTTTGACCAGAGGCACAATTTATATATAGCAACATTTTTTGCCTTCGTACCGCTATTCGGCTTCGATGTTGACTCTCGCCTACACAATGATAAATTATTCAAAGCTTTATCATGTAATATAAATATTAGCAATACTGCTATAGTAAATAAATTGCCGATTGCTATCGTATCTTCAGGCCAATAACGGACCGATATAATAAAAATGTCTCTTGTTACTATGGTTGGGCACAAGACCGTTAATGCGTTAATCGTTAATTAACGAAGTATATATTTCGAGTAACGAATTAACTTTTAAGTAACTTTAAAAATTGTTAACGGACTCATTAACTTCCGTTAAAACAATTTAAGTCCATTACAGTGACGAAGCGTCAAATATTTTATAAGGGAAGCCGGAAGAATTAGAACTGTACAGATATAGTGAATAATATGTTTCCATCGGTAAAACTCGGATCTCAATCGGAAGGCGACGGGACCCGAAGTGTCAATTAATTATTGTATTCAATGAGTGACATGTTTATATTCATTAATATGAAACTTTATAATTTATTGTCAAATGTCAAAATGAAAAATGACAGCATGGTATGATGGATACTGGCCCCCTATTCTCGATGCATTCGAGATAATGTCGATTGCGAGATTAAACGTCAGATTCATACAGTTGTGTCAAATGAATGTATGCACTGACATTTAATCTCGATTGTGAGAACATCTCGAATGCACCGAGAATTGGGGGCCTACTGAAGCTAATTGAGAGAGCACGATAAATACGAACTTTTCCGATAAAACACGATGGAAACTAATTATGCACTACATCTGTACGTGCGAGTCTGACATTTGGTTAGAGTAATATGGACTTCACTGAAAGCTAGCCGTAGCTTTCTAGCTTAGTAAAGCCGTCAGGAATCGGATTGTAGGCAGGCTCCGCCACTGGTCCATTAATCGTTAATAAAGTATCTACTATTGTTCAAAAGTGCACCGCGCGAACCGTCTATATTGATGTTTATAAAGGGGAATCTCTAAATGATTAGGTATTATTACAAAACTCTAATGTTACACCCTGCTTTTATAAATTTTTCATGTCTTGCCTGTCCATACCAAAATATTTTTCAACTCATAATCACTAACGAAATGACATAATAAAATGCAATTTCTATCACGAGTTAGCGATTAACGTTAACTTACGTTAAAGCTTCGGAAATGTAACGCTTTAACGTTTAACGAAGTAACTATTTGATAACGGTGCGCAGCTATGGAAAAGAGTATTGGATGAATGGATAAATAGTTCATAATATGCATAGTTAGTAGCTAGTTTTAGTTTAGTTAAGGTATTTCAAGTTAAAATGCTGGGGCCATATCTGCAGGTTTTTTTTTAATTACCTGACAAACGAGCTGACGGCCCACCAGATGGAAAGTGGTCACCGCCGCTCATGGACATCTGCAACACCAGAGGTGCTGCCAATGCGTTGCCAGTCTAGGGAGGATGGGGAATGGGGATGGGATAGGGATGAGGGAATAGGCCACCGGATCTCGTCACTCACCGTACGAAACGCAATAGCAAGCTACGCCGATATTCTGTGAGAGTGTGGTACTACCCCGGTCGAGCCGGCCCATTCGAACAGTAATCATCCAGTGAGGATTACTGTTTGGATTCGGCGAAGGTTCGCGTTGCCACGACATGCCAAAAGAAATCTGCCACAAAGTCGAAAATCCTTCGCCACCATGTTAAAAGGTTTCTTTTGACATGCCATGATAAAGTGAACCCTCTATTTTAAGTTTTACTGCATATCTGCGGGATTCGGCGAAGGTTCGCGTTGCCACGGCATGCCACAAGAAACCTTTTAATCTACCACAAAGTCGAAATCCTTCGCCACCATTTTAAAAGGTTTCTTTTGACATTCCACGATAACGTGAATCCTCGCCGAAGCCAGATAATGTGGCCGTAGGGTAAGAATCTATTGGCAAAATTCACAAGGGCCACTCAAATTTGATCTCAAATTAAAGTGTCGTTTATGCATAGTCATCCTACGTATTTCAATGGTTCAATACGAGTAAGTAAATAAATAAATAATATGTAAGACTGAGATAGAGATATACAGATTGTATTGCGTCCCGTGCGATGGCCGACGATTACCCATCGCGCAAAGTGACAAGTAAAATTCAAATCAATTTAAAAAAGTCTATCCTATTTACGATCTATGTTTATCAAATTAGGTATATTGATAATTTCATTCATAACATGTATTTCAACGAACTTGTTTGTAGGTCTAGGACGATTCCATTTCATCACACATGTTTTTTTTTAGATAAATGTTTAATACAACAGGTAGGTAATAATATTTATAAATTAATGAATAAATCAGTTGCGTTCTGAATTCATAATACTCTTATTATTATTTTAATGTTGATGCGGATTTTCTAATACTTATTTGCGCTGAGGTAAACGACTAGTTGGTATACTAGTAAGGTCCGTTTCAATAATTTATAAAGAAATAATAATGTGAATAGCATGACAACGTCCTAGCAACTTATGACTGCTATACCGCAGATAAATCTTTATTAATAGAAATAAATCTTAGACTTATGGCCGAATTCAGAAAGGCCACTCAAATTGATCCTTAATTAAAGTGACGTTTCAGTGACGTTTCTGTATAGGTTGACAACTTATTTAGGGACATTTAACTATTTAATATCTAATCAAATGCTTAAGTGGCGTTTCTGAATTTTGCCATAAGACTCTTAAAAGTTATGTCAGATTGGCATTACTAGCTTGATATTGATAGAGCCAAAAAAAACTGATTTTAAATACGTAAGGTCCTTTTCCACAAGAAAAACATTGAACTCTATGGTTATATTTCTATAACTATTATTTTTCTACAACACACGCAAAATTATTGAATTTTAAATCTACTTGAAGTATTCCCTCCCTATCCCATCCCCATTCCCCATCCTCCCTAGACTGGCAACGCATTAGCAGCACCTCTCGTGTTGCTGATGTCCATGGGCGGCGGTGACCACTTTCCATCAGGTGGGCCGTCAGCTCGTTTGTCAGTCAATTGACATAAAAAAAAGTCGCTGGCGGATTTGACAATCAGATGGCAATGTTAGTAACCTTAAAAAGTTATGTCAGATTGGCATTACTAGCTTGATATCGATAGAGCCAAAAATAAATAAATACACTGTTTCTATATACGTTAGGTCCTTTTCAACAAGAAAAACATTGAACTTTATGGTTATATTTCGATACCTATTATTTTTCTACAATACACGCAAAATTTTAAATTTTAAGTCTACTTGAAGTCGCTAGTGGATTCGACATCAGATGGCAATGGTAGTAAAGGCAACGGACACGTGTTTAGCATAAATCCAGCTTTCAAGGACAGCCAGCGCCGCAAATACTGAACACACGGACCGTTTATATTATCTGTTAGCGTTCTTGCGTTACGATTGCGAATTGATATTTGCATGTTGGTATAATTTCAAGTGTTGGATTTTATTGGAAGGTGTTGGATAGCATGTTCCGATTTTAAAGATTTTGACAACTTACAATGGATTCATCCATACTTACTTGGTAAACAAGTTTATAACCTCAAAATGTGCACTAAACGTGTAGTAGGTACTATTCTTATTTGGTAAACAAGTTTCTAACCGGAAAATGTGCAATTTTTAGGTCAAACATCTGTTTTATTCTAAATAAAGCAAACCTAGGCTGAAATTGGCAAAGTGACATCTAAAATATTGTCTCCGGTTCCTTTATTTGCAAGGAAACATCTGTTTTAATAGCCAAAAAATGACCATTTTGAGGTTAGAAACTTGTTTAGGGGAGACCGGGGACAATTGAACCGCGGGGCAAGTGCTCCACACGCGATTTCTCAGAAACCAAATAAGTTATCAATGTGCGTGTACCTTCAGCACACTCTTATAATACGCGGCAAGTAACTGACAGTCAGCCACGGGCGCAGACCAGCGCGGATGCTTACTAGAGGGCAATGAAGTTTTAGGACGCTCACGGTAAATATTACGCCCGTATTATATGGTAATTTTTATGCAAAATAACAATGTATTTGGATTGTTTTGTGTTTTGTTGATTTCTTTTGACTTTTAGGCCTTCGTTGTTATAAAAGTGATGGTCGCAACGCTGCCTAAATTCGAGTAAATAATTATTTTTGCTAAAAGGTCTGTCGAGACGATTGGTCCACTAATCGTGGGGTCAATTGAACCGGTTCAATCGCCCCGGTGGTTCAACTGACCCTTATACCTACTCGTAATTTTGTAATTCGCAATGCATCGTGAAAAATATCGCATGAAGAGAATTTAACTTATTATTATGATTTTATTTATTTGTAATGAAAAGCTTACTTTAATTTGCTACCTTGAAAGGGGCTTTAGTCCAGCAAAGGAACGATTTTGAAAAATAAGCATTAGGGTGTTTTTTATATTCTTATTGTTTCTAAATAATTACTTAAAACTGTATGCATGCATACTTATATCTATTTTTTTAACTCGCCATTTGTAATTTGCTAATTACTGTCTGAAATAGAGAGTTAATGAAATGCCATCCTTTAAGGATCATAGCAAGGCGACTGTTTCCTGATAAATTGTTTAATCAAATTAATATTATATTAATTTATAAAACATTTTAATGAGCATTCAGAAATGGTTTTAAGATATATGATCGTTCGGTACCTGGTCTAGTAGTACAATGTAATTGAAGGATTTTTTTATCTTCTTAACAGTACTTAAAAGTTTCTCTAGTAAATAATTATAATACCGTTTCTTGCACATGCCTCGTAATCGAAAAAAAAGACCGACTGGACATGTAAAAGCTCCCTAATCTATGTTTCTGCAACTCAATGTAAAACTGATTGTCAATTAAAGTCTATTAAAAAATTAAAGTTATTCTTTTCCATAATTATAATTTTAATACATACCTCTTAGAATGATGACTGGGGCAATTGAACCACTGGGGCAAATGAACCAAGCTCGTTTTCATATAAAGTCATTACTGCTAATAAAGTTACAATTACGAATAAACATAACTTAAATTGTATTTTATTCTATGTACAATTTTAAATTACAAAGTTCGCTTGTTTTAAAATAAGAATATAACCGGGCGTTAAAAAGTTAAAGGCAAACTTTTTATTCGATCGTTTTTGATACTTGTTTCAAGAATATTGTAGTTTTTATCATGAATGCAGGTAAACTGAACTATTACCTTTTTTATGTGTAAATATGTAGTTGTAAGATATACTACAAGTACTAGTTAGGTGACGTTAAACATTTGAGTCTACTGACCCCGTAACGGGGTCAATTGAACCACTTTCCCCCGGCGTGTTTGATTGACTATATCTCGTTACTTTCTTAATAATAAGGAATGTTGCACATTGCATTTCATAGCTGATTAAATTCTCTATACAACGGTATATGACACTAATGCGTTACGCTTTTAGTTAAGGCGCAAATAGCTGTCAAACAAAAAATGGACCGATTGTCCCCGGTCTACCCTACCAAATAAGACAAGTATGGATGAATCCATTTATACATTCTGTAGGATATTATTATTACAATAATGTTCAGACTGGTATTCGAAATTAGTTTATTTCACAGTAAATCTAAGAGCAATATAATGTAAAGCATTACAGTGAATAAATTGATGCCTTGGTCAAAACTGTCTTATTAAACCCAAACTTTTTAGAACACTGTTCCAAAAACTTTAACCAACGACGGATGTTTTTAAAATATTTTGATGTAGGTACTTAATTAATGATTCACTCGAGGTTATAACGACGAAAACAACTGTTGGTTCAATTGTTGTAATTGATTGGGTACGTTGTTCGCATAAATTTGCGACGTAGAATTGTAAAAGGCATTTTTACAGCGTTATGTAATTATTTGGCATTGGACAGTTGTTACAGTGTCAAGAGCAAAGTATAACTCGTGGTATGAACTTAATTTTCCGGATTTGAATGAGTATCTTTCCGGTATTCCAGATGGTTTTGGTCCGTTTTTCATGCCCGTAGATGACGCCGAATACTCGGAATATGCTGGAATCAATAATCCAGGACTAATAGAAGATCTTGGCTAAAGGGTGTCAGTCTTAGTATTATTATTTCCTCGTAGTTAGCAACGTTCATATTTTCACAACAGTACCTCCATTAAAATGTTAAAAACAATGCAATATTTGGGTTACCGAAAATATCCTGCGCCTTTCATTTCATTATAAAGATTGAAAGGTAAGGATGCTTACTTTTGAGGTGTAAGAACGCGAATCTGACACCATCGCACGTTCAGTCGCATGGCAACCACGGTTCAGAATTCCACAACCTGTGAGGCCGCACCACCGATCCACCGTCCACAATGATACGATAGCGTGTGAATCAAGCAATATTAGACTTTTGTATGTATGTCGTAAGAACTAAGACTTCAGCAATAGAGTGTGGGTAAGCCATGGCGCTGGCGTTTGACAAACTTCTACGAGACTTGTTACACGAAATTGTATAATAAAGCTAAAAAATTTCTCTAACAATATTGTTATTGTGTGGTAGCAAAATCAGTTCCGCCATTGCGAATTTATTTAAAATTCATCAGACGTGCGTAGAAAACACGTGGTAAACAAGCTATCCATTTTGCTTTCCATTGCTTATATTTGAGTCCACGTGGCAGTTTGCGCTACGCCAAGGCCTCGAAGACGAACTTTTTTTAAAGTTATTTTTAAACGTTCAATGAAACCTCTGTTGTGCCGGCCGATCGATAACATGGTGATGTCATATTTTATTTTTCGTAGGCGGCTCGCAAGTTGATCGGAGTGAGTTCTCACAGGAATTGAATTTCCGTCCCTCTCAAATGAACTAAATATAAAAGGGACAAATTCTGTATTCCATGGAAAATGGTGGCATGCCGCTTTGGCTCCCAAAGTAGTTTTTGTAAACCAGTTTTTTTTGTTTTGGTGGTGTTCAGTTCAACTTGCGACTTGAATAATCCCAATGCTTAATTCAATAAAGAACGTACGAGAATCATACTAGTATAATTTATTTTTACTTTAGTCTGTTTAGCGTAAACGTAGGGAAAGGAGCTCCTATTGTAGCCAAGAACACGTGAATTTAAGTTTTTGTTAAATTGGATTTTCAAAGCAAGCTTTGTTTGTTCATTGCACTTTAATATTGCAATGTTTTCTCTTGCTATCAAGGGAATTGGTACAAAACTTTCAAGATTTCACACAAACATACTAACAAGTTAAGCTAAAAAGCTTTTAAAATAGAAGGCATCTGCCTTCTTCGTGCCTTCTCTAACAATAGTACATTGTACAGCTAGCTAGGGCCGTAAGAAGGGGATAACTAACGAGAGTCTGTTAGAAGCCCAACGCCGAAGGCGAGGGCTTTTAATGACTCGCGTTTGTTATCCCCTTACTACCCGTGATACACACAATATTTTTCATCACATTTGCGAGGAAATGACATAAAATTAGACAAATATTTTTTTTATTATATTCCCATTCTACACCCTGAATTACCATCAGGTGGGTAGATAGAATAAACTGTATGTCGCGTCGGTTGCGCACTACTTGTATAAGAAAACGATCACCGCCGGAGCCGCCGCGCGCCCCCGCCACCTAATCGGCTATAGCTGCTCTATACGCCTGCGTGTAATAACACCCTTTCCGAGCAAGAGTAATGCAAACACACTATCGTGTTCCTTTTTCAAAATTTCCATACAAAATCCTTTCTAACCAACAGTTATTCGTTCATTTACTGACTCGCAGTAGCGCCATATACCTAAGTTGAATAACTATATTTAACATTATTGAAGTACCTAATATTGTAACATATGAATGAAAATGAAAATGAAAATATTTATTTTGCAAGTAGGCCACCTAGGCCCTTTTACATGTCTGAATCTACCAGCGCTTCGAAAGGTGACATCTGCTGAAAAGAAACGCCGCAAGATACTCAGCAGTAAGTCATTTTTCAACTTGGCAGTACAGCATTTTATCTAAAAACTAAAACAAAATGTGGAACATAAAAACCTAATGGGTACAAATTAATTCTAATAAATAACTAATAAGGGAGATTTATAGTCTCCGCGTCTGGAAAAGTTAAGTGACTTAGAGATGTATAAAGTCTCTAAGGGTCATAATAATAAAAATAAAAATTGAAGCAAAGAAACATCTAAATCGATTAATCTAGGTTAAATGGAGGTGTAGACAGTCTCCACGGTCAAGTATAAAGATGGAGATGTAAGGTCTCCAAATATCAAAAGAAACAATTTGAAATATAACATTTCATGTCCTAATAATACAAATATACGAATATGAAAAACTATCAAATATAGTATAGAGAACACTATGAAGTCTCTCTAGTCAGGTTCAGATATCGCACAAAACTAATAAATTAAACACTAACCAATTTAAATGGTCCTTGCGAGCATGAACCGTCCGGACCCCACAGACAGCACCCGTTCACGAGTATGACGCGTATCTCAGCCATCGTCTCCCTCAACCATGTTTTAGGGAAGGTGGCGACATATTCAAATAGTATGGAAGGTGATATATTATATCTCAGTTTTTCTTTCATCAAATTCGTACAACGTACGGGCCTTGACTCTTTTACAAGTTTGGCGTTTAATATTTACTTTTCCTCTTATGACTTTGTCGCGAGACGCTGTAGACGAATACGATACTGCATGATATACATTAATGATATCTTGGTCTAAATTCCGTTGTCATTCAAACCATATGTATGTATAAGAAATTGTGTAGGGATTATCAAAAAAAAATAACCTTCATCGTATTTTTATTTTTATTTTCAGAGCATAAGCTAGCTATTATTGGATTTCATGTCTGTTTCTTTTGCATATAGGTATAAACGCTAAATATTTAAAGATCTATTTAATGTGATGTTCTAATAAATATCAAATACTATCTTATTGCCAAATTCAGAAAGGCCACTCAAATTGATCTTTAATTAAAGTGACGTTTGAGTGACAATTTGTATAGGATGACAACTAGTTGACGGACATTTATCTATTTAACCTCTAATCAAATGCTTAAGTGGCGTTTCTGAATTCGGCCATTAGAGTCATTAACACCTGATGTGCCAATTAATTTAATTTAATAATAGTTCTGTAAGGTATTCGTATACTTTTTCCTCAATATATAAATAAATTTAATTTAATTTAAAAACTATCTTGACTGAAAAAGATGTTTTTTGCCTCTCCTCTCCACCTTCGTCTTTTGCAGGCAGTCGTACAGATATACCGAGGTTACAGGGATTAGGCGTTATGTCAATACTGAACGACGAATGAACACTGTCATCCTTATCAGTACGTTAGGTATTTCAGCCATTGCGGATGATAACGCTAATCTCGCCCCTACCCACAAGTTCAGGTCGCCTGATATGTTAAGTTAGTCATTACTAGTAAATACTGTTCAGTTTTGACGAAATGATAAAACGAGTTTCATACTCATTCGTGCAATAGAAATGGTCTAAAGGCAATTTATTGCTGCAATTCGGGCTATCTCAAAAGTTTACATTCAAACTTTTTGTCCCCATTAGTGATGTAATATGTAATCTTTTTGGGTATAGTCCGAATTGCAGCCATAAATTGCCGAAAAACTAGCCTGTTTAAGAGCCCCTTTAGGTCTACGACAACGCAAACCATTACCGAATCCCGCAGATGTGGCCCTAGGGTTAGAAAAACAAAAATAGCCAGTATTAAAAACTGCAATTTCATGGGTAAGCACCTAATAGTAACATTTCACCCTAATGATGTCTTTAGGGTGAAAAGTAGTAACTATTAGCTGCTTACCCATGAAATTGTAGTTTTTAATACTGGCTTCTTTTGTTTGCCTAACCCCAGGGCCACATCTGCGGGATTCGGTGAAGGTTCGCGTTGTCGTGACTTGTTAAAAGAAACTTATATATTTAGTACACAGAATTGTAAATGGTGTCCCCTGATTTCGCAGACAGAACTTTCATATAATTTCGTTTCGCATAAAATGTTTCATGTAATATTTGATCCTCTTATTTTTATTTCAAATATTATTGTATCAACGACTATTTACTTGAGTGAAATATATGTCACATAAACCCAATTCAATGTATTTTGTAATACATTTTTTTATTTAACAAACTTATCAAATAGTAGAATTATTATTTAACGAATATTGTTTGTTCAGTGTATTTTTCCATCGAGTTTTATTTCAACGAAAATGTTTCAATATTTCCAATGTTTGATATTATGTTAAAAAGGTCGACGTATAATTACCAAATATGGTAAATACCAGTGAGCGAACGAGTGTAGCGAGCGAGCACAATGGGTCGGAGCAGAACCGACTTGGATAGGTTAGGTTCAGAAGGCTAAGGCGGAAGCTTCGCTCTATATTCTAAGATAAGAATATCGAAACATTAAATTTTATTTGAACCAAAAATGAATGATTTAAACTTCAAAGTAAGTATTCTGCGTACCTATTGATTATTCTATGAAATGATAATATGAGAAATAAGTAATGTGAAACGAAATTCTATAAAATCGTTGTCTATGAAACCACGCACAACCGTCGTAAATCCATCGTCATGAAGGCAATCTTTCGTGCAAAGGATTTTCGGTTCTGTAAAGTATCGCTTGTACCACCAAGCTGTAATAGGAGCATAGATATCCAGTAACATAAAAAGTTCTAATTATTACTGTGGTCATTATAAGAAGCAATGAAATAACGGTATCGAAAAAATACCAGTTTTTTCGATAAACACAAAACTTCTACATCTAATCAGCGTTAACACGAGATTCTGATTTCGTTAATCGATGAAGGCCGCGCACGCCTATTTCTGAACTCGATAGAAACGTGATTACATAATAACCGGCTGAACACAAATTTAAATTAGTCCACTTTATAATAGTATGACTCGTGTCAGTCGTTGTGGCGATCGAATTATTCCAGTCAGATTCCCATAACTGATCCCGTGATAGATCAGTAGATCAGACAGAAATAAGAAAGTTAATAATCATTAACGAGGGATCAGATTAGGGAATCGGATAGGAATAAAGTCGCGATCATTGGGGGAGGTCTATGTCCAGGCATGATAGTTTTTGAGCTGAAATGATGATGATGACACAGATCATATATCCAATAGACTCCGCATAGTCGGGCGACCCCCGCTGCCAAGCGTTGTGGCCAAATGGCCACAAGTCGCGGGGCTACAGGACAGGGGGTCGCGCGGAGCATAACCTCGAACGCACCAATCACCGCGCTCTTAAAACCCCTCGCGCCCCGCAACTTTGGCAGCTTTATTTGCTAGTAAAAGTGAGGCAGCGGTGTCTTTAGGATATTTGGTATGTGGATGATGATATACCACATAATAAACTAAAATAACTTAAAAACAATTCGGTTGCTATGTAAATTTTACGGTGAGATCAAATCGCGTTCCATATTTGTTTCATGTTAAGGTTCCTATACTCCTACGACCGACTGCTCGTGTGGTGCCAGTGTGTCCCCCTGAACACGCCTACTGAGCCTCCCTCTCTGGTATGGTTCAACGTCTCCGCGTCCTTCCAACAGAACGGAGGTGTAGTCATTGGAACAGATTTCGGAAGTCAGATGGCATTCACCCCACTGCAATAACCTGACATGACCGATCCAGAATGATGGTCAAAGCGGACCTGAAACAACAGATAACAAATAAAATAAAAAGTTAATCATTAAATGGTACAATAATACCACTACAACTTCCTGATAACTAACAAAGTATACGATCGATACGTTTGATCTATACTTGTTATTCCTCAAATGATTCCTTATCTCTTGAACGCGTATTTCAACAACTTTAACCAACATCTAACAGCTGAAAATCATATTTCCGTTAAACCCAGCGCAAACAGTAAATATTGATGGTACAAACAGAACTTGGACTTTGAGTTACGTAATGCTAGATAGCTAATTATTCAGTCAATGTTAGTTTTACGATTATCTGGAGGCACGGAGTTGGCGCGTGTGCCGTCAGCTGTTGATCCTCATTATTCAGGAAATAAATGTATGCTTATTTACAAGCCTTCATGTCAACTCTCAGCTATTATTCTATATAATAGGCTGCCAGTTGAGCTGAAAACGATTGTCAACAGTAGGAGTTTCAACGCAAGACTCAAGGTGTTTCTGTTCAAAAAGTCCTACTACTCAGTCTCAGATTTTATGGAAGATAGGTACTTATCATTTGACATTAAATTATAATTTTATGGCTGATAGTTATTAGTTTTTATTAATTTATTATATCGTCAAGTCTCGACATTTTTAGGGTTCCGTACCTCAAAAGGAAAAAAGGAACCCTTATAGGATCACTCGTGTGTCTGTCTGTCTGTCCGTCTGTCACAGCCAATTTGCTCCGAAACTACTGGACCGATTGATTTGAAATTTGGTATACATATGTAAGTCGTTGACCGCAACACGGATGCGTAACGTAAACAAATTTATTTTAAACATGGGGGCCACTTCTTGGGGGTAAATTCGTTTTTTTTTAAAGTTACGCTAACTATATCATGTGACATATCAAATGAAAGGGCTTATTGTGAGGATCTTAAATATGTTTTTTTTGGAATTTTATGATGAATGGTTTGGAAGTTATTTAGGAATATAGGCGAAAATTGACCATTCCCCCCCTTTTCTCCGAAACTACTGGGCCTACAATTTTGAAAATAAAATTACAGAAAATAGCTCTTTACCTGTAGATTACCTACAGGAAAACCTATAAGAAGTCTATTGTATTTAAAGTAACATAGGAAATTTCAGATAATCATGTATGGAACGGAACCTTCTCCACGCGGGTTTAACTCGCACTTGCCCGGTTTTTTTTATTGTAATTTGGGCTCGATTTTCTATCATTTTAATAATGATAGGCCTTAAAACACTAGTGCGGTTTTCATGAAACGAGCCGATAGGCGAGTTTCATAATAAGATCGCACGAGTGTTTTAAGGCCAAATTATGCAGAGTTGCATACATAACTTTATCTACACACTTATTATAAATCCTCCATGATGGGTTCAGAAACAATATTTTCTGGCAACAAGTTATTTGTTGCAATCGTGGCTGCATATTTCCGATATCCGGCGCATTTTCACATCACACACATTCCGAGAAGACTTCTATTCATATTTTCAACTAAAATGTAAATTACAAACAACTTTTTCTATTCAATTCAACAACAATTCTACTTTCGTTCAGCAAAACACCAACATAATGGCGCCAATTCGATCCTTCGTCGAGACCATTTTTTTTTAAATCACTGGCAAACGAATGAAGTCTCTATTCTTATGTCACTCGAGATCAAATGTTGTGCAGTTTATATTAAAAAAACATACTGAATTGACGTTTCGTATCAATAACTGTTTAATATCTATGGATACTAGCATAGAGACCCACTTGAGTTTTGACAGCTGTTCCAAATTTAAACTCATTTCTTTACTAAAAACGATAAAGAAATAACATTGCAGCACTGGTTTTTCCTCATTGGTTGTCAAAATGGTGGTCGTTTCCTACGGTTTTTGATTAAACAATGGAGGTTTTATGATATGGGTGTAGATAAATCTATTTGTTTACTTGCACGCTAAATTTGAACTTGCAACTTATTACTAAATTCATTGTTTACATGCATTAAGTGGCTTAAAATTAAGTAACTACTTATCAACTTAATACGTGTAAACCAGCCATTAGATCACTGGTACGTTACTGCTCTACTGCTACCACTTTGGGGAAGCATTTGTTTATGTGTGAATAGGTGTAGAAACGTATACTTGCGTGCGTAGGTATTTGCAGCGGCGGACTAAGCCCGTCAGAGGCCCGGGCGGCAAAGCTAAATGAGGCCTCCCTTTTCAAGACTAATTATAATTTTTGTTCGAGTTGAGACCCCATGATCAGGGGAACGCGGAGGTATTTAGGTGCCCCCGAAGACCGGAGGCCCGGGGCGGGCCACCCCTTCCGCCGCCCTATTAGTCCGCCACTATTTGTGCCTGTATTTAAATATGGAACACTAAACGAACAAAACACTCTACAGTCACACATGCATCCTCAGTGATTCAGCTATAAAAAGACTGGGGCTTTATTCAACATGCTTGTTGAAGTTCATGTCTGTTTGTGTCTGTCGGTCTGTTACGTGTTCGCGATTAACTTTTAAAATACTGGACGGATTTCAATGCGGTTTTCTATATTATATTAAGTGCAACTTCAAGCAGAATATAGGCTATAGAAACAATTAGAAATAAAACTGGAAGGGGATAAAAGAGGGGGTTGTAGTTGTAGGAAAATAAAATCCCAAACACAAAAAAATATGCATTTAAACCCTGTACAGTTTCACTAATAGGTATATAAAAATGTGTCTTTGTTCGTCTCCGTTGCGTTCCTATATC
The DNA here is from genome assembly GCA_947859335.1 of Tortricodes alternella. Taxonomy (NCBI): domain Eukaryota; kingdom Metazoa; phylum Arthropoda; class Insecta; order Lepidoptera; family Tortricidae; genus Tortricodes; species Tortricodes alternella. The sequence goes on from OX401986.1 coordinate 8,691,072, forward strand.
ATGCAACCAATAACGATGAAACTTTGGTTTAGTTACCGTGCGTGCGCTCCGGAAGGTTTATGTTATGACCATAGAAAATAAAAGAAATCATTGCAACGCAAACAAAACAGCGACAGTTCGTTACCATGGCAACGATTAGTTCCTGGATCACTTAGACCAATGTCGAAAAGGCTCTGTTACCGGTTTTCTACATACCATGTTCTGGTGCTGTTACTAAGGCTCCGCTGTCCGTCTGTCCGTCCGTCCGTCCATCTGTCACCAGGCTGTATCTCATGAACCTTGATAATTAGACGGTTGAAATTTTCACAGATGATGTATTTATGTTGCCGCTATAACAACAAATACAAAAAAATAGAATAAGATATTTAAGGGGGCTCGCATACAACAAACGTGATTTTTTTGCCGTTTTTACAGATAATGGTACGGAACCCTTCGTGCGCGAGTCCGACTCGCACTTGGCCGGGTTTTTATTAAACGCTACAACTCAATATGAAAGAATATTGAAGCCATGGCTGTTTTATCTTATCAACTTGAATATTTGCGCGTATAAATATTTGCTTTACGATCCGAGGGCACTAGGTGAGGCGTTTAATAATATGACATGCCTTGCTTACATACATACAGCTTTACTCCGTAACTACTTATATAAGATATAATTAATTAAGAATAAAACGATTAAGAGGATTACGACACTTCTTTCTCAGCACAACAGTATTATTATTCTCTTAAGAGGAGTGTAAACCTATGGCTTTTCATTAAAAAGGCGATAACGATTTCCACCCCTTAAATGTTAACCGATTTTGACCAATTTTGTATAGGTTGTCAGTCAGACAAAAACCAGGTCTATACGTTTTGTTTTTTTGACTATAATCAATAACTTCAGTTCAATTGTTGTTTCAGTATTCTCATACAAAACTAATTTCGGCGATTAATTGACTTTGTTGATCTTTAATCAATATTCAAAAAACGTATATACCTAGATTTTGTTCTAACTGACAACCTATCAAAAATTGGTCAAAATCGGTTAACATTTAAGGGGTGAAAATTGTTGTCGCCTTTTGTATGAAAAGGGTGATTTTTGCCGTAGGTTCATTTCGCCCTACAATCATAATTTGACCCGCGCGCTCGTAGCAGTATGTAGAGTTTTGACCCTTCGCGCACTAGGCAGCCTAAAACATATGGGAATTTGTGGTTGCCTAGTGCGCGGGCTCCCATACAACGTCATATGTTTTACTGGCTGCCCTATATAGTGCGCGGGGATCCTTACGTACTTACGTCTTTGGCAGAGCTGCGTCGAATACCTCCAACTTCGAAGACACGCACGAACATGATGTTTATACCCACTGAAGGGTCAATTTAGGCTCGCCGTGTAGCGCTGGTATATTCAAACATTCGAATGAGCCCGTGTGGTCTTTTTGCGAAATAAATATTTTGAATTTTGAATTTGGAATTTTGAACTGGCTGGTTTTAATTGATTTATTCATAATCTTAAATTGCATTGAGTTTCGGAATATTGTGAAAGGTTTTTTCTTATTGGCTAGGCTTTGTTTTTAATGAGGTTTATATTGCAACTAGCTTAAATAATAATAAATATTAATCCTATAAATTAGTAACTTCCTTATTACGCGAGTTAGCTATGATTAAAAATCATATTATGGTTCTACAAAAACCTATTAGGCTTAACCAAACTCAAAAGTACTATTGACGTATCGAAGTCAAATGTATTATTTTTTTGTGTTAATGGGGAAATTTATTTTTCTATTAAAAATAACTAATTAAGCCTATGTAGTAATAAAACGAAATAATATACAAAATAAACTAAGACTTATTTAAAACTACCTATAAATAAAATAGTTGGTCCAATTCCAAATTTAGGAAGAAGATCTAAGTACTTGAAAATTAAATGAAAATGTAAATATTTATTTTGCAAGTAGGCCACCTGGGCTCTTTCACATGTCTGAATCTACCAGCGCTTCGAAAGGTGACATCTGCTGAGAAGAAACGCCGCAAGAAACTCAGCAGTAGGTCTTTTTTCAACTTTGGCAGTACAGTTTTATCTAAAAACTAAAACAAAATGTGCAACATAAAAACCTAATGGGTACAAATTAATTCTAATAAATAACTAATAAGGGAGATGTATAGTCTCCGCGTCTGGACAAGTTAAGTGACTTAGAGATGTATAAAGTCTCTAAGGGTCATAATAATAAAAATAAATATTGAAACAAAGAAACATCTAAATCGATTAATCTAGGTTTAATGGAGGTGTAGACAGTCTCCACGGTCAAGCCAATGTCTTGCCAATGTGATATAGTCAACCAGCGTCCAATTAAAATCGAACGCTGTGGAAATCTACCCTATTGTTTGCAACCTTAATGACATTAATAAAATTGTAAATATTTACATCGGAAACGTACTTGCATAACGCTTCAATCAGCTGCACAGTTCCCTGTTAAAACGCAATAACCAAGGTTATGGTAGAAAGGTATATAATCTTAGGAACTTAAAGTGAGTTACGCCTTTTTACAGCGTAAGTTGATTTTACACGTGTCGCGGCATACTCGTAAAATAGTCGTAACTAAGCAGTTTTCGCCGCTATTCCATTGCATTTGAAACAATAGCTAGGTTTATTTGACGCGATAGAAGCATTCTGCAGCAAACACGAACTGTTATTACCAGCTAACTCTTAGATATAGCTTTAATTATATTTTATTTTTCTTCTGAAAACTGGTTTTAATGTGCGAACTGACGGTCGCACGTGCGAATTTCCGTAATATTATTTACTAGACTACAGTCTGTAATGTTGAAAGCTTATTTTGAATGTCTTAGTATACCTATCTATTAATCGTTATATATTGACAATGACTGACTCATATACGTGTACATTTCATACAGGCGTATATTTATCCAGCTATAGTTTCCAATCATACAAATAAGTTTTTTTTTAAATAGTTTTATTAAGAAAGAGTTATTAATTGTTTAAATTAGAACTGTGCAGCAATGTATTTCGTCCATTGTTTAACAAATATGAACAAATGAACTGTCATGACATGACGTTTACGTCGATGCGTAAATCGATTAATTACTTAGATGTAATACATTGCGTACTCAATTATTTTGCATGTAAATTTAAATTAAGCTATTAGTTATGGAAATTTATGTTAATATGCTTTATAGGTCCCAGGCTGATAATTATTGAAATATACGCCCGTATGTTTACGCGCTGCATCCTGGCTCGTAAAAAATTTAAGTTTTATGTGTAGACCTACTATCCCCCCACCAACACCCACTCTACCGCACCCACCATCAAACTCATTCTCACTCACTCATTCATTTCTACTTGCACATTACTCTAGCAGCCAGAGTGAGGCACTTTTAACACAAGAAACAGCTTTTACAATTTCAGATAAATTAAATTTTTATTGAAACATAGTTATTTTTTGATGCATTGAGATTTCAATTAAAATGGTATCTTATTTCAAATTACTTATTGTGAACATATAAAATATACTTATTTCCATGCATGTACTCGAGACTGGCATCTTATCTTTTCACATATAATCAACATCATTCATTAAAGATAACCTTTCGTTATCCATTACACACTTCAGACGTGTTGTCATAAAAGCATATGTGCATGTAATTAAATTGTTAAGATTCTCCATAAACTAGGATCCATATATGATGCTATTTATCTTTACCCAACTGCGCGAAACCAAAAGGTGGGTATGGAGTTTAACAGTCTATGTATGTATGTGATAAAAAATTGGATGTGCCACTGTAGCTCCTGAACTACTAGACCGATTTTGATAAATGGGCTATCATTACGATCGTCATAACCTAGGCTATATAAGAATTACAAGGGTGCATCGTACTACGAGAAAAACTAGAAAATACTACTTTTACGCTGCCAGTAGAGTAGCTTTTAACTTTTCATATATATTATACTTTTTCTCCTTTGAAAAATTGCTGAATATTGTCCTGCACCACAAATATAAACGCTTATTTCTTTGGCGGATTTGGTATATTGTGTGATAAATAAAAGATATATTTCATCATCATCATCTCAGCCCTCGTCATTTTAAATTTGAATCAATCGCTACTATTATGAGTAGTTTTCCTTACATAACTTTATCTCCTTCGCATTGTAATTGAAAAATGGTGTATATAGGTCGCCTGCTCGGCGATATCGAATATACCTTCAAACAATAATGACATAACTGAGCAAAGTTCCATCGTCACTTAGGACGTTTTTGCGTTTGTAGAATACGTGGTTTTGTTTCAATTATATTATTATTTAATTGCCTCACACCGATAACACCGACATATGGTAAACATGTGTTATCAAAATCGCGTTTGTTTTGATTGTGCTCTTGAAGAACTTGGAAATGCTTATTCGACCTTTAAAGTACGACCTTGTTAATTAAACGGTTGTGGCTTCGATAAAACTATATTTTATGGAAACATCCGCTAAGTTCAAGCAAAATACCAATATTTTAATAAAGCGGTAGATTCCGATGCTTCATGATTACATAGGCATCAATACATTGAAGTATGACGTTACACTAGAACAGACATCTCAAACAAATGACAGCGAGCACTTGATGACGGAGCGGGCGTGCGCGCCGCGTCCGGCGGTGATCGTTTTCTTATACGCGTTTGTGCCATTTGGCCTCAACAGGCTTTACAAAAAAATGAAGTTGAGGCGTCTACTCTAGTATACATAATTACTCAAAGCATCAATAAAACAGATTTATAAAGAAGTGATTCGTACCTGAGGAGGACCATACATGAGGCTGATAATTAGCGAATAAAGCCTGATATTGAGAATGACAGGTCGTATTTAAATTATACTAATTAACCTAGTAAAATAATGTCTAGACAAATAGTTGATAAATAATTGCTAGGCCATTGTCGGACGTTGTTATTGAAAACATAGATTAAAGAATGCAATGTCATTGTATCTGTCGCGATATGATCTGGCGTTAGATTCATGACCAACTTGTCTGACATTGGAGCCAAGGATCGACGAACTCTGGCTGAATGACACTTACGTACCTACTCGGCAGTAAAAGCAGGCTTTTTGCGAAACCTAGAAATAAATGGGGGTGTTACATACTACTAACTGAAAATGTGAAAGAGAGTATACGCCGGAGGGTATGCAATTTTTGCGACTGTATAAACAAGTCGCTGAATTATTGAATGATTGAAATAAATATTACTGTGTGAATAAACTAGCTGGTAGATAAAAGAATAGAATGGAATGCGTGACGAAACACATAGGTACTTGAATAGTTTGGTTTGATAAACGATTGAGATGACAGAAGAGTGCAAAATAAATAGGTTTTAGTTATAGGTACTTTATAAAGATTTATATTATAATTTAATATACTTATTTCATAAAAATATATAAAAATTTAATTATAAGTATTATTATGGGCTACGTATTAATTCGAAAAGAGTGCCTTCTTTACTTCGTGGTTGTTATTATCAGCGGATAACATTTAATTTGCATCTTTTGCATCTAATTAGGCTTAGAGCCGATTTAAAGATTTCGTTTAAATAATTAAGATCCGAATTAATTTAAATATTGCGTGTGTACATATAACATTATAATGGGTCCAATTCTAAACGGTGTCCGCTAAATTTAAGATTGCCTAAACTTAAAATAAGAAACGTCAAACTTGATTTTGGTTCGGTTGGTGCAAGGTTCAAAATCGAGTCTAATGTTTCTTATTTCAAATTTAGCGACTTCAAAATTTAGCGAAAACACGTTCGAATTGGCCGCAATAATTATTAAACTATATACTGAATAATGTATAATGAATTGTTATCCTATAAAATAAGTAGTTATTTAGGACCATTCACATTATCTCAAGGGGCCTCTTGAGACGAAGGAAAGAACCAAACCGTTACCACTCATCTCCACTCTTCATTATTTTCCGTGATTAGTAGCATTTTGTTTACATTTTCGATTCGAAACTGTTGCTACTGTTCAGTTGTTTCCGAATATCAATCTTAGCCTAGAATCATGGTCAAATTAAGTTTTTCTTCTCTGAGAGAGAGTTTGCCTACATCATGACAAAGTTCTAATTTTAATTGAATATGATACGGAAATGTAATGTTTGACGCTGCCCAGTCTTACCCTTGGTCATGGTTTCGTCTGAAACGAATACGACGTCTGGAACTATTTATCTCCTTTAATCCAAAGAGGTGGAGGTAACTGTTTCTTAATAGGTACCATAGTCTAAAATCAACTTTTTGTCCACAGTGGTGTACTGCGATTACAATGGTTCAGGGCGAGCCTTGGAATGGCTGGAAGACTACGTGGCGAGAGATGTGCTACCAACACACGCCACAAGGTGTACAGCCTTGTCTTACACGTCTGGACAAAGCGAGATGTACAGGTGAGCAGGCGCCTCATTCGGGAACGCTAAGTGATTCTGTAGCGACTCATAAGTCAGATTTCTCATCCCACTCTTCTGCACGACGCGTAATGCGTAAGAGCGAGATGAGAAATCTGACTTACGAGTCGCTACAGAATCACTTAGCGTTCCCGAATGAGGCGCCTGATTTGTATTTAGAAACGCAAGTCGTAAGTTTTAATTTCTGACACAGTAAATCTTCTATTGATTGGGTTAAGCGTGGGTTAAGCCTCGAGGGTTGTTTGTCATGTGAGTACCTATTGCCGTTCAGAAGGCGAGTAATAGGGCATTTTTAATGAAAAAACGAATACTGCTTCAAGTCTTTTAAGTGTACCTCTCGAGACTTGCGATGTTATACAAAGATATTGATGTCTGCTAAAATCAAACAAGTCAAAGCAATCGCATGTCTATAACTTACAAAGCTGTTATTTATTTTAAAATAAGTCTCGGTTGTGTGTAGCCGTAAAATTTTAGACAAGCCAAATTGGTACTTTGTTTGCACTTCGTGTTGTCCATGTACCTTTTCCTGTGCAGTTGGGGAGGCCTATGTCCATCATTGGACTAATATAGGCTGTTGATGATGATGATGACTTCCTTTTCTGCTTGACTAGTGGCTCTAGGAATGCTTGCACTTATTGCTGTTCAGATCGGAGTCGAAGACCATAATCCGCAACGCAGTCGGCGCGGGTGAAGACGACGTTGTGACGCTGGGCGCTTCACTGCCGCGGTTCCTGCGTGCGCTGAGGCCGCACGACGTAGCGCTGTTTGTGTCCTCGCGAGAGACCGAGCGGCAGCAGGCCGTGTGGCGGGAGTTCGATGCCGTGGTGAGTAGACTGGACGTGGTGGCGCTATGCTCTTGCTAGGTCTATTATCATAAACCTGCAAGCTATTTACTGGTAAAGTTGTTAAGGTCACCTGTTAAATTAAAAAAGCTCACTGTGTGGCTAGACTTTGATTGCGTGGTGGTCTTAATATGGGCTAGGGATTTCTCGTGCAAGTGTGAAAGCTTTTAAATTAAACGGATTGAGTAAAACACGGTATCAAAAGCAGAGAAAAATCAAAGAATTTATGATTTATGAGAGATGACTGATCTTTGATAATGATCAACAACTTTTTCTACTAATCAGTAGAAATGGACAGAGATTCTATTGCGTGCCGTAGCTTCAAGCGTTTATGTTCGGATGGTCTACGCCTTGCTATTTAATGGTATGATAGGCGTTATGCCAAAGTCATATTCACAGGGCTCAATTTATTTTAGGCCTAAGGGCTATAAATATTTAAAAACAAATTTGCGAGTTCTGACTGGATAAGTAGATCATGATGTAAATCCCTCATGAATAATGTTTATTGTATGTGTGCATTTGGCACGAGTGCATAAGATAATTCAATTAAAAAAGCGATATCAATTGATTTTTACAAATAAATAAACATTGCTGAAAAACGAGTCATTTCAGAGTTCACCATTTTGTTAACACATACTAGTATGATACTATAGTTTGCGAGATTTTTAAAGTCCCATTTGAAGTTAGTTGAGTGCTTAGAATAATAACAATATAGAAGGAATGTGTCAAACCGCCGACCCGTGAAAAGCGAAGCACAAAATGGATTCATTTGGTAATCAACTCGTGTTTACCATGACAACGCACACACAGGTACACAAATAATATCACATTTACCCCGAAAGTAGGGAAACGTACCAGTGGTAGTTTTTAAGCAACAACAATAAGGTTGTTGCTATTAATTGTTAAGGTTGTTGCTATTACTGTTGTTGTTGTTATTATTCTAAGGTTGAGTGACGCAAATAGAGGTGAGGCTTAATGCGCGTCGTAAGATATCAAATCCTATTTAAGTAAGAATCGATGTTAGGAGTCGATTGTTGTTAAGGTTATGAAAAAATATAAGTAACTAGCTGGTGCCCGCGACTTCGTCTGCGAAGAATAATAATTTAAGTAACCTATGTACTTTTAAACCTTCCCTAGACCTCCACGAACATTTCAAGACTAAGATAAGATAAATCCGTTCAGCCGTTCTCGAGTTTTAGTGAGACTAACGAACAGCAATTCATTTTTATATTTATAGATAGATTATGATTATCGAAATGTCGTACGCTTCGATAAAACATAGTTGTACTAAGCTTACATTGTTCCAACCGCTTCAAATAAGATGGAGAATGTGTAGTAATGGAAACAGTTAAAACAACCTAAAACCAACCTTACAAGTAGGTATTCCATTGTTTAATTTGGATTGTTCACATGTAGCTCCGTTTAAATTAATCTTATTAGTATTGGGTTTTTAATTACCTTACGATAATCTTTGCAGTTTTCCTGATTTATTCAAAGTGTACAGGAACTACACGACTCAAACAGGTGCAACACTAAATAAACTAAAAAAACACTAGAAAGTCATTGTTTAACAGACATAATTTAATTAAAAAGATAATAAAATAAATATGCAATATTAAAATGTGAAATGTATTGATTTAGTGAAAAAAATCGGCGAATATATTTTGTAAATGTAAAAAATACTAGTACCGCTTATTTTTTTTTATTTAAATTTCTCGAACATGTTAAAACGTTGTTTGTCGCGGCAGAAACGTCAAATGGGACATTTAAAATCTCGCGAACTATAACGTTTGAATTTGCCTTTCAATCTACAAGAATCTCCATCAAGTTTGCTTACGTATTTGGCAGTGTTTTGATGACTTGTGAAATTATGCGAAGTACTATTATTATTTTGCTTTGTGCCACTTGTCGTTTATATGTGTAGTAACTGAGCTTCGAATTACATTTAATCTGAATGTGACTCGTTTGAGTATTAAAAAAACCGGACAAGTGCGAGTGAAACCCGCGTGGAGAGGGGTCCGTTCCATACATGATTAACTGAAATTTCCTATGTTACTTTAAATACCATAGACTTCTTATAGGTTTTCCTGTAATCTATAGGTAAAGAACTATTTTTTGTATTTTTTTCAAAATTTTAGGCCCCGTAGTTTCAGAGAGAAGGGGGGGGGGAATGGTAAATTTTCGCTTATTTTCCTAAATAACTTCCAAACCATTTATTTTAAAATTCCAAAAAAAAACATATTTAAGATCCTCACAATAAGCCCTTTCATTTGATATGTCACATAATATAGTTTGCGTAACTTTTTTTTTTAACTTTCTAATTTGCTCCCCAAAAGTGGGCCCCATGTTCAAAATTAATTTATTTACGTTACGCATCCCTGTTGCGGTTACCAATTTACATACGTATACCAAATTTCAATTCAATCGGTCCAGTAGTTTCGGAGCAAATTGGCTAGACAGACGGACAGACAGACAGACAGACACACGAGTGATCCTATAAGGGTTCCTTTTTTCCTTTTGAGGTACGGAACCCTAAAAACAGATGATTTTATCAGTCGGTACACGGACAAAACACTTAAATTGACAGCTGTTCTACATGCAGAGGTCATGTGAATTTTGATTCACCTTACATTAGATTTACGAGTAGCACTTGAGTTAGATGTAACTAAAGATCGTGCCAACAACGAGTTTTTGAATAAACAATAAATACTCGTAGAAATGAAGTATTCGAAGTTATTTTCAAGTAATTTCTTTCGCTTTGGTGGCCATATAGGCCATGTTGTTAATCAATTCAAGAGGAAACTTCGGCTCCTGTCCTATTTTTGATATGTAAATAAGTGTTAAAGAGACGTAAGTGCCTTTAGGGCGCTTTTGGTTTAAACAGCATAGTATTTTTGTCTGTATTTGGGTCACTTGTACAATATCGCGTGGTGCCCTTGCGTTACCACAAAGAATGCTGAAGTTGGTCGTCCTAGATTCACCTATAATGTACTTTGTAGGGTATTTTTAGTAAATGGTATGGCATAGCTTTTCATAGTGACCTGAGTTGCCAGCTGGGTCGCATAGCCGGCATCTTTCTTTCCCTTCAACGGTGCATACTGCACTCTTTCAGCAATGACACATTCGTTGAATAATTTTGAGACATCCTGGTCTGATGTATACCAGAGTTTGATCATGTATGGATTTCTCGTACAATAGGGAAGATGAATATTGTTTTTTCCATGTTGCATTGTAAAGTGCTGAGTAATGGAAACCGATCTGTGTACGCAAAAGTTTATGTTGATTATTTAATGAGTGAAGTGAAGCTTATGAAAAGTCATTGTTCATACCACTCGCAACATTCCATTCAAAATGGACAACAGCTATGACGTCACAGCCGTCGTTAGACAGTACAAAATGTATGGCGTTTAAACGAAATCTGCAATTATTTTTTAAAATACTGTTTTTGGATCAACATCGTAGAAATAAAATATGACATAAATTTGATGAGGATATCCAAAAAACTAAAATAAGAACTAAAAAACAGTATATATTTTTCACTAATTTAGACCCTTAACGAAATAAAAATTAATAGTCAAAATGATCTTCTTTTTTCTGTAATATGCTTTTGTTTACATTTACTTTCATAATATATCATTTAAAACTCATTTGGATTGTCGTGCATCTTCCCCATTTTGAATTGTTTCATTTTAAAGTTAAATGGAGGAGTAAGAACTAAAAATAAAAATTAGAATTTATTAGTTCAGTGATGACATGCCGTCGGCAATTGTGTACGTAAAACAGTTGTGCATGTTCTGTTTCTCTAGCAATGTGAGATTTTTTTTAAATTAACCCGTGAAGTAAACCATAAATATGTACATAATCTAAAACTAAGTAATAACATTGCTCGGAAAATATTGTCGACGGCTGCATTCGCATTAGACTTTGGTCTTGTATGACAACTGCATTGCCTGCATATCAATATCGGAGCAAATCACATAAAGAAACATGTTATACATTAATGTTATCTATAAATATAAAAATCTCGTGTCACGGTGTTTGTGGTCGCACTCCTGCGAAACGGCTCGACCGATTTCAATGATTTTTTAAGTATATTTGGTAGGTATGAGAATAGGTTGTAAAGTATAACTCTTACTGCTAGGTGATTAGGGTATCGACGTGGACGAAGTCGCGGGCGGAAGCTTGTAACTTTATAACAATAACACGGGAAAAACGCGTGAATAAATATAATATGCTATAAAATAGGTTAATACTTTTTTTTGTGCACTGGATCGTAGTCACAGTTCAGTCTTCGGTTTCCATATATATATGATATTACTCACAATTAACCACAAAAACTTACTTGTGTACCAATACAAGCACTCACTATCAGGGTAATTTAAAAGTGAACCTCTCACTGCGGCCCTAACATGCATGGCACAAAGATAAATTAGAACCGTTTATCTCTAAGTGCGTCTCTCTCACACTAGTGCCGACGAAAGAGATAGTCATAGAGATAAACGGTTCTAATTTATCTTTGTGGCATGCATGTTAGGGCCGCTGATAGAGGCAGGGTATAATTCTGATTACAAAATTCAGAACCTTTTAATAATGAGCCAGCAAAGTATTACTGACTATATAGGTAATGGCTGAGAAGGTCACTTTTGCGATAAGAGGTATGGAAACACTTGGAAGGTATATTGTGAAAACACAACTACCGTGTGATGTGACGTAATTTCAACGTAATACGGGCGAGAATAGCCTGAATCTTGACACGACGCTGAAGGTAGTAAACTCTTTGCATTGAAGGTTGGGAAGTTTATCGAAGGCCTTTATGGATGCTTTGGGCGACCTTTTTCGTGGCTTATGTACGGAATTGAATTTGATATAACAAGAGCATTTTAGCACGAGCACAAGGACCTGGTTCACATCTGTGAAGTACCTAATTCCACGATGTGTGTGGAGTCCCTAATCCCGCGTAGGAACTTATATCCATATCTCTGTCATTATGATGCATTTTACGCAGTAACTGATAATGATGAAACGGCATTATTTAGTAATAATTTAAAAGAAATAAATTTATAATAGTCTCAGAATCGTCAATACGTCTCTTACCAACATATCTGTCGAACTCACTGCATTCCGGGTAGAATATAAAAGTCAGATATGCACAATTTATAGCCGCTCGAACAAAACTTTACTGCAATTGTGTCATAACCCGCATTCAACGAAATGGGTCAAAGTCGCCCTCAATGTCAAACGGACTGCCATTTGTGTCTTAAGATTTTCTTATCCGATATATTTTGAATAATTTGAATTATGATTTCTACAATTATTGCAATGGATCTTTTCGTTTTTATTATAGCAACAAGGTTTGATGTATCATTTCATTTTGCTATTCAAAAATCTGCATGTGACAATGGTCTGAACTTGACATGACTTTTATTATCAAAACCTTTCTTAGCAACCCTTGCTGTTCATTTTACCTAAGTGCTCGTAAAATAGGGAAGATGCGTAATTTTCTTTTCATCTTGTATTGGAAAGTGCTGAGGAATAGAAACCGATCTGTGTACGCAAAACATTTGTATGTTGATTATTTTATGAGTTATGAAGCTTTGAAAAGTCATTGTTCATACCGCTCGCAAAAACACTCCATACGAAATGGACAACACCTATGACGTCACAGCTGTCGTTAGACTGTACAAAATGTATGGCGTTTAAACTAAATCTGCAATTATTTCCGAAAATATTGTTTTTAGATCAACATATCCAAAAAACTAAGCTTAGAACTAAAAAGCAATATATATTTTTCACTAATTTTGACCCTTAATCGAATAAAAAGGGAATAGTCAAAATCATCTGCTATTTTCTGTAATATCCTTTTGTTTACATTTACTTTCATAACATAATATATCATTTAAACCTCATTTTGATTGTCATGCAACTTCCCATTAGAGTACCTTCTTTTCACTATAATATATTATTTGTTGCACTTTTTATGTTAGTTTTAGTTATATGTAATTTTAAAGTGGAAAAAAGACTGCTGAGTTTCTTGCGGCGTTTCTTCTCAGCACATGTCACCTTTCGAAGCGCTGGTAGATTCAGACATGTGAAAGAGCCCGTGTGGCCTACTTGCAAAATAAATATTTTCATTTTCATTTTCATTTAACAGGGAGGTATTTTGAAATACCTCTTTTTTCTTACGATTGTCATTACAAAAACACTTGAAGTTAAACCACTCGCTGCATTTCCAAGTGCGTTTTACACGAGCTAAAGCATTCACTGCAGCTGATAACGACAGAGGAATTTGCCTATCGTAATACGCGGCATGCATGTTTAATAATGCACTTCGTACACAAGGTATACTTGATATCGGTCTAATAACTATAGGTACAGTTAGGATAACCCCTTTTTTCTTCAATATTGATTAAAAGTAAAGCATGTCCAATTTTGAAGAAATCTTTACTGAATACATTGGGGCCGGTGAGCTATTGTTTCAAGAATGCCCGACTCTAGGCTTAAAATAATCCCTCTCAAAATAATGAAAAATTTAAAAAACCGAGTCGGACTCGCGCATGAGGGGTTCCGTACCATTATCTATAATCAAGCTTAAATAAGGGTTATGTTTATCAAATTAAATGTTTTTTTAAATATTTATATTTGAGTTGATTGGATGAAAGGTAAATTGCGGTTTAAGATTTATGACGTATTAAAAAAAAACTATTTACTAGATCTCGTTCAAACCAATTTTCGGTGGATGTTTACATGGTAATGTACATCATATTTTTTTTTTAGTTTTATTATTCTCTTATTTTAGAAGTTACAGGGGGGGACACACATTTTACCACTTTGGAAGTGTCTTTCGCGCAAACTATTCAGTTTAGAAAAAAATATATATATTAGAAACCTCAATATCATTTTTGAAGATCCATAGACACCCACACGTATGGGTTTGATGAAAAAAAGTTTTTGCGTTTCAGTTCTAAGTATGGGGAACCCCAACAACGTATTGTTTTTTTTTTTTTTTCTATTTTTGTGTAAAAATCTTAATGCGGTTCACAGAATACATCCACTTACCAAGTTTCAACAGCATAGTTCTTTTAGTTCGTTTCGAAAAAAAGTGGCTGTGACATACGGACGGACAGACGGACAGACAGACTGACAGACAGACAGACATGACGAATCCATAAGGGTTCCGTTTTTTGCCATTTGGCTACGGAACCCTAAAAATGAGATATCTTGGAGTGTCACTTGATGTTCAGGGCAAAGGTCGATGGGTAGTCTTATATAGGTTGTAGGTAGTTATGTATGTACTGAATAGATGTTAGCATATTTGTATTAGAAGGCTAAGACTGCAGCGTAGGTTTTCTTATTATTCGATAATGTTTAAATTCCTTTGATCAACTCAGCGAATAAAAGAAATGGAATTTATTTATATATTTTTAGCTTGGCTTTCGTATTGGACCTATATGTAAATTTAACTACTAGGTGCTGTTTTCGTGGTAAACGAGACATTTTTCTTTTATACCCCGCCTTTCTGCCATATGTCCTGGCAAGTAAATGCAATTTTCTGTAGCAGTCCTACATATGCACCTACATACATAGTTGGTATTTGTATGTCTTCAATTAGATTTGTCGTAAAACGTCAACTATATGGGACAACGGACGCACTCGATGGAGCAAAATGGGTCCACAAACGATTATTTTCTTACATTCTTTTGTTTTCCTGTAGCTATACGCTATAGCTATACGCTATAGCTATAGCTGACGACGCGGATAGCCTAGTTGGTAGTGACCCTGCCTCCGACGCAAGCGTCCCGGGTTCGATCCCCGGTAAGGGCAAATATTTGTGTGATGAGCACGAATGTTTGTTCCTGAGTCTTGGATGTTTCCTATGTATTTAAGTATTTATTTCTCTATATAAGTATTTATATCGTCGTCTAGTACCCATAACACAAGCCTTTAGAGTTTACTTTGGGACTAGATCGATTTGTGTAAAGATTGTCCCCTGATTTATTATTATTATTATTATTATATATCATGACGTGAATATAGCCAGTAGCTTCCTAAGTTTATGATTGGCTACTGCCGACATTTTGTATTTGGATCAACCTTTTTAGGGTTCCGTACCCCAAAAGAAAAAGGAACCCTTATAGGATCACTCGTGTGTCTGTCTGTCTGTCTGTCTGTCTGTCTGTCTGTCCGTCTGTCACAGCCAATTTGCTCCGAAACTACTGGACCGATTGAGTTGAAATTTGGTATTCATATGTAAGTTAGTGACCGCAACACGAACGCGTGACGTAAATATATGGATTTTAAACATAGGGGCCACTTTTTGGGGGTAAACTAGAAAATTAAAAAAAAAGTTATGCCACCTATATCGTGTGATATATCAAATGAAAGGGCTTATTATGAGGATCTTAAATATATTTTCTTTTGAATTTTAAGTAAAATTGATCATTCCCCCCCTTACCTCTGAAACTACTGGGGCTAAAATTTTGAAAAAAATACAGAAAATAGATCTTTGCCTATAGATTACAGGAAAACCTATAAGAAGTCTATGGTATTTAAGGTAACCTAGTAAATTTCAGATAATTATGTACGGAACGGAACCCTCTCCACGCGAGTTTAACTCGCACTTGTCCGGTTTTTATGCATAAAATGAGGGCCGTTTGATAGCAATTTCTGGAAGCCTATTTTTCGTGCATAAAACAAAATCAGACTGAAAGCAATGGCAAGCTCAAACTCTTCAACTATATCTGGACACCGACAATATCTAATCTATTCGGTGACATTGAATTTGTTTAAAATAGAATGCCCTGCCAATACCTTTGTTATTCTCCACCTTGTAACAATGGAACAGAGTTGATAATTGAATGGTGCCTTCCAAGATGGTGATCGTATTTCGATGCGATTGTCAAATGTTAATAGAAAACATTTTTTTGCTGTTCAACAGTTGAATGACCATTTCGTTTCTATAAATTAACTCCTCTGCTGCACTGGGAGTGAAGAAATAGCATAGAATGCATGAGAATCATCTGACTCATGCGGCTCTAGCAAGGTTTACACGGGGATAACTTAACCGCGTCTTATCTCTGACCATCTCTTTCGTCGGCACTAGTGTGAGAGAGACGCACGTAGAGATAAGACCGTGTTATCTTATCCTTGTATCAACCTTGCTAAGGCCGCTGGAATGCAAGCGAAAGTCCCACTAAAGCTGTTTTTCATAAGAATGAGACAAGTTTGGAGGTTATTTTGCTGACCCTAAATTATATTGAAATGTATGAACTCTCAAACGATATTAGTCTTGATGACTGCTATTACAACTTGTATCCTTCTACTCTTCTGTACTCCTCTGCTGCACTGGGAGTGAAGAAATAGCATAGAATGCATGCAGATGCTTATCATCCTGGCATGTCGTAAAAGTCGACTAAGGGACGGGTCCTCTCCAACATGGTGGACTATCTGTATGGGCGATGGGCGGATCACCTGTCACCGTACGGTTCATCATACCATCTTAGGACTAATTAATCGAACGTGGCCACAAGTAGTCTTGTGGCTCTGCCCACCCCATTAGGGATTTCGGGCGTGGTGCTATGTATGTAATCAACTTGAGAGTGTGTTGTTATAACTTATTTAAATGTAAAATGTCGTAATATAATAGTCTAGCAAAAAAATACTCTGGCTAGTAAAGAACCATTGTATAAAATCACGTGGGCAAACATGTTCATTAGAATTTATAGCAGTTTTGCGTTTAACCTAATTACTTTAACAACACATTTGTTTGTTTGTTTGTTTAGGTTTGTGTCACTACATGGCCTTGTCTATTACGACTATCCGCGAGGACCTATTTGCCTGAAATGGCGTATACACGTCCACTATATTTTTAGAATAATACGCAATTTTATTAGAAGGGTGTTCTTGGAAGTGTTTTGTTGTAAACTATATTTAGGTCATAGGCCAAAATGCAATGCTAGTTTCCTAAAAAAATCCAATTAGTCCGTCATTTACATTATAAAAAAATATTGAACACATATTTTTTCTTTTATTAATTAAACAAAAAATGACGAAGAAATAGTGCGTTGAAGTTCCGCGTGACGTCACGACTTTGTACACTTTTTACCATTAAGTGACGTCATTAGCCCCACTCCCGAAATTGGATGAGCCTTATCTTTGTCAATTTCGATTGATTTGATAAAGCAAAAAATATGTGTTCAATATTTTTTGATAATCTAACTGACGGACTAATTGGAATTAGTATTTTTTTACTCAGGAAACATCCCTATTGACCAGAAGAAATGCTTTACAATGGATTCATCCATACTTCTTTTTTGCTCTAATTTTTGATCCAGTATTTTGCCTCGAGCATAACAATTTACTAAAGTGATTAAAGTTAAAGTATTTAATGAATTTATTTTATTTTATAAAGCATTACTTTTCTCGTAACTGGCATATTAGTCAGTTACTTATTACATCACTTTAGCTCGCAAGATCGCGTGAATGCAGACTTTAATTTTTCACTTTGTAAAATATTCTGAAACAAATGAGGGCTCTTACCCTTGGGAGTCGCTAGGGTAAGGTCCCAATGTTTGGGAATAATTTGTTCTTGCGAGAAAGGAACAAATCGATGTGTGTATTATTTAAACATGTGATTTATTTGGCTGTAGCATTACTATTAATAAAGTTATTAATGGCCTCTATTCGACATTAGCTAAGCGATATCGCATTTTATATCGCTTCCTTTGTCTTTATCTTAAGTGAAACATATATTGAAAAAAAAAGAGACAGCAAAGTAACAGTTTGTTGCCATATAAACGATTGGTTTCTGAATCAGTCGGACCAATATCGAATATAGGCCCAGCTAATATTCAAATTAATACTACGATGTCACAAAACAGACCCACAAATTGCGCAATTATAAAAATAAATCGATTTAAGAGAAATTCCTAAAAAATAATACTAACAAGGCAGAGTTATCAATATAACACGTTTTATTTATTTCCAGATAATCAAAGTCCCAGAAACAAAAGAAGGCTTCATAGACCTCAACAACTTGGAGCTGAAGCTGCAGCAGTACTCAGGAACCGGAAAACGCATGATAGGATTCTTTCCAGCCGCTTCCAAACTCACTGGGGTCTTGGCTGATGACGTGGCCACCACATTACTCCTCCACCAATACGGTGCTTTGTCTTTCTGGGACTACACGCTGGTAGCACCAACGGCGGCGGTCGAAATGAACCCTACCTTCCCGGGCGTCGAAGGAGAAATGGTCAAGAAAGATGCCGTGTTCTTCAATTGTGAGAAGTTCGTGGGTGGAGTGCAAGGGCCGTACGTGTCGGTCGTGAAGAAGGATGTGTTCAGGAATACGCCGATTTATAGTGATGATGTTGAGGTGAGAATAAAAATAAACCGGACAAGAGCGAGTCAAACTCGCGTGGAGAGGGTTCCGTTCCGTGCATGATTATCTAAAATTTCCTATGCTACTTTAAATACAATAGGCTTCTTATAGGTTTTTCTGTAGGTAATCTACAGGTAAAGAGCTATTTTCTGTAATTTTATTTTCAAAATTGTAGGCCCAGTAGTTTCGGAGAAAACGGGGCGAAAGGTCAATTTTCGCCTTTTTTCCTAAATAACTTCCAAACTATTTATTTTAAAATGCAAAAAAAAGTATATTTAACGAGCCCTTTCATTTGATATGTCACACGATATAGCTTGTATAACTATTTGAAAATATATTGAAAATATTGAAAATTCATTTATTTACTTTACGCGTCCGTGTCACCGACTTACATATGTGTACCAAATTTCAACTCAATCGTTTCAGTAGTTTCGGAGCAAATTGGCTGTGACAGACGGACAGACAGACAGACAGACAGACACACGAGTGATCCTATAAGAGTTCCATTTTTTCCTTTTGAGGTACGAAACCCTAATAAAAATAAAAATAAACAATTTCAATACATACTTTTTGCCCCTGAGAAGCTTTAAGAAAGAGCTTCAAGAGAATGCTTCTCCTAAAATAATATTGTGGTTAAAGGTTCTCTGCGAGAGAATAGAAGAATGGAGAAGTACGGACGCCGTCAGAACAGCCATCGTGATGCAGTTACGAGATGCAGTCGGCTTGCAGAACATCGCTAAACGACAGGACGATATCACCAGGTTAGTATAGTTATTTGTATCTAAAGTTTAAAGTTAAGGGCTATGGGAGCCGAGTGGTCGGACGTGCGCCCGCATCCTTTTTATCCGCCATAAATACTTAATATCCTAAATGCACACAAATTCAGTTAAACATGTTCGATCAAACGAAATAGCCGCAGCCAAAGTTGGAAGTGTTTATAAAAGACCCATCCTTTACAGGGACACTTTAACAAAGTGTCACAAACACCGATTTGCAGAGAATTTGGAAAACACTTTAATAAATAGAACTTTATTTGTCCTCAAAAATTGTCTCAAAGGGTCGGCGAGTATGTATTTCAACTCGATGTATAGAAGTCAAAGCTTCAAACCTTCATTAGCTCTCTTCAGACGTCCTAAAAGGACTTTAGAGTAGAACATACATGCAGATATCTTATAAATTTAAGACAACGTAGTCTCCCTCATCCATCATATATATCCATTAATTTGATCAATAATTAGACGGATCATCAAGCAAGGATCCACGTGTTGCAACACGTGCAGTGCTGAAACGACTCTGAACTATGACTCAATGATTGTTAACGGAAAAGCTTTTTATATCCTTGAAAATGTGCATTAATGTTTAGGATATTAAAATCTTACCGTATGGTCTTCTTACAATTGCTTAAATCTATGTTTAAAAATAAAAAGTGAGTCTTTTAATCTGATGCCCTGAACAGCCTTTTGTTGTTGTTATAATTATAGTATAACAATTGCCTGACATACAATGTTTCAGTAATGACAAAGCCTTAAACAAAAGGGGATATATTCTATATTTATAGCTAAATGGCGCCACCTGATAGCCTAGAATACCTAGTCACCTACCTACAGACTATAATAACAATGTCACAATGGTCATATGTAGGTACACGTATTGATAACAAAGGGAAGGTCTAGACACATAGTTTCAGGTTTATAGGTAAATACAAGTTAAAGAAATGCGTGTTGTTATAGGTCGGATTTTTAACTTGACATTAATTAAGTTTTCCATTGGCATTCAAATAAGTATTTTTCTAAATAACATGTTTATAACAAGATTTTTTGCCCATTACACTTGAATATTGCAGTAAAATGCGTACCTACACAAGATTTCGTGTATGTGCTGTTGACCGTTGAAGAGTTCCTTTATCTGTAGCTAATCCTGGATTTCGATTCAGATCATGCTTACCATAAAAATGCATTGTCATCGGAACTGGTTCTAATTCAGCTTGCAAGATTTGACCTGAACATACATACATAGTTACATACATACAAACATTGCAAGTTAAAAGCTTGCAATATCACTTCGACAAGATATTAAAATGCAAAAGCTAGTACATTTTTCACTAGCATTAGCTGAGGTACGTTTCTTAAACAATACTAGTCTAATTATACTTGTAGTGGTAGAGCCAAACAGTAATCCTCACTAGATGAATACTGTTCGAATGGGCCGGCTCGACCGGGGTAGTACCACACTCTCACAGAATATCGGCGTAAAGTACCTAATAGCTTGCTATTGCGTTTCGTACGGTGAGTGACGAAATCCGGAGGCCTATTCCCTCATCCCCATCCCATCCCCATTCCCCATCCTCCCTAGACTGGCAACGCATTGGCAGCACCTCTGGTGTTGCAGATGTCCACGGGCGGCGGTGACCACTTTCCATCAGGTGGGCCGTCAGCTCGTTTGTCAGTCAATTGACATCTTTAGTGCAAATGCTGTCCTGAAGTGATTCAGCTTTAACGTTGGAAAATCACCGCGTCGATTGTGTCAACTGTCAACGCAGCTTGTTCGCGTTGCGTCGTCAAACAGCCGGCCGCTTTGACGGGTGTTGACATTAGATATTGGGATTGTAGCTCGATGAATGGTTAGCTAAACTTTATCACGTTCCCAGTCTGAGGTGGCATATCATTAGTATTTAGTGTAAAGAACATACGTGTATGCTACATTTTCGATATTTATTTGCATATGGTCATGAAATTTGGTAATTTATTAGAAGCATAGCTCGGTCGATAGGTACAGGTAGTAAAACTGCCTTCAAACCGGATCTCGCGGGTTCGAGTCCTGTTAGGGCAAGCTTTGTGTGATGAGCATGAATGTTTCTACCCGAATCATGGATGTTTAGTATCTATATATCTATATAAGTATTTGTATCGTTATTTAGTGCCTCAGTAATTCTAGTTTCAATGCGTGTGTTAAGTGTCCAAGATACATAAGTCAGTCTTTGGTCGCAGTCAGGTGTTTTAAATGCATCGTTTCGTAATTTAGGCTCAATTTTGCCAACTACTCTTCAAACGCCCTGACGGAAAGCGCATTAAAAATTTTAGACAAAAATAAAGATATTGGTTCAATGATACGAGTATATGATCCAGCAAAGTGTGGTAAAACAACTGATTAAGAACACATATCAAACTGATCGGCGGCATTAGAATAAAACTCAAGACGGTAGAGGAAAAATCCTTAATCCTCTTTTCGTGTAGACTACATGCACTCGAAAGGATTATTATTCTCCGCCATCTTACAAGATCTTAACGCGAAAAGCTTAAAATAATCATCAATATCAATGATTTTCATCTTTCTATCCGTTATTGTCAATAAATCTGAGCATTTTTAAATATGCCAACCAACACCCACTTGTTTATATTTTAACTGCACGACGGAAACCACTGTCGTTAGACATGTTTACGGTAAGCGCTCAGAAATAGCAACCGATTATGTGGTTGAAACGTCAACTGAATCGCTCATTTAGTTGCAAATGCCGTGACACTGTTTATATTATTGAGCCATTGCAGCCACTAGAAAATCGTTGCTAACGACATCGTTAAAGTGCATTACTTAAAAAAAAGAACACTCAGCTCTGATTACTCAGTCGGCAGTTAACTACTGCCATCATAAAATATAAAGGCGTCATTGTTACGGCTGTCTGTCAACAGTTGTAATCTGTAACTTCCACAACTAACTAAATTAAATTGTCGGTGTGACAGAGGAACAATATTAAGAACTCCCTCTCTCTAATTACTTTATTAAAAATTGCTCCTAAATTGCATTGAAACATTCCTTGACCTTGACTTCTCTTTAAATAGATAGATTCGGGTATACCCCTATGTCTATTGCTGATGCATCACATTCCAAATTTGTACCCAAATATAAATTTGTAAACTAACTCAAATTTATTTACACCTACGTGGGTGTAGCAGCGTGTTGCTTTCCAAACTCTGACTTAGCATAACTATGATTATGTGTATAATCATAAATATCATCATGTTAAATTCCACTAAAAAAAACGGACAAGTGCGAGTTCAACTCGCGTGGAGAGGGTTCCGTTCCATACATGATTATCTGAAATTTACTAGGTTACCTTAAATACCATAGACTTCTTATAGGTTTTCCTGTAATCTATAGGCAAAGATCTATTTTCTGTATTTTATTCAAAATTTTAGCCCCATTAGTTTCGGAAATAAGGGGGGGGGATGGTAATTTTTCGCCTATTTTCCTGAATAACTTCTAAACTATTTTACTTAAAATTCAAAAGAAAATATATTTAAGATCCTCACAATAAGCCCTTTCATTTGATATGTCACACGATATAGGTGGCATACCTTTTTTTTTTAATTTTCCAGTTTACCCCCAAAAAGTGGCCCCTATGTTTAAAATTCATATATTTACGTCACGCGTCCGTGTTGCGGTCACCAATTTACATGCGAATACCAAATTTCAACTCAATCGGTCCAGTAGTTTCGGAGCAAATTGGCTGTGACAGACGGACAGACAGACAGACAGACACACGAGTGATCCTATAAGGGTTCCTTTTTTCCTTTTGAGGTACGGAACCCTAAAAATGCAATGCCTTCCTGCCTGACGATCTGGCTAGGTAAAGCATCAACTTGCATCAAATAGCCGGCAGAAATTATATGCAGTGCGCTCTAAAACGTAGGGGTCACTGATGAACATTGCTAAAAGCCGATATCCAGCAGTGGACGGAGATAGGCTGATGATTATAATGATAAGGAAGAAAAATACGTTCAATCTTCAAACTGCTAGCAAAATGCTATCTTATACCTATCGTTGTGAAACTTATGTTTAAAAGTTAAATACTCGTAGGTATTGAAAGATATCGATACAGCCTGTCATCGCGTGATGGCGCCTTCCATGCATATACAAACATACATAAACGCACATATTGTAAATTTTAAGCAAACTGCAAAAGCAAATGGAACAGTGCAAATATAATGAGGTTATTTGGAATTAGGTAAAGACAGACTTGCTTTAAGAGCTTGCAGTGTAAAAAAAAACTATTAACAAAATCAAATAGGTAAACAAGTGCCTATTTAAATTCATTGTGTGAGAATCAATTAGAATATCTGAAGATTTGACTCGGACATAAGAACGAACGCAAGCAATTTATTCCTTTCAACGCCAAAGTCACAATAGGATAATATAATAATGTAAAACGGTAAAGTACCTAACATATTTTTTTCGAGGCGTAGCGCTGGTGGCACAGCTTTCTGGAAATGGCCTGGAGGCAAAAGGGGTAAATAAACGCTTAAAAAAAAATAGGAGATGTAGTTTTTTCTCCAAATGCTTTTGTGCGCGTTGCTGGCGGCGGATGGGCGAATTTCCCGCTTCCTGCGCCATTTTCCACCATTAAGCATTATTGGACGCTCAGGCGCCAATTTATAGCATTTTCCTGTTTCCCCAACGCAGGAAATTCGAGGAATATTAACAAGAGCTTCGTGTTCTTTTGATTTTATCTTTTATAATAATTTGTATTGAACAATTTACTTGTTTCCGTAAGAAGCTATTGTTGTTGCTCTGAATACTTTTTTATTGTTCAATAGTTCAAGTGCTTTGAACATCGTATGTTTTTTTAAATATGTACTATTATTTGTCAAAGCTTTTTATAATTATACGATTGTACTTTGTGTACGATTGTTCTCTCGCACTAAACCAACGCATGCCACGTCATATAAGTGCAAGCCAGAGAGGAATAACAAACTGTTTCATAAGTGGCGGGATACCTCCCGCTGACTGATTCACACCAATATCCACCCATCTCTTGACAATTGGCCGTTATCACCGGGCTGCATGGTAACGCACTATTTCAGAGTGACCCATTTAGCTGAGGGCCGCTGCCGCATTGACCTGGATTCTATTCCGTGCAGGGCTGTAGACAAACAAACACGTTTCGCGAATTGTTTAATAAATTTTGCACCTTAACTTTTTTACAGGAAGGTATTAAGGACGCATCGTCTTACTAAGGTTAAATGTTTGAAAAGTGGACTGTACAATTTTCCTAATGTAATAATCAGTTAGGTTTATTTTAATAACATACCTCCTTTTGGCGATGTAGTATACGGCACATGCATCCCTGTGAAAATGACCTGGTTCATTATACATTGATGCATTTTACATTTACGTTCGAAGAGATTCGTCTATTTTTATCGTACCTTCGTTGTACTTTACACCGGGTTTCGTACAGCGTGCTCAGTCTTTATATATTTAGTTTATAATTGAAAAAATAAAGTACTTACCTCGAAGAGTTACTGAGCGTGTCTCAGAATTTAACAGGAAGAACTACGATGGATATTCTCTTGTTATTCAAAAAATCGTGGTCACGCCGCTATATAGTTGCTGCAATGCAAACTTTACATTTGAATTTTTAACATTCATAAGTGAATGAATGCTGAAACTGTAAGCAAATAAATTGTTGCCTGTATATACAAATCGCTAGAGAACTCAACCCAATATATTTGAATGTAGATGACATAGTTGAGGAACCCGGATAGCAGCCCTGCACCGGACATTAGCTCGTTAGTCGGCCGCCCGGCCCTCATAAGAGATGCAACGATACGGAGTTGCTCTAAATGTAGAGAATATTGAACTTGTATTTCTTCGCTGCTGAAATTGATAATGTTTTATCGGAAGACGATTTTGCAAGCACACATGGTTGCTTATCGGTCGCTTAACACTCAAAACAGGAATACGCTTTACTCAGGTTCCTACGATTTTTAAAATTTCAATTAAGAGGTGCTTTGTAAAAATAAATTAGTATGATATATCACGGTTTGAAGTTAATTAATATTTTCAATGTGTTTTACAAATGTACAGATAAATGGACGACCCTCATCCACTGACATAATTTACAAGTTGGAAATGACATTTATTTGTTACTTTAGAAAGTAGATCAAAAGACGTTTTCAGCTAATAAATTACATACCGACCGACATATAGATCATTTAATGTAGGTTAGTGTATGTTTACATAATTATTACGACGTATTTCTTTCCCGCAAAAGAAAGAAGCGTGGATACTTATTTATAGGAAAAGTTTGGGGTGAAAATTACTGTAGGTAGGTATATTAACATTATTTGTGAAGATTGACTTTGTCTCCAGACTTGTGAACGCCTTAATAATATCCTGTCAATTATTTCCAATCTAAAGACAAGTTTTGTTGACCTTTGGACTAGATGAACCATAATTCGGCATTTCATAAAGGAACAAGATACTTTCGTAGATAACTAAAAGGTTTAGTATTGTTTGCAGATAGATTACATTAGGTTTCGCCAACTTCTAGTACGCTCTAAATTTAAAGTTAGTATGTTAATTTTAATCGTAACAGGACAAGAGATCAATAACTGCATTTAGTTTATAAACAAAGTTTTATTAAAAACAACTCAAGGATTAAAAACATCTTACAGACATTTCTACTCACGTAAGTAAATATTGGCATTTGCAACAATGCTATAACCGTCTCATAATAAATACCGTAATATAGGAAACTGGACTTCCAGCGCGACCAACAAACCCCGACCCTTTATCCCAACCACCTTTATCTAACGAAAGTATCTTGTAACATTGGTTAGTAAAGACGGCGCCAGATAGAAATAGAACTTAATGACGTAAACGTGATAGAACCGGTCGAGATGTTAAATTTAAATGGCCACGCACCGGCTGAAAGATGGGGTTCCCTAGACATTGAGATTCGTTATTAAATATTTGAATTAAAACTATAAATATACGGAATAGTACAAAATAAATAAGATCATCCAGTGCTCCAGGTAGCAAATGACGTCCGCGACGTACCTGCAATGGGCCGTGATTTTTAGGTCATTTTAGGGTCGTAACGTGATAATGACGTTACTGGATCGTAAAAACGCTACCTGGGGCGGTACGTACACGAGTTTAGTGTTTTGTTAAATATTTCGAATATAGATTTGGATTGGACTTCGGTATAACAACGTGCTAAATATTTTAGTACCGTTCTTTTCAACTTACGTATTGTGTCGTATCATGTTTGTACGAGTGGTCATCTTTACTGAGTATCTATTCTGTATTTCATTTCTACTTAATCAACTTTTTCACATAAGGCTTCACTTGATTACATCTTCCAAATGCCTCCGAAATCTTGCTATGTATGTAACACGAACCTCGATGAAGCACTTAACGACGAGCTAGCTGTGTAGGCGCGGATCTACACATACTCGTAATAATGACGACACGTTTGGCCTAGTTGGTAGTGACTCTGCTTCCGAAGCCAGCGGTCCCGGGTTCGATTCCCGGTAAGGGCAAATATTTTTGTGATGAGCACGAATGTTTGTTCCTGAGTCTTGGATGTTTCTTATGTATTTAAGAATTTATTTATCTATATAAGTATGTATATCGTCGTCTAGTACCCATAACACAAGCCTTTAGAGCTTACTTTGGGGCTAGATTGATTCGTGTAAAGATTGTCCACTGATTTATTATTATATTATATTATTATAATATGAAAGGGTCATTATTTCCGAATTATTATCTATCCAGGTTCTTTAATCCTTGGAGTCTATAAAACCGTCAATTGTTTTTTTTTTATTAACAATAACAGCTTTCAAAGGAATTTGTTTCTCCAGGAAAGTCAACAAAGAGTGGTCGCGGTGCCGCTTTCATATCAATTTTATAAACAGAATTGAATCGTATAACCCAACTTAACAAAATCTTACCACACTAGAAAATCTAAATTTTTTATTTGTGTTCATTCAACACAGTTAATTCTAAATTATTTTATCTTTGTGACATAAGCTAATAAATTCCTCTTTTACTCTCACTCTGCTCTCTTTAGAAAGCATTGAATCTAGAGAAATTCTTTAAGGATATTTATCATCATCCAAATAGCGTTCAATTTCCTCTTACTAAGGCGTGTTGTGTCCGCCGCGATCTGTGCATAGTAAACAGTGTTCCAATTGTGGGGTCACTGACACCGGCTCTTTTAATAAGTAAAACATTGTATGGAAAAACCATATCGACCCTTTCATAATTATTATAATTTTTTATTTATTTATTTATATATAACGCCATGCCCGACTAACAGTTTGCATCAACACGTCGGTCATGATAATATGGATAGTTACCTCATTTTACATTATGATAATGTTATTTTTTTAGTCAAATATACTGTATGTCATCATTTGAATTGCATTATAAATTACACATTAAATACTAGAACATTAAAAAACAAAATAATACAAGAATTACAATCATTCATTATTATTATGACAATAGAGTCATTGAATTAGTCAGGGTAGTCCAACTGTCTGCAAATAATGTCAGCATCCCGGACCTCCGCACTGAACTGGTAGAGCAGTGTCATTGCGAATACAGCTCGTGGCTTTGATAATATTTAGTCGATTTGTATTACTATTCCTATTAAAGAGCTTTCGCGTGACCACGGTCTCATCTGTTGGAAAGTGATGACGCCGAAGGTGGAACGTCCAGGAAATGCCTATTTCCCTCTTGAAAACATTGATATTGACGACGCGGTTAGCCTATTTGATAGTGACCCTGCCTCCGAAGCTAGCGTCCCGGGTTCGATCGGAAAATATTCGTGTGATAAGCACGAATGTTTTTTCCTGAGTCTTGGATGTTTTCTATGTATTTAAGTATGTATTTCTCTATATAAGTATGTATATCGTCGTCTAGTACCTACCCATAACACAGGCCTTTACAGCTTACTTTGGGACTAGATCGATTTATGTAAAGATTGTTCCCTGATTTATTTATTATTTTGTATAGTCCTCTGGCGATAACCATTAATATAATCAATTCGTAAGTTTGTCGCTACGGTACATAAGATTAGGGTTTGCGGACTTATTATTCGGGTATACACACTTTAAGAAACAAAAATTGTCCTTCCTGTGACCAAAAGTAAAGGAAATCGACTGCTTAATTTTACGTTTTCTTCATACAGCCCAAAACTATGCGTAATGTCCTACATGCGGATATAGTCCAAGCAACAAAATCATGCCTCAGGGTCCTTAACTTTCGGGGACAGGAGGGGACAGTTCTGAACCTAAACGTGTGTATGACTCATTTAGTTCATTTCTAATATTATCTGTTCTTGTTTAATAAATAATATCGCGGAAATAATGCTTGTCTTCATTCGTTTACCTAGTGTTATAACGCTATGACGCCATTTACTTACGTAAAAAGCATTTTTAAAATTAACATACGTCAATATAAAAACCATTTCATAATCCATAACATGCATGGGTCACGCAAATAGTTTCCACTTATAAATTCAATGGACCAGTTCCAAGGCTGCTGTTGAATGGGAAGAATCAATTACAGAGCTAATAGCTGATAGCTCGTGCTGTAGTAATTCAGATATACGCGCTTACGTCGCTTATGTGCCTATTAAAAACGGAAAATTTCCTGACGAGAACAGACGTAAAAGTACTACTTATGTAATAAAAGTTAAGTCTATCGAAAATAGTAA
Organism: Tortricodes alternella; assembly: GCA_947859335.1. NCBI lineage: Eukaryota > Metazoa > Arthropoda > Insecta > Lepidoptera > Tortricidae > Tortricodes > Tortricodes alternella. Next base: position 8,720,217 of record OX401986.1, read on the forward strand.
AATTCTTTGTATTATTTATAGACAAAATGGTACGGAAATACTTAAAGCTATCTACCTATATATTTTCTGAAAGGTTTTCTTCGATTTATGAAAAATGTTACACCGAGAAAAACTGGATAGTAAGCTATTCTAATGAATAAATACCTATTTTCTCTTATTTTTTAAGTAACTTCACAACATGCAGAACCGTTATCACGATTTAATCAGCGCCATCTTATTCAAAATGATGTCAAAGATTTTGAACAAAATCTTTATCAAATAATTTCTAATCTCATCTTAGCGTAGAATTCTTTCAAGTTTGTTTTTTGAAATATTCATTTTAGGTGTCTTTATAATGTGAAATCGAGTATCTACATCTACACATGATTTGTTCATGTTACTTATTTTGATTCGCTTCGCTTTGAGTACCTATGTACTCAAAATCTTTGATACCGTCAATATTTCAAATTAAATAAAAACAATGTAATCGACTATAAGACATGTAAATTCCTAGACTGTGTCAGAAAATATACTTTTTTCCTTATCCACAACACAATAACACAATGCATTAACTGTTTCGTCACACAACGCGCGAGCGCACACCTAACTTATAATTATAAAACGTGTAACAATCGGTTACATTATTTCTTATAATTTGATACGTTACCAAAGAATTTAAGGCCAATTTCAGGTAGTTTACTGTCGATAATTTACGACTAGACCTAATAGATCAAAAAACTGGCCAGGTTATATCTAGGCTTTTATATGTTTTTTACAGAAAAGTATGTAGGTGTTTATTTACTTGGTCGTAATAATTTTCATTTCATTGTCATTATTATTCTTATTGGTATCGTCTAGTTCATTGGATGGTTTTAAGAGGTATATTAAGCAAAGCACAATATTAAACAAATGGTACTTTGAATCTAAAAATTGTTACTATTGTTCTCAAAAAATTAACAATTAAACTGAGAAGAATCGTCCCCTTTCGTAAAAATATATGAGTTCACGAGAACAAAACACCGATACAATGCATTCAAGTCGTGCGGCTGATTTTATACTGTATCTTTGTGAGCTTGACAAATATCTGTAAAAAATATTAGCTATAAAATAATATGGTTAAGTTTGATAGTCTGGTGCCGGCTAAGAATAGCATCACCCCATCTCTTCCTGTGGGTGTTGTAAAAAGCGACAGAGTAACCAACTGAAGGATGGGCAGCAGCGTCCTTCGAGAACTATCATGATCACCTGCGGCGCCAACCCGCTTGCCAAGCGTGGCGACTATGGCAAATATTCCCCTTTTGGGGGAGGCCTATGTCCTGGACGTTTAGCGGTTGATGATGAAGTTTGATAACGAAACCCTTAAAAAGTGTATATTCTTATAATATTTTTAATATAATGCAAAGCCTATCGCATCATAGATCAAAACGATATATATTTCCATTCTTTGCACGCTGCTTCCCTACTCCTCTAACTCTTCAGTTCCGCATCATCTCCATAATGCTTAAGCACTGAGTTTATGATCGGTAATCGTTGACATTAAACTTACTTTGACTCTAAGTCTAAGGCTCCGTATAATAATACCATTGAGGATTATTAAAACGGGGAAATAAAGAAACTCGGAAGAATTTTCTAATACCACTGGCCGCTCTAAATCTCAATCTAAATCTTTTATATTTTTATGGAAACGGGACCTAACCGCGATAAACCGCACTAATAAATTATTAGTGCGTGCTTTTCGAACTACCCGCAGTTGATCTTGTTTTGGTTTATCCAAAATAACAGGTACCCGACACACAACACTGACAATATCCGACTGATATGTATACGCTTGTATAAATATACTGATCGCTGGATCCACGAAGTCGATAACATTTCCATCTTCTCGGTTGAAATTCCTACATTTCTTTATTTCAACCGCTTCACGTACCGCTTGAAGTTCAGTGACTTTTCCATACAAATATGTGTTTAAATCGCAAAAGTTTAAACTAACTACTTACCTATTTATTTCTCGAAGTCCAGTACTAAGTAACATAACCTATTAAGTTCTTTAAAAACTAGATAGCCACGACATATTTCGAATTAATTAACCTTGCGGAAATGGGCATGATCCATACTGGTGGAACAAACGCATGATTTCTGCTATCTCGTGATTCAATAATACTAGAATCATTACAAACTCGTTCTGCCTTTTAAAGGTTGAATAACTGTTATTTAACTAGCTCACAATCTTTCATTGGAGTTGAGGCATTAATTATTTTGCAGAACCCTTTAGCTTTACAATAAAATGATTAAGAAGATTATGCTCAGCGGCCCTAGCAAGGTTGACACGAGGATAATTATCCGAGGATAGTGTTTGATTAAACACCATCTTATTTCTAAGTGCATCTCTCTCACACTAGTGCCGAAGAAAAAGATAGTCAGAGATAAGACGTTAAGTTATCCCCGTGTATTTTAAAGAGAGTGTGAATAATCGACCGGGTGCAAAAAAGGAATCAAGATTTCATTATCCTAATACATTATCTTTGGATTATTTCGTACGATGATGCTTTCGTTAATTTTATTTATGGTATAATTCTTATTTAAGAAAAAATGTAACAACTCTTCAGCTATTAGTCTGTGTGCCCCTAATTTTTATGTTTCTTTGTTACAGACAAGTGCTATCCCACATAAAGAACATTCCAGAACTGATTCTGCTCGGGAGTGAGTCGCCCACCGCCCGGCGTCTTCCCATTTTCTCCCTTATGGTGAAGCATCCTCGCGGTACCTTCCTCCACCATAACTTCATATGCGCCGTCCTAAACGACGTCTTCGGCATTCAGGCCAGGGGAGGTCTCGACAGCAACCTGAACTACGGCTCTGATATACTGGGAATAGATGATCAACTTATGAAAGAATACGAGAAATTGCTGCACGTAGAAACGTGAGTATTGACAATTAACTGGTTGTAGGTATATAGTTTAGTTTTTTGGATAGCGATCGATCCAAAAAACAATTAAAACCTGAGATCTTCAGATGTGTATGAAAATGATCTCGATTCATATTGAGATATTTTTATATGAGATATTTTAGTATATCATCTACATATATCAGATACTGACTGTACGAATGGATATATTTGTATGTTTATGTAAACCCAGCTCAGAATACGCGCTTGCCGGCGCCGTTGTTTCCAAAATATTTGCCCGACCCGAATCGTAAATAATAAAAACTAAAGAGGTCACGTAGCCTTGTTTTCGTTCCTGATTTTAGGCGGCAAAGTATTTGCAACAACTAAATAAGACTAAATCACGTCAAACAGAGCATTGTATTTATTATGCAAATTTGACGTTACTACGCATAGTTATTATTAGAACGCAGAAGGTTGTTCTTGGTCGTATAGAATTACTTATTCTTTCAGACAAAGGGAGATTGCTCGGGTCAGGAAACTGAGTGCAGTAAAACTTCCTGAAACTCCGATCCATAACGAACACTTGAGACCTGGCTTCTGCAGAGTGTCCCTCCAATATTTCATGTCAGATAGTGAACTAGCCTTCGTTCTCGAGGCTCTAAAGATGGTAGCCACTGAGGGTTGGAAGATCTTGCCGCAATACGTTGTTAACCCAGAGACTGGCCAGTGGAAGCACCAAACTTGCTCTGTCGTCAGGGACATGAAGTCGCTTCATTCGTTGAGATTCAGAGATGGAAAAATTATATCCAGCGAGAGAAGAGTTTCTGGTAAGAATTACTGATGTTTCGATACATTACTGTCAAATTATCTCTGACTTCCTTCTTTCAGCAGTAAGAATAGCAACACAACTACTCCTATGTGACTTTTACCACTATTGTTTTTGAATAACATTTGGATTTGCTGGGATCCACTCAGCTACGTTGTCTGAGACAGTATTTAGTTTTTTTTAATTTTTTTTTATTGTTATTAATTTACGTTTGTTTCAGGCCCTGGTATATTTCCGCAAACATACACAGAATGTTTGCAAACTGCCAGAAATCTGTTCAGTCGTGCAAGGAAATTGGCAATGAAGTGTTCAACGGCTGAGCCGGAAGTGAGCTTCAACCCGCGCATCGACTATCTGCGCTGGTTCATGTTGCCGAAGGAGGCCCATGACCTTCTCCTCGGTCGGTCGGGCAATGTCAAACACATCGTGCCATTCGATCCTTCAGGGTTCACCGGAGCCAGGAAGAGTCTACACTTCACAAGATCGAACCTCAGCTCTTCACCCATTCTAGGGTCGTCGCCCCGGCACTTCAGCCTGTCAGCCATAGATGACTGTCAAATGTACAGACTGAAACAAACTCAGAAGTTCTTTTCTAGAGAATCTAGTCTTAGAGAGACGCCGCAACAGGAAGAGGATGATCCAACATCTTACCCAGTGAAATTCGCTGTGGGCGAGTCGGTATCGCCCTTACGTTTATGCCCGAAAACTACACAGCCTTTGCTAATGAGGTCCAGGTGCTACAGTTTAGGGTCAGATAATCCCACGGTAGCTTTGAGCGCGCAAACAAAATTGAACCTTGGGTTGAAGGAGGCCAGTCCAAACAATATAACAGAGAAGACTAGTACTTTCTGCAACTGTGGCAGTCAGACTGATCTCCAATCGTTAGACGATCCCATGATCTCGCCCCCAGTATTCCCGTATAGTACTCAAAGCAGCACTTCTATGTCTGATTGTAGTCAACTAGGCCGCTCGTCACCTACAACATCATTAGCTTCACAGACTTCGGAAGATCTTCAGGCATACGTCAAAGAAATGACTAAAGAGATAGCCACGGAGATCAAATCAGAGATTCGGGAAGTCATATCCAGAGTAGATGATATTCTAGAGAATTCTGATGCACTCGAACAGTCAAATGCTAGTTTAAACTCTGTGTGTAGTCAGAACGATAGAAATTCCGTTTCAGTGATAGACGTAGCGGAGTATCTGATGGGAATGTCAAAAGAAATGGCTTCTGAAGTCAAGAGCGAAATCAGAGAAATGGTGAATCAGGTCGACGAGATGATATCACCAGAATACACGGGTTACAGTTCAAGAAAGAGTTCACCTCCGCAATCGGCAAGAAAGAGAATTGGCTCGGGTCCGGAACTAGGGCTGGATCTCCAAAAAGCGCCTCAATTCTTGAGAAAGTGCCCGACTAGTCCGGTCCTGCCTGTTCAGTTGGGAAACGAAGATGAGAACAGATGTTTTCAACGATCGCCTTCGTCCCCTTCTCCTAAATCTGCTCAGTGCACTCCCCTCCATGAAGCCTCGGGACCGAACAGCGTATCTTTTAACTCCAGTGAGACCTCTACTCCTGACACCATCATCCAAGTGATGACATCACAGAATTCCCCGAACATACCTAAATCAATAAGCTCAAATAAGTTGTCTGATGACGAAACTTGCATAGACGTAGCTTGTAAACACTGCTGCGTTAGAAAGAATTGGTGCCAAAACCCTTCCGTCAGTTCGCAAGATAGTGGAATTAACATGTGTTTTACCGAAACTGATTCATATTTAGAGTTCGGTAAGTGTTGACAATAATTACTTTCTAAAAGTTCCTAATTTTGCTCCTTTCAATTATTTACTCGGTAATTTTTCATTTTGTCAAATGTTTCGGTTGGCATACCATACTTTATCCAAAGTTAAGTGGGTTCCCTTCTTAAGCGTAACTTTTTATGAACCCAATAATTAAAGCATGAACGATTTTCCGGGCTGTGAAAAAAAAGAACTTAAGTAACATTTCTATCAATTCACTTTATTTCTTCGTTTTGCCTCAAAGAACCTGCTAAGGCTTAGATTTAACTTCAATTTATAATGATGTCTTTCTTAGGTACGGTTCTTATGTCTCACTACTATGTTCATAAAAATGGTGTTTTGTTATTTACAGTAAAATGGCGGACGTCGTCAGATCCAACAGCGAACAAAGCGAAGAAGTTGCAGGGGAGACTGCGAATGTGCCAAAAACATGACAAGAATGAAGTGCCAGATATTATAGAGGGTGTGCCGGTGTGCTCTGGTGACCATGGCCGTTTGGCCAACATACACAGCGAGACAGCGGGCGATGGAAGAGTGGTGTTTGAAATACCTGATGATCAGGAGAATAAAAATAGGTCAGTACGAAAAGATTGAAAAGGTTGTCTTACCCATATTGTTTATGCTATTGGCAAGGTTGTGGAAACTATACCTACTGCTTACTCTAGCTGCTTATTGATAGCAGGAGTGTAGCTTTAACTTAGTCTTATAATATAGGGAGAAGTAAATTGCTCTCAATTCTTACAAGTATTCTATTTTATCTTTGAAAATTAATTAAGTAATATAGCACTTTCCAAACTATAAAAAAGTACCTATTTAAGTACAAACAATACGACTGCTCTGTGATCAACTTAATCAAGATTTAATTTCTATTAAGACTAAATACCATTCTGTTAAACAGATAAAAATATCCTTTTGTAAAAATGACACCGTTTATAAGCCAGACACAATTCTTGGCAATTGTTCACCCCGTGTAGAGTAGAAAGCAAATTAGTGACAGAATTCTTTGGCAATTAATCAAATGTCATGATGTTAGTGCTCCATTTCAGATCGTTACGTAACAATTGAATTTGAACTCCATTTGATATTCGATCCTGTTGTATAATCCAGACACGTTCGAATTATTTATTTTCATTATTCAAGCAGCAGACGAATTTCTATAAATTCATTTAAGTTCAACGACTTTGGTAAATTTTTCTTCATTTATCAATAAACTCACTATGGCATCATCTGATTCTGTCTTAAACGTTTTAACAAAGAGCCAGGCTTTGCGTGACTAAGTTCTTTAGTATTCACAATAGATGTGCAATGTTCTATGAATTTAAACCTATTTCTATTCAAGCTACACTGCCAACGGCCATTGCCAAGGATACCTTATCGCCCGGCTATTACCGCCGGCAGCGCCAATCCGCGCGATCTTCATATGAAAAACATTCACTTGAGATTGGATGTTCATATTTAATAGTGTTGGGTTTTTTCGTACATTTAAAAACACTACAATGTTGGACTGGGAAAGCTGGTCGATGCTTTCGATTCCCAGTGGAGTCAAATACTTGTAATAAAATATCAACTCGAGGGTTTTTTAGTCTTTCGTCTGTTCTGCAGCTGAAGGATATAAGTTGAAATCAGTCAAGACCAGTATCGTTTAAGAGTTCATAAATTTCAATATAATTTAGGGAAAGCAAAATAACCCCCAAACTTGTCTCATTCTTATGAAAAACAGCTTTAGTGGGACTTTCGCTTGCATTCCAGCGGCCTTAGCAAGGTTGATACAAGGATAAGGTAACACCGTCTTATCTCTACGTGCGTCTCTCTCACACTAGACGCCGACGCCGACGAAAGAGATGGTCAGAGAGATAAAACGGAGTTAAGTTATCCTCGTGCAAACCTTGCTAGGGCCGCATGAGTCAGATGATATCGTCATCTGTATACCAATTATCGATAGGTACTTCTACTGCTTTATGCTTTTTTACCCACTACTAGATTTGGCACACGTAAGTGCGATTATTAATGATGATAAAAATGCTACCATTTTAATTTATTTCTAATAACTCTATTGACAATGTTTGTTTAATACGAAATAAATATCATATCATATAACCTCTCCCATAACCCTATCCTATCCCTGTGACATCTGAACTAGAGTTTTGAATGAGGTTTTCTCGCTTAAGTTCTCTTTATCATTAGTTTTCGTAGTACGTAGCTAAACTTTCCTCAAGAAGTAGTTGAAGAAATTTTCCCCATTCCAGATGTAAAGACGATAAACGACTGAGCCGTTCGTCGAACGGGTCGAGCAGTTCGGAGAACAGTTCGCGCTCGAGCGGCTACGGCACGGACGGACAGAGAGACTCGCGGGACGAACTCTTTGATAAAGGGTGAGAGCTTTCACTAACAGAGGTTTCCCGCGGGTTTCTCTCTAGATTTTACACAATTCGTATATATATTTTGTTTTACTTTGCTACAACACTATTTCTGTAGACGAAAACGTCAGAATTATACCGATGGCTAATTTGTTTAATCGTTACCAGTTTGGTTAAATACAGAATTAGTCATTGAAAGTCTTCTAAATAACTCGAGGAGTCTTACGGATGAGTGATAAAAAAATAAAAAGTTATCTGCTTATCTTCAACCTATCAGTTGTAAATCTTACAACCCTAGAAGATACCTGTTCATGATAGTGTGGAATTCTTTGGACGCAGGCGTTGTATGCTTTTAGGGAGGCGTACATCGCACAACTGCTGTGAAAATAATAATCTAAAACTACTGAAATTACTACAAATTACTCAAATAAACCATTTATTGTCCCCAGAGACGCGGAGAGCTTGTTCAAGCCAGAATGCTGCTGGGAGGAGGCAGAGCAAGATGACAGTAGCGCGTGCTCTGACAGTTCGTTCACTGACTTTGCGCTGGATGATGAGGGCAAGTGGCATTGCCCGCCCAGAGACGTGTGGAAGCCTGTTGTTGAGGTAAATGGTGAACTTTTTTTTATGTCAATTGAATGACAAACGAGCTGACGGCCCACCTGAAAGTGGTCACCGCCGCCCATGGACATCTGCAACACCAGAGGTGCTGCCAATGCGTTGTCAGTCTAGGGAGGATGGGGAATGGGGATGGGATGGGGATGAGGGAATAGGCCTCCGGATCTCGTCACTCACCGTACGAAACGCAATAGCAAGCTATTACTTTACGCCGATATTCTGTGAGAGTGTGGTACTACCCCGGTCGCGCCGGCCCATTCGAACAGTAATCATCTAGTGAGGATTACTGTTTGGCTCTGCCACTACTAAAAGATATCTTTTAAGTAAGATAGTGTGCGTTATGCATTGACACTCGTACGCGCGTGAACTCCAGCGTTTTGAATTTCCGAATACAATAACATAACATAAACACGTTTCCTTTCATGACGACATAGTAAACAAAACTTACTTGGATTGCGATAATCTGCAGAAGTCGTTAGGAAATTGTTTAATTTTTTAGCGACGGGAACACTTTCCTGGAATGCTCATGCTACTTAACCTATGATTTAAATTCAAATTGAAATGGTTTATGCCGCAAGTTGGCCAACTGCGGGGTCTTTTACGCGTTACATTAATAAAATAAAATTATCTACCACCGCATATCAAAACTGAAATAAAAATACATTAACACATTACAAAGTAATAAAGCTATAATGATAATTGTTGATACTAATAAAAATACTTTAATATATTGTTTAATAAAAAACAAGGTATGACACACTATGTAATATAGTATAGATCTCTATGAAGTCCCGAGTTCAGATATTACACAAAACGAATAAATAAAATTAGTCCTTGCGAGAATGAACAGTCCGGACTCCACTGACAGCACCCATTCACAAGTCTGACGCGTATCTAAGCCATTGCCTCACTCAACCATGTTTTACGGATGATCTGGCAACAAAAATAATAATAGGCTAGTTTCCTAAAAAAATTAGTCCGTCCTTTACATTATAAAAAAATATTGAACACATTTTTTTTTTGTCAATTAAACAAAAAATGACGATATAGTGCGTTGAAGATCCGCGTGACGTCACGACCTTGTACACTTTCTACCATTAAGTGACGTCATGAGCCCCCACTCCCGAATTTTGATGCGCGTTATCTTTGTCAATTTTGATTGATTTGATAAAGCAAAAAATACGTGTTCAATATTTTTTGATAATCTAACTGACGGACTAATTAGAATTACTATTTATTTACCCAGGAAACATCCCTATTAGGATATAGGATACTGTATCTAAGTTTAAAAAACCCATGATTATAGGCGATGCAAGAATACAACATGATCAGAGCTGGAGACAAGGTGCTGGTCTGTCTGTCGGGCGGGCGCGACTCCATTGCGCTGCTTCATACAATGCATCAGTACCAGTTCTACGCCAGATCCAAGGGGACTCATTTCAGTATCGGTATGATAACATCCTTTGAAAATAATATTTATGAAATTCTGTACACTAGCCGTCCTATAGAGGTAGAATAATACTTATAGATAGATAGATGTTATGCGTGTACGATGCAAGAGTCTTTCTTGGTCTAATTTTTTTTTCTTTCACCTCACAAAGGATATTGTAACACATAGTACATGGCTTTCATTAAGGGAGAACCCTTGTGAGGAACTGGAGTCCGAACTAGGAGCGATTCTGTAATACGGATCTCCAGGCCCTCAACCTGGAAAAAAACATGTTGAGAAACTACTATTAAACTTTTTGTTAATACATACATTGTTTCCGTAAGAAAAAAAAATATGAGTAAAATCATGTATGAAATATTGAAGAAGATGCAGTTATTGGATTATTTACTTAATGTTTTAACTCTTTAGTGAGTTTTAAATTGCCATATTTTTTGAATCAATACTTTAATACTTTGATTGTACTTATTAAGAACCGTAAAGTTTATTTCTTTCGGTGATCATTCCAGGTGCCCTTTTTGTACACGAAGCCAATTCAGATGTCGATCCTCTCCACCTGATGGCTTACTGTCGGACCCTGGGCGTCAAGTTCATTTACCAGGATAAGCTGGACGACGAGGATTCGCAAAGTAAGTTAAACAATTTGGGCGTATGAGGACCAGAAAAAGAAAGTGTTTTTATTAGTCTAAGTATGCTAAAGGTATGTCAACTTTTGAACGCCACAGTCGGCTGTAGCCGACAGCAAATTGTCGTGCCACTGACGCCGCGGCATGTCGTTTTCCATACATCTTGTCATTCGGCATCCGAGACACGCTTTCTCGCACTCAGCCCTGGCGTTCAAAAGGTTAAATTATTTGATCATTTTCACGAATGCAAAATAACAGCATACCTACGTTTGTAGCTTATTCAATCTCGTGTGATGCCTCGAATATGTCAACGTTTCAGCGGTCAAAACTTACACCATACAACACAAAATTTTTGCCTATATGATTTTTTGAAATGAGTTCTATTCGACCCGTGCGAATATTTAGCACAGTATCTTGAGCATCACCGAATTGTAATATACGAGTATATATTAATGTGGAAATAAGGAAATGCAAGTGAACTGAATTGTAATGAGAGTTGTTTATTTAATTCAGTTCACATGCAAGACTCACGCTTGAACTCCAACAGTTATCGTGCATTTCAGGACTATGGTTATTCGCCAGTACAAAACGTACACATACGCAATAAACAAAGCAGAATGCATGCGCTTAGATTAACAAAAACAAAAGACTTAATACCCTTTAGAAAGAAAGAAATAATGATTGACTTTGATTGATTAACTCAACCCATTCACTACATCGATAACAATGCCAATTGCTCATCACCCTTTACTAACTGTTGCTATCCAGGGTGCAAGGACGTTACGCGTTGAGGAGTTCTCCTGGTTCTTCGCAATCAGTTACAATGTACCACATGTATTTTGATGAGCATAATTCACTTAACAAGTTTAATTAAAATATCTAATCGCTAACCGTGAAATCCTTAGCATTGAAAAGTTCCGCTGGTCATCTGTGGTCGTCATCATCGGTTCCACTTCACCAAATAATACTTTTGGAACGCGATTGAGTTATTACAGAAAATAACAGAATTGCAACCGCTTTACGCGTGCGTGAGGAGTTCCATAGATCCTATCATCAGACATGGTTTTGACTTCAACGGTACCAAATTACAAGTACATAATATGCTTTCAATCAAAAAAAGCCTCATCCACATCAGTTCATATTTGACGGAGTTATGCGGTATTAAGGGACATATGACGTACCGACAAAAAACACCTTTGATTTGGTTTTTATGTTATTACAGTGTCAATTTTAGTAGTTATGAGTTTTTTATCACACTTGCTTGGAAAGGGTATACAGCAGCTATAGCCGATTTAGCTCCAGTATACTCCCGTGGGAGTTATGGATTTTGTATGGTTTATAACTCCCGCTGACGGCGGGGCGTGCGCCGGGTCCGGCGGGTTGCGCGCTAGGTCTGAAGGGACGCACTGGGTCTGGCGGGTTGCATGCTGGGTCCGGCGGGTCGCGCTGGTTCCTGCGGGATGCGCGCTTGGTCCAGCGGGTCACGCTGAGTTTTATGCTGTCAGTAAGAATATACAACAAATTACCTAATGATTTGGTAATTTGTTGTATATCCTTACTGACATAGCATAACGTCCCTTGGCGTAGATTCTTAATTTAACGGGTGTACCTTACCTACTACGAGCTTATGTCTATGCCGTAAATTACCTTCATTGATTGACTCCACTCCACAGGTTCGTCGCAAGTGAGCGGTTACTAACTCGTGTATAATTTGAATCAGGACGCAACAGCGGGCGCGCGCCGTCGCTGCACCGCTGGGCGTCGCACGCGGTGCGGCGGCGCGCGTACGCGGCGGCGGCGGCGCACGGCTACGGCGTGGCGGCGCTGGCGCACTCGCTGGACCACGCCGCGCGCGCCTTCGTCGCGGGCGCCTTCCGCGCCGGCCGCCTCGGCACCGTCAAGGCGCACTACAGGGTCAGGTGGGTACACTATACCCGCGGCTGCCGCGGCGCACTCGCTGGACCACGCCGCGCGCGCCTTCGTCGCGGGCGCCTTCCGCGCCGGCCGCCTCGGCACCGTCAAGGCGCACTACAGGGTCAGGTGGGTACACTATACCCGCGGCTGCCGCGGCGCACTCGCTGGACCACGCCGCGCGCGCCTTCGTCGCGGGCGCCTTCCGCGCCGGCCGCCTCGGCACCGTCAAGGCGCACTACAGGGTCAGGTGGGTACACTATACCCGCGGCTGCCGCGGCGCACTCGCTGGACCACGCCGCGCGCGCCTTCGTCGCGGGCGCCTTCCGCGCCGGCCGCCTCGGCACCGTCAAGGCGCACTACAGGGTCAGGTGGGTACACTATACCCGCGGCTGCCGCGGCGCACTCGCTGGACCACGCCGCGCGCGCCTTCGTCGCGGGCGCCTTCCGCGCCGGCCGCCTCGGCACCGTCAAGGCGCACTACAGGGTCAGGTGGGTACACTATACCCGCGGCTGCCGCGGCGCACTCGCTGGACCACGCCGCGCGCGCCTTCGTCGCGGGCGCCTTCGTCGCGGGCGCCTTCCGCGCCGGCCGCCTCGGCACCGTCAAGGCGCACTACAGGGTCAGGTGGGTACACTATACCCGCGGCTGCCGCGGCGCACTCGCTGGACCACGCCGCGCGCGCCTTCGTCGCGGGCGCCTTCCGCGCCGGCCGCCTCGGCACCGTCAAGGCGCACTACAGGGTCAGGTGGGTACACTATACCCGCGGCTGCCGCGGCGCACTCGCTGGACCACGCCGCGCGCGCCTTCGTCGCGGGCGCCTTCCGCGCCGGCCGCCTCGGCACCGTCAAGGCGCACTACAGGGTCAGGTGGGTACACTATACCCGCGGCTGCCGCGGCGCACTCGCTGGACCACGCCGCGCGCGCCTTCGTCGCGGGCGCCTTCCGCGCCGGCCGCCTCGGCACCGTCAAGGCGCACTACAGGGTCAGGTGGGTACACTTTATCCGGAACATTTGAAGTAGCCAAGATGGGGTTGAATATCTATGTAAACCCACGCCCGCTCCGCGAGGGTCTACGAAGGGTTCTGGGAGCAGTCATTGCGTAACTGTTTGTGTAACTGAAAGATTTGTCATATCCAGGGTCGGAATTTTTCCCTAGGTAGAATCACAACCGCTCTGTGACGGCGTTTTCAGTAATCAATCGCAGCATATCATGACACGTCTTGCGAACCATCGAGGCGCATTATAGGGTCAGTTGGGTACATTTTCTTCTCAGTTGATGAATGATCCGCGTCTGCTCCATGAATCAGAATGAATATTTCTTCTTGCAATTTGCAACAGCTTAATACCTACCAGTATCATAATACACAGATTTTCCGGTAGAAAGACAGTACAAACCGTACTCTTAGATAACGTACTTACAGTGGGTTGTACATTCCAGGGAGCACTCGCTCCGCATCATCCGGCCACTGATCTACGTGCGCGAGCGCGCGCTGGACGCGTTCTGCTGCGCGCGCATGCTGCCCGACTTCCGCGACGCGCGCGCCGGCGCCGCGGACGGGGGTGGCGCGGACCACGGGTAAGGAGACATCAGACTTATATGTACTTTTTTCCTTTCTTTTATTTCAATTGACTGACAAACAAGCTGACGGCCCACCTGATTGAAAGTGGTCACCGCCGCCCATGGACATCTGCAACACCAGAGGTGCTACCAATGCGTTGCCAGTCTAGGGAGGATGGGGAATGGGGATGGGATGGGGATGAGGGAATAGGCCTCCGGATCTCGTCACTCACCGTACGAAACGCAATAGCAAGCTATTACTTTACGCCGATATTCTGTGAGAGTGTGGTACTGCCCCGGTCGAGCCGGCCCATTCGAACAGTAATCATCTGAGGATTACTGTTTAGCTCTACCACTACTTGTCTGTAATTTGACTGGCCTCTGTAACACAGGGAATCCTAGCTCCAGGCCCAGAGCCAGGGCTGTACCATTTGAAGTTATTTCTCCAACAACTGGTTCTTGATCATTATTTAAAAAAAATGTTTGCTTAGTTGTTAGCTCATTTTAGATTATGTAAACATGTTTTCGTAATTAATTTTTCACATTTTCAAGGAAAAAGCACTAATAGAATTTTTAATTTTTAAATTTGCCGCTAAAATCTTACTGTGAGCTGTCGCTTGGGACGTCAACATACTAAAACCGGTCGTAAACGTCAAAAAGCATAGATGCGGTCTAAATAACACTCACGGTGATCACAACGATTAAGGCGGACAGCGTGATTCGGAACGCAACCGACCTGTAATAGTAACTAGTGCTTAAAGTCACGTGACTTAGAAGTAAAAAAAAAATTAAGTTATTATAAGTTCTAAATAATCTTGATTAATTTTTACGTAAGTCCTGTTCTATAATGAATTGAGGGTTAAATAAATATTAATTATTAAATAAATAAATAAATATTAATATTTGTCACTATAGCAATTTAGCCGATTTTGAAGCTTGTTGTACTCGGAGCACTTGGTATAATATATGTTTACTGGTCATAATTGTTAATTCGGCATATAGTTTCATTTGTAATAATAACCCTTTTCTAATGTTAGGTTTGTTCATTATCTTAATAATTGCATATGAACAAAATAAACACACATTACTAACACTTCAACTGTTGTCCTTATGCAAAATAATGATTAACTAATAATTTCCATCGCCAGCCAAGACGAGGGCTCACCAGAGCAGCCGAAGACCTGCGTCCGTCGATCTCTTTCCGAACCGTTGGACTGCGCAAGAGACGTGCTCTCGCTACATGAGCGGCTTCATCCATATCTCTTCTCTAGTCTGAAGAGTGCTCTGCAGCCGCTTATAAGTGCGAGGTAAGTCTTTTTTATTATTATGATATTCAATTCATATAGTAAAGGAACTCACATCTTTCCCTTTCCTGAAGTAAACGCTCTGTCAATCCAGCCATCAACCAAGCCAATGGTCAATTTAATAAAAATATTTAAGGATGTATACCACGTCAAATGCGCAGTACCTACATCTATTTGATTTTTCAAGTTTTGTTTCATTTGCACCAAATAACGGCAATGAGTAATTTTGTACGAATAATGATTTAAAATATACAAATTGTGTGATTATTAATAATTATTTAGTACTTATGTGAAATAAAATTAGAACCTGATTTGAATACTCGAGTGACAACAGCGCTAGCGGCCTTTCCCTACCGTTTGACGTTACGGTCCGGAGATATGGAAATTCAATCAAGAATATTTCCTTGGGAACACCGGTAACGACATTTTTTTTGTCATCAAAAAATCGAGGAGAGTACAAAGTTATAGAAAATACATTTTCTGATTTTAAAAGTACTATGGGACAGAA
Organism: Tortricodes alternella; assembly: GCA_947859335.1. NCBI lineage: Eukaryota > Metazoa > Arthropoda > Insecta > Lepidoptera > Tortricidae > Tortricodes > Tortricodes alternella. Next base: position 8,736,039 of record OX401986.1, read on the forward strand.
ACATTTTTCGCTTTTTCTTGTAATTTAATCAACTTCCGGTACAATTAACACAGGCACAGCACATAACACATGTAATCTTAAATGTCATTTATCTCCTTTAAAAGAACGGTACAGTGGTTTTATTTTTTATTACACTTATGGGAAACGACTAATATTACCATACTATTCAATTTCAGCGAAAAATATACAAATCGATATATAGGGTATACATCCTTAATTGATTTCATAAAGTATTAGAAGAAGTCAGATACCAAATCCTGTCCCTCATGTGGACTCTGCGGCTCTGCACGCTGCAAATTCCATTAGCAGTATGGAACTTGCAGAGTTGAGGAGGCTGCGTCAGATGCCAAACTGTCCGAACAGTAAAAGAGATTCCGTTACGAGTAATAAGCTGAGCAGCTTCCCTAATAGCATTTAGTGTTGGCATTTGGTCGGGCCACATGGGTCTCGTTTGTTGGACACCGGATAAATTTGGCCGTCTTTTTGAGGTAACGCGTAGGCGAGGCTGTTAGAACCAAGGGCTATTGTAGAATTTCCAACTGAAACAATATAATGCCGAAATGCCAACAGTTTTAAACCAACAGTAGCAGAAGTCGCATTGGCCCAAATGGCCAAAGTAAATGGGTGGGCGTAATGTCAATATTTTACTGCATTGGGCCAACGTTACTTAATATGTAATAGGGCCTTTGTGGTATACAATGCAGAAATGCCAACCTGCCAATCCTGCAAAAAACCAACCAAATGGTATTCACAATGGCCCAATGATGGTAACTGATTGGGCGTAATGATAATCTTGTTATATTGGTCCAATGTTGGGCAAACTCCTAACTATATCCCTACGGATTCGCTACTGTTGGCCAATGGATACCAACGGAAAATGGTACTAGGGTTATTGCTAAAGAAAACACTGAAAAAGAAGAGAAAGGCGTTCTACGCTAATTTCATATTAGATTTTTTGTCAATTGCACTCTTCAATCGCAAGATTGCCAAGTATTCGTAGTGTATAAAGGCTGGCTGCTGCTGTTTTCAATGACGAAAATGTCATCGTTTTCAAATCAATTAAATAGCTAAGTTTGTTTAGATTGTACGAGTATGTTTGGTTTGCATATAAGGTTACTACTTATTTTGCTGTTGTGTTCGAAGACGAAGCGAGGCAAGATGTCGCTGCTTTTAAGCCAAGCGAGTAGAACAGGGAACACCAATCGCATCTTTGAACTCTGAACCTTATTTGAACCTGGGACCTCTTCGTAGCAGGCAGATACACTGACCACTACGCAGGACAAGCCGTTCGGTACTTACTGATTTCACTTCTTGAAATAAGGTTTTGTTGCCGACTACTGTACAATATTGCATTACAAGTTTGTCAAAGTCGACTTGCATGATTTGGCCTAAACATACCAATGAAAGATCGAGATACGGACAGCTGAAGTCTGTGTGAGGGCGACAATATTATTATGTTTACGCGCGAGGGAGAGAGACGAGAAGTGAGGGCTCATTGTACTGAATTCTTCCTGCTGCGCGCTCCTAATTTTGTAAATTTTTACCGGCCGGCATCGAAATTGGAGAATGACGTCTTAATCTCTGTTTTAATATCAATATTCTTTTTCCTATACTAATATTCCCCTTCTATGCAAAGTGAGTTACTAACTTTATAATCTTTCGTTCCAGGAACATCGAAAAAGATTTGAAAGAGCATAGACACAGGAAGAAATCGGTGATTCAAATGAAGAACGGAGCGCCTGTGTACGACTCCGACGAGGGGACGGAAGAGGAACCAGTGTCATAGACAACTTAGCTGTCACGTTTCGCGCCAAAACGAATGTTAAAAAAACAGGTTTCCCACAGATCTTAATACTGTAAAGTAAAGGCTATAGTTTGAACCGAGAAAGGACGTTGTTTGCAGTCAAAGAATATGAGACGCTGGAAGCCAGTTATGTTGGAAGAGTAAGGACGAGTAGATTTTTTAAGTATGTTTTAAATAGTTTAATGACTTTAAGTCTTGTAATGTTTCGTAAGTCAAGAGACGAAAAAAATGTGATGCTGGATTGTAAAAGATGTGTGTTTTGGGACAGAAAATTTTGTTGCCAATATGAGACGAGATCGACGAGATTGCTTTATTGGTATAATTATGGATCAGTGTCGCGGCCTTGACGGATTTTATATAATGAGTCGGTCAGGAAATATGGAGTTTCTAAAGTATTGTTTTATGCTAACACCAACATGTGATGTTTCAGTGATTGTGTTATTATTGTGATCGAGAATATATTTAGACGTGTTGAATATTTTGACCTCATAGTATGTACGTAAAAGTGTTAATAGACAATAAAACACGGGTCACCTGCACAATGGATGCCGCTTTGCGTCAGAAAGAGAGCTCATCATTTACTTCTTGCTCTCTCAATTAGCATTCTTGGTGGATATACGTGGGATTTACCTATGCTGAATTGTCTGTTGGCACAAATAATCAAGTCATAATGATTGTTGTGCAAGTGTGAATATATGAAAATATATTTAGGGTTGCCATATTGATAATTATTTTTGGTACTATTAATGATACGGTGCGTTATTTTTTATCTGTGAATGTTGATTAATAAATGCATTTGGGACAGAACTTGATGCGTTCCATTGTAGTGTTTTACAAATTATTACATATTTTGTTGAGTATGGTTAAAACTGTTTTAAATATATTATTCAATATGAGAGTAGATCTATTTATTGCGCCATGTTAAAGTATTCTCAAAGGCGATATTTTATTACGATGATGGTCTTTTAGTATCTACTTATTACGATAAATGTTATAAAATTTTGTCCTCTTTAAATGTAGGAGTTAAAATAAGGCCTACTCATTGGAAGTTTGTAGTGTATGGTAATTCTTGAAAGTAGAATTCTAGATTGAACAGAGTTGTTTTTCCAGTCCTCTTCGAGCGCATTGTCAGTCGCAGTTTTTTTTTAATTCAAATAAATTCACTCAATTATTATTTTATAATAGTTCCGCATTTTTGGACGATTAAGGTAGGTCCTTATTTTTTTTTAACCGGTGATTTTCCCTTCTACTATATTGCCCATGGTATTTTAAACGCAGTGTGTTTAACACAGAGTGTAAATCTTTGACCGGAGAGGATGCCTGGATGACACAGATCTTCTGTAATGTGCAGAATTTCGGATTCTACTTTTAACTTTAAATGTTTTGTGAAGAATCTTGATATATATATATAAGTGTTTCCAAATATGTAGTTATGTATAATATCAATTTACGTTGACGGTTTTGTATGGACTATTTTTGAAAGTAATTTGGTTATATTTTATGCAATGCAACATCAACACCCAGGTTCCATTTTTGATTTTTTTTTAAACTTAACTGGAATATGGCTGGTGATGTCAGACTGATTTGTTATTTTTTATAAATTGAGCTTGTACTGTATTCATTTAATTTAGAACTCACTAAAACGGATGTTTAACATATTATTCAAACCCGTTAATAAACATAGTTTAATTTAGCAAATAAACTTTTTTAATTTTTTTTCTTGTTTTATTCTATTTTAAAAATACCTAAAAGGTATTTAAGTTTACACCGTGCACTTTGTGATTTTCGTTAACATTCTAAACAAATTCCTTTAAAAATGGTAAGTATATTAAATATACTTAATTTAGGTACATGCACGATATTTTGTATAAGTCACTAATTTGATTTAGTTACTTTTGTAAAGGCAGACTTTAAACAATTTGTTTAATATTATATAAAAAAACACTGACAAGAAAAGAAATATGGGGTAAGTTCCTTTAAATGGCCAAGCAATATATACTACCTAATACTTATACGGAAATCAATAAAGCCACGGTGTTAAGGATAAGAATTAAATTCATATATATTTTAGAAAGTAGAACCTATTGGTAAATTGTGTTAAGTGATGTTCGAAGTCCCGTCATTTGCTTCCAAAAGATATTGTATTGTATTCATATACATTGACGTTTAAGGATTATAATAAACAAATATTTTATTGGAACTAGTTGTTTTATTTGACTTGAAATCCCACTTGTATGTTTGTCTAAGCTGGAAAGGTGAATAATTACTTTAGTCTTGGCCACAACCTTTTCTCGAACCATCCGACCAACCGAAATTAGTACATTATAGAATACAAAATATTTTTACCTCTTGAACACGTCACTATGTTTATTAAAATGTATTATTAATTATTTAGAAAGACACGAAAATTTAATAACTAACCCAATTTGACCATTTGTATGGCAGAATAGATAAATGTTTGCTGTTTCCACAAGAAAAAAACTGCCATTAATTCTACTTGACTTTCTTTTTAACAATTTTTTTAAAATCTCAACCCTTTTACAATCACTTTGTTGTCCGTCTGTTTGTCTGTCAAAATGTATTTCCAGGAATAGCGTAACATATCGAGCAGAAATTTAGCATAGTTTTCAGAAATGTATTCTAGCCCATGTGCGGTATTTCATTCAAAACTTCTAAGGTTATGTAGAAAAAACGTGGAAAAAAGATTTTTTTTCCCACGTTTCCAATAATATGGAATCGTTAAGCAGATAATGGCGAAACAGAACTTACTTTCCTTTATCTCAGAAACTAAATAATTGTATAGGAAAAATATTCATAAGATTATTAATATTCGACAGATCAATATTTAACTGAGGGAATCCTACTGCAATCTTTGAATTGTGAATGTGACCATTATATTCAATAGACTTCGCATAGCCGGCATTAGAGGCAAAAAGCCATAAATCAAAAAGGTTAATTAAAGCTTTTTCATCACACTTGCTCGGAAAGGGTGTTATTATACGCAGGCGTATAGAGCAGCTATAGCCGATTTAACTCCTATATGGGCCCCGCCGTCAGCGGGAGTTATAAACCATACAAAATCCATAACGCCCTAGGGAGTTATGGATTTTGTATGGTTTCGAACTCCCGCGGGCAGTTAAGTATGCGCCAGGTCGGCGGAGCCGCGCGCAAGCCGCAGCCGGCGGAGCCGCCCCGCGCTGATCGCAACATGCCGTTTGTTCTACCCACCCGGTGGTAACTCACGGTGTACAGTGGGAATAAAATTAATATATATATATTTTTTGTCTAATTTTTATTTAATTTCTTCGCAAATGTGATGAAAAACATTGTGTGTATCACGGGCAGTAAGGGGATAACAAACTCGAGTCATAAAAGCCCTCGCCTATCGGCATCGGGCTTTTAACAGACTCTCGTTAGTTATCCCCTTCTTACGGCCCTAGATGCACAATGTACTATTTCATCACACTTGCTCGGAAAGGGTGTTATTATACGCAGGCGTATAGAGCAGCTATAGCCGATTTAACTCCTATATGGGCCCCGCCGTCAGTTAAGTATGCGCCAGGTCGGCGGAGCCGCGCGCGAGCCGCAGCCGGCGGAGCCGCCCCGCGCTGATCGCGACATGCCGTTTGTTCTACCCACCTGGTGGTAACTCACGGTGTACAGTGGGAATAAAATTAATATATATATATTTTTTGTCTAATTTTTATTTAATTTCTTCGCAAATGTGATGAAAAACATTGTGTGTAGCACGGGCAGTAAGGGGATAACAAACTTGAGTCATAAATTACGGCCCTAGATGCACAATATACTATTTTGCCTGCCCCTCCAGATCAAAATCTAAGCTACGCCATTACGGGCGTGTACATTTATATAGTACCTTATGTACATAGATTTTAAGAACGTGTAACTCTTGAGAGTGAAATTGTCATCGTAGCAATAAAACACCATTTAAGTATATTCCTCTTTTATTCATTAAATAGAACATCTACGCTCTACAATACATAATATGCATTCGTGCGAGCTCGCAAAATTTTAGCTTAAACTAATGAGTATTACAAGTACTAACACTTTTTTTAATACAACGAGTTTAACACTGAATGTGACAAAATAGTGAACTAAATTTATAATTATGATTATTAAGCAGTATCTTTATAAACTAGTAATATAATTACATACTATTTTTATTATTAATGGGCTCGCTCGGCCACAGTCCCACCTGATGGAAAGTGGTGACGCAGCCATGGATGGAGAGCGGTCGCCCAGGAAATGCCTATTTCCTCACCTCGTGATCGTGCCCAGATCATACTTCCAAATATAATTAATTTTATTTAATTACGACAAACAATTTGAATAAGTATGTTTTAAAGTCTAAACTACATTTATACGTATATTATATGCCTTTAAGCATTAAATATGAAACTGCTAAGCTACATAGTAATTTTGATTACCTAACATTTATCGATTACATTATTAACGCGCCTACATTTTTTTTTAATTTGAAATGTTGGCAGTTTACTTCTTGCCGCCCTGGCAGCATGGCTTGCCACCTGAAAAAAAAGCATGATTACACCAGCTTTTATAACGAACTCAATATTAGAGCGAACATAAAGAATTTTTCTTTTTACAGTAGTGTAAGCCCAGTCTAACATAAGAACATACCTATTTAAATTTCTTTCGAACGACCTTTTAAATACTCACCAATCATGCCAGCACGTCTAGCACGACATGCTCGCGAGTCGTTTGTCGCTCAGTGTGTCCCTGTCAACTAGTGAAATACGTAAGGGACGCACTGAGCGACAAACGACTCGCGGGCAGGTCGTGCTAGACGTGCCGTTGAGAGGGTTATCGTCTTCCCTGTCAACAGGGATAGGCTATAGTCAGTCACACTGTATAGGGTGCTGCTTAGGTGGTTTAAAAAACCCCAACATGGTTAATAATAAAGTGGACTGCTGAACTGTATATTATTTTAAAATTACATGGGTTGTTTTGTATGGTATTCTTATGTAAAAACGAAGCCATCTTTTTTAGACAATAAGGAACTTTTCTGAAAATTTCTATTTAGTCCGTCATTTACATTATAAAAAAATATTGAACACATTTTTTTTCTATTGTCGATTGAACAAAAAATGACGAAGATATAGTGCGTTGAAATTTCGCGTGACGTCACGACTTTGCACACTTTGTACCTACCAATAAGTGAGGACTTATGACGTCATAACCCCAGAAACACACAAGCTGTACAAGAGCTTATAAAGCCATTATAACGCCAAAAAAAGTGTTATAATTTCTGTACAAGCTCTTATACAGCATGTGCGCTGCTTGGGAAGTCCCAACACCCGAACTTTGATGCGCGTTTTCTTTGTCAATTTTGATTGATTTGATAAACTGATGGACTAAGAATTTTTCAGAAAACTTCCTTATTAAAAGAGCAATATTGATATAGGGATAAACTGATATCGAACTCAAACATGCATTTATCTACACCCATATCATAAAACCTCCATTGGTTAATCAAAAACCGTATGAAATGATCACCATTTTGACAACCAATTAGGAAAAACCAGTGCTGCGATAAAGGAATAACATGACTTCTTTATCGTTTTTAGTAAAGAAATGAGATTAAATTTGGAACAGCTGTCAAAACTCAAGTGGGTCTCTATTCTAGTATCCATAGATATTAAAAAGTTATTGATACGAAACGTCAATTCAGTATGTTTTTTTAATATAAACTGCACAATATTTGATCTCGAGTGACGTGAGAATAGAGACTTCATCCGTTTGTCTATGATTTAAAAAAAAATGGTCTTGACGGAAGACCGTATTTGCCGCCATGTTGACGTTTTGCTGAACGAAAGTAGAATTGTTGTTGAATTGAATAGAAAAAGTTGTTTGTAATTTACATTTTAGTTGAAAATATGAATAGTAAGTAGTCTTCTCGGAGTGTGTGTGATGTGAAAATGCGCCGGATATCGGAAATATGCAGCCACGATTGCAACAAATAACTTGTTGCCAGAAAATATTGTTTCTGAACCCATCATGGAGGATTTATAATATGTGTGTAGATAAAGTTATGTATGCAACTCTGCATAATTTGGCCTTAAAACACACGTGCGATCTTATTATGAAACTCGCCTACGGCTCGTTTCATGAAAACCGCACTAGTGTTTTAAGGCCCATCATTATGCAACCGTTGCATAAACTACTATTTCTCAGCCTCTTAATCTTAGTTGAATACTATGTCTGACTGCCGTAATTCTTTAAAAGGCAGCCTTCTGACATTACTGGTTATGTTAGAAGGCTACCTTTTAAAGAATTACGGCACAGTCTTAAGGGCAGACTATTATACGGAAAAGGCGAGATAGACAGTGGGTAGGCCTGAGCCTTACTTATGCCTAGGTATAAGACCCAGACCGCACCTGCGGCTAACCGCACTCGGTTAATTTAGTGATTCAAAGAAATCTATGCAAGCGCCCGCTTGAGCACTTGTACAGATTTCTTTGAATCACAGTAAACCTGCGCGCGGTTATCCGCAAGTGCGGTTCGGGTCTTATGCCCGGGAATAAGTAAGGCTAGAGGGGCTCGTAAACGGGCTAGGTTTTCGGCAATTTATTGCTGCAATTCGGGCATCCCCAAAAAGATTACATATGACATCGGTGTCAGCGACATTCGTCTACTTCTTATTTCGTCATAACTATAATTTGCGAACTTCGGAATTGGTCTACTTCCCAGTTTGGCTCTATCAGAATTCGTTCGTTTAGTAAATGGGCGAATTATTGTTTCGACAATATCGTAGTTCGTCAACTTCTTAATTGCCCAACTTCTCACATAGTCGAATTAGTCATTTGTCAATTTTGCAATATATCATTTTCAATTAACCTATTTGAATGTGTTTTATTGTTTGTAATTTATAGAATGATATATTGCAAAATTGCCAAATGAAAAATTTGACTAAACGAACGAATTCCGATAGAGGCAAACTGAGAAGTAGACCAATTCCGAAGTTGGCAAGTTATGACGAAATAAGAAGTAGACGAGAATGTCGCTGAGACCATAACATCACTAATGGACACAAAAGGTTTGAATGTAAACTTTTGAGGATAGCCCGAATAGCAGCAATAAATTGCCGAAAAACTAGCTCGTTTACGAGCCCCTTAAGGTGCACGCTATTTATCACGCCTAACTGAGATGGCCCAACATAATGAGGGGCTTATAAAGTACAATTACTTACCAGAAGCTTTGCCATCGCCGCATGCGCAGCTGGGCCCGCAGGTGCAGCTGGCGCCGCACGCGGCCTGCCCGCCGCCGCACGTGTCTAGAAAACAAATAAAAAATAAACAAACAATCACACTTATAAAGGATATTAAGGGGCTCGTATACGGGCTAGTTTTTCGGCAATTTATTGCTGCTATTCGGGCTATCCCCAAAAATATTACATATTACATCACTTATGGCCGAATTCAGAAAGGCCACTCTAATTGAGCTTTGTTTAAAGTGACGTTTCAGTGACGTTGACAACTAGTTGAGGGACATTTAACTACTTAATATGTAGTCAAATGCTTAAGTGGCGTTTCTGAATTCGGCCAGTGGGGACAAAAAGTTTTTATGTAAACTTTTGATAAATTGCCGAAATACTATCCCGTTTACGAGCCCCTTTATAAATGCGAAAGTTTGTGAGTGTATGTAAGTTAGTAAGTTTATTATGCCTTCACGCTTCAACGGCTGAACGGATTTGGATGAAATGTGGAATGGAGATAGCTCATTACCCTGGACAGGTGCGGTCGCAGCCTGAAATTTTGGGGGGGGTCACTAATAGTAAAATATGTCGAGTAAATTAGACTTTACTTTTAGACTTGATTGTTCTATTTGAAGTGTACGATTTTGGGGGGGGGGGGGGGGGGTCATGTCCCCTGTGACCCCCCCCCCCCTGGGACCGCGCCTGACCCTGGATTAACACATAGGATACTTCTCATCCCAATCCCACGCGAAGAAAGTCGCGGGCACAGCTAGTAAATAAATAAACAAGAAACTGTTTTTTTTTGTTATAAAAATCAAGGCTTTAGTCGGTAGATATTATCTTCTGACCTTCGTTATCTTGTGCGATAGAGTGTGAATATTTTCTCAGTTTCAACACGCAATAAAACCTATTGGACAGATGCGATAATGTCTGCGGTAAAAACTAATGTGCTAAGACTACAGTCTCCGTTAATTGTTTAATCTTTAGTTAGATAGGACAATGACATGTAGATAAGAATGCGATTTTTGGCTGTCTCTTTTGATCCAGGAATAGCCCGATTGCTCTCGGGAAAGGGAGTTGGTTTACAGCGTTTGATTATATAATGATTGGCTTTTAACATTATTATTTTAATACCTACCCACATTACTTTTATAAAGACAGCGTGCGGTGTTTTTAAACGTAACTAAAATAATCTCAAAAATCGATACTTGCTAGCTAGCTAACTAATATTCATATCTAATGTATCTACTAAGATTCGTCTCTTACAAAACACCAACGATATTTCATAAATTACAGATATCATCTAAGCATTCTAAGTTCGAAATCATTATTGTGTTCTATAATAGTGACGATTTTACAATTGCAAGCACTCGACAACTTAAGCTCGAAGTTATTATTTCTACCGTCTTTTCCTACCACTATTTCGAAAAGACGCACATGTTAATCCTCAGTTGTGTTGTGTTACATAGTTGCAGGTGATTGGTAACCTGCTACGAATCCTATAATATTTTTAGCAAACCACAATTGCAAAAAGGTACCTTTAAATTGCCTAAATATTTTTGGCAGTTACGTAAATCAATGAATAACCTCTTTTATGTATAATACGCGTTATTAATCTATATTAAAATAGTTGCGTGATCTTAGGTATTTAAGTTAGCGCCGACGAGAAATCAATATGCAGGAGTTATGACATCGCTAGACTACACCATTCTACAATCTACCTACACAGTTTCCGGGAAGATTCGCTCTGTGAAAAAAAAATGCATTGACGTTTCACTCCAGTGCAGTGAGTGTCTCTGAGTCGAATGCAGGTTGATAACGGGTTTACCTGTAATCGGTAAAACTACCCGGTCATTTAACCAGTCGCGAAGGGAGTGCAATTCGTTGCGTGCCTGTCCATCCGTTTGGTACGTATTTTTGTAAAAGTTATATCGATTTATATTCATTGATATTTATGTTTTAATTGCGCGAACGTAACAGTGCAAGAACCTTCTTGATTTTGATTTATAATAAAAACAAATGCAGATTTCACTTATGAAGTCGTAAAAATAAGGGCGGAACAAATAGTTAATGAAAAATTTTAACCACAAATAGTAAGTGCGAAATCGCCACAAAAACAATGGAAAACGCGTGAAGCCCATTTCATTTAGTAATCAAATTAAGTTTAAAATTAAGTAATTTAATTTAAATTTTTATTTAACACAAATTAATAAACTCTTCTTACCTTTACAGGATTCGCAAGGGGCCGGCATCGCAGATAGGTTGTTATAGAAAGAGCTGAAGTTGTTCGGTTGGGGTGCGCGCGCAGCCGCGGTCCCCAGACATCTAGAACAGGCGAGCGCACTCTCGGGTCAATAACTGAGCTGCTACGTGGGGGAATCGGACGATCGGAGCTCCTTGCGCGCCGCCCGCTATACACCAAGAGCCGCACCGTTAATCGCCGAGCGGATTAGACGTCGGCACAGTGGCGCAGAAACTCGCGCGTGCCCATCGGAACAGCGATGGCGGAGAAAAGGAAAAAGACAAACCCCCCGCCGCGCCCGACGTGGCAGCCGCGGCCGCTGCGCAAGACGACGCCGCCGCGGGCGCCACGTGCGCACGACCTGAACCCATCGACATACACCCGCGGAAACGCAAAATAAGGGCCACAAAAGAATCTCAGCCCACCAAAACGGAAGTAGATAAAGCCAAAGTTGAAAGTATAACCCATCCGAATGCTTACCAGATGTACCTTCACATCCGTAAGCAGATTGAAGTCCGTCAAAAAAACCTCTTGCCCGTGAAGCCGAAGCCCCCGAAGGACTTTAACAATTATCTGATGAACCGACGCACTTACACTTTACAGGGGAGTGTGGATCCGGAACGTAAGATTGTGATTCCACCATCCATGCCTCCACTAATGGTGGAAGAGTTCACCTCTCAGGAGAAGGAGCGTATACGTATGGTCACTCAGCATTTGGTTGAAAAAGAGAAGCTAGTATTGGCCGTAGAGCAGGAGATACTGAGAGTCCACGGACGTGCTGAGAGGGCTGTCAGCAACCAGTCCATGCCATATTCTGTCTGCACAATTCTTCGCGGGAAGGAGATTTACAGTGACATTCCACCAGAGCAGGAGGAGAATAGAAGCACTCGCCGCGCTCGCTGTAATGGACGGCAGATCAACTCCTGGCTCCAAGAAGTGGATGACAAGTGGGAGAAGATTAAAGAGGGGATGCTCCGCCGCCAGCACATTGAGGCGGAGACACTGCACGCTGTCCAGCTGATGAGTTGGGAGTGGAAAATGCAGGATTTGGGGCTTTGCGATGCGAAGTCCAAGCCCAAGACTGATCCCGATCACGTGCCACAAGTACACGTTTCTAATTTCGACCTGCCTGCTTGAGCTTTACTAGATATTACTATATAGTTCTTGTATCCTTCTAATGCTGCTATATCCATTATCATTTCGTTTATTTCATAAACGAATTATGAAACGTCCACGCGCATTCGGAATTCGAAGGATGTAAGAACTTAGTACCTTTGATAATTGTGTTCATTTTTATCAATGTTAAGTTTAGTCAGTTATAGGATGTAATTATGGAATTCTTGACGCCATGTTTGGGTCAAATGTTATTCTGATAGGATACAACCGGACTGCATATATATTAATAAATTTAACAATCTCTTATTGATTGCTATTATCGTGTTAAGTCTCTTTATCATTGTTGGATGGATCTCTGAATGTTTCAAAACGAATACAAATATATCTCAGTGTTATATGTCTAGTGACAATGGTCACGTCATACTTATCATTCATGACTTGAATTCTAAATGTCTATTAACCAAACAGTAATATGTTAGAAGTGAATAAATATTGTACTTTAATGTGAAAACAGAATTTCCTTAATTCAAGCTTTTATCGTATCCCTTAGTTTAGCATGCTATTGAAGATTCCTGATTCACCTTCATGGTGTTAGAACATTCCACTAGCACATGGCCATAAAGATTTAAATCATACTATTTCTTTCACACTTGCACATCTTTATGGAGTGTGGCTTTGTAAGTTGAGATGGAAGGCGTTCAACAGTCTAGTTTTATCGCCCCAGTTGTCCATTCGATTTGAGGATACTAACTTACCTCCTCCTTTCGTCCGAAAAGAGAGTGCAGTAGCGGGTATGTTTCAAGTCCTATCTCATTTTCATTCATTTAAAATTTAAACCGTCATTATCGGCGGCTAGCTCCTAGTACCAGTAAGATAGTTACTTATAGCCGCACAATAAAATGATCGGCCGTAAACAAAAACAGCCCGAACCGGTTTTGAACTCCACACAAGCTGTTCGGGAAATGAACAACCATTGAATCATCGAAATTTCTATGTGTATAATTTGCAGCAGGGACAGGTACTTCGTGGGATATCGGTATACCTAAATGGATAAAGTTTATGAAATATTTTCGAAGGAACGGGACCACTAAACGATTAGATATCGTCACCAAAATGCCAAAATCGCGAATGTGTCGTTGTTTTGTACGCGTTTGACGTTCACATTCACGCGGTTTTGGCATTTTAGTGACGATATAGTAAATCACTTAGCAGCCCCGAATAGAGGCCGAATGTTTTTGCACGAATTCTATCAACATGGTATACTTACTAAGAATAGTTTATTCCTTATTCTTGTCACTGAAATGTTATCATAATTTTTTATTTTTTTAGTTTATATGTCAAAAACGTACATAACATTATTATAAAAATAATTTCCTCGCCAAACTGACAACAGTTTGTTGGCGAAATCGCGCTCAAAGTCACATTTTTTTGCCATGTACCTTAATTTACTTAATCCTACACAAGTCTATATTCTAATACAATATAAGAGATAACTTACTTAAAAGAGAGGGTTTAGGATACTCGTACTATTGGAAAAATTTGCCCTATGCCAATCTTTCCAAAAGTATTTTTTTAACGTATCTTTCACTACTTTTCTGCTAAATTTTTTTTCTTACTTTAACCATTCAATTTCGTTATACATTTTTGGAACCAGAAACATATTTGTTCTCCTACCGTAATAGTTTATAACAGGGTGGTGTACAAATTTTCTTAATCTTATATTCTTTGTATTATATTTATTTTGCTTAAGCACCTTAAACTCATTAACATAATAATTTTCTATAGCTATCAAGTACTGCACTTTTAGATGTATAGGTAGAATTTCTCTATCGTATTTTCTATTCTGAAAACCTATGTTCTTATAATACTTATACGAATACTAATGCAGCGAGAGGAGCATTCGTACCAGAAAATAATAGCCCTGAGAAAATGTTATGCCTCTCAATTTGACTTTTATTAGTACCATAATATCCTTACTATTAATTAGGTACAGTCCCGTGCATTTTAAGAGCTTTCAAATTATTTATACGCTCCTAACGCCTTTGACAAGTCGTGTTTACCTATTCGATATTAATGAACTCTTAATTGGTAATCGTAATTACCATACCGTATTTCGAGTTCATTAGCATCGAATAATACTTAGTGCCTTTAATTCGCTAACTACCACACCGAATAAAATTTAAAACAAAAAGCAAGATCTTACGCTTCGATTTTGTCTTTAAAACAAATGAATATCTGTATCTGTATTAACTACCTTTGGCCACTTTTTAACCGACTTAAAAAAAAGGAGGAGGTTCTCAATTCGGTTGTATTTTATTTCCTTGCTTATAATGTTATAATGTAAAGGTGTTGTTCGTTTCGTTACAGCGGCTTTATTACCCAACCGATTGTGTTGGTGTTTGGCAGAAAAAGGCTTTCTGCCATTGTGAAAAAAAGTATTCGTCATCGTAGAAATCAGATTCTAATTTCGAAAGCGCAGCTGTTTAATACGTTTTACAGCTTAGTTACTTAACCAATTTTAGTAACATTTGGCACAAATGTAGTGTGTCTTAAAAAGGATCTCGTATCCCGGCCGCTAGTGGTCTGGCATGAAGTACACGGGATATAATAATAAATAATAGTATTTATCTATCATCTCGAAAACTGTTCCTCATGGATGAAATAAGTGCCATATAAGCCATATCATCCTTACATTATCATACTTAGATTTGTGTAAAATTGAAGACATCATTTTTAACTTATATGTGTACCTACTGTTTTGAAAAATTATTTTTTCCTCAGCTCACCTACCTCACCGAGTTTCTGGCCTGCTCTGCCGAGTAGAGGATTTTTTTTCCATTACATTCCGTTCCATACATGATTATATGAAATTACCTATGTTACATTAAATACCATAGACTTCTTAAAGGTTTTCCTGTAACCTAGATAACTATTTTCGGTTATTTTTTTCAAAGTTTTAGTCACAGTAGTTTCGGAAATGACGAGCTAGGATGGTCATTTTTCGCGTATTTTCCTAAATAACTTCCAAACTATTTATCTCAATATATTTAAGATCCTCACAATAAGCCCTTTCATTTGATATGTCACACGATATAGTTTGCATAAATTTTATTTTTATTTTCTAATTTATTCCCCAAAAGTGGCCTCCATGTTTAAAATTCATTTATTTGCGTTACGCGTCCGTGTTGCGGTCACCAACTTACATATGTGTACCAAATTTCAACTCAGTCGGTCCAGTAGTTTCAGAGCAAATTGGCTGTGACAGACAGACAGACACACAAGTGATCCTATAAGGGTTCCGTTTTTTTCCTTTTGAGGTAAGGAACCCTAAAAACCAAAAGTACGTATTGAGGGGTGGGTGGAAACAGCCCCAATAAATTATTCGCGAAAAGCAGGCAACAGCGAAATAATAAACTCAAATTTTCGGGCCGCGCGGAGTCAACAACCTGAGGCGGCAATTATATCAAATGATTCATCGTTAATCACGGCTAGATCTCAAACGTGACAACGTTACAACGTCGTGAACTGTTCAGGCAAACCTGAGAACAATTTAAAAGAAGTAATTTCAACAAGAAGGCACTGACACGAGTCGAAAAATGCGAGCCGATCGATAAAGGGAAAAGTTCAGTGGGCCATCTAGTCACGCCATCCGCATTCATTTCAGTTATCCCCTTGGAAAATGTTGAAGTTTGCAACCCTAGCATGGCTGACACAGAAATAAGTTAGCCCTGTCTTATCTCTCCGACTATCTCTTTCATCGGACCTAGTCTAAGAGAGGATGTACTTAGAGGTAAGACGATAACTTATCCTCGTACGGATGGTAGAAGCGATATGTTTGAACAAGTAGGTACTTATCATTGGAGAAATACATAAGGCAACTACAGCTAGAAAACATTATAAAGCCTTAGCATGGCCGACACGGGAATAAGATAAACCCGTTTATCTCTCTTTTTCGTGGGCACTAGTGTGAGAGAGACGCACTTAGAGATAAACGGGTTTATCTTATTCCCGTGTCTGGCCCCTATCTTATTACCAATGCAAAACTGTTGAAAGCGTGGTTGAGCTATATATACAACAAAACATCCATCGGCTTATTTCTGGCTGACGGCCAGTGGGATAAGAATTAAAAAATACTTCGTGAAAGGTCATGGGCCCTTAGACGTACGATTAAAAATAAAAATAAATCACTAAGTACTTAGAAACCGGGAGAAAGTTCTTAACACATTCAAGCCAGATAAAATCGACGTACTAATTACTCAGATAAGTTCAACTTTCCCGGCTTGACATTTAATTTGCGTGCTGCTTCTAAATACATATAGATTGAAAGGTTTATTTTATTTATGGTGTTATTAAAGCACTTTGTGCCCCGGACTTGAAAAAATGATACTCTAGAGAAATGGCCTTATAATGGAATTGTGTTTGTATCGTCAAGAGTGCTGTGATTGAAATCGTGTCGTGTCGCCAAATTTATGAATGTGTGCGTGAACTGAGAGAATAGTGTCATCTCCCTTCCCAGTACTTGCGTTCTCTTTCACGCATATCCGCTATTTTTTGATCAATAATTTTAACATCGGAACAAAATGAAAATCAGTTATTTTGATAAAAGACGGCATAGTGGGACAATTTAATATGGTGATTATCACGTTTCACGTGCACTCATTACCGCTTTCGGATGAGCACTAATTGCAACGTTGCGAGTTTCGCCACCTTCGTGAGTTACGTATTCCGTTGCGGTCACTGAATCTATGGTGCTGTGTATGTGTAGATAGGTAGGCTCACGCATCTATTCACGGTAGTGTAATCTCGATAGGCGGTTTTTTGCTACAATCAGTGCCGCCATGCGGGTTGAATGATCCTAGATCTCCAGTGGTTGACAACAAGGTCTTTCCGTATGATGCCATACACAAAGAACATACTTCGTAAATCAGACCACAGACTCAAATATATTTTCAAAATTATTAATATTTTTCTAAAATAAATTTAGTAGGGAAAATCCATAATAGTAATACTGTTAGCAGAATAATAATTATTAGGAGCCATAGTTGGTTCACTTTTCTTATATTAGCTACTTGCATCCTAGGTTCATTATTGACAACGCGTTTAACCTAATTTGTGACCCTGCCTCCGAAACTAGAGGTCCCGGGTTCGATCCCCGGTAAGGCAAATATTTGTGTGATGAGCACGAATTTATTTATCTATATAAGTATGTATATCGTCGTCTAGTAACCATAACAGAAGCCTTTATAGCTTACTTTGGGACTAAATCGATTTTTGTAAAGATTCCCTGATTATTTATTTATTATATTTCGAAAATTATGGTAGGGTGAACTCGCATTATTTGGTGATACGCCTAATTCGGTGATACATATTTTGAAGCACTGCACCATATAGAGCAAGTGAATTAGGGCCTTTTAAATGCAACCTTACTACAGAGCGTTAAGTTATAATTCCGTTTACATTTTTGTGGGTCAAATTGGGAGAGCGAGATAGGAACTATTAGCAAATTTCTCGCGCGAGACCACATTTCGGCGCCGCGCGGGCAAGTAAAAACTGGCTCTTCGTTTAAAATTCGTTTTAAAATAGTAAAAGTGCCTTGATTGGAATAAAAATTGGAAAGTGTAGTAAAAAGACAATATATTAGGTATATCAGTTATTATTTTTAACAAAACTTGTATAGTTTTTCCACAGTATGTTGTATGTAGTATGTATCACCGACTTAAGGTGATTGTCACCAGAGCGATGTTTAGGCAGCATAAATAAATCTAGATTATGCACAGTATTATTTATTGTATTTAAGATTTACATGACTGATTATGTAAATAATAAGACAGTCTGTGATTCCTATTAAAAGTAAAGACATTGATTGATAATAAAAGGGTCTTTTATTCAAATTTCGGTTTAATCGCCCTACGCCCTATTTTGTTTACTATTTAAAATACTTAGGACAGTCTTCTGATAGGAAATGTATCCATAACGAGTTTTATTTTCTCGAAGCACACCTATTGAAAAAGGTTTATGACAACCCCCCGACATACAACTGCGCAGTTCCTTAGTTATTTAGTTTTTCTGGCGTCACGTATTTGCTGCAAGAATTAGAATACAAAATTATAGGTCCTAAATGAGATTTCGTAGAATACTTTTGTTGGTGGGTCAAATATCCTGATGGTACCTGGTCAACAAATCTTGCGGGCTAAAATTACTGACACGGGACGGGTATAATTAACCCCGGTTCTACTCATTTTGAGTTTAGAATAGAAAAAAATATGGCATAGAAAATTGTTATTTTAAACATTCGCGATAACTACACTAAAGTTTGGATAGGGTTTTAACGCGATGGAAACTAAAGATAGGTAAAGATACCTTGTTATTATTTACATTTTGACATAGATGAGCAATAAAAAAGGATTTTAGAAAAATCAACCTACCTAAAATAAAATAATAAACCACCACCTAAGAAGCAAATGTATGAAGAATTCGAAAAAAGTTATTTGCTTGAATCGAATTACTTACATATTATAGCTTCCATAAAAGGTTGGCAACTCAAAATTTCCCAAATGTGTAATTTTTACAAATTTTTATTTGGCAAGCTTCTTATTTCCTACTTAAGCCTAACTTTTAAAGATTTTCATAGAAAGGTTAGGTTATCCATGAAAATCTTCAAAGTTAGTTCAATATATCCTAAAAAGTGAACAATTTCATTTGAAAATAAGAAGGTTACGGAATTAAAATTTGTAAAATGACAAATTTGGTCAAACGCTTTTTGGTTACCTTCATAAATACTTACTTAAATCGTTGTCTCAATTTAATAAAACCCAAAGACGGCCTTGAAGAACCCTGTGTTTTGCCGAAGCATCGACCCGCGGACAACTCGACTAATTGGACAAAAAATATTATAAAAACTATAATAAAGCTTCGGTTAAAAGTGATCTTGATGTTTCGCATCACATCTTATAACATTCAATTGGTCGCAAACGAACAATATGTACACAAACAGTTTTCAACCTTGTGTCAATGAGTTAAAGTTTTCGTTTTAATATATGCTTTTAAATGCTGCATTTTGTACACACGTCCCTTTTATACTGGTTTTTATTTAGAGTGCGTGTTATCTTTAATATTAATCAAAAGACCCAAAGTCTTCTCCCGTAAATTTTTCAATTAGACATACTTAACAGTGTACACCATCAATCAACGTAAAAGACAATAGACGTTAATCAAAATATGCTCTTATTAACACAAAATCAACCAGCTATATTTTAGTTACGACTATTCTAATGACATGGTCTATAAATCGAGGTTATATTGGCAGCTCCCAACATTTAGTCACCGCCTCCGATCAAATTCCTGGATCCGTCACGGATGAATACAATGCAGTAGACCGCAAAATCTGTGAACAAGATACTGCCTCAGGAATTTGATTTGCTGTGAACTTGACACATCTTCTAGGTACTTTAAGCTCTGAACATCTAAAGCCGAACGATTGGTAGGTCTAACGCAGGAGCTGGGTGCGGGTACCCTGGCGAAAGCTGGGGCGGCTGGGGGGCGTCGTGTTGGTCCTCCTCCTCCTCTTTCTCCTCCTCCTCCTCCTTCTCAATCCTCGGGATCCCACGGCGCCCCCGGCGCCCTCTGACACGGCAAAGCGGGTAATGAGGGAGTGCTTTAGTGGGTATGCTCCTCCTAGGGAGTGAGTCCCACATAACTTCCGTGCTTCCCCAGGCACGAGAGTATGCGTAATGTATTAACAAAAAAAAGGGAGTCTAAAGCAGGACAGGGTCTTCTTGTGCAACCAGCCGTTTTCAGCCGATTAACTTATGATAACTTATGAGTGCATGATTTCCAACTTGTTCGTATTTTCACAACAAAAATTACGAACATAGCCGTCTCCATAGTTCGATGTGGTTCGGGAAACCCTAAGCTTGTTTCTTTCGTACTTCAATATTATGAAAGCGGACTAGTTTCTGGCTACCTGACTCTACTCATTTGCCGCAAACCTTCGGCCCGTTCCCAGATGCAAACTTTATTATACAAATAATTTTATACTGATTACCTGAGCACTGTCTGCAAAGTAAATGCTTCAGATAACTGTACTGGGGCAGCGGTCGCGCGCGTGACTGCGCGCACGACGCTTGCGTCAAGCTTGACTTGTTTATTATCTGTGCTCCCTTTCGCAAAAGTGAATATTTTATTAAGCTCTAAATTAATAATTTTCGCTGATTAGTAATATTTATTTTTCAATTTTTGAGGAAACTCTAAGGCTTGAAAGAGTGCTCGCACCTATCAATTCGATAGGTATTAGAGAAAGTTGAGACGTATTAATCCGAAGGTCTCAAAAGAAGGATATGCCTATCAGGACAATTTCGGGTACCGATTCTCATAGAAGGTTGTCAAACGGCAGCGGCAGCGCCATGGCTTAATCACACCCTACTGCTGATGTCTTAATTCTTACGACATACATACTAAAGTCTAATATTGCTTGATTCACACGCTATCATATCATTGTGGACGGTGGGTTCAGTCGTGCGGTCTCACAGGTTTAGAATTGTAATAGATACTTAATTATAATACTTTGTGTGACTTAAACGGGTGTCAAGGACCGTGGTTGCCATGCGACTGAACGTGCGATGGTGTCAGATTCGCGTTCTGACACCTCAAAAGTAAGCATCGCAAGAATTGCTTTGAGCAGTTCCTTACTATAGTATGCAATGCATTCATTCAATTTTACTGCCAAGGACCTGGTAGCCAAGTTCTTTGTATCACTACGCAAGGGTTAACGTGTAATGGCTTCCAATAAATTTCAAAGTTAATTAAAAACAGAAACAAATGTAAAAGGATTGGCCAATTAACTATAATTCTTAATTTAAATCACTAGCGATAACAAATAAATTAATAGTTCAATTTAATACTTATAAATTACGAATAAATTATGTACCTAGTCCAGCAAGAACAAATCGCTCAACATGTTGAATTATTGTATGAACTTTTTACCTTGTTTTCTATAGAATTCGGTTTAATAAATAGATTAGGTATCAGGGTAGGGGCAGAAGGTCTTGTCAAGTGTCTTGTTACTTAAAAAATCTCTTAATTAGCCTCAAGTTCCATGACGTCATCATAATTACTCTTTCTTCATCTTCAATGTCCTAGCACGCCCCATCATGCGCCTCAGAACAGAGTAGCAAATCCAAAATATCAGGTACAGGTTGGAGTCGGTAGTTATCATCAGGTAAGTTGCGAAGACGGCGAAGAGTATGCCCATTACGTTGAAGACAATCTGCAGGGTTGTGGATAGCTCTGCCTTCCTGCAGGGGCAGTCGACGGGGCAGACTTCTTGAATTTTGGAGTTATCTGCATGATTGGTTGAATTTGACGTCTCTTGCTCCTTGGAGTTCTCTGCATGCTGCTGGGGGACGGTTTCTGAAGAGATTGTGGAGATTAAGCGTGATATATGGTCGGCAAAGAAAATTTTCTAAATTATCAAACAGAAAAAACTGAGATCCAAGGTAGGATTCTCAAGCAGCACACAAGGTGTATAAGAATTTATACAGCCCTTATAGCGCCAAAACTAGGGTTATAATTGATGTATAAGCTCTTAAATACAGCTTTTGTGCTTCTTGGGTTAAACCCATATCTCCTTTCGGATGTACTACGTTCAATTTGCTTAGGGGTAGTCTTTTTAATGTTGCGTTATTTATTAATATGATAATAAGGAATTAATTAGAATGAAAATCAGAATGATTAAAGGGATTTCTACTGATTATGATGTCTAGTCCGGATATGTTATACCTACCAGGGAAATAGGATTTAGTATAAAAACTTTTTCATTGAAAACAATAGATTAGAAGAAACTTGCTCGGACCTTCGTTAAACCTGTTATAAGGCATTTGTCTTCATTAATGTCAAAACTTAGTGAACAAATCTATGTATACGTTTCCATTGTAGTAAAATTTAGACTAAATAAGTGGTAAAAAGGTTGCCTAGATTATTTAAGCCTTTGAATCGTTTGTGAGTGAAATGAGCAACGAGCTGTTCTAGCCGACCGTCACATATTTGCTATTAGGATGTAACTAGGAGTCTATTCGATCAAAAAAATTTACAACTTAAAAAGTAATAAAATACATGTCAATATTTAATTTTCTTCCTACTTGAAGAAGCCTGCGTTGCAGTTTCCAATTATGTCAATTTAATTAGTGATAGTTAAAAATCTTAAATTTTAATAAATATTAAAATAAATAAATAACTTTATAAATACCTTCAACAGTCTGACACATTGCGTATTCCAATACTTCTGCCTCGCTTTTCCGTGTCTGAATGATATAATAAAATAATCTAAATGTCTTAAATATCGCCGAATAACTAAGACGAAGGCTGTCCGTGTAAAGACGGGAAATAACACAATAGTAGATCAGCTCCGCAAGCCGTGCGTAACTGCGAAAAACAGTTTTCCGGGAAAAATAACAAAGGCGGAACTTAGCTCTTCCGGGGTAACTATACTAACACAAGAAAAGCACGGACATCGATGTAAATGTTATTTTACCTACCATTTTAAAGCCTATACATTTTATATTTTGTTGCTCAAACCAGAGACAAGTGTACAAAAATTGCATTTATCTACACCCATATCATAAAACCTCCATAGTGTAATCAAAAACCGTAGGAAATGACCACCATTTTGAGAACCAATTAGGAAAAACCAGTGCTGCAATGTTATTCCCGTATCGATTTTAGTATAGAAATGAGATTAAATTTGGAACAGCTGTCAAAACTCAAGTGGGTCTCTATTCTAGTATCCATAAATATTAAAACAGTTATTGATACGAAACTTCAATTCAGTATGTTTTTTTAATATAAACTGCACAACATTTGATCTCGAGTGACATGAGAATAGAGACTTCATTCGTTTGTCTATGATTTAAAAAAAAATGGTCTTGACGGAGGATCGAATTGCCGCCATTATGTTGGTGTTTTGCTGAACGAAAGTAGAATTGTTGTTGAATTTAATAGAAAAAGTTGTTTGTAATTTACATTTTAGTTGAAAATAAACTCGCTAAAGCTCGTTTCATGAAAACCGCACTAGTGTTTTAAGGCCTATCATTATGCAACCGTTGCATAAACTACTATTTTATAACTATCTTTATTTCTCATTGCAATGCCATCGAGTTCATATAATGAGTGCCACAGCCTATTCCGGCAACTGGTTCAAAATTAACTTTCAAGATTCGAACCGAAAAGACAGACAGAGAGACATACAACATACAGAAATACGAACGAAGCAAGTTGTACAAAAGCTTATAATTAAGATAAATCAATTGACGTAAGGATTATCAAAATCGGCCCACGCGTTTGATCTCTAGAGCGCCACAAAGAAACAGACATACATACATACATAGGCTGACAAACATATTACCCTCGTTTGCGTCAAGCAGTCGGGTAAAAAGAGGAGGCCTTTGCACAGCGACGGCCCAACAAAGTTACACAGTCACACTAGTGCCGACGAAAGAGATGGAGATATAAGACGGGGTTAAGTTACCCCCGTGTCAACCTTGCAAGGGCCACAGTGGGACAGAGTATCTAAAGTGGATTCATCCATACTCGTCTTATGTAGTAAACAAGTTTCTAACCTCTAAATGTGTAATTTTTGGGTGAAACAGCTTGTTTATCGTAAATAAAGCAAACCTAGGCTAAAAATTGGCAAAGTGACGCCTGAAATATTGTCTCCAGTTCCTTTATTTGTAAGGAAACAGTTGTTTTAGTCAAAAAAATCGGTCAAGTGCGAGTCTGACTCGCGCGCCGAGGGTTCCGCAATTACGTATGAAAAAGAAACGGTACCTTGTAAGTACGGAACCCTAAAAAGAAAAAAAAATAGCTTTCAACAACGGGGTAACATTTACAACCTACCTATGAAATAAGACAAAAAATAACTTTCGCAAGCTCCTATCTCCGTTCAATCGTAGAGTGTGATACGACTTTGCAAAGGTTATTCCGTTTAACTTTTTTTTTATGTGATGTAATTACAAATTCACGGTTTTCGGAATTTTTCCTTTACATGTGCTGTAAGACACTGCTTCTTGCCAAATTTCATGATTCTAGGTCAACGGGAAGTACCCTATAGGTTTTGATTCCCTTTGCATTCCCTTGAAAGTATCAAAATATGAGACATAAACGGCCATATCTTTTGATTGCGAAGACTTAAAAGGTTGATTTTTTCATAGCTTCAAGAGATTGCAGACCTGAGTATTTGATATTAATTTCAACTTGATACCTCCACGCGTTCCTGAGAAAAAGGTCTTGACAGACAGACAGACAGACAGACGGACAACCAAGTGATCCTATAAGGGTTCCTTTTTTCCTTTTGAGGTACGGAACCCTAAAAAGGTGCATTTTGAGGTTAGAAACTTGTTTACCAAATGACACAAGTATGGATGAATCCACTGTAATAAAATATAATATTTCCGTCAAAAACTGATTTATTTATTTTATTTCGTTTTTATAATTTGTCATTACTTTTTTAAAAATATTAACAATAACATGATCCATAGTTGCTTCGCTTACCAAGACCACAGCGCGAAGCATAATAGACCAACCTTGCTCCTAATGCAGTTTTTGCACCGTCACAGTCGTATAAAACGTCACCAAATGTCGACGCAGGCACATTGTGATAAGCAAGCCCAAGCATCCATCATGCCATCTCCTTGTGAACCTTGCAAAGGTAAGTGTAGTAGACATTTTTAAATATATTCGACCGAGCGAGCGAAGAATCTCCGTTCTATTTCCGAAACTCGTGAAATTTTGTGAGCAAGTACGATAATTATATTGTTTTTTTTGTGGATTCATTTCACTTAGGAAATATTTCAAATTGTCGGTGATATGGTGGTTTTTGCGATTACAAAGTTATTTGCGGTGTTGGTAAACTGACCGCGACTTATGTCGATGTATGGGGATAACGGTTTTCCACCGGCAAAGTTAAGTTTGTCGCGTAGTCTACAGTTCACGGAGCCACTAGTTTTTAACATACTTTTATGTTTCGAATTTGAAAAGTTAAAGTCATCTTGCTGAGCGATCAAGTCTTTAAAGTATTTAGTTCTTTGGTTTCCTCGATTGTTATACATTGAAATAAAACTATATTTTCCGTTTAATGATCATCATCACCAGCTGGTGCTGCATTAAATTTTCCGATTGCATGTTGGTGATGTATCAGCTGGTGATGACCAGCACGTCTAGCACGACATGCCCGCGAGTCGTTTGTCGCTCAGTGTATCCTTACATACTTGACTAGTTTGACAGAGACGCACTGAGCGACAAACGACTCGCGGGCATGTCGTGCTAGCCCCCCAGCTGATACATCACCAACATGCAATCGGAAAATTTAATTGTCCTAAAATTCACTACACATGGATAGACTTACAATTAAGTTGTTCCTTTATCTAAATTTCCGTACAAAATCTTCACTAAGGAACATGTTAATCGTCAATTTTACCTGAGTAGCGTATTCCGTTTGTTGATTGCTTGCTATCTTACACTTATAGTACCGCCGATAAGGCAAAGCTTTTATGAAAATTCATAAGATTATAATGATATTATTTTTCATTCTATTTAGAATCCTGCCAGGACGGTTCCTGCAACGATAACTGCGCCTGCAAGGATAAAGGCTGCAACGACTGCACTTCCAAAGGTAAATCAATCAAATAGAAGCCGTAGACTTTTTAAGCTAAAGTCCAAATTAAAATACATATCATAAGCGCGAATGCTCTTATCCTAATTAAACTCTTATCTCTAAGTGCATCTCTCTCACACTAGTGCCGACGAAAGAGATAGTCAGAGAGATAAACGGGTTTAGCTTATCCCCGTGTCTGGTATGCTAGGGGTGCTGGATGCACTCATGAACGGGTGAAACATAAACTTATAAACATACACATTATACAAATCAGGACCATTCAACCGTGTGATCCTCTGCGCAGAGGCTGATCAGCCATGACAGCCACATTCAAATTTAGACCGAATTATTTTGTTCTTACAGTCTCAATTTATTAATAGTTTCGTTTATCCATCGTAGCACACTCAACGTTACATAAAGAGATAGATCATAGAACTTTGCGAAAGTTACATCTAAAGTTTAATTTCATAGGTAGGTTCGCGACCCTCGGTGCGCGAGTCAGAGTCGCACTTGTCCAGTTCTTTTTTAAATATTAAGTAAGTTTATAGTAAAGTAGCTATGCAACTATGATTAATATTCAAGATTAGTTCACGTCGATAATTTACTGATTTTCATAGTAAGACTTGGGCCCCATTGCATAATGACTAAAAAAAAGCTAGTATCACAGTAATATTGTACTGATTTTCACTAATAATCTAAGCTTGTAATTTATTATCTCTTGTTGCATGATTTTGAACCATAATTGTATGACGTCACCGGTGGCCGTATATTTGGGTCAAACACACACACGTTTAGGTTCAAAACTGTCCCTTCCTGTTCCCGAAAGTTAAAGACCCAATTTTTTTTGCTTCGACTTTATCCGCATGTAGGACATTAGGCATAGTTTTGGCCTGTATGAAGAAAACATAAAATTAAGCGACGTTTTCGTTAACTTTTGGTCACAAGAGGGAATATTTTTATTTCTTGAAGTGTGTAATACCCATTTTATATTGACATAGGGTCGTATTATGAGCTCTTAATTCGTCAGTTTCCGCCGTAAACTAAACTGCCTGGCAAATTCATATTATGACCGCGCCAATGACGGCCTCATAATGCCAATTTACCAGGCAGTTCAGTTTACGGCGGAAACTGCCTGGAATTAAGAGGTCAAATACGACCCAAGGAACAGAAGTTGTCTTTAATGTTATTTATTTTATTCCAGGCGGTTGCTGCTAGATCATGGACGCGCCCCGACGGCGCCCGCGCCGCTCGCGCCCTCTCGGCGCACGCTTCACGGCTGCGCTGGAGGCTTGCTTCCCTATCGCGTTCTGGGTCACTTTTTTCCTCACTATAGTGCTGATTCATTGTATTTTGTGATTTAATAAATTATTGTTAAGTTGATATGCTGTTTCTTATTCATGTTCAGTCAAATGCAAAAATATGGGATGCAGAATGTTGCGCAATGTTCAGACGCAATTTTGCGTAATTTGAAATCCCCAAAATCCCTTTGAAAAAATCTACAAAAATATGTAGCCATTATTTTACCCTGGCATATTACACGTACAGTTATTAGTATGCTAAGGCCATTTAAATATTCATAGCCGCCACTGGCGGCACGTATGTTCATGACAATCCATGTGGTAAAATAGAATCAGTGGTGAAGAACAAGGAGAACTCCTCAACGAATTTAACGATTGACACCCTTGCACAGTTTGTAAATGGTGATGGGCAATTGGCATTATGCTATTGTTACTTGTTGTAGTAAATGTATGGCGTTAAATGACATGATAGTAAGTAAAAAGTGAAAAGAAATAAAAAACTTTTGACAGGCTATTTGAAGTCGGTTTTTAGGGTTCCGTAGCCAAATGGCAAAAAACGGAACCCTTATGGATTCGTCATGTCTGTCAGTCTGTCTGTCTGTCTGTCTGTCTGTCCGTCCGTATGTCACAGCCACTTTTTCCGAAACTATAAGAACTATGCTGTTGAAACTTGGTAAGTAGATGTATTCTGAGAACCTGTGTTAGGATTTTTACACAAAAATAGAAAAAAAAAACAATTAATGCGGGTTCCCCATACTTAGACCTGAAACCCAAAAAAAAATTATTCATCAAAGCCATACGTGTGGGATTTCTATGGATAAGTCTTTAAAAATGATATTGAAGTTTCTAATATATTTTTTTTCTAAACTGAATAGTTTGCGCGTGAGACACTTCCAAAGATGTAAAAAGTGTGCCCCCCCTGTAACTTCTAAAATAAGAGAATGATAAAACTAAATAAATATATATGATGTACATTAACATGTAAACTTCCACCGAAAATTGGTTTGAACGAGATCTAGTAAGTATTTTTTTTTAATACGTCATGAATCACGGAACCTTTCATGAGCGAGTCCAACTCGCACTTGGCCGCTTTTTTTATTTGTTAAATTATAAGATTATCAGCGATCTTTACACCGAGTACTGAGTAGTAAATACTGGAACGGTTACAAAATTTTGCATACACCTCGCATTTTATTTAGCATCAGATATATTATGACCAAAATATCATATTGAATTAATTAGAGGAGTTACTTTGTAAGTATTTTCTAGTAAACCTAGCGCCAGTGACCAAATATCTTAATGACACCGCTTAGCCTAGCATTTGCTAGCAAATAAAGCTGCCAAGCTTGCGGGGTGCGCGGGGTTAGAGCGCTGTGATTGGTGCATTTGAGGTTTTGCGCTCCCTGGGCCGCGACTTATGGCTTTTTGCCTCTAATGCTGGCGGGGGTCATCCGGCTATGCAGCATCTATTGGATATACTTATGGTCTGTGCCTGGCGCTCTTCAGTGCCAAGTCTGCTCGTCTTTGTTGCAAGACTGGTGAGTGTGGTGGTGTCGCATCAAAATTTATTCCCTGCGGCCTTAGCAAGGTTGACACAGGGATAACTTATCTTATCTCTCTGACTATCTCTTTCGTCGGAACTAGTGTTCTCACACTAATCATTAAATTTTCAGCATTAGGTTGTCAGGTTTGTTACATAACCAACACTGTAAGTAAATTAATGTGCATAAAGCATTACCCGGGACCCGGGCATTCAATAAATATGAATTATTCCTTATTGCGGTTTTAACTATCTACCTACTATATATCTTACCTCCGAGTTCAAAATTTATTTAATAGAAACTAGTAAGTTGTTATTTTATTTTGATTGCACTTTTTTCATTTCATTTATTTATTTTTAATAATTCGTATTATTTATACCTATGTCACAAAAAAATAAAATAACTCTATTTGTTATAATAATAAATTACAACAGCGTATGTCACTAAAGAAATCTTCTTCGTCTTCATCATCATGATCAGCCGATAAACGTCCAATGCTGGACGTAGACCTCCCCTAATGATCGCCACAACGACCAATTCTGTGCTGCTCGTATCCAGCGGAGATCTGCAATTTTCACCAGGTCCTCAGTCCACCGTGTGGGTGGTCTTCCAGTACTTACGTGGTCAACTCTTTGGCCTCATATCGACCATCTGTTCTACGAGCAATGTCCTCGAGTTTAGCAATTCTTTGGGCTATTTCGGTTACTCTAGATCTTTTGCGGATCTCCTCATTTCGTTCCCGCAGTGATACTCCGAGCATAGCCCTTCTCCATCTCCATTGACCTTTGGGTGATATTTAGCATTCTTATGAGGCCCATGGTGAGCGAACACGTCTTAGTGCTGTAAGTCATCACGACAACGTAACAGACTGATCAAAAACCTCTTCGACTCTTTTTAGGGTTCCGTACCTCAAAAGGAAAAAAGGAACCCTTATAGGATCACTCGTGTGTCTGTCTGTCTGTCTGTCTGTCTGTATGTCTGTCTGTCCGTCTGTCACAGCCAATTTGCTCCGAAACTACTGGACCGGAAAAAAGTACAGTAAATAGTTCTTTACCTATAGATTATAGGAAAACCTATGAGAAGTCTATGGTATTTAAAGTAAGATAAGAAATTTCAGATATTCATGCACGGAAAAAAAGGTTTTCTTAATTTAAAGCATATTTCTTTAATCCAAAGAAATAAAAAATTAAATATATCCGAACGATTCTATGCTCTTAGATATAGATTTTTAGGTTTTGTTTTAGTTGAAGATAGTATTCCTTAAATCAAAATAATATCGAATCTTACTGCAATACGATAATATTCTATTGAGTCGAGAAATAATGTTGTCTCATTTGAAAACGAGATATTTTCTTCTTCAGAAATTGTATCTCTTATTATGAGAAACATCGTATAAAACCAAGAGTTTATAATCGTTTCGGCGAAGTAATTTTTGCTTCGATCAATAAAAGTAAATTTAATTTAAGACTACGGTTTTCTTAGATCAAGATTTTCAGACAATTGCATTAAAATCATTAAAATCTATTCAAGAAAGTCGTGTTTACGATGTAAATATATGTCTTTTGGAGGAAGAACTCTACTACGTTAAAATAAGATCAAATTACTTTAATGTAATCAAGAGACTCTTGTCTTAAAGAATTTGATTATCTTCAACCAAGATCAATATTGTTTTTGATGTAAATAAAATATCACTTAGAAGAAGAACTCCACTATTTCCGTATAAGATTAAATAGTTTTAATGTAATTAAGAGCGTCTTAAATATAAAATATGTTAGTCTTTAACCAAAATTTTATACTTTCAATGTAAATGAATTATTTTTTTCTTTCAAGAATTACAGTATCTTAGCTTTCTGTAGTGGGATTCTTGGTGTGAGAGTTTTTATTCATTTAGATTAAATAAATACTATCTTGCATTGAGAGACGCATTCGTTCAGTTTGAGATTTTGATGGTTTTTATGCAAGAAAATGTTTGTAAATTAAATTGTATATCCTATAATATATACTCTAGTACCCAATCGCTGCAGTAAAACAAGTTGTATATATGTATTTAGAATTTACTTAACTTCGTAAGAATGCTTTCTAATGAACTTAAGCATAATCTAAATATATGAAACTTGTTTTGCTGCAGCAATTGGGTACCAGAATATATAATATAGGATATACAATTTAATTTACCAACATTTTCATGCATAAAAACCATCAAAATCTCAAACTGAACGAATGCGTCTCTCAATGCAAGATAGTATTTATTTAATCTAAATGAATAAAAACTGAAGTAATGTTATGTGAAATGCACAAACCAAATAATAAAACAAATTAGTAATATTTTTTTATTAAAACATAACGATCTTTCTTACAGATTAAAAGAAGTGGGTCGTCGTTCCATATAGGTACAATTAGTAGCACAAGTGAACCGAAGGTAGTTCCCACCAACTAAAGTCCTGAAAAAGAATTATTTAGCATTAAAATAGACATCATCAGGATAGAGGCGTGGGCAGTTTGGTTCTCAACAAAGTAAGCTCAATTAATCGTTAAAAGAAAAGCATCAAGTAACTTAACACGGATTTTTGTACAGTTCCTGGTTGGTCTGCATTAGGCCCGCGTTAGAATAATAACCCAGTTTGTCTCACTCAATATCCAGGGATTACATTTAAGTAATATAAAATACAAATGAACTAACCTGGTGTATCTACCTTTTTTCATATTTTCAGATCAATACGAAGACCCGTCACACAGGACATAATTCTTTAAGTTGCTCATGGGTTAGATCAGGAAGATGAGTTTCGTCAATTGCATTATCTGTGAACAATAGGAAAAATTATGAAGAAGGTTAAAACTTAAGCTATACTTTTCGCTAGTGTAAAGACTAAAAATAAAAAAAAATGCAGTAAGTACCTATGCATAATTTCCATATAAAAAGCAGCTTTGTAAAGGAAAAAGAAAATAAATAACCGTTCGACTAAATACAATTTTAAATCTAAATAGTATGAATTACTCACAAAACAACAATTACTACCCGTTTTATCTCTAATACTACATAGGTACACTTAATCGTCGCGCGCCATGTATCGCTTCGTGCTCCTTCTCATCGACCACTTACATATTAAAATACAATAAAACATACTTACTTTAAAATGATTCCACGAGATCTTCTGGTAAACACCATGTTTTAAGTTATATAATCCATTGTGATAAATCTTTACTATGATGTTTACAAAACTTAATTACTATAAAAACAATGAGTGCACTGCACATGCGATCCAACCACATCAAACTCAAACGGGATTTAAAATGGCTGTCGCGCGGGTGCGTGGGCTTCCGCGCTCCCTCCCCGCTCCCACTGAAACCGCGCGGAATATAGTGATGTGCTAATCAAATTCGTATATAAATTGATTAAAAACGATAATCTCTCATTTAATTTAAAACAATGTATAAAGTACTAACTTTTATGGGAAATATCGAAATTTAAATGAAAATGAAATTTAGTTATATTTTAAAGATACATTTCCGCACAGACGAAGTTGCGGGTAAAAGCTAGTATTTAATATATTAAAACCATTATTATCTGAAATTTCCTATGTTACTTTAAATACCATATACTTCGTATAGGTTTTTCTTGTTGTTTGTCCTGTAATAAAACAACTGTGGTAAAGAACAATTTTCCTAAATAACTTCCAAACTATTTTCATTAAAATTCTAAAAAATATATAAGTATTAAGATTTTCATAACGAGCCCTTTCATTTTATATGTCACACGATATAGTGTGCAACCCTTTTTTTATTTTTCTAATTTACTCCCCATAAGTGGCCCCCGTGTTTAAAATTCATTTATTTACGTTACGCGTCCGTGTTGCGGTCACCGATTACGTATGTGTACCAAATTTCATCTCAATCGGTCCAGTAGTTTCGGAGCAAATCGGCTGTGACAGACGGACAGACAGACATACAGACACACAAGTGATCCTATCGTTCCGTTTTTTTCCTTTTGAGGTACGGAACGCTAAAAATGATAGTGTGTTTGATTGATTGTTCCACTTTGACGTCAAAACGGAGCGATGGATTGACTTGATTTTTTGCACAGCGATATTTGGATTGGAAAGCCGGAGAATGACATAGGCTACTTTTTATTTTAAATTCTTATATTCAAATTAACGCTCAAACCTTAATGGTAAATTTGGACTATCCTCACAGCCCTCATATTAAAGTAAGTAAAAGTTCTAATATTTACTTATCCAATACTATACAGCAGACCTCTAAAAATGGGATTGCTAACTATTATTACGACTACTTGTTTAATTTATTATAAGAAAATTTTAGGCCTGAATCGCTTTAGTAAGGCCCCAGTAGCCAGCTTCATGAAACATTTTTTACGAGGAGTTATTTTTGTCGACTGACTTCGTCTCGTTTATGATGGGCGTCACATCACTATTTCTTAACACGATGTGATTGGACAGTGGGTCACGGAAAATTAGCTGGAGTATCAAGAAAAACTCTTTAAAATCAAGAAAAAGGTTTTTATTATCAAGTATTTGATTTATTTAGGCAAAGAGAACTAAAACTCTGGTGTTGAAAATAGGAATTGCTTACTTCAAGAAATGTATTTTCTTGGGCAGACACTGAAGATTATAAAGTTCTTATGTTAAGTATTTGATTTATTTAGGCAAAGAGAACTAAAGCTCTTGTGTTAAAAATTGTAGTTTTTTACTTCAAGAAATGTATTTTCTTGGGCAGACATTGGAGATTATAAAGTTCTTAGGTCAAGTATTTGATTTATTTAGGCAAAGATAACTAAAGCTCTTGTGTTAAAAATAGGAGTTTCTTACTTCAAGAAAATGTATTTTCTTGAAGAAAGAAAAATGACTCTTTTGACTAGAACTAACTACTTCTTTAAGTCAAGATTTTTTTTTCTTGGATTAAGAAAGTTATTGTCTAGGACTAATAGAAATGTAAGTTTTAGTTTAAAATTATGATTTAATCCTTTTAAAGCAACATATCTTAAACGAATTGAATATTATTTTTAATTGACATTACCATTTAATTTCAGCCAAGAATCATCATTTATTACCAAAAAAATTACTTTCTTCATTAAAGAAAGTATTGTTTTAAGTAGAAATAATAGCAATTGCTTAAACAAAGATCTCCATATTGTCTCCTTTTAAGAATATTATCTTGAAGGAATGCATTTTCGTTTATTTAGAAAAAGAAAACGTGATTTGTTAACTGAAGAATATTATTTTGATGCAAGGAAATAAAAAATTAAATGTAGATTATATTTCCAAGACAACAAAATTTCTTGAACCAAAAACACCTCGGAATCTTTTTTTTCCGTGTGTATGGAACGGAACCCTCTCCACGCGGGTTTAACTCGCACTTGCCCGGTTTTTTTTAATATCAATTGACTGACAAACGAGCTGACGGCCCACCTGATGGAAAGTGGTCACCGCCGCCCATGTTCCCAGGGAGGAGGGAATAGGCCTCCGGATCTCGTCACTCACCGTACGAAACGCAAAAGCAAGCTATTATTTACGCCAATTGGTTATTTTATTCGAATAAATAGCAGAAATTGTATTTGTATTAGCAGAATACTTTAGATACAACGATAAGTAGGTAAGCTCAGTCCATTAGTACAAAAAAACAGTCTTTCAGTCATCTGTAAATATTATTATTCGAGAGAAGTTAATTATTTCACTAAATAATTATTCATGCCAATTCATTTGACGAATAAATTATTCGCCATTTATGCGTATAAGAATAATAATATCATCGATATTCCTATGCGTTATTCGCGAATAATTTTGTTATTCTTATTCGTTATTCGTCATTCGAATAAATGTTGCCTATCTCTGATGAGGATAGCTTATTCTTGTACATAATAAAAAATATTCTTTAACGGAAACTACTGATTTTATTTCAGAATAAATAAATACATTATTATATCAATTACATTCCAAAACTGATGAGCTGAGGTGATTCATCCAACCATGCTTAGCAGCAGCCACCTGTAGTAAAGATAAAATATAAATTAATTCACTAATTATTACATTTCAATTGGACACACAGTTAATTCTGGGTTATGGTCTGTACAAAGCCCAGCATGCTGGGTGCCGAAGATGGCAGGATTGGAACATTTCAAAACTGAAAAACCGTGATAGGAGATTTAAATAAATCCCCCAATCATGATCTTGTTAGTCCCGAATAAAACCCCTTCCGGCGGGCTATAGGCTTTATAGGCTTTAGCTTTGGCAGTATGACCAGTATGGCAGTATCTGATTACTGTTAAAAGGCTTTCAAATAACCAGTTTCACAATAAAATTCGTATAGCGAAATAATCTACAATGGACTCGTAAAATACATGAGAGACAAGGCGGACGCTAAAAGAAACCATAAACTGCTTTCAATTAACTAATATGTGTCGAGGTATCTTGGGTTACGGTAAATACGCAGTTTCTGAGTTGGGGCTTGGTTGGTAATGACGGATTTACGAGGTTGAAAAAAGTTAAATTTGAAAGGATTGCACTGCTTTCTTTGATTAAAGAGAGTCATAAATATCTTTCATCCACTTAAGTGTAGTACAAATACAAGCTGAAAGCGTGATATATTATGACAAAAAGAAACCCGAGGTTCGCAGTTGTACACGATTCTCGAGGAATTCCAGAATTCTAGAAAATGGAACCTATCTAAACTGTCACTTCATATTTATACGAATGAGCATTTACAAGTAGTGTTACTAGTCTTTGCTCGTGTCTTTGTTGATGTAAAATGCGCATATCGCAATTCTGTCGAGAATTGTGCAATCAGGGATGAAAGTATTATGTTCACTCTTAAATATCAAGTCTTTGTTCAATTCAGCCTAGTAGTTCAGCCATAAAGTCAAAGCAGACAGACAGAGAGACTCACTTTCCAATTTATAATATTTGTAACGATAGACAATTTAACTATAATAAGGATAGGATTAACTGTGTCACCTTTACCTGATTTGGTGGCAGAGTCAGAGCAGTTGGTGTCACATGGGCACTCGTCTTTGCATCCGGATTCTTCTTGGCAGGTATCTGTAGATAGGAACAACAATGTTATATATACGTCGTAATAAAAATACAATTTCTTTAGCAATGGCAAATCAATCGACCATTATGGACTACTTACACGAGGCTAGCTGGCGGGCCATTGCACCAAGCCATTATTGGCGTTGTGTTTAGAGACATTCCATGTAGATATTGTCTCTGTTGACACAACACCAAAAATGGTTGGCTTAGTGGAATGGCCTGCCAAATGGCCTCGTGTAAATGTTCCATCAGAAAAGGACACTTCAGTGGCAAGTATTCACAGAGGTAAACTTTATATGCACTAAGATCCTGTTTTATTAGCACTCATAAAATTAATACCAGGGAAGAGAATCGACCAGGGAATTTAACGACTTACCTTTGCAGGGTTCGCAAGGAGAAGGCATTTTGATTTTGTTTAAATGTGCTTCAAAATAAATCAGGAAAATACTGTTGCAATGTTAACAGTTGGTATGATTCTTAATTTACTTTACTAATGCTTTTATACGTTTTCAGTAACGTAAAAACAACTGTCAGCAATGACAAGGCCGCAACCTTTAAGTTTTTAGAGCAAGCGATATAAAAAATTTCAATGTGATTTACAAAGGAAGTAAATAAGAAGGTTGGAACTGGGGTACAAAGTAAAGTAGAGCGGAAAGGGTCTCATCTTGCTAAAAGAGGAAACGTTCATTGTTACGTTAGAAGATAATAGTAGACTGCTTAATATGGGATGTAAATTTAAGCGATCATATGCACTCGAGATGTTTAGCAGTGAACTAGTAACCGAGGGTGCTTACATTCTGAGGGTAAAATGATACTTTTTATCACATTTGCAAGGAAATAAGAAAACAGTCCATCAGAATTTCACTTCAAATAACCGACATTTGGTTAGATATAAGTAAGTATTTTAAACTAACACTTAACATCTCTGAGATGCTTTAGTAAGATTTGGCTTCGGAAAAGTACAGTTTCTCACAAAACTAATTACAAACAAACAGACAACGTTACGGCTCGTGGAAAATGAAGCAGAAAAAGCATATTACTTTTTACTGCTATTCGTGATAGACTTGACAATGCATCAGTAGATTCAGTTTAGTAGACCGTTATATTGACTGTGGGGTGGTCAGCACACGAACTACAATATTTACAAAACAATATTGGGAGCGATGAAGGTGTTTCTAGAGCAAAGTCGTAAGTTTCATTTTGCATTTGATGTGAATTAATCTGGTTACACTAATATATGAATTTAAGTATTTCCAGAATATTCGTATCATAAAGCTTAACTCAGTTAAGTTAAGATTTTATTTATACTAGTTATCTATACTAAAATATACTCGTAAAGAGAACCTGCAATTGACTGACTCTTCAACGCAGAGCCAAAACTAATGAAGCTAAAAATACGTGGACTGTAATTTCTTTTAAAAATAAATACAAATAATCTTTCAGTACAAATAACTAAATATGCATTTCAGTGTTTTGAAAACTCAACCCTTACCGGTTGGAATTAGGGAACCCGTACGAAACCGGGGCGAAACCTTAACTCCGAAAGAGGACTGTAAAATACGGTCCGCGTTCGGAGTCAAATATTAATCCATTCCATTCTTGATAGCCTTTGACCTTTGGTAAAATGTTTATTTCAGATGTGAATACTGAGATTGGAAGCTGCGTCCCAGGATGTGATTGCCATGACATTGATCTTGACTGTATGTATGACTTTAATGACTATCAACATGATTATATACAATAATTGTCCTGCACCGGCAATCCCTGTGGCCCTAACATGATTGACACAAAGATAAGATAGACCGTCTTATCTCTAAGTGCGTCTCACTCACACTAGTGCCGACGAAAGAGATAGTCATAGAGATAAACGGGTTTAATTTATCTGTGTGTCATTCATGTTAGGGCTGCTGGATTGCGATAGGCGTACCTACTGAGGTATATACTTATATTTGTATAAAACTGTAGACATCACTGTTAACTTATATGTTAAAAAATTATGCTTCACTTTGTCCATGACTTCACCGAGTTTCTTGCCGGCTCTTCCCAGTAGAGTTCTTTTTCCGAACCGGTGGTAGATTCATTCCTTGACCTTCATAAGAGCTTGTAAAAGCCTAAATTGAATAAAGATATTTTGACTTTGATTTTTCCTTTTATGGTCTTAATAACCATTTAGGCTGGGTTTTATAAAGGTCCATATATAGATACAATTTCTACCTGACTGCGCAAGCAAAGAAAGGTAATGTTTGACATAACAAAGCCCAGCCTTTGATGTGCTCAGAATATTACTGTCAAGTTTTTATACCAGCGGCCCTAACATGCATGCCACAAAGATAAATTAGAACCGTTTATCTCTATGGCTATCTCTTTCGTCGCCACTAGTGTGAGAGAGACGCACTTAGAGATAAACAGTTCTAATTTGTCTTTGTGCCATGCATGTTAGGGCCGCAGTGTTATAAAATTATAATCCATAAACTCGATTTCGGAGTTTAATAAATCTTGATTTTTGCGTTTTACAGTTACCTGCATGAGGTAAAATATTTGGAGGATAAATATTTTAAGACTGAAGAAGGGCACAGAAAGACCACTAATTGTTTCGCCAATTAATTTATTCCATTAACCATAATCGTGAGATATGAATAAAAATATTATTCTGAAATATTGTTTCATTCCAAAGAGATTTCGAAATTATTGGTATGCCTATGATATACCTATAAAATGATTATGCATTATAATTCTTAGAAGTCCTTCATTCTGACCACGACGTACAATGGCGTTCCAGACAGCATATCTGAAGATAGTGCTACAGAAAAAGATTGAAAGGGCCTGTCTGTTCATAAAAATAATTTTGTAAATAAAATTGACCTCGCCTGTTATCTTATTTTCATAACAAATAACTCATGCCTTGATGCTTCTATACAGTCTTGGAGTAAATTTTAAGTAAGAGAGTAACTATTCAATGTATAACACTACAGTAATTGAATTCACGGATATTTACAGTTATCGACTCTTACTTCGATGTTATTACATACATTTATACGAAAGCATTGCTTTTGGCGTACTCAGGACTTTGTTAGAGAAACCTGGTCCGAGAACTATATGTTGGACTGTAAATAGCATATCATCGATTTTTTTTAAATATAAGGCGCAGGCTTCGAACTTAATAGATGATACTAATCATTCTGGAGTCCAGACCTTAGTGTAAATTGGAAGTGCGTTAGTGAAACATTGTTAAGAAACCGTGTGATTTGACCCTTCAGTTAGGACATAAGCTAAAGGCATTTGTAGCACTTCTGTTTATTAGGAACTAAAGGTGGAGGCTGTAATCGTGGTCAAGTCTCCCTCTACTTCTTGGTGGCGCTGGCGTCGGCAGCGGGTCTTTTGCAGGAGCAACTGCAAGAGGAGTCGCATTTGCACGACTGCCCGCACTGGTTCGCGCTGCATTTGCAATCTGGAAGAAGAAGTTCATTGAGAAGGGAACACCACATCTAACAGAACATCTAAGAGGATACGGAGAATAATT
The DNA here is from genome assembly GCA_947859335.1 of Tortricodes alternella. Taxonomy (NCBI): domain Eukaryota; kingdom Metazoa; phylum Arthropoda; class Insecta; order Lepidoptera; family Tortricidae; genus Tortricodes; species Tortricodes alternella. The sequence continues at coordinate 8,775,482 of OX401986.1, forward strand.
TAGTACTGAGACAGCAGCTGGGGGATGTTTCCTTACCAATCAAGGTAAATCGTCATGTGTTGCTTGTACGCTATAAAATATGCTCATAATGGTGATATCTTTCTAATGATAATAAATCAATTATAACCGTTGCATCAGATTTAATTGGCCAATTGTAACTTTCACTTAAAACATAATACTCAATGTTGTGTACAGTTAAGGCCGGGGCAAACCAAACGCGGTTGCGGCGCGTTTGCGGCGCGAACGCGGGTCCGCGCCGTTGTCGAACAGCGCGAGCGAATTTACCATGCCACACCAAAGTAGCCGCGGGACCGCGGCGGTCCCGTGCCGCCGCGGTGTGGCATGGTATATTCGCCCGCGCCGTTCGACAACGGCGCGGACCCGCGTTCGCGCCGCAAACGCGCCGCAACCGCGTTTGGTGTGCCCGGGCCTTTATTGTCAAGTTGCAGTTTCTCAGGGTTAAAGAACATTTTTCGCTAGTTTAGTGTCTCTGTTTCTGTAATTTGTTACCTTGCCGTTCAATAAAAAAATTGAAAGTTAATATTTAAAGTTTCGTGAGGCGATTGCAATATGGTGTCAGAATCCATTTTCAAGCTAGAAATTAAATTTAAGACTGGAGTCGGTAAGTATCGCGGATTGTCATGATTTTTAACCGACTTCAAAAAAGATGACGTTTTGGTTTGTGGTTCCCTTCAGCAAACATTTGGAGAGGACCTTCAATCTCTGTTTCAACTGTCATCATAGAAACATTAGCCAAGAACATGGAAGCTACTTTTAAATTTGTAGGTATAGTCTAGCAGTCAGTTTTTGTTTATTTTTCTAAAAATTAACTATAATCTCAACAAAATCCGGAACGACACACATACACTATGTTAGGTTATCTCAGTCTTCACATATTGGAAGAAAGAGACAAGCATGACGGTTTCCTGTACCAGAAATTAATTCCTCTATGCCTGTACTATACAAAAGAATACATTATTATGGTATTAGCATATGTATATTACACGTATAACATTCCTTTTCATTTTATGAGTCTTGTTAATTTAATTCGATAATCAACTCAGTTTATTGAATAGGGGCCGGAGTCCTTCCCCTGATTGAGCTGCGAGGTAAATTATCCAATTACCCTCCATAATGTACTCGTTTTCATGAATAACTTTTGAGATCGTAATTGTATATAAGTATGTATAATCGGCACGAACTGCGTAACAACCAAGCAATAAGTGAGAATGGTTGCTAACCAACTTTAAACCGTTAGAGATCCTAAATGGTCATTCGAAATGAAAAATGTTAAGAGAAACTTAAAGATGATTTTCAAATACCTATTTAATGATACCCCACTCAATATGGTTCAACGATTTTTTCTTTTTCACAATATGGCGTCTGATTGTTGCCATATTGAATATTGATTACTGTCATGTCTTTAGTGACACTCGCAAGATTAAGACAAATCGATTGAGATAAGAATCATCAAAATCGGCCCACGCGTTTCGTCTCCAGAGTACCACAAAGGAATATACATACATACATACATACATACATACATACATACAAACATACATAGGCTGATAAACACATTACCCTCCTTGGCGTCGCGCAGTCGGGTAAAAATGCGGCTTATGTAGTTACGTAATGAACCATATCTGTGGTGCATTAGAAAAGCATGTCACTAAACTATACTTAATTTTATTAGGGTTCCGTACCTCAAAAGAAAAAATGGATCCCTTATAGGATCACACGTGTGTCTGTCTGTCTGTCCGTCTGTCACCACTGTTGGAGGGTAAATTAGAAAATTTCAAAAAAGTTTTGTAAGTTATATCGTGTGGCATATCAATACAAAGGGCTCATAATGAGAATTTTAAATATATATATTTTTTTATTTATGATAAAAACTTTGGAAGATATTTAGGAAAATAGGCGAAATAGACCATTCCCCCCTTATTTCCGAAACTACTGGGCCTAAAATTTTGAAAAAATTACACAAAATAAGAACTATTTTGTGTAATTTTATAGATTACATTAACCTATAGATTACAGGAAAACCTATAAAACGTCTATGGTATTTAAAGTAATATAGGAAATTCAATCAAAATCATGTAAGGAACGGAACCCTCTCCACGCGAGTTTAACTCACACTTGTCCGGTTCTTTTTATTATAATGATAATTAGAAGGGTTATAAACCACTTACACTAATGAACACAAACAATTTAAATGGACATGCAATAACATACTAGGTATTATAGAGGTAAGCATTATAAGGAAACTATATACTTAATTAGGAATGTAAGATGTCATTACCAAGCCCACCGTTGGATTGGAATTCATATTCCATTATCCATAGACGTTCATATTTTTATGGCAATCTAGAAATCATTTCATCACATTGAAATTAACGACTTCTTGCACTGGAAATAAAACGCATTTTGAAACTGCGATTAATTTTAATAATAATTAATCTTTATTAGTTCAGTAAGTACATCCAGATTATTTGAGGAGCGCCTTCCCAATCCCATCTCGATAACACTTTATTAAACTGTAAGCCCATTGTACATACATACATAGCATCACGCCCGAAATCCCCAATGGGGTGGGCAGAGCCACAAGACTACTTGTGGTCACGTTCGATTAATTAGTCCTAAGATGGTATGATGAACCGTAAAGTGATAGGTGATCAGCCCATCGCCCATACAGATAGTCCACCATGTTGGATAGGACCCGTCCCTTAGTCGACTTTTACGACATGCCAGGATGATAAGCATCTGCACGCATTCTATGCTATTTCTTCACTCCCAGTGCAGCAGAGGAGTAATAGGTTGTAATAAAGCCTAAAGTAAATATGCCCCTCGGTTGAATATAAGCCCTTTGGAACAGCCCCCCAGCACAATAGTGTTTACGTTGAAGTTACGCGGAACTACGCATGTAACGTACGAAAATTCAAACAATTTGAACCAAAACAATGTCGTGCGAGTTAAAGCAAGAAATAAGAGGAATTTGTTTACACGCGCCGAAGAAACGAACGAGACGTGCTTCCAAATTACTGATTACGAAAAACGTACACGCTTAAATCTACCCATATATACTAATACTAGTTGACCCGCCACAGCTTCGCCCGCGGTAATTTCCATATAAACTTTATCACACCTTTTCACCCCTTTAGGGATGAAATTTCGTAAAATCCCCCCTTAGTGCACCTCTAGGATACTCGAGGAATGTCTCCTCCAAATTTCAAACCTCTAGGACCACCCATTTAGGCTGTGCGATGTCTATAGGGGAGTCACGGTACTGTTTTATATGTATTGATTATAAAGTATTGGCTTTCCCATAGGCATCATCTCAGGAACCAATTTCAGAAATGACAAACATCCATGGAAATTTCCATCCCTATTTAAACCCCTTAGCAATTTGGCCTGTGCCCAAAAAGTTTAGACATACATTTTTCGTTTACAGCAGATGTAAACTTTTGTGGATAGCCCAAATTGCAGTAATAACTTGCTAAAAAACCGGACAAGTGCGAGTTAAACTCGCGTGGAGAGGGTTCCGTTCCGTACATGATTATCTGAAATTTACTAGGTTACCTTAAATACCCTAGACTTCTTACAGGTTTTCCTGTAATCTATAGGCAAAGATCTATTTCTTGTATTTTTTCAAAAATTTAGCTCCAGTAGTTTCGGAAATAAGGGGGGGGGAATGGTCATTTTTCGCCTATTTTCCTGAATAACTTCTAAACTATTTTACTTAAAATTCAAAAGAAAATATATTTAAAATCCTCACAATAAGCCCTTTCATTTGTTATGTCACACGATATAGGTGGCATAACTTTTTTTTTAATTTTCTAGTTTACCCCCAAAAAGTGGCCCCTATGTTTAAAATTCATATATTTACGTTACGCGTCCGTGTTGCGGTCACCAACTTACATATGAATACCAAATTTCAACTCAATCGGTCCAGTAGTTTCGGAGCAAATTGGCTGTGACAGACGGACAGACAGACAGACAGACAGACAGACACACGAGTGATCCTATAAGGGTTCCTTTTTCCTTTTGAGGTACGGAACCCTAAAAAATAGCCTGGCTAGTTTTTGGGCAATTTATTACTGGAATTTGGCTGTTTCTAAATACATTACATATTACATCATTAGTGAAACCAAAAAGTTTAAGTGTTGGACTTTGGGGATAGCCCAAATTGCAGCAATAAATTGCCAAAAATCTAGCTAAAAAACTAAACGGACCTGTTTTTAGGCAATTTGGCTATTCCCAAAAAGATGACATATTAACACCACTACTGAGAAAAAAGTTTAAACGTTTGGGGATAGTCCGAATTGCAGCAATGCCAAAAAAATGATAATTTACAAGTAGCTTTAGAGTTTTGTTAAACAGGCGAAGTAATGTCTGTCTGTTTGTCGGTCTGCTACGTGTTCATGGCTAACCGCTCAACTGAAAAAATTGGTATGGGTGTACTTTAGGGCTTTTCCGTGTCCTTACATGGATTACCTGAGGAAATAACGATACCGGAATTCTATTCGCAGACATTTTGCAGGCAAGAGCTAGTACTTTTAACATGCTATGTTAGTAAAATAATGAAATTTTCTAACAATTTATAAGGCTTAATCCGTGACTTCACTGAAAATTAGCGTCGCCCGCTCAGAGCTGCTTAAGAAATAGTATAGCCACGTAACATAATATCAAATTAATTTATGAATACTTACGGGTTTAGGGTCGTTTTTGCACTGTTAATATAAGTATTTATGTATAATATATTAATTTTAGTATATCGTATATGCATGTTAATTCATGTCATACAAAATTAAATTAATTTAATTATAAGATACATTAACATAAAATGGGACTGTCACCCACATGTATAGAGTTCCAGTGCCTCACCACAGGACAGTCGAACTAGTCAGTATAATGTTAAGAAGATTGCTGGAACTGTCTCGACTCTACTCATCAAGAGGCAGTCCTTACTCATCAAGGAGGCAACCACTTTGAACCTTATGAACTCCCAAATTCGATTCGACCTAGTCGATCCCGTCGGGTAGCGCTCTTGAAAGACCAGCGATGAATCTTGCATCCGCTCTTACAAGGTTAATTTTCTTAATTTAAATAGTATTATTATTATAAAAATATACTCACTATCACCACAACCTCCGCAAGGCATGATTACAAATTCGACTTTCAAAATTCAAAAATAAGAACTTCCGAACAGTGTTCTCGGTTGCTGTCGTGTTGGCTCGACGAGTACGATTGGAAGTGTATGCGCGCGCGCGGTAATTTATCGGTATTTTACAGTCATGTGCGCTCGGATAACGGTTGAACTGAAATCCACCTAATTCTTGATTATTTCTTATCGAGTTTCTATGTTGATTTTGGTTGCTTAATCCCGTTAAGTAATATATTATCATGAAATAGAAAAGGCAGCAGACACGATTTATTAATTTAAGGGAGGTACTCTCGCGCTGCCCACGCTCTTATAAGAACGTACCCGCTAGCCGGGCTGTCTGTTCGTACCGAGGTTTTGCAACAAGTGTTATACAGATTGCCGCGAAAGTTTTCGATTACCAAGTCCTACACAAACATTGGCCACTGATTCTTTATTAGATGATTTTTGCAGCAACTGTCTTATTGGATGGTTTGACATGTCACTTCGTTTCTGGCTAAATAAGCCAATGGCAGCGCGACATTTCACGCCACAACTGTCACATGTATATTTTCAAGGATTCCTATGCCATGAATATTAGTCTTACTCAACTTGTGAGGTAAAATGTCTCACGAATTCGACTCATTTTACTTATTCTAAACATAATTATCGTGGGTACTTAAAATATGATTGAACAAAAAGTTGGGGTCAACCAAGTAAAACAAACAAAACAAACGTATTCGGGATATCAGGAAATTTTAGAAGAGGATTCCAGTATAATCTATTTGTATGACATTCTTCCTTTCAATCAACGTGGATGATATCCGAACGCACCAAAGTTAATAGAGAGAAAGCCTATTGAAGAAGCCCTCTACCACGACACTCTTACATCCTTCGACAATTTCTATTCATTACGTTTTTTGTATCAAAATTATACTGCTCATCATCACAAAATGCGCAATGGATATCAGCTGATCCGAAGGAATCGTTTGTTTTTAGTTTTATTACCCATGCAGACGTACAAGGTTTTAGTGTCGTGCTGCATTTTGCACTCGTTCAATTCATTCTTTTGTATGCTCAAGTGCGGTGTAAGGGCAAATAACAAGTTTATTTGATAAGATTACCATGTTGACAATTAAATAAAAACATCGTAGTTGAACTGTGATCGCCAGATACCTTTGTTCTACGCCTGCCTAAAACGTATTATGCTTATTTCGCGTTTTGCCTACACTTCATTATTTTGTTGCATTTAGGCTATATACTTTCTTGTCGTTCGTCTACTTCGCGTTTGATCTATTCAGTATAACGCCTCTTTCTACAATGTACCTAATTCGCCATTATGCCTATTTCGCGTTTTGCCTACACTTCATTATTTTGTTGCATTTAGGCTATATAGTTAGTTCGTCTACTTCGCGTTTGATCTATTCAGTATAACGCCTCTTTCTACAATGTACCTAATTCGCCATTATGCCTATTTCGCGTTTTGCCTACACTTCAGTATTCATTATTTTGTGGCATTTAGGCTATTTAGTTGAATACTTTTGGCAAAAAGCATGCAATGCAAGCAAGTCGATCTTTGACGAATTAATACATTGCCTCTGATTACCCCCGTTTGGTAATATAGTATTGACTAGTCGTGAGATATGTGTATGTAATGTATGTGTACGAAATAACATGAAAATAGTACTTCTCAATCGAAATATATTTTCGGCACCCAAGTGAAACGATTATTATTATAAAAGTTTTTTTTTCTTGAGAAGCTTTGCTTTGATTAAAGCAAAAGTTAACATTTACAAAATCTGTATTTTCGTATAGAAATATTTTAGTCAAAACGCGATTTAGCTAGAAAGCATTTTAGTCTAAACACTGATTTAGTCCAAATGTGTTTAAGCCTTAATAAGATGTAGCTCAAACAGTTTTAGTCTTAATGCAGTTTAGTACAACAGAGATGTAGGCGTAGTGACAATTAGGAAAATGGCGTTCTAAACAATGTGCGACTTAGACCATATAGCGACATAGGTATATTAAGTTTTAGGCAGGCGTAGAACAAAGGGCCAGATATACTTACCTACAGTCAAAAGCGAAAATAGGGAGCGGTCATTGCAGGTCTTAATGTTAATCACTTGGTTCTTAAAACGGGAAAGTGTACAGTCTCGCCCACTTCCCCGAGTTCTTCTTACTGTTTGTTTATGGCCGTTATTATAGTTTACCGTCGAATGGCACGGCATGACATGATCTTAACGTCACGACACAATAGACGACGTTCCCGGACCGATACAACCTAGGGATCTTCAAAAAACGTGCCTTCTCCTTTCTCAAAGGGCCGGCAACGCATCTGTGATTCCCCTGGTGCTGTGGGTGTCCATGGGCGGCGGTGATTGCTTACCATCAGGCAACCCGCCTGCCCGTTTGCCCCCCACTTAATATAAAAAAATAAAAAAAATTGAAAAGTAAAGTTAAATGTATGTATGGTTATTGTATGAAGACGCTTTTAATATTCCATCAACGATAACGCGCACGGCATGACGTTATCGTCAACGGAAAATTTAAAGCGTCTTATGAAATACATTAAGAGTCTTGTACAAATCATATACCATAAACAAAATATTTGGATCCAGCACTTAGTTAATTTTATAGGCCAAAATTGTTTGAAAAGGCCATTTACAGTAGATTAATAAAAATTTTAAACACAAATAACATTTTAAATCCGAACCAATTCGGATTCCAAAAAGGAAAATCGACATCGTTAGCTATATTTAAAATCTTTAAAAATATTTGGCAGAACATTAATGAAAGAAAACTTTGCATATCTCTTTTCTTGGATATGTCAAAGGCCTTTGACTGTGTCCTTCATGATGTTCTCCTGATACTGTTAGAAAACATAGGTATAAGGGGACATACTCGTATTCTTCAACTGTTTAAAAATTATCTATTAAATAGACAACAAGCAACATTAGTCGATAAGTATTGTAAGGAAAATAAAACCATAGAGCAAGTGCAATCAACCTTTTAGATGGTTCCTACAGGGGTTCCTCAAGGAAGTGTTCTAGGGCCTCTTTTATTCTTGATTTATATCAATGAACTTCTCTTGGACAATAACAATAATCTAATTGAACAATAATCTTGGAGCTTTGTCTATTCGTGAAACATAACGCTAATTATTTCACCAAAAGATCTGCATTAGGAGACAATTTAGGAAGTCCATATAAATTTAACTTATTACGTACTAAAGCAAATAACATGATGTTTTTCAAGAGTGCTTTTGTCACTGCAATACGCGTGTTTAACGATCTTCCTCAACAAATAAAAATGTTGGAGGGAAATATATCTAGCTTTAAAAATTGGTTCATTGAAAAAGAGTTTAATAGTTTAAAAGAATTTTTCAACAAGTTATAATATATTTCAGTTCTAAGTAATATTATATGCCCGCAATGGGCAACCGTTGAAACTTAATTTGTTAATGACCATCTACTTGTACACAGTTAGCAATATTATTTCTTATATATCTATATATTAAATTATTTCTTATTCTTATTCTTAGGTATACAATTTATTATCCTTTCTCTTTTTTTACTTTAAACGCTTAACGCTGCTGTAACAAGTAATTATTCTGAATACACTGTCACAATAAAATGTATATATATTATGTATTACCAATGCGTCTGAGTAGTAGTAAATAGATTATTACGTAGTATGTTGGTATAGCGCTTAGTGAGTCACAGACAGCGCTGGCTGAAAATCATCGCTGCAGCCATGTGATTATTTATCATGCGCAGCGGCTGATCAGCAAAGAGGGCACATTCAAATGTGGACCGAAGGACTTTGTTTTTACAGTATAAATTAATAGTTTCGTTTCTCTGCTGTACAGCCGCTGCACACGTTGGAGAATCACACCACAGGTGTCTGACACTTCAGCATTATGCTGGAGTGTCCCGTTCACTGCCGCGCGAGGATACACACTACCATGTTATTTTGTATTGTTTTCTTAGTTTTATTTACTCTGACTGTCTTGTGTTAGTGAATAAATGTTTTTCTTTATTTCGTGCTCTCGTTTTTATAGTACTAAGAAATATGGTAATTAATTTAAATGGGTCCATTCTGCCACACGCAAAAGTGGGTGAAGGTTCAAAAAAAAATTCTGGAACGTCAAAAAATAACTGTGAAGCTTTGGCTTGAAGGTGTACCCGCTAGACGCCCCCGGGATTGGATGAGGGAGATCATCCCAGCACTTGGCCGCCGCAAATACACTACTCATACTAAAGAGCTTATTACTCCTCCTAAATTTAGTCACTTGAGAGGGACGCCGCAATACGTTAGATACGTATGGAGATATCTCAATCACATTCCAACATATTGCGGCGTCCCTCTCGTAAGTGACTAAATGTAGGAAAGTGTAATAAGTACTTAAGTACTACACTAAACCAACTAAACGAAAGTTAAATCTCCTTATAGTAGCCTAGTGTAAAAACGTCTAGTCGTTCACAGGGCTCATGATAGCCAGCACATATAGCACAACCTGCCCGTGCCCTGTTTGTAGCTCAGGGGGGTTACTACGATCTCTAAATGCGATTCTGATTAGGCCTGAAACTAAACTGCGCCGCTATTTCATACCACGACATCGTATTTACATATATGTAAAATAGCGGATAGTGGAATGAAATAGCGATGCAGTTCAGTAGAGCCTAAAGATAATCGCATTTAGAGATCATGATAACCCCTCAGTTCGTCCCTTTCGTCTATGTGCAGTTTAACAGCGATGCACTGAGCGACAAACTATTTACTCCCTGCACGAATGACACAAAGATAAGATAGACCGTCTTATCTCTAAGTGCGTCTCTCTCACACTAGTGTCGACGAAAGAGATAGTCATAGAGGTAAACGGGTTTAATTTATTTTTGTGACATTCATGTTAGGGCCGCTAGCTCATGCCCGCGAGTCGTTTTTCGCTCAGTGCCGAACTAGTGAAATATGTAAGGGACGCACTGAGCGAGGAGGATAAGTTAACCCGTCTTATCTCTAGATGCGTCTCTCTCACACAATGCCGACGAAAGCGATAGTCATAGAGATAACCGGGTTTAAATTATCTTTGTGTCTTGCTTGTTAGGGCCGCTTCGTGCTAGCCGTGCGGGAAGACTGCTTTTTCATTCCAATTCAGACACAAACAGTAAATCAGTTAAAACGGTTTTCTTGTATAATGATGCTACGCATGCAAAGTAGCAAAATTAAATACATAACGCCTGTTTAAATTTTGCATCGCAATGCCGTAAAGCGAAGATTGCAATAATTTCAATACAGGACAATTGTTTGTATTCTAATAGGTATGAATTAATCTGCAGGTATTCAATGATTGTTACACGCTTTTTATTAGCTTGACCTGTATGTATGTATGTATGTATGTATGTATGGTGCAATTTACTATATTTTCAAAATGACTCTAATTTTATAAATAGCTACTTATGAAATAATTGTAACATTTAATACCAAGTACCCCACGCTTTTTTACTATAATACACACAAAAAACAAAATACACGTTTTCATTCGTTTTAAACTTTATTTATGGATTAATCACAGTCTCATTCTCATTTATCACAATTTATTTGTATTGTACTTAGTAACTGCCTTTCTTATAGATATAACGCCATTAATCACAGAAATTGCAGATCCCATTGCATTTCGTCTATAGGCACTCTGTCGATATTTTATTGAACGTACGAAACATTTTCTGAAAAACAAAACAAACATACTTAATCATATGCTCAACAACAGTATCATTCTGCCCCGTTGATCTCCGTATCAATGCACCACGAATTAATTTTAAAAATTATAAGTGATATTAAATAAATACTGGAAGCAACTAGGAAGAAAATATTATTTTATAGATTAATTCACTGTATATTCTTAGTTTGATTACAAGCCATTAGCCAACGGGTCAACCAACTTTCAAATCAAATCAAAACCTCCTCTGAAAAAGACTAGGCAGTAGTCCTCACGCGGACCCAATGTGGATTGGCGTCATCACACATCGTTGAATTACTTCACAATGTGCAGGTAGCGATGTTTTCCTTCACCCAAATGCTAGCAGTAAGTATATCTAATTGAATGCCGCACAAACACCGCAGCGGGCGGTTTAAACTGAGCTGCGTGGATAATTCGTAATATGGCCGACTTTAGCGCGCACATAACACGAATTTTCCAGGCAGTTCAGTTTACGACGGAAACTGCCTGGAATCAAGACGCTGACAAGAGCCGATGACCTTGAGCGATCGGTCACTGTCTGTTTGCACCGGAGTGAACGAAAGCACTGTGTGGTTTTTTTTGTAAGGGGAAAATCAAAAACGGATGAATCATATGTATAAGTATACACTATATGTAAAATATAAATAAGTAATTTTTTTAGTATGGGCTTGATGAAATAGTGTTATTAATTATAGACCCATAAGTTACAAAAATTAAGAGATAGAACTGTTTAAAGCGGATATCGTATCTATTTCATTAAAGCCTGTTTTGGAAATACTCATTTTTTCAGTAAGAAATTGAATATGAACGTATATTTTTTCATTTTGCCAAATCTAATAGTTTTTGTTAAAAAAAGTGTTTAGGTAAAGCCGATTTAGGTCTTATCAGCGCCTTTAGAGCTCATAATACGCCCTCAGGCCGCTGACAATGAAAGGGCACCTGGGGATTAATCCCCGCGCTGGCCTGGCACGGATTGGGGAGGACTCCTCATGAATTGAATTTAATAGTTACTACAATTACTTCAGTAAAAGAAAACATCGAAAGCATATCTTAGTATTTAGATGTAATATCATTGACCGTCATTGTTTACATAAGCCAATCAACAAAAGCGGAATTTATTACATTAGTCCTGAAGCTAGAACATCCGGCATGACTAACACTTCCTACTCGGAAGGGGCTTTACAAAAACAAATGACTACTCACTGAAGAAGTTAATCAGGATACGCGATAAGCTTGTGATGGCGTGACGTTAGAATGTGTAGATCTTCTGTTTATGAAATAAAGCCGAAAACAGAATATCAGAACGATAAATAAATCTAGAATTAAGACAGATATTATTACTGTTGTGTAATAAGAGTTTATTTAAAATGGTTTATCAATACATCTTAATATTATTCGTTTTCTGCATATCATTGTAATAAATTGTAGACAGAATTGAGTATGCATTAAGAAGTTAAGTTTTTTGTTTAACATATTAATACCTATTAAAAGTAATAAAAACAAGGAGGTTATCAGTATAAAAAAGTGCAAAGATGAACAAATGTAACACGTTACCTCTCGTGTTATATAATTATCGATCAATATTCGCTAAAGTCATTGCATAAAAGCGACACGTTCAAGTTTAATTACTTATAAAAAATAAAAAAGCAAATAAACTCCTAAACAAGGTGTGGATTAGGACAAAGAATTTGGCACACCTAACGTTCCTATTTACTATCTTATCATATCTCTAAAAGATAAGGCCGTATCAACGAGCACACACTGAACCAACACTCCAGTCGTGGACTACAATACCCAGGCACCTGTTGTCGAGAAAATCAATAAGATAAGTCAAACCCATATAATGTGATTGAAAACAAGTGTAGTTAAAATGGTTAACGCAAAGTTAGCGTTTTTTGTACTTTTGCTAAGTGCTAGTGTTATTGGACAAGAAGATGTAATAGTTAATGAGGTTGATAGGACTTTAAATATTGAAAATGAAGTGAGCGCAGAAGTAGTGAAAGAAGCGACGAGTCCAAAGCCAGATGAAGATGAAGCAATCGATAAATCAGAACCAGTAGAGTTGCTTCCTGATTCACAACCCTTGGAAGTCAGAAGCGGGAAGTACCAACTACAAGATGGTTTGATCAGTGACGGTCCAGTTGACTTGGAAGCTGTGAATATCAATAATGATGTTTCTAATGATCTCCAGAGTGAGAAGCAGCTGCTGAATCCCACCACCACTGCAGCTACTAATAATGAATATGGTAAGATTATAAAATATCTATTTTGGTTTTTTATGTACAGACTGCAAAAAGTTTTCAGGCTCGTTTCTTATCATAAAGTATTAATAAGAATCAGGAGGAATGAACTCCTGTTACCTAAATGATGACACTAAGTTAATAATGAGTCATATTCAACCATGCTGATTCAGATAAAGCGATGATGAGTCAGATCATTGAATAAATAAATACAGTATTATTTAATATTTCCATAATTAAGCTATATTTACTGTAGATATAAATATAAAACTATAGGTACTTTATTTATGGTGAGGTTCAGAGGTCAGGCAAATCTAAAATAAGGTGATGACGATGCCAAATTGAAGAAAGAATTACTTAAGGACTAAAACAAAAGTTAAAGCATTGCTTAATGTTTCGCAGTTATTATAGGTAACTATAAGAAATTTAATAAAATCATTTACGTCCAGGAATTTATCATTTCATCGTAATCATTGATAAGGGCCGCACCTAACGCCTATAATCCAACCAATTTTGAAGTCCTTTATGCCCCTCACATCAATTGAGTTTCATATCATCTCTATTTGGTAGGGTTATAGCAAACAGTGTTACCAATTAAAAGATAAGGCCCTTTATCAGGCAGATAAAACAAAAACTGTTTCAAAATTTGTAAGCGTTAAAATGTGAAATGATTTCATCGTGTTGGCTGAAGGATCAACTTATAAGAAAACTAGGCCAACGCTACTTTTGAAGTATGTTAGGAGCTGCCTCTAGTCAGACGCAAAAATTTAAAGATTTAACAAACTGAACAGCTTGTTTAAGATACTTTACAAACTGATAAACATAGCTTTCAATTCATTTATACTTACTAAATTTGAAAAACGAAAATTCGCATCTGCGGCTCTATAGTAATAGCAAGGTTGACAAGGGTAAATTAACACGATCTTATCTCTATGTGCGTCTCTCTCACACTAAGTACCGACGAAAGAGATAGTCAGGGAGATAAGACAGGGAGGTTAAAAAGCTATCTCCGTGTCAACGTTGCTATAACAGTACAGCTAAATAAAGCTACAGTACTAGCACAGCTGTACTTCCCATAGTAATATAATGATCAAACAAATTTCGGTCTGTAGTATTTGAATCGAAAAACACCCAAGGATCCAAAAAGCCGAGCTGCTATCGTCTGCATGGCTTGCGGAACTAATATAAACGTTAATGCATTATTATCAACTTTTGACAGGTGTCAGGGACAAATTTCAAGGAAATCGAATGTCAATGTTAGACCAAAAGGGCTAGTTTATCTTCATTTAATTCTTCCGTCCGAGGAGACCGTCTTCTGTTTGATTATCATAATGAATATAATGATATGATGTAAGCATTCGTTCTCTCATTGAAAATCATTCAAATCTACCATAGTCCGTCTTTGAAAAATCGTGAGTTTTAACGCGAAATTCTTTAAAGCACACGCTATATCATTATCTCGTTATAGCTACATTTGTTTGGAAGAGTAATATAAAATCCAATTTCAGGTAAATTTAATTGATGCGGTTATAGTATTTAAGTTAAACAACACTTGCGTGTGTAGTTTCTGATTGAGTCACGACGTGAAGTCATCACACAAGTAAATTATAACCGGTAAGATCATAAGATCCTAATAAGGATGTTACAGAATTGAACTGATTTAAACAAATGAGAGGCCTGTGGGATTGGGATGTATACAGGCCGATAATGATGATAATTATGCGGCGTTGTGCCGAAGATGCTGGCAGCGTTTCCTGGCTGGATTGCTAAACTAATTCGTTGAGCGAGGGAACTGCCAGATCTTCGGTCTCCTGTGACGTCAATGAGCCTCTTCGTAATATCTTTGATGCGGCTTAGAGAGCTGGGGCCCCACGGACGAAGAGTCTCGACGCCGAAAGGAACAAAATGATATTCGGCGCCGCGACCGCTATATTTAGCCGCCTTTAGGCCTTCTGCCGCTTCAGCCGCCACTCCAGCTCTGATAGAGGTTCGGTGGAGATGTGGCTACTGTGTCGACACAGGTTGCATCCTACACCAGCACCCGCCCCATACTCCATGGAACCAAAGACATCCCGTCCGGTCTCTTGCCATCATTTCTCATGATGCCGGTCGGCTCTGAAAGGACCAACACATTAGCCGATGCAAGAGACCGCGTGTCTTGAGAAGCGGCTTCACACTTAATAAATTAAGTGTGAAGATGCTGTTGTTTACTTTGATGAATTTAGGTAGGAACGTCAAGTGGTCTGATTCATGGGACAACTATTTCCGGTTTTGTTTTAATAGCGTGGTCATGTCTAAACTTGTTTGTCATACTCAATCTAAATTGTTTTTATTAATGTAACTCTACGGTAGATTAAATCCGTATTTTAAATGTATAAAGTGGTTCAAATGTAAAATAATGAAATGAATTGAACGAATGTGAAATGAATCAGTCTGTATTTTTACCTGACTACGGCAAAGCCAAAGGCCCTCCTTACACAATATTAACTGTCTTATCAAATGTATCATCGCTTACTATCAGAATAGTTTTATAAGTCCTAGGTTTAAAGATGTTATTGTTAGCAAATAATTATATGTATAAATCCATAAAACACATAGAAGACAAGCGACAGTTTCTTTCAAAGGAAGAAGTCTGCCTCGGCTAAGAGGTCTAATTTCGCTTAGCGAGTTAAGAAATGTCGTTATCCTGGCAGCATGGTGTCATCTTCTTTGGGTTGGTTAACGAACAGTGGAGCGGAATCTAAAAACTATTAATTAGTTGTGTAATTAAATAACATATTGCAATGACGCGATTACAATGCGAGTTTCTAGTATTTTCAATCATACTGATCATCTTACGACGAACATGCACCTACATACAGTCCGGGACTAAGTATGTGAAGATATGCGGATCATTTTTAATAGCCATTTGCAATACAGTAATAATAACATTTCTCAGTAGTATTAATTGGTTTCTTTCGAGGTCTTGCGGAAAACAAAATAAAATCGTTAATTTTGAAATCAACGCTTTCATTCAGCTAGTTAGTGTTGAATACAAAACAAAGAGGCTTTACGGGGCTGACATCACGGATACTCGGAATAACTCCAGTCAGTGATAGCTTATCGTTATCAGACGTCGATAGCGTAAGTTGTGGGCAGAATACTGTCAATACGCCCGAGAAATGCTCAATGACAATCTACTATACATTAAATTAGTCTCCGAAGTATTAAGTATAATTATTACATCTACTTAGAAACATTAGATGTAGAAAATCTCTTCTACAAGATAAAAGAGCAGAATGACGTTGAGATCACAGTCACCCTTTACATATTCTAAGCTGTTCTTATACCTATTTTACTTGCTTCCAAACATTCAACATTATATTTATGACGGTTCCTTACCGAGTTCTTTAGGTTTTTGGCATTTTCGGTATTCTTCTTTATCGATTATTTCAACCCTTCAGTAAACTCATTAATGTTCTTTAACTCTAAATTGTATAGAACTTTTCACAGTTTCATATTTCATATACAAGTTACATTATTGCGTTCATTAAATATTATGTTCAAACAACCCGTCTTAAATCTTGTCACATTTACTCTCTGTCACCATCAGATACGGAGTTTAAACTATCTATCATCAAAGCCTGATTCATCGTACCTTTAGGTTCCTGAAGGCCTCACATTGCAAACAATACCAGTATACTAAAATATATATTTATATCTTTAGCTCACATCGATGGCAGAGTCCTGCCCTCCACGAGTTACCAAAACAATGGCCTGCCTTATGTCATCACCAACACCCGTCTCAACCAGATCCGAGGAAACTTCTTTTACTGGTTCTATGATCAAGGCGGCAGCGAAAACCTTGGAGACTACCAGAGGGATATACACACGTCTACGCCACAGATCCATAAGAATTTCAACTTTCAGCTGCCGTTCTTTGGATTCAGATTCAATTACACACGGGTATGTAACCTTTTCAAGGCCTGGGATTTCTAAGTAGATGGCATAATGCTTATTATGATTAGCTATACTGTCGTTATAATGACAACGAGACAATCTGCTTTTACATTAGGATATTCTTTTAGACCCTCTTCACTTACTCCTATCCTTTTGTTTTCAGATATCTATGAACGGCTACATCCAGTTCAGTGATCCCCCCGATCACTACACATATCCCCTCTCCTTCCCAGTACGGGACTGGCCGCAGATCAACGACCCCTCTTTTATTGGTATCTTCTTCAGCAAGTGTCGAATTGGCAGCATGAGGCCTGAGGAACCGGATCAGAGACGACCGGGTGTTTACTTCAGGATGGACAGGGATTTGCAGGTCAGTTTAATTTGATAAAGATAATCGCATTACTTTGTCACGTTTTTCAATACACTGCTACAATTACTTATTAATATGCCTTAAAACTCTTATTCGGTTATGTTATCTATTTACCGGTAAACAGGTATCCACTAAGAATTTAAACGAAAATATTAGTGAGAGTTTTATAAACGTTGGCAATTCATCCGTTTTTAAGTTTAAATACTTATGCTTCGATAATAATATACGCTTTCTTGCCCGCATTGTGGACGTGAAACAATGGCAGGTGGGTGATTGATTTATGTAACAGTTTCAAACATTGCAGCAGTTGTTGCAACCTAAATCTAAGCACACAGCTGTTTGTCAAGCCAAGTTCAAAAACACGTTTCTGTACTATGTATATTTACACAAACCTATATGAACACTTTACTACCCTCACAACTTTGATTTCAGTAATGTAAACTTTTGTTAGCAATTTATTTGAAATCTACAAATATCAGTTTAAGATGTTTATAAAAAAAAAGTCACCTTCACCAATTGGTCCAATGACTACTGTCAATCGTAGGCCTGAGCCTCTCTTTTACAAATTAACATCAATAGAAAGCCAACACCATTTACTGTTTCCCGGCCGAATGCTGATACGATGTTTGTATTCAGACCCGCACAGACCAACTAGGCGTGGAGATGCGCGAGCGCATCACGTGGGACGTGCGTGAGGGCGTCATCGGCTCCGAGACCTTCTTCCCCAAGCATGCTGTCACCATCACCTGGAAGAACATGTCTTTCGCTGGTGGTATCGACAACTCCTTGTTCGTGGTAAGTTAAAGACTTTTTTAAGCTATAGACAAAATTCCGACATGGTTAATGTGCGTTAGGACAAGTGCCCTGCGTATCCCATATAGTTTATAGTTTGAAAGTTATATTCATGACACTCCCCGCAAACTCAATACCTTTAATAAAGCAATTATCAAACTTCTTATTAGTGTCGTTCCTCACTGCGACTCACTGAGTGATTGAATATTCTGGATATAACACATTAACAGTAAATCTGTTAATCTTTTACATAGCATTGCTTCTTCCTCGAACTAGTTATCTGATCACTATATATATTTTTTATTAGGAATTATGAATGAATAGATAATTACCTTTATGTACTCTTGGTAGTTTACGAGTATGGTTTTATTTCAATTAGTTCCATTAAAAATACTGAAAATTATTCTAGACCAACTCGTTCCAAATGGTTCTGGCAACGGATGAGGTGTTCACATACGCAATATTCAACTACTTGGAGATCAACTGGAGCTCGCACACTGAGGCTGGTGGTGACACCACGAACGGAGAAGGCGGTGTCCCCGCTTATGTAAGTCACCAATTATTCGGTTTTGATACACTTCCTATCCATTTACTTCCAGTTTAATTGTAATTTTATTGTGCTTGAAATCGGGATGTTAATAAAATTCCATTAAAAAATATATGGTAACAGGTTTTTAAATGGCTAGCCGATTGGCGGCAGATGAAACCAATGCCCTTTTCTAGCCTATTCTGACTGCGATTTCTTATTTTCCCGATACTATTTTAGATTGGATTCAATGCTGGCAACGGCACCCAGAGCTACGAATACAAACCATACTCCCAGGCATCAGTGTTAAGAGATTTGACCGGGCGAGGATGGGCGAACGGGTTCCCGGGGCGACACATATTCAGAATAGACGAAAAAATACTTATGGGGACGTGTAACAAGGATATAGGTAAGTAGTATACATATAGTACTATATGTAAGATGACCACCAAAAACGACGCGAAATTTCATAGCAGCATTTTAGCAGTGACAAATTGTTTGTTTGTAATATTAAAGATGAGATAGTAAAATGAGTACATGAATGATGAATCATGAACTTGAAAATGCTCATAGTAAATATGATTATGATTACGTTTATTTTATTAATGGAGCTGACTTACAAGACGTGCTTTATGTTAAAATTAAGAAGTACTACAATACCATAATAACTTAGACTAAGACCTAAGACTAACTTACATTTTTCCCGACAGATGGTGCCAATCTTCCTCTTATGTTCGCCCCAGAGAGCGGTAACATGTTGGGTGGGACTATAGTCAACATCACTGGTCCATGTTTCAATCCCGACGACCGGATTACCTGTCGGTTCGATACTGAGTCAGTCATAGGTGCCGTGGTGGACGTCAACAGGGCTATCTGCGTGCAGCCTCGTTTCTGGCATAATGGTTACGCGAGATTCGAAATTGCGATTAATAACGAGCCTTACAAATGGAAGGGGAAGTACTTCGTGGGTAAGAATTACGTTTAAATACAATTTTGATATTTTATTTCTAACCTTAATCATTATAAGTATGATTCTGTATTATTATTTCTATCATCATCGGCTTCTTTTCATTTATAGGCTAACCTTAGAATAATACAATTACAACTAAAATTAAAATATTATTACTTCTTTGTCTGTCACATATTTTACTCAAATTCTAACATTGATCATCATTTACTTTATTATAGAGACACCAGCAACAGCGACGGAAAAGATCTTCACTGATAACGCTGTCCATGAACGTTACCCGCCTGAGATCAAAATCACTTGGGACCGTTTCAATTTGACTACCAACCTCAACGTGCAGCTTCAGATTGGGTTGTGGGGCTACAAGGAAGTCACCATCAGACCTCAGTTGGAGTTCATTGACATGATTGAAACAGGAATATCGAATACTGGGGAATACGTTATCAACCCACAGAACTTTAGGACGAGGGAGAATTTCATTCATCAAGACATGCAGTTTGGTTTTCTACAGATCAATCTGACTACTCCTGAAGTTTTTAAGGGTGTATCTATTTCTCCGTAAGTGGAACTATGAATTAATTATCTTTGTTACTTTCTCAATAACTAGATTGACTTTAATCATTTTAAAATGAAATTTAATTAAAACTTTCTAATCACAGAGTTTTATGGAGTCGCCCGATCCCTCTCGGCTGGTACTTCGCACCACAATGGGAGAGATTGCACGGTCAGCGATGGTCTCAAACTATGTGCAATAACTGGCTCCGAACTGACCGGTTTCTTAAGAACTTCGCTTCCCAAGTGCCAGTATGCCCCTGTACCCTGGAACACGCCCTTTTAGATAAGGGTCGCTTCATGCCTGATGTTGCTTGTGACAAGGACACCAATCCTACGTGCAGATACCATTGGGGCGCTATTCACTGTGTTAAGAGTGGTGGTCCTAGGTAACAATTATTTCGATATGTTATTCTCGAATATAAATTCCCCAGCTTATAATGAAAGACCAAACCACAAAAGTATTTTTACATAGTTATCCATTTCTGCATACTTACTTGACATTTTGCATTTTTTGCATCATAGACTTTACCGACGACGTATTTATTGATTTTTAAACGTGTTTTTCCAATGTTTCAGCGCGGAAGGGTCTGGGCAACAGTGTTGTTATGACAAGAACGGCTTCCTAATGATGTCATACGATCAGATGTGGGGTTCAAGACCTCTGAGGTCTCATGACTTTGGTTTCACTCCTTACAATGAGGCCAACAAGGTAAAAACACATTAATATTACCCACGGGCCCTGTAGCACCATTAAGAATATCGTGGTTCAAATTTTTGATTGGTGTTTTCACTTGTTACCCTTACGTTTTTTATTCACAGGTTCCATCTCTTTCCAATTGGTTCCATGATATGATTCCGTTCTACCAGTGCTGCATGTGGCAGGAAGAACAGGCTGTAGGCTGTGAAACATTCAGGTTTGTGTTCTTTAAATAACTTCCCTGTTTCGCTAAGTGTGTATATTTGGAAAACCGCCCTAAATATAATCTTTTTTATCAACAGGTTTGAAAGACGACCATCTCAAGATTGCGTGGCTTATCAGTCTCCAGGAGTTGCTGGTATTTTCGGCGACCCACACATTGTCACCTTCGACGATCTTCAATACACATTTAACGGAAAAGGTATTGACATACATTGCATTATAAGTATATAGAGAAGTTTAAAGCAGGCTTTTACCGAAAAAAATATTTCTTTAGGATTTAATCTGAAAAGCTTTCTACGCTTCAAGTTGGCCTACAAATTTCATTACTAACACCGTTCATAAAAGCATTCAGAAACACCCCTTCTGTTTAAGTTCTTGCCAAATATTTATGTATATTGTAATTATTGATGCTTTTATGATTGCAAATGATTTAAATAATTAAATCCTTCATTCCGTCATATTTCAGTGAACATAAAACGAGTGATAATTCGACGAATTATTAGTTATACCTTCGTGACTAGTTATCCTAGCCTGTCATTAAATAGTTACTTATGTCTGTCATACGTATCCTAAAATTGAATAGATTCACAATCCATATTTTTGGTTTTGTTCAGGTGAATACGTGCTAGTGCGAGTGGACCAGCCGCAGATCAAGTTGGATGTGCAAGGTCGCTTCGAGCAAGTAGCTCGCAACATCTACGGACAGGTCAACGCCACGCACCTCACCTCTGTAGTGGCAGCTTCCAACAACTCTGTGCCTATTGAAGTATGTATCAAACAATTTTCATTGTCTTTATTCGGTTGACATGTTTGGTTCTTGGGTTTGGGGATGGAATGCCTTCTTCAAGCAACCAGTCCAGGGTTTAATTATTTTCATTTTGAAGTGTCCTCGTACAAAAGTTAGTTCTGCCAAGCATAGAAAGTCGGGGTTCAATTTTGTATGTCCAGGTATCCAACAACATTTATATTTTCCTTTCAGGTACGTCTACGACCTTCTCACTCCCAATGGAGATACCGACTGGACGTGTTTGCTGACAACAAGCGAGTCTACTTCGATCGGTCGGCACTTCGAGTGCAATTCTTCCCAGGTAACATATAAACTCTAAATTACCTTTTTCTATTATTGAACTAATCTTGTGTATAAAGGTTCATCCAAATATTTCCATATTTAAGAAAACAATGACCAAAGATTATATAAACGAGCAACAGCAATTTAATGTGTGTGTAACATGTCTGTAACTTCTCTGGTTTTTGTTTATTAAAAGTAACAATTAAAAATTAAATAATACGGAAAATTCGGCTTACACAGCACCAAATCCAAAACATACCTATTTATAGCAAAAGGTACTCAGCCACCAAGACATAAAAGCTAAGACCAGGTAAAAAGACTAGTTAATTTTTTTCAGGTGTCACGGTCTACCAGCCCATGTACATTCTAAACCAGTCCGAGATCGTCATCATGTTCTCATCGGGAGCTGGTGTTGAGGTCATCGAGAACAAGGGTTTCATGAGTGCGAGGGTCTATCTACCGTGGACTTACGTGGTATGTTGTGGCATGATTTCTTTACTCTGGTCTCTTCAAAGCTGTAGGAATTAAATTTTGATAACGGAACGAGGAAGCTCTCGACGAAACTCGGTAGTTCTAAGAGATTTCAAGGTAATAAAAAGCCAACCCAAGACTTATAAGCAAAATAATCAAAAATTCGGATCTAACGAGCTCTCAATTTGACCTGCTTTTATCTCCTAGTTAGCTTTTTTTTCTTTTCTGTCTGACAAATATGTACTCACTGGTCAAACTAAAACTTTCGTGAGACTTGAAAAACACACGGCTTTACTCACGATTTATTGTCAGAAATAGTCCGACATGTCAACGACAAACGAGACCGCACTCAAACCCTGAAGAAGGACTCCAATTGAGTTCGAAACATGTCGGACTATTTCTGACAATAAATCGTGAGTAAAGCCGTGGGTTTTTCAAGTATGTACTCACTGCTATTAAAATGACAACATCATCATTATTTAAACATCTATCCTAAAGACTCGGCCGCACATCGTCTGTGTTCATCAGCTTCTGTAACCTTTGTAAGGGTTAATTCTTTTTTTCTCAGAACCAAACGCGAGGTTTATTCGGCAACTGGTCGTTCGACTTGAACGACGATTTCACGCGGCCAGACGGCACAATCAACCCGGTCGACATAAACAACTTCCAGTCTGCTCATAGGGACTTCGCTCAGCATTGTAAGTATCTTCACATTGTCATCACCATCATCAACATCGTCATAATTCATAATCTCCGATTTAATCTTTACTTCTCCTCCTGCTTCTACCCGATAGGTTCACCCAATAAGTAGGTTAGTCAGCATGGTACTTAAATTATTGGTCTTTGCAATATTTAGGGTTATGAGGTGGATTCTTGCCTAAAATGGCAAATTTTTCCTCTTATTCAGTGCAAGGTGCCATAAGCGCTATTAAAACCACGCATAGTAAGAAGTAGCAACTTACTATTTAAAACCCCGGAGATTTTTTTCACAAAAATGCACTGGGTCATAAGCGTCTATCTTATCAATTTCTATTTCCAGGGCAATTAACGGATCGAGAACAAAGGGACGTAGGGGTGGCCCTATTCACGAGAGAATACGGTCGAACCGCTGCATACTACAACGATAACCAATTTGTACCGAACTTCTTGCGAGAACCGGCTGATTTCCTACCGGCCAACCGATCATTCGACGTAGCCAGAGCTATAGAACTATGTCAAGACTCATACCAATGTCGATACGATTATGGTATGACACTGAACAGGGACATGGCGGAGTTCACGAAGAACTATTTGGCTTCTATAGTAAGTATTTATTTAGGGTATTTATTTCAACAGCTATATTGTCTATGCCTTTATCATGTTAATTTCTACTCGATCATAGAGCTACATTATCTAATTTCATCTAAGTAAGATAATAATTAACTCAAAAATAGAGGTTAGGTTACTAAACTTAGATCTCAAATGAAATAAATACCTGCATTGTTTCTATGTATTTGGTAAAGTATCCTGCCGTATCTGCATATTGAATGCTTCTTTTTAAATAAATAGTATCGGTCCTAGCATGGCTGACATGGAGATAAGTTAACCCTGTGTTATCCCTCTATCTATCTCTTTCTTCGGTACTAGTATGAGAGAGACCCATTGAGGGATAAAGCGGGGTAAAATAAGGCGGGGTTCTTTTATCCTCGTGTCAATTTAGCTAAGGCCGCAGGATAATTTGTCCTAAAATGTAGGTAATGTATTCAAAAGATGAGTCACGCCCAATTAGCCCTTTGCATTGTCATTTAATCATACAATACATGCAATTAATCGTTTATATTGATTGCGTGTGCCATTGTTCGAGTAATTATGATGCAGCCAAGGTAAGTCTGGGTAATCGTAGGACCGTCTATGGTGCCAGTGCCAGTGTGCTCTTGGTTGTTGTGGTGACAAATCATTTTTAAAGGTAATTTCTGGAACTGTTATGTTCTCTCTTGCAAGGTATTTGTTATCGCGTAGTAAAATTTGAATAACTTTGATTTAATGCTTAAGTAATTCTTGCTCCGTTTTGATTTCTAATTAAATGGAAATGAACATGTGTTTAGGACAAACTATTTGGATCAACTTGGGATAAATAAGAATACTCGTGAACAATAACCTATGATAGAGGAGATAAAAATGTTTTTTGCTTAAATTCTCAATTCTTAAATATTCGTTACTTTGATAATCCCTGTTTTCAACTTAATATCAAAGTAGCCCCAAAAATCGACTGAGCTTTTGTGCTAACATTATTACCGATGTTTTTTCTCTGAAAAAAAAAGACATGGAACCCTTGAAAGGACTATAAAGTAGCGTTCCCGTCGTACCGCATGACCTGCACCATCATGGTGCAGGTGAGACTAATTAGTTTCGTTTGCACCATTAATATTAAAACATACAACTACTTCACCTTACTTTCCTTGTTGCGAGTTTGTGTTGACATGTTCAACAAAACAAACAAAAAACGGTTAAATGCGAGTTTGATTCGCAAGCTGAGGTCCCGTACTTACCTATGAAAAATAAGCATAGGTACCTTTTAAGTAGGAAACCCTAAAACTCATCAAATTCATCAAAACAACAATCAATTCGGCCATCGATAAATAAAGGCCACGAAATTATTATCAAATAATATTACTTTTAGTTAATTTGTAAATTAATCCATTAATAACATTTTTATTAAAAAAATCTTGTCACATTTCTTGCCGTATGGTAAATACATTGTTTTTTCACAGACAAACATCAAAGAAACGAACAACCGGCGCGTTATTAGCTGTGGTGTCCTGGAAACCCCTCGATTCGGCCGGAAGAGTAACTTCTTCTTCACTCCAGGAACGAGGGTAAGTTACGAAATTCACAGGTATAAGGGACCTCTACTTCCAGTAATTACCCTATTCTGTACCTTTGAGACACGTTCCTTGCCTTTGAGATGGTGATGGCATGACAGTCCCGACGAAGTCACGTCCTCATATTGAGATGAAGCACAACAAATTTAACAGGAAAACGACAAACAAACAGTCGGACAATAAATTATAAACGTGAATATCCCTCTTCGTCATAATGTGTTATTTTCCGGTTCAGGTGAACTTCGAGTGTAATCAAGACTTCATTCTGATCGGCGACAAACGTCGGGTGTGCGAAGAGAACGGCAGATGGAATTTGCCCGATTATGGATACACCGAGTGTCTACGTAAGTGTGCCGTAATTTATTCATTATTAGCAACTAAATTCAGCGAAAGAGTTCTTAGAATGTACTTCGGTTTACCGATGAAACTCAAATAAAGAACAAAATGATAAGATCCAATTCTCTGATATCCAGGTAACCAGGAGTACTCGCAACGCGCCCTGTTCTTGTCCTGGGGCGTCATAGTAGCCGTTATTCTACCGTTAAGCCTCCTCATTTGCCTCTGCTGGTTCTGGTGCTGGCACAAACCGCGCTCAGAGGGCAAAGAGGGGTTCAATTTCGAAAACATACCGCGATCAAAGTCCGCTTCCAGACTCAACCTCAGATCAGCTTCAATGGGAAATCTAACGGATACAATGAAATCGTCCACGTTGCGTAGTGATTCGGATGTAAAACCGAAAATACCTGATACTCCCACGGAAGAGCAGCCCCTTGCTAAAGCTAATATTGCTAGAGCCGCTCCTCCCCCGCCTGAAACGCAGGACGGTGAGAGTTCTGGCATCGGTTACCCAGATTCAGGCAAAAGTGACTCTGGTAAATCTGACAAATCTTCACTGCCCAAAAAGCGTAGAGGATACGACAAGACTTACAGAACTCACGAGCCTCTACCTAACGCCCCTGAAGTAGAGTTCCCTGAAAAGTTATGGGATTTGTCCGAGGAAGATTTACTGTCATTAACTTCACCGTCCGATTCTGGTTCTAACCGAGATTCGACTTTAACTCGTCCAGCTAAAGATATAGAATACATTAGCAGGCCCCGTCAGACAGGCCGTCATGCTCTTGCTAGTGACTCGGGGTACTCTACTAAAGATGGTTCTGAAGACCCTTACGCTCCCAAGTTCGATGGGCAGTACAGCCCTATTTCATCCCATTACTCTCCAACGTACTCTGAGATTTATTCTCCACCGATAAGTCCCACGTCTGATATAAGTCCAAGGAACACTTTCAACAATTCTGGTCTTCCTGAAGCTCCAAAGAGTGCTCCAGCAGACGAAATAAAGACTTTTACCCTCCCACCTGTCAGGGGTAAGTCTGTTGAAACTTTAATAGACCCTCCTCCGAACGAAGTGCCCAAATTCAGCGGTCGCTCAACGATGGTGTGAGGTCAATGTCGTTCATTAGTTAGAATCTTTTAAAGCTTTTGAGATCTATAATTTCTAGGAAAATCAATTAGATCCACTCACTGCCCAAATAAATGACAAATTCTGTGGGAGTACAGGACTTATTTACCGTACGTATTTACGAATTGTAGGATTAGTTTCGATTGTAAGATACAGCACACCGATTTAGTATTTTTGCACTATTAGGTGTACCAAGCATTTTGTTACGTTCTCTCTTTTCTTAGTTATTTTTATTTCCCATTGTTGTTGAATGTCTGTTTTGAGTTTATTATAATGTTACTTTTCTATGTATATTCGTTTTATGTAATTACTGTACATGTTAAGTACGTGTAGATGTAAAGTATTAAATATTTTCCATTGATAATGTTCGTCACAGTAAGAGGAAATTTCTGTTCCGCAAAACGGTAGAATAGCGTCTATTATGCGATATTTCACTTTATTTTTAATGAGAATTTCATAAGAAAGCAAGAACTTGAGTCCCTATCTGCCACAGCTAGTGGAATAGAAATTTTCTCTGCTTTGTGATGCGTTTTATTTTCCTGATTTGTGACTGGAATCAGTACTTGCTTTCTTATCTTATGCACACAACGGAATTGAGGTCGCACTAACCAGGTGAGTGGATAATACCAGTATTTTTTATTTGTACCTTTAGCGACAAAACAATGTGATAAAAGTGATAAGAACATAATGAAACTGAAACTGATGATGATAATAATAAGTTATTGGATAACACGCTATTACTTTTATAAAGTTTGACGCACATTAGACAATCGTCTGTCAAACTACTTACAGACGTATGACAATTATGCAAATTACAGTGTGCTCAGAAACTGCTTCGTCATATTCTGAAGTCATTTACATCAATAACACACAAAATACAATAGCCCATGAGAATAAGGTTGTTCCATATCGAAGCATGGACTTGCAATAGTAGACGTGTCTAGATATTGCATGCCGGTTACCCAAAATGTTGATTTTGGTCGTATTTGGCTAAGATATTTCATCCTTTAACGAGGCCAACCAAACACTGATAATGAAATTTCCCTTAAGCTTTATCTCGTTTAAGTTATGATACCTAATATGGATCAATGTCGCGCCCAAATTTTATAACGTACCTGGGACAAACAAGATCTGAATTTTCGAATTTCTCGGTAAATACCATCCTTTAGACTTCCAGGCTTTTATTTTATCCTATCGATTTTCGTTATTTGTTTGACCCTTCTCTTTTTATTACTTAATCATGGCTTTTTCCGCAAAAAAATCTAAGACATTTTCGTTCAGGGACTGGTTTTAATCAGATTCCAAAAAATGTCGAACTTCATGTCTTTAGCTGTGAGGACGTCCACGCGTCAAGAGGCAGGCGTCACAAATATGCATTTGTCACCTCACCACGAACGTTCACAACTAATGATCGCATAAGCTCACAATAAGCCTGAGGTATGCCTCCACACAGCTCGAGGCATGCATAGTGAAACATGCATGCTTGCCAAAGGGTTTTCAAATGAAGACACGTCACTAGTATCTTATCTAGTACCTTACCTACTTTAGGTACGTGGCCTGCTTTTATAACATCGATTGCTGATCCACAGGCAAGCAGGAATACTCGTCGCGGACCCTGGGTGCTACGTGGGGCATCATCAGCGCAGTGATGCTGCCAATTATCATCGTGCTCATCTGCGTCGGCTGGCGCATCCTCCAGAGGAGGAAGGCTGAGGAGAAGGAGGAAATGGATTATATGGTCAAGTGAGTAATAGTTTAATTTAGTCAGCCGAGATTTATATTAATAAGACTAGCTTTTGTCTGCAACTTTGTCTGCGTAGAATCTGCTCTTTATGATTCTTGGGAACCGTGCAATTTTCTGGGGAAATGTTTTTCTATCTGATAGAGCCTTTGTCAAATATCGAAGAAAACTGCCTAGTAGTTTATTTAGTTATAATAACGAAATAGACCGACTGACCGACAACAAGACAAAAGCATTATTTATGGATGGAACTCATAATAAGAACGGATTAGATAAATTGGATCTATTGGTAACTGTTGAAAAAGTTAGTAGTAAAATAATTCCTATCCTAGAGTATCCCTAGGGTTACCGTGGTACTTCAATAGGGATAATTACTGGGTAAAAAAATAGTAATTCTAATTAGTTCATCAGTTAGATTATCAAAAAATATTGAAAAATTATTTTTTGCTTTATCAAATTAATCAAAATTGACAAAGATAACTCGCATCATAGTTCGGGGGTGGGGGCTAATGACGTCACTTAATGGTAAGAAGTGTACAAAGTTACGCGGAACTTCTACACACTATATCTTCGTCATTTTTTGTTTAATTGACAAAAGTAATAATATGTGTTCAATATTTTCTTATAATGTAAAAGGCGGACTAATTCGAATTTTTCAGGAAACTAGCCTATTACAATATATAATAATGATTATTCGATTTATGTTTTCTTCTTTATAGAAAACCGACATCAGCCACATAGTCACTAACTCTGTACCTAATTAACATACCCTTCCTCAGGACCAATCCAATCGACCCCGATGAGTCAGTCAGGATCAACTCCGATGACGAAAGCATTCCGTACAAGAAAGACACATCTGCTGAAGCCAGTCCATTGCCAACTGAAGCAGTCAAAGTAGTTGAAGACAGCAACGTTCCATTCACGTATGGACAGCCCTATCCACCGGTAGAACCCTACCAAGCTGAGGGTTATGAACCACAGACATATGAAGCCCAGCCTTACAACGAGACAGGGCTGCCGCAAACCACGCCGCAAAAACAATGGGGTGGAGAAACTGAGATTAATTAAAACTTTTTTTTTAAGTGTGTAGTCGGCCTTATAAAACTGACCTGGCCTGTTTAAACAAAGCCTTTATTATAAAAAGGCTATAATTAATGTACAAACGTCTTCACAAATTTTATGAATGCCAATATTTTTGTATTAGATTTAGTTTTTAATAACCGTATTCTCACGATTGAATATGTTATAATAATAAGCTTGACTTTTATAACTTTTATTGTAGGTGTATTTTTATAATTTTATTGTATCCATGCGTGAGTGATGATGAAAAAAAAAATCTAGTGCGATCCCACCATTTAAAATATTTCATGAATATTACATTCTGTGCTGTCATGACAATAGAAAATTTATTAAAATAACGTGTGCAGTTTGTTATAGAATAACTAGTGAAAGGTTTGTTTTTTATTTTGTGCCATTTTATATTCTCTTTTAAAACAATTAAACGGAAATATTATTTTAACCCTTAGCGTAATGGAAACTTGTTTTTATGGAATAAATTTTTAGATTAAGAATATAATGTGTCTTTCATTTCACGCATTGTAAATACTTTAGTATTCGAGAACATAATACCTATAGGTAAGAAATGTTAGGTAGGTACTTAGTTTGAATCTTGGTTTGTTTGTATTGACCACACTTCCACGTAATCAAAAAGGAAAACCGGACAATTACCACAAGCATTTAAGTGAAGAAAAATATCGTGAGGAAACCTGCATACATCTGCGAAGTAACTGAAAGATGCGCTTCAACCCCCAATCTGCGCTGAACTCAGCCTATATCGGCTGATGATAATGATGTATGGATCCCTAACTAAAGAATACTTTTGTGCGTGAATCGAAACGCAAGCGAAACATATGTCGCTGACGTTTATAATGTCAATGTGACGTGTTGCGTGGGCTCGTTTTGAATGTGTTGTTTATGCGCTATGCACTAATTAATAATTGGCAATTTTCTACAATTAAAATAAAAGCTGCGGTGATGTTTAAAAATAATAATCTTAAACGCCACTGATTCAATTGATAAATTGACCGTTACTAACGAATTTGAGTGTACATTTTAAGCTGCGTGGTTATTGTTATTCGTTGTTTTCAGCACAATCATGAGTTCAATTGTTTTAATTAAAAGTAACGGAACTTGTCATTATAATATTGCATCTATATTAAACGTTTTTAAACATCAAACCGGTTGTGAGTTTTAATCACTGGGTTCTTAACAGTAAGTATGTTTAGAATCAAATTGTTGTTACCCATTTGAATCAGTATAAATAATACTCTTTTTGCACTATTTATGTATTTTTATTAACATTAAATTGACCTCTATGTGTACATTACAGGTTCCATGACAACCAAGAAAACATAATACCATCAAATAAACAAATGCTTAAAGAAAAACAAAGTACTCAATAAATTCCATGTTATAGAAAAGAATGCTCGATTTTTAAAAATGAACCTAAGATCGAAGAGTGCTCTCTCGTGGATATTTCTTCGACCCTGGTTAGGTATACCTTTTGGTATATGGATCGGTGTGTCCGTTGTCTACTATTGGTGGTTAATATCTCGTATAAGCATACTTGAGACACAAAATAAAGTGTTTAAAAGTCAATTGAGGCTTTCACAAAGTGCAATAAACAAGATATCTGTTGACTCGGCAACACCATACCAAGTCCCCGATGTAAGTATACTTTGCACTTCATTCTTTACTTTATATTTTTTTCAATGTTTTTTACGTCAGGGACAGGACGGTCATTTGTTAAAAGTTTAAATTAAATTATTTATTTTAATGATCTGATTTATTCTTGACAATAAAATGTAAAACATAATTTTGAAAACAACTTTTCTACTTCTGTTTCCTTGTAATTTATATTTGAATTAATATTTTTTTCTTAAATTAATATTTATTATCTAAAAGTGTGCATAGCAAGAAAGCATTGTTGTCATTGTATTCATGACAAACACATACATATATCACGCCTGTTTCCCAAAGGGGTACCCAGAGACCACGGATTTCCAGCTGCAACGATCCTGACACACCTTTCGCTTCATCTACTCTCATTAAATTCTTCATGCACACTTGCCGGTTTAGGGTACTCTTGACCTGGCCTTTCTTAAGAACGTCCTCGATCTGATTTTGATATGTTTGCCGAGGTTTTCCCCTTCCATGACATGTAAACAAAAAATCTGTTTCTAGATTCCAGATGCAGTGGGCACCCTATGCGAGACAATCCATGTGGCACTAGTCTGCATGGGGAAGTGTCCACGCCTCATCACCCCTATGCTAAAGTCCCTGCTGCACCACCGTCAGAACCCAGTGCATTTTCACCTCATAGTTGATGCAACATCACAGCACACAACCAATCATATTTTCAAGTCTTGGGACCTGCCTGATGGTATGGAGCATATTTTTTAATATTTAAGCAGGAACGTTCGTCCTATTTATAGATATTAGCGCAGCAGATTTCGCCGTACAAAATTGTTTTTAGTAATATTGAAGAGGATATATTAAAAAGTGACAGCACATGCTTGTGACGTTGTGAAAAATTTAACATTATGTGGGATTCAGATAATATAAAAAAAAATCGAATAGCTTCAATAAGTTGAATACTGCCAATTTATTTGTAAACCATTCCATCCAAGCTGTACTCTTGTTTATTAAAATATATGTGATTATCACCTTAAATTTCCAGTAAAACACAGCACCTACAATGCCCAGAGCAGTCTATCTCGCGTAGCATGGATACCAAATAGTCATTACTCCGGAATCTACGCATTGGTGAAACTCTTGTTCCCTGACATCCTACCCTCCACCCTCAAGAGGGTAATTGTGCTGGACTCTGATATAACATTCCTGTGTGACGTGGCTCAACTGTGGACCATGTTCAGAAATATGACTGATGAACAGGTATGTGAAGTCACTATAACTACATAGGATAAGTGGTGTCTTTAGGATATTTGGTCTATGTACTGACCCCATGAGACGTGTAGGCGTTGCCTAGTGTTGTGGCTACAGGTTATTAAAAATATAAGATCCCTTGGGTTTCGTACACGAAGGGTAAAACGGGACCCTATTACTAAGACTCCGCTGTCCATCCGTCCGTCTGTCTGTCTGTCCGTCTGTCACCAGGCTGTATCTCATCTCATGAACCCGTGATAGTCAGACAATTGAAATTTTCATAGATGA
This sequence comes from Tortricodes alternella, assembly GCA_947859335.1. Lineage (NCBI taxonomy): Eukaryota > Metazoa > Arthropoda > Insecta > Lepidoptera > Tortricidae > Tortricodes > Tortricodes alternella. Next base: position 8,808,498 of record OX401986.1, read on the forward strand.
TGTATTTCTGTTGCCGCTATAACAACAAATACTAAAAAACGGAATAAAATAAATATTTAAGGGGGCTCCCATACAACAAACGTGATTTTTTTGCTCGATATTGATAACGGCAACAGGTAGACGCTTGAAATATTCACAGAATATTTAGTTATATATTCACTTTGAAAATAATTAATTAAATTAAAATAAAACAAATATTTAAGCGGGGCTCCGATACAACATACATGTCTTTTTTGCCGTTTTTATAGATAATGGTACGGAACCCGTCGTGCGCGAGTCCGACTCGCACTTGGCTAGTTTTTCCTATCTTTCTCTATATTTCTATCATAAGTAAAATACAATATCTCTCTCGTCAGATTAAAACTTTCGTGAGACATAACTAAGACTAGAAATAACCGGCTTTACTCACGATTTATTGTCAGAAATAGCCCGACATGTTTCGAACTCATATGGAGTCCTTCAGGGGTTGAAGACTCCCTCAACCCCTGAAGAATGACTCAATATCTCTCTCATTATTATTGCTATGTTTAGTTTATAGGCTTAGTTGAAAACGAGAGCGACTGGTACTACGCCGACGCGGAAACGCGTTGGCCCGCGCTCGGCCGCGGGTACAACACCGGCGTAATGCTACTCGACCTGACAAAGATACGGTCAACCATAGACTGGACCAGGCTGTGGCATGACGCGGTCAACGAAAACATAGACAGGTTAAAAGTAACAACGCTGGCCGACCAAGATGTCATCAATGCTATTATTAAGAAAACACCAAAGATTGTGTATAATATTAGTTGCCAGTACAACGTGCAAATGTCCACTAACACTCTAGCGAAGAATTGTTATGGAGAAGATGTCAATAATGTCAAGGTAATTTTTATTAAGTCCATGTGTATGTTTGTTTCACAGTTTTGTTTTGCCTGTCTGTCTACTATTTCAGTTTCCAATCAAGACCAGCTTTGAGCTTATGGACAACCATTTTTTATTTTTGTTTATTATATACACAAGCATAGCCTGTTCTTTCATTTTCAAAGGGTGTTTGTCATTATTCTTTATATATCATTTTCTGGTCGTGGTCGTCATTAATGCAGCGGCCCTAGCATGACAGACACGGGGATAAATTAAACCCGTTTATCTCTCTATCTCGTTCGTTGGCACTAGTGTGAGAGAGACGCTTCTATAAATGGCTTTTGTACTGTTTTGAATAAATGTTTTTCTTTCTTTCGATCATTATGTATATTCCATTGAAATCTGGTTTTGTTTTGACTGATGACTTTTTTTGGGGGGAACTCAGAGGCTGTGTTTTGATTTGGTTAGGCCATAAGCCATGACGCGCGTGTGCGTCTTTTTTGCAGTTGGGAGATTGCGAAAAGTTGTATTGCGTGAGTGTCAATTGTGCGTCTTTTTTGCAGTTGGGAGATTGCGAAAAGTTGTATTGCGTGAGTGTCAATACTCTTAAATCTATTTTAGAGGGGCGAGGGATTATGCATGCGCGTTTCTTAAGTTGTATAAGGGGCACAGAGGGAAGGGAGAGACACCTGGTGTATTTTCTGCTTTTCTGCCTGTTTTTTCTACCTTTTGCGTGCCTTTGTGTTTTCTGGCACATTTTTTTCGTTGTTGTCCCCATTTTTACACCTTTCACTTTATGTGAAAGTAACGTTTTAAGATACTAAAAAGAATTCCCGACTTTGACCTTGACTCTTTTATTTCTAGATTATACATTGGAACTCTCCCAAAAAGTACAATGTTAAGAACCGCGATGTGGAGTATTTCAGAAGCATCCACCAGTCTTACGTGAATTTTGATGGAAATATTTTACGGGAGAAACTACATCGGTGCTATAATACTGAAGCTGTCAAGTATAAGGTTTGCACCTGTTATTATGTACACTAATATTATAGAAAGATAACATTTGTTTCTATGTTGGGAGTAATCTCACGCCCAACTCGCATCTCGGCTCGTTTCATAAAACCGCACTCGTATTTTAATGCCTATCACTATGCAACCGTTGCATAAACTACTATTTCGCTAAGCCTGTGTCTGTTATGTGTACACTTTCAGACGAATAACTCCGATTTATGCGTAAGCTTCCGCGCCGCGCAGATTATAAAGCTGCGCACGCATCTGTACTACATGGACTATAGCTACACGGGCATTGACAATTTTGACGTCACGCTTGTTCTACAGCTGTCTATGGACCGGCTGCAATTTCTGGAGAGGCTGGTCAAGCATTGGGAAGGTTAGTAATAAGGTCATTTGAGGTTGTTTTCTCCAGTGGTTTGAAGCGAGGAAAGATCCACCAATGGGAATGGTTGGGCCTAAACAAATGACCGACGGATTGTACACTGATTAGTGGATTTTTTCTCGCACAGCTCTGGATGGGGTAGGGCGACAAAAAAAAATTAAAAATTAAAAGTCAATTATTTACCTCTTCATTTAGTTTTAGCACTAAATCTTAACAATTTACATATTATATCCAAATTTCATGAAAATCGGTTTAGTAGTTCAGATAGAAAAAAATAAAAAATAAAATCTTCTTTTTTATTTTCTCGAAAACCTGCAGCATTTTAGGGTTAATATTTGGTGAAATTACATCTTATGTCTGTATTAATAACTCACTAAAAAGAAAATGGATTTTTCGTCTGGGGCCGATTCTCCATACTTACCCGGCTGTATAGTGAGCACACTTTCGAATTGACCCCACCCGCTGTGATATCGAACCTAATAGCTTATAATGCGATTGGCAGGTCCCCTGAGTGCTGCGATATACCTGTCGGATTGCGACGTAGGAGAACTAGAGAGCTTCATCAGTGACTTCTCCGACACACTCAGCACTAGGAAGAATATCGGATACCATCTCGTTTTCAAACATGACTCCGTAAGTATACACCCTTTTCGGACTAGATTATTTAGGCAGAGACATTATAGGGGTATTAACCCTCCTGTGTTTGTTGAGGATCCTGATATTTATTTTTCATCACACTTGCTCGGAAAGGCTGTTATTATACGCAGGCGTACAGAGCAGCTGTAGCCTACTTACCTCCCAAGGGCAGTTATGGATTTTGTATGGGTTATAACTCCCGCTGACGGCGGGGCGAGCCGCAGCCGGCGGAGCTGCCCCGCGCTGATCGCAACGTACGCTCAGTTTATGAACACCCACCTGATGGTAATTCACGATGTAAAATGGAAATAAAATTAATATATATACTTTTTTTTGTGTAATTTTGATTTTATTTCCTCGCAAATGTGATGAAAAACACTGTGTGTATCACGGGCAGTAAGGGGATAACAAACTCGAGTCATAAAAGCCCTCGCCTATCGGCGTCGGGCTTCTAACAGACTCTCGTTAGTTATCCCCTTCTTACGGCTCTAGATACACAATGTACTATTTATTATCTTCAATAGAATTGGGAACTTGCATGATTTTTATTTCATATTTATTGGAAAGTACTGAGTAATAGAAATCAAACTGCGGTCGCAAAACCATTATTGTGTTGTTTTTTTTGAGATACGATGCTTTGACAAGTCATAGTTCATATCACTCGCAAAAACGCTCGATACAAAATGGCCCTGAAATATGACGTCACAGTGCAATTAGAGTGTATAAAAGACCAATGTAAACAGAGCCCTGACGGTCATACATTTTATATGGATGTCAGGGCTCTTTTTACATTGGACAAGGTATACAAAATACATGAAATTTTCAATTATTTCCGAAAATACTGTTTTTAGGCCAATATCGTACAAATAAAAAAATGACACATTTTATGAGGATGCCAAAAACTAGTAATTCAGAACTAAAAAACAATATTTATTTTTTACTTATTTTGACTATTTTTGACCCTTAATAAAAGAAAAAGTAACAGTCAAAACGATATTTTTGTTTCTTTTACATGCATTTATTTACTTTAAGCTACCGTTCCACAGAAATATAATAATATTTGTTACTATAGTCAAGTAGCCAATTGTAGACCTTCTACTTTAAAAACGAGCGAGCGTTACAGTACTTGCATAGATGTGTAACATCTGACATCTCAATTTCAGACACTTATCAACCGTAAAAAGATTTATTTATATAGTTTCTCGTCACACACACACTGTTGGCTGACGGTACCAACCTCTCAGAAAATGGGTTATACCATATGACGGCCAACTCTTCTACCGCACGCGCTCATTGGTGAAATCAAATAGCGCGCGCTTCTCCAGCTTCCTGTTACACACGTCCGTCCCTTTTCACGAAATCACTCCGATAGATTAGAGAAAAGCGAGAGGAAAGATGTTATACATCAAAAATATGGCATGAAATAGCGTAAAGTAGGCAGGAGTAGTAAGAGTACGGATTCTTATCATACACCTACGACGGGTTCACCTTTTTAACGCCACGTCAAATACAATAGTTACGCTACGCTAGGCAGAAGTAACACGAATTTTAACCTTATGTCAGAATAATTTAGGACTCGTTTACACTCTACGCCCTGACGGATTTATTTGTCATTGGCGTTGAAAAAATTTAATCTTTTTTGACTATTCTTTGGCTGGACTTGTTATTCAGTTGTGATACATATTGAACTTTACCCTCTTGTTATTACGATTCATTTCTCCAGATGCACTACCCAGTGAACTATCTCCGCAACGTGGCTCTCGAGAATGTGAACACCCCCTACGTGTTTCTGATGGACGTCGATTTCGTGCCCATGGCCGGACTCTACGAACATCTACGAAGTGCCATTAGACTTGTGAATCCGTATCCGCAAAAAAAGGTTGGTAATGTATTAAGAAAAAAAGTTTATGAATAAAAGGATAATCTAACTGACGGACTAATTACAATTATATTTTTTTTACCCAGGGAACATCCCTATTATATAAATTCCTTCGCTTTTTTATATGCTTTCTTTGAGTCTCGTCTTATCCTTTCACGTGAATAAGTTTCAAGGCAAAACGGATATCTACAAGCGTTAACTATTATGATGTTTTGTTTGCCGGTCAGTGTCTAGTGGTAGCGGCGTTCGAGACGCAGCGATACCGCGCGTCGCCGCCGCGCAACAAGACGGCGCTGCTGGCGCGGCTGGCGGGCGGCGCGGGGGGCGCGCGGCAGGGCGGGGGGGGCGCGGGGGGCGCGCGGCGCAGCGGGGATGTGGCGCCGTTCCGTGCGCGCGAGTGGCCGCGCGGCCACCGCGCCACCAACTACTCGCGCTGGGCCACCGCCACGGCGCCCTATGAGGTAAGTGGCCTTCCACACAAGTCGCGGTTCCAAGCTTACAAGAGTGCTCGGTGGTATGCCGCGTACACTTATTACAAAAAAATATTTACTCATTTATACAATACTAGTGGACCCGCCACAGCGTGCGGTATTTTCCATACAATCTTTATCACTTTTCTTCACCGCTTTAGGGGTGGAATTTCAAAAAATCCCTCCTTAGTGCACCTCTAGGGTATTCGAGGAATGTCTCCTCCAAATTTCAAACCTCTACGACCACCCGTTTAGGCTGTGCGTTGTCTATAAATGAGTCATAGAACTGTTTTATATGTATAGATTTTAGACGCTGACTCTACGTTTCAAAGCACTAAACCTCCTCGACTTAAACCTTATTAGAGCCGCTGCAACCGTTAAATTTTGGTGTAGATAAAGCTATATTATATAACACACATAATTGGTTATTAAAACATTTGTGTGATCCTATTATGAAACTCGTCTGTGGCTCGTTTTATAAACGCGCACTCGTGTTTTTATTACCTTTATTGTGCCACATAATAGAAGAATAGCGACACTGGTGAAGTGAGCTACCAATAAATAATAGTGACCACGACCGTTCTGCTAACAGTTTTACGACCAAGAAGATTATGCTACAGTTGCATAAAGAACTATTAAATTTGGGTCTAATTGCTGCGACAATTCGTAAATTTAGTGAATTTGTTTCCAGGTGGAGTGGGAGTCGGATTACGAGCCATACTTCGTGGTGCATCGGTCTGTGCCCAAATATGACACGAGGTTCTCGGGCTTCGGATGGAATAAGGTAATTTTACCACCAACTAGGTATAACCGACATTTCAAAAGTAAAAGTTAAAATCTGTGTGAAAATTACTACGACTGAATTGCGTACTCCCAGACAGACACGCGAAATTTATAGATTAGTATTGATGACAGAGGCGTACCCCCAAGAGCTTATGTTATGTAAACATATAATAATAATACCGATACATACGGATATGGTTTTTAAGTTAACCGACTTCAAAAAAAAAAGGGGGAGGTTCTCAATTTGGTTGTATTTTTTTTATTTTATTTTTATGTTTGTTACTTCAGAACTCCGTCATTTGTGAACCGATTTTGAAAATTCTTTTTTTAATCGGAAGGGTATTCCTTCAGAGAGGATCTATGAGGGAGGAATCGATGGAACTTTTCAAATATTATAGGCAAGCATAGAGCAATTTTTGTATTTTATGTAATAACTCAAGCAGTTACGTACCAAAACCATTATTTGGTGAAGTGGAACTGTTGATGAAGACCATAGATGATCACTGGAACTCCTAAATGTTGAGTATTTCAAGGTTGGCGATTAAATGGCTGTATAAAGTTCTGACGCAACTTATGTCCATGAAAATTCATGTAGTAAAATTGAAGAACCACGAGAACTCCTCAACGATTGACATCCTTGCACCGTGGATAGCAACAGTTTCTAAATGGTGATGAGCAATTGGCATTATGCTATTGTTACTTGATGTAGTAAATGTGTGCGTTAAATTACAGGATAATAAATAAAATGTGAAAAAAAACTTACTTTTCAAAGGCCATTTGAAGTCGGTTTTTTTTTATTTTATAAATTATAAATTATTCTTATTTAATTATTTGCTGCGTTAAACTAAGCGTAACAAACCCTTAAGTGGTATAATATAACGAATAAAAGGAATGCATACGTGTACATAATGCTTCTATTGAACTCCAGACCTTATCGTCAAACGCTACCCCTACATGTCGCTCGCGTTCCCCAAGGTGTCGCACAGCGTGGAGCTGCGCGCGCTGGGGTACCGCGCGGCCGTGCTGCCGGGCGCGTTCGTGGTGCACACGCCGCACGCGCCGTCGCCCGACATTACGGCGTTCAGAGCTAACCCGCATTACCGGCTGTGAGTACGCTATTTTTTTTATTGTTAGTGACCTTTTAGCTTGCTGAGTTTCACCTGGTGGAGAGTGACACGCGACTAAATTTGGAACGCGATTGCCCAGGAGCCTATTTATTCTTGAATAGAAAGTGCATCAGTGACCCGCCTTTAGAGAGCGGTAAAATTTCCCAATAAATAATAATAATAGGGAAGATGCATAATTATTTTAAAATCTTGTATTGGAAAGTGCTGAAACAGGTCTGTGTACGCAAAACATTTTTAATGTAGATTATTTTATGAGTTATGAAGCTTTGAAAAGTCATTGGTCATACCGCTCGCAAAAACACTCCATACAAAATGAACAACAGCTATGACGTCACAGCTGTCGTTAGACTACAACATGTATGGCGTTTAAACGACATCTGCAATTATTACCGAAAATACTGTTTTTAGACCAGTAGTAGGTATTAGGTCAGTAGAAATAAAACATGACATATATTTGATGAGGATATCCAAAGGACTAAAAAACAATATATTATTTTTCACTAATTTTGAATTAATCGAACGTAGTAGAACGGGCACAAGTAGTCTTGTGGCTCTGCCCACCCCATTAGGGATTTCGGGCGTGATGCTATGTATGTATGTATGTATGTATGTACTAATTTTGACCCTTAATCGAATAAAAATGAACAGTCAAAATGATCTGCTTTTTTCTGTAATATGGTTTTGTTTACATTTACTTTCATAATATATCATTTAAACCTCATTTTGATTTTCATGCAACTTCCCCATTGGAACCATTTTATTTCAAATTTTTGGCGATTGGCTACCGGTTAAAATGAGCACGGAATTTTTCATTATGGTGATTGTTCTTGCCGAAAAAAAATATGTATGTAATAAAGTTCAATACAATTCCGCATCATGCCGGGTGTCTTTGTAGTTCCGGTTGTTTACCTAAAAATGTGCTCCGATCACTGGATATCAAAGGTACGTATTTATTTAAACTTTCAGCTGCCTCGCACTCCTTAAAAAGGAATTTATGGAGGATCTCCGAAGAAAGTACAACGTGACCCTCGACGACAAACCCGATTCGCTTTACCTAGGACAGGCCAAGAGTCTGCTGCTCAACCAAGCGAAGGACACCGGTTAGGCTGACGTCACTGACCACCTTCATTGCTGTCACAACACTTGTAAAACCGAGTCTGTTCCAATGGTATTTCGACACAAACACGTAAGGTATAGTTAGATCACGAGCGCTATACCGCGCCTTAGGTAGGTGCGCGGGGTGCTTGCCGCGGTAAAGGGGCGGTGGGGGGGATATTTCCGTTCCCCCGCACGTCCTTCACCATCGAAGGCGCGGTACTAAGTGGTCAAACTATTACAAATAAATTCGCAGGGCCAACTGTAACAAACAAGGAATGCGCGGGAGGATATGGGCCTCCCGCTCATTCCCCGTCTGTTATCTACTTGGAGCTTTCTGATAATTTTCATTCTGGCCAATAGCGTTCTACATAAATTTGCAACGGCCAGGCTTATAATTTGACCGCAAGCGCTGTACCGCGCCTTGGGTGGCGCCGGACGTGAGAGGGAAAGGGAAATGGAAAGGAATACTGTCCCCCCCCCCCCCCAATTTCCGCGCCGCGAGCACCCCGCGTCTCGCCGCGCAGCTACCTAAGGCGCGGCACATCGCTTGTGGTCAAACTATAAATCAATGTATCGCTACAAATCAAAGAGTGAAAGAACATGGCGCCCCATGGAAGCCTCACTTTCTCGTAAGGTTTATCATAGTACCTATAAGGCCTAATGTTGTATTTTTGGGCCGTGTATAATATATATGCAATTATACTAGAACTAGTGGTGCTTGGCATTACTACTAAGTTTAAATATTAAAACAGTCAAGTAGTGCTCCGGGGAATAGGATGGAGCAACTGACGAATTTTTTTATTATGAACATCGACAATTCGCTTATTAAAAGGACTGTGAAGCAATAGCAAAAATCACCCTTTTCATACAAAAGGCGATAACGATTAAATGTTAACCGAATTTGACCAAATGTTGACAGGTTGTCAGTCAGAACAAAGTCTAGGTCTATACGTTTTTTGAATTTGGATTAAAGATCAAGAAAGTCCAATAATGACGAAATTAGTTTTGTATGAGAATACTGAACCAGAATAAAACTGAATTTATTAAATATAGTGAAAAAATCAAAACATATAGACCTAGATTTTGTTCTGACTGACAACCTATCAAAAATTGGTGAACATCGGTTAACAATTAAGGGGTGGAAATCGTTATCGCCTTTTGTATGAAAAGCCGTAGCTTCACACTCCTCTTAAAAGCGAATTTGTTCTGTATTGGAACAGAATATTCAGGTTTAATATAAGCCTTCTTGTTATGACGTAATTTGCTTGTGTGTCTATAGATAGCGAATGCCGACGTGCAAGTGTCGCATAGTATTGTAGGTATATGTGTATGTTATGTAAACATACCATACTATACGAAATCTTACTTTAGAAATATATTTCAGAGTGCTCACAGGGGCTCCGTTTCTCAGAGGTGATGAAAAATATTGGTGATGTTTCATGTTCTCTTTTAATTTACGAGACAAAACAGTATTGTTAGACTATTTGCACTAGTATGGGACTCGACTTCGAACGAATCGCTGGCGAGTTAGCGAATCCCACTCCAGGCCGCCAATTCTCGGTAGGTACATTCGAGATAATCTCACAATCGAGATTAAACGTCAGTGCATACAGTCGTTTGACACAACTGTATGAATCTGACGTTTAATCTCGCAATCGATATTATCTCGAATGCACCGAGAATTGGGGGTCTGAGCTCTTGACTTGACTAACGAGGGCTTGACACAGACCAAATATCCTAAACACACCGCTTAGCCTCACTTTTACAAGCAAATAAAGCTGTCAAAGTTGCGGGGCGCGCGGGGTTTTTGGAGTTCTGTGATTGGTGCGTTCGAGGTTATGCGCTCCGTGCGACCCCCTCTAGCCCGGCCACTTGTGGGCATTTGGCCACAACGCTTGGCAGCGGGGGCGCCCGGCTATGCGGAGTCTTGGATATAATATATGATCTGTGGGTCTTGATAAAAACTTGAAGTACATTATTGTTGTATAAAAATAGGCAGATTATAACACCAGGCTGTGAAAAAAGGAAAGTCCAGAAATTATTGGAATACTTGAGTGACCCTCTAGTTTGATTTTATAGTTCCAATTAAAGCTTTATTGAAGAGATTTAGTTTTATAGACTTTGTGCCAGATAATTTTGGGCAGTTAGTAACAAAAAAAATATCGACTGTGGAAATTTCAAATGTCGTAAGGGACATTTTGAGGAAATGTCAAAATGTCCATTACGCCATTTGAAATAAGGTACATGTTGTCGAAATCTCCAAATATCCCTTACGACATTTGAAATTTCCACAGTCGATATAAGGACTAATAATCAAAGAATCTAGGCAAATAATATTAGGGAGCATTTATTCAGTTCTTTAATAACCAAGTTGTTTCGCTAGATTTTTTTTATAAATGCAATTTGCGTGTACATACCTATATGTAAGAGGCATAGTGAGATACCCATAGTATATTTTGCTTTTATGGCATACGATATTTTACTTTTATTGCGTACAAATATGCTACGGCTACACACATCGCGATAAAGCGAATATTCGCATTATCGCGATGTATGTAGCCGAATATTCGCGAATACTTCGGCACTTCGCCCGAAGCCGAAGCCCCTTCGCCCCGCTGTCGGTAAATTTGCGCACATCAAAGGCTTTTATCGCGATGAACTTCGCTTGCGCGGCCACACTTCAGTCGGCTCAACTTCATCGTGCGCAGCGGACGTACTGTCAACTGCAAGCGGCGACGTATTGTTTACGATTTCATGGTTGTTCACGATGGATTGGAGTAATGTCAGAATCTTGGAATTTATTTCCAATTACGAGGATGAGCCTATACTATGGAACCCTAAAGAATAATTGTTGAGCGCCATAAAATACAGAGCGACAGCTTCGTCCATTTTTCCGCGATAAACTCTGCGGCAATGCTCTCTGTAGCAGTGTGGCCATGCACATTCGCCGTAGGCCGAAGACGAAGTTTTATCGCGATAATTCTATCGCGATGTGTGTAGCCTTAGCATATTTGATAAATAAAACACAGTTTAGAAGTGTTTTATTTACTATTTGAACTGTTTTCAAGTAATTTGATTGAAAGTACTTTATAAAGCATATTTTATATTTATTGATGACTTTATTTCAATGACATTAAAATGGAAAGTATTTTTAGAGGGTCAAGGGTTGTACCCGATTTTATCGTTGTTTCGATTGAGTACATTTCAAATGATTCGTAAGTTTTGTGTACATGTTAATTTAAGTAAGAGAGAGATTTTTTTAAAGAACATTTGCACTTTGCTATATAGTTGTAGGTACCATAGCTTTTATTTATTAATATTTTTATTGCAATACGTAATAATGTTTTATAGTATTGTAAATCGAGAAATACCAATGTTTAAAATACGATATTCCCAAAGTAGTAGCATTTATGAATAAAATATTTTATACGGCAAAATATTAATGTTTAAAAGTATTTATTTTTGTTCCACGTGTGTGTACGTAAGTTTTATAATAATAAACACAATTAAATTTTTACTCTGTATTTCTATTTTATATGTATGTAATCAAAACGATGCAAAGATCTCAAAAGAAGGATACTTATGCCTATCAGTACAATTTCGTGTAACAACTCTCATAAAAGGGTTGTCAAACGCCAGCGCCATGGCTTCTTAACCACACCCTATTGCTGATATCTTAGTTCGTACGATATACATACAAAAGTCTAATATTGCTTGATTCAAACGCTATCATATCGTTGTGCGCGGTGGGGTCGGTGGTACTGCGGTCTCACACCGCACGATGCGGGAGGGCATTTTTCAATTATAACAGTGTCACTTAAACGGGTGTCATGGATGGTGGTTGGCATGCGACTGAACCTGCGATGGTGTCAGATTCGCGTTCTGACACCTCAAAAGTAAACATTGCGAAAATTGCTTTGAGCAGTTCCTTACTATATATTTCAATGCCTCGATGTGTGTCCTTGATCGGGGGATGAATGGATTGTCACACTAGTGGTTGCCAGACCTACTGATAAAAGGTTGTTTAGATTTAATCGTCTGGTTTTGTTGGTAAAATCCAACCTAAGATTGTACCATTTATTTATTCATCAATGTATAAAATATAACCGCTGACGGACTTGAGTTGCCACGTTTCTTGATGTGTGTGATCCAGCAATAGGTTTGCTATTCCTTTCTCACTTGCGTAATAAACTTAACTTTCTGCTTGCTTTCAACAATAGCCTCTATTGCGGGCATATACCTAACAGCTGTCAGTTTTAGACTAGGTATTCAACGGACGCGAAAGGGACAGTCATATTTTTACAATTGTTTTTATGAACTTTGTTAGGTAGTTGTTTTTTTTATGTGCGGAGCATCTTGGGAATTAATTTGGAACCTGTACCCGTATTTGGAATACAGTAAAACCGATGAACTTGCAACATTTATACAACAAAAAAGCTTGAATACATTTTTTTTATAAAAACTGCCCCACGGAATTTGAGACGCACAGAATGAACAAATAGGTACCTATAGTTGAATAAGAAGTGTAAAATGACAGCCCAAGTCATTCGAATCAAATGTCATAACAAAGTTTTGGGTTTACTTTTATACCAAATCAGTTTTCTACAAATTATGAAAACACGTTGGACAACTAGAAGGGAATTTTCAGTATTATTTAAGTCCTATTCGGGCATTCCTTTAATAGTGTGGCTTGGACTAGCCTTTCTATTTTACTATTGGTTAATGACTCCAACAATTACTACGAACGCTAGAGTTTTTAAACCTAAACTCAAATATTCCAGAAATGAATATATAATATTGGCTGATGTAAGTAAGATATATTTTTAGTTTGGAATTTTTAAGGAAAATTTACATTTATTTTCTGCATACAGCAAGTATTTGCTACTAGGTACCAAAGTTAGTCAATGAAGAGCTTGATACTGAAACCGGATTCATCCATACCGCCCGCCTTATCGGCACCCGATTTTTATTCAAAATAAGAAAACCAGTGTAATTTTTTTTTTTTTCTCAAAACTATTTAAACCTGTATTTACTAATGAACTAAATGTAGCCGATAATCGTCGTCCATTCGACCCGTATACGGACTCCGAAGGTGATGGCAAGGAAATTGGGTTAAAGAAATTTTAGGAGTCACCCAGCAAATGGATCTGTTTCAGACATCTAGCTCCTCAGACGGGCAATGCGAGACCGTCCACATAGCCGTACTCTGCGAACAACCGCGGCAAGTAACGACGATGCTCAAGACGGTGTTACAACACCGCCGAAACCCTCTGCACTTGCATCTGATTGTAGATAACGTTACTGAGCACAAGATTCAGGTGTTGTTTTCTACGTGGGGTCTGCCTAATGGTATGTATTTTATGTAGCGGTTTAGATAAGGGAGGGCAACATGATTTTGTCGTAGCTGATGAAAGGATATGTATGTAGTGTAGTGTGTGAATGACCCGAAAAACTAGACAGGACCTCCCTAACACAATTTTTTGCTAATTTAGTAAAGGTTACCTGGACGAAAGAGGTTCGCTCTTCTTTCTTTCTGCCGGCAGATCCGCCCTGGCTATGCAAGGGTTCATCCCCTTATTTACCCATAGAGAACTGAATTTTTGAAATCCTTAAATACTTATTTCATTATTTGAACTGAGGAGTATTTGTGCCAAATAACAGTTGATTTGGCTGAAGAAAACATTTTTCTCTATAGACATTTTCAACCCTAACTTACACTGTTAGGGGTTGTATATCTAAAAAACTTTATTATTGCTCGCTTAGCTTTCGAGCTTCAGTATTTTTGGCTCTGCATTTGTTATGAGTCAGTCAGTCAGGAGTCGCTTTATATATTAGTATAGATAGATTACTGTGGTGAAACGAGCCGCTAGCTATTTTTTTTTTTATTTTAGTTGAATATACTTGCTACAATGCAGACAAACTCCTGCCCCTAGTAAAACGCGCCGGCCTTAGCAGTTACGGTCATGCTACGGTGCTGCTTCCCAGGATCTTACCAGCCATGCGGGTCATAGTACTGGAAACTGATTTAACTGTACTGTGCAACATTTACGAATTGTGGAACATGTTTAGTGATATGACTACTACACAGGTGAGTTTTAGGTACACTATTAAGAGGCGTATTACAAAACCTGAGCTGGTACCGTCGCATAATTTGTCGCGTTTGTGTAAATACACAATTAGATGCCACGTCAAGACATTACACACACAAAAATATACCAGCGACCCTAGCAAGGTGGAAGCGAAGATAAGTGAATACCGTCTTTCTCACACTATAGTGCCGAAGAAAAAGGCAGACAGATAAGTTTGGGTGTTCCCCGTGTCAACCTTGCTAGGGCCGCTAATGGACAAAGGTTAAGACTAGGTACATTGTTGATTTTCACTGTTTCAATGAAATGATCGAGAAAAACGCGAGAAGTGCGACATTGCGAGCTCGGCTTTGTAATACGCCCAAGGGCATACCCGCCTTCTGGCCCAGGGGGGGCCAAGTCAGTTTTTTTAGGTCGGATACAATTTCCAGGTGGGGGGGCAGCTGCCCTCCCCAGATCCCCGTCTGGGTAGGCCCATGAATACGCCTCTTAACCTTTTCACCGCCAATCAATGCCATAGTGCAATGCTACGAGCGGCAGGCACTTTGAAAATGACACACTAATGGCTAAAAATTATGTATTTATTTTATTATGTAGGTAGTCAAATTAAAACTTTCGTGAGACATTATGAATACTTGAAAAACACACGGCTTTACTCACGATTTATTGTCAGAAATAGTCCGACATGTTTCGAACTCGATTGGAGTCCTTCTTCAGGGTTTGAGTCCAATCGAGTTCGAAACATGTCGGACTATTTCTGACAATAAATCGTGAGTAAAGCCGTGTGTTTTTCAAGTATTTATTATGTAGGTATTTATATGACTGTGATACTCGCAGCATTTAGGTACGCTGTCATCACATCGTGACACTGGTGTTTAAGAGTTTAAGTAAATATTAGAAACTTCAATCAATCAAGTACCTCTAGGTACTTTTAAGCCTTTACTCCAAACAAATAATAAATGTTATTTACCAGTTTTTGGGACTAGTCGAAGATCAAGGAAGTTTGGACAAGCAAGAAGTCACCAACTGGCCGGCTATGGCACAATACAACACTGGTGTTATGCTCCTGGATTTACACAAAATACAAAGAGAAACCTGGTTAAGTATATGGCAAGATACTTTCGAAAAAATTAAAAATAAATCGACTGTTCTAAATGACAAGTGCATTGTCAACGGCATTATCCGGACGGATATTGTCTATGATATATTTTGTCACTACAACGTGCAGATGGCAGTACTTTGGAAGGCTAGACATTGCTATGGTCAAGATCCAAGGAATGTGAAGGTAAGCTTTATCTGAAGTTGAAGCTCCATCAATTGAGCTTATGATCCACAGGGCCTTAAAAAGGAGTGTAGGTATCGTATCGTAAGTATTGTGTGTATGTTTGTATATCCTCTTTCACAGTTCCTGAAGAAATAGCGATAACCGAATTCCATGCGTATAACGTCGCGGCCAAAAGCTAGTATACAAATATTTATTTGGTTTCGTTTTTCGAAAACAGCATTAACGAAATGGATAATAATCGTGTGGATGAATCAGGAGGGCTATGTCCAGCCTTGGACGTCTTTCGGCTGAAATTATGATGATGACGAGGAAGGGTATTTGTAACGTTTAATGAACTGTTACTCAGTCAAGTCCCCCAGGCACACTGGTAAAAAAATAGAGACCACTGGAACTATGGAAATTAAACCGGTTTCTCGAGAATTACTTTTAGGGCTTACGGAGAATTGAAGAATTAACGCAGTTGTTGTATAGCCATCCCTGTACTAGTTACATCTGAAACAGATTTTTTTTAGATAATCCACTGGAACGCTAATTATAAAAAAAATCGGCTGAACCAGCACCAAATGAGCCAATTGAGACACGACGTGTATTACTTCAGGAGCATCCGTAGTTTATTCCTCAAGCAAGGGGATGAACTGGAGCAGGAACTTAGTAGATGTTCTAAAGATTTAGTTACGAGTGAGGACAATAGGGTTTGTATGGTTTTAGTCTTACAAGCCTGATTTTATAATATAAAATTGTATTTGCAAAAAAAGATAACGCTCTTGGTTGCCTTTCTGTATACAAATGCGCGGAATATTTGCGTTTTCCGTTCTTACACTCGGTGCCGTCGAAGCGTCCGTGCGTTCAGCCATGTGATTTTCTAACATGCACAGCGGCTGATCAGCGATGAGCGAGGAGACGTAAAAATTTAGACCGAAGGACTTCGTCTTTACAGTCTAAATTAATTGTATCGTTTATCCGCTGATCAGCCGCTGTCAACGTTAGAGAATCGCACACCTGGGGGGCTAGCACGACATGCCTGCTAGTAGTTTGTTGCTCAGTGCGTCTCTATCAAACTAGTTAAGTAAGGGATGCACTGAGCGACAAACGACTCGCAGGCAGGTCGTGCTAGACGCGCTGGTAATAAGTCTCGCCTACTGATTTGAGACGGCACCTGGCAAAGTCTGAGGGAAAAAGGGTGGCAGCGAATGCGTTATGCTGGTACAAGGCGACCATCGGTTGTGCTAATTACCTGCTTGAGCTATATAAAATATGAGCTTACCTTACTCTAATGGATGTAGGTTGCTCTCTCACTAATCTCGTTGAAAGGGTACATTCCGCAGTTTGAGACTAGTTTCTTAAAGAGTTCCTAAACGGTCAAGCTACTTGAATCAAACACGTAAATACTTGCTCGAGCCAACCATGTCTGAGTTTATAATGTTTGCTTGAAGCATCTACGTGCTTGACCCCTGCATGATGCGAATTTATATTTTTGCTTGACGGGACGGCTTGACGCCATGTTTTGACCGGCGACCGATTTGATCAAGCAAACGGCCTTAACGTATGCATCAAGCGGCTTGACGCAACGTTTTGATGGTTTTCGCGATCATGATCAAGCTATGGCGTCACGATTGCAGACCAACGAATGTGACAACTGCACGGATTTCTACGCAACGAGAACAGCTAAATATCTCACACATATAAACTATATGCCTTATAATTACACGGCCACAGATAACGACATCACTCTCGTCGTGCAGCTATCTAAAGAGCGGCTCCCGTTTTTGGTCAAATTATGCAAAGAGTGGGAAGGTAATGATCGCCTACCTTTAAATAGAATCTACTTAATAAAACTCTAACACTGACTGATAGGTGGGGATGGAAGCATGAAATTTTGGACAGAAGTTCCTTATCTAATATATGAGCACTAAGAAACGATTTTGTGAGAATTCATCCCTTAAGAGTGTTAAACAGGGGATGAAAGTTTGTATGGAAGTCAAATGGTCCCCGAGATGTTGCCGACGGGAAATCCCCTCAAGCTGCTAGTTTCCCATTTCACTATAATATGTAGTAAATAGGTGGGTTTAGGAAACCCATAGCTTCTCTCCTGGCGCCCGCGCACGCTGCAGCCAATCTCGATCCAATAATATTATTGAACCACCGTTTACGCCACGGAGAACTTGCCACTTATTAATTTTGCTATTGAGCTCTTAACGATTTGGATTATTGGGGGATGCCACGATCTCTTAATGCGATTCTCTTTAGGCCTTAAACTTAACTGCGATGCTATTTCGTACCACGACATTGTATTTACATATGTAAAATATATGGTGAGGTATGAAATAGCGACACAGTTCAGCTTAGGGCCTAAAAAGAATCGCATTTAGAGATCGTTGTAACCCCCTGGAACCTCTTATATATAATCATAGATTTCATAATAAAAATACCACATTTTCTAGAAACTTTTTTTTATGTCAATTGACTGACAAACCGGCAGACGGCCCACCTGATGGAAAGTGGTCACCGCCGTCCCTGGACATCTGCAACACCAGAGGTGCTGCCAATGCGTTGCCAGTCTAGGGAGGGTGGGGAATGGGGATGGGATGGGCATGAGGGAATAGGCCTCCGGATCGCAAGATAGCAAGCTATTACTTTACGCCGATATTCTGTGAGAGTGTGGTACTACCCCGGTCGAGCCGGCCCATTCGAACAGTGATCATCTAGTGAGGATTACTGTTTGGCTCTACCGCTACAAGAACTTGTCTGTTATTTCTGTTCTTAAAAAGACATAATTTATATTAAATTTTTCTTGTATACATTTAAATAATTCATTCTCTCCAGGTCCAGTGAGTGTTGCGATATACTTATACTATCATGAAGGCGAGCTCGTAGAACATTATATAAATGACAATGCCGAACTGAGACCGAGAAGAAACATAGCTTATCACTTAGTTTATAAACGGAACTCTGTAAGTGAGCAGTTAAACATCAATTTGCATCACATATGAAGAATATGGAATAGGGAATGGGGATGAGGGAATAGGCCTCTGGATCTTGTCACTCACCGTACGAAACGCAATAGCAAGCTATTACTTTAGGGGGCGTCCATTAACTAAGTGAGGCATTTTTTTTAAATGTTTGACCCCCCCCCCCATCCCCCCTTGGTGAGATGTTGTAAGATTTTTCTCGACTCCCTCCCCCCTGCCCCAATCTCACTCAACACAATTTGCTTAATTATTTTTATTTAAGACTAGCAAAGACTAGTATTTGAGAACTTTTCACACCGTTTTCTGCTAGAAAAAATTACGTGATATTTGCCAAGACGCCCCCTCTCCCCCAAGTGAGATTTAGTAAGATTCGTCTCAATCCCCTCCCCCCCCCTGAGCACCTCACGGAATTAATGGACGCCCCCTTACTTGTGTCTTTATAAAACAGGAGCCAGCAATCATGGAGCAATTTATGGACCTTATATATATTATAGGTTTTGCGATTGATTTCCTCAGATGCACTACCCAATAAACTATCTCCGCAACGTGGCTCTGGAGAACGTGAACACCCCGTATGTGTTTCTGATGGACGTGGACTTCGTACTCAAGATCGGTCTCTACCAGTATCTCATGAAAACTGTTAAATTTGAAAATCCATACCCGATAAAAAAGGTCTGAAAATAAATTCAAACTTTATTTATAATGACGAACGTCAGCTTTAGCAATTGTTTTCTTTCTGAGGTCGATTTTTTTGTTTTTATAATGAATAATTTTTATTTTATAAAAATTATTCATTATAAAAACAATAATATAATAATAATAATAATATTCCATGGTGTTTTACAAGATGTTCTTAAAATAAGCCAGTAAAATAAGTCTAACCTTTTTTTTTTCAATTCTTTGGGGCATATTCTCTCAGCTAATGCTAGATTTGTATAAATAACTAATCGTGTGAGCGTCGAGTTGGCGTACCCTTCGAAGATATCCAGGATCTGAAGATTTCAAAAAATAGTGCCTAAATAGTACCCAATTAGTACCGAGTTAGAAAAAATTGTACCTTTGTAATTTCGGAGATATGAGCCTTGTTTAACGGGTACGCTAACTTGACGTCAAGCTGGCGTACGCGTTTTGGATCTCGAGAACGGTGCTGTTCCCAAATATGCTCTATATCCCAAAAAATTGTGCACAAATAGTACCGTAGTATGTGAAGTCTTAACTTCGTAGCTCTTATAGAAACTGAGATATTTCATACGAAACACGGGTAAAATATTTTGCACCGTCAAGCTGGCGTACCATACTGAGATCACACAGAAAGCCATTGAATTCCTAAGTCAGCTATATACCAAAAAATAGTGCCTGAAATAGTACCCCTTTTACGACAAAAGCATAACAGAAAAGCTAAGTGGAACATTGAAAAAGTTGAAGTTGAAGTTGAGACTTCGGGAGCCAGGGGTACTATTTGTGCACTATTTTTTGGGATATAGAGCATATTTGGGAACAGCACCGTTCTCGAGATCCAAAACGGGTACGCCAGCTTGACGTCAAGTTAACCCGTTAAACAAGGCTCATATCTCCGAAATTACAAAGGTACTATTTTTTCTAACTCGGTACTAATTGGGTACTATTTAGGCACTATTTTTGGAATCATCAGATCCTGGATATCTTCGAAGGCTACGTCAACTTGACGCTCACCTAATCGTGGAAGTTGATTGAAAAAAATTAATTTCAATTTTTATTATTAAACAACATCGGTACGCAATTTAGCTAGACAACCAGTTTGCGGTGTTTGACTGTATATGTTATCTTATCTAGCATATAAACTGTCATCATCATCATCATCATTTCAGCCATAGGACGTCCACTGCTGGACATAGGCCTCTCTCATCGATTTCCAAAAGGGCCGGTTAGAAGCGGCCTGCGTCCAGCGTTTTCATGCGGTCTCTTTTAGGTCGTCTGTCCATCTTGTGGGTGGACGTCCTACGCTGCGCTTACCGGTCCGTGCGCTGCGCTTACTCCGGTACTTATTATAAAAAAATAAGAAACGTCATACTTGATGTTGACTGCTTTGTGCTATACAGTCAATTCATCCATACTTGTCTTATTTGGTAAACAAGTTTCTAACCTCAAAATGTGCCAATTTTGGGTGAAACAGTTATTTTATCCTAAATGAAGCAATCCTAGGCTAAAAATTGGCAGTGACATCTAAAATATTGTCGCCGGTTGCTGTATTTGCAAGGAGATTGCTATTTTAGCCAACAAAGTTACATTTTGAGGTTAGAAACTTGTTTACCAAATAATACAATTAAGTATGGACCGACTGTACAAAATCGAGCTTGGCGTTTCTTATTTTAAGTTTAGGAATTTTTAAATTAAGAAGACACCGTTTCAAATTAGACCCAATATTTAGCTTTTATTCCCGCAGCCCATTCGGATACATTTTGAACGTACGTGGAACTATTTGGCTTTTTGCCCCTTTTAGATGTAATTGATAAACACTAATCAATAATTTACATTCGTAATGTAAAACATGTTTGCTCCTTAGTGTTTCGTAGTACCTGCATTTGAAACCGAAAACAAGTCCCCACCGCGTAGCAAGCGTCGGCTTGTGGCCCAAATGTATAAAAATATATTTCCGTTCAAGCTGCAAGTCTGGGACCGTGGACATAAGGCTAAAGACTTCCAACGTTGGGTCAATGCTACCAAGCCTTACGAGGTAATTATGACGACCGTGTGTACGAACCTGATGGTATTATTGCGCCTGTACCATTACCATGAGTTGCGCAAACCGCTCGCGCTAGCGTAAACTATCGCTCGGTCCCTTTCACTTGTATCGGCAACAAGCAGTATTTCCGATAGATTTCGATAGCGAGAACGGCTTGCGCAAACTCATGGTAAGGGCTCTGTTCGGTCCTGAGTAAGTCAGGGGGCGTCCATTAATTACGTGAGGCGATTTTGGTAATTTTGTCCCTCTCACCCTTTGGTGTGTCGTGAGATTTGGCTCAAAAACGTGAGTTGTTCCAAAATACGTATGTTTAGTGTACCTAAATAAGTTAAGACGAGTGTGAACTTACGCCTTTTCATACAAAAGGCGATAACAATTTTCCCCCGTTAAATGTTAACCGATGTTAACCGATTTTGACCAATTTTTGATAGGTTGTCAGTCAGAACAAAATCTAGGACTACGTTTTGTTTGTCACTATAATCTTTAAATTCAGTTTTATTGTGGTTTCAGTATTCTCATACAAAACTAATTTCGGCAATATTTGACTTTCTTGGTCTGTAATCAAAATTCAAAAAATATATACCTAGATTTTGTTCTGACTGACAACCTATCAAAAATTGGTCAAAATCGGTTAACATTTAAGGGGTGAAAATCGTTATCGTCCTTTGTATAAAAAGGGCAATTTTTGCCTTTGGTTCACAGTTCTCTTAATTTGTGCTTTTAAAAAAATACATAATTTGCTTCATTATTTTTATTTAAGACTTTATTTTAGAGGAGAAATAATTTAACTCAGTTTATTTTACACTGTTTATTGCGGGTAAAAAACTACTTTGTTTGCCAAGTGATGAAGCATCTCCTAAGCCGGCATAGTGTAGGCGACGAACGCCGTACTTAATTTTTGGCTTGTCGCCCGCACTCATGGACTCCACTTGCCGCTTACCAACAGGTGGAGGAGGAGTCATATGTCGTGCTACAATAAAAAAAACGGTCAAGTGCGAGTCGGACTCGCGCACGAAAGGCTCCGTACCATTATCAATAATCAAGCAAAAAAACACCTTTGTTGTATGGGAGCCCCCCTTAAATATTTTGTTTTATTTTAATTATTTATTTTAAAGTGAATATATAACTAAATATTCTGTGAATAGTTCAAGCGTCTACCTGTTGCCGTTATCAATATCGAGCAAAAACGAGCAAAAAAATCACGTTTGTTGTATGGAAGCCCCTTTAATAGTAGTTTATGCAGCGGTTGCATAATGATAGGCCTTAAAACACTAGTGCGGTTTTCATGAAACGAGCCGATAGGCGAGTTTCATAATAAGATCGCACGAGTGTTTTAAGGCCAAATTATGCAGAGTTGCATACATAACTTTATCTACACGCATATTATAAATCCTCCATGATGGGTTCTGAAACAATATTTTCTGGCAACAAGTTATTTGTTGCAATCGTGGCTGCATATTTCCGATATCCGGCGCATTTTCACATCACACACACTCCGAGAAGACTACTATTCATATTTTCAACTAAAATATAAATTACAAACAACTTTTTCTAATCAATTCAACAACAATTCTACTTTCGCTCAGCAAAACACCAACATAATGGCGGCAATTCGATCCTCCGTCAAGACCATTTTTTTTAAATCATAGACAAACGAATGAAGTCTCTATTCTCATGTCACTCGAGATCAAATGTTGTGCAGTTTATATTAAAAAAACATACTTAATTGACGTTTCGTATCAATAACTGTTTTAATATCTATGGATACTAGAATAGAGACCCACTTGAGTTTTGACAGCTGTTCCAAATTTAATCTCATTTCTATACTAAAATCGATACGGGAATAACATTGCAGCACTCGTTTTACCTAATTGGTTGTCAAAATGGTGGTAATTTCCTACGGTTTTTGATTACACTATGGAGTTTTTATGATATGGGTGTAGATAAATATTTATTTTATTCTAATTTTAGTATTTTTTGTTATAGCAGCAACAGAAATACATCATCTGTGAAAATTTCAACTGTCTCACTATCACGGTTCATGAGATACGGCCTGGTGACAGACGGACAAACGGACGGCAGTCTTAGTAATCCCCCCCAGTAGTGTCGCCCCATCTTACCCCTCAGTCCTTCTCTGTCATATAAGTATCGAAGAAAAAAGTGCTCTGAGAGATAAGATGGGGATAACTTATCCTTGTGAGGCCGCAGATTTAGTTCAGTGTTCCATCACCTATTTTATAAAAGGAGGAGCCTTGATGCAAGTCTTGAATTTCAGGTGGAATGGCAGTATGGTTACGAACCGTACTTGGTTGTCCATCGTTCTGTGCCAAAGTTCGACACGACGTTCTCTGGATACGGATTTGATAGGGTACTTACCTGCCTATTCAAGACTTAAATCCTATACAAAATATCGCGTTCCCAAAATGCCATAAATAATATTAGAATGCACCACGCCAGATCCTTGAAAATATACGTATTTCGGAGATCTGGTTACATGTAATTTTGGGATTTGTGTATTTCGGAACTCTACATATGGTAGTTTAAAGCACTGCTATTTACGGAGTTAAAGATGGTTGCTGGACCATGAAAACATGATGGCCGCCGTAATCATCTTTAAAAGATTACTCTTGATTAAAATATCAATGGTATTTAACGTATTTTACAATAAATTAACATATATCTTTAAAATCATTCAAGCCCGCCAGGCCCAGTCTTCGTGGAAAAGGAAGCTCAAACATTTATATATATTCATATTACGACGAAAAGAAATTTCCGACAAAATACATACCAGTGTTTCTGAACATTAAGAGCCCCGTCCCTGAGTAGTGCTTTATACAAACAGTACAGCGGGGTCGCGGATTCAAATCCCGGTTCGCACCTCTGAAATTCCGGATCTCAGTATTTCAGCATCATGTGAATAAAGTCCCAAATCCGCACTGGCCCCGCGTGGGGACTACTGTCCAGGCACTCTCACTAAGAGTTGAGGTGACGGGGACGTTAATGATGATGATTACACATTATAATATTCAAAGGAGTTGGTACTGTTGTCAAGGACGATACTATTTGCTAAGCTCGCTCCAACCTTTTCATGACCTAATGATATACCTATCTGGCTCAGGTTTCCCACAGCATGGAACTGCAAGCCCTAGGCTACATTCCCCTGGTCCTGCCGGACGCGTTTATGGTGCATACACCACACAAGCGGTCGCGTGAACAACTACTTAATGAACAACGGTAATATTCACAAGTAAGTTATTTACTGGCAGCTAAAGGTGCGTCGTGCGTCCAACGGCCCTATCCTGCATGGCACTAAGATAAGATAGACCGTCTTATCTCTAAGTGCCTCTTTCTCACACTAGTGCCGACGAAAGAGATACTCATAGAGATAAACGGGTTTAATTTATCTTTGTGTCATGCATGTTAGGGCCGCAGTGGGGCATTCATCACTGTCACTGTGTTTACTACCTAGGTATATAACTATTAAACTAAATTATTTGATTAAAATCGAAACTACACAAGTTATCGCACAACTTAATACACAATTTATATGCCTTATATATTTCGTTAAAACGGGGAAATGCGGCCGCAATTTTCCGTTATAATAATTTCCCGTTATTATAAAGCTTAGTTAACTAGCCTATAAATTCTGTATTCATTTGTGCGACAACTTGTGTGACTTCGATTTTAATTATATTATTATTATTAGGTTGTGATGTTAAGGTCGGACGTCACACACTAATGATAATCGGCCATAAGCTTGAGCGGTTGACTAATTTCGTTGCTTTACGTAGATGACTCGGTAGCCTAATGGTTTAGAAGTACGGTACGAGCGCTAGCGGCCCCGGATCGATCCTGCGCCAGTGTCCATCTTTTTCCATTTTTAGTTTATTTGCAAATTGTTTAAATAATTAGAATCAGGTCGGGCGACGCCATTGCAGCTCATATTCTTAAAGAGATCATACCTGTGCTTAAGACATGTGTGCATTTGGAAATTACCCACATAATTGTGATGTGAATAATTAATAGCCTAACTTATCGAAATTGTGGCAATTAAAGATATTATTTTGTTTGAGATTGTGTTTACGGCGAAGGGGTGAGTCTAGATATTAAGGCGCAGTGTTTACCTAATTTCCGTATCCCTTGATTATGTTCTCACAAAGGGATTCTTGTTTTAGCCTTCGGATATGCCCTTCGAGGTTCGTTATTAAGAACAAGATAAACCTTCTCGTGAGGTCCTCGCTAGCCGGTGGCATTTCGGATTGGCAGGGGTCCGCCAGTCAAACCCTCCTGGCGCTCAACAATTAGTAATTAGGTTTTAGGAATAAGTTAGTTAATAGTTATTTAGGTTAATATTCTACTTGAAATATATTTTAATTACGTTCATGTATTGATTTTATTTATTAGGCAAGCTAACCCATAACAAATAGCGCCCAACGTTAAAAAAATAAGGGTTAGTAGGTGTTAGTTTATCACAATAGTTTATAATTAAGATCTTACTCGCGATCTAAATGATAAATTTGGAAAATCCAAGGGATCTTTAAAAAGTATAGAACCAGATTTAGCGTACAGGGGTATGGCTTTAAGTAAAGAAGAGGTAAATGAAGTGGAAATAGGACAGCTCAAGTCAGAGCAAAGCTCGTCGAAACGTTGCTGGAATTGTCGCGAAAGTGGACACCTATTCAGGGAATGTATCACACCAAAACAGCGTCTGTTTTGTTATAAATGCGGACGTTTCGGTGTAACGTCAAAAGATTGTGAATGTAAGGGAAACGCCAAAGGGGGAAATGCAAATCCTGCCAATTAGATTTCTCCCTAGGTCGTGACAGCAAGGAATGGCAGGCATGGCTATGTACTGTCAGGGATTTTTTTGTACATAGCGATGGGGACTTATGTCCATTAGTAATAAAGAAATACAATGATAACAGGTCGTACGTAAGGTTAGTTATCCTTGGTTATCAGTGTGAAGGATTGCTTGATTCCGGGGCAAATCGTACTGTCATTAATGCACAATTTGCGCAAATTTTAAATAACCTTGGGCTTAAAGCAACGGCGATGCAGCCAGTTAGTATTGCTACCGCTGATGGTGTTAGACACAGTATTAAGGAAATTATTGACGTACCCATTAGTTTTCACGAACAATTTAATGTTGTTCCAGTTATGGTTATGCCATCCTTAGCCCAGATGTTAATTCTAGGAAAAGATTTTTTCGATACATTTGGTGTAGCCTTGCAATTCAAGAGTGATGTGGCAGTAGGAACTAATACACACTTAAGTACATTAGCAACGAAGGATCCGGTAATAATTGCTAGAAACGATCTCTGTTTCGAGGAGGGGGAGCGGTTGTCGAGGTTAATTGAGGAGATTAAAGAAACTGTGGGCGTAGGACTTGGGAGAACCAGCATTTTGAGTCACAACATAGATACTTCTAACTGTAAACCGGTACACCAAAGGCAATATGACTTTTCTCCAGTGATAAAAAAAGCAATAGAAAAAGAATTAGATGAAATGTTGGCTAACGATGTGGTGGAGCCGTCATACAGTTCTTGGTGTTCACCGGTTTTGATTGTCAAAAAACCTAACGGGGATAACCGGCTTTGTTTAGACAGCAGGCAGCTGAACCGGGTAACTAAGCGAGACACTTATCCATTGCCCAGGGTTGCCAATGTCATTAACAACCTCCGCAATGCTAGATTTTTGAGCACCATTGATTTGAAATCTGCTTTTTGGCAGGTCCCTCTTGAAAGTAGCAGTAAGGAAAAAACGGCATTTGCTGTTCCAGGCAAAGGATTATACCACTTCAAAGTTATGCCATTTGGCCTGGTCAATGCGTCCCAAACACAACAGCGTCTAATGGACATCTTATTCCATGCAGAGGAAGATAAAGTCTGGGCCTATCTTGACGACATCGTAATTTGCTCAGCGGACTTTGAGGAGCATCTGTTGTTATTAAAGAAAGTCATGGACATTTTGACAAATGCTAATTTAACGATCAACGTGGATAAATGCAAGTTTGCGAGATCTAGTCTTCGCTACCTAGGTTACATTATAGATAAGGACGGACTTAGAACAGATCCCGAAAAGGTCGAAGCTATCATTAATTTTGCCAGACCACAGACATTTACGGAACTCAAGCGCTTTATCGGACTGGCAAGTTGGTATAGGAGATTTGTTAAAGATTTTTCTGTGGTCGCTGCCCCTTTACATAATTTGACTAAAGGAAACAAAACTAAGAAGCTAGTGTGGACAGAAGACGCAGAGGGGGCATTTTTAAAGTTGAAAACCCTATTAACGACGGCACCCGTAGTAACATGCCCGGATTTCACAAAACCGTTTGTAATCCATTGTGATGCCTCTAATGCTGGCATAGGAGCAGTGTTGTGTCAAAATGTTGAAGGTACGGAGCAACCTATAGCATATCTCAGTCGGAAATTAAATGACCGCGAATCAAAATATTCTACTTCAGAAAGAGAATTATTAAGTGTGGTTTATGCAATTGAAAAGTTCAGGTCCTACGTTGATGGGACACATTTCACTATCGTGACGGATCATAGCGCATTGCTGTGGCTTCACAAAATGAAAGATCCACATGGTAGGCTTGCGCGTTGGGCCATGAAGTTACAGCAATTTGACTTTGATATAATCCATAAACCTGGTAAATGTCATGTCGTACCGGATGCATTATCGAGAAACACCGCAGACAATACTCTAGAAATAAATTCTATTGAAATATTGGATCAACACAAGGACAGCTGGTATCAAAGAAAAGTCGCAGACGTTCATGCTCAAAAGAAGGAACAAGACTGGACAGTTATAGAGGGATTGCTATACAAAAGGGTCTCTATGAAGCAGTTTCCTAATAAAGAAAACTTATTGAAACTATATGTGCCACAAGACCTACGAATCCAGGTCTTTAAAACATGTCATGACGAACCAACGGCAGGGCACTTTGGTGTTAGGAAAACTTATTTCAAGATAAGGCAAAAGTTTTATTGGCAGAATATGCTACAGGATGTGAAACAGTACGTGAATGAATGTGAGTGTTGTGCTAGTCACAAGGTCTCGCAAAGATTACCTTTGGGACAAATGGGGCAACACAGGGAGGTAACCCAACCGTGGCAGCTTATAGCACTTGATTTGATGGGTCCCTTTCCTAAAAGCAAGAAATGCAATACTATGTTGTTAGTGGTGACATGTTTGTTCAGCAAGTTTACCGTGTTGTTCCCACTACGTACAGGTAAGGCCGACAAGATATGCGAGATAGTAGGCAAGCAGTTCTTGTTATACGGTACACCTAAGGCTATAATATGTGATAACGGCAAGCAGTTCGAGTCACACTTGTTTAAAGAGCTAGCTGCCAAATACAACTCCACGATATCATATACACCACATTATCATCCGCAGAGTAACCCGACAGAGCGAGTAAATCGAGTTATCGGGACAATGATTTCGGCGTATATTAAAACCAAGAAACATAATGAATGGGATAACAACTTAGATGAGATAGGCCACGCCATTAGAACAGCGGTTCATGAATCTACTGGTTATACCCCTTCATATCTCTTCTTTGGTAGAGAAACTTCGATTCCTAATATCACTTTACCGACATTAGAGCGTTCAGCAATAGACTCGGCGTTAACAGGACAGGTTAATACGGCTTCTTGTATTCAAAACTTTAAAGATAGGGAAACAAATTTTAATACAGTCAGAGAGAGAATAGTCAAGGCACATTATGACAGTTCTATACATTACAATCGTAAAACTAGGCCCGGAACTTTTCAGGTGGGTGATACAGTCTGGAAAAGAACGAAATATCTATCTAACGCGAACAATAAATTCATGGCCAAGCTGGCTCCAAAATTTGAGAAAGCAATTATAGTTGAAAAGATTTCAGATACCATTTTCCGATTAAATAATGCTCATGGTAAAACGATCGGCAGGTGGCACATAAAAGATCTTAAGTTATACAAAGAAAAAATAAATAAATAATTTTATTTATTTTTTTGTGAGGGACGGGGTATGTGATGTTAAGGTCGGACGTCACACACTAATGATAATCGGCCATAAGCTTGAGCGGTTGACTAATTTCGTTGCTTTACGTAGATGACTCGGTAGCCTAATGGTTTAGAAGTACGGTACGAGCGCTAGCGGCCCCGGATCGATCCTGCGCCAGTGTCCATCTTTTTCCATTTTTAGTTTATTTGCAAATTGTTTAAATAATTAGAATCAGGTCGGGCGACGCCATTGCAGCTCATATTCTTAAAGAGATCATACCTGTGCTTAAGACATGTGTGCATTTGGAAATTACCCACATAATTGTGATGTGAATAATTAATAGCCTAACTTATCGAAATTGTGGCAATTAAAGATATTATTTTGTTTGAGATTGTGTTTACGGCGAAGGGGTGAGTCTAGATATTAAGGCGCAGTGTTTACCTAATTTCCGTATCCCTTGATTATGTTCTCACAAAGGGATTCTTGTTTTAGCCTTCGGATATGCCCTTCGAGGTTCGTTATTAAGAACAAGATAAACCTTCTCGTGAGGTCCTCGCTAGCCGGTGGCATTTCGGATTGGCAGGGGTCCGCCAGTCAAACCCTCCTGGCGCTCAACAATTAGTAATTAGGTTTTAGGAATAAGTTAGTTAATAGTTATTTAGGTTAATATTCTACTTGAAATATATTTTAATTACGTTCATGTATTGATTTTATTTATTAGGCAAGCTAACCCATAACAAGGTTTCTGTTTCAGTTGCATCAGCCATCTGAGAAACAAGTTTATGAGAGATCTTACAGTCAAGTACAAACTGAAGTATATGAATCTTGTTTAAAATTCTTAAATCGATCTGCATGCTATCTGCTTCTTCAAACTCAAAGGTCAAGAGCATGAACTTAGACAGACTTTAAAGAGTGCATTACTTTTATTATATCTTCACAACTTTGAAATTACCTCGTCGGAAAATCACTCAAGAAGCGAAGAATAAAATTAACAACTTGCGGCAATGTAGATTTTGTTACTATTGATTTCGAGATACGAGATGCAAAGTAGATGCAATAAATTAATAAAGTAGTACCTCATCAGTGCCGTCAAAATACTCATGGTTCTTAAAACGCATGTCCTCCAATTTTTAGTTTATGTTGGGCAATAAGTACATACCGTCAACCCTTACCCTTAAAAGCAGCAAACCTTTACATTGACCTCTTTCCAAACATTATTTTGCTTACATAGTAGTATGCCGTCTAATTTAATAAATTTTAAGTGTAACATTGATATGAATGTAAGCCTGTAATCATGTTAAAATTTCGGAATAAAATAAGTGACTAATTCGTTGTTTTCATTTAATTCAATCTTTAATCGAGGTTTTAATAGGTTTCATTGGTAATCATTCGCGACTCGCCGTTGCCTAACAAATTACTGCTATTCGGATTCTCTTTAGTAGTTAGCAACCAAAGCAATACGATTATCTGGAAATCTAATTCTTGTATGTCCTTCTTCAAATTTGCAACCGCCTTCTTAGCACTGACTAATGGAGAGTTATCGTTCATCGATGACCCTCTAGACTCCGTTCTTTGCTTTATGGTCTCTACTTTAGCTGTTAATTCGTTCAATAACTCTTGTCTCTCGGTTACGCCTACGCTGACCTCTTTATACTCGTTAGTTACCTTACTGAGTTCATCTAAAAGAGAACCGTACTCTTTAACTAATGGTTCAAATTGCTCGTTCAAAATATTCTCCCTTGCTGTAATCTTGTCTAAAGCAGAACTGATATTACCATGCAGCTTGTTCAGCTGTGTCCCAGTAGTCTTAAACCTGTCAAATAACTCATCCCTATAAGTCTTCATTTGAGCATGTCGCGCCCTCCAATCTCTACCATCAGCTGTTATTTTTAATCTTAAAGCAGGTGCAACTCTCTCTAGCTCCAACTTCCAAGCTTCCCAGTCATGAACCTTATCAGCTATGTTATTGGGTTCTTTTTCCTCTTCATTACCGAACTCTCCTTCGGACTCGTCGGAATAAATAGCCATTTCTTCTTCAACTTTGTCTAATGTTATCTCCGTTTCGTCTTCTACTTGATCGACATCGTCGGCCGATTCTTCTGTGTCAGGTAAGTCGACCACAGGTTTCAACCATTCAAAGTTTTCTTTTTTCAATGCGTCATCTGCTAATATGTTTAGGATAAAGCAGACCTCATCTCCAAAACCTTGTTTGAGCTTGTGTGACGAAAAATCTACTGCCACTTGTTTTTCCCTCAATGTTTCGATTATATTAGCTATTAATGAATTAGGGTCATCTTCTTCATTAGGTTGTTCGAATTCCTTACCGGTTTTTCTAATTAGCCATGCTGCAGTGGAGGCGAAAACGAAGAATTGTTCTCCAGGATTGGTTGAAGTGATAAAGTAGTAGCGACTCATGGGCTTCATTTTGATTTGAGGACGCATTTCCGTATCGATTTTTAGCAATCGTAGTTTGTCCATTAGGTTCAAATCCATTGTTTACTAAAAAAAAAAATGAGTTATGTATGCAGTGTGTCATTATCATAAAAATTAGGCTATATTATAAATAAACTGAAACGAATCGTATGACTCTTGTTTTGTCAAAATTAACTCTTAACTAAGTTTCATAGGTCAAAATATGGTCAAAACACTATCAATTACTCAAAGTACGGATATTTAAATTGCTTTGTATTTTTACCTGGTACCAGCAGTGGATTGATGCTTGCAATAGGCCGAATCGAAAATTCTTACACAAGCAACCTTCAATATTACCGAATAGTTTCGCCTCGAATATACCTCAATATTATTATTTTGCTTAACAATCGACTGAGCGCGGGATGCATGAAGTTTCTGTTTGTTAATTTGGTTGCTATGACAACATGTTAGCCGAGGGTTTTACAAATAGACACGAAGTTCCGTTTATGCAAGGTTGGTTGGTGGTGGTTGGTGGTGGTTGGTTGGTTGGTGGCATAGTCTATGATTATGATTATGATTGCGAGTTCAGAAACACTTTGGTCTTGTCTATGAAATGAATGGAGGTGCTGATGGGCTGATGGCAGTGAAAATATAGACCGCAAAAAGTTAGTTCCATTTCTTGCCGTTTCATATACATATATGTCTGCTGCCATAATACCTTTGTAAAAATATAATTACCTAGATTTGAAATTGTAATCGGAAGCAAACAGCTAAATATATGACAATATTTGTTAGCAAAGGCGTACATACGTTGCAAGATTAATTAAAACTAATAAAACTGACAAGTGACGATTCCCAAATTGGTGCTATTCGAAATCTTAACGATTCTTGTTAGTTAAGTATTATCCCGCACTTCTCGCACTAGCTACTTGCGCTAGTCTCACTATCACCACCTACACGCGTTTCTGATCACATAATTACTCATCGTTCTCATTAAAACTGTCCCAAAGGCCCGGGAAGCGATACTTTTGGCACGTCGCAACCAATTAATTAGACCTCGGACGCGGTTAAAAAAACGAACAACGGCAAGAGAATCTGAGGTTTACATTTTTTGGCAACAATATGAGCCATATTTAGCCGCGAGTATTATTTTGTGTGTGATAATATTCTGGCGTTTCTCGATCGTAAAGAATCTGTATTTTGCGTACGACCCGTTTGGGTTGCGCAATCCTTGTGTGTTGTGTGTGTGATCCTACGATTCACATGGGTGTGTAAGAAGAATGTTGCTTTATTTAAAACAACAAAGTACCTAATGATTAAAATCAGTCTAAGAAGTTGTTTTTCCAAAGAGGGTAACATTTTAAAACCAAAGGTATTCACGCAAATCAGAACAGCGGCCGGATAAGCCTTTTCTCAGCTGGGAAACAGTGTAATTTTAACAAACTTCAAAAAGAAGTCTCCTGTTCTTTCAGTCATCCTTTCATCATCATCATCATCATTTCAGCCGAAAGACGTCCACTGCTGGACATATGCCTCCCCTAATGATCGCCACAATGACTGATTCTGTGCTGTTGGCATCCAATGGAATCCCTCAATCTTCAACAGCTCGTCGTCCCCCGGACCACGCTGCACCTTCCAGCGGCCCTAACATACATACATACATACATAGCATCACGCCCGAAATCCCTAATGGGGTGGGCAGAGCCACAAGACTACTTGTGGGCACGTTCGATTAATTAGTCCAAGATGGTCTGATGAACCGTATGGTGACAGATGATCAGCCCATCGCCCATACAGATAGTCCACCTTGTTGGAGAGGACCCGTCCCTTAGTCGACTTTTACGACATGCCAGGATGATAAGCATCTGCACGCATTCTATGCTATTTCTTCACTCCCAGTGCAGCAGAGGAGGCCCTAACATGCAAGACACAAAGATAAGCACCTAGAGATAAGACGGGTTAACTTATCCTTGTGTCTTGCATGTTAGGGCCGCAGTACGCGGTCGCCACTCAAGAACTTCGGACTCATCCTTTGCATTTAAAGTAGAACCACATTTTTCTCAATACATAAATTAATATAATAGGTCAACCACAAAACCTTTCAACAAAGATTTCCTTTATTTAGCAAGCTTTTACTCACCTGTTGAGTCATCGCGTTGACCAACCACGTACGGCCGCTTAACGGCGCGCGCGCCGGTTTTTACCCCCTATGACTCAGCTAGTTTATCTTTAGTTTGGTATTGATTTTTAACTTGAACCTTATATTCGGTTATGGCAACGGCATATTCCAGGGTCCTGTAAGTAAAAACGTTATCATACGATTAACCAAATAGACGACTTTTACACGGGCTCTTTCCCATGTCAGAATCTACCAGCGGCCCTAAAATGCATGAAGATAGACCGTCTTATCTGCAAGTGCGTCTCTCTCACACTAGTGCCGACGAAAGAGATAGTCATAGAGATAAACGGGTTTAATTTATCTTTGTGGCATGCATGTTAGGGCCGCAGCATCAAAGGCAATCAAAGGGGGCATCTGCTGAAAAGAAACACTGCAAGAAAGTCATTATTTTTTCTAGAATTAAGTATGTCAAACCTTTATTTGTTTACTTGGTAACTGTAGACCTTATGTCCGGTTTTAACAATATTGTAACCAAAAATTACTTTGTTCATTAGTTCTTATATCTGTGTCAAATCTTACATGTTGATTTTGACTCACTTCTCATCTTCGGAATTCCCGTTGTATTAGGTTAAAAAAGAGCGGTGTACAATTCCATGCAGATCACTCCACTGAGAACAGTCTCCATAGCTCGATTATGACGAGGAAAAATATTATTTCCAGAAACTTACTTTAACTGAGAACTCCTGAGCAATACATAAAAATAAACTTGACAATGACCTGTTCACGACCGTGACATGAATTTTGTTTTGTTTGACCTAAATTTTCTTATAACTTCCCCGAACAGATAGATTCATGAAACTAAGTAGAGTATTGACCAGAAGGTATGCTGTACTGTAATGTTTCTATTTCATTTTGTTTTAAGTTTGTCTATAACGTGTAAAATCAAAGTTTGATTTGAAAGTACAGGTTTCTGCTGAGTTTCTTGTGGCGCTTCTTCTCTGTAAAGGTGGTCCTGTCCGAAGCGCTGATAGATTCAACCTATTTTAATTTAGGTATTCATGTGACAAGTAAAAGAGCCCACGGGTGGCCAATTTGCTGAATAAATGTTTTGAGTTGGACCTCAGAGACCATTTTTATTATTAAGTGATAAGAAGACAAGAAAGAATATCACCGAGACATAACGCAAAGAGATATTAACTATAAGACCAAAGCCACACCGGACGTGGCACGCTTAGAGACAAGATTACTTAATAGGAGCGCGGTAACTAGCCTGTCACTACAGTCGATTGAAAATTTTTATGTACTAAAATCAATCTTTCACTATAGCGTTAACCAGTTACCACCTAAGGAAGAGCGGTGCCTCTTAGCACAGGTATCTTCGTATACTTAAAAAGAGACGCCAACCACTTTATATGTATATTGCAAGTGATTGAATAAATATATTTATTTTTTTATTCATCCATATGTACTTCTCTTATTTGGTAAACAAGTTTCTAGACTCAAAATGTAAAATTTTTGGGTGAAACAGCTATTTATCCTAAATAAAGGAATCCTAGGCTAAAACTTGGCAAAGTGACGTCTAAAATATTGTCTCCGGTTGCTTTATTTGCAAGGAAATAGCTGTTTTAGCCAACAAAGGTGCATTTTGAGTTTAGAAACTTGTTTACCAAATAAGATAAGTAAGTATGGACCGACTGTACACTAAGTGGGCAGCTCCACAGATTATCGTAATTAAGTCCGTGAACTAGGATGGAGTAAGTATGTGACATGTCATCTTAACACTGCGAAGCGCTTGCCGCTAAGCGAGCTATGTCAGTTGTGACCTTAACCTAAGCCAATAAAACCAATGTCGTTCTTGCTAATGTGTGCACTTTAAAATTTACTTAATATTAGTAAAATGATTATATTAGAATAAGTATTTCAACGTACAGACATGGCAGAGCGATGTAAAAAGTTTACGATCTACATTCTACATCATTAACGAGAAATGCAAACATGGTCTTGTACATGCAAAAACTGATTCAGGGTCCAGTTACTTATCGACTAATAACTTATTTAACGGAATCGTTCACTACCATTACATAAGGAGTTTTAGGTGAGTTTTATAATATAAAGAAGGATGAAACGTCAAAGCTAAATTCAAATAAATATTCAGGCTCTTGCAGATGTCTGAATATACCAGCGCTTTGAAAGGTGACATTTGCTGAGAAGAAGAAGCGATATTGGATTCGGAAGAGTTACCGCCCTGCGGCCCTAACATGCAAGACACAAAGACAAGTTAAACCCGTTTATCTCTATGACTATCTCTTTCGTCTGCACTAGTGTGAGAGATACGCACTTAGAGATAAGACGGTTTAAGTTATCCCTATGTCTTGCATGTTAGGGCCCCTGATATAGCCACTTTCCTTGATTAGATAGGGACAGATGCTATAAGTCTGCAATTGACTGTTTTCCATAGGGCCTTGGGCAACGTTAGGCGAGAGTGAAGCATTCTAGGCTACGTGGTCTAGATAGGTTTTTGTCCGAATAACGAGTGGGGCTATTAGGTTTGTCCAGCAGTGGACGTCTTTTGACTGCAATTATGATGATGATTAATTACGTAAGCTTAGAGTAAAGTGTCAAGGTGAGAAGTAAAGAATGCCTCATCTGGAGCCAGTCGTCGAAATGAAGATTCAGTTATTGGTTTAGTGGATTACTCAGCCAAACATCACGCATTTAATACATTTTTCGAACATTTTGTCAACAAGTTTCAAGCAATATTCCTTAAGACTAATGTCGCACAGGCATGTGCCTTGCTTAGCGCCTAGAGCCTAGCGAAAAACACGTTCTAGATTTGTCGGCACCGGCCGCACTGCGCGCTTGGCGCCTTCAATATTCACCTGCGGCCCTAACATGCATGAAACAAAGATAAGATAGACCGTCTTCTCTCTAAGTGCGTCTCTCTCACACTAGTGCCGACGAAAGAGATAGTCATAGAGATAAACGGGTTTAATTTATCTTTGTGGCATGCATGTTAGGGCCGCTGACTCGCTAGGCTCTAGGCGCTAAGCAAGCCATCTGCCTGTGCGTTTGGGGTTAATCTTTTGATCGCCTCAGTCGGCTAGATACGACTGCGTATTTTCGTGCCATTAATGTCACGATATGAGGTTTCCATCGGCTGCCGTGGCACATTTCGCGTTTGGTCGTGGCGCAATCGGTCAAATTAATCTTGTCTCCATAAGCCCTTGCAATTTGGCCGTCCATTCTTTCTTTATTGGGCGATAATAAGGGGTGATGGAGTCGCTTTTATCAACGGAACCCATATGAGCACCGCAGTTTACAGCGCTGCGCGCGCGCAGTTTTTATGTGGGTATAATTAATTCGGCCTAGGCAATGTTGAGTTATCTTTTACTAGAAGGTCGAGTGACTAATGTTAGTGACACACGGCCGCGTGTACTCGTGAATAATTTTTGTAACAGTGTTTTGTCTGGAAATGTCACTGGTTAGAAGTAAACGATAGTCAAAAGTTAGTTGGTTTGATAGTAGAAATATTATAAATAATCGATAATATTGATGCTAGAGGTACGAAATCCTATTGAAAATTTATAAAAATCCTCTAAATGGAAATGCCAAATGTTTCTACATTTTTCTTGCGACAATGGAAGCACCTTAGTTGGACCCTTATTATGGGACATTTCCAAAGACCATAAATCCTAAACACTGCTTACCCTAACTATTACGGGGTTTTATTAGAGTGCTGTGATTTATGCGTTTAATCCTGTATCCCGACACTTGGTTTTTGACTCTAATGTTGGCAGCGGGGGTCGCTCAGCTATGCGGCTTCTATCTATAGGATATGGGTCTGTGAACATCCCCAAATTCCTAGTTAGCGTTAGTATTCTTACAACCTACTTAACCAAACCGATGCTCCCAACATAGCTGTGGCAACTAAAGTTAACCATTCTACTTGTCCATGTGTCCTCGCCTCGGAGACACACCCGAGTCAGCTCACCTTGCAGCCGCCGCGCTATTTTAGGACGCATTTAAACAAAATTCGAAATACAAGGGATTACGTGATTACAGACGTTAACTAAAGGGACTCGTAAGCGGACTAATTTTTCGGCAATTCATTGCTGCAATTCGGGCTATCCTCAAAAGTTGACATTCAAACTTTTTGTTCCCATTAGTGATGTTATATGTAATCATTTTGGGGATAGCCCGAAATGCAGCAATAAATTACCGAAAAACTAGCTCGTTTACGAGCCCCTGAAGTGTTGAAAAATGAGAAGAAGCTAGCTAAAGTGGCAAAAGCTAACCCTAACGGTCAAATAATACCACTAAAGTTAAAATTTAGGGCAAACGCATAAGACACTAATCATACTTACTTACAAAGAAAAAAAATTAGGTAAGGACCTAATTAAGTTATCGCAAGTCGATAGGTAGGTATTGTGCATTGGTCATTTGGTTCAATGTAGGTACGTAGGTACTTTTCCACTTACTTAAAATAAACTAAAGTGACATAGGTACTTCAATATACTTATGTTGTCACTTGCACGTAATCACGTAATAGGTACTGATTCACTGACTTCGCTCAAGTGTCACGTTGGAAGCTTTTTTCTTAATAATGTGATTGCACTTAAATAATGTAAGAAAATAAGTTAATAATAAGTGGGTTTAGGTAATTGATCGATTAAAATTATTAATGCATCGGAGTAACAATGACTTGAAAGGATAACCACAAAGTGAACTATGGTTGCAATGGTCTTAAAATTAACTATTTCAAAGTTGGATCAACTGGGATCACAACGTAATTTTAAAAAAGATTAATACTTAGTTATTAAAAACTCTACTGTTTAATAAATAAGGTTATTAAAACACTTGTGTGTATTTATTTAATGAAATGGGCATATGATATGATAGGATGTTATATACGGCATGGTATGGAGCGCGCGCCGCCATCTTGCAAATATCCTCCTTTGATGATTTATGCATATTTTTCGAAAAATTTAAATATCGATTGTAGAGAAAATTTCAAAGTAAGTACTAAGTATGTAAGAAGGACCTTAAAAAAATTACGCCACCTTACTGAAAACTCACTGGATATACTTGAGGATTTCACTTGAATTATCCTTTACTAAATAAAAGGACACCACAAAACGGGTTCCGTACCGTAAAGGAAAAAAACGGAACCCTTATAGGATCACTCGTGTGTCTGTCCGTCTGTCTGTCACAGTCAATTTTCTCCGAAACTACTGGACCGATTGAGTTGAAATTTGGTACATATGTGTAAATTGATGACCACATCACGGACGTGTAACGTAAATATGAACTTTAAATATGTTGTAAAAATCTTAAATATATTTCTTTTATAATTTTTACATAAAATGGTTTTGAAGCTATTTAGGAAAATAGGCGAAAATTTACCATTCTCGCCCCTTATCTCCGAAACTACTGGGACTAAAATTTTGAAAAAAATACAGAATATAGTTCTTTACCTATAGAAGTATAGATTACAGGAAAACCTATAAGAAGACTATGGTATTTAAAGTACCTAACAGGAAATTTCATATAATCACGGAACCCTCTTGGCGCGGGTTTAACTGGCGCTTGTTCGGGTTTTATATTTATTATGTGCCTATTCTGACTCCAATTTTAAATGAAGGTCCTAATTCTACCTGTACTTTCATTAAAGAAAATTCAACGTGCTTATAATCGGTCAGATCATGATGAACCTAAATAATTACTTCCCTTACTCACTTGCTGAGTTTAGACCACATTGGATTTTGATTACGCATCCATAATTAATTATTAACATTAATATTATACATATTTAGACCAAATTAAGTAATGATTCAACTGGAAGGTTTCATTATTTTGAATTAAGATTCCATTAAATTATGACTAACTCGTGTTATTCCTCGGTAAATTAAGTTTATATCACTTTAAATTCGGTTGGGTGGTCTCATTTACATATCCTAACGTATCGTATAAAATACCTAACTCCCGACTGATTTTTCATGCGGAATAAAGGTTCTCAATAAAGAACTGTTTTATCTCGTGTTACTGGCACCGATAAAATTAGAAACGGCTACGACCACCGGCGCTCAGTCGCGACTGAGCGCTCGCGGCGGCAACAGACGTGTCAAATTCAAAATAAGAATTCATTGTTTTCTTTTTGTTATTCCGTGAGTGAGTTACGAAACGTTTTGTGCCAGTGTTTTGTGGAACGGAAAGTTATTAAAAAACCGTGTGTTCTGTGATGTGCATGAGATAAGTTGACAAGAGTAAGTAGTTGTTTTACTTTCAAAATTATCTTGTACAACAAATGTACGGAAATTGTACCTGCTGATTAGATAGAACGAAGTTTTGTGGCCGACTAATACGTTTCTGATTCGACATGTGAAGATTAGTGAGATTGCCTTTTAAGTGCCTAAGGTACCTCAAAGGCAAGGATTTGGTGCCTTTTATGATGAAGGACACAGATTAACCAACGCAAAGACGATACATTTAGTTAGATTTAATATTATCAGGCTTTCGTAATATAATTGTACAAAAATAGTTGCCTCCTAATCACTAGGTCACTGGCGAAAGCTTGTGGCCACACGTCATCGTCAGACAGGACAACATCTACTCGTTTAAAAGAAAAGTTTTTCTTCATAAAACACAAATCAGTGTACGAAATCTCTATAAGTAGAGTTAGTGACAAACTGGTTGAACTTACCCTGACCGGACATAGGTACATTACACCAATTAATGAAAAATATTCTCAATACTCGGGCAGCACACAAGTTGTATAAGATCTTATACAGCCCTTATAACTCTCAAACTAGAGTTATAATAGCCTTATAAGCTCTTATACAGCTTGGGTGATGC
The DNA here is from genome assembly GCA_947859335.1 of Tortricodes alternella. Lineage (NCBI taxonomy): Eukaryota > Metazoa > Arthropoda > Insecta > Lepidoptera > Tortricidae > Tortricodes > Tortricodes alternella. The sequence continues at coordinate 8,849,167 of OX401986.1, forward strand.
TTGGGATAAGTATACTAAATTAAACACTTTCCATATTGAGACTATTAAGAGTCAATTTAGTTTAACTAAAACAGTACCGTGACTCACTTATAGACAACGCACAGCCTAAATGGGTGGTCCTAGAGGTTTGAAATTTGGAGGAGACATTCATCGAGTACCCTAGAGATGCACATAGAAGGGATTTTTTGAAATTCCACTCTTAAAGGGGTTTATAGGGATGTTAAAGTTTGTATGGAAAATACCGCTGGCGAAGCTGTAGCGGGTCCACAAGTTTAATTTAAAATCCGTCAAAATGCGGAACTAATCCAATAATTTATGAATGGTCCTTTCTCATGGTCGCTGTTTTTTGAAATGAGCGTTTTAATGAAAATAATTTGTATGTTAGGCTGTTTAAAGAGCCTATACGCAAGGTAACAACTAATCAAGGAAGTAACAGTAACTTCTGACTCTGACTATGGTCCTTACTAAGCAAACCTTCAATTATATTTTTAAACAAAAGGGTGTGCTAATGTAAGACGTTCTTAAAAGCGGAGAATTAGAAAGACTAGAATATTCTTAATAACGAAATGAGATAGCCGGATCGATCGAACGAAACAATCCTACAGAGAATAAGAAGCTGCAAAAACGCTGTGTATAAATGTGGGGACAACTAGGCCGATGTACTTGTAAACACCCTAAAGTATGGTTTCGTTATACTAGTGAAATTGTCGTTATACTAGTGAAATTGATGATTGCCAACATCGGAAGTAATGGTAGGTAAGATGAAGAATGAAATTTGGAAAAAGTATAAATAAGTACTTATAGTAAAGTGCTTACTTCGTGAGGACGCAAACACAGTCAGGATGGCCATAATGGTCGTTAACGGTTTAAGCCTTTAAGCCGAGATGAAAACGATAAAAAATATATTAAAAAGACCAAGTTTGCACATGTGACGACACAAAAGACGAAGAAGTCCAAAAGTGAGTAAGAGACGGATAAATTAAATTATATTCAAAGCAAAGCATAAATTTAAATCCACTAATCATTGCCAATGCATACTTAGTTGTTTAACTTAAGCATCGCTTCACCGACGGATTTCAACCTTATACGAGTACCTACATATAGTACGACAGCATGTCTAATGTACCTCCATACACATCCTACTTCTCGTCCATCATTGTTTTCATGAACAAGACCGAGGCAGATCACGATAAGTCATTGTTTGGAAACCACATCCACTGTACCGTCAGTAGAACAGTTAACTTCGACCATACGTTATATGAATTTCACATCGTTTAAAATTCAAGATTGTTCTAAAGAGAACCAATGGCGTTGCAAGGGGAGGGGTTGGGGGGCAGGTGGACCTGTCCCACCCAGGAACCCTTTTGGCCCACCTCATAATTTAAAGGGATCACTTGATTAAAATTAAGTACATCTATTATATCTTTTTTGTCTGGCCAACTGCAGAACTTTGCTACGCCCTTGAAGAGAAGTTAACGACAATCGTTTTACATATCGACGACACGTTTGGCCTAGTTGGTAGTGACTCTGCTTCCGAAGCCAGCGGTCCCGGGTTCGAATCCCGGTAAGGGCAAATATATGTGTGATGAGCACGAATGTTTGTTCCTGAGTCTTGGATATTTTCTATGTATTTAAGTATTTATTTAACTATATAAGTATGTATATCGTCGTCTAGTAACCATAACACAAGCCTTTAGAGCTTACTTTGGGGCTAGATTGATTTGTGTAAAGATTGTCCCGTGAAAAAAAAAAAAAATATATCGTCTGTAATCTAGCCGAAACTTTTATGAACCAAACTCAGCAAAAGTATAGTTAATACATATGGTTAACTCATACAATAAATTTGTCTATTTTTTGGCTGGAACCTTGGCAAAACAAGTGAATTAACATTTCACTTTACTCAGCGCAATGCCGTAGCCACATTTATTTAAAATTAGTAGATAGGGTAAAGTACTAAATATTATCTTATCTTATCTTAGAGGGTGGGGTCCTTGCGGATACACTTCGACGGCCTCGACCCTATGGGATCTTTTGTGTAATTACCCCTCTCCTAAGCACTATTCTATAGCATTCTCCACAACTTCAATAAAGTGACTTGTGGAGCGCAGTGATAGTGCCTTGAACTCCCCTGGTTCTAGATATCCATTGCCAAGGATTTTCATTCTTAGTCTGGCGAGGGCGTCACATTCACACATGATGTGTTTCATTGTTTCTTCCTCTTCGCCACACATTGTACAGTTTGTGTTGTCAGAGAGTCCCATCTTGGCTAAGATATACTTAACCCCGAAGTGACCCGTGAATACTCCGATTATGTATCTGAGCTGTTTACAGCTGAGTTTGGCCTAGCTTGAGTCTGCGCTCCCTGTAAAGAGCTTTGAATGCCTTAGGCCAGCCAAGGAATTCCACTAACGGTGGTGGTTGTCCCTGGCATGGTTGGTTAGGGCCGTTTTTATGGTTTGCTGTGAGCGTGCCACGAAAGGTTCCGGTCCAATGTGTTTGTTCATTGACCCTTCCCTTGCAAGCTCGTCCACTGTCTCATTACCGGTGAAGCCTTCGTGTCCTGGGATCCATACCTGTGTCAACTTGTAGTGTCAAATATTGATGACATACATAAGCTAGAAATTGATCTGTTAATCCTGTTTACGTTCAAGTAACCGACCGATCGGCAAGAGGCAGTGTCTAAATGTCGTCGTTAAGCAAAAAACAACCTACAACGGCACCACAGAAATTAAACGTAGATAAGTACCGGTAAATTAAATAAATAGTGGGACCAATTCAAAAATGTGTTCGCTAATTTAAAAGTCACATTTAAAATAAGAAACGTCAAACTCGATTTTGGCAGCTTTGCGCTACACAATTGAGTATGACGTTTCTTATTTTAAGTTTAGGAAATTTAAAATCGTTTCGAAATGGACCCATTACCTACTTATGTACTTACATTATACAGGTAAACTAACTTGGGTTTTAAATCTATAAAATATCACCTTATAGGTAGCTTATGATCCAACAAAGAAATAATACGAATATACGGATTATTCGATAATGTTTCAACTAGTTGCATATTATCGATAAGAGGCTATTTCGTTCCAATGTAAGCGTGAAGATAAGGACTTCATTGCAAAACCTCAACCTTGGATTTTAATTCAAAGATATGTTGTTTTAATTTAAATGAAACAAAAAGGGTTTAGCTAAGAGTCCCGCCATTGGTTAGCACTGCCTTTAGCGCGACTGCTACCCCACCTTTTGGTTTCATTACTAAATATCAATCCAATGTATATAAAGTACCTTATTCGTCGGTGATTTCAGAACCGCGTATGAGCAGTTTGTAAAAACCGCGTAAATCCAAAAAATAGCAAGCTGATGAGCATACACGCTGTTAGATTAGATTTTGCTTATCACTGATTTTTGTTCAAAAATAGGTACACTTACGCGGTTTTTACAAACTGCTCATACGCGGTTTTGAACTATCACCGAAGTTATGAAACTCTATTTTATTTAAGAACTCACTTTTTATTTTTTTACAAAAGTGCACAATAAATCTACGCCGACCGGAAGAAGGTATTTAATGACACTTCATATTATGCAAAAAGCCTTTTAAGCTTTATCATTAATCCATCGGAAAACATGAGCCGATAAAAATGCAGAAAACATGTTTGGAAGTGTCAAGTAACTCGTTACTATTTCGTAAGAAGAAATTTGATCGTCCACGTTACACAATACCGGGTTATTTATACTTTCTAAGATCCTTCGATGCGTAGGTAGTTATAGCAATAAATTATAATAAGTTTTAATTAATGTTTCTTGTAAGCCTTTTTTATCAGTCCCCGTATCAGTTTCTTTTTTTTTTTGGTACGGCCTTCTATCCCTTAATTTACATAAAATATACGTTGGTTTTTTACTCTTATCTGTTGTACTGGATATATCTAAAGTACTCATTGTTAATTGTTCTTCCAATGTGAAGCCAGTTCAGTTCTTTCTTTTTTACAATACCTGTTGTATCTGTTATGGGATTCGTGGTTTTGACAAAGGTTTGACAAGGGAAAATACGAAAAAATACATAGGTAGTGTCGTGTTTTAACACAGAGATCAAACTAAAGTACCTATGGTTTGTTGACGAACGTATACTCGATACATTAAGGACTTAGAAACATTATTTGAACCATTAAATTAATAATGCTCTATGCTTTATTATTCAAAATATGAATCCGGTTAACTCGGCGCGGCGTACAATACATATTCTCTGTCTATCTTATGACGAGTTTTTCATATTATCGCTTATTTGTCTGTCGGAAAAATGATAGTCTTTTTGTGTTTACGATATCCATGGATAAATGCTAAACGAGGTAGGTATGCCAGTGTAGAAACACCCCATTGAAGAGCAAATGACAGACAACTGCTTGAAAATCTGCAGCCGTGTATACTGATAGCATTGTCTCCAAACGTGTTTTCTAACGATAGATTCTTTGTACTGTAGTGTTACAAGACTAAGGTAAAACAGACCCGGCTCTGCTTGTTTTTGATGTTAAGCAAAGACAAAAGGAACTTAAAACTTCTACATTTTAAAGAATGGTCTGCCGCGTTTGTTATAAATACTTAATAAGTCGCATTTCCGTCACGATCCTCATCAAGATTAATTGTGTTGGAGACTGAGTTTCTTTGCAATCTTAGACATTTTTGTTAAAAATTATAGGCGGTATTGTTAGGTAAGGTAACTAATTTAAAAGGAGGCATTGAAACAGATCGATAGCAATCCATTTTGTTGTGAAACGAACGACTTTCATGGTGTTTGAGTTCTTACAAAACGCCAATGGAAAACCATGTTAAGTTAGAGTGGATAGTTATTTTCCAGACGCAAACTTTCGCAACTTTTGGTCCGTTTACTTTACAAATACATCTTGTATGAAAAACAAATGTATGTTTGTATTTGCTCATAATGTCCCGACTGCCTGGCATTGCGAGGCTTCAGGTGGGTAAATCTTTCTTTGAGAGGCCCTTGTCGACTTCGTTTTTATGATGATGCTGCATCAGCGATAACTAACAAGCAAGAGAGCGCGAGTGACATGACGTGGGCATGACGTGAATTTTATAATGCGCGTCTTAAGGGCGTACCCCACGCCGATTCCAACTCGGTTCTTCCCCACTTGCCTTAGTTCACGCGGCGCAGTGAATAGTATAATTTACTCAAAAACTACAAAATAAATTGAAAAACCGGCGGATGAAATTATAGTGTACATTATTGTCTTCTGATTAGTAAACGTCTTATGTACAAGCGTCGCATAATTAGGGAGCCTTTACGGATTTTAGTTTGAAAAAAGGGTTTACGGTTTTTTTTTGCTCTTGATTTATCACTTTTTTCATAAATCCAATGGACGAAAAAAGAATAGATTCCATGCTACAATACATATTTTTTTCAAGATTCTTGCAAAACGCTAAGAATACTTTATAGGATTTGAAAGCAGCGAAATTCGCCGGGTAGGACCTTAAAGGCACGAAATTCAAATAAACATTAGTACTACTAGTACCCAATATTTTTCTACTTGGGTTGTTGCGAGTGCACGAGGCCCCGGGCAGATGCCCTGCTGGCCAGCCCCAAAGGCCCCCTGCTTAGAACGCTCTTGAACCCAATAATGGTCATAAGTGCTTTAATAATCGCATGCCGTTATTTTTCACTACGTCTTAAAATATAATTTTGTACTATGAGAACGATGCATTTACATTTGTTTTTTTAAAACAATATTCTGTCTTTTAGGTAAGTGTACAAAATTCCAGTAAGTATGTTAATTTAATTCGTTGTGATATGTACTAGGTATATGAAGGCATAGAAAGGTTGACGACCTCTAGTTTTGAAGAGTTCACTCGCATCACTCCTTCATGCAAATCAGCATGCCTTACATGCGTTTATCTTTTTATCTAGACATGATTAAACGAATTCTTTTAAGGCTTTGTCAGTTTAAAGAATTACATAGGGCCTAGGATACTGCTTTTATCACATGTATGCATGTATGTTCTCTTTATCGAAATCTATTGGCTTGTTGCCGATACAAATAAAAGGGACCGAGCATTGAAATATATAGTAAGGAACTGTTCAAACCAATTTTCGCAATGCTTACTTTTAGGTGTCAGAACGCAAATCTGACACCATTGCAGAATCAGTCGCATGTCAACCACCATCCATGACACCCATTTAAGTGGCACTGTTATAATTGAAAAAATGCCCTCCCGCATCGTGCGGTGTGAGACCGCAGCACCACCGACTCCACCACGCACAATGATATGATAGCGTGTGAATCAAGCAAAATTAGACTTTTGTATGTATGCCGTAAGAACGACAACCTTCTATGAGACTTGTTTCACGAAATTGTACTGATAGGCATATCCTTTTGAGATCTTTGGGACCGAGCGATAGTTGTCTATTACGAGAACAGTTTGTACCGGTAATACCGTAAACTGTGGCAACTTCGCCAATTCATGGTAACTATACCCGCCGCGTAGATCTTGTCTAAGCTTCTACGATATGTATCGGGAACATCAGTGTATACGCAAATAAAGTATTTCGAATTATATCGGAGTCGGAGATGCGACTCAGACGAGACCTATGTGACGAGAATAGTAACCACATCTGGGTGAAGCTACAACGGCTATGTTATTTCTCTAACAAATCCCGTTGCTCCTGTCATACGACCAGGGTAGCTAACCTCAGGGGTTTTCCCCTAAATTTAGGGGCAAAATAACTGGATTGGGATTTTTTAGGGGCAGAACATTCTTAGGGGGTTTTTTGGGGTTATAAAAATCTAGCTGAAAATTAGTGCCATTCTATTTTCAGAATATTTGTCGTCCGTACTTGGCCTTTTTTATATACTGATCACATTGAAAAAAGAATGGTATGGTATGGATTATCTGTCTGTGGTAAAATTACAAAAGCGACACAAGTCAGTGCCCATTTTTAGAGGAGACCGTTTTAAAGTTTTAAATGTTTTTTTTGTTTCTTCAGTGTTACGGGACCCTATTACTAAGGCTCCGCTGTCCGTCTTTCCGTCTGTCCGTCCGTCCGTCTGTCCGTCTGTCTCCAGGCTGTATCTCATGAACCGTGATAGTTAGACAGTTGAAATTTTCACAGATGATGTATTTCTGTTGCCGCTATAACAACGAATACTAAAACACAGATTAAAATAAATATTTAAGGGGGCTCCCATACAACAAACGTGATGTTTTTGCTTGTTTTTGCTCGATATTGATAACGGCAACAGGTAGACGCTTGAAATATTTACAGAATATTTAGATATATATTAACTTAAAAATAAATAATTAATTCAAAATACAATAAATATTTAAGGGGGGCTCCCATACAACAAACGTGTTTTTTTTTGCTTGATTATAATGGTACAGAACCCTTCGTGCGCGAGTCCGACTCGCACTTGGCCGGTTTTTTTGCACGATACGATATATTAAACGATTCGTATTTTGAACCGCTATTAATTGGTAAGTTTGCTTTAAGTATAATACAAACCCAGAGGCATAAAACATGATAAAAGTTCCTTTTGCATTTAAAATAAATATAATTAAACTTATGTATTTTTTCGAATGAAAGGCAACAAGTCAAGAAAAATAAATATTTTATTATAGTTTAAGACGTATAAAATCGTCATCAAACGTACCATATGTAGATTATACACCTAACTTCACCCAGTTAGGCTCGCCGGCGAGTTCATGAACGACTTACTGAGACTGTGTGAGACTTTTTGAACTAGAAAGAACATTACTCGTAGTGACGCAAATGAGGACTAAAAGTGGCAACAGATGTTTATGCGAACACAAGCAAGTCACATTGTAGGTGGGCTTATTGCGTTTATTGCGCTTTAAATTACTTCAGACATGGTCCGTTTCATTTACACACACCATGGTATTGTCCACCATTGCTGCAAGGTCGAGGCAAAAAAAACTATCGTATCTCTAGTGCCTCGTAACTTCTACCCTTTCTTTTTGGATACTTAACAAAATTTTAAAATATATCCTAAGACTACAAAAAATAAGATAAACGACCCATACCCCATGTATCTTTCGTGTACAAAAAACCATCACGAATCGAGCCTTAAAAGCGAATGCCTTATCCGTGGTCTTTGTCGTACAAGAGTGGCGAGTGGCGACATAGATTATATTGTAATTGATGTTCAAAAAACGGACAAGATCGGGCCGACGCCGCCTTTCTAAAAATTGGTCTTGTCCAATACTCTGTCTTGTCAATAACAATTGCATTGAATACGATTGCTGGCAGGATTCTGAAGCTCTGTGTTCTGTAACTTCGAAATTTAAAATTCAAAATTGGCGGTATTGGCTATGGAACGAATTGGTTTTTTTTAAAAACCTAAAAAATATAATAAATCTATGATTGTAAAAATTATGACAATGACCGAAACAAACGTTATTATTTATGATATCATTGATCATTAGTATAATGTTCAGACTGCAAAATCCTAATGGAACCATAAAAACACGTACACATAGTCTCAAGTATATAGGTATGTATATGTTGAGTTTTATGTGTAAACGGGTTTGGAAAGTTGCGTGTGTCGTTGACCCCTATCGGTAGTCGTGCAGTGACAGCCTCACGGACGCGACTGAGGCATTTCAAAAATGCTCCTTCGCAGTAAAAATAACAAATAAATAAATAACCAACCTATTACAAAGCTGGTGGCAGCCCTTGCGAATGCTGAAGGGTATCAAGGGGACAACTTGTGTGGCTTCGATTTTACTGAAACTCTTTAGATAAATAGAAAATGCAATTGGACACTGATAGAGCGCCACTGGACCACGATACGGGCTTAACGTTTAAAATAGTTGCAAAATGGTTGCAAAATATTTATATATTGTTCTGTTCAAAACTGAGAGGCGTCTGATTTATTAAAATGTAACCGCGATGCGCTGTGTGTTTTTTTGCCCTTTTAATGTAAATAAATATTTTCATTATCATTTTTTTTTTCATATTTGGCCTTATTGACACCATTTCTTGTTCACATTGAAATATATAGTAAAGAACTGCTCAAAGAAATTCTCGCGATGCGTACTTTTGAGGTATCAGAACGCAACCACGGTTTAGTGATACTGTTATATTTAAGTATCTAGTACAATTCCACAACCTGAGACACCGCACCACCGACCAAACCGTCCACAATAATATGATAGCCTGTGAATCAATCAATATTAGACTTTGTATGTATGTCGTAAGAACTAAGACATCAGCAATAGGGCGTGGGTAAGCTATGGCGCTGGCGTTTGACAACCTTCTATGAGACTTGTTACACGAAATTGTACTGATAGGCATATCCTTCTTTTGAGATATTTGCTTGTTCAAGTTCTAGAACCATTCAGCATACTAACAATTATCTCTCCTACTATAATATACCTTTGAAATAATTCCCTATGGGTATAGATTTATTTGTGTCTGGCTCTCTGTCTCACTCAAGTCTTTTATTTCACAATCGAGTTTTATTCAACCATAACTTTATTGTTATTAAAATAACACCGCGACTGAATGTGGTCTCAATTTTGAGCAAGCCAGTACGTTCCATCCGCTTTCGCCTTCGGTATTTCCAGCCAGAGCTAATGTGAAATGTCATTTAATTTAATTATAAGGTTTTAGAGTCATTCATTGGTGCGGGTGAAAACAACCAATTAAGGCGGGAATCCGACTCGATTTCAGCCATAGACAATGCTAACGAAAGCGCTATTTTTACTGAACGCAGCCATAAATTAAAATTAATTGCTGATACAGCTGTTTAAGTAATTATTAAGATCGTTATATAATTAAAGTTTTCGACTAACAATGGAGCACTACACAATTCACTCATTATTACCTAAAAGAAATTCGTACGCCTAACTATTCAAAGCTTGAACTACCAACTCAAAAACCATTAGTAAAAGAAATGGATGCATATTTTTTACTGTCACTTTTAAAAATAAGTTATATAAGTTATTGGTTGTCTGATTCTGGTCTCTTTTTAAGTGTTTCTTTAAAAAATGCATATGCAATCAAAAAGTTGATTAAACCGCTTATAAGTATTCCTCAATAAATTTGTAAATAGTTAACGTGCTTAACTTTTAATTTTTATTATTCCGTTACGATTTTGTTGACAGATTTTCCAACAGTTTTGCATACATTTTTTTATTAGGTTAATTAAGAAATTAAACGAATAATTATTAGGTACTTATGTTTTTTAATACGATAAAAAAATTTGTTAACAAAATAGTAACCAAATTTAAAAAAAAAAGTTGCTGACGCAGGCACATTGACTATATGTACAAACTATTTGAAATATACTCTTAAGGCCGAATTCATAAAGGATCTTTAATTAACGTTTAAGTGACGTTTCAGTGACGTTTCTCTATAGGTTGACAGCTAGTTGAGGGACATCCAACTATTTAATATCTAATCATATGCTTAAGTGGCGTTTCTGAATTCGGCCATTGTATGTATAACTACATAAATGGAAGTGCCTGGTGCCCAGTGACAACTAGGTACATAACATATACCTTATGTACACCATGTATTTAACCTTAGTTTGCAAGTAGCTAATAGCTATTTGCCAGTTCAAGTTCACTGACTCACATTAAGTCGGCCACTTAAGTCGTAATCACATACATCATACCGCCTTATAAAGCTTAACAATGCCAAGATCTGCCTTAATTGTCCCGTATAAGTTATGTTTGTTTGACGTATATTGGCCTACGTCTGATACCGCGGTGCGACACGTTTTGAATCCCATGCCAATACATTATCTATATCGATGCAAGTCAATCAATACTTTGACACATCCTCGACTGACCTCGTGTATGGGCCAATGAGATGACAGAGTCGTTTTTGCATATAGAAAACTAGAGAACCTGGCGGCTTCGCCCACGGTGTTTTCCATATAAACTTTGCCCCTTATGGGATGGAATATCAAAACTACCCCAAAATCAATTTACTAAAATTTCACCCGTACAGGGGTTGACTTTTTCAAAATGCTTTAGCAGTGCGCCTTTGTTTTTATTCGGAAGCCTTAATTCACATTTTCATGTTAATAAGCTAAAAAATGACGGATTTCCATACAAATTGTTAACTCCTTTTTCACCCCTTTAGGGATTGATTGTCGTAAAATCCTTTCTTTCGGGCGCCTACATTACCTAAAAAATATCTGTACCAACTTTCAGACTTCTAGCTCCAGTAGTTTTGGCTGTGCGTGGATATGTCACCCGATCAGTCAGTCAGTCAGCTACTTCTTTTATATATATATATATATATATATATAGATAGATAGATTATAATTATAAGTGTTGTGTCTTGTTTTGTTTGTGTTTTAAATATGGAACATTGAACGAACATCACTACATTCACAATTTCCTCATCGATTTACCTATACGTTTGTTTATTTTCTTTTTTCTTTGTTTTATTGTTTTTATTTCCAACGTGCCAGTTCCGCGTTCCACATTGATGTTTTTATAAAAGTGATTAAGTATTTATTGTGTGAAAATGAGTTCGATATTGTGTGCTCAAGAAAATTAATGCAGACGTAAGTTTTAACAAACAACTTTGTTTGACGGCTTTACGTTGATCAAACATATATGCCATGGAATCTACTCATAAGTGATATAGGAAAGTACCTACACATATAGCTCATTCTGCATCATATTTTGACAAGTATCTATAGATACCTACGTCATTTTGCACTCAAATAATTGTTGGGATTCGCATAAATAAATCTTTCTTTAACTAATACTTTGAAAGACTCTCTTTCACACAACTAAGTACATATTTCGTCCAGCACTTGAGAGACCCTTGTTTTTATATAGCAGGCCTTTGCTGTAACGTTAAGAAAAGAACACGCGCACGACTCTCCTAAGATAATAGATAAAATAAATATTATCATTAAACTATATACTATGTAATTTAAAAATAGCGACTTATAGCTTTCTTAAACTTATTAAAGTAGCAATATTTAGTAGCTCGGAACTTTATTAATCGTTCGTAGAAACAACTTTATAAGTTAATACTGGAATGCGTATTTAATTATTTCTGAATATAGGGGACAAATCTCCATTTGTCCTAAACACAAAAATATGACTAAACACACACCATCAAATAGAACTTTTTAAGCCCGTATCGTGCATCTACTGGCGCCCTAATCAGTGCCATTGTATTTTATTAAAATCGAAGCCACACATGCTGTGACACAATTGAATACACAATTTATAGCCTATTTAACTAAACTTTATAAAATACTAGCTGTGCCCGCGACTTCGTCCGCGTAGAGTTTGATTATCGTTATTCCTCGGGAACTTTTCAATTTTCCGGGATAAAAAGTAGCCTATGTGTTAATCCAGGGTATAAGCTATCTCCATTCCATATTTCATCAAAATCCGTCCAGCCGTCTTACAGAGAGAGCATTTTAGCTACTACGAGAACTTAGTTCCACGCCGATGACGAAAAATAGGCGAATTGATCCCTAAAAATGGTTGTACGGAACCCTGCAAATTGGGCTCGGTCGATAGTTGTTTAGACTCTATTGTAATCCCCGGCACATAAGTTGAACCATTATGGCGGTCGTCCGCGCAGGTATAACTATGGTTACTTCGCGGTACGTAAGTTGAACTATGACCTTGAATGCGTAGAACACATTTTCGGGTCTCAATCGAAGTGCGGTATGAGGTGCGACGCGAGGGGACTCTAAAGCTAGCTAAAAGGCTTATTACACCTTCCTAAATTAGTCACTTAGGAGCGGGACGCCGCAATACGTTAGATACGTATGGAAATATCTCCATCTCATCCTAACGTATTGCGGCATCCGTCTCGTAAGTGACTAATTTAGGAAGGTGTAATAAGCCTTTAAAAGGTAGCGTCCCTACTTGATGTAAAACGATGGCCTAAAGTGAACCATTTATCACTACTAAGGGCCCCCCAAGCTAAAAAGACCAAATCGCTTATCTATTTTAGGTCTACTTTTCGTTTATGGCGGTATTTTCCTATAATTCGATGGGGTAAGTAAGCACACAGCGACCACACGAACTATTATAATGCCGAATTATACAGACAGTCGATAACTGACCCATTACTATTTTTAAGTATTTCATGAGTTCACATGTGCAAATGGCCAATAATTGACCTCTTTCCATTCCTAACCATGCCAAACCGATCTGCCGCTAATCGAGAATTTAACCGAGATCGAACCTTAAATCAAGAAAAGTTAATATCATATTAGATTGTCTATAAACTGTCCACAATGTTGTATGAAAGCGTTATACCCAATATCGAATAACTAGATATTATCCGCTTTCAATCGGCTTAGTGGTGAAAAGTTATCATTGCCTTGATATTAAACTTATGGTTTATTTACTATAACCGGTAAAAGTATAGAAAAAGAATTATAATGATGAAAATATTGTCTTTTATAAAACTTTATTTTTATAAAAATGAGTTAAAAAGCAAATCAAATAAGTAGTAATTTTTTATTCAATCATTTAAGCGCTCTGTAGGTAGTATTTTTGGCGCTGCTGTGTCTACCACGTGCAGACATGACTTATTTTCGGTCTATAAATTGGACTCTATTTGAGAATCTACAAGAAGTTGGTAAAGATCTAGAGCATTTAATAAAAAAACATTATTTCGCGGTAACATTCATCATTAACCAGTCAGTTCGTACTTTGCTGCCTTTCGTTGCTTGCCAAGTTAAGTTGCTTACGTACTTATTTTATTTACCCCGCCTGCTCTTACTATAAAAACGAATAAAAAGCTCCTTGTCACACCGGCCGGTTATAAAACCGCTAACTTTGGCAACCTCGTACCTTTCTCCTTAGTATGATAAAAAAAAGATTTGTCTTAAATATATTGCAAGGTCTTTTTTGCAATAACACAATAGAATAAGATATGAGCTTGGTAGTTGTACAATGCGAGGCGTGATAGACGCGGACACATGGCCACGCTAAATGCAGACGACCCACTTGAAGCAGACAACTGTTTGAGAAATATGCTGCATCATTTATGCTAGGCTTACCCGGAGCTACTATTCAAGAGCGGCTGCGAGTCCGTTAGATACATGCATTAAGCCGAGCCATCTAGGTATACCTCGTCCAGTGTAAAAAGAGCGCTGATTGGCTGCCCATATATAATGTATGGCTGTCAGCGCTCTTTTTACATTGGGCGAAGGTATACCAATAGCACTATACCAAGGGCAGGCTTATACTATAGTAATAGTGCAAATCCATAGCGAGGAAATGCTGCCAGCTGTGACTTGAGACGAGTCAACCAAATAGAAATATGTAATGTCTAATAGGTCATCACTATCCCGGTCACGGCACCAAAATGTAAAAGATGCTTGCTGCACACAGCATCTTTGGTACAATTCCGTGGGGGACCTAACGTTTAATTTAATTTAGTTTATTACACGATATACCTATAGTTAATCAATATTATTGTTTGTTCACAGATCATCAGAGATGATACACGTTGATGAGACCGATCCCGTTGGAGGTAAGCATAACAAACATTGCTATGCAAAGGCGTATAGGTACTTAAGTTAAAATCATTTGAATCGATGAATGGGCACGAGTCCATTGAATAACAAAAGGTAATGATAATGACGAACGGCTTACCCTTTGTTTTATTGTATTCTGTTAAGCGGAATCGGTTCAAACTATAACATTTTTTCTGAACTAATAAATACCAGTTCAAGCTGCCTGACGTTTCAACAACAATAGATGTATGTATGGCGAGTCCGCAGAATCGAGTATTCAGTGGTATACCGTTGACATAATAATCCTAAATAAGTCAAACTGCTGGACATTATTGTTATTATAGGCCACGACAATGGCAACGAGACCTTTCCTATGCTGCTCGTATCCACCGTACTAACTAAATAAGTTGTACTTAAACGTTTTAATGAAAGAAAGATTATTGCGCAGTACTTTTTCGTCTAAAATTTAATAAGCTTCAATTTTCACCTAGAAGTCATTTCCATAAAATCGATAGTTTTCGGAAAATATGCCAACGTCTACAACAGAGGGTATATTTTCCATGATGGCGGCGAGTCCTTTTAGTCCCGGGAACTTATATTATGCACAAATTCAGAAAGTCCCTTCAATCGAAAGCAAGGAAATTCGGTATATATTACTTTAGACTTTTAGGTTGACCTCAAAGTCTAAGTGACTGGGTTAATTAATACACGAAAGTAACGAATAATTTTGTTAGAGGTCATAATTTGACTTTGATCGTTTATTTTTATTTTTTTTCACATCTTTGGAACAACACAAACCTTATTTATTTGCTGATAGTACAAGGAAAATAAAATTTCAAATTTGGTATTCCTGTGAAACTACAAATATGAAAAGAGATTTGAAGATCAGTTCAGCAGTTACGTAGTATCAATCAAACCTACCAGCGGCCCTAACATGCATGACACAAAGATAAGATAGACCGTCTTATCTCTAAGTGTGTCCCTCTCACACTAGTGCCGATGGAAGAGATAGTCATAGAGATAAACGGGTTTAATTTATCTTTGTGGCATGCATGTTAGCTCCGCTGTATTTATAATACCAAAACAACTTGAAATAACTGTACGGAAGATTTCCACCTATGCTTCTCCACCAGTTCGTAAACGTAACATTTATGGCTCAAAAGATGAATGAAGCTTATTACGTCTTTACTATTTTTACTCTTTACACTACGTTGTTTCACTAGCGTAGTTTTAAACACCTACATAGGTGTTTAATTTACTTTTCACGTACTTACGCGTTTCTTGCGTGTACGTTTCATACTTATTCAGAAAACTATGTTCATTCATTGTCTTATTGTAATGAAATAGAGCGCTGTCCACGCCGTCTTCTTGCAGCGATGCAGTCGAGGTACAGTCGCAAAATGGCTGCGCTTAACGCGCTAATTACTATTCTATATACCAATATTATAAATGCGAAAGTTTGTGCGTGTGTCTGTATATTTGTTACCACTCAGCTCCGTAACGGCTGAACGGATTTTCATTAAACATCCATTTTTGTTTTGGTCCGAAAATGGGCACATAGACATTTAAATTTATCTTTACCTATCTTTTATCCCAGAAAATCAAAAGTTCCTGAGGGAATAACTGTCCTTAACCGAATTCCACGCGAACCAAGTCGCGGGCGAAACTGTATATATAATAATCTGGAAACGTACATGGCTTCCAGTGCCAGGACGCTTTGTTCGTCGCGCATTTTCGCTACAAAGCGGAGAAACGCTTCTACGCCCTACACGCGTAGGGCGTAGCGATTGTTGGTGCTTAAAGTGTGAATGCGTAGCAATCTCAAGCGCGATTTCAAGTAGTCTGCTGCTCCGAAAGACTCCGCTACTTGTCTCTTTCCCACCATTGAATAATGACTCATGAGCTAGGTACGGAATAGTCGAAGCCCTCGTCTTTCGAAGTACTGTGGTGTAATTCTCTAACATTAACAGCGCTGCGTCAGCGACCAGTGACACTTTTAATTTAGACTGTAAGTTCAAAACCATAAGGTCTCAATTAAATATATCCCTCGAGTTTTATGAGGGAGAGATATGAATTTATGCAAACCGTTCTCCTAATAAAAAACTATGGTTCGGTCCCTTTTACTTTTATCGGCACCAAGCAGTATTTCCGATAGATTTCGATATCGAGAACGATTTGCATAAACTCATGGTAATGGTACTGTAATTGCCACTGCGTACGTCCGTTTTTCACGCCGCATTTCACGCTCTAACTGTCAAAGCTCGTTCGTCACACTTGTTTGTCACGGATCCTTAAACGCAACACGTACGTCGAAATACTGTGTTCCTCAAACTATTTATGAGTAGTATTCGATTTGTGAAGTTCTCGTGTATTACCTTAGAAAATGTATTCGGCAAGTGTAGTCAGAGTTTACTGAAAATGTGTTCAACCAACATCCTTTATCATTTTAATGATACGGACCCAGCGGCCCTAACATGAATGACACAAAGAGAAGACAGACCGTCATATCTCTAAGTGCGTCTCTCTCACACTAGTGTCGACGAAAGAGATAGTCATAGAGATAAACGGGTTTAACTTATCTTTGTGTCTTGCATGTTAGGGCCGCAGAGGAAATAAAAATAACGAAGTAAGATATACAGAGCTTTTTCACTTCCATTTATCTACCATCTGATAGTTAAAGGCAATGATAATTCCCACAGCACATGCATTCAAAATCGCACGAATTTAAGAAGGGTGTGAACCTACGGATTTTCATACAAAAGGCGATAACGATTTCCACCCCTTAAATGTTAACCGATTTTGACCAAGTTTTTATAGGTGGTCAGTCAGAACAAAATCTATGTCTACCCTCTTTCACTATAGTCAATAAATTCAGTTTTATTGTGGTTTCAGTATTATCATACAAAACAAATTTCGGCATTATTTGACTTTCTTGATCTTCAATCAATATTTAAAAATCGTATAGACCTAGATTTTGTTCTGACTGACAACCTATCAATAACTGGTCAAAATCGGTTAACATTTAAGGGATGGCAATCGTTATAAACTTTTGTATGAAAAGGGTGACTTTTGCAGTTGGTTCACACTCTTCTTAATGCCAGATTCTCTAGTCTATCTACATTAAAATAAATACTCCCCAGATAATAAAGGATTTTTAAATGACACTAATAAATACCACCACCAATTAAACCCGTACCTCTTAATTTTAACCGACTCTTGAAATAAAATAAACAAAAACACTAGATGTTTGGCAGCCGCGCGGAATTCGTCTTTATTTTTGACTCGACGGATAACACCGACGACAGGAGCTGAGGTTGACGACGCTTTCCGATATGACCGTCTGTTACGACACCCCCGAATTCCAGTAGTCCAAAACAGAGAATTTCTATCGTTAATCCTGTCCCTTTCGCACTCCAATCGTCTTAAAGTCGAGTGAAAGAGACTAGACAAAATTCCAAGCGTTCGGACGGTATAACCTCTCAGCGATTTAGGTATTAGGAAACTATTGGTATTCAGTAATGGAATTCCCAACTGCAGTTCGGCCAGATTCGATGACATTCCATTCGATTTTGACAGATACAAAATACTTACAGGGCATTCGACGTTTGTCTGTGATACAGAATGCGACCGTGACTATGGCAACGACATGTCGCTTTGTGTTGTCAATTTCTTTTCAATGTAAAGGTCTTAAAGTAAGATAAAGACAAGCAAACAATGTCGCTTAAACAATGTCAAAAAGAGGCCCATAATGCACTAATTATACCGCTTTGAGGTGCTCCATACAATTTTCATAATGGTATTACGCTTAGAATAATAACGCAATTGAAACCAAGTCTGCGCACACAATTTGAAGCAACAATATAAGAGCCATTTATGGCTCCAAACGCCAACGCTTCATTTTTGTCAGGGCGGTTGTATGTAAACTATCCTTCTATTCTATGGGTATTACGATTTCATCCCTTAAGTTGGATGTTAGTAGAAAATCTTTTTCAGCATAAGCGTTTTTCCTTGGCTAACCCTTGGCATCGAAAGGGCGAATGAGCTAATTTTTCTGCAATTTGTTGCTGCAATTCGGGCTATCCCCAAAAAGGTTACATATTACATCACCAATGAGAACAAAAAGTATGAATGTAAACTTTTGGGGATAGCCCGCATTTCAGCAATAAAGTGCCGAAGCACTAGCCTTTAGTATAGAAACATTAACACTTTTCCAACACTTCGGATGGTCCAAACCTTTGGATTAGGAGAATACAGTATCGTTAAGTTCCACGGACTCCCCGGTAAATAGATCTTTGTGCTACATATACACATAATGACAAGTGTTTAACGAGACATAATAAATGGCAATACAGTACTATTAAAAGCAGCACGTGGTCGATCATTTGCCAACATTCCTCTATTGGGTTCGCGCTAGAAGGTCGCGGAACTCGGCTGTACTTAGACGAATTGTTCGCAGGCGATTCTCTGTTTTGAATTTGATGTTCTTTGAAACTCTCGGGATTGATATGAAATAGAAAATTTTCAACGCAGCAAACGGTTCTTGATCTTATTCTTTATAGACGCTTACAAAAAAGATTTATTTGACTTTTAGCTTTAGAACCCTTTCTTTCCAAAGCTGTCTCGCCCCCATGTGAGTCAGTCATTTCAGGGAAAGGAGATAAACTGTGTCATTTACCAAGCAGCATGAGCCCTCAATGCTATGCTAGTTTGAAATGTACACTACAAAGACAAAATTAGGGCATGCTAGGGTGCTAGAGCTAGTAAAGCTAGAGTTAAATAACTCTTTCTAAGGCCCCGTTTACACTTTGATTAGTGATTAATGCGAGTGTTATTTATAGTGCCAAGTGTATAAGTGATTAGTATGAAATGTATGCACTCGCACTAATCACTAATCAAAGTGTAAACGGGGTCTTATTTACATAATTTTGGCATAGTCAAAATTATGAAAATCAAATTTTAAACCTCATAATTTCTACTGTCCAGCTGCCATAGACTAGATTAATTATATCTAGGGATAATAATCAGGGATTTCTTTAAAAAAAATCCTAGCCTACGTTGTATCTATTCTGTCCACGTGATCAATATATGCGTCACAAAATTAAAAGAGTCGGGTTAGCTTCCTGGAAGATAGTGTAATAATTTACTGTAATGTAGTAATGTAACATCTAATTACTTGGATTGATTTTAGAAGCTAATCTTAGTCCAATTAAGTAGCAAGGTTGACACGAGGATTAGCCATCTCCATCATATCCCTCAGTTTGTCTCTCTCATACTAGTATCAAAGAAAGAGATGCACTGAGAGATGACATGGACGTATATCTTTATGTCAACCTTGCAGGGCCGCTGTATACACATTAATATCTTTCGAAGAGCATGCGCAACTGCAACTCGCACTTGTCCGTCCGGTTTTTGACCTTTACAATAATTAGCCGTTTTTCCGAATTAACCAGCGTTCGTTAACCGTTGGCACCGGCGCGAGACAAGTGCATGGATCGATAACCTTTGGTGCATCGTATTTTGTCTGGTGCATTTACGACGCCTGAAATTGGCCGCTTATTACACCGTACTGCAAAAGATGGAATGAGCAACTTATATTTAGTTATATAATCCTTTGAGTTTCACGGTATATGTATTTACTAGTGGACCCGCCACAGCTTCGCCCGCGATATTTTCCAAACAAACTCTATCACCCCTTTTCACCTCTTTAGGGATGGTTTTTTAAAAATCCCTCCTTAGTGCACCTCTAGGGTACTCGAGGAATGTCTCCTCCAAATTTCAAACCTCTAGGACCACCCGTTTTGGCTGTGCGTTGTCTATAAGTGAGTCACGGTACTGTTTTATATGTATTGATGATGTATTTGTAATTTGAATGTATTCATCGCTGATCAGCCCCTGCACACGTTAGATGATCACATGGGCGAACTACTGGACCGATTTTAGTAAATGAGGTATCAATGATTCGTTGAGAACGTGCAAGTGTCATATGCTATTAAGAATTCTAAGGGTGCGTTATGCTAAGAGCAAACATGCTGTTACGCCGCCAATCCGACTTGTTTTTAGTTTTATTAAGTAATAACTTTTATTTACTGAAAATGGTTTCAAAAAAGTACTAAAAAATATATAAATCTACTGGTAGCTAGCTAACATACCTAATGGGTGAAACAAAATGTTATTTAAATTAATAATTGGTACCTATAAAAACTTTTTCTTAGCGTAACACGTAGTCAATTTAGCAAAGTTCGCATTGGCATACTTCTCAAAGTAACTTTTTAACCCCTCCTGTAGGAGTCAGAAGCGTGTGCGCATTACACTTCGGTATAAAAACGCCCTTAATTAAATGTTATAGTTGAACGCACCGCGGGCGCCGGGTGCGTGACGCACTCCCCAACTATGCACGTGGAATTATTGATCGCATTTGCTATAAAGATCGTAGAGTGCATTTGCGCATGCAACAGTTGCTTAGTCACAGCAGTTTAAGTGGTATAGCAAAACAGTCATCCTTATTAAGATGATTATGAACCCAATCGCGAAGCTACAGTAACAATTTTACAAGCAAAAAAGCGGCCAAGTGCGAGTCGGGCTCGCCCATGAAGGGTTATTTATGACGTATTAAAAAAAACTACTTACTAGATCTCGTTCGAACCGAATTTTCGGTGGAAGTTTACATAATGTACATCATATATTTTTTAGTTTTATCATTCTCTTATTTTAGAAGTTACAGGGGGGGGGGACACATTTTACCACTTTGGAAGTGTCTCTCGCGCAGACTATTCAGTTTAGAAACCTCAATATCATTTTTGAAGACTTATCCTATAGATACCCCGCACGTATGGGTTTGATGAAAAAATAAATTTTGAGTTTCAGTTCTAAGTATGGGGAACCCCAGAAATTTATTGTTTTTTTTTTTCTATTTTTGTGTAAGAATTTTAATGCCGTTCACAGAATACATCTACTTACCAAGTGTCAACAGCATAGTTCTTATAGTTTCGGAAAAAAGTGGCTGTGACATACGGACGGACAGACAGACAGACGGACAGACAGACAGACAGACAGACAGACATGAATCTATAAGGGTTCCGTTTTTCGCCATTTGGCTACGGAACCCTAAAAACTGGCAGCACCGATGACAGATCCCATACGCCTGGCTTGCAGTGTTGTCAGTAAAATTGTACTCGTAGCTCCGTGAAAGGGGCTACAATAATCATCAACCTAGTATGAGCCGGCTAGACCGGGGTAGGTAGTACTACCTACCCACGCTCTCACAAAATACCGGTGTGAAGTATTAGCGTTTCACACGGGGAGTGAGGAGATATTCAATCTCATTTTCCCATTAAATTATTCGAAAATGATAACAAAACTGTTTATCCTCATATATTATTTCTAAAAGGTATTTTTTTGAAGACGTTCAGGATCTCCGTTATTTCTTTACCAAAATTAATGATTTAAACGTCATTTTAAAGCTTATGTTCGTCGCTTTGTCACAAAAAGGTTAAAATTAACGTTTTCGTTAAAAAAAAAACACGCAATTTGCAAGCGCCATCTATTGACAGTCTGTTTAACTAACATGTGTGTTGGCTATTTGCACATGCAGATGCAATGTAAACAAATGGTGCTACTATCTTTGTGTCATTCATGTTAGGGCCGATGGAGGGTACTGTGTTAATTATTATCTTTGTCAAAATTATCCGTCACTATATAGGTATTATAATAATACGTATTAAGACTTTCAATTATAAAACAGCACGTGGCTTACAGCCGCGTACGTAAATAAAAATCATCCGCATTGCAAGCGCCATTTATTGACAGTCTGTTTAACTAAAATGTGTCTTGGTTATTTGCAGACCAAATTTCAATAGATGGCACACCCGCAAGTACTCCGTTAATTATTATCTTTGTAAAAATTATCTGCTATTGACGAAAAATAGACAAATAGAGTACTAATAATACATACTTACATTTACTTATTCTCACTTTATTATATTATTATTATCCGGTGTTTGATCACGATACTGTGCGAAAATTCGCACGGGTCAACTAGTTATAGTTAAAGTTACAACTAGCGGCCCTGCCATAGCTGTCATTTCCATACAAACATTAAACCCCGTTCACACCTTGATGGGTTGAATTTTGAAAAATCTGTTCTTATTCCACGCCTACACCCTAAAAGAGACCTACTTGCTAAATTTCACGTGTTTAAGTTATATATTTATAGAGATACGTTGATACGTGAGTCAGCGGTATTTCACGTTTATATATCAAACTAGAAGAAGAACTTTATATATTTGTTCTCGACACTGAACTGGATCCTGTAACACAGGTATTCCTAGCATAGGACCCAGTGTAGTGATGTCTCCAGGTATTGTTTCATTTATGCAATAAACTTTTTTAACTTTTTTATTTTCATATTTATTTGTAAAATAAGTATTAGTTAAAATTAGTAGGTACAAAGTCAGCCACTGCAAATAATTCTGTAACAAAATCATTCAAATTTCATTATAACATGTAGGTTTCAGGCGGGGGCCCGATTGTAGCTCATTATTAATTGATTAACACATCAATGACAACACACATCCATAAATGACAAGGCCGCAGCAAGGGGATTCAGGGCCTGGCCCACCCAAGAACCCTTCTGGCCCACCCGATTTAAACAGATCACTTAAAACTAGGGACATCTACTATTGTACCGACTTTTTATGCCTGCCCCCAAAAATAATCATTGCTATGCCCTTTATGATTGAGCGTGCCTAAACTTTATCTGTACCACCGTGAGAAAACTTTCAAACATTGAAACAGTTAAACAACTTTCAAAATCGGATTCCTCGCTGCAGCAATAGCTTTACGTAACTATAATCCAGGCCTAAATCGTTAAACTTTACGAGTCAAGAATGCAACGTTTATGACACTTTCTCTAGCTAAACGACTCATAATCCGATATACGCTGGTATATGAGTTTTATTAAATTCATAGCAACCCACTTTTGGTCTCATAAAGGTCGATTCATACACTCATGTGTTGCGTTCATTGATTTTAAAAGCTTTTTATTAACTTGCAAAGTTTGTTTGTACGGGTCAAATCTTGCAAGCTGAATTAGAACCACTTCCTATTATCCTACGGAGCTGAATTTTTACATGTTGGTTCACTTCCGATGACAATGCATTTTTATGGTAAGCATGACTCGAATCGACATCCAGGGTTAGCTCCAGATAAAGGAACTCTTCAACGGTCAACAACAGACACGAAATTTTGTGTATGGGCATAATAGCTTGTTATTAAAATGCATTTTTTTTTAAACTTATTTGCGCATTTAGTTACCTTAAAAGTGGATTTAAAGTCAGCGTGTTTTGGATTCACATCACAATTCCTTACAAAAGCAGGATCAAAGCTCGTGAGTTATTTAACGACACGATGAAAAATGCCAAATTTGTCTGTTTGTTGTCAGCAAATTTGACTTCTAGACCACCTCGGAGCGATGTCATAGTGACATTATCATTGAATCTCAATAAATTACGTTTAAATAAGAAGTAAACTCGCTGTGACAATAATAACCCAGAATTCAAATGGTTGAATCCAATTTTTCCAATAAAACGTGAATTTTATTGTCAGTCAAATTAAATATATATTTTATTGCAGAGATAGAGCCCCCGTTCCCCTGCCGGGATGTCGCGATCAAACGGAGTACCGATGTCAACGACTTCTACGAAATGCTCTCGGAGATCGGCCGGTGAGTTTCATACATACATATGTTCACACGAGGCGATGGATGTCACTTTATCCATGTTGAAAATTCAAGGTTGCCAGTGTTGCTATATGGCCGCACTACAAAAAAGAGCTTAACTATATATATGTACTTAAAGTAAAAGGCGTTCGTAAACGGGCTGGGTTCTCCGGCAATATATTGCTGCAATTCGGAGTATTCCCTAAATTATTACATAACATAAGTAATGGAGACAAAAAGTTTGAATATAAACTTTAAAAGATAGCCCGAATTGCAGCAATAAGTTGCCGAAAAACTAGCTCGTTTACGAGCTCCTATATTTACTTACGTCACTTACTCTCTGACTCGCGTATAGGTCAGATTCAATACTGGTCGATGAGAACAAATTTTGGCCCCTACTATTTCGCACCCGAAGTCCCTGCTAATGCAGTTTAAAAGTTTTAAAGACTTCCACTACGAATAATCGATGACCCATGCGTCTCCCAGTCCGTGAATTCCACTTGAGAGACTGCATGCACGCACTTTTATGAGCTATGTGCCCTGTATGTTACTATTTAAATTTTCAGTAATTTATCTGCTCAACATATGCGTAGGAATTAAAAGTTTTGGAACATCAATATTGTATTCTGTATGTTCATTATCAAGATGAACCATTAGATAAAGTATTCAATTTTGAATGGTGTTGCAATTTTTCTTTAGCAACAAACCAAATAAGCGTCACCAGACACTTCAGCTAGATTAGATAATTCTAATCTAGTATTATATTTTTTTAATATCCATGAATCAATGTTCGTTGGTTATCGTTATCAAAAAGGGTCGCTACTTATAGAAAAACAATGATAAGTACTTGCTCAATATGCAATAATAAGCGATTTAATAGAAAAACATTTATAACTTGGTCCATGTGACTAAAACCAACAATGGCATACAATGATATATTATGAATATTATTATAAGAAATACAGTGGGTACCTAAACAATGGTGAAGAATGATAATAGTTAAACATTTCATAGCACTGAATTATACAATGACGCCTGCCAGAACAAATTCCCAAAGTAAGCGACGCGTAACAGCGTCTTCATACTTAAGAACATTATTCAAGTTTCTAATCAGTTATTTAACTGCTATAATTTCCTTGAAAAGTTCCAGCACTCCAATAACTACTATTCTTTTATTCCATTCTCATTATTATATTCCAGAGGCAAATTCGGCACGGTCTACCTATGCCGTGAGAAAAGCACTGGTCTCGAGCTGGCCGCGAAGCTGGTGTCGGTGGCGCGCCGTGACGAGCGACGCAACGTCGAGCGAGAGGTCGACGTGATGCGACGCCTGCGCCACCCGCGTCTCATCCAGCTGTATGACGCGTACGAGTGGGGAAAGTACATGTGCGTCGTACTGGAACTGTAAGTACTGTTCTACTGGAGTAGCAAACTGAAAGCCCCAGTCTAATAGTTGATGTCAGGCGCCAACTGTCTTTTGATCTAAAAGTAAAAGTCTTTACTAATTATAGCTGTGATTATCAATCTACTTTAGTAGCAGCATAAGCATGAAGCATTAGTCTTGTGGCAGCTAGTGTCAATTGTGTCAACCATGGCTATAGCAGTAAGTATCGTTGTTCTATAATAATAAAAGAAGTAGCAGCGAGCGACATCAAAGCCCTCTTTGTAGTAGCTAACGCCAAAGGTACTACTACGTTGGGCGCAAAGTCGCGGCCGGGGCCTGCGTTTACCGCCCCTCATCTAGCTGTTGTTTGCGTGTGTAGGAGTGGGAGAGGTACATGGTGCATCGTGATGGAGCTATAAGGATCGTTCTACTGGAGTGGCAGCTAGTGATGACAAAGATCGTCAAGAAAATATTAAACTTTATCAGCCGACGCTACTGGCGACATATCTGCACGTAATAGCCGTGTTTAACAATTCCTGCGAACGTCTGAAGCCGTCTTCCGTTATAACTGGAGTTATTCCAGACTTTTCAAGTATTTTTGCCATACGCTTAATACTTTTAACGATATCCTTAAATTTTGTATCATCACTGCGTAAGTACCTAGTATCATAATTCTCAAACCTAGGTCGAAGTGTATCCGTAAGGACCCCGCACTCTATGATAAGATAATTCCTAATCGGTATTGGTATTCAAAGTTGTAAGGCCTTCGTTATGTTCTGCTTCATACGTATATGCAAAATCAATTTGAAGGTTAAAGTTGTTGGATAATGTATGGCTTCACAAATATTATATTGTATGGCGTACGTTATTATCTATGACCTTAATGTACTATGGCAACATTGTTTGTATCTCTGTTTCTCTTCCGACTGAAATACAAAGACGTGCACAACCAAAAATGTGTTCTCTATTATTTTTTATCTCTCGCCGTTCAGCCTCCATCATTGAAAACCACGGATTACAACAAAAGTTGCTACCGATTGCTTCGTTTAGGCTCATCAATGTTATATTTTCTTTAAGATCTTCCTGAACAGAACTTTCGAAGTCAAGATTATTACTCCAAGAATTATTCAAAGTCCCAGTTGTGATATTTTTAGAACCTTATTCGACCACATTGCTCACATTAAAATTCCTTTTCTTGTTGTAATTATCTGATCAAGCTAATTTTCCTTTCATTTTGTGAACACGCTGCTGCATTTTCAGCAATAAATTTATAAACCAAGAATTATTCACTCAAATTCCCTGAAACATCATCATTGAAATACCTTGGACACAGCTAATGTATATAATGAATGACTTCACCTTTAAAGTCGTAATAACTTACTCTAACTGGTGGGCTATATAACACACGTTTTGACGCTGAATCACCTATTGCACTATTCATATAACAAAACGGCAAGAAAACTTGAACAGGGTTGTAAACGGTGTAAAACTGAATCGAAATTTAGCCGAGCACTAATTATTTTATGCTTCTTGTTCATGTTTTGTTTTCTTTGCCGCTTTGTTCGTAGAATCCGTTTGCCAACGCAACGCGCCGCGATTTGAATTTCGAATGCATTCTAAATTCGTCCGTTCATTCAATGTTCGATCCGAACAATCCCGAGGCGTGAGTCACGAAGGCACGGTGCTGGAACAAACCATTTTGTTTAAACTTTGGGTACATATGTGGGTTAAGGCCATTCTCACGCAGAATTGTGACGGGATCACTTTATTTTTTTGTCAATCGTGCTTAAAAAAACAAAAATTCTCGTAAATTATTGCAAGTATTTCCTCAACGGATATGTGCTCTGAAAAGGATTTTATAATTGTGAACATTAGACCGGTCCTGTCCTGATGTAATAAAGTCAGTCGTGCATGAACTTATTAGTATATATATACTTACTTTCTTGGGTTCCAAATTAAGATCATTTAATAATAAGAATAGATAAAGCCACCAAGACGCTTCTTCACGCCGGCCGGGCCATCGCAGTGCCTTTATGAAACGTGTGTAAAAAGAGCTTTCGTAGTATCAAAATGGAGAAATCAATTTCAAACTTTATATATATCGATCGATCTTGAAAAGAGTGTCACAGAGAATTCTACAAAAAATAAGACAATAATGCTCTAGACTCTAGACAATATATTTTTAGATGACTAACTGGAGTTCTGAATTCCGTTACGTAGGTACCTAACAACAAAGTTACATCAAAAAGCTTCCTGCAAAGGCCCCTACATCTTTCAGCGTCACGTATGCGTGTTATCATATTAATAGGCAGGAATTCAGGTGCAATTAGGTCGGTCGTCGACAGACGACACAACGTCGCGTCGCGACAACAGGTGTAGCGCGTTAATTAGTTTATCACAAATTTCACTTTTGTCCTGCATTATTATATGATGCCATTTTGAATGTTCACATAAACCTCTTGGAACGCAACGCGATTTCAAATGACGATTTTATTCAAGTGCTGGCTGAATGCCTTTTAGTCAGAGGACGTAAGCAAATTTAAAAGGAATTAAATTATTTAAATTTCGAACGTGTATTTTCACGTCTCACTAACTATTGATACGTTTTATTTGAATCGAATTGCACAGATTGGTCGTAGACACTGTCACAGAGTATATTGAATGAGAAATAAGGTTTATATTTCTATAAATTAATCTCATAATATATCTTTTATCTCGTTGCGGTTGCGGTTGAAATTGTACCTTAAGTTTTTGTTCGACACTATAGTCCATAATATTATATACAATTTCCGTAAAATGCGGTTGAACCACAGTCGTGAGTAGTGTTTTGATTTAAGTATTTCACAAGACTTTGAGCTGGCGATTGTCTACAATAGTTATGTCTAGACTGCCTGCGGATATCTGCATTATACGCATACATAAAGATCTCAAAGAAGCGTTTATAGACATAATAAAAGTACTAGTATTTATGTTCAATGCGAAGTGATCTTAATAGAAAGAAGTAGCATCTGAACCATGAAATCCTCTTAACAAAACTGCCCAAAAAGGAATGTATTTTGAATTTGGCAATTGATACAACATGATCTATTTTATACCTCTGTCATCTTTGTCTTCTTGCCGGAGCCTGGTGGAGCCATTTCGTCGGTGATAGTTCAAAACCGCGTATGAGCAGTTTTTAAAAACTGCATAAATCCAAAAAGTAGCCTATAGGTTCTACACGCTACACTAAATTGATTTTACTTATCAGTGATTTTTATAAAAAAATTGCACTAACGAGGTTTTGAACTATCACCGACGATTTCAAAGTAGTCCTGTAGTTTTATTTATAATTATCTCAAACCCGGACATGATCCAAGGAGTAACGTAATGTTGACAGGCCAGATAAAATTATACTCGACGCGATTGCAAATGTGTGTGACGCATCTTCGGGCGTCAAAGTCAAGTGCCCCCGTAAATGGCGAGAATCCGTGTGGTCTTAAATTAGGTTGAGCTGTTATACTGGGGCTAATAGGAGAATCACGCATTATATTTAATCTAGGTCTAAATCTAGTGACCGTCTCTGCAAATCCTAACGCTGAGTTAAGTGCACGAATAGCTTTTCTAAACGTTTCACCAGTTATCCCACAAATAGCTTTTTTAACTTTTCCATATGTGTTCGTTTATCTAGTTTTAGCTGATTATTCCACGCTTCGTTATTTCTCGGTTTTGTCAATTTGTGTTTTGTTTTCTGGAGTTTAAGATTACGATTAACACTGGGGTAGCGAGCAATGTGCAGGTTGAACATTCCTAAAAATTGTGGTAATGTTCTCAGAAACTTCCCATAGACATTTTCAGAATACTCTCTTAAGTTACAGATAACTTCTCACGTGAAACGTCGGTACAATGCTATACCGGAGGCAGATACGCGTACATACCTACCTGATATAGTCCATTTGATTTTTGATCCCTTATTTCAACCGTTTAGCGTGAGTGACTAATATATTCATTATATGTAGGTACTTCAACAATGGTACTTATGGTTCCTATAGAACTACTTAATGCCATTTGGCATTGAGCTCAAAACCTACAATCGCGAAAAATCAAATATAAATAAATATAACATCACTTATAATGCTTTTTGTTCAAAAAAAATTTAAATACACTTAAAATTAAAATTCAAACACTGCTCCATCATGGAGTCGCGTCTTTATAAAGAGACGTCAGATTACGGCGCGAATATTTGGCGCGCCGCCATCTTGCCGCTACGTCGTACCTACGGACGCGTTCAAGATTATAATCTGTTTATATCTATAGTACACCATATGGCGGAACAAAATCGTTTTATTTCGTTCTAATCTTGATGTTAAAAGGGATTCGATGAAATGAGAAGATAAGATAGGATTTTCCAAGCATGTTAAAAATTACCGTTAGATGTCTTCTTTGTTGTTCCCTTCTGGAATTAAATTGTCATTTTGCATTAATCATAAGATGTAGTTTTCCTGTTGTGTTGCTGCAGCAATTGAAACACGACATGTTGTGGTCCAATTTGTAAATAGACTAGCATTCCTGTAATATTCTATCGATGAGGTACGTTCCAAAGCAATTTCGATAACTAACGTTGTCATGATTTACATTACAGGAAGCCACGGCGCGCCAACTCGTATGAACCCTATTATTATAATAATATATACTTACGTACACAAACGTTGGTAATTGTATAATAGCACCCCGGTCGCGAATTTGCTAAATAACTTACGAAAGAATTGTTCTGGATGCTGCAAACTGCTGGGCTATCCCGCTCCTAGAAATCTTTCATGGTGCCTTTATATCCGCGCTACTGCGATGCTTTTATCTCAATAATGGACCCATTAATCGTATCGGTCAGAAATATTCACATACATACTTACATTTGCCGTTTCTGCATTAGTCTAGCATATAAATAAGTCGTTGTCGCCAGACTGAAACCGTCTACGTAGCAAATATTCCTACACTAACGTGACGTCATAATCATTTATTCGCAGAAAATTAATTTTGAACCAATAACTCTGGCTGAAGCTTCAAACAACATTTGACGTCACTATAGCGTAAACAGGGATAAGTCAGCTGTTTACGCGGGAAACGTCCATTCAAGATCATTCTTAATTTAAATTTTAGGAAAATGCCGTTGGAAAGATTTGGTTTCTGAAAACATGGAGTTTTTAGATGTAACCATAAAGTATTACTTGGAGTACAATAACAATAGTTATCGATCAAACATTGTTAATAGTTAGGTAGTTATGTTCTTTATTTATTTATATACGAACCAAATATCATTATTTAAAGATTCGATAAACTAACCGAAATCAATTTAAATAGGAAAGTAAATATAACATAAGCACGTGTTGATATTTCCGTCCATGGCTCCGATCAGTTTTATGTGGCGGTAATTTTCTGCACCGGTTACTATAAAAAATAGGTCAAGGTGTAAAATTTCGTAAACCGTACACACGGCTACGTCATCATTTCTCAAATGACTAGGACGAAAACGTAAATAATGATGAGCGTGGAAAAAATAACAGAAAATTCTCTGAAGATCGTTGTGGACGTTGTGGACGACTTTGCATTATTTTGCAATCATTTTGGTAATTCGGATTTAAGATTAAAAATATACAGGCGCGTCATAAAGTGATGGGGCCAAACAATATTTTTATTAAATTTATTTTTTATATCGGCCGTTGAATCTCATTATTTTAGTTTTGTTAAATTTAACCCTGGCCCACATTTTATAGCTTTTCAGAACTCTTTTTCAAGAGCCGTGTGGTTCGCGATATGTAACTCATGTGAATTTGTGAACTAATTCAAAGTTGTAATTTGGAACTCGCTTTGATCTGACGACGCGGTTTGCCTAGTTGGTAGTTACCCTGCCTCCGATGCTAGCGGTCCGGGTTCGATCCCCGGTAAGGGAAAATATTTGTGATGATCACGAATGCTTGTTCCCGAATCTTGGATGTTTCCTATGTATTTCAGTATTTATTTATCTTTATAAGTATGTATACCAGTGGCGAAGCCCGCCTACAAGCCGATTCCTGACGGCTTTACCAAGCTAGAAAGCTACGGCTAGCTGTCAGTGAACTCCATGTTACTCTAACTAAATGTCAGACCCGCACGTACGGTTCTAATTCTTCCGGCTTCCCTTAGGAAATTTTTGACGCTTCGCCACTGATGTATACCGTCGTCTAGTACCCATAACCCAAGCCTTTAGAGCTTTACTTTGGGACTAGATTGATTTGTGAAAAGATTTTCCCTTGATTTAGTCCCCCCAGTCCTTTTCTTAACGACATGCCTGCCTATGTCCGCCACTAAGACGTTTATAAGGCCTGTATACAGAGCCAAGGATGGTTCTAACAAGGCCATTATTGGAGCATTTTAACCTTCTGAACGCTGCGGCATGCCGTTTTCCATACATTTCGTCGGCTACAGCCGTCACTCGGCGTTGCCGGCACGCATTCTCGCATTCAATCGTGGCGTTCAAAAAGTTAAAATCTGCAAGGCCATGATTCAAAAATGCTCCCATTCGACCTTATCCGAGCCCAGCATGCTGTGATGTGTTGCATACAGGCAATTATGGTATCCCCCCGTATGGTATTCCCTTCCGTTCAACAAAAAGTTTTTTCATAAATGTATTAATCGATGGCCTCAATTTAATAGCACCTGTGCACAATAACCATGGAATGATCGCATCAGACGCACCACGTAATTAAAGTCTTTGTTCAGCAAATTTACGAGTCTTGAGCAAATGCGAAATCCATCTGTTATCGACATGCTGTGCAAATATTTAATCACTTGTTTACTTTAACAAAATTTACGAGTTTGAGCATTGGATTCTTTGCAATGATGTTATGTAAGTGTATGTAATATGTTGCATATAAGCAGTTTGTTTCTTAGCGCATTCAATGTCCCCTAGCCTTTGTTGTTAGTTATCCTCAATACGTCTATGAACTGGCTTGTAGTTGTTACAAAACTACCACCAAAATTTATAAAATTCATCCTCGATTTAAAAAAAAAATTACAATGCAGTCAATCAAAATATTCTCAGTATGCCTATAATTGTGTAGTCTAACTCTAATGTTACTTGGAAGTTTCTAGAGTTTCGTTTCATACAGCTTAGTCGAGAATGTTACTTTGTACCTTATAATTTATATGTATTAAGTTTTAAGCTTTTCTGTGCCTCTTAAGGGCTGATTAAATTATTATTATTAATGTACATTATTCCATTTAAAATTGGGGTGATTGTGTGAAGACGAACTATGGAGTATCGGAAAAGATCCAAGTAATAAAGAAGGTGGAAGAAGTCTTTGGTGACTTAAATACCTTTCTAGGAACAAGATGACAGGATCATAAAATTCAACAAAAAGTAACGCCGTAGTATTTATTTATTCTGTGACAAAGTCGTCATAGCCCGGATGTAGGAAAGTGGATTAGTCATTAAATAGTCGAAAATTCCACGGAATGGCGACCAAAATACCTTGTATTTATTACCTCAGATTAACCGTCCTTTACCAATTATAAATAAATAAGAACAATTTTTATGTATTTATTTATTAAAACCATATTGCACAATAAATACAACCTTAGAGAACAAAATGTGGATTTAACGTTTAAAGGCTAATGAGTTGATTGAATCACGGCCATTACAACCGCGTATCCATTGTCAAATAAGCGAGTCGAACAACGCAAACTCATTTAATCGAAATCCCTTGCCAAACGATGTCGTAATTTTATCCCAAGTCCAAATAAATAACAGTATTTAGCGTCAAGGTGAAATAACATCCAATGACTTTTACAAATGCAACGCTTGGTTTCAACGTATTAAGAGAAAGTCATTTGTATCGATGATTTGACACCGACCTTGAGCCCCACCGCCATCTATTTTCAGAATTTATTATTTACCGACTTATATTAGCGCCGTACTGTAGATTTTGGCACCAGCTCCGATTTTTTTTACGTAGAATTGGTCCGCGTTTTCTTACAATTCGAACATTTCTGATTCATAGGGAGTTAATTGCGTCCGGAATTGTATGTGTGCATCTGAGCTTTTAGTTGGGAGAAATAGCCAACACTGGTACCTACATATAGTTAACCTCGCTTTTGCGAGCGACTTCGTCCGCTTCGAAGTTTATCGCTATTCCCTCGGGAACTGTGCTTTTTCCGGGATATAAGTAGCCTATGTCACTTTCTGGCCCATAAACTATCTCTACGTTAAAATTACGTCGATCCGTTGCTGCCGGAACGAAGGACAAACCAACAAACAAACACACTTCCGCATTTCTAATATTAATTGTCGTAAAAAACTGGTTTTCGCTATTTCGCTTTACTTGACCTTTGCCAGATAATTATGACCACAAGCTAATAAATTCACGAATAATACTATGTTACCTAATATTAATAGGTACTGATTGGTAACAGATATTTCCTAAATCTGAATCATTCAAGAAGAAACCGCACCCCCCAAACCACTAAGTCGAAATTTCTTTCACAG
Source organism: Tortricodes alternella (assembly GCA_947859335.1). Lineage (NCBI taxonomy): Eukaryota > Metazoa > Arthropoda > Insecta > Lepidoptera > Tortricidae > Tortricodes > Tortricodes alternella. The sequence continues at coordinate 8,883,246 of OX401986.1, forward strand.
GATTACAGGAGGAGAGCTGTTTGAGCGTGTGATAGACGAAGACTTCGTGCTGACAGAGAGAGCGTGCACCGTGTTCATGCGACAGATATGCGAGGGGATCGAGTTCGTGCACCGGCAGAACATACTGCATTTGGATATGAAGGTTAGCGCCATCTGTGTAAAAGTTACGTCATTATACATTTCATTGTTCACGACAACGCCATCTATTGGTTTAATTAGAAATTTCAAATTATCATGTTCGTTCTAAACTGTCTACGAGTTATTAATGAACAAAATTAACACGTTTTACAGTGGACGAATCTCAGCATTAAATGTTGCTTCAATAAGTATAATACCTACATTGTGTGAAGAGATTGGCTCTACCGTTGGCTATTTCATACCCACATTCATTCATTAAAATACTTGGACTGATCGCCATTATTTTTAGTAAACAAGTCACGTGATAATATGACGAATGAGAATGGCCATTGTGTTATATATTATGTAGAATTAACAATTCTCATCTCGTTCACTCTCAACAATATGGGACTCTGATTATATGGCCCAAGTCCAAGTCGTTAATCAAAATGGCGGAAACCCAAAGCGCGGGAGTTTTATGATTGTCTGTCCGCCATTAATGTTTATTCGACTCGAGTCCCGCATTATTTTAGTTAACTGCCTTTGAAATGCGAAAATACAAAAATTCTTATAAGTTTAGAACGTTATGACGTAAAAACTATGCATTAGTATTAAATTATTATGACTGCGTAATTGTTGCACTCTGAAATAGATTTAAATGCGTCACTGTCTTTGACCTACCAACTTGAAGAAATGAAATGATTTTAGATTTAAAAATAATACGGTTTTAACCGAAAGTATCGCAACATTCGCAACAAACATTACATCATCCCCTGCATTCAAACACAGGGATATTTTATTGCCAAACAATACAATGGGCAGCGTGTTATTGTTCAGACTAACCGCCATTCACTAAACCAGGGCCTCTATTCGGGAACGTCCAAGCGATAATTGGTGTCACATCACACTCTTACGCATTAGACATCGTGCGAAAGATGGGGAAGTGGGATGAGAATCTCCTTAGCGTGTCGGTACAATATCGCTTGGATTGGACGTTCCCGAATAGAGGCCCCGGAGTCTTTCTTATATTCTGGAACTCGGTTTGTTAAAAAACCGGCCAAGTGCGAGTCGGACTCGCGCACTAAGGGTTTCGTACCATTATCTATAAAAACGGCAAAAAAATCACGTTTGTTGTATGGGAGCCCCCTTAAATATTTATTATATTCGGCTTTTTAGTATTTGTTGTTATAGCGGCAACAGAAATACATCCTCTGTGCAAATTTCAACTGCCTAACTATCACGGTTCATGAGATCCAGCCTGGTGACAGACGGACACACAGACAGACAGACGGACGGACAGCGGAGTTTTAGTAATAGGGTCCGGTTTTACCCTTTGGGTACGGAACCCTAAAAATCAGCCAGGAATTTGACTTCAGTTAAAGCGCAGAATGATTCTTGATGTATTTGTCTAAGCCCATCATCATCATCATGATTTCAGCCATAATGTTCTATAGTTATTACATTTTATTGGGCCCGATTTTTAGAAATTTGTCTTAGCGAATAGACATTTGTACAGGTAGGTAAATATTGCCAGTTTTTACCCGTAATATTCTACCTTTTATGGCAGGGCTACATCTACGACCCAAAATACAGATTTCATGCTGATTCACGCGTTAATTAATGGTGTAGCTCCGCGCTAGTGCTATGCTATACGTTTAGGATGGTTCCTTCGATCTGAATTTCACGTCATGACAAACCCACAGCCAGAGAATATCCTCTGCCTCACCAAGGCCGGGAACCGCATCAAGATCATTGACTTCGGCCTGGCGCGGTTCTTCGACCCTGAGAAGAAGCTCCAGGTCCTGTTCGGGACCCCAGAGTTTGTGGCGCCGGAGGTCGTCAACTTTGACCAGATCGGCTACAGCACCGATATGTGGTCCGTTGGCGTTATCTGTTATGTTCTGTGAGTATTCGTTTTAGTAATCATCAATATCGTCATAATTTCAGCGAAAGACGTCCACTGCTGGATAGACCTCCTCATCGTTTTAGTAATACCATCAACATGTCTCGACCGCGTCATGTATCTTTGGCTTACCAAGCATGGGCCCTCTGTATTGCTACTCAGGTCGCTTATTAACTATAATGTTATTTTTTGTTACTATGAGATAGTTCAGGTAATAAACCGCATAAACATAATAGCCATACGTGAACCTTGAAAGTGAAGCATCCAAGTTGAAGGCATGGAAGCTAAATGATAAAGACACTTCAGCTTATAAAAAAATACACTTTTTACCTTTTTGTTTTTGTTGCTGTTACGTTATACTTAATAAGTTAGATTTACACAGATTTAGGCGAAATCTTCAAAGCAATAGGTATCAAGTAAATGTGAGTTCTTTAGGACATTTCTTGAGTTTTCTATCTCTTTCACAGGCTATCGGGACTTTCACCTTTCATGGGCGAGACAGACATAGAGACTATGGCAAACGTCACAGTAGCCAAGTACGACTTCGACGATGAAGCCTTTACAGAAATTTCCGACGACGCAAAAGACTTCATCGGAAAACTTCTCGTGAAAGATAAAGAGTAAGTTTACCAAAATATTAATTATAATGAACCTTAAACATGTTACCATATATAAAGTGGAATGTAATTGGAAAATTTGGTCAGCATTTTTGAGGGTGATTGTTGATGTTAGTTTGTTGTGAAAACCTTGACAAAAGATGCTTGCATGAAGCATCTATAAGTATAATATTGGCAATATTTTAATAAAAATCAATCAATCGTATTCAAAGTGAAGTTGCTATCGTAGCCTCGGTAATTTGACAGTGCCAACGCTGCTGAAAAAGCGACGCCATTTCAAACAACATTCATTTCGTTCGAAAAACACGTTAATCTATTTTTCACGAATTACCAATTGAAATGTTGCCAACGACAAATATACTTCAATTTATGAAAACGTTCAAGTTTTAGTATTCAAGAATAATATTGCGTTATAAAAGACCGATCGTTGAACCGAATAGAGAAAGACGACATAAGATTTTAATTTAGAAATAAGCAGTAAACTTTTTAATTTAAAAAAGTCGTGTTTGAAACTTCGACCGTTTTACAATTAACTATTCTGTGGTTTTACAATCATTCGATTTTCGTTTAAAATAAAAGCTGCATAAAAGCCAGCCTGACGATAAAGATCCCTTGTTACTTTTGATTGCATCCAACACAAAATCTAACAAGTCATTCTAATACTGTACCATTAAAACTATTTACGTGCTAACCTCCCTCTTTGTATGACGTAGAACTAGTAGTTGCATGGTAGAGGCAAGACAAGAATTTCAAGCAGTTTTATAAATTAAAACGCTGAATCGACAGTGCGGTTTACACGACCGCTCCGTCCGTTCACAGGGTTGCACATCGAAGCTCGCTTAGCCATTGTGTAGATGCGTGTAGCACCACCGACTGCTTGTATTGTACTGTCGTAGCTCTTTTTACATCCTTGCACCTCGTTCCGTCCCCTCCTGATCACGCACTGGTGTTGGGGTTAGTAACAAGGGTTCTTGTCGCAGGTGTCGTCCGAGCGCGACGCAGTGCCTGCGGCACGGCTGGCTGGCGCGCCGGGCGCCGCCGCGCGCGCCGCGCCCGCCGCCCGAGCCGCGCCACGAGCTCGACGTCGCCAAAGACAACCTCAGGGTCTTCGTGGAGCGCTGGGGCGAGCACCCGAACTCTCCCTACGTTTTTGACAACGACGCCCATGAGATCACGTGTCTCACCGACGGCAGCTGCGAAAGATCCTCCATCGGAGGCTGCTCACCCAGTCCCAGAAGCTCTTTAGCGAGCTCCCCTGATGGGGTGTTCGATGACGACGACCCGCCACCGATCATGAGGGACAGCAATTACTTGGCGCCGAAATACAACCCGGTCGGGAGACGAGCATCCGACAGCTCCTGCTTCCTCCACAAAAGGCAGGATGTACTCGTGAGGAAGAACTTAGCTGAAGAAATAAAGAAGCTCTCTGATCATCTGTTCATGCTGTCGACGATGAACACTGACCTGGCTAACAACAACAGCGCGAAGGAGTTAGATAAGAACATAACGGAAACGAAGACGGTCACAAAAGACGAGAAGAAGTTGACGAATGGATTCAAAAGTCAAACGTCCACGACAGTCACAAAGACGGTCACGAACGGTGACGCTAGTTTTAAGGAGAAGAAACTGTTCACGTCGAAATCTAGTCACAAAATTAACTCGTCGTTTTTGACTGACAGGGAGGCGGTGAGACCGGTGACGAGTAACATGCCGTGGGCGAAGTCGGCGCGGTCCAAGAAGGTCACAACTAGCAGTCGGGACGTTGCCGACCAGCCTTTGGAGAGGCGGAACAGTTTCTTTGACGAATTCGACAGAAGGCGAGAAAAAATAGACAAGCTCGTCAACGGTTCGGAAAATCCAAGACAAATGCCTTACAGAAGGGGAGATGAGAACAATGCTCACAGAACTAAGGACCTTCTTCTTCATCTGCTGGAGAAGTGGGGGGAATCGGAAGTGGAAGGAGAAAGAGCAGCGGGAGGCACGTCGAACGGAGCCCGACATCAGTCTATATCCTTAGAATGGTCGCCGTCGAACGAACTGGCGCAGAACTCCATGTCGAGCGTCCACGCCTTCTACCAAAGACAGACCTCCGACGAGAAAACACAAAGAAAAATAATAACGAATAACATTCAGAACGCGAAATGATACTCCAAGTGCCATGACACGGTTACCAAAGTAACGAAAAGAGCTTAAATTATTGTACTTTAAGGTAATTTTAGGAAAGAAATGACAATTTGTTACGGATCTAGTCCCGGCATGCATGTTCTCTACGCGCGCAAGACTGAGCAATCTGTATTAACACATTGACGATAGTGATAGTAATGTACTTACTTAATTTTGTACTTTTTATAAATGAATTGTCACATACTATTTAAAATCAGAGATTTTGGTTGATCCAAAATTGTGCTGTATTTTAAATATATTGAGAATAATTTTGACTTGAGATTTAGCTGTTGCACTACTTTGGGCAGCTGTAGGTTACGCTTAAATGTTACAAAACTCAAATTTGTTACGTACAAGATATACTGTAATATTGTTTTATAATACTTTGTTGTTATTATAATAAGGTTTTATTTAAATCGCCGTGTTTTATTTACCGTTTCTTGCCTGAAATTATTATATTACAGAAATAACATTACATAAGTATCTACTGCATAAAACACCAGCCATGCCCAAGGGTCTTGGCACTAGTAAATCGATATGCAGTGGACATTTATTGACCATATAACCCACTAGTGGACCCGCCACAGCTTCGCCCGCGGTATTTTCCATACAGTCTTTATCACCCCTTTTCACTCCTTTAGGGATGGAATTTCAAAAAATCCCTCCTTAGTGCACCTCTAGGGTACTCGAGGAATGTCTCCTCCAAATTTCAAACCTCTAGGACCACCCGTTTAGGCTGTGCGTTGTCTATAAGTGAGTCACGGTACTGTATTATATGTATTAATAATCCCGTGATACAATAAACGTGAGCGTCAAGTTGACGTACCCTTCGAAGATATCCAGGATCTGATGATTCCAAAAAATAGTTCCTAAATAGTACCCAATTAGTACCGAGTTAGAAAAAATTGTACCTTTGTAATTTCGGAGATATGAGCCTTGTTTAACGGGTACGTTAACTTGACGTTAAGCCGGCGTACCCGTTTTGGATCTCGAGAACGGTGCTGTTCCCAAATATGCTCTATATCCCAAAAAATAGTGCACAAATAGTACCCCTGGCTCCCGAAGTCTCAACTTCGTAGCTCATATAGAAACAGATATTTCATACCAAACACGGGTAAAATATTTTGCACCGTCAAGCTGGCGTACCCGACCGAGATCACACAGAAAGCCATTGAATTTCTAAGCCAGCTATATACCAAAAAATAGTGCCTGAAATAGAACCCCTTTTACGACAAAAACATAAAAGAAACTACTAAGTACTATTTTTGGGATATAGAGCATATTTGGGAACAGCACCGTTCTCGAGATCCAAAACGGGTACGCCAGCTTGACGTCAAGTTAGCGTACCCGTTAAATAAGGCTCATATCTCCGAAATTACAAAGGTACTATTTTTTCTAACTCGCTACTCATTGGGTACTATTTAGGCACTATTTTTTGGAATCTTCAGATCCTGGATATCTTTGAAGGGTACGCCAACTTGACGCTCACCAATAAACGACTGCGCCTCGTTTTATCTCCCGAAAAAATCGTGTCCACATATGGGTGACACGTCACATTATACAATTTTGAATAATGTAATACGAGGTAACTGTGTAATGACGTAGCCAAGTGTCCTTCTTGTTGGACGAGCGTTGATGAGTCGTTAACTTCCAGCGAGCGTCTGTCAGCGAACTCCTCGCTCCGCCACCCGTGGTTGATCCAGTCGGCTCTCTGCACGGAGCTCCACGTCACCAAGTCCAAGCTAAAGCGGTACGTCATCAAGAAACGCTGGGCCAAGGCTGTCTCTGCCGTCATTGCTCTTAAGAGAATGGGCGCCAAGTTCGAAGACGTGTCGGAGCAGAAGGAGAACCAAGTTTAGTTGGTTTTCAGGTGATTTTAAAAGGAATCAATAAAGCTGGGTATTCTGCGATGTTGTGGTCGGACTACACCTACGACTACTACCGTTAATTAACGCAGGAATCCATTACATTTTGGGTCGTAAGTGTAGCCCCGTCATTAATGCAACATGCTACTGGCTAGTTTAGTTTTAATCCTAGCCTAGACTCAGCTCTAGAACTGGCAACACTTATTTGCAACCGTACACGTAAGGCTAGGTATTGATCTACAATATAAATATGCAATATCTGCAACTGGTTGCAAATTTATATTCGTTGTCAATACTCCTCTGCTGCACTGGGAGTGAAGAAATAGCATAGAATGCGTGCAGATGCTTATCATCCTGGCATGTCGTAAAAGTCGACTAAGGGACGGGTCTTCTCCAACATGGTGGACTATCTGTATGGGCGATGGGCTGATCACCTGTCACCATACGGTTCATCATACCATCTTAGGACTAATTAATCGAACGTGGCCACAAGTAGTCTTGTGGCTCTGCCCACCCCATTAGGGATTTCGGGCGTGATAATATGTATGTATGTATGTATGTCAATATTCTAGCCTAACAGATCAGACATCGGTGCTGCCAGTTAAAAAATCTCATAACCTATGTATAAAATTGTATTTTGTAGTGCCAAAAACTTTCTGTACAGTTAGTTATGCGGCAAACCCACAGCCCGGCTCCCGGGTCCCGGCAAGGCTATGATTACATCATTTTTGAAGAGCTCCAATAATCGCGTTGTCGGGGCCCGGCATGTTGGGCTGTGGATAAGTCGCATAAGGAGGCGAAACGTCAAAAATAAAAGAAGTTTACTTACTACACATAAAAAGTACCTAGTTCTATTATCCGCCACCTCTATAGATAAGTCTCTGGCGCTACACACAAAACCTAATTTTGAAATATTCCTTTTATCATCACCTACCTAAATATGAGTAACGACTTAAATAGTGATTATAATAAAGATTTGATAATGAATCTTGGTCCTTTTTGACCGTTTTTTTTCTTTAACATAGTTCTTGCTAGAAAACATGCCATAATCAATGGCCATAATAACTAAAATAATATCAAAGTTTATATCAAACGAGTGCTATTTATATCTGCCATGTGAAATCTATACTATACACTTCACAACTTTCAGTTCTCGCTTAGGAGGTCCGTCTTTCACTTTTTCAGTGGAGTAATTCTCTTAGCAGAATATTAGAGCCCTGTGTTCCAAATTGAAGTTACAATTTTATAGGCAGAAATTGGCAACACTGTTGGGCAAATCTATGGGGTTGTATAAAATCAAAAAAAAAAGTATGGGATTGTCATCATCGTTGCCAGTTTTTACCTGTAATTTTTTTTTTTCTGTCGCAAAACGTTACGTTACTACGAACTGAAACCATAAGGCTAAAATCAATAGGTGTGAAGCCCGCGCTGAAAGAATATATCGGTAATAAATGCGTACTACCCAAGTAACGAGCAACTGAAAGTTGGGTCCGAAACAATCCCGCTGAGGGTGTCAAAAAAGTCTGCGCGCGCGACATCTCACTTTATGAATTTACGAAATTCAGACCCATTCTTGGACGTTATTCAATCGACCGTGATTTCGTTTATAGAAATAACGTCTCGTGACAAAACACTTGCTACAAAGCCTTTTAGAAGTAACGTATGAGAAAAAAAAAACATCAAAATAAGACTGAATTAACCCTCACACGATTGGATCGGATTATGAATCATTACGAGTTGTATCATGCAATATCAATACTATTCATAGAAGTAAGGTAAAAATGTTGTTTAAAATAATGGTGCCAAATTTTGTATAGCAAGACATAGTTTTATCACTTTATAAAGGATGCGTCGTGCGTTTAGTGGCGCTCTCATAACTGTTTGTGTTTTCTATTAAACTAAAGTATTTTATTAAAATCGGAGCCACACAAGTTTTTATGCAAATTAATTCACAATTTATATGCTATGTAGTAAAGCTTTATATTAATTACTTTTCCCCAGTAAGTATTTAAAAGGGGAAAAGCAGCAGCTATTTTTATAATGATTACATGATAGCTATATTTTAGTTTATTGTACGACAACTTGTGTGGGTTCAATTTTAATGAAATAACACAGATGAGGTTGCCCCTGTATGCATGATACCTACGGACTTAACTATATAATCTCAAAAAGATCTGTATTTTATAAGTACTTATGTAATAGAGGAGTTGCAACTCAAGAAAAGTCACTATTCTTTGCGAAAATTATTGACTATCCCTAATTATATTCTTAACTAATTAAAATTACCAAATAGCAAAAAAATGGATTTGGTTGATTTGTTTTATTTCTTGTATTTAAATTCTCAAAATAAAGCGTCAGTGCACTGAGAAGAAATTTGATGCTATACCTGCATTACCGTAATGTATTCGCAGCAAAGTCCAAATAATGTCGAAGCATCCGAAATAATGTTGATTGTTACGTGGCGTTTGTAGTCCGTAACATTATCTATGTAGCCCGCAACATTATATATGTAGCCGAGTCTCTACTTACGTTAGGTACGTTTTTCTCCAGAATTACGTACGTGGCATCCAGAATTACGTATGTCGGTACAGTATTTTTTCTCAGTGTGAAGTAAAAGTGACAATTTCTTCGCTGAACATGTCTGAAATTACGTTGCAAATTTTGTTATATTCTTGCACGTTATATTGTAATTGCACGTTTGCACGATGATAATAAATTGTAAATAACTATATTTTTATAAGATCTAATGAAAGACATTAACGACTAACTGAATATTTAAGTTTGTTGCTTATGTAAGAGTCCAACATGCAATATTTCTCTGGATAGTTTATTCCCAAATAGTTTTAAAGGTTATAAATCATATCTAAAAATTATGTATTGGTTCGAAGGATATAGGTAAGTATCTAAAGGTTTCAATTGACTGCATTTAATTACGCAAAAACAAAGACATTTGAATGAAATAAAGTTATACCAATAAGTCTAGTTTTGTTTTATTTAAATCTTCTGCCTAAACCCTAAATCTATGGACGAAAGACTAAAATCACATTTAGTCCAAACGCTCACCCAAAATTTTACGTCGTGTGCCAATTAGTATCAACTGCGGCCCTAACATGCACGCCACAAAGATAAATTAGAACCGTTTATCTCTATGACTATCTCTTTCGTCGGCACTAGTGTGAGAAAGACGCACTAAGAGATAAACGGTTCTAATTTATCTTTGTGCCATGCATGTTAGGGCCGCTGGTCCCCCAAAACCGAATCCTGGACCCGGGCCCCGAGTCGATCGCTCTGGCGCAGAAAAGGCAAGCGAGCCATGCCGAACAGTCCAATAATTTCAGTGCATTATTGCACAACTCTTTGTCAACACAAGAACCGTCGCTAGTCCTGTCTTATTATTTTATTTCGAGGGTCTGCTACTACCTAAGCATCTTCCATGTACCCATCCGGCAGTCATTCCACGCTCAATCTAGATCGTGATCTGGACCAAGGTCGCGGATCGCAATTTTGTGAGCCTATGTCGCGATCCCTCGATCCAACACCTTACACAGTCAATCTGGATCAAGATCACTGATCATGATCGCGGATCTCAATCTAGATTGAGCGTGTAATGTACCATAAAGGTACGTCTATAAACGCGCCGCTCGTTTGCGCCGAGCACCGCACACGAGCAGCGGCGCATGCGTCAGATATGGACGCGCCTTAAGCGTTTTTGATTTTGGTGATCCAATTAGGTAAAGCTCACATAAAAAAAAATCAAGTGCGTGTCTTGACTCGCGCAGCGAGGGAGGGTCCCGTACTGATCCATGAAAAACAGACAGTACCTTATTATAATAATAACTGATTATTAACCTTTTGAACGCCACAGTCCACTGTGGCCCAAAGCGGATTTACGTGTTCCTAACGCCACGGCATGCAGTTTTCCATACATTTTGTCGGCCACAGCCGTCACTCGGCGTCCGGGGCACGCTTTCTCGCACTCAGCCATGGCGTTCAAAAGGTTAAAAGAAATTAAATTTACTGATGATAACTTTATCTAACATTCCCACACTAGGTAGTACCTACAGAACCCTAAAATCCAAAAATGTAGATTTAATTTACCGGTCAACCCTTGGTATTCACAAGTACTGATCAGAGCTTTCTTCGTGCACTTTCTCAAAATTATTTTTTTGGTACCTACACTCCATGAATTCAATGAGTCACGAATGCCAGTTTTTTTACCACCTTTTTTTTACATGAGCCGAGAGACCGAGCAATATGAAATAACTTTCGCAAGTTCCATCTCTATGCAACAGCCGAGTGCGATACCACCTTGCGAACGTCATTCAATTGTAGGTATTTTGTTTTTCCTGTAAAATACACCTCGCCTCAGCATGAAGAATCTGTGATTTTTGAGTTTGCTAATTTCGGAGATAACGGTAGTATTTTTACACATTTTTGTAAAAAAAGAATAGATATAAATATGCCGCAAAAAAAAATAGTATTGACTATTGAAATACTACAAAGCACCCTATTGGATTACTCTCAAAGTTCCTTTCCGTAAAATGATCTACGGAATCGAATTTTACTCCGTCTTGACAGATTTTCCTCTTATGGAATCAAACATATACCCATCCTCATAAGGCACATTTCGAATTACCTGATTTAGAACCCTTAATTATATGTGACCGTCAAGGTGGCGTACACCAATAAGATATCCAGGATTTGATGATGCCAATAAATAGTACCCAAATAGTACCGAATTAGTACCTATTTAAAAAAATTAGTACCCTTGTAGTTTTCGAGATATAAGGGGCAGTAGGTAGGTACGCCACCTTGACGTCAAGGTGGCGTACACCGAGTGAATCTCTGGATTGGCAGTGTTCCCGGAAATTCTGTATGAGCCAAAAATTAGTACCCAAATAGTACCCCTGGCCCTTAAAATCTCATCAGCGTAGCTATTGTAGAAGCTGAGATATTTGACTATTTAACTGAGTAAAAATTTGCGCACCGTCAAGGTGGCGTACACATCTTTTACAGCAAGATTTCACCCAGAAGGCCTTCAAATTTTTCAATCAGCTATATCCCAAAAAATACTACCCGAAATAGTACCCCTTTTACGATCAAAACAATACTGATAATATATGTGGAACTTAGAAAAAAGATCAACCAAACTTCTACGTAGTAAAAGTACAGACGCGTCGAAAAGCAATAAACCAATTTCATTTTTAATATTGTTGGTTGAATATCATTAAAACTTCAATATCATTGGATAAGCTAGTTGTCCTTGTTTAAATTTAACTAAATATGATCCAACTTCCTCATAGTGGGTTCAGAAGAGTAGGTTTTAGTGGGCGCGTGTGTTTAGGCGAGCACTCACACACCATAAAATATTGGATTGTTCCCACGACTTTGTTACAGTTGAATACATTCTGGTCTAGGATTGTTTATTCCTAGTAGTAACCACAAAATAATTGATTCACTATACGTAACTATGTACTTGCAAATAGCTCATAACGCTGGAGCAGGTAAAAAGGGATGAATGTTTGGTGGGGCGGACTGACCGATTGTATTAAACGTAGTAATTTTAGTTTCACCCCTTCCAAACATTGCTTTTTAGCTGCTACAACAGTCACATATGAAAAAGTAACAGTCAACCAACCGTCACCTATGTCGAAATTAGATAAATTATATTTATAAGGGACGTGGGTCAGATTTACTTATTTAGTTTTTTATATTATTATTTATGTATTCTTAACATTTTACATATTTGCTGAACATTAAGAATTCAATGAAAGTGGGAACAAAAATATAAATATTACCAGTGGTAACAGTTGGGAATAGCTAATAAATATCTAAATAGTTTCTTTAATTCTTTGTTTCTAATTCCCAATCATCTAATTTCTGATTGGTCTTCTGCCGTTAACATTTTTTAGTTTAAAAATATAACCTAAAATATAAAATGTATCCTACGCTAAATCTAACTTCAGCATTACTAGTTCAAATTATTGTAATGAGTGACCGGCTTCAGAAATAGAATGAATTTCAGAATTTTGGTAATTCTGAATTATGATTATTCAATCAAAAGGTTTTCAGAATATTAGGGTGTTCGTGTGTGGTGTTAAGTGGTTATCAAGGCTGTTGTACAAAATAGAACAAACTAAGGAAAATACTTTTTTGTTTTTTTAATAGTCTTGTTTCATAATACTTCTTTTACATGATAATGGTACCTATTTTAAAGAATATGTATTTTGAGTAAAACAAGCGTACCAACCATAAAACAGGTTTACAAAAGAACTTATTAAATTATAGCTATCATCAGTGACCTAGGTAGAGTCCGTCATCTATGAGTTTGCCGAGACCGACACAGGCTTTATGTGAATATCATCACGGATATGCCATACAAATATAAATAAGTATGTATGTCTTTCTAATGACGAATCAATACGAATAATATTTAAAACAATATTGCATAATAATCACCAAGCAACAGTAAATAATATAATTATCTTTAACATTTACTACATAACGTTTTAGACTATCTATTAAATGGCAAAATAATTCACTGACCTTTGTAAAAAATATTTTAAAAGTTAAGCGATTACGATTGTGCCCAAGTTTAATTTACAATTAACACTTACAATTGAGATCAGATATACAGTCATGGACTTACTAAATAAGCGTATCAACAATTAAACAACAAAATATGAACTTATGGTAGTCCGAGTTTGTTGAGACAAACTTCACGTGAATATCATCATGGATACAAATAAGTAAGATTCTTATTACTAATCACAATCACAATACAAAAATATAACATTAAAAATATTTTGGCATATATCAACAAGTAACAGTTAAAGACCACTATAATATACATAATGTTATATAAAATCAACACCGTATATTTTTTCTATACATTGCACTATATGGGTATAATATTTAATACTTATATAACTAAACTATTTATACCGTTCTAACTAAACGTATACTATAATTTTAAACTTACTTTATCAAGTAAATAAATTGTTGTGAGAACTTGATAGTGAAACTTGTGATGGGCTGTCGTTCTTTCGCAAGTAAATAAATTGCAGTGAGAACTTGATGGTGTAGCTTGTGTTGGGCTGTCGGTCATTCTCTTGCAGCACTTACAGCGTTTTCGTTTTTATGTGCATCTCTGAAAAATATATGTTAGCGCTGTTACATATGGAAGATTGCATTCCTGATGTGAAAAGGAAATATTTTTAAATACAATATGTTAAGAATCAGAGATAAGGGTCAAAATCAATAGTAGGTATATTACTAGATAGATATGTAGATGTCGAAACATCGAACATTAAATCGCATCAAAACTAGAGCTCTCGGTAGAGTCCGTGTTTCTAATTATAATTTTATTCTTCAATCAAGTTGTAGTTATTATTTTAATGTATAATATTAATTATTATTTATACTTTGATATTGATTTAAATTTTGATTTTATTGTATTCTAATTTGTTTTTTTAATTTTTTTATTTATCCAAAATGTTTGAAAATACTCATGTTTGGTTTTTGGACATGGAAGTTATAAGTCAAAAACAGTGTTTAGAACAATATATGAATACTATGATAATTGGTAACGATGATTCTAATGAGTAATAAAATTATATTTTATGGTTAGCGCGATTATGGTAAATATTTACCACTTTCATGTCCAAAAGCCATACATGAGTATTTTCTAAAGTTTTAATAAACTACCTATCATATCGATGCTAATAATTGCTAAACCTAACAAATAAACACATAAAATAACGCACAAAGTAAGTACACATTTAGTGAAATTAGCTCTCTCCTCTACGTGGAATTCTCCTTTTTGCCGAAGCAAAATCTTTTGTCTTAAAATCCTTATCTATCTTTTAACTCGCCGACCGACGGCGCAAAGGCCGGGTTTTTACGAGTACCTACGTAGCTTGTTCCCGCGACTTCGTCTGCGTGAAATTCTTTTATCGCGATTACTTTGGGAAAGCGTAATAGGCAGATACACAGATATACGGTTACTTTTGCATTTATAATATTAGAGTGGATGTAATAAATAATTATTGATACTCACCTACTTGAATCTCATTTCAGTATTTTCAGCTTTCCTTAACGGAAGAAATCCCCTTCGTCAACACCAGTCGTTTGATCTCGTCACCTGGAAAAATGTATGTTTTTTTTTTTAATTTCAATTAAGAATCTACCTAAGCCATGTCTACTTACATTACTTGTATTGCATGGCAAAATTCATAAGAAATTAGTCAATTGCGTGTCGATTTTTTTTTGTCAGAATTATCGCAAGTTCATAAGTTTTGTCAACTCTATTAGCAACTATTATTGTTCAAACAGCAATAATAAAATATCTATACTTCTTTTCTAGCATTTGAGTTTTAACGCATTTTGTATTTAACAATAACACAACAACAAACACAGTATTGAACAATGTGCAACAAATATAATCCAATATAGGTATACTGTGTTTTAATGGGAATTATGTTCAAATTTGATCTTTAAATTCAAATGCTAAAAATCGAGGTGATAATGTAACTATCTGCTAGAAATTGATCTACCATCTTGTAGCTGTTTTATACACAAAAAAATAAAAAAATATTATCATCCTTCATAATAATTTGAGTATAAGTAGGTACTTATTGATCTTTATAAGAATATTAAAATCACAAAAAGAAACAGCTTGTAGGTACTTACATTTTTTGCTGTGCATCGTTAATCAAACGAACAATCGTAGAAAAACTGTAATTCAACTTTTCACCGCACGTAACAAATCACGTCAAATATTTAAATATTTTCTTTAGTAGATCCGTCTAGTTCGATGGTCATCTTGACAATAATAATAACACGAACGCGCACCGCCGGCACCTGGCCCGCAAAACAGGTAAACAGCAAAAAAAATATTTTGTCTAATTGCGCTTAAAATGTTTTAAGTTAAGCAATTGTGCACCTTCATGCAGCTGTGTAAGAATCACTTTGCCTGAAAGCTTAGTACAACATACCACCATTCTAAATCGTTGATGTCAGTCATGGCAAGTAGTTTGCAACACATATTTTATCTTTATTTGCGACTGTACTAAAATGGATTTGTATGTAGAAGTTTGGTTGAATTTGTTTCTAAGTTCCACATATATTATCAGTATTGTTTTGATCGTAAAAGGGGTACTATTTCGGGTAGTATTTTTTGGGATATAGCCGATTGAAAAATTCGAAGGCCTTCTGGGTGAAATCTTGCTGTAAAAGATGTGTACGCCACCTTGACGGTGCGCAAATTTTTACTCAGTTAAATAGTCAAATATCTCAGCTTCTACAATAGCTACGCTGATGAGATTTTAAGGGCCAGGGGTACTATTTGGGTACTAATTTTTGGCTCATACAGAATTTCCGGGAACACTGCCAATCCAGAGATTCACTCGGTGTACGCCACCTTGACGTCAAGGTGGCGTACCTACCTACTGCCCCTTATATCTCGAAAACTACAAGGGTACTAATTTTTTTAAATAGGTACTAATTCGGTACTATTTGGGTACTATTTATTGGCATCATCAAATCCTGGATATCTTATTGGTGTACGCCACCTTGACGGTCACAATTATATTTGATATTTAAAATTTACTCTCAAAGTTCAACCCACTTCCTTTCAGTAAAATGATTTAAGGGAACCCTAAAACACATTTTACTCAACGTCTTGACAGTTTTTCCTCTTATGGAATCAAACATATACCCATCCTCATAAGGCACATTTCGAATTACCTGATTTAAAACCTTTAATCATATTTGATATTCAAAATTTCTTTTAAAAAAACCAACAGAATATATTTTAATGTTTTTATTAACACCCAATGCTATTGCACTGATATACAATAAAACCACACCAGAACAATACCACTGGACGGTATGTGTGTTTGTCTTAACGGTAGGACTTCTGGTAGCGTGCGCGGGCACCTGGACCTCCGAACTTCTTGGGCTCGCAGCGACGGGGGTCGGCAACCAGCAAGCTCCTGTCGTATTGGACTAGGATGTCCTTGATTTCCTTCTTGGACGCTTCGTCTACATCTGTGGGAGATTCCAGATTATTGAACATGTCCATTGACATTTGTTTTCTATAAACATCGAGCTAATTAGGAGCCACAGAGTACATTATATATACGGAAAGAGTTGTTACTTTTCCATGACTAGTAGCGCCATCTATACTTGAATGTTTGAACTAAGTTCCAGAAATAAAGCAAATAGTCAAAATTACAGACTATAACACAGAAAAGCACATCACGCTATAAATAACAACTACTGCTAATGATATGTTCGAGGTTATCATCAATGGAATTAAATAAAAAACCTTGACAGATGACACTTGATGCGTTTCGTTCAGAATTGTTGTCTCTTCATTTTTGAACGAAATTTAACGAGAATATTGCAATGCTGCTGCCATCTGTACTACGGCAGCAGTATTGCAATTATGTGTTTGCGAAGTAATTTTAGTGATTTGTTTTGTATAGACGTAAAAGGTGTTCTAAGTGAGTAGGCCGTGTGAGGACCCTTGACATCAATATGTTATGCAAAAGTCTTATGGAGCGCATTTTGAACTTGGGACACATATTGGTAAGAATTTTTGTAGTGTACATTTCAAACTAGCATAGCATTGAGGGCTCATGCTGCTTGGTAAATGACACAGTTTATCTCCTTTCCCTGAAATGACTGACTCACATGGGGGCGAGACAGCTTTGGAAAGAAAGGGTTCTTATAACTATCCAGGTGACGATTTTTTAGTTTGCTAAGCACTTTTGATGCCACTTCAGTAATAACAGAAGTGAAGTGAAGAGAAGTGTGAAGTCTATAATATTTCCATAACAAAGAACTGCAGCCCAAACCAATTTCATTTGAAATTTGGAGTCCTTAACCTTTTGGCCGCTGTTGTAGAGTATGCGTGACAGGCTATACAGGGTAAACAAGATCTTCATTACCTTGACTTAAAGTTGAAATTCGTGTTACTTCTCAGACAAGCTTGGCGGCCAAAAGGTTAATGTTTAAATCAGTCTACATTATTTTTTAAACGGATTGTCACATAGATGTATTGATATTAGGTGAAAGTGTATGCAAAATCACTTATAACATTTGTGTTGTTTCACACTAACACAATCATGCAACACCAGGTTGTCTTTTTCCGCTTTGTAGCGAAAATGCGCTACGAATGGTGAACCCAACTATCGGGTTCCCTGCACTGAATGTGTTAAAATCAGTAGGAACTAGGTACATCAAAAATACCTTAACCTTTTGAACGCCACGGCTGAGTACGAGAAAGCGTGCCTCGGACGCCGAGTGACGGCTGTAGCCGACAAAATGTATGGAAAACGGCATGTCGCGGCATCACGGGCAAGGAAATCTGCTGTCGGCTACAGCTGACCGTGGCGTTCAAAAGGTTTGTATAGAAATATATGATAACACTACACTATACTTACACTTTTGGTAGAAAGCAATAAGTGCCTTGCTGATGGCTTGTCTGATGGCGTAAACCTGTGCAACGTGACCGCCACCCTTAACTGTAACTCTGATGTCCACACCGGAAAACTTCTCCTGAAATAACCAATAAATTCTTTGATATCATCCGTTTGCATTCTAACATGTAAATGATGAATACGATATTTATCAGAAATGTATGTTTACTTCACATCTAAAGATACTCAGGTTCGGAATAAGTTAGATCATCATTTAAAAACTTATTTGCTAATAAATCTAAGAAAAATAAATGATAAAAATAACATAACATGAAGGCCTCTTTAACCTCCAATTCTATGTATTAGCAAATCAAAACTATATTTAATCTAGATTTTGAAGTGTGATTTTAGATATTTACTGGAATATTACAGATACTTTAAGATGAGTGTGAACCTAAGGCTTTTCATACAAAAGGCGATAACGATTTCCACCCCTTAAATGTTAACTGATCTTCACCAATTTTTGATAGGTTGTCAGTCAGAACAAAATCTAGGTCGTTTTGATTTTTTCACAATAATCTGTAAATTCAGTTTTATTGAGGTTCCAGTATTCTCATACAAAACTAATTTCGGCATTATTTGACTTTCTTGATCTTTAATCAAAATTCAAAAAACGTATAGACCTAGATTTTGTTCTGACCGACAACCTATCAAAAATTGGTCAAAATCGGTTAACATTTAAGGGGTGAAAACCGTTATCGCCTTTTGTATGAAAAGGGTGATCTTTGCTTTTGGTTCACAGTCCTCTTAACTCATCTCTGCATGCAGCACTATGTGTGCGTGAGCTTGTATTGCTTGGGCGACACCAGCACACAAACAAAAGCTGCAAATATACAAGGTCATGCACATATAGCACCACGCGCAAAGATGAGTTGAAGTACCTATCTATACATCAACTACATAAAACAATACATGCAAGATAATATTAAAACTACAGGACAAAAGTACATATTAGTAAGTGAAAATGAGCATTCTTTAAATATGAAATAAACATGCAAACAGGGTCTAATTAATACAAGACAGTAGGAACATGCGATAGAATATTCAAAGAGTTGTTATAGTAGTGGTTACCGAACTAACAAACATCTCCGCAAGGAAAACCAATACATAACAGAATATGACAAAGAATTATTTTTAAATGGACTCCACAACCCACCAGTACTTTTGAAGGGTTGTTACCAAATGAGCTCTGGGGTTAAAAATCATTCAATCGCACTGTTCTCTCACACTTAAGACACTTATCGAGCAGCACTCCATAAAACTACTCCTAAAGGCAAGTAAAAGTTGTAACAGCCCTACAGAAGACAGTAATATCACAAAAATAAGTAATAAATAATTAAACTGATGACCAAATTCAGAAACAACATTTATCCCCTCGTATGCGGGAGCTAAAAAAAACTGGCATTTGCATCTCATTCGATTCATGGTGTATCTTACAAAAATTATGGTCGAACAAAATGCAAAAAGTGCACCTAAGAAAAAACACGGATCCATGCCTAAGCATCTGATGGGTTAAGCATTTGATTAGAGATTAAATAGTTAAATGTCCGTCAACTAGTCCTAGACAAAAACGTCACTCAAACGACACTTTAAAGTTCAATTTGAGTGGCCTTTCTGAATTTGGCCAGAAGAAAGAAAGAAATGTAAATTGAGAAAGTTAACGCATATGTAATTGCTTATACTGCAAAGTACTTCTACATAGCTTACTACAGAAAATATTTAAAACTAAATGTTAATAAAAACATAATATTGAAGTAATTTACCTGGTTTGACTGTCATAAACCTTGTAAGCAATCTACCAAATGTTTTGCATGCATGACTCACCTTGCCGAGCAGCAGGATGGGCTCCTGGAGTTTGTACTGCAGTAGGCGGGGCTCTACCAGATCTAGCGGGCGCCCGTTCACTCGGAGCACCCCATGGCCGCGCTTGCAGTAAGCAACGGCGGTTGCTGTTTTCTGCAATGAAGGACAGGTTACATTTGAAAAATGTCTAAAGGAGGCACATCAGGCAATGTGATAAAGGAGGCCAAGTAAATGTAAGTTCAATTTCGGCGCTAAGATGTAAGCGTGGTTGAGGTTAATATAAATAAAGACTAACAACTAAAACATCTTAAGACTTTAAAAATACGAGTGTACATAACCAAAATGGTTAAGTGACATTTGGTTTTTTGTTAAGAACCAGCACAGTAAAGATTTCTGGAGTACTGGACGCACAACTACAACTGAATTGCCGTTAGAGACTCATCAATTTATAGGTTATGAAAGGATATTGCAGGCAAGGGATTAGAAATCGTAGGGGTGCTTGTAAACTACTATTTTAAATTAAATTACTTTATAAGGTTACTCGGCGATGATTTAAGGATAATTTAAATATTTAAAATTTAAAATAATATGGAAATCTGCGTCAACACGTGGACTTATTCCGAAAACACTCACCTTGCGGCCAAAGACCTGTACAGCCTGGATTGGTTCGCGTCTCGCCTGAAAGAACGATAAATAAATTAGTCATTGCTTGTAATGAACTAATAAAATGTCACATCTACTGCATATTCACAAATAATTTTAACGTGAAAACACACGCACCTCTTGCGCGGCAGCCATTTTGACAGAGAAAGAACAAGTTAGTGCTAGTGTTGTGCGAGCACTATGGGACGAGTCGTTTTATCATACTGAAGTTACAACCCTATGGATAGTAAAATTGCTTAAAAGTTAAAAAAGGGGTTTAATTAGAAGTTAACACCAACTTTGCATACTATTTCAGAATTCTGTATAAAATAATTACATGAATTGGTTTAAAAAAGTATTACGATTTATATCGGTAAGTTACGCCCTAATCAATTTATTTATAGCTGGCAACACCTTGTTGCCGCGTCATCTATTGTCGAATAGCTTCATAGAATAGTTCACTCAAAGTCAAAATGTTGTATTAATAGTAATACTAGGTGGCAGTGGTAACGCGTTAATTTGTTCGGATAGTTTCAAATAGATGGCGTAACCATACTATATGAATCATGCAGATTACGCACTGCGAACGGCGTACATTATTGTTTTGTATTCGTCTGGCATGTTCACCGGTGTCGAGTCGTGAGGTGCGATACGCAGATAACGCACGCGATCACAATGCTACTTGAAAAAGTTGTTCCCGCGCGAGTGCAATAGAACTTTACAAAACAGTGTGAATAAAGTTAATTATATTCAAAGAGAAATTGTGGATTATTGTTTACGTAATTTAGTGCCGGTTTAAATAATTTGGATTTGATTTTGGGAGAACATTGAAGGTAAGTGTAATTTTATTTTGTGAGAAATAGTTATCGAATTTATTACCAAATCTTATAACTATTTGTTAAAAAAAAATAATATTTTTTTAGATAGTTATTGATGGATAGGGGATAAATCAAATTCGAAACTAATAAGTAGGTATTTAGGTACTTTAACCTACCTAACGTCATTTCAGCCGAAAGACGTCCATTGCTGACATAGACTATTAGTAGTTATTTTTTTGCTAACTACCTACCTACATATAATTTTACCGAGGCATTTAACATTTGTCAGAATTTGTCATTATTTAACGCGTCATGGCATGACATAATGACTTCATTTAACTTGACTAAAGATGGAAATCATTTAATTTTAATAAAATTCCTTAATAACTACAGTGAATTTGATAGAACTTGCTTTGGGTAGTACCTTGTTAACTAAGTTCTGTACTATGGATGGATCAAGTTTTTACTAGGTACCTCCCTCCCTTCACATACGTATACCTCGCCCAATGTAATAAGAGCGCTGACGGTCATACACTTTATTTATATAGCCGTCAGCGCTCTTTTTACATTGCACGAGGTGTAGTTATTTAAAAATAATGTAATTTTATAAACTTGTGAGTTTTTTTATAGTCTCAGTAGCCGTCGTAAGTAGGTAGGTACTTACCTAATGCTTTAATGCTGTTAAGGGGCTCGTAAACTGGCTAGATTTTCGCCAATTTATTGCTGCAATTCGGGCTATCCTGAAAAGTTTACATTCAAACTTTTTGTCTCCATTAGTGATGTAATATGTAAACTTTTGGGGATAGCCCGAATTGCAGCAATAAATTGCCGAAAAACGAGTCCGTTTACGAACCCCTTAAGTAGTTTTATTTTCCGAACTACCGTGGTGCTGATCTAATACCTATCCCAAACGTTTCCGAAGGGCCAGCTGGTCATATAACAGATACCTAGGTACTTACGGGTCCGTACCTACCTATCAGGATGAGTAACCCTGTATTGTATGTGCCTATTGTACCTATCTACAGGCGCAATAATTGTTACAAATACTAACATAAGTAAAGTACCTACCTACTTCTAAGTCCTATTAAGTAGGGCCCAACCTATTTTTCTAACTGCGTAGGGTAGCTACCTAATCTGTAATAGTTTTATCCAGATTTGAATAGATATCATGTCATAGGTATCAGGAATGCGAAGTGTTCTTATTTATTAATAATTTGATGTGAAATACCTACATACAAACGAGTTTTTGAACCCTGCGGCCCTAACATGCATGACACAAAGATAAGATAGACTGTCTTATCTCCGAGTGCGTCTCTCTCACGAAAGAGATAGGCATAGAGGTAAACGGGTTTAATTTATCTTTGTGGCGTGCATGCTAGGGCCGCTGAGAACCCAGCCCTACTGCCCTACCTACAGATAGGTAGGGAGGTATCAAATGCATCTTTACGTTGAATTAGGTCCTCTTAAAGTATCTTCCTTCCCCTTCAAAACAAAATTAAATTTTGTGAGTAAGTACCTACTTATGTAAATTTAGATAAATTTTACTAAATAGGTAAATGTAATTTTTTACCATTACTCCATTTGGCTTCACAAACACGATTACTGCCAAAACAAGAAAAAGGAGAGGCTAGGACAAGACCACGTAAGGCCAACTATTATACTTTTATTATGTAAACAAACATGTTTTGCAGCAATAAAACGCAAAAGAAGCTGACATTGAACAAGAAAACATCTCCAGTTAGACCAGTCACAGAGGATTTTATATATGACGATGACGATTTGAATAGAAATATGGTTCTAAAAAATCCAAGTAAACATAGGTACCTACACCAGCATACACTTTACTAGCAGCGGCCCTAACATGCATGCCACAAAGATAAATTAGAACCGTTTATCTCTATGACTATCTCTTTCGTCGGCACTAGTGTGAGAGAGACGCACTTAGAGCTAAACGGTTCTAATTTATCTTTGTGCCATGCTAGTGCTAGGGGCCCTGTAAAAACCGTAGCGGACAACATCAATGTAAACCCGCAGATAACCTGTGTAGCTATCTAACTATCCTTACTTTTCTTTTGGTTCCTTACTAATGCGAAAGTTAGTTTAGTGGTTTGTTTGTTTGTTTGTTTCTCTATCACGTCAACGGATTGGATTGATGTTTTGCATAGGTAACAATAGTTGGATGGACATAGGCTTCTTTTTATTCCGGAAAAAGGGATAGTTCTTGTGGGAATAGCGATAAGAAATCCATGCGGACGAAGTCGCGGGCAAAAGATAGTATAATAGTATAAATGCGAAAGTGTGATTGTTTGTTCGTTTGTTCCTCTTTCAAGTCATAAAAGAGCAATGACTAACAATTTTGCTAAATAGGTAGGTATTTTGATTCACTGTCACTGTTTAAGTACGAGGGAATAACCATCGTCTCTTTTACTCTCACGCATAAAACAGATTACATCTCGCTCTTTAGGCGCTGTCGGGACGTGTAGCCGTAAAAAGATAGCGTGCCCAACTGAATGCGCTCCGGGTAATTACCTGACTTTCGTCTGTTCATTCTACAGCGTGTACGACGTATCTATAACTTTTAAAAACATCTTAGGGAATAACATGGTTTATCCTTAACCAATTACCTTTTTATGGTAGGAAAATATTTATTTCAAAACAAACAAGATCAATCGTATAGGTATGCTGGTGGAATCCTTCCGTTTACCCGTAGTTTCCTTTTTACCATGATGCACTAAGGTGCGTGCCACATTCCCCGTGATGATTCATTCCTGACGCATGACAATACGAACAATTTGTTCTTAGCGACAAAAAATTGGAGTCGTTGAGCCTAGTTTGATAGCGAGAGATGATAATAGGTAGCGTAATGCGTAGGAGTGATTTGTTTTAAATTGATATCGCGTGTTCTTAGGATTTTTTACACCTTAAGCAATTTAAACAGGGTTACATTTGTCTCATCTAAAAAAAAATTGATAAATTATCATTTCCCGAACAAATTTTCGTATAATTTAATTTGTCAAATTATTACTCGGCAAATGAACTCTTCACAAATAATTGTAACGCAAACCCAATGTTTGGCAAGTGAACGTTTAAACAATGACTCGCTTACCAACTGACACTTATACCAAATTTCATGTAGTCAAACGTTTCAGTTGGCAGAACATATTTTACGCAAAATAAAATAAGGCAAAAGCATGTTTTATTAAGGGATGAAAAAAAACCTCGAAGGCTAAGGCGGGAGCGAAGCTTGAACTTCTTCTTCCCTTACACAAGAAACAGAAATCTGTACGATGAATCAAATATTTAATCGACCATTTGTTTTTGTGGTTTTTACACCATTTATTTAATCATTATCACCAATATACGTATTTAAACGAAAAACTGTCCGTTATTTCGGTAACTCTAGTTTAAAAAAAAACCTTTTGACCGACCAAGTGTATTTATTATACATGAAACAAACTTGTCCTCTCAAATTTGGTAGGTAGGTACTTTGCTTACTTTCTTACTTATACAACATGCACTCTTTTTGGGTAAGCTCAGCTAACACTCGAGCACTCTCAAGTTATTCTCGCGTCTCTTTTTATTTTTCTGCGTGATAGAGATGTTCACTCTTCTCACCCACTAATTCTCGGTGCATTCGAGATAATCTCACAATCGAGATTAAACGTCAGAGCATACAGTCATTTGACACAACTGTATGAATCTGACGTTTAATCTCGCAATCGACATTATCTCGAATGCATCGAGAATTGGTGGCCTGATTTCTAAAATAGATTCTCGATTTTGATTTTCACTTTCGATCGCAGTTATTTTTTATTTCCCGTAACTGGCAAGTGACTCGACTGGCTTCGATAGTCAGGCCGTAAACCGTCAAATTGACGATCAATGTCATAAGTTTGTTTATTTACTCCAAATACATATATTACGGCGTTTTGCATACAAAATACGATGTTAATTTACAACCTGTCAAGTTAATTTTTAAACTGCTGTTTCATATTGACACTGGCAGCTACTACGATATAGGTATCATTTTCTATCGTACACCAAAATTCCAGGATGGGATTTTGAATTCGACGTCGAAGGGAGCTGTCGAGTTGGAGAATCTCATCGTAAATGAGTTATCTTTTGCTATATTGGCATTATTGCATCATAGTTAATTTTTAATTTGAAAGTTAATTTATTAACAACATTATGCGTTTTGTAAATTTATAATTTCATGTAACATACTTGATTATTAATTTATGCATCCTAAATGGTATCAGATAACTTATAATGTTGAGATAGAAAGTTTCTAATAAAATTAATTTATTATATCCAGCATCTCTGGAAAGGCATCAACCCGTCAAACTGAATTAATTGATTTTTAATTTGAATAAAATACTATGCTGACCTATAGTGATGCTCTAATTTTCAAATTCATTCGCTCATTCAACACTTCGTCTCTATGGCCGGTATACTTTTTAATAGCGAGGCAATGGCGTTAGTCGAACACCCCGTTGGCTGACCGCGCGGGCTTCCTGCCAGTAATAGGACGGAGTAATCCGTTTAAGGATAATCTAGGTGACGGTGACGAGACCAATTTTACTTAGAGGTACTTAATTGGCTGTCACGATCGAATAAAAAAAATGGATTGAAGCTTTTTTAGAACAAAAACATATAAGTTATGGCCACTGTTCTTTTACAATTTACGTGCTAAGGCACTTATAGCGGCTTTCTGAAATACGATGAATCTTTGATGCGAATTATACAGATAGGTAACGCTTTTTTGGAAGAATAAGATTTGGAAGAAACATAAGATATCAATGTCCAAATTATCTTTATTATTTGTCTATATTTTCCTTTTTCGCCATCAATAACTTATTCAGTTCTATTAACAATAAGATTTCGCAACACCCATCCATCGAAATCCATCTTTAAAAACCATTTCATACTTTTGGCGCGCATATACCTAGGTAATTCGTGAAAGTTGTCCATAACATTTTCTACTTTTCACATTCCAAAGTGTAAATGTTTCATTCGCTTAGTTACCTATACTATTCATATAACAGTAAAATTAAATCAGTTAAGTACGAACTTTTATTGCTACTTGTATTCCTGTTTTACAGGAAACCTAGCATTTCCTGATGACCATTACACATCAAATCATGTTTAAGACCGATGTCATAAAATGAATAACTGTTCAATATTATGACCGGGACCACCATGACGAGTTCTTAGAAACAAAACCTTATAATGAAAAACGTGCCGCAGATGACTAGTATCATAAGAATATACATTAATAGTAGTACTTATTTCCTGCCATCTTTATTTTAACAAACGAACAGTTTTAGACTCTAAGCGACAGTATTAGAGTTGAATCTTTGAATTTATAATCGTTGCAATATGCAATTGTACCTACCCGAGTAACAGTAATCCGTCCGATAGTGCACAGCTAGGCTTCAAGTTAATACCATTAGGCGCTGCACTCAGATTCTGAAGCCAAACAAATGGTGACCATTGCGGATTTTTTACACCACCGGATAATATAATATTGTCCGTGATATACATAATCCGGTTAAGTAATACTTGCGAGTGATGTACGCCATTTTTTATTTAAATAAAAGTATTAGAGAAAAATAGTGAAACAGACTATGCCGACACGAGATGATATAACAGGTTGTTAGAATTTATTTATTTAAAAAAAAGGAAAAAGAAAAACATTTATTCGTAACAGTGCACAAAATACATCAAAAGACGAAAAACTAGAAAAAGTAGAAATAGTGCCAACTGTTACGAAAAGGTCCCAACTCAGCATAATGCTGGCTTGGGGGCCAGCGCTGGTCTTCCGTTGGTACCATCTCGTAAAGTCACGGCAGACACACAGAAGAATAACATAAAAACAGGACAAAAGATCGAAATAACACATAAGCAAAAAACGGAACGCAATAGTATGACGTAAAATGGAAGTATTTTTTTTTTCTTTACTGTGCCGCAATAACAGTTCAATGGGAGATGTAAACATATTTTTATCTATTTAGAAGTTTGTGTGACTTCGTGATAACTGATAACTGACACTTAAGTTTGATCTTCCTCCTTTACTTGGTTTGGCTGGACTTATTATAAGTTGTAAATCTTCAATTTCTAACATCTATAGCTACAACGGTATCTCTTCGTACTAAGTAATAAGGTTTTTGTCAAAACTATTGTAATATATAGCTGAACGATAATTTAAAACCGATCAGGCCTTTACCCGGTTCCTTTGGATAAGATAAAGTTTTGGTGAAGTACAAGTGTTACCCTACTTTTAACTGATAGCTATATGTTTAAAGATACGGTGAAGTGATTGTATTAACCTTGCCCATTCTTCAGGTTTTTAAAACGAGCGTGTATTTTCTTTTGGATTCTTTTCTTAACGACCATTTGCCATCGAACATCAAGATAAGTACTAAAAAGTATATATTTCATTG
This sequence comes from Tortricodes alternella, assembly GCA_947859335.1. NCBI lineage: Eukaryota > Metazoa > Arthropoda > Insecta > Lepidoptera > Tortricidae > Tortricodes > Tortricodes alternella. The sequence continues at coordinate 8,911,103 of OX401986.1, forward strand.
AGCCCAGGTCATCCCAGAAACTTTTTTTTTTTGCTCAATTTAAAATAAACCACTGCTGCATTTCACCCCGCTCGGAAAAACGACTGACCCCCAGCTGAAGATTCCACTGAAAATTAATCATTCCCCTTAACCACAAGGACGACCACCATAGTGAATGGAATTCTTTGGCTGGCCTAAGGCATTCGAAGCTCTTTATAGAGAGAGTAGACTCAAGCTGGACCAATTAACTTTGGAAACTCAGCCGTAAACAGCTCAGCTCAGATACATAATCGGAGTATTCACGGGCCACTTCGTGGTTAAGTATATCTTAGCCAGGACAAGAGGGGATGGGTGTGGCGACAGGAAGAAACAATGAAACACATCATATGTGAATGTGACGCCCTCGCCAGACTAAGAATGAAAATCATTGGCAATGGATATCCAGAACCAAGGGAATCCAAGGCACTACCACTGCGCTCCACAAGTCACTTCATTGAAGTGGTGGAGAATGCTATGGAATAGTGCTTAGGAAAGGGGTAATAACACAAAAGATCCCATAGGGTCGAAGTGTATCCGCAAGGACCCCACCCTCTAAGATAAGATAAGATAACCACAACTCTTTTCTAATGTTCTTTGACAGGCTTAATTCTCCTAAAACAAATTTCAAAATGACACTGCCCTTGTATAAGGAAACGAAACCCTTTCGTAATAGTGGAAACTGGTTTTTCATACATCCCGTGGTATTTGAAATGCAAATCCATACCTGATTACCATTCGAAAAGGTACCGTGAGCTAGGGCATTATGCAATCAGTTCGCGTCAGGGTCCCGTGGTGTTCAGGTTTAAACGCTCCCGTGGGAACCCTAGGGTAATATTTTAATGTGTTACTCTGGTGATATTTAAGCCACGCCCCGGAGACTGATTGAGGCGCTTGTGACAATGAAATTTAGCGATATTTTTATTTTGCTTTGTAATTTATTTATATTTCAGTTTTAAAAACGGTAAATAAAAGTTAGTCATACGATACATACTTTTATTTAAAATGTAAAAGTAATTCTGTCTGTTACGTTTTCACGTCTAAACCGATAACCCGATTTTGATGAAATTTGGTATTTAGATAGTTTGAGCCCTGAGGAAAGACAGTCCGCGCGCGGCACTCAACTCGCGCGCGAACCATAGGTAGGTAGGCTACTGTTTAAGACATCTGACCCCTAAAATTGTTAAATAGAGGCTGGAAAATGTATTAACGACAAGGTATTAGGGGGAAAATTCTTAATAAAAACATGACAACATACAAAACATAACAAATGAACATGAATACGAAGTTGCAGGTAAAAGTAATATGTGATAATTTAAATTAACTTCCGAACGGGTTCCGCTCTCTGTGAATTAATTCAGTTGCGCAACCGTATAATCATTCTCTGACATTTAATAAACTTATGCATATTACTTAAATTTAATTTAAAATGTTGACATTATGATATTTCGAAATCGCATAGGCATTAGAAAATTGTAATGTTAATTCTATCATTATAAACTACTTTGTATCTGCATGTAACAGCATTTACACGTAAAAAGGCAGACTATGATGGGTTTATTCCTAATTGTAACTAAATGGTAACCTACCATTTTGTTTTTATTGTTTAAATTTTTATTTATGTTACTCTGTGTGTCTTCTGTGTTAGTGAATAAATGTTTCTTTCTTCTTTCTTTCTTTCTTTCTACTACCTAACTGCATGTACCCATGTTCTAGTAAAGAGACAACACTGTAGGTAGGTACTGTGATACAAAAATATCAATAAAGGAGCTTCTTGTATCTGGTAAGGTTTTGCTTAAAAAAAAAAACAAATATTTTCAGATTTCTCAGACTCATAGATTGTTAGTTACAAAACACTTATACGAATACGTTACTAACTACTACTACTTAGGTTTCTCATACTTATTTATTTATGAAATCTATTAAATACTAAAAATAAAAAAAACAAATGGATTATTATTCTACATACAACTAATAAAATGTTTAGATTAATCTGGGCACTGTGCCTATCGAGTTCAAATTCTGAAATAAATTAATTACATGCAGAAATAAAAATTGATTTGTGCTGAAGGGCTGAACAAGTAATTAGGTATTTACTGCTTAGTGTATTATCGACGATCTGCATCTGCACATTAGAGTACTTTATTATAATATTATGCTGCATAAAGAATGATACATCTAACTCATTCACTAATAAGAAAGAAAAGCTTCTAGAGAAGATTATTTCCAAAAGGTACTTTCGACTCATTACTACACTATCAGATATATGATTTGTTCGTCTTTCATATTGATAGGGATGAAAGTTTATGTCAATACAAATCGATTTGGTCCAGTAAATGAAAGTCGTATGTCTCTGCGTTTTTGAATTACAACTTTAAAAAATCGTACATAAAAAAAATCAACGACCTAGACATCTGCCAACTTTTTTTTCTATTCTGGGAGTCCTAATGAATCGAATAGACGCATCGAGAACGACGAACAAATGATTTAGTATAGCTTTTTTATTTTTTGTAAAAAAATTTGAAACGCTCTCAATTGAAAACGCAGCGCTACCATGGTGGCAGACTATTTTTCTGTGGTTCTTTACATTGTCTTTAATAGAACAATTCAGGTCTGCCAAGCGAACAAATCATTTAGAAATTTTGGCATCCAGCTCCCTAGCTAATCGATCATAAAAGATAGAGTTTTGGTCCTCCGCCTAATTTGTCTGATACTTCCTTGCACCAAAGACCAACTGACCAAATCAATTGTTAAACAAGACAGAGTTACAATGAACATTTTAAATAAACATCCAAGCTTTCTCATTTTTACCTGTGTCAGTCACCATCTATACCTTACCACACCCAAGATTTCTCCGCGGCATTGAACTCAGAAGTATCTCCAGTACATCCCTAAATGCCTTATCTCCCTAAATGGGGTAATGGATAATTAGGAATCTATTTAAGGCCCAATGTCTGAAGCATTCTGGACATTCCTGGCTTAATGAGGGAAGCGACTGACGCTGGTAACGTGAGGGAATTTCTAAGTGAATATATGGGTTATTATTACCATAAACAGATAGATTCGAACGTGGAGATGAGGTGAACAGCTTTAATGAGTAAAATGATGATCTTATTAAAATTCCAATGGCTCCTGTATCTAGGCACGGAAGCAGTTACGAGTAAGTAAGTATGGTTTAGTAGTGTTATATTATGCAGTCCTTAGTATCGCCGGAGCTTTTTTGTGAATAAAATACAATTCTTACTCCAAGCGAACAGGAAAAACTTGCAATTGGTTGTAACAATAGTACCTAACCAGATGGGTGAATAATTCAATCGGTGGAATGCTTAGCTTAAGGCCGTGCGGTCACTGATGTGAAGGCTTCAATTTCAGTTCCTGTGACACTGCGTAAGCGGACCCGCTTCCGCTCCGCTCCGCGTTTCGGTGTGTGGAAGCTTTTACCTAATATTCAAATCCATTCATCACAAATTTATCATACAACCAACCAATGCCAAATTAACATACAAAAGTTGTAAAATCTTGAACTAAGTCTCATTTCACTATCCCAACGTGCGAGCCACGTTCGGAGAGTGAAATGTTGTCTTAAAGAAGTCAGTTAAAAAGTAGCCTGTGTCCTTCCCCAGGGCTCAAACTATCTCCATACCAAATTTCATCAAAATCGGTTAAGTGGCTTAGCCGTGAAAACGTAACAGACAGATAGATAGAGGCACAGACAGAAATACTTTCGCATAAGTATGGCCATGGAAGTATGGATAGTTATTCTAAAATTATTCATAATTAAAATTAACTTCCGAACGGGTTCCGCTGTTTGTTGACTTGGGTTAATTGCGCAACGACTAGCAGTTCCCTAGTGATAAATAAAAGTGAAAACGCACTCGATTCATTTGGTTGCCATTGAAGACAAGCAGACGATTGACATTTGATTTGAAAATCGATGATTGCACATTTTTGAAAAAGTAATCAGATGCCAAAATGACATGTTATATAAATTGATATATATGCTTGCTTTTGTCCGCGACTTCGTCTACGTGGAATTCGTTTATCGCCTCGCCGTCTACCGAGGAGTAACATTTCTCATATTTCCTATATTTATTAATATATATATATAGAGGCTGTTCGTCCCGAATGTCCCCAGGATAACTCTGAGGCCACGAGTGCGCCCTTTGTTGGCGGTGCCGGCGGCGCGCACGGTGTCGCGCAGGAACTCGCCCTTGCTCCGCGTCCTGGCGCTGCTGAATGCGCTCCTGGAGTCAGCACCTGAGTGTGACTTGTTCGCGTGGCGATGGGCGGCTGTGTGCCATGAATGTCTAAGATTTTGCGAGTTGATGAATGAAAGGCCTTCTAGTATTACTTGATGTTATATATATATTTTTTTTTGTTATTTAATTGTTATCTTTCTAGATTTTTATGGTTTTTAATAAGTTAAGTTACTCGGTTAATTGGTTCACACTGTAATGCCGTGTAAATATATTTGCAAATAAATAAATAAATAAATATATATATATATATATATATAGATTGTAATACAGAATAATACTTATAAAAAAAAAACAAATAAAAATGTATATTAAAACTAAACCAAACCAAAAAATAAAATGCCGCAGGGCTCATTAACTTTGGTGTAATTTTTAAATTTAATATAAACTTTTTGAGAGAGACTTGTTACGGTTCATTTTTGCACACGTGTATCTATCTGATCACAAAAGTTAAGTTGCCGTGTAATCGGCAACTTAACTTTTACTTAACTTTAAAGCACTTGTTCATCGTTATTCGACATAACGATATTACAATGTACCTATAGAAATTTCACTTTTCGCATACTTACTTAACAAATTTTCTGTATTATAAAATGTACAACCGCTTTTATTATTACGTCAATCACTGTAATAATAAAAGCCTCTTATATTTTATCGCCACCATATTCGAACGGCTTGCACAACAGGGGTATCAAATAATGCGACTTTCGACAAACAACTTCTCATCTAGTGTTCCCGCCATATTTGCGTGACAGATTACACCATAGAGTACAGAGCGGGTTTCAGACGTTTGCATTTTGAGCCGCGTGCCACCTACCAGCGTCATTCAACACCGGTCCTTATAGTGCTCGTGAGACTATATCTAGCGGATGAAAGGTATCCGATTTCTAGTAAACACGACGACTCCCATGACACGGGTGGGCATAATTTGATGACACCGTTGTTACTGGCTACTAAACTGATAATTAGTACCTACATTTGCTTATCTGCTAACTACTATGAATGCTCACCGACCGGTACCTAATCCATGGTTCAATTGCTTCGGCGTACTCCCTTTCAAAGTTTAAAACGATTAAGAAAGCATTCGTTTGGTACTCATTTATAATGTGTACCTTTGTTTCTCAAACATTCTAGTCTAGTAATACTCGTGTTTCGCCTAAATAGAAAATGAAACCAAACACCAGTGGCGGAACGTCAAATACTCCGTTAGGGAAGTCGGAAGAAAATACACAGCGTACATGTGCGAGACTGACCTTTAGAGTTACATTGACTACACTGACAGCTACGTGTAGCTTTCTAGCTTGGTAGGGTAGACCGGGGACAATCGGTCCATTTTTTGTTTGACAGCTATTTGCGCCTTAACTAAAAGCGTAACGCATTAGTGTCATATACCGTTGCATAGAGAATTTAATCAGCTAGGAAATGCAATGTGCAACATTCCTTATTATTAAGAAAGTAACGAGATATAGTCAATCAAACACGCCGGGGGAAAGTGGTTCAATTGACCCCGTTACGGGGTCAGTTGACTCAAATGTTTAACGTCACCTAACTAGTACTTGAAGTATATTTTACAACTACATATTTACACATAAAAAAGGTTATAGTTCAGTTTACCTGCATTAATGATAAAAACTACAATATTCTTGAAACAAGTATCAAAAAGGATCGAATAAAAAGTTTGCCTTTAACTTTTTAACGCCCGATTATATTCTTATTTTAAAACAAGCAAACGTTGTTATTTAAAATTGTACATAGAATAAAATACAATTTAAATTATATTTATTAGAAATTGTAATGTTATTAGAAGTAATAACTTTATATGAAAACGAGCTTGGTTCATTTGCCCCAGTGGTTCAATTGCCCCAGTCACAACTCTAAGAGGTATGTATTAAAATTATAATTATGGAAAAGAACAACTTTTATTTTTTTTAATAGACTTTAATTGACAATCAGTTTTAAATTGTCACTTTCAAATAAAAATCCACGCGTCATCGGTCCCACTTTTTACGAACACCTACCCGCCGATTTAAAAAATGCAACAAATGAGGAATCATTTACTCGTCGATTGAAAAACCTTTTGATGAATAATGCATTTTACTCGGTTAAGGAATTTATTGACACTAAATTGTAATTCGTTAATTAATTTTGAATTTTACTCTGTTATTATTTTATTATCGGCATTTTATCATATTCATGGCATGACACATAATTATATTGGTAGATATTTTATGGAATGAAAAATAATGTTATCTATTCTAATCATAGTTTTACTAATTCACTTGTTAATAATTTTAATTTTAATTTGTATTATATTTCTAATTTATTGCTGACGATCTCAAACTAAATTCTTGTATCTTGACATGCGCAATTTATAAGTTAAATAAATAACGTAAACCTAAACCATTGAGTTGCAGAACCATAGATTAGGGAGCTTTTACATGTCCAGTCGCTCTTTTTTTTCGATTACGAGGCATCTGCAAGAAACAGTATTATAATTATTTACTAGAGAAACTTTTAAGTACTGTAAATAAGATTTAAAAAAAACCTTCAATTACACTGTACTACTAGACCAGGTACCGAACGATCATGTATCTTAACCATTTCTGAACACTCATTAAAATGTTTTATAAATTAATATATTATTACTTTGATTAAACAATTTATCAGGAAACAGTCGCCTTGCTATGATCCTGAAACGATGGCGTGTCATTAACTCTCCATTTCAGACAGTAATTAGCAAATTACAAATGGCGAGTTAAAAAAATAGATATAAGTATGCATGCATAGAGTTTTAAGTAATTATTTAGAAACAATAAGAATATAAAAAACAGCCTAATGCCTATTTTTCAAAATCGTTCGTTTGCTGGACTGAAGCCCCTTTCAAGTCAGCAAATTAAAGTAAGTTTTTCATTACAATAAAATAATAATAATAATAATAAGTTAAATTCTCTTCATGCGATATTTTTCACGATGCATTGCGAATTACAAAATTACGAGTATAAGGGTCAGTTGAACCACCGGGGCGATTGAACCGGTTCAATTGACCCCACGATTAGTGGACCAATCGTCTCGACAGACCTTTTACCAAAAATAATTATTTACTCGGATTTAGGCAGCGTTGCGACCATCACTTTTATAACAACGTAGGCCTAAAAGTCAAAAGAAATCAACAAAACACAAAACAATCCAAATACACTGTTATTTTGCATAAAAATGACCATAAAATACGGGCGTAATATTTACCGTGAGCATCCTAAAACTTCGTTGCCCTCTAGTACGCATCCGCGCTGGTCTGCGCCCGCGGCTGACTGTCAGTTACTTACCGCGTTTTATAAGAGTGTGCTGAAGGTAAACGCACATTGATAACTTATTTGGTTTCTAAGAAATCGCGTGTGGAGCACTTGCCCCGCGGTTCAATTGTCCCCGGTCTCCCCTAAAGCCGTTAGGAATCGGTTTGTAGGCTGTTGTGCTACTGCAAAACACATGAAACAACTGAAACAAATAGGCCTCAGATTACACATTTTGTTGTGACATTAAGTACATTACGTATCTACGAGTAGGTTCCGGTCTTGGTTAATTCGGATGAATCACACTGTTGATGACTCGAGCGAATTATCGCCTCGGAATTACCGGTCATTTTTACCGGAAATACTTCGGTTCGTTCTTTTGTTTACAAAATAATGTAATCTATATACTTTGCAAAGTTTCCGTAAGCTTGACTGTATTCTTCGTCGTAAACGGTAAACGGGAATGATCTAGTCTCATGGCCATGTGACGTTCTGATTCCGGACAAAAATCAACGATAGCCAGGCGCGGTCGCAGCCTGAAATTGGGGGGGGGGGGGTCACTAATAATAAAATATGTCGAGTAAATTAAACTTTATTTTTAGACTTGATTTTTCTATTTGACGTGTACGATTTTGGAGGGGGGTCATGTCCCCTGTGACCCCCCCTGGGACCGCGCATGAGATCAGGCACGTAGACAATCATCAACAATATTTGCGTTGGTGCTTGCGGCGTTTTGTTTCACCTACTGCAACCGCACCTGCTCCAAAGACTTCTAATTTATCTTTTTGTTTAGCACTCGCGGTATCGAAACGCAATGAATCATTCATTAACAGAACGCGCAACTATTCCTGTCAATAGAGAGGTGAACAATTTGCTTTCATAAGGTTCCGCCCGTTCCGTAGCAGTAATTGTGGAAACCTTTCATATTTGTGTGCCAACATTTTAATTACACTTGCTTACTCCCAAATATTTTCTCTAAAGATTTTAGAATTAGGCCATATTCAGAACAGTGAGAGGCGTGGGCGAAATTGCCGCTTCGTCTACAGTGACGGACGATGTAAGTAACTTGTGACTAGGGATGTCACGAATGTCAGTATTATCAGAATCGCGAATGCGAATGCGAACCTCCAGGATGCGAATGTGCGAATGCGAATGCGAATGTCTAGAAGAAATAGCATACAAAAACTCAAATTGTTATGATTTTTATTAATCAAAGTAAAAAAATAGCACCAGTAGGTACAGTAATTAAAATAGGTACGTGTAACGTAAGTAATCAAAATTCAACAAAGTAATGTTTTTTTAAAGCAATTACGCCGCCAGTTTGTCCATAAGGCGATTGCGAAGAGACTGGTATGCCCGGCTGCACTAACCAATTCAACCTGCACACATTCGCATTCGTAAAACATTCGCATCTTTTGATACGAATGCGAATCATTGAAATATAAAGGGACTGCTTAAAGCAATTCTCGCGATGCTTACTTTTGAGGTGTCAGAACGCGAATCTGACTCCATCGCACGTTCAGCATGGCAACCACGGTCCTTGACACCAGTTGAAGTGACACTATTATAATTAAGTATCTAGTACGATTTCACAACCTGTGAGACAGCACCACCGACCCCACCGTCCACAATGATATGATAGCGTGTGAATCAAGCAATATTAGACTTTTGTAAGTATGTCGTAAGAACTAAGACATCAGCAGTAGAGTGTGGTTAAGCCATGGCGCTGGCATTTAACAACCTTCTATGAGACTTGTTACACGAAATTGTACTGATAGGCATATCCTTCTTTTAAGATCTTTGTTGCGAATATTCGTAACATCACTACTTGTGACTATAGTCATTTACAAACAGACTTGCCGTAAGAAATGCGCCTTATACTCGTGCTAGTGACTTAACTGATATAGGCATTAAAATAGCTTCTTATTCCTACGATACCTACCTATATATGCACAATCCATGTGTTATTTTATCAACCACTGGTGGTCCTTAATAAATAAACAAATAAATAAAGTATCACATTCCTTGCGAAACGATCGCGTTGAATTGCTTCGCAAATATTAATTTATTCGGTCGAAGATGTCAATACCTGAGCTGGTGACTCAGGCTGGTACAGTCGAATGGGTAATGATTCTCAAGATATTAATTTGCCGTAAAACTATATTATCTATGATTATTGTTTAAATAAATTAAAAAGGACGTTAGCTCAACTCCTTTGGTATTCCGGGCCATGTAGTCACAAAGACCATCTCTTTTTGATCCAGGGAAAGAGGTAGGTCAAATTAACTTTTCGTAATCATAAGACAGCAAAATAAATAAATACAGATAATTCCAGAATATTAATAATATTCCAAAAATATTGGTAGATTTCAGTATAAGATTATTTTGAAAACAATGCACTTCAGGAAGAGGGGTTAAAAGTTTCTGCAATCAAATACAATTCAATTAATGTTCTAATTTTAATTTTAATCAAGCTAACTGTGTCCTATGCGCCGGCGCACCCCTCTCGCATCTGCATACAATCGCGCATTATAATACCTATTACAGCGACATGTTTCTGGCCACGAACCAATTAATTTTGACATACTAATCGACTACGGTTAGGAATACTTTGCTTAATCATTTTATTCGGCACCGCTGAAAACAAGTCTTGAAAAAAAACACGTTTGTGCTATCCAGCCGCAATATTAAAATATATTAATCACGTTATAAAAATTGTATTTTTTTATTTTTATGCTAAAACTAGTGGACCAGCTTCGCCCGCAGTATTTTCCATACAAACTTTATCAAACCTTTAGGGATTGAATTTTAAAAAATCCCTCCTTAGTGCACCTCTAAGGTACTCGAGGAATGTCTCCTCTAAATTTCAAACCTCTAGGATAGGACCACCCGTTTAGGCCGTGCGTTGTGTATAAGTGAGTCACGGTACTGTTTTATATGTATAGGTTACCTTAAAATAACTAAATCAAAAGTTAACTTGCATATTTTGATATTGGCCCTTTTAGCACCAAGCTACGGAGTTATTAGTATCGTCATTCCCAGTAGAGGTAGGTATACAGTAACTAGTCACAATAAAGTGCCAAGAGATCGTGATTGTATAAATTGCCGATAATTGACGTGTCAGTGTCTATACACTGCTAGCAAATACAAATTCCTACATTGTACCACGCCACACAGACATGCGCAGGGGACGCAGGAGTGTGTATAGAAGTGTGGATACTCAACAAATTCGGAATGAGTGAAAGATGTGCAGTACAATGAATAATCAGACATTTTGCATTGGTGATAGAGTCCGTAGCGCAGGCCCTTCGCTAAATCCCCATCTGTATCATCTGTAAACTTAAAAGCTATCGGTTTAAAGAAGTTTGCTATAAGAAAATGGCAATAGCAAGTGGCTAGGGGGCGTCCATAAATTACGTGAGGCATTCCCCCCCCCCCCCTTGGTGAGATGTTATAAGATTTTTCTCGATTCCCTCCCCCCTGCCCCAATCTGACGTGAGATTTTTCAAATACGATAAACACAATTGTGTCAGATTTTGCCATATTTTATTCAAGACACTTTTTACTTTCATTTAGCTTTAATTTAACTTATCTTTCACGCAGTTTTACACCGTTTTCTGCTAGAAAAAAATTAAGTGATATTTGCCAAGACCCCCCCTCTCCCCCAAGTGAGATTTAGTAAGATTCGTCTCAACCCCCCCCCCCCCCCCCCCCTGAGCACCTAACGTAATTTATGGACGCCCCCTTTCATGACAAATTAAAACTAGGTTCCAAGTTTACTGATTTAGAACTCAATTTGATTTTGTCGTAAGCGTCTAAGTACCCCTTTTTGCCTTAGCAATACAGAATTTTTGATATTTGTCCGATAAGTCATAATCCCCGGCACATAAGTTGACCTAAAATGACGGTCATACGCGCAGGTACAACTATCGCGCGGCCTCTCGCGTCGCACCTCAACCCCGCACTAACATTGAGACCCGAAAATGTGTTCTGCACATTCAAGATCATATTTCAACTTACGTGCCGCGAAGTAACCATAGTTGTACGTGCGCGAAGGTGCGCGGACGACCGCCATCTTGGCTCAACTTATTCGTCTTAGATTCAGTGCCGACTATTACTCATATCATTCCAGTGGCATATTATAGTGATTGATTTGCTAACACTTGGAAAAATATGAGCATCATAAAGCAATGGATAACATTTATTAGATACGTAAGGACTGACTGTAAGTGTCACAAAAACATTATACTGCTGCAATATTTATAATGTAATGCATCTCTTAGACTTAGATATTATTGTCGTCACAAAAAGATCCTCTTGTAGCCAAGAGCTATCCATCTCTTCGATTACATATCTTACGTAAGACTAATAAAACACTAAGGTATCTAATAGAATTGTTATTACCACAGAAGTGGTAAAAAACTTGACGTTTCAGCTTCACAGTCTATGGTTGGACAAATACGCAATCCGCCTGAGAAAGGATAGATGTCACTTTTTCTGTTACATATCTATCATCCATCCGGAGTTAATGCCGGGATTATAAATTGTAATAGCTTTCTTGTGGCACTGGACAGGTATTCTAAATATGAACAACAGATTAGAAAAACCTGGATTTTCTAATAATTATTGCAGGGAAAAAGGATTTTAAAAGTTAGACATGACAGTTCAATCGCTTGCCATCTCAAGAGCTTCTTAAGACCGCTACGAGTTTGTTGTTAAAGAACAATGGGGCTAATTCGATAGTGTGCTCGCTGAATTTAAAAGTCACTAAACTTAGTAAAACTTGATTTTGACAGCTTTGTGCTATACAAAATTGAGTTTGACGTTTCTTATTTTAAGTTGAGGAAATTTTTAATTATTATGATTCGGATCCAATATCTTGATTATATGACATTCTGTAGAACTCCGTTTTAACGAGAATCGCTCGCTTATCCCTTTCATCTCCTTGCAGAGGCCGAGGGCCGGTCGCCTTCGTTCCGGGAAAGTCTTGAGGTGCAGGTCAGTAACAACATTGTAACTATAATAGTACATTGTGCATCTAGGGCCGTAAGAAGGGGATAACTAACGAGAGTCTGTTAGAAGCCCGACGCCGATCGGCGAGGGCTTTTATGACTCGAGTTTGTTATCCCCTTACTGCCCGTGATACACACAATGTTTTTCATCACATTTGCGAGGAAATGAAATAAAAAGTAGACAAAAAAGTATATATATTAATTCTATTCCCATTTTACATCGTGAATTACCATCAGGTGGGTGTTCATAAACTGAGCGTACGTTGCGATCAGCGCGGGGCAGCTCCGCCGGCTGCGGCTCGCCCCGCCGTCAGCGGGAGTTATAACCCATACAAAATCCATAACTGCCCTTGGGAGGTAAGTAGGCTACAGCTGCTCTGTACGCCTGCGTATAATAACAGCCTTTCCGAGCAAGTGTGATGAAAAATAAATGATTCCATAGAAGAACGTGGCAGTTGCTCATTATTTTTACCCAACTACGCCAAAAGGAGGGTGTAGCATTGAAAAAAATCGGATGTAACACTTTATATCTTGATCTACTGGACCGATTTCATAAATGGGGTACCTATAATACGATTCGTCGATACCTTGTGAGTGCCATTTGCTATATAAGAATTCTAAGGGTGCGTCATACTAGGAGCAAAAATGCTTTAACGTCACCAGTCCGATCTTTTCCATACGTCTGGGGCACGCCTTCTCGCATTCAGCCGTGGCGTTCAAAAGGTTAAGAACCACTGATTTATATACAATGAATTGATAATATACGACACAAAACATACTACAAATAAGGTAACGTGCATAATACCTATTTGATATGATTACTCATAAGTTTTGAAGCAGGTGACGAAAGGTTAGTAGTACCTACTAAGGGCTAAGTATTGTTATTGTTACAAATTACGGCACGCTGTGAATCATTCCGTGGGGCGTATACCTACTTCGATTGCACGTGAAATGAAGAACTGCGCATCGTCGACACCATATCACTATAATCATTTGATATTAAGCTAAGGACAGTACATAAATGATACCTTCATTTAAATTCTTATTTCCGACGTTTTTCTATACATATTCGAACGTAGGAATAGAATAGAAATTCTTTATTTCGCATAACATGGTAATTACACTTTTTCCTTAATTAAATAAATGCTTACAAAGCTAGAGAACATAGTGATGCGAAAATGGCATCCACTCAGCATGTCATACCACCAGATGGAATATACACTACATTAACATTTCTTCGGTAAGAAAATCTTCGATATTTCCGTTACGATAATTTTAAGCAATAACCATTCCTTCAAAAGGCTTTATGTCAAGATGACTACGTGAACGTAGTATGCCTTAAAGCGCTCCAATACTAATGACGCCAAGATATATCTTTTAAAACACTTACATCTCCAAAATCCTTAAGACAATAATTAATTAAGATTGAGTGCGTTATAATTATAGAACCGTGAGAAATCCGTTGAGCTATTAGAAAGTGATAAAAAGTTACAAAATTATACTTTACATTACGTAATTCCTATTGCGATTAACAATTTAGTCTCATTATTACATTTCTTCGATTGACTACTTTTATATTGAAAGCTTCGATTGTTATTTTTCAAATTTGGGTTTGTTCTTTCTTACATCCGCTTGCAGTAATATTTTTAGATGTCAATTGTATTTAAAATGTCAAATGGCAAAAAAAATCACAAACTTGTAGTTGTCAATCCTATGCATGCTTATACATGATCCTGTATTTCTTGTATATAATGCTTGCAATTTACTTGTCTAGTCAACTTTTCAATTTTTTCCCTGCACGTATGTATTTTTTTTTTTACTCTTGATGGAGTTTCGCTTGACCTCAGTTTCACCTGATGGAAAATAATGACGCTGAAGGTGGAACCCGATTGTCCAGGAAATTCCAATTCACTCCTTTGAGTCGGTGAGGTTTGAGGTCGGGTGAAGGAAGTTGGACGAGGCACCGAAACATGAACTGAAAAATCCTTCCCTTGTTCGGTGCACCTGTCCAGACCCAACCTCTCCAATTGGCTATTCAAGGCATCATACCACGAACACGATTTTTGTCTTTCTTCTAAACTGTGCAACAAAGGATGAGGGGAAATTAAACGCCATTTTGAACATTTTTGACTACGATGGACCGTTTCACAGGAAAGCAACGTGGTTATTGTGATAAACACTTTCAAAACCAGTCTCACATTACTATGCGATGCCTTTTTAGGATTGAATATGGATTACACCGCATAAGTTAGTGTCCCAGCATCAATTTAATCAAAGCTGTGGTGTGGTCAATAAGTTTAAAGAAACTGGTCCAACAACGAATATTATGCAAACAGAACGGTTACGTACCAGAAGTGATGATTGTCAGCATCTTTTCATAAAATTGCATAGTCGGGTGCAGGAGTACCAGCAACAAGATGGAGCTCATTTAGACGACAATTTTTTTACAAATGAAAAATATTTTATACTAATTACTTATAATAAATACCTAATAAAATAGTTTCGGTTCAATGTATTTGCGGTTCGATTAAGATGTTCTAAATCTAACCGTGAAATGTAGCTTCATCTTTCGGCTGCATTTTTATCTGACTCGTATTTTAATCAAGTGCAGGCAATTTATACACAAACCGTAATCAAGACATGATTACACACATAATAAGTTTTTTGTCCACTGAATCGCTTCGAAACTACTTCTCATCGCGTGCTGCTCTGACTACTTTTAATGAATTGTATTATTTCCATGGCATTGAACTTGGTACAAGGCCGACTTTTCTGGTTGAATTGCCGTTCCGGGCTGTAATCATTTCTGTTTGTTCGGTGAACTCACAAAAACGCACAAATTGTTATTTAATAACGCATCGAATTTTAACGTAAATACAGGTTTTAGAATACAATTGGTTAAGTGTTGAAAAAAGGATTAGGTAACTAGGTACTTTATACCCTATTCGTCTTGCTAGATAATAACTAAATGTAAACAAACTAACGCACGAAGACTCAACTGATCCAGCCAATCCAATCAATCTTTTTTATCTATGCTACGTCTTGATTGGCCAGTAAGCCGAGTCACGTGGGTTAGTTTGTTGACATTTAGTTAACTAATTAAACGAATAGAGTGTAGTTTTGCGTTCAATTTAATGAGAACTCTAGCATGCGATCTAATACTTTCTTATATACGTATTGTAATAGTACTAGTGTTTTGATTTTCGTATTCGGCTTACAGCCCAATTAGTACTCCTCATATCTATTTAGTTACGACTACATGAAGTCCAAACATTTCTTAGGAATGAATGTTGTCTGTCAGAGAGAGAACTTAGGAATATTTAATATGTATAGAAAAACAGTCACAGGAAATACCGCAACACATGAGAAGTCACAAGACAACTGCTAATAAGTCTTTAGGTATTGATGAACTTTATTTGAAAAATTAAATATCTTAAAACGCCATATGACTCAGAGGGCATGGATTATAAATGGTTCCGTAAGATAAATGACGTTCTCGGAACAAAATCTGACATTCTTACAATCATGAATGGCGGCCATGACTCACTGTTTGAACCTGTGAGTAAGGAGAGAGTGGTCTCAAAGCTACGTCACAGTCAGAAGCGTAGCGTGCCTTGGATGGGCCCCGTATAAAAATTTGTTTGGGAGCCCTTGCTTTTTTTGACTTTTGTCTTGCTCACGCACGTTGGGGGCCCCAGTGGCCCGGAGGCCCCGTATAATTGATACGGCAGATACGGCGGTAGCTACGCCCCTGGTCACAGTATAACAATAGTAGTTTATGCAACGGTTGCATAATGATAGGCCTTAAAACACTAGTGCGGTTTTCATGAAACGAGCCGATAGGCGAGTTTCATAATAAGATCGCACGTGTGTTTTAAGGCCAAATTATGCAGAGTTGCATACATAAATTTATCTACACACATATTATAAATCCTCCATGATGGGTTCAGAAACAATATTTTCTGGCAACAAGTTATTTGTTGCAATCGTGGCTGCATATTTCCGATATCCGGCGCATTTTCACATCACACACACTCCGAGAAGACTACTTACTATTCATATTTTCAACTAAAATGTAAATTACAAACAACTTTTTCTATTCAATTCAACAACAATTCTACTTTCGTTCAGCAAAACACCAACATAATGGCGGCAATTCGATCCTCCGTCAAGACCATTTTTTTTAAATCATAGACAAACGAATGAAGTCTCTATTCTCATGTCACTCGATATCAAATGTTGTGCAGTTTATATTAAAAAAACATACTGAATTGACGTTTCGTATCAATAACTGTTTTAATATCTATGGATACTAGAATAGAGACCCACTTGAGTTGTGACAGCTGTTCCAAATTTAATCTCATTTCTATACTTAAATCGATACGGGAATAACATTGCAGCACTCGTTTTACCTAATTGGTTGTCAAAATGGTGGTCATTTCCTACGGTTTTTGATTACACTATGGAGGTTTTATGATATGGGTGTAGATAAAATACTTTAAGTACAATGTGTTACTTAATTACTTTAACTACGTATACATTTTGTTTTAATTGTATCGTATTATTACAGGACAATTCTGAAACCAAAGTTGAACTGGAATTTTCCCTATATTTACGTCATTTGCCAGTTACCTTACCGGATGGCGTTCAATTCACCATTCAAACTGAACATACCCGAGTACCAGGCTTTGTATGCCGCTCCCATACATTGTTATTAAACTTGGATTTAATCTGCGACTTATCTGAACTTCCGCTTAGAATGAAACAATTAATTAAATATTTAAATGAAGCATAACGGGTTTTACCTTACTAACAGCTTATTTTACGACACAACACGACAGTTGCCATCGATGATCAGTATTACCATGAGTTTACGAGCAGTTCTCGTTATCGAAATCGAGGAATACTGCTTGTTGCCGATACAAGTAAAAGGGACCGAGCGATTGTTTTCTATTACGAGAACGGTTTGCATAAAGTCATGGTAATGGTACAATTCCCTAACGGGCGCAGCGACTGATCAGCCATGAGGGACACATTCAAATTTTGACCTAATGGCTTTATAGGTACTTACACTCTAATTTAATAGTTTCGCTTATCCTTTGAGCTTGTTAGAATCATACCACTGATCGAAAAATCAATAATATTAGGCTAGTTTCTAAAAAAAATCTATTTAGTCCGTCATTTACATTATCAAAAACGATTAAAAATGTATTTTTTCTTTTGTCAATAGAACAAGAAATGACGAAGATATAGTGCGTTGAAGTTCCGCGTGACGTCACGACTTTGCACACTTTTTACCATTAAGTGACGTCATGAGCCACCATTCCGGAACTTTGATGCCAATTTTGATTGATTTGATAACGCAACAAATACCTGTTCAATCTTTTTTGATAATCTAACTGACTGAATTTATTAGTTTTTTTTTTACCCAGGAAACATCTCTATTCACACATAGCGATGCATTGTAGTAAGTAGTAGGTACTCGTTTTGGCAGGTAGATTTATTTCCTATACCTACATTGTAATACTATACATAATCGTAGCGTTAATAAGGAAGCTCAAAAAACAAAAATTATTTAGAGCCGGAATTGATAATTTTTCGAAAATCATTGAACGATGGTCTTTCTTCTTTTTTTTTTGATGCTAAAAGTTTAAAAGTCACACCTCCGGAATATCAACCTTAATTACTTCAAGCACTTGTCACAATATAACGGATCCAAATATCAGTTGTCTCTAATACGTAAATAATGATATTTTGATCGCCGGAGGTGTCGATCAAATACACAGGAAACGACTAGTCGATTGATTTGCTAAAGATACTTTTTTTGGCTGTGGGGCGACACTCAGCGTGTGACTTCTGGATTTAAACTAAAAAAACGGACGCATATAAAAAAGTCTAAATTACACACTGGAGCCATTTCGAAAGTGTATTCGCTAAATTAAGTCACTAAACATAAAATAAGAAACTTCGAACTTGATTTTGACAGCTCTGTGTTATACAAAATCCAGTTTGACGTTTCTTGTTGTGAGTTTAGGACATTTTAAATTAAGAAGACTGCGTTTCGAATTGGACCGCAGAACTACTTGTTTAAGTTTCCGTAATTTGGATTCGGGGTTATTTAAGCGGTATAATTCAAAGACCTTTAATTTAAATAATTTATTCCAAGTATAAATCTTCTAACGCAGTTAAGCAATATGTTAGACGAATATATCCGGTTATAAAAAGTATTTATAATGCCAGAGACTTTGTTCGAAAGTATCGCATGTGTTAATCCAGGCTATAAGCTATCTCAGTTCCATAATTCATCCAAATCCGTGCAGTCGTCGAATCGTGAAGGAGTAACAAACATACCTAACTCACGCACACACACATAATCACAAACTTTCGCATTTATAATATTAGTGTGATAAATAAATATTCTTAGTCTTAAAATCTCGCTGACAAGAGACAAAGACAGCGTCAAGGCGACTCAGTCCGATCGGCTGCAGGCTTCTCTTGTCAGGCCTGCGGTAGAACATGTCGCTCTCGCATCGGACTATTCAGCCACCAAAAACGGTGCCTCCCCAGCATTGCACCATAAATCGTCTGTAATAGACGCACGGGCCAATATATAAATAAATATAAACGTTAGAATTACTTATGCCTCATGAAAATAAAAGTTCGTACAACCAAACTTCAGTCCTAATGGACTTCAATCTTTTGAATTTTGATCTTCACTAATTCGTCTTTTGTTTTGCTAAAAACAACTGTTCTACGTGCTTCGATTTTCTTCAAATGTCTATTGTCTTTCGAAAATACGTATGTCAAATTCCTATTACACGTTTCACCTCATTGCGAGGTCCACTTAAAACCATGGACAAGACAAGGTGCCAACATAACATGCACGACTCATAACTGTATAGTCTGCGATGATGCGTTTAGCTTACGTAATTAACTGGTCGAGTTTTAGTGAAAAATTTGATTTCATCAAATACTATTAAACGAAATTGCGTAAGTCACGAGATCTAACACATGCGAGATTTCATAGTTGTGTAATAAATACATTTAAATCATTTTGAGATACCGTGCTATGAGAGTCGTGATTTATAAAGACGATTGAATTATAAAGAATCTGATCGTGTCTGTTAATTTAATATTTTAAGAGCAATTCTATGTTAATTTTGTTATAAGATTTACTCCGTTCTTTAATTATGGTTTATTACAAATATTGGCATGATGTATAAAACCTGTAATAGATAGGTCGCGTCTTTCCGCTGCACTAAATATTAGCTTTTCTTTACAAAAGCTTCAATGTAATCAAACTCTTGTGGTTCATGATGCTTAATATGCTTATCCGTTGAAGCTAGCCTAGCAATGGACGCATTAAAGCAACCTGCATACTACGCACATTATTTTTTGCTTATGTGGAGTGGAGACCCGCATTGCTTGTACATAATTACAATTACCACATAACTGCTAGCGTACAAAATACCATAAACATGAAACGTCTTGATCCAACTTTATAAGTGAGAAAAGGACAAAAGCTCTTATTAGGTACGTTTAAAACCTCAGCATGCTAACTTCACAACCCATAGAACGTTACTTTAGCATAGAATAACATCACCTATCATCTCACAATGCAAACCATAGAGCATGCATCCAGCAAGCAATTACGTTTAAAAAAGTTGACTTCCTTGATAGGTTTTCGAACGTAACACGGTGGTGCGGTCAAGCATGCCAGTCGTATGCTACGTGTTCGGAATTTAAACTGAGTCATCGGGATTCTAAAATGGCCGCCTGTCAACTTGGTTCGTCACAGTTTGAATTATGTACACGGACTTGGCAGTACAGTCCTATACCCATCTGTGATTAACCAAGCAATGCTAGATTAATTCCATTCAATCTTAGTCTGGAAAATCTAAAGTCGGAAAGACTTGTGGGATTGCTACAAATCAGTTGTAAATTGTAACGCAGACATTGTTAAATCTGTCATTAGGCGTCTGTCAAATAATGTCGGTAATGCTAGATTGCCTGGAATCGATCCCATCCCTGTTGCGCCAGTTCTGAGTATTTTGCGGTATTCTGACTGCAATCACCAATTACCATATAGAAATACATAATAAACAAGACGAGGAATTGACTTAATCCTTAATACTTTTAACAATACACCTTACCAATATGGCCAATATACTCTAAGTCTAAGTTATCTTAAAGGTTCAGTCATCTTATTTCCTGCCAATAAATTTGAGACCGTCACTATCTCTCCATTTAATAAACTAAGCTACATTCAATCATAATCGATCAATCTTGGATCCAAAATGAAATACGTGAGTCAGAATACACCTTAGTCAAGTCATGTTCTGCAATTAATATTGCATGTTAATCATGATAACCATCATCAAAGAAATCAGGAGGCAGAACAGACAGTACAATAAATGTGGCTGAACAAATGTGTTGTTTAAATGATTCTAAAAGTATAGCCTGTCAATATAACCTGTCAATAACATAAGTACTCGTAATAAGCTACATAAAATACATCTCAAAGCAGAAAAACCAGTAGCAGCATAATTACGATCTGCTAAAATAAGCACAATGAATTTGCTTATCAGCTTAAAAAGCGCTAATACCATCATAAGATTACCATTGACTGCCTGTCAGTCAAGTCTTGAAAAGCATCTAAAATACTACAGTCAACCAAAGCAACATTATAAACCGTTGAAATTTCAATCTTAAAACGTGTGTATGAAGTCCATAATTAATTATTTCTCATTTTTAACCAACTTTATAGGTACTTTGTCCCAAATATATGTTTATTATTGTGCATTCAAAAACAGATGCAGACCGGGCTAAACTTTTGAGTAGTACGCTCTGCGGCCCTAACATGTAAGACAAAGATAAGTTAAACCCGTTTATCTCTATGACTATCTCTTTCGTCGGCACTAGTGTGAGAGAGACGCACTTAGAGATAAGACGGCTTAACTTATCCTTGTGTCTTGCATGTTAGGGCCGCTGATGTCGCAAAAATGTCTTGGTCTGCACCAGCAGCATCATGGTTAAAATGCTCAAGTTTATCGATGGTACTAATTGCTTGAGAAGAAAGATACTTTGGATGTTGGATCCGGATCAGTTGTGTGGAACATAAAATCCAATTCGATTTCTTAGCTTTTGCTATCCTACAGAAATTAGTATTCTAAGTCGAATGTCTCACTTCTACCTATATCCGTTCTGCAGGTGATCTCTCCAGTCTACTTGTCGCATTCCTGCGTATGAGCAACCAGGCTATTGATGGCGTTTATCGAATCATGCGCAGTACAATGTTGATTTGCAATAGGTATTCAATTATGAGTCTAAACTCTAAAGTTATGACGCATCTGGCACGGGCTTAGGTGCAGTTGCGCAGCAGAACCAATAGGGTAGATAACTGATGAATAGGTGCAACACGAGAGATCTTAGAATGCACTTCTGTTTTTACTTGTTTTTTGAGGAATCTCATAATAAATCTCTCTGACAAGAACTTTTGGAATACGAGATTCTTTCGGAATAAGTTTTATCTTTTAGACCAATAGTAAATTTATCTGGATGTGGGCGTAAAGTTGGAAACTTTACCACGAATAGAAATTACAAATTAAAATATTGCGACGATTAAAATACGTTCCTCGGATGAGACAATTCAAGTTAGGAAAAATCAAAATTATGATAATACTTACCATTGTTTTCGTCAACCCAAACAAGAGTTATAAATACTTAGTCGTTACAAAACTATCCTTGAACGATAGATAGATTATTCTATCACAATCGCACCTCTAACTGAACCGTATCTTGGACAGAAAAATGTTTAGATAAGATATAAGATGTTCGATCGAACAAAGAAAACGAAAGTATTAGAAAACGAATGATGTACGAATGAGAAATACAAATATGTGCAGACGTCTATATTCATAAGGTGGCAATTATGAATGAGTTATTAATTCGACATTTGCTCTTACTACACTTATATAAATGATATATATAGTTGTATAGATAGATATAAAATTAATTACAATAGAAATAAAAATGTATTCAGGTATGAAGAGCGTAAAACAAGAGCGTAAAGCCGACTACATCTTATTGACTGTTGGAGTGGCACTTTTGTAGAGATTGAAAGTAGCACTTAGGTCAGCAACATAGACTATATATCTAATAGAATCCGCATAGCTGCCTGGCATGCCAGCACTAGAGGCAAGAAGCTATAAGGAACGGAGCTACAGGCCCCCCGGGGCGCGCATAACTTCGAACGCACTAATCACAGCGCTCTTAAAACCCCACGCGGCCCGCAACTTTGGCAGCTTTATTTGCTAGTAAAATTGAGCTAGGGGTCTTTAGGATATTTGGTCTTAAGACGAAAGATTTAACATTAAATTAGAGATACATTTAATTATAAATTTTGCATCTTAAAGTCAAAGCACGATTCGTCCGCGTGGAATTCGTTTATCGCGATTCCCGCCTATATCCTTCTCCGGCCTTCCAACTATTGCTATGCAAATCTAGTCAATCCGTTTAATAATATTAAGTGAGTAAGGATACTACTTACTCACTGACTAACCACGAAATCATAGGAACTATGAAGCCCCCATATCCACTTATAGAAAGGATTTTACAAAAATCAACCCATAAAAGTGGTTAAACGAAGGTTCAACGTTTTAACTGGGCCGCTAACTATGTACTCACATAGTTAATGTTATATTAGCATCTTTAACTATAAACGCACTAAATAGCGGAATTGAAAATAGAACATTAATATGCATTCATTATAATCTTTTACATTCCGAAGACATCCCATATTGGGGACCTCTAAGTTTTTTCCAAAGAGCGCCAGATGAATGGGATTTGCCGCTTGTACGTATGCATAAATGTGTATATCTAAATACCTTCTAAACAGCTTTCGAAAACGTTATCAATTCAAAGTTAAACCAATTAAACACCTCAACATCGAACCGTTATCTCCAGAGAGCGTCAGTTTTCACTTTCTGAAGCTAAACAGTATCGGTAGAAACGATCGCTTTTCCGGTCGCAAAGGAAGTGCGTACCACAAATTGCATGGTGCCGAGAGATATCGAATCTGAACATTCTAATCGAAACCTGACCATATTGGCTCCAACGTTGGACCCAGTAATCTGCGGAAAGAAACCGCAAATTATCGAGATTTAGGTCTTGGTATAGCCTACTGCACTAATTATGATTCAGAAGAAAGCAAACAGAATAAAAGCTTTCATTCAACTTTTGAACAAATGCTGACGTCTCTGATCTGTTTTAATCGCCAGGGTTGAGATAGATACCCGACTTGTCGTATTTGGAATTGCAGAGTAACTCTCCATAGATAATTATTACCTATGCCAGATCTTTTCCAACACTAATCGCATTTTAATCATTGATTGAAATGTAAACAGATCACGTCCAACTTATCACGTATGATTTTGCGGTCTCTTATAAAATACTTTTCATCACATTGCTCGGAAAGGGTGTTATTATACGCAGGTGTATAGAGCAGCTATAGCCGATTTAGCTCCTCTATACGCCCCGCTATCAGCGGGAGTTATAACCCATACAAAATCCATAACTCCCTAGGCAGTTATGGATTTTGTATGGTTTCGAACTCCCACGGGCAGTTAAGTGCGCCAGGTTGGCGGAGCTGCTCGGGAGCCGCAGCCGGCGGGGCGCGCGACCGCAAGCCGGCGGAGCTGCCCCGCGCTGATCGCAACGTACGCTCAGTTTATGAACACTCACCTGATGGTAATTCACGATGTAAAATGGAAATAAAATTAATATATATACTTCTTTTTGTCTAATTTTTATTTCATTTCCTCGCAAATGTGATGAAAAACATTGTGTGTATCACGGGCAGTAAGGGGATAACAAACTCGAGTCATAAAAGCCCTCGCCTATCGGCGTCGGGCTTCTAACAGACTCTCGTTAGTTATCCCCTTCTTACGGCCCTAGATGCACAATGTACTATTCACTATCATCGACAAAAAATGCCCCTAAATACTTTGAATTAAAATCTTCATCGTATTACCCAAGACAAGAGTATTTTAGCCCATGAGAAGCAGTCCAGAAAAAGACAATCCGAGCAGCATCAATATTGTGAATTGAATGCTGGGCAAAAAACTATCGGTGTTAATTGGCACATGGAATCCAGTCTGTGCTCTTTTTGAGTAATTGCCGTTTTTGTGCTGTTTATTATGTATTAAGTAGGCTTTTTAGTCTAGGTGATCGTTAGTGGACTCATTATTGTTGATAAACTGTGGTTGACTCCTGTGCTGCACTGGGAGTGTCGTAAAAATCGACTAAGGGACGGGTCCTCTCCAACATGGTGGAATATCTGTTTGGGCGATGGGCTGATCACCTGTCACCATACGGTTCATCACACCATCTTAGGACTAATTAATCGAACGTGGCCACAAGTAGTCTTGTGGCTCTGACCATCCCATTAGGGATTTCGGGCGTGATGCTATGTATGTATGTATATATAGATTAGAAGAGAAATTAAAGAAAGTTAAGTGTAAAATATGTACATAAAATAAGAATACAGTTGATGAAATACTGTATAAGTTTGAAGAATATCCAACACATTCTAGTTAAAGTGAGTACATGTAGCGCCATCTATTGGTATTTTTTGCCGTCGGTGAAGTATGCAGGAAAAAATACGATAACTGAAAGTAATAATAAACTATATAGTTGGGACACAAACATCCATTTCACGATCACATTTGACTATAAATCAAACGTGGCCACAAGCAGTCTTGTGGCTCTGCCCACCCCATTAGGGATTTCGGGCGTTATAATATGTATATATGTAACTGTGGTTGTTGGACAGTTTAATGGTATCTTCGTTTTGGTTGGTCGAAGCATGGAAAAATAAAATAAGGACTGGTAATCGTCTTACGGCAATCATAGCTCGGAAATAAGCCGAAACTGCGATAACCCACTTAAACTAGATGGTGCCACTACCATAGCTTGCGGGGTATTAAATGAAATACAATGAAATTAAATCATTTATTGAGCAAAACGACATGTGTAGTGCGTCTTTACACGTTTGTGAAAACTACCAGCTTTTCGAAGGAAACCCTTATTGTTTAAACAAATAGCCGCCGCAATTTAAGAAATTCACTGATAGATGGCGTTTCGTCTTCATCCGTGTTCGTAGGAATGAACCCATCACTCTCTTCTGTTACAACGTTACAAGATTGAAAAATGAGCGATTCCATTGGATCCATGATTTCTCATCGCGTCACAATTATTTTGTATGGACATCCCTTCTATCATGTGACCATTTTAGGGGCATTCTCATCTTTTCCTTCTTTTACTTGCTGAAAGCTCCCGTCAACTGGTGAGCTTCACTGTCACCGAACAATGGCTACTTCTCCTTTTTCACTACCTCGATCTTTCTCGCTTGCCTTCACGGTATTTGTCTTCTTTAATATTAAGTTGCCTACCGCAATGTTCTATTAAGATCATTTACGCAATACTCGGCATGAATAAATGATAATTTGCAGTATAAAATGACAATTGCACGTGCGCATTCCAGCTCAATGATTAACTCCGTCTTTGGTGAAGACTGGAACAAAGGGCATTCCTGCTTAACGTTATGACTTCGGTTTTACCTACCTACTCTGCCTCACACTGCCTTTGGATTTCTTCAGGACCGTTTTCTATAAAGCAATATAAAACAATTCGGAAGTTTACAGGATTTGCTCGGCAGTGTTGCTATATGTAAAATTGTAGGTTGTGTTTTTCTTGAACTGTTCCGACAGATTTATTTGCACGCAAGCTTCATTTAATTTGTTCTATTTTTACTCTTTTGATCTTAAAACTGAACATATTGCATTACTCATATCAATAAAACCCGTATTAGCTACAAGTTTGAGTAATGTCGCGTTACATTAGGTACTTACCTTAGGCTATTGTTTCTACACCATCCATGTTAATAACATCCTTTTGTACTTACCTAAACGCTATACCTAATATAACAGTTTGTGGTTAGTATTCTACTCCTCTGCTGCACTGGGAGTGACGAAATAGCATATAATGCGTGCAGATGCTTATCATCCTGGCATGTCGTAAAAGTCGACTAAGGGACGGGTCCTCTCCAACATGGTGGACTATCTGTATGGGCGATGGGCTGATCACCTGTCACCATACGGTTCATCATACCATCTTAGGACTAATTAATCGAACGTGGCCACAAGTAGTCTTGTGGCTCTGCCCACCCCATTAGGGATTTCGGGCGTGATAATATGTATGTATGTATGTGGTTAGTATTTATAGACAATGTCCTCCTTTTGGTAGGTATATAATTCATCTGGTAGCTTCAGACATGTAAAAGAGCCCATGTACTTACTTGCAAAATAAATATTTTCATTTTCATCATAATATGATGCACATCTGCCAGGCAAAATACATATAGTAGAGGATCCGAATTAAAGACGATTCGCATCCATCTGCTTAATGGATGAAAATGATTTTATTAATGTTAAAAAATATATTGCGAGTGGGTTGGCTAAAGAAATCCTGGCTAAACTATAATTTATAAAAATAATAATATTTATACATATTTTTTCTAATTTATTATATTTTTATCGTTGTTTTCTGAAGTACAAAAGTAAACACAAATAAGTAGGCACAATAGTAAATTATATACATATTTATTATTATATGTATTTATATATTTTATTTTATTTATATATACTTTCTTACTTTCGGTTGGTATTTAATTTCTTTAAACTCATGAGTGCAATGCTTTATAAAAAATATTTTTTAAATTTTTAATAAATCATAGTACCTATAGCCAGGATTTTTTTTGCCAACCCACGCGATATATTTTTTAACATACCTACTAAATTTGATATAAAATCATTTTCATCCATTAAACAGATAGGTGAAAAACGTCTCTAATTCGGATCTTAGACTAGTACAAGAATGACTTTTTACTGCCGTCTAAAACTAGCCAGTCTTAAGCCATAACTAATAACTGCTTGAGTCATGAAAGAAAATATCAAAATGTCTATATGCATGCCTATAGAGTAGTTCCTAAGATTCCTCATAGATCTTTTCATCACCTCGACTTTGATCACAACAAGACCAACTTGGAGCAATACCCTATCGTTTAAAAAAAGAATTATGCAAATCGCTCCAGCTATCTCCGAGTAATCGGTGAACATACATATAAAAAAAAACAAATATACGCGTCGAATTGAGAACCTCCTCCTTCGGTTTTTTTGAAATCGGTTAAAAATAAATGTCAAACGAACGGTTCACGTAAGTAAGACCAGCCATGCACGCGCAGACATCTGCCGCTGAAGAAGCTTAAGTGATCGTTGGCTGTTAATTGCAGCTATTCGCAGCTGCCTGGCGGTTAATCTAAATGTCACTGTCAATTCATTGTCAATAACAACTACAAGGCCGTTTCATACGTTTAGAGTTTATACCAGACTAACTTGATTGAATGGATGCTATGTTGACATACCTGATGCTCCAGTTATAGTACATTGTGCATCTAGGGCCGTAAGAAGGGGATAACTAACGAGAGTCTGTTAGAAGCCCGATGCCGTAGGTGAGGGCTTTTATTGACTCGGGTTTGTTATCCCCTTACTGCCCGTGATACACACAATGTTTTTCATCAAATTTGCGAAGAAATTAAATAAAAATTAGACAAAACGTATACATATATTTATTTTATTCCCATTGTACACCGTGAATTACCATCAGGTGGGTAGAATAAACTGTACATCGCGATCAGCGCGGGGCGGCTCCGCCGGCTGCGGCACCCGCGCGGCCCCGCTGGCTGCGGCTCGCGCGCGGCTCCGCCGACCTGCGGCACGCACTGCCCGCGGGAGTTCGAAACCATACAAAATCCATAACTCCCTAGGGTCTATAACTCCCGCTGACGGCGGGGCCCATAGATAAGTTAAATCGGGTATAGCTGCTCTATACGCCTGCGTATAATAACACCCTTTCCAAGCAAGTGTGATGAAAAAATCAGAGTATTTAAGTATAAACTGCCTATGCGAATTCTGAATATAATGGTTCGTTTTGTCAAATTCAACAAACTGTATCTAAACTAACTAAAGATACCCTACTCAGTTTTTAACGTGAGGGGATAAATCGTGAGAAAAAGTTCCAAGCAACTAAATGACTGTATGAACCATGATCTAATTGAACTCACTGTTGGTATCTTTGCCAAATCTCGGATCTTGGTCAAATCATATTAGGTACCACGAATCTACCCAACAAAAGATATGATGACTCGTAGCTTCAAATTTGAGTATCGGATCTGTACTTTAGGTACCTACTAAAAACTTAAATTTGATGGTTGAATACGTTTCTAAGCCACGTGTTCTAAAAAAAGTTAACCGCCGACGCGTGACTCGATCGGTCTCTTGTTGTTTTTTTTTTTCTAAACGTAAGCACCGGTGTGTTATCGGCCATATGCCACCAACGCGTGCCCTATGCCACGAGCCGTGCCTTCAACCCAACCAACCGTTACTTGGTTAATTGATCTCAAGGATAAAAACAAGAAATATTGTAAATAAAAAATAATATTCGTTTACGCTATATTGATCCAATTTGTTTCGTAGAAACGAGGTAAACAACTTAAAAGCACGATTAAATAATAGTTACTTAAACTTTTCATGATTACATAACCTTAATAAACACTGGCTAGATGTTTCGTGATTCCTTTTCCGAATTTGTCATTTAAATTTAAAGTATTCGGGATTTATATTTCGAATGTTGATTCCTCAATCAGCATTCTAAATATAAATTTCGAATACTTTTAATTTAAATGACATTCCATGTTAAATGCCAGTTGTTTCCAGCCAGCATGCATTAGCGTGTTGATGGTGTTTATTTAGATTGCATAAAATATGCATAATGTATTTTCGTGTGTTACGCCTTATTAGATTATCACCTCTTCATTTGTTGCGTCATTTTCTTAAACTTTCACTGGTGTTCTGAATGGGTGCGGAAGTCCCTTGAGCGTGGAATATGGATTGAAAACAGTATCAAATTATGGACAGATGTGTCGGAACCGGTACGGAACTCTGGGAATGCGTATGCGATTAGGGGAACGGGCCCACTTAGAATCTTATACAGTGTGTTCATTATTAAAACGCGCTAGATTAAATATTTCAGATACTCATGATCCTTTAAATTTCTATGCTAACGGATATAATTAAAGTAATCACCAGTAGCATTAACGTATATTATACTTTTATTAAGTAATATGTAACGAATACCTACCCGGTGATTCATCGTTTTGGAAACCACGTCATTTAAGTTGTGTGAACAATAATACAATACAGATACAAAAAGCGATGTTTAATCAGATGAACTAATTAGTTACGGTAACGAACCTTGAATTTGACAAATGAGCTTTAAAACAATTTTATCTAAAAGGTGACAAAAGTAGAAACTAACATTTTGGAATAGTAGGTTCCCTTATAATGGTCGACGACAGCGCCAATTTTTATGAATGAATTTATGAAGGCGTAACTTTGTACTTGTTAAATACACTGTCAAATTCTTTTCGGTATGTTAATTAATTTGTGACAAGTTATATGGCGCGCTTGCTCAGCTGTTGTGCATTGTGCAAGCGGACAATGAATGCTTAAACGCGAACATAATATGTCACAGTTACACACGAGCATTTTGCTAATTTTAAGAGTCAGTTAATTTAAACATCAGTCAAATACATAAATTGAAAAATTATGTACTGGTTAATAGGCATTGTTTCGATACACTAGAAAATACTACTTCCTAATTCATAAGCTTAAAAATAATGATGCAAAAGAAAACTCGTAACATTGTAGCTTGTTCGTTTTAGATATCATGTAGCATGTGTTACACATAGGTATATTGCGGTCCAGAACTATTTAGGGTTGTTTCAAACGTACCACAACCACACGACTACCACAACCACACCACAACCACAACAAGTGGTCAGGTGCATATTTTGTATTGGAAATTAATAGTACAATTCACACGTACCACATTTTGCCGTCATTATCGACCACGTGTGTATACGACCACATCGCACACAATTCACACGTAACCACCGCCTGACCACATTTTAATGCTGCGACGTGGTGTGGTTGTGGTACGTGTGAAACAACCCTTAAA
This sequence comes from Tortricodes alternella, assembly GCA_947859335.1. NCBI lineage: Eukaryota > Metazoa > Arthropoda > Insecta > Lepidoptera > Tortricidae > Tortricodes > Tortricodes alternella. The sequence continues at coordinate 8,941,808 of OX401986.1, forward strand.
AACAATGGAGTAAGTTTAAAAATATATTTATTAGGGGAGGAAGATGTAAATTTAGCAACAAGTGTTTTACGTAATAAAGAAAATAAATTTAGTTATTATAAAAGTTTAACACCCTGTATAAAGGGTAATCGGTGGCATCGCAACCCGGGGCGCCCGTGACCCCCGTTTCAAACTATCGCACCTGGCCGTCCGTAACCATGGTGTCAAAATCACAACCGATGACACTCGTGCGCATATCGATCGATACTTGAAACGTAACGGTTTTCTATTGTGAGCGATTGAACACGAAACACGGAAACGGTTCACTGTCAAACACGTTCTAATGGACAGGAGCAATTAGAGGCTTTTTTAATTTTGCACATTTTTTGTCTTGCGTAACGGTATTTAAGGTTTTAATAAGTGAGTACCTACTTAACATCCTGTACATTGGGTCCAATTCGAAATGGCGACGCCTAAATTTAAAACTCCCTAAACTTAAAATAAGAAACGTCAAATTCCATTTAGTATGGCACCAAGCTGTCAAAATCGAGTTCGACGTTTCTTATTTCAAATTTAGCGAACCCACTTTCGAATTGACACCCATCGTTGAACTAACCTTATAAAATATACTGTATTTTAGAATACTTCTCAGCGCTTAGATAATTTTGTACCAAAGCGCAAAATTAAAATTACCTTAGTCGAATTTCGAACTCATTTTTTCTTCGTTTTAAATGCAAGGGCTCGTGCCGTACAGCCAAGCGTGGCGTGGCGTATGGCAGACGAGCAGATGACACGCGACCGTTATGCCAGGTGCACGCGCCACCATAGACAATTAAAAAAACATTCTAGCAGCATTGCAGGCTACCAACATTTAGTCCGTACAAGGACTGGCAAGGATCGTGAACAAAGTTTCAACACCGAACGCTATATATAAATTCGCAGATGTCATCTTGTAAAATTCCACCGCATCTAGGGAGTTTCAGCTGCTTGTCAAGTCGTAGAATTTATTGAACGAATTCTCCTTAAATGGTATATATCTAGCTTTTACATTACTTATTGCATTCGCCTTCGCCACCTGCTAATCTTGACCATCTTTCCCAACAACAGGACGTCTATTCAGGAACGTCTAAGTGATATTGTAGCGACTCGCGAGCGAGATTCGCATTCCGCTCTTACGCATTACGCATCGTGCGGAAGAGTGGGACGAGAATCTCGCTCGCGAGTCGCTACAATATCACTTCGGCGTTCTCGTATAGAGGCGCGGTTTTGAAGTAGGTGTTGTTTAATCCATCTAGATATTTAAGAATACGAGACACACGTCACATCAGCGGCCCTAGGATAAATTAAACCGTCTTACTCTAAGTGCGTCTCTCTCACAGTAATGCCGACAAAAGAGATAGTCATAGAGTTAACGGGTCTAACTTATCTTTGTGTCTTGCATGTTGGGCCGCAGCTATGCTATTTATAATCTATGCTATGCTATTTTGAACAGACTACCTAGGTGACAACCTCTCCGCCGTTTCTCCTATAGCCATGACCTTGGAAGACATATTCGTCCAATTCAGATAAATACTTACCTACAAATATTAAGAGGGCGCCGACCGTCCAGTGGCGCCCTCATCACTGTTATTGTGGTCTCTATTAAAGGAAAGTATTTTATTAAAATTGAAGCCGTATAAGTTGTTACGTAACTTAATACACAACGTATATGCTATGTAATATAGCTTTGCAAAGTATAACCATCATCTAATCAATTTAACACAAAAAAGCGGCCACTATTTTCTATTAAATTAATTAGATGATGGTTATACTTTGCAAAGCTATATTACATAGCATATACGTTGTGTATTAAGTTGCGTAACAACTTATACGGCTTCAATTTTAATAAAATACTTTCCTTTAATAGAAAACACAATAACAGTGATGAGGGCGCCACTGGACGGTCGGCGCCCTCTTAACAAGACTACGTCATACCGTTATGGCGTGACGCGTTGATTCTTGTCAAAAATTCTAGGTTCCCTATTTTGATTTGCTCAGGGCGTTTATTAGCATTGCCTAAGCAATGGTTTTACAATGCGCCTTTGCTAAGTTATTAAGAGCTACTTTCGTAGTAAAATAATTTGCGATATCGTTCCAGCGGATTACTAATGTATGGGCAAAAATTTTGTCCCAAAGTATCAGATCCCAAACTATTTTACTCAAATTATGATTTGGCAAAAAATCATTAGTCAAATCAGCTTATCGCAACAGTTAGCGAAAGTATTTTTTGACAAATAAGTACTAACGTAAGGGACACAAGATAACCCTAACCTAACCTACCCCTGACAAAGAAAAATGACGCCAAATGATAATTCGACCAAATGATAAAATGCTAAATGGACATATTCTAAAGATTCGTTTGGGAAATGAAACTACTGCGACAAGTTTTTTGGTTAGTGATATTTGTCGGTAAATATTTTGCCCAAAGGGCGGTACACCCGTTCAAGCAATGTCGTATACAGTTGCAACCGTATAAGCATTTTAACAGAGAACCATTAAAGAATAAAACAGTAACAAGAGAGCGCAGAACGTAATCTGTAACGCTGTAACCCGTCGCATTGCTAATGGAGCGAGTCGATCGCACGTTCGTCATGCTTTCGCCTAGTCTGATTCCGATCGACATTTGTTACATCTTCGATTTAATCAGCACGCTATATAACATGTTTAAGTAAACGAAAGACTATTTTGAATAATAATAATAATAAATCATAAATCAGGGGACAATCTTTTACACATATCGATCTAGTCCCAAAGTAAGTTCTAAAGGCTTGTGTTATGAGTACTAGACGACGATATACATACTTGTATAGAGAAATAAATACTTAAATACATAGGAAGCATCCAAGACTCAGGAACAAACATTCGTGCTTATCACACATATATTTGCCCTTACCGGGGATCGAACCCGGGACGCTAGCTTCGGAGGCAGAGTCGCTCCCAACTAGGCTAACCGCGTCGTCAATATTTAATCTAATGTTACATTAAGGCGTTGACAAGACCTAAATCGGATTTACTTAAACACTTTTTGAACAAAAACTATTTGATTTGGCAAAGCGAAAATAATATACGTTCATATTCATTATATTATTGAAAAAATGACTATTTCCAAAATACGATTTGATGAAATCGATACGATAGAAATAAATCTTGAAGTTACGTCTGAAATCCTCTTTAAACAGTTCTATGTCTTAATATTTTTAACTTATGGGTCTATAATTAATAACACTATTACATCAAACCCATACTAAAAAAATACTAATTTATATTTTACTTGTAATGTGTTGTTTACTTATATAATTCATTTGTTTTTGATTTTCCCCATTCAAAAAACCGCACAGTGCTTCTCGTTCACTCCGGTGCAAATAGACAGTGACCGACCACTCAAGGTCATTGGCTCTTGTCAGGTAGACTGACGCGACAATACTTAGAGGTAACACACTGAAAAGCGGAACGGAAGCGGAGCGGGTCAGAAGCAGGCCCGCGGAAGTAATGTCAAAGGAACTACAATGGAAGCTTTCACATCAATCCAATTTTTATTTCCTGTGACACTTCATATGCGACCTTGTGTATCGGTACGCTTCCGAGCCTCCCGCGACACGCGTCTAACAGATGTCAACATACGAGTTAAGGCCCGGGCACACCAAAGGCGGTTGCGGCGCGAATGCGGGCACGCGAAGTTGTATTTAATACAGCCGCCATGTCCAGAGGCACACCGATGGCGTCGCGAAAGCGGCGCGGGGCGTACGCGAAGCGGCAGCAGCGCGGGGCGTCCGCAAAGCGGCGGCGGCGCGGGGCGTGCGCGAAGCGGCGGCGGCGCGGGGCGCGCGCGAAGCGGCGGCGGCGCGTACGCGAGCACGCGAAGTTGTATTACGCAGCGCGAGGCGGGGCGAACGCGGCGCGAAAGCGGTGCGAAAGCGGCGCGGGGCGTGAGCAACGCGGGCCCGTGCTCGAAACGCGTTGACGCTGTCGCCCGCGTTCGCGCCGCAAACGCGCCGCAACCGCGTTTGGTGTGCCCGGGCCTTTAGTTCTATGCGAGTCGCGCGCGTCTCCGTCACATCACTCGCGACCCACGGAAGTCTACCTTTAAGGCACGAGCACACCAAACGCGGTTGCGGCGCGTTTGCGGCGCGAACGCGTTTGATTTGCCCCGGCCTTAAGTCATGAGAACGTGTTTCAACAACATCTGATATTATGTCTCCTTTCAGTCTGAGCAGTGCAGGTAGCCTAGTGGTCTGACGCGCAGGATCAAATCCTGGATCGCACCTCTGAGTTTTTGGATTATCATTCATTGGAAGATTATCATCGTGAGGAAACCTGCACACATCTGCTGCCCAGTAGTGGACTTATATAGCCTGATAAGGATTATTGCAAATGACTATTCTGGGACAAATTTTTGATCAAGTTTTGAGGAGTTTCGTATATTAAAATAAGATCCAAATTAGGTACAGGTAGTGAATAATCCTCTCCCATTGTATTTTCTCGGAAACGTTCGCATTTGTCATGCTACTTCAGTCAGTCTCAAACTCTCAGTACCCATCAAGACAGCGCAGCGTAAGGGAAGCTCGCATCGCCAGATTATTAATCGATATAGAGTGGGTAATACCTAAGTTAAGATTTTTTATTATTTTAAGTTTGTTTTCAGTTTTTTATAATAGTCATGCCGAAAGCATTAAGACCTAGAAAACGTTTAAATCGACAAGCCTGTGAAACTGACTGTAAATTCCACAAACGAGTTTCGGAGGCCAGTGCAATTTCTCGACGAACAATTCTGGGTAGTGCGATTTTTGTTAACACTACTAATATGTGAAAGATTCACGATGGGAAAGGATTATTCAGTACATCTGTACTTTACTTAAATAAGTTTGGCACAAAGTATTTTAAATTCAATGTCACAACATATTGAACACGCGAATAATTGTGTTCAGTCAACCGTGGAGGACCAGGCGGCCAGAAAGAGGTGGAAGTTGACAAGGGTGTTCGAAGGTGACATGCATTACGATAATACCCGGGAAATGGAAAATGGCGGAAGTCGAAGGTGATAGCTAATGCGCTTGAAGGTTTTCGCCAATATACATATAATGTTGTACAATAGCCACTGTGATTCTGATGGGCCCAGTAGCGTAGCTACCGAAGGGCTAGACGGTGCCCTGCACCGGGACCCCCAAGATCAGGGGGCCCTCGGACCCTGACCAGCAAACGTACTGAACAGCTAATAATTCTCCCACCTTAAACAGTTAAGTTAGGACCCCAGTTTTTTTGCACTAGGGCTTTGGTTACCTAGCGCCTCTGGATGGCTATTTAAGTTCTTTGTTTTCATATTTAATAAAAAAACTATTTAATAAAGAAATGAAACAAAGATGGCAAGGACCTACAGTAACCTATAAGATAATGAAGACCTGAATACAATGCAATTATTACATCACAAATTAATAAAGTAAGTAGGTTACAGTTTTGAATTATACAACTATAAATTTAAACCGTTGGTACCTGATTAAACGAAATTCGTTACCCGCATCCCCTATTACACCTACGTAGTACTACTAGTGGACCCGTCACAGCTTCGCCCGCGGTATTTTCCATACAAACTTATCACCCATTATCACCCTTTTAGGAATGGAATTTAATAAATCCCTCCTTAATGCACCTCAAGGGTACTCGAGGAATGTCTCCGCCAAATTTCAAACCTCTAGGACCACCCGTTTAGGCTGTGCGTTGTCTATTATCTAGAAGTGAGGACTCGGTACTCTTTTATATGTATTGATTGATGAACACTTACTATTTTCACCGGCAACGGCAACACTCCAAAAGATATAACATAAGCTTTAAAGTATTTTCATCGAATATCTACCATAAAAGGCAATTTGTGGTCACTGGTCATAGACCTCACCTACTTGGTAGGTACCTACCTCTAACTTCTGTTTATCGTAATTTCTATTAAGATATTAAAGATACCTACAATTTTCTATTGTCGTACAACCTCGTTCGTCATTTATTTGTTTCAACTTATTTAGAACATATCAACTGTTAACTTTCTCAAACTCATATCTTACACAAACCTGAAATGACAATACCAACCCCAATCTCGTCAACATAAAGCTCAATTTCGGGCCACCGCATCAGCGACAGACAAACTTTAGGACTTATTATCATCAGTCGATATATCTGTCAGTTGTCATAAATCACCTAGTATGCAAATCTTTTACATCACAATGTACTTAGCATATTCTAGATTCTAATTGCATTGTCGTCTTTATGCTAAGCGCCTTGCGAAAGCGTTGCCGGCTGTCACAACTAGTTCATTGATTAGTAATAGTCGACCATTATTCATGCAATGTATGAAGTGCCTTGAAAAATATTGTCAAAAATACTCTACGATACACGCATTCAGGTTTAAATTTCAACGAGGGAAGACGTCCCTTGACACCTTTTTAAACGGCGGTACCGACGAGGTTCTTAGTAATTAGTGATTATTAGTACTTCGTTAGTGGTATTAGTGGAACTGTTTTGAAATACGGGTCAATAAAAGTCGGAGGCGTAACGCCTCTACTCAATTTTGACATCTCATCGACTATTTAATTTTATTTATTTGTAGTAAAGTTTCGTATAATATTTTGTTAGGTTAGGTTGTAGCAATAAGACCGGTTCAAAAATGACCCAAAACAAATTCCCAAATGGCACGTGTGTATTTATTCATAAACGCTTTAGAATTCAAGATTTCTATCGAAGCTGAAAGGTCAGTGTTGAATGTACTTTAATGAAATAAAAGTGATAATGTCATTTGAAGGAAAGGTTAAAATTATCGTTATGTAATGTAGTTAAACGTTTCACTAGCTATCTTTAGATGTATTTAGTATCAGTAATCTACACATATAATAAAATGGTATGGTGGACATTAAAGATAACAATGAAAATGCTATAGGGAGCTTCAGAATGAGCAACACAACACACCCCAATGGATTTTGAATTTCATGTCTGTTTGTCTTATTGTATGTTCACGATAGACTTGTAAACTACTGGAGCATTGCATTTAATAAAGCATGACATATTTTATTGGCTTTGTTTTATAATAATGAAACAATTTCAAGTTTACACTTGTACCCAAATTCATTACTGTATGTGTATCTCATCGGTTTTGCATTATTTGAATACTTCATGTAGTTATAACTACATTCATGCCTTGAATATTTAAAAACAAACAAGACCATAGACAATTTTGCACAGAAGCCATAGAATGTGACGTGTTTGTTTTGTGAATCAGCGAATATTGACTCACGGAAAACCGCAAGTCCAACTGACCGAGTTTACACTATTGGTGATTATTGACCTGGCAGGCGAACCAAAATGCTAATTATTAAAACACTTCTAAATTTGAAATCCCTCAACCTTCATAAAAGGCATACGAGGGCTTAAAATTGGCCAGATACCCGTAGTCATATTCGTATAGATAATAAGATTTTTTAAAATTGCATTTTAGTAACAAGTTTTTTTTCACATTGCACTTAATAAAATGCGTACACAAAATTTCGTGCCTGTGCTGTTGACCGTTGAGTTCCTTTATCTGGAGCTAACCCTGGATGTCGATTCAGGTCATGCTAACCATAAAAATGCATTGTCATCGGAACTGAACCACCATGTAAAAATTTAGCTCCGTAGGATAAGGGGAAGTGGTTCTAATTCAGCTTGAAAGATTTGACCCGACCATTCATAGGTACATTGCAAGTTAATAAAAAGCTTTTAAAATTAAAGTAAGGTCTGTTGTTCCCGATAACACTTGGTTCATCCTCGCCTACGTATAAATAAGGAACACCCGTAAAGCAATGCATTTTCTTTTTGATTTGGGCTATTGAGAACCAAACCAATGTCATATTTTTGATTTCTCCAGCAGTTTGACCGGCCCGCTTTTTTATCGCACGTAAAATTATAGGGGAGACGAAATCACAGTTGCCTGTGCCCTTGCATTGCTTTATTCTGATAAAATATTTCAATGGCACTGCACAATAGATTCTGCAACGGTTTTTAACATCTGCCCGTGTCGCCGTGTTCGTGATATGCCATTATTGTTATTACCTTTACCAAGGCGCATTCGAGTTGAATAGTAAACAAGTCTTCGGGCATTTAGATGTTTATTTTTTTTCTCTTAATAAGCGTTTTGTAACGAATTCCCATGACAATCAAACAAAAAAAAACAAATAGTTAATTCATCCTCAACCATAGCCTTCACGCACGGCTGGCGACTCCCAAATCATAGTCTTTATAATGGACCAAGAAATTACGTCATTTGGACACCATTACGCGTCACCTTAGCCACGCATTTCCCACGGGTCATTTACATTTCTTTGTTTCTTTGCAGGATGTCTAACTTCCAACGAACGAGGAGTAAGGTCTGGTGGGGGGATTCTCCACCGAGTATCGGGAGTCCAGAGGCTCCGAACAGGGTGCAGGACGACTGGGCCCCGCAGCTGCCTCACTGGATAGCGAATGAGCCCGAGCCGGTGAGAAACGTCAGTGTGGAGAACATCGTACAGCCTAACATTGTACAGAACCAGTGGCCGCTCCGCCACGGCAGCCCCGGTAGCCACAAAAGCCAAGACTCTGGCTTTTCAGACTCCGACAGCTCTCCCCCACCTTCACAGTACTACCCTCCAGATGATTCCAAGAACAAATCGTCAAGCAGCAGTGATACCAACAACAATGAGACGGTCAAACAAGCGATCGATTATCAAAACACGCCTAGCAAAGATGTTGTTGATGCGAAGATAATAGATAATGTCAGCAGTGGGATGCCTACACCAGTCCCCAAGCCAAGGAACCGAAGCAGCAGCGTCATACAAACTCCATACGACTTGCAGAAGTATTATGAAATACATCGTGATGAAGAACATATGGAGCTACTTAAGGATAAGGAACATGAAGATAAATATCCAAGTCCAAAAAATGTTAACAATGATGATTCGCAAAAAGACAAAACGAGTAAAACTATATCTCCCAAGAATAACAAACTAAATGGCAATAAGGAAAATCCTAGCCCTATAAGCAATAAAGAAAATACCCCAAATAAGAGTGCAATAAATACAGACACCAAAGATGTAAATATAAATATTATAAGCCCATCTAAAAAATATCCCGTTAAAAAATCATTCATTTCAAGTACAGAGAGCGATAGTACAAAAGTCATTAAGGTAGCAAAAGTCAAAGACTTGGAAACAAGTAAAAATAAATCTGATGAGAGTTTAGAATATATAAAACTAGCCGATAATAATGAAATCGTAGTCAACAACCAGCCGAGGAACAGAACTCCTATTTCTAACATTTCGTACACACCCACAGAGAGATCTACAGATACGAAACACTATTACAAACGAAGCATGTCAAATGAAGACAATATACCGATCACGACTACACCTAAATTTCAAAGAAATAGACTTAACCAATCTCTCAATTTCGAGGCGCAAAGATTAGACCAACAAATACTGGATATTCAAGACGGTTATCAATCATTAGGATATATCGATGAAGAAACGCCGGCTCAAGATGAAAAGCAATTTAACGAGCAAATTCACAAACCAACCAAGGCATTGCTTGGAAAAAATATAATGGACAGTCTCCATTTAAAACCAACAAAGAAAGCTGGTGCCAAGGCTAAGCAGCGAATGGCATCAAAAGCAGAGAGAAACAAAGATATTTTCAGGATATTCCCTGGGAGAAAAGAGAAACCTGGTGTCGTTGAAACGCATGCCGGAGGAATATTGAACGGAAGCAGGGTACCATCCCTCGGTCTACCGAGGACAAGTGAACAAAATTCGTGGGTCATTGTTGGATATCCTGAAAAAGAGATGCTACTACCAAATTACAATGAACGATTGATAGGAACTCCCAGTGATCTAAACTTGAATGCAAAAGACAAACCACAAGAAGAAAATCTCAATATCTCCCCTCCTCCACAATTTCAGGATAAACTAAAAATACCTTACAACACAGTCTCCAAAACAGATAGAAACTTAACACATGATTCGAAACGGGAGAAGTTAAAAGATGACGAGCCCAACTTCACCGATGTACATATGAATCTAGCTTGCACGTCGACGCCAAAAATGTTAGCTCCTCATGAATACATGAAAGGGTTTCAGAACCCCAGGAGTTCCAATAAGAATCCACGTAAAGAAAATCTATTAGGGAATTTTAACAGCCGGTTAGTATCAAAATTTTCCATTTCATTTCCTTTAAGGATAAATCTTTGTTGGTCAGTTTTTTAATCATAAATTTACATCCCTTTTTAGCATTGTTTTATTTTAATCTTTTGTTACAGTTTAGTATTAAACAATCAGAATGAGATATTGTACAGGGAGCGAAGCATAGACCAGACTACTTTAGAACGCATATGCGAACGGAAACCAGAGCCGGTACAATATTGGCTGTGTGACATGGTGAGCTCTTGTGAGAACGAGTGCATGACGACGCTTCAGAGCAAGCCTCTTGGCGCGGAGATGAAGGCGATGGTGTCTGCGAGCTCTGCAACCATCACAGGGAATATAAAGAAGGTGCAGACGCATGGGCAGATCATTGTACATCAGTACAGTGACGTCGTTCGGTAAGAACTAATTATATAAAACTAGCGACCCGCCCCGGCTTCGCACGGTAAAAGTCAAACAATTATTACGCGGACAACTTTATTTTCGCGCGCGTTAATTTTTTGAGATAACTCCTAAGATTAGATGGTGTAAAAGATTATAATAATGTGCATGAAATGCTTAAAGTAACTAACGTATTTAGGTTGATAAGGATTAATACTGTATCTGTCTAAATAGCTCTCCAATTAGCTCATTGTACGTGACCATTTTTTTAGAAGATAGAATGGGTATAGTAAGTTATCCTTAAAAGATAGACATATGCCATCGCGGATTTTTTTGTAGATCTATAAAAGAGAAATATCCCACCATGTATTGTTTTGTTATATCTCATAAGGATTAGGCAGCGTTTTCGATGAAAGCTCCCAGGCGGCTCGAATTTTTCCGACGCTTCCAACAATTCTCGTTTTATTTCAACCAATTTACACAAAACCTTGACAAATTATATACCTAAACCTTCCTGATGAATCACTCTATCTATTGGTGAAAATCACATGAAAATCTGTTCAGTGGTTTTTGAGTTTAGTGGTAACAGACAGACAGACAGACAGACGCGGCGGGCAACTTTGTTTTATAATATGTAAGGATTATTTGAAAGAATTAGCAATTTTTGACAATTTGACGAGATTAATCTTGTAATTTAGTATTGAATTTGATATTTAGCACGACAGCACGAGCATTTCGGTGAACGAAAATTTCTTGGGCAAACCTGCAGAGATCTGCGGTCTCAAGTATAAAGATGGAGATGTAATGTAAGGTCTTCAAATATCAAAAAACAATTTGAAATAAAACATTTCATGTCCTAATAATACAAATAACGAATATGAAACACTATAAAATATAGTATAGAGAACACTATGAAGTAATAGGTAGTTTAAATAGATAGGTAGATATATTTTAAATCACACGCTAATTATGATAGGACGTTTCGTAAATTGATCAGGCTGGCCGCAGTGCACAACGTGGCATCTGAAAACTTGCGTAGTAAATTATGACTCCAATTTTAGATTTGGTTGTTTTGACGAAATAGGTTGTCTAAAAACATGGAAAATTCAATAAAAATTACAAAAAACTCTTTTCTTTAGGCAACTCGAAACCAACAAGCCAAGTGAAGATCAGATCTGTCTCCTAGTAGCGAACATAAATGAGTTCGTACTAGCGCACAGTATCACCTTAAACACCAAGCCACCTGGCGAGACCCCAGAACGATGGGACAAAATCAAGAAATCCCTTCAGCTGTACCTACAGAAACTTATAGACATAGGCGAAGATGTGAAGGTGGAGCTTAATGAGAGCATGGTGGAATGCACCGTCGTGTTGAAACATTTAGAAGCCCTGAGTGGGATCTTCTTGGAGACGACTAAAGCTGTTCTAGTGCAGCAAATGAAGGTAAAAATTGTTTACAGAATCTAGTATAGTTACTTCGTGTCGCCTACCTATCCAACCATGACCATTATACTTCGCCACCATTTCTTCATCCATGATCATGTCACTTAAAATAATGTCACTTATTTCCAGACCCTCGTCTCAATAATCGAAGAGCCACCTTCAGACATGATACTTAAAAGCACCCTCACATCCATCGGGCACCTGGCGACGAACAGCGACCACACAGAGAGTTCTCTCCACGAGAAATGCTCCAAGATCATGAAGAGCATCACGGAACTGCCTTTCGTCGAGTGTGGAGTGCCCAGAGCTTTGTTGACAGCGATTATTGAGAGCAATAAGAGTTCTATAAAAGCGCTGTCGCTGCGAGCTCTGGCCACTGTTTGTGTTAATGGAGATACTGTTAAACAATTTGAGGAGGTAAGCTTTGTTCGCCTAAACACAGCAACCAGGGCGAAAGTCTAGAATATACCTACCTACCCCTGTCAGTTTTTTTATAGCTAAAACATACATGAGGCAAATGATTCTGTAGCCAAAAAGGCAAATTCTTGTATCCATGTTTTGTTTTCAAAGTCAATCAGACAAGATGAACAACGTAAAACGGCTTACCAAAAATATGTGCAATTGAAATCAACTTGCCTCTGAATTTTGCTGGAAACACTATTTATCTCTAAGGAAAAAAAACAACAATGACCCTAGCATGAAATGCAGAAGGATATGATATCCCTCATTGCGTCAATCTCATAAAAGTAGGTAGAACGAAGTTTTCACGAAGAAAGGATAAAGATAGACAATTTCCTTATGTGACATTAGGGTCTTAGTAACACGGTGTTTTAGGAGTCATATCTTTTTTAGGGGGGTGGCATTGAGATCCTGTCGGACATCCTCTCGGACGGTCACAGTCCCGAGCCGCAGAAGAGAGAAGCCATCACAGTGCTCACTCAGATCACGGCGCCCTGGCTGCGTGGACACTACGACCTGACGCAGCTGCATCTATATCTGGACAGCATCATCGAGAATATTACTGGTTAGTTTTGTTCTAGAAATTCATATTTTCCAATTGTTTTTGTAAGATACGTTTCTTTTGATGATATTAGGAATAAAAATAGCAGGAAGTCTTGCGCACTTGGCAAGTTTATTTGAAACTGTTTTGAATGTTCATGATCACATAGTGATACTTTAAGTCCTCCTTTACCGTACCTGCACGTCTAGCACGACCTGCCTGCGAGTCGTTTGTCGCGCAGTGCATCCCTTACATATTTGAATAGTTTGACAGAGACGCACTGAGCGACAAACGACTCGCGGGCATGTCGTGCTAGCCCCCCTGGACTTTCCTGTACCGTAACATACCATTTCACATAACTCATTCAGTTTAAGACGTTGACAAGTGCCAATGACCTTCGGTGATCGGTCACTGTCTGTTTGCACCGGAGTGAACGAGAAGCACTGTGCGGTTATTTGCATGCGGAAAATCAAAAACTGATGAATTATAAGTACCTATAAGTAAACACACTATACGCAAAATAAAAATTAGTCAAGTTTTTAGTATGGGCGTAATGCAATAGTGTTATAAATTATAGACCCATAAGTTAAGAAAATAAAGACATAGAACTTTTGAAAGAGGATTTCAGACGTAACTTCTCGATTTTTTTTATAGTACCGATTTCATCAAAGCGTGTTTTTGAAATAGCTAGATTTTCACCAATGTAAAGAATATGAACATATATTTTTTTCGCTTTGCTAAATGAAATAGTTTTTGTTAAAAAACTGTTTAAGTAATTTAGGTCTTGTCAGTGCCTAAAATAGTTGCTCCCCCAACTCTCTTAATAACTACACTCTGTCAACTCTCTAAATCAGCGGTCAGCATCGCGGCCTTCCTCCTTTCGGCCCGCGGCTGTTTTGTAAATGAAACTTAATAACTATTATAATACCTATATAGATAGATATGTTATCAAAATTACGAACTAGTGCGGCCCGCGTCTCCACGTTTCAAGAACAAAATAATTGAACTTTCCATTTCCATATCGATAGCACCGACCTTTGTAGCAAGATTTTGAACACAGCAAAAACATTTTTTTCATTTCAGACATAATCTCTCGCACGGACTGCTGCCAGCTCCTTCTCCTCTGCACAGCGTGCCTGGTCAACTTAGTGCGGGAATTGGAACTGGAGAAGCAGGAAGAAAGCCGGTCAGACATCGTGGAGGTCATCAACAAACATCGTACCACGGAGAAGCTGCTGGCCGCGGTGAAACGGAGGGGGCCTAACATTTCCGTGTTTCTGCAGGTAAATATTGGACATTGCTTATAAATTACATGTGTAAACATGTATGTATTGACGATGACTCGTTGGATATCTTTTCCCTATTCGTCTAGGTCTAGGTAATAAGTAAAGAAACCCCCTGTTTTATTCTTCTGTTATCTGTTTATTTTACAAAATGTGTAACGTTTTAATGTAAATTATAATTACTTATAATATTCGTGTTTTCACTGTTGTTGTATTTTGTAAGTTGTCTTAGGTCGGGGTCTCTCTAAAAACCAGCGTTGCGGCATCGTGGCATAATACTGAGCATGACCACCCTTTATAAGTAACGCCATTATTTTTTATTAAATTCTTTTTTGTTTCTTGTACAAAATCTTGAGTTGGCCGCCACTTTTCTTCGATTATGATTGTTATGGACGTTATGGTTTTAAGAGATATGAGAGGCATATATAAAGTACCTGTTTTTGTAGTATCAAACATGTAAAGATAAAGATTGTGCATGCTTATAATTTACACAAAATCAATGACAGAGTTTTTATTTTTTTTGCCATAGTGTGATTTTTCCCAACCTCAGCTTGCTGCTGGACGGATTCTAACCAATTATTAATTGCAGGAGCAAACCGCGTCGTACCTGGCGTCGCTGTCGCGCGTGCCGCGCTGCGCGCTGGCGCTGTCGGCGCACGGCGCGGCGGCGCCGGCGCTGCTGTGCTTCGCGCGCGCCGCGCCCGCGCACGCGCCGCGCGCCGCCGAGCTGCGCGCGCAGCAGCGCCTGCACTGCCACGCGGCCGAGGCCGTCTCCAGGTACGTTGGGAGCGACACAGATGGCGCTGTCGGCGCACGGCGCGGCGACCGCAATTAATGAATATGGTTTACACGCAACCGACCCTCGTGTGACATGACGTTTACTAACAAAATCATCTCTTTCCAGGCTCGCGGTCATCCCGGACGTGGCCAACCAAATCGCGCAGCTCGAGGGCATTCCTCATCTTATCCGTCTGGTTAGGATGCAGCGAACTCGCCCCAGTCTCGACTTTGACCCGGATCAGACCCTCATTTATTGCCTCAAAGCTCTCCGGACAATCTACAAGCACCATCCAACAGAATTCTTGGGCTTCGAGAAGGATGTGGAGGATATGATCAGACCGCATTTGATGGAGTCACTTATGCTGTTCTCGGCTAAGCAGGAGAGCTATGTTTAGATTTGTCCATAGAAATATATAGTAAGGAACTGCCCAACGCGATTTTCTACTTTTTTGGTGTCAAATGGTCCATTATTGGGTGATTCATGCGTTTTGTTTTTGTGGTTCGTATGATACCATATTATATGATGAATCAGGCTAAATAAGACTCTGTGTAAATGTTATAAGAACTAAGACGTCAGCAATAGAGCTTCGTAGTTTATAAACTTGTAAATAGATGGCGTTACCTTGACGAACTACGTCATTTTGTTCAACGCAGTTGTATTTAACGCCATATCCTTCTTTTGAAATAATTGAAAGCGTTGGATTTGTCACTTGGCTCATAGATGGCGTTGAATAACAGCTTCTTTTTAATTTATGCATGGAATGGGTCCAACAATACGGTAGCTTCTTACTTGATAATTTCCTAAACTTAAAATAAAAAATGGCAAACTCGATTTTGTATAACACTAAGTTGTCAAAATCAAGTTTGACGTTTCTTATTTTAAGTTTAGGCAGCCATTACACGCTCAATCGAGATCGAGATCCGTGATCGTGATCAGTGATCTTGATCCAGATTGACTGTGTAAGGTGTTGGATTGAGGCATCGTGACATAGGATCACAAAATTGCGATCCGCGACCTTGGTCCAGATCACGATCTAGATTGAGCGTGTAATGGCTGCCTTAGGGAAGAAGGCACCGTTTCGAATTGGCCCCAATGGCCTTCAAAAATAGTAACATGTTTTGTTAAGTGTCATTATTTAAACACGTTTATTTTTCAAATTAGGTACAGTGATATAATTATTGCATGGTTTATGTATCTAAGAGGTATATAGGGCATTTGTGATAAGTTCCGCTGTTTTTTCGAAATTTTATCAAGTAACGTCATCTGCAAAATAAACTTGAAACTAGGCTTTACGTCCTGCAAAATTGTGTCGTGAATCTACATATCTCTATGCTGTTTTGTTATCGGAAGTATTTTTATTCGGATTTCATTTATTTTATAAAAACACGCTACAAAATTAAATAGGATGTACCTACCTAACCTATAAAAAATTCGCCAATTTTTAGAGGTACCTAATAAGTATCGCTTATTGTAATTATCGTACTGATTATTAAGTACTTACCGCTTTGTAAACATGGCTTATTATTTGTAGGAAAAGCACTTATGTGCACAATAAACTGATATTTAATCTTTAATGGAATTTTCAGCTTCAGTACTTATTTTGCTAGTGTAAATAGATCAACGCAAGTTTTAAACAGAGGCCATACTATATGAAATTACTGTACTAGTCCTCGATATTATATTTGTAGTTGTAAAGTTATATTTTTTATTATCATGGACGAATAAAGCAAGCCAACTGTCAATCGCCTTACGAAAGCGTACCTCGGTTTTTGCAACGCCATCTATCGGTGAATTTCTTATATTGCAGCTGCAATTCGTTCAAATAATGGTTTCCTTGAAAAAGGTGATTGTTTTCACAGACTTGTCAAGAATGCATACATTTCGCTCACTTAATGATTTAATTTCATTGTATTTGATTGAATACCCAGCTGGCTACGGTGGTAGCGCCTTCTAGTTTAACTTGGTTTTAAGGCGGTTGTCAGTCCTCGTTTTATTCCTCCATGTTGTTACATAACATACTCGTGTATTTTTATCTGGCGGGAAGCGTGTCGCTAACGCCATCTATCGGTTAGCATAAGTAACATTTTCATTGTTTATTGCAATTAATTAACTATTCAGGCTTTCGATTGATTTATTTTATTGACAAACTTTGTAGATTAATGACGTTTTTCATTAGAATATTTTGCTCTATACTCTATTTTATACAACAACTAGCGACATCTGTTGGTAATTTAGTAAAGTTGTTTTAGCAGGATGTTTTTTGTGACTAATATTTTTTTATCACCATTTTATTTTTCACCTTTCACTCCACGTTAAAGGACTTTTTAAAAGGTGGTTGTGTTACTCTTATTTTTATGTTTACAACTTGATACCACCTATATACCTACTTAAAATTGTATGTAGTACGTATTGTACAGACTTAGTAAGCTGGGGTCGCGAGAGCAAGTTTCATGTGTGATGCATTCACATTGTTAACTTTATTTAAATTAAATATATCCAAATATATCGTTGTTTTTCTAAATATCAACCATACTTCAATAAAAATAAAACCTTTCAAATGTGTCAAAATTCATTATTTTTAATAATACATATACAAATTAGGATCACTTAATGTCTAGATGCAACCGTTTCATCAACCAAATGACTGCTTCACATTTTTAGAATGCACTATGTCCACGGTGGTCTCATGGCAAGGCCTCAAATCCATATCATACACTCCGAGGCAGAATTTATTCTCGGGCGGCTTGAAGAAGTCCAAGCCTCTACCTATTTTAATTATCCACCCTGAGTTTAACCTAAAAATTAAAATTATAATGGTTATAAGGTTGATAGACCAAACACTGCCAATTATCATGTGTGTGTGAACAGAAGTACGGTAGCTGAATAGCTTATTGTGGACAGGACACCAAATTGAATCTCATCTAGTTTGGACTGCTACTGTTTCATGCTGTAAGTCGTCTGGTTGGTGGAAAAACAGATGTAAAAGTGGTAGAATAAGTGTCAAATGTTATGTGATAAGCAAAAATATAAAACATAATACAATCTTACGTAATCTGTCTATCATGCAGCGTCTCAGAATACTGCACCACCAGTTTGACACGGTACCTCTGCAGATCTTCAGCTAGGCTGTTCAGCCATTTACTCTGGTCTCCTTCAGTTTTGTTGTCCCTTGAAGTCACCAGCTGAATTTGCTGCAGGTTGCTGCAGGACTTTACTAGCAGCTCACAGAGCCGGAGAAGATTTTGGCACTGAAATTATAAAATATTATTATAGAATGACAATTACAAATCAACTGACAAAAGGAAAGGTATGGTGTGCCCAACTATAGGAATATACCAAATGTAAGTTTATACCAGAGAGCATCCAACACAATACAAAATTATTGGGCTTAAATATCATACCAATCTTAGCAGACATATCAAGCACAAAATTTCATACTGTACTGCATTATGACGGATTTTACCAGCTTTTGTTTCAGAATACAGAATGAGCATGAAACATAAAACATTACCTGATGAAAACTCCTAATATAAGGATCTTCAACAACTACAAATTGTACATCATCATCCAAGAACCTCCCAAACAATGACTTATAACTATGTCCTGAGGAGTTGTTCTCTATATGGACCTGTTCATGGAACTTGCCCGTTTCTTTCTGCTGTAGAACAAGTTTCTTGATGGTTTCTGCTCGCTTCATATACTCTTCCACCTTCTTTCGGAGATATATTTTAACAGAGTCATCTACTTCTTCTGTAAGCAATAGGCAGAAAAACATAACGAGGAACAGTCTTTCACACTAGTATTAAAATAGAATAGATTCATCATCATCATCAAAATCATTTCAGCTATAAGACGTCCACTGCTGGACATAAGCCTCCCCAATTGATATCCAAAAGGGCCAGTTGGAAGCGTAGAATAGATTGCTTAATTATAAATGTGTAAGTTTGTGAGTGTGTGCATGTGTGTGACTTAGTATGTTTGTTACTCCTTCATGCTTCAATGGCTGGATGGATTTGGATGAAATGTGGAATGTAGAAAGCTTATACACTATTAGATTCACACATAGGATACTTTTCATCCCAATCCCACACAAACAAATTTGTGGGCACAGCTACAGCTAACGTAAGTTTATGTTATGAAATATATTAAGAATCACGGTTTTGTATTTGGAAACACAAAAAGAGATATTTTGTCACAATAGATGTAGAAGTAGAGATAAGCTAATGCTCTGCTAACAAAGTGCTTTTGCTATAAAGAGCATGTTTAAGACAACAAAGGAAAATTGTGGAATGCTCAATAGTTTATTGCTTTGGTGCTGACACAACTTTTCATTCGACTATTGCAACACTCAACACTTACATAAATCGTAGTGGGGTATTCCCAGAACTTTGTAACTAAATACAACGTTAACTCATTATTCTAAGACAATCATTATTATGGTTGAATGAACGAAAACATAATCTGACAACTAGGTAAGCCTGGTTTCTTATTTTGAAATTATGTTTCAAAGTATTGGGTAGCCAATATTCAAAGTAAACAAACCTTTCATTTTATCAACCAAAATCTGAAGACCTTCTTGGTAACACACCAGGGCTTCAGTGTACCGTTTCTTTGTATCCAGTTCGACGCCTCGTGTCAATATTTTTATTGCAGCACTTTCAATGCTCATGATTACGCTTATTTTGTAAAATAAATAACATTTAAAACTAACACTTTGACGTGCGTCGACAAATAAAAATAAACAGAGAACTAATGAATGAAATGAACATAATCAAATCAATGAATGAATGAAATGAAAATGAATGATTGAATGTACCCAGCGTGACCACTTTCATTTTGGCAATTCTACTAAAAGCGCGGTCGAGCAAATCTACCATCAAACAAGCAAAATCTACTAAATATGTTTTAAAAATATACAATTTCTTATACGAATAACATCACATGTTATTGACCGTCAATATCAGCTACTGACGATCAATTTAACTGTGCAACCAGTGTTAGGCTAGCCACTGACCTACAATATAACTGTGCAATATCACCGGTTGCACAAATATTAATCGTCAGTAGATGATATTGACGGTCAATATCGACTACTGACGATCAATATAACTGTGCAACCAGTGACATTGCGCAGTTATATTGTAGGTCAGTGGCTAGCCTTATTGCACAGCTATATTGTCGGTCAGCACCTAGCCAAAAGTAAAGTAAGTATATAGGTACCTAGCCTATCGCTAACGCACGTCAAGTATTCTTTTTTGTTTAAACTTCCAGACATGCTATGGTCATGGATCATAATGCCGGCCTTCACTTGCCAACCCAAGTCAGTAAAATGTTTGCGGTCAAAATGGCTCGATCCCGCCCCTATTGCACTCATCACCATCTCATCACCTGTTGTGTTGCAACGTTAGGTAATTACCTTATTACAAAATATTGACAATGGATGGTGCATTACCAAAAACTTTACTTTCAGTAAAGTTTCAAACCACAAGTTAGATAGAAGAGAAGTGTCAAACTGGTGTTAAAAAAGTTATAAACATATTCGTGGTGTAAACAATAAATAAACTAAGATTTTCCGACATGCTTAATATACAGTTTTAAATCACTTCTTAATTATTTGAGTGAGAGTAACTTTTAGATCTAGCAGTACCGAGATCTTAAAAAGCAGAAGAAAATGTCTCACCAACTTGGTCGAGTTGTTTCCGAGATTCTCCTCCGATACTACGGTGAAATAGTCCAGCAAGTCGGAAAAGATTTGTTTACATATGGAAGTAAACCAATTGTAATGATTATTAAAAGCACAGGACTGCCTAGATCGCAGGTATTTCATTACTTATATTGAGGTTATGTTGACATGCACTCTATGCTGTAAATCATAAATATTTGAGCGTTTGAATATAACCTACAGATTTTCAGTCTTGTCTTATAGGCACTTAAAAACCAACTGATTATTTTATCTTGTGTTTCAGGTTATAGAAAGCCTTCGGACACTTTTGAAATATGACTTGGCCTCATTTGAGCCCTCCGTTAATGAAGTCACTGCGGATTATCGATTGCTACCAGAAAATGTGCTTCTCCTAATTAGATATCCCAGGTAACATATGTGGTTTCTAATATATACGTTTTTCAGCCGCCAAAAACGTTTATCTTTTTGCATTGCTACCTGTAGATATCTACTACAAATGAAGAGCAAATATGGTAGTGAAGCGGAGCTGCTGGTTGAAGAGTTGCTGCAGAGGGCTACATCCACCGCCTCTGCCCTAATTGTGGCCATTGCTATCAAATACAAGGATGATAAGGTATGGTTACTGACAGAGGCGTAGCTAGGTAGGCAAAGGACTTGGTGCAAAAAAAATGGGGTCCTAACTAAGCTGTTTAAGATGGGACAATTTTTAGCTAGTTCAATACGAGCTATGCTTGGTCAGGGTCCGAGGGCCCCTCTAGCGTGAGCCCCGATGCACGGCACCATCTAGTTCTTCAGTAGTTATCTCACTGGTTACTGATGTTAGTGCCAGTACACTAAAGATCCTGACATATCAACAACATCTGGGACCTGAGCAGATCCACTGCTGACTGCTAGGTACAGGATTATTCCTCCTGTTCCTGAAGGTTAAGGAATTAGGGGCCTGATGTTTTGATTTCAACTAAATTGACCTAGTTATGGCAAACAGTATTGTATTTATATTCTGTTACTTTATATAAGTATGCCACTAATTTTATATTTAATTACTGGTTAGTTTTTTAAATACCCAAAAAATCTTATTACAGGAGAAAAACATCTCAGTGATAACATTGAAAGATACATTTGTGAGCCTGGCCACAGCTGGCTACATTCAGCAGGCTCCTGTTGCAGAGATAAAGGAGGGCTCTGAATTACCAACGCTGGTGCCGGTAGCCACCATAGTGCCAGAGCTCGACAGCCGTGTGCTGGTGCAAGCTGTTACTATGGGCAGTATGGCAGAAATTAATGATAGTTAGTGACATTATACTTAACTATTTAGCTTTAACTAGCTTTTTGTCGGCATGGTGTTCAGTTTCTGGAATAAAAGAGTAGGCTATGTTACTCAGGGATAGTGTAACTTTCTATTAGTGAGAGAATTATTTGAAATGGTTCAGTTGTTCTAGAGATTACCCCTTACATACAAACAAACAAATTTCCCTCTTTATAATATTTTTATACTAAATTTATGACAGGATTAACCCATCGGATGCTTAAGACACGGATCCGTGCTTTTTGTTACATACAGTTTTTGCATTTTTTTTGACCATAATATTTTTGGTACTCCATGAATCCAATGAGACGCGAATGCCGGTTTTTTTTTGGCTCCCGCATACGATGGGTTAAGTTTGATTTCGCTATAGTTTTTTGCGTAAGAATTCAATCATACTGAAAATCTGAGTTGAGTGATGAGTGTGGAATAATTTGAGGATAGGAATCTAGTGAAAAACCAGTAAATTAATTGTGTTTATTTTATAAAGCTACCACCTATAATTGACTCCTAGGGACACCATCTGGTGGAATTATTTGTTATTTGTGACTGAATCCTGAAGTCCTTAGTTAAAATCTTTTTTCCTGTGTGCGGAGCAACACATTTTGGTGTCAATATGAGCAGACGGAGCTGAGTTTTAAATTATTTTACATTTAAACATTACAGATGTGTATTGGAAAATTAACTATGACCGATTTCACCTGGACTTCAGAGACGATGTCATGATCAAAGCTATTACGCGGCGGATAGATGAAAATGGTAAGTGTCTCTTTGAAGAAGTATAAGTTAACTAAAGAAGATCCATTTATGGACAAACTTCTGCGGATAGTAAGCAGGCAGTGGCTGAAATCTGTCTATATATTTCCACCACCTAACTTTTCATTCAATATCATCCTCTTCCAATGAAGATTGCACGAAGGAAACTTTTAGTATGTCTTCTCCATACCATTTCAAAATGATGCATTCCTATTTCTGGCTTTTTTCCTCCCATAACTCTGTAGAAATCCAGCGGAAGTGATCACTTCTTCCTAAAAATAATTAATCCAATAAAAAATGCTGCTCTTTCCAGCGGGCGAACTGATGCGGCACCTTCTCGAGCATATGTACCTGTCGTCCGCGCCCTGGGCGCCAGAGTCCAACCCCACGTCGACGCTGGACCTGCGCGAGAGCTGCCGCCGCGTCGACCGCCCGCTGTTGCAGCAGCATTTGGACCAGTACCTCAAGGTGCTCGGTGAGTGAGCGAACATTTGTGTGTGCGAGACATTTAAAATGGTTTTGGTATACACAAGCTGGCATCATTAGAAATATCTGTCAAACTACGAGAGCGTTTAAATATCCCCTATTATTTCTGGATGTTAATATTATTATTTAAAAAATAATGATAGATTTGGCAATTAAGCGTTAAGGAGATGCCAAAACACGCCATCTGTTGGTTAATTTGTGCTTCAATTACGCTAAAACTACTGGACAGATTTTCATAAAATTCGGTGTCGGTATAGTTTATGATCTGGAGTCACATATATGATAATATGTATTTCGAAATTCATCCCCTAAGGTGGATATATAGGGGATGAAAATTGGTATAATGATAGCTGGTAACTGAATATAATTGCGCAGAGGAGAACGGCGCGGGGTTCGTGACGAGCGCGGGCGCGGCGGGCGGCGGGCTGTGGGTGGTGCGCGCGCGCCGCGCCGCCGCCGCGCTGCTGGGCGCCGCGCTCGACCACGCCGTCACCGAGCGCCTCGGCTCCAAGGCCGCGAGGATATTCAGGTGCGGGGGGAGGGGGGAGGGCGGAGCGCGCGCGCCGCGCCGCCGCCGCGCTGCTGGGCGCCGCGCTCGACCACGCCGTCACCGAGCGCCTCGGCTCCAAGGCCGCGAGGATATTCAGGTGCGGGGGGAGGGGGGAGGGCGGAGCGCGCGCGCCGCGCCGCCGCCGCGCTGCTGGGCGCCGCGCTCGACCACGCCGTCACCGAGCGCCTCGGCTCCAAGGCCGCGAGGATATTCAGGTGCGGGGGGAGGGGGGAGGGCGGAGCGCGCGCGCCGCGCCGCCGCCGCGCTGCTGGGCGCCGCGCTCGACCACGCCGTCACCGAGCGCCTCGGCTCCAAGGCCGCGAGGATATTCAGGTGCGGGGGGAGGGGGGAGGGCGGAGCGCGCGCGCCGCGCCGCCGCCGCGCTGCTGGGCGCCGCGCTCGACCACGCCGTCACCGAGCGCCTCGGCTCCAAGGCCGCGAGGATATTCAGGTGCGGGGGGAGGGGGGAGGGCGGAGCGCGCGCGCCGCGCCGCCGCCGCGCTGCTGGGCGCCGCGCTCGACCACGCCGTCACCGAGCGCCTCGGCTCCAAGGCCGCGAGGATATTCAGGTGCGGGGGGAGGGGGGAGGGCGGAGCGCGCGCGCCGCGCCGCCGCCGCGCTGCTGGGCGCCGCGCTCGACCACGCCGTCACCGAGCGCCTCGGCTCCAAGGCCGCGAGGATATTCAGGTGCGGGGGGAGGGGGGAGGGCGGAGCGCGCGCGCCGCGCCGCCGCCGCGCTGCTGGGCGCCGCGCTCGACCACGCCGTCACCGAGCGCCTCGGCTCCAAGGCCGCGAGGATATTCAGGTGCGGGGGGAGGGGGGAGGGCGGAGCGCGCGCGCCGCGCCGCCGCCGCGCTGCTGGGCGCCGCGCTCGACCACGCCGTCACCGAGCGCCTCGGCTCCAAGGCCGCGAGGATATTCAGGTGCGGGGGGAGGGGGGAGGGCGGAGCGCGCGCGCCGCGCCGCCGCCGCGCTGCTGGGCGCCGCGCTCGACCACGCCGTCACCGAGCGCCTCGGCTCCAAGGCCGCGAGGATATTCAGGTGCGGGGGGAGGGGGGAGGGCGGAGCGCGCGCGCCGCGCCGCCGCCGCGCTGCTGGGCGCCGCGCTCGACCACGCCGTCACCGAGCGCCTCGGCTCCAAGGCCGCGAGGATATTCAGGTGCGGGGGGAGGGGGGAGGGCGGAGCGCGCGCGCCGCGCCGCCGCCGCGCTGCTGGGCGCCGCGCTCGACCACGCCGTCACCGAGCGCCTCGGCTCCAAGGCCGCGAGGATATTCAGGTGCGGGGGGAGGGGGGAGGGCGGAGCGCGCGCGCCGCGCCGCCGCCGCGCTGCTGGGCGCCGCGCTCGACCACGCCGTCACCGAGCGCCTCGGCTCCAAGGCCGCGAGGATATTCAGGTGCGGGGGGAGGGGGGAGGGCGGAGCGCGCGCGCCGCGCCGCCGCCGCGCTGCTGGGCGCCGCGCTCGACCACGCCGTCACCGAGCGCCTCGGCTCCAAGGCCGCGAGGATATTCAGGTGCGGGGGGAGGGGGGAGGGCGGAGCGCGCGCGCCGCGCCGCCGCCGCGCTGCTGGGCGCCGCGCTCGACCACGCCGTCATCGAGCGCCTCGGCTCCAAGGCCGCGAGGATATTCAGGTGCGGGGGGAGGGGGGAGGGCGGAGCGCGCGCGCCGCGCCGCCGCCGCGCTGCTGGGCGCCGCGCTCGACCACGCCGTCACCGAGCGCCTCGGCTCCAAGGCCGCGAGGATATTCAGGTGCGGGGGGAGGGGGGAGGGCGGAGCGCGCGCGCCGCGCCGCCGCCGCGCTGCTGGGCGCCGCGCTCGACCACGCCGTCATCGAGCGCCTCGGCTCCAAGGCCGCGAGGATATTCAGGTGCGGGGGGAGGGGGGAGGGCGGAGCGCGCGCGCCGCGCCGCCGCCGCGCTGCTGGGCGCCGCGCTCGACCACGCCGTCACCGAGCGCCTCGGCTCCAAGGCCGCGAGGATATTCAGGTGCGGGGGGAGGGGGGAGGGCGGAGCGCGCGCGCCGCGCCGCCGCCGCGCTGCTGGGCGCCGCGCTCGACCACGCCGTCACCGAGCGCCTCGGCTCCAAGGCCGCGAGGATATTCAGGTGCGGGGGGAGGGGGGAGGGCGGAGCGCGCGCGCCGCGCCGCCGCCGCGCTGCTGGGCGCCGCGCTCGACCACGCCGTCACCGAGCGCCTCGGCTCCAAGGCCGCGAGGATATTCAGGTGCGGGGGGAGGGGGGAGGGCGGAGCGCGCGCGCCGCGCCGCCGCCGCGCTGCTGGGCGCCGCGCTCGACCACGCCGTCACCGAGCGCCTCGGCTCCAAGGCCGCGAGGATATTCAGGTGCGGGGGGAGGGGGGAGGGGGGAGGGCGGAGCGCGCGCGCCGCGCCGCCGCCGCGCTGCTGGGCGCCGCGCTCGACCACGCCGTCACCGAGCGCCTCGGCTCCAAGGCCGCGAGGATATTCAGGTGCGGGGGGAGGGGGGAGGGCGGAGCGCGCGCGCCGCGCCGCCGCCGCGCTGCTGGGCGCCGCGCTCGACCACGCCGTCACCGAGCGCCTCGGCTCCAAGGCCGCGAGGATATTCAGGTGCGGGGGGAGGGGGGAGGGCGGAGCGCGCGCGCCGCGCCGCCGCCGCGCTGCTGGGCGCCGCGCTCGACCACGCCGTCACCGAGCGCCTCGGCTCCAAGGCTGCCAGGATATTCAGGTGCCCTGTATACATATTATATATGTGACGTGTACATAGTCGGCCACAAGAACGTTAATCCGTTAACCGTTAATTAACGAAGTTAACATTTAGAGTAACGGATTAACTTTTAAGTTAACTTTAAAAATTGTTAATGGTAACGTCCGTTAAAATTAACAAAATTAACAATTACTACTATTTACCAAAAGGATTGCGCGGGCAATGTCGCGCCGCGTAAAACAGCGTCGGCGGCCATCACGCCATGCTGAGACTCTTATTAATTTTTCATATCCTGCCAAACTTCCATAGCCCATACCAACATTTTTTATAAGCAAATCACTAACACAACGACATTACATAATGCAATTTCTATCACAAGTAAACTATTAACGTTAACTTTAGTTAAATCTTCCGAAATGTAACGCTTTAACATTTAACGAAGTTGACTTTATTAGTAACAGATTAGCGATTAACGAAGTTAACTATTTGATTAACGGTGCTCAGCTATGCATATATACAAGGGGGAAAAGCAATGGATATGCAAGTGCGCGCCAGTCTGTACCATGGACGCCGCTAGGATTAATATCAGGGAGGTGCATCTGCATTTACACACAATAAATACTATTAACTAAAAACATTTTTTATAATGTTTTTCCGTGTATTTGCTTTAAACAATCCTACATCGCCCTACTGGCGGCGCCCATTGTCAATACACGTAGCTAGCTATTTAAGAGCTGCCTTTAAATAACGTGTTAAAATGCAATTCATCGATCTTAAAACTGTCTAATCGCTTTCGAAGGTCTTAATATGCATTATATGCATTGTTACTTGTTGTTTATACAATTAAATAATAAAGAGGACCGGAACCAAAGAGTGCTCGGAGTGTCACTATTAGTACTCACATTTTCCGATAGATGTCGCTGTTACGGACGACGATATTTCTACATCGCGCTGTTAAGATTTTTCCCAGTTTGATGACTCCTCTCGAGTAACTCTTTCTTGTTATCGCTTCTCGGCCTTTTGGCTAAGATCAAAGTGTAGTATCTGTTCTTTTCAGCTTAATATCTGAAAGTTCCCTCACTGAGGGACCAGTATATTAAACTGATTTTTGTAAATCGACGGGATGTTCGGGGCTCGCTCCACTCCCGTCACGGGTCGGCCTGGCATTGCAGTGCCGCCGGGATCGGCCCACATAAGTACTTGAAACTCGTTCCTCTCCTACCGCTCTCTTTCCGTTCGGCTGAACGAATTTGGATGTAATGTTGAGATAGTGGCGCCTGACCAAAGACCTTAGATTTTTTTCATCCCAATCCTACGCGAACAAAGTCGCAGCAATAGCAAGTCTGTAATGTAATAATAGTTTTCTATCTTACAAAAAGCGTCATTGCACTGTCATTCAAAACTTGGGATCGAGTTTCATTTGTATTATGGTCCATCTAAACATTTGAATCAATAAATTGATACAAATTTACCACCTCAACGAATGCAATCATAATATGAAGGGTCGCTGACAGATCCTCATTGTCGATTGCATTTTATTTTTTCTTATACTTCTTCTTAAGTATTGATAATGAATCCATCTGGACTTTTAATAAAACGATCTCAACCAACAACGAGTAAAGGAAAAAAACGTATGGGTTTAACCTGATTTAGATTTGTAATCATAATTAATATATTATTTCCAGATTAATTCGGGCAAAAAAGTACATAGAGGAAGAAGACATACAAAAATATGCCATGCTGCCTAATAAAGAGAGCAAAGAGCTGACATACAAATTGCTAGAAGAACATTTCATTAGTGTACAGGTGAGCTAGCATTTATTTATCTCAACCCTTGTGTGCCAACGGAACCCTAATAGGCATTCCCTTAGCAATTGCGTTCTACCTTCGGCCGCGTCATAAATTTCCATCAGGTGCACTGTGGCGAAGGGAAATCCTATTTATATAATTAAAAACTTGTGTGCATAAGACCTCTGGATAGAAGTGAAAACCTACGCGAAAGAGAGCGAACACGACTAGAGCCAAGTATACGCGATTCAGCGTCACCGATTTGAGCGTGGCGGGTCAGTTTCGGTTACCCTTCAGAAAGAGGCCGAACGCGCCTTTTTTCACTTCAAAAAACACTTGCATTTTGCAGCTCCGAGCTGCCCGATGGCCCACCGTGCCTAAAGTACGGAGTGAGTCCCCCTGCGGCCCTATGCTATTGCATGCCAGACACGGGGATAAGTTTAACCCGTTTATCTCTCTGACTATCTCGTCGGCACTAGTGTGAGAGAGACACACTTAGAGATAAGACGGTTTAAATTGTCCTTGTGTCAACTTTGCTTGGGCTGGTGGTATACATATGGACCAGTATTTTGTTATACGTCTGCGGAAAATCCCAAAGTTGGCACTTTTATCCTCCCTGCCTCTTGCTCGACGTAAATTGGTGTTTAACCCTGTGTTGTATTTGTATTTTCAGCCGATGCGAAAGGCAGCCTCCGCTGGCGGAATGGCAAAAGCAATATACTTGTATCACATCGATTTACACGAGGTGAGATAAAATAATGTTAACAAAATTATGAGTAAAGTAACGCCATCTAATTTTTCTTTTTAGAACTAATTCATTATAGCTCATGTTATGACTTTCTACCCTTTACTTTTTATTTATAGTAATGACACGAATGTGATCATGAAATGGATGTTTGTGTCCCAACTATTTAATTTATTATTACTTTCAGTTATCGTATTTTTTCCTGCATACTTCACTGACGGAAAAAAATACCAATAGATGGCGCTACATGTACTCACTTTAACTAGATTATTATACACCATTAAACTTTTAGTATGTCATAGAACAATAATACAATAGATGAAATACTGTATAAGTTTGAAGAATATCCAACACATTCTACTTAAAATGAGTACATGTAGCGCCATCTATTGGTATTTTTACTGTCGGTGAAGTATGCAGGAAAAAAAATCGTTAACTGAAAGCAATAAATAAATGCCCGAATAGCCCGGGGTAGCCCGGGGTACCCCGAATTGCAGCAATAAATTGCAAAAAAACAGAAATCTAAAATAATTAAATTTAAATTTTTAATTTCAATAAATCAAATGTGCGCAGTGTGCATCGGAACGTTGAAAGTGAAGAGCTGAACAATTAACATCGAACGAATGGATCTGTCGTCTTGTCAAATCGCTACTACTATGTAAATCGTACAAAAAGTCAATTTAATTTTCTATGGAAGATTATCAATAATCGTTTAAAAATCGTCTTGATTCTGCACCGCTACATCACTTAAGATTTTAAGTGTCAGTCAGCGATACCATCCTACCTGGACCTGACTATAGGCTATGCGGTGTCTTAAACGTATCTGTTTGGGTCCGCTAGGTGGCGCTGCTGGCCACGGAGATGTGCTACCGCGCGCTGCACAACCAGCTGCTTGGCGCCGCGCACGAGCGCCGCCGGCACGCGCGCCTGCTCGCCAAGCGGCGCCGCGTGCGCAGCATCGTGCACGGCATGCGCGCGCGCGGCGAGCCCGACGCCCACGTCGACGACGTACGTGCCGCGCACACGCTGTCCGCTACGTGGAGCCACAGTGGCAGCCTATTCTGACCTCATGTTATTTACAAAAAATACAAGAAAATAAAACAACTCCCCAACTCCACCCACCCACCACCACCACCACCACCACCACCACCACTACCACTACCATTGTTATGGCAGAATAGTTAATGTTTGCTGTTCTGCATCCATGACAAGATTTTAACAACGTCAACCTCGAGTCATTGAACTTTTTTTTTGTAGAGATCGGTCTACAAAACTTTCTTTAATCGTGTCGTGAATTTACGTCATTTTAGAATAAGTAAGGTTCACTAAATTCATAATAAAATGAATATTATTAATTCAAACGAGAATAAAAAAAAATGATATCTTCCTCTTTTCACGCAGAATAGAGAACTAATCAAATTATAGCTTAAGAAATATGAAATCTTGTCCATTGATCACTTAAAAGTTCGTCATTAGATGACATTGTATACTTATGATCGTTACTCTCAGCACCAACTTCTTTAAAGGCCCGGGCACACCAAACGCGGTTGCGGCGCGTTTGCGGCGCGAACGCGGTTCCGCGCCGTTGTCTAACGGCGCGAGCGTTTGATTTGCCCCGGCCTTAAGGACACTACATTATATTGTGCTTAGCGTTTGTGTAAATAGGCTGGTTTCCTAAAAAAATCTAATTAGTCCGTCTTTTACATTATAAAAATATATTGAACACATTATTTTCTTTTGGTAATTAAGCAAAACATGACGAAGATATAGCGCGTTGAAGTTCCGTGTGACTTCATGAGCGGGGGCTCATGAAGTCACGCTCCCGATCTTTGATGCGCGTTATCTTTGTCAATATTGATTGATTTGATTAAGCAAACAATTCGTGTTCAATATTTTTTGATAATCTAACTGACGGACTAATTCGTTTTTTTTTTTACCCAGGCAACATCCCTCTTTTAATTTACTATACCTGTGTTAAACTGATTCCAGGTGGAAGAAACCATAACCCCTCCGGAACACCTGGTGCTGCAGGGCGTCGAGAAACGCATGAAGCAGCTGAGTTGTGCTGAACTGGAGCTCGACCGGACTCTCTTCATACTCAAGTGGTATCTGACCTACTCGCAATGAACAACTTAGATTTAGATCAGGACTAATTGTAACTACATACCATTGGACATTATTTTTCCATTTATTTCCAGTTCCCAAATACTTTTCGATATTCCAGTGGGAACGTGCGTTCTTAAATAAATCATTTGATTTGCGACATTCATATTTGTATTAAACTCAAAATTTTACGACTAAGGGGTCATCCATAAACTACGTCACACTAATTTCGTGATTTTTTTACCCCTCCCCGGTCCTTGTCATTAGTTGGTCACATTTGTGAGACCTCCCCCCCTCCTCCCTAGTGTGACGTCACGTATTTTGCAATTTTACATCTGGAAATTATTAAATTACAACAGCAGTTCCGAAATTAGTTTTATTTCCATTTAAATTATTTTTAAATTTAATCAACATCAAATCAAACATTTGAAAAAACGCAACCGGCGCGTGACACTAGTATAGCATGTGTGAACTCGCCAACAAAACAAGTTAAACCTTATGCCCATACAGATATAGTTGGAAATATTATTAAGTTTTTCGTTAATAGTTCAAATTTGACATTTTAACACTTAAATGTATTAGATTTTGAATTGTGACGTCACGAAACTTAGGACCCCCTCCCACACCTTGTCACAGAATGTCACACTTCATTCAGCCCCTCCCCCCCTTTAACGTGTGACGTACTTTATGGATGACCCCTAATAATTTTTTAGTAAGTAACAATATTTTGAAGAAAAGTTGAATGAGGATGCGAACTAGCGACATCTAGGAGCAAATTTCAGGATCAGTGTATACATGTATATGTAATATTTATATTACTAGGTTTTTTAAGGATTGTTAATAAAAAAAGTCATAAAAGTATGTTCTTAAAATTTTATTTCACCCCATTGAAACTCAATAGTCATTCAAACGATGTACAACCTATTAGTGTTGATCGAATTAATTATAAAATTTCCGACTATCTACATAATCAGCCGCTTTAAAAGAAAAATTACAAAAAAATCGCGTTAACTCAAGCAAATCTACCCTGAATTCTGAAGTAACGGCTAATAAAGTAATTTGGTAACCCTTCCAACCAAGGAGACGTAATCAACATTATTATAATTATTAATTAATATTAACAAGTATATAGATTATGTATGTACGTAGTTAAACACCTGTTATACAGAGACACCTAACATTTTTAATTTAATTTATTACAGAGAAAGACCGTCGCATGAGAGATAAAAGAAAAATTAGCTACTTTGGTTTTTGAATGTTGTATTGGAGGCCGATTTTGAGTTCCGGGCGCTCAAAGGTACTATTTGAAACCATATTTCTAATATACGAGCGATAGACAATAGAAACGAGTGGTCCCACTCGTTCGATTTAGATTTTCTATCGCCTTAGAAAAATAGTATACCTGTCCTCTACCAGTGACGTCAATATGCGTCAGCGAAAAAAGACCTGTGACGTACTGGTACGTACAGGAGTACAGGATTCTGACGCACTGGTACGTCACTGGTAGAAGATAGGTTAACTTCGTGAGTAATCACCTTCAATCGACTGTGTTCGAGTTCAGACTATTCCAGATCCAAATATCAAAAATATTCATAAGATAAGGACCACGCCATCTATGGAAAAAATAAGTAACTTACGAAAATACAACCTTGTCGCTAACTAATAATGTACAACACGAATAATATTTTATAGTTATGAAAGAGTTGTTAGCAAAACATATAATGACCTAGTATTTCGTTGTTATATTCCATTTTTGGCAAAATTAAAAATAATTGGTCCTTCCTTAGTGTACGGTCGACGCCAATAACGACACGTCTTGGTTTTGTGGCAAAAAAATCATAAGTAATAGTATTTAGAATAAATCAATAAAATATACATTAAATACAACATTTCTGCGACGGTCTAAGATATCCACTTCAAAGCTAGATTAATGCTAGTTTCGTCTAAATTAAAAATGATCGAATATTTACATTTCTTAGTGCACCAGTCGATGTTTTGTGTCGTAACTCGGTATACTACTAATAGATTGCGATGATCCTAATCATAGCCCGATGGTGGTACGAAAGTAACAGTATTCTTTGATATCAGTATCAATCCACGAAGACGCGCCCCACCACTCAATTTTACGTACATTTACAATCGTGCGACGCAAACATAAGTGGTGGGGCGCGTCCTCGTGTATTTATACTATACTAGTAATTCCAAATGCTCAGTGACCAGCTAAATTTATTAATTACTAAGTTCTAACTTCGCAATATTCTGGCCGCGTCTATGTTAGGAATACTTTGTGCGAAACTGTTAAGTGGATGGAATAAATATTTTATAGCAACTGAATATTTAAGGAAATTACCTCCAGCTTGGCATTTATATAAAATAAGTCTACGCATGTTTATTTAAAAACACGTGTACATTCAATCCTCAATAGAATATGACAATAGGCTAGTTTCCTGAAAAATCCTAATTAGTCCGTCATTTACATAATTAAAAAAAAATTAACACATTTTTTCTTTTGTCATTTAAACAAAAAATTACGAAGATATAGTGCGTTAGTGCGTTCCGCGTGACGTCCCGACTTTGTACACTTTTTACCATTAAGTGACTACATTAGCCCCCACTCCCGAACTTCGATGCGCGTTATCTATGTCAATTTTGATTAATTCGATAAAGCAAAAAATACGTGTTCAATATTTTTTGATAATATAACTGACGGACTAATTAGAATTATTCGTT
Source organism: Tortricodes alternella (assembly GCA_947859335.1). NCBI lineage: Eukaryota > Metazoa > Arthropoda > Insecta > Lepidoptera > Tortricidae > Tortricodes > Tortricodes alternella. The sequence goes on from OX401986.1 coordinate 8,975,727, forward strand.
TTTTACGCAGGAAACATCCCTATAGTAATTGTTAATAATGATGTTTTAAAATATTTTTCAGGAACACGTAAATTAAAAATAATTCGAACTTATTCAAGACAAAAAAAGCTACGACACGAGGCATCGCCGTGCGGTCCTTAACTAACGCTGTATCAGATTATTCGTAAGAACTATTCTATAGAAATATTAAAATACGGTGAAGACATCGATCTATCTGGCCTACGATATCACCTTAACGCGACTCGACCTACTTTACCCGAATTTACATAGGTACTTATGAGAAGTTTACAAAAGCAACTATTTATTAATTATTTATTGATGGAAACCAACAACCTTACGCACAGGGCAACGGAACAAGCAAAACAAAAATAAAAGATGGAAACAAGTTGAAATTAATTTTATTCTCTTTATAAACTAGATATTTTACACAACTTAACAAAATACATACATACAGCAACTGAATAGCAACCAAAATCAAAAATCATTCATACGGCATCGATTGTTAACCGAGAGCGGAGCGGCCGCGGCGCGACTTGCCGCCAACTATCTGTACTGGGGGGTTACAGATGTAGTGCATACGTTTCCTTCGGTAAAGTTCGGATCTCAATCGGAAGACGACGGGACCCGAAGTGCCAATTAATTATTGTATTAAATGAGTGACATGGTTATATTCATTAATATGAAACTTTATTATTTAGTGTCAAATGTCAAGATGAAAAATGACAGCATATGGCACTGTTGTTTTTCATCCTGACATTTGACACTAAGGCCCGTCACACACATTCGTTTTCCTGATTCGATTTCCGAATCCGTTTTCCATATGCGGACACCCCGATCGCAAGCATTTCATATAAATAGTTCTACATGAAACACACGTTCGTAATTTTTCCGTACGGAATTCCGAAAGGAATTTGTTCGAATGTGTGTGCCATGTTAAACTATTTATATGAAATGCTTGCGTTCGGAGTGTCCGCATACGGAAAACGAATTCGGAAATCGAATCAGGAAAACGAATGTATGTGACGGGCCTAAATAATAAAGTTTCATATTAATGTTTATAAACATGTCACTCATTTAATACAATAATTAATTGGAACTTCGGGTCCCGTCGTCTTCCGATTGAGATCCGAGTTTTAGCGATGGAAACATATTATTCACCATATCTGTACCACGATCTCTAAATGCGATTCTATTTAGGCCCTAAGCTGTGTCGCTATTTCATACCTAATCATATATTTTACATATGTAAATACAATGTCGGGGTGTGAAATAGCGATGCAGTTCAGTTAAGGGCCTAAAGACAATCGCATTAAGAGATCGTAGTAACCCCCCAGGTGGCCAGAAACTACGCTTTATCTGTAGTAAACATTTTACCGTAAACTGTGGTGAGACGTAGTTAATACGCTCGTCGCATAGCTCTCGCCCGAGTCGCTTCTACAATATAATTTGTATCGGAGACATCAGTGCTAATGCAAATAAAGTCTTTCCAAGAAGGATTATATCGTAGAAACGACTCGGATGCGACATAGAAATATATAAGGAAACATTGCCGACATCGGCGTTCTCATTACATTGAGGAAAGGTCCATTATTGGCTGATTCATCCGTTTTGTTTTTGTGGTTCGTAGCTCCTAGCGAGCAATGAAAGACAGCGATGAATCAGGCAAAATAAAACTCTGTGTAAATGTCATAAGAACTAAGACGTCGGCAATAGAGCTTCGTAGTTTATAAACTTGTAAATAGATGGCGTTACCGGTGACGAACTAATTTTGTTCCATGCAGTTTTATTGAACGCCATGTAAGTTCTTTTGAGATCGTTGGGATGAGAGCTATACGACAAGTTTAGTATAGTTTAGTGGCGAAGCCTGCCTACAAGCCGATTACTGACGGCTTTACTAAGGTAGAAAGCTACGGCTAGCTGTCAGTGAAGTCCATGTTACTCTAACTAAATGTCAGACTTGCACGTACGGTTCTAATTCTTTCGGCTTCCCTTAGGAAATATTTGACGCTTCGCCACTGGTATAGTTACCACTACTAGGTAAAGTTACCTCAGTTTACGGTAGCTATTATATTATGCAAACGATCCTATGTCCACAACAAACAGGATTCTTTATATCTTCAATAATCTATGGACAGCATCATTACAACTCCATACATCGTGACACGACTGACAGATCATACAACGAAATAACTTTAAAATATTTTTAGATATTTTTCGTAAAAAAAAAAGATTAAACTACACTCCATTTTGTCATTATCATGTTACGATGAACGGATTGTAATATTATGTTTATTGAACTTTCGAAGTAATGGCCAACGTGCGAGAAAGTTTTCACTCGAGCAATAGTAGCAGCAAGTCGTGCCAGCCGTACAGGCGGAGGTAAGTGTTAACGTAAAGGTGAATGGCAAGAGTGGTCTCAGTCGGCCCCGAGCCCACCAGTGGGCTTATCGCACTCTCGGCACCGCGGTTTAATACTGACTGGAGTAGGTATGCATCACTGAGCCTACTAGTGTCTTGTCTAAATCAATTGAATTTGTACTATAACAAAATATTTCATAATCATGTGTTGGACGAACTCTAAATATAATATGTATAAAATAATATTTCCGAAGACGTTTTTTTTTTAATGTAAGCTTATAACAAAAATTAAGGCTAAGCCAAAATAATCCATCGACAACTCATCCTTACGCCAATTTAAAATATAATTAATAACTACATACGAAATGCCAAATAAAGGATAACTTTAGGTTGCTACATAATCTGTGATGTAAATAAGGGAACAATAAAAAATATAAAAATCGATATTTACAAAAGCAGTCGGACTCTGGTAACGCTAAAAGCTATTAAAACTAGGAAAAGTGTTTGAAGGGATAACAAAGTTGTGGTTATCCGATGATTGAAATCTTGCTCGGAATTTGTTCTCAAGTTTTACTAATTTTGTGACGACATACTTCATATAGACTCATTGTATGCTCAGAAAATAGTGGAATATATTACCCCATGCGTATGAAACGCAATTGTAAG